>OX382382.1:5600629-8000629 GCA_947508005.1 Amphipoea lucens
CCGAGCTTAACCCGCTCCATAGCGCGCTGAACGACCTTGAAGTTGTGGACCAGTCCGACTGTCAGTGTCCATGTTTTGGCACCGTATGTCATAACGGCCAGGACCCTGGTTGAAAACCTTAGACTTCAAACGTTGCGGGATAGGCGACGAGAAGTGTTGTATATTCATACTTATTTAGGTTTGTTACAAAAAGTTATGGTTTTGTACTCTTTTCTCTATTCTTGTCACTTCTTTATTTCTTCTTTCATAAAAAGCTTTGGTTAAAATAAAATTCAATACTTTTCTTTTATTAAGCTTATTATTTAAACATTTTTAAGCTTATTATTTCAACAAGAAGACCTACCAGACCAAGTGTTCCAAAGGCTGCCCAATCTATCTGGATCTTTCTGTCCGCTTCTTTCTCAAAGTTATGTCTACTGAGCTAGATGAGTTGCCCTAGGTAGACACAACTTGCCGGGAGGGTTGTGGAAGTAAAGGCTGAGCCGGTTTCCCATGGCCCTCCCATCACGGCGATGCGGGAACACCGCTGAGTTTTAGTGGGTATACTGTCGGTGCTCATTCCGACAGGAGTCCCACATACCCCGTCTCGGCCCCTGCGAGCGGGGATGCATAATGCATTTCTCAGCGAAAAAAAAAAAGGTAGACACAACTTCGAGAAGCTACCCTTCGATGTGGATTGGATACGAATTAATAGATGGTGTGAATTTTACAGGACTTTCGTCATAGCTAAATTCACGCCGAGGCGAACGCGCCGGGAGGCTCAATTTAGTCTGTGCAGCATCTGGTCTAACTGTCCCAGCGTCTCTGCCATTATGACGATGTCATCGGCAAAGGGAAGGTGTGAGATGTACTCGCCGTTCACGTTGATACTCTGTCCAGTGCAGCGTCTTAAAGACGTCCTCCAATGCACTGGTGAACACAATCGGGGATATCACATCCCACTGTCTCACTCTGAGCAGGTGGATGGGGTTGGTTTTCTTATCCTAGACTTGGACAGTCATCGTGGCAGCGTTATACAATCATCCCAATACTTCGGGCTATATTCTTTTGAGTAATTTCAGACGGAAACACGTTGCCCGAACTGGCAATCGAATCCAGGAACCCAATTCGGCAATCGTGTTTGCAGCCACTAGACAGTCACGCTTGAACGATTTACTCAAAGATCCACATAAAATGTAAAAAAAATATATACCTTTTGAATAACTTTCGTAAGATTCTTCATCACAAAAACCTGTAGAAACAACCATAGCCAGAAGCACGATCGTGTCTTTCATCTTTAAATTAAAATGAGTAACTTCATTTTAATTAATTCTTTATTTTTATAACTGATTAGTATAATTAATATTTACATCGAAATTAATTATACCCGCATCATTAATTTCACGCTAGAAACAACAATTAAAAGATTAATGTTGCCAATAATTAACTTTTATTTGCTACTAGCTTCTGCCCGCGACTTCGTCCGCGTGAAATTTCACCCTCCCTCCATTCACCCTCTTAGGTTTGGAATTTCGAAAAACACTTTCTTAGTGGACTCTTCACAAAGAACACACCCTCCACGTAACCTACGACAAACTTATTATTTGCGGTTGGTACAGTAATCGGGTCTAGGGATCGAACCGCAAAATTAAGTTTGTTTTTTATTGTATATACTTTTCCGGGATAAAAAGTACCCAGTGTGGTGCCCAGGATATTAAAGAATAATTATACCAAGTTTCATCGTAATCGAACCGGTGGTTTTTGCGTGATGCCTTAACAAACAGACAGACAGACAGATTAAAAAAAATTTAATCACATTTAGGTTCGGTGTCGGTCTAGTAACCCCTGCCATTTATTTTTTTGATATTTTCAATGTACAGAATTTTCACTTCTACAGATTTATTATAAGTATAGATAAGTTAAATGGCCATCAAGGTATTTGATAAAGCTGCAATTCCACTGCTGCATAAGGCGGACCGACAAGGTGGACCGACGACCTTGTGAAGGCCGCAGGAACCCGTTGGATGCGAGAAGCAAGAACCGGTCGAAGTGGAGGTGCTTGGGGGAGGCTTATAGGTCCAGCAGTGGACGTCTTTCGGCTGACATGAATGAATGAATGAATGATAAGGCGTGCACGGAGAGGCGATTAATCAGGCTCCCTGGGGCCGTATTGCAAAGTGTGAATGCCATCATGATTCCAGCCCGAAAAAGGGATGGTGCTATTGGTCATGAATAGCTCCGTCTCTCTCTTACACTAGAATGAGGATGGCATTAAACCGACACAATCATATCAGCATAGCTATTCACAACCACTCGATACGCTTCCGTACCGTATCGATCATCAATAAACGCTGTCCACAAGTCAAAAAACCCGAAAATTTTGTCAGTTTAAATCAAATAGACGACCGCTATTCTTCCGACAGCTGTTTGTTGTCGGGAGCAAAGCAAATCAGGTTATCAAAATGTGTCATATTCGATACTATAGCCTGTCGGATGGTTGTGAATAGTTGTTCTAAACATTTGCGCATGTTCTCTCAGTCACACTCGCCTCATTTCATTTGGTTCCAAAAAATGTTATTGCGCAGCTTTCTGCTTGAAATTCGGATCGGCCATGATTAATTTGCCGTATTGTATGCAGTACGCACGTATCTAAAACATTAGTTTATTTTTATGTCATTCGTTTATTTTGTCCCTACTAGTTTTAATTAGTTATATGTGCTAAATAGTGTATCTAACTGTTAAACTATAATACGTGTGTGGTAATTACAATATTATTAACTACAAGTTGGAGTTTCACTTCCGCTCTTCGATCACAACCTCACCTCCAATACGCGTAAGAGGAGTGTTAAATAAGACACGGCCTTCGGTGACAAGCTGTTTATTTGCACTGGCACTCAGAGGCGTACGCGCATGACACGCAGGTCACACATCTATATCCATAGCTAATACTAACTAACCTAACATCCCTCCACCATATATTCTAAACTAAAATGTTACATAACTAGAAGAATTTCCGATAATTGGCTCTAGGAATATTCCTTAATTTTGGACGAACTTCCGTATTCGTTCGGAAATCGGGCTTAGGAGCAGCTGCCTCAGATCCATGCTCAGCTGTTGGCTCAGCTATTGTTTCAGCTGCTGGCTCTCTGATGAGTTCTCTAAGCTCTGAGCTAGCCTCGCTCCACTCTTCCTCTTCCCCCGGTGAAACACAGCGTTGCTGATCTGAAGTATCTGCACTTTGTGGCGGAGGTTGTTCTCCATCCGTCTTGGAGTCCGTGAGAGCCCAATCCATGTCATTGTCTTGCTGTGCCTCGTGCGTTTTTAATTTATATAATTGGTTTTTATGCTTTTTAATTGTAATGTTTTTCTCTGGTATATACACGTCGTATATACTTTTACCAATTCTATTTTGAACTCTGCCCCGTATCCACTTGTTATTGTTACTTCCTTTTAACAATACTGCATCATTTATTTGTAGTTGAATGTTTCTACTGCCTTTATAATATTTGGCTTGTACGGATTGTTTCTCGCGCACTTTAGTTTGTAAGTCTTTTGACAATAATGAGGACGACGCTGACACCTCAACCGCGGGCGCCGCCACCGAGGTGTCTAATAAATCAAACCTGCAACGCAATTTACGTCCGAGCATTAGTTCGGCCGGCGAGCTGTCTGTCGTCGTATGTTTAGAATTCCTATATCTGAATAAAAATTCTGAAAGGTGTGCCTTAATTTTGTTTTTGGGGGTGCCTTGTGCTACTAATCCTTTTAAAAACTTTTTAATTATTTTTACATATATTTCTGCTTGACCGTTACTAGATGGCGAATAAGTCGGCGAAGTAATGTGTTTTATACCATTTAGACCGCAGAAATCTTTAAATGTTTTGCTAGTGAACGAGGTTCCATTATCGGTGACAATCGTATGTAATGTTCCAAATCTAGCCATAGTTTCTTGTAGTTTCGCTATTACTGCAGCTGTCGAGTAATCACTGCTGAGGGAAAAACATTCTACCCATTTTGTATATGCATCGATAATGATTAAGTACATTTCTCCTTGCCATGGACCAAAAAAATCTAAATGTACTCGGTGCCACGGACGCTCTGGAAAAGGCCAAGGTGTCAACGGAGCCCGTGGCGGTGTGGGCCGTAAGCTTAAACATACTCCGCAGTTGGCTACCTTATTTTCTATATCCCTATCTATCTGAGGCCACCAGAATCTAGATCTTGCCTCAACCTTTGTTTTTAATATACCTAAATGTGGTCTATGTAATTCGTTTAATATTTTGTTCCGCAATGACTTCGGTATTATTAATTTGTGTCCTCTAATCAGGCAATCACCTTCCTTAGTTAAATCATATCGACATTTATAGAACGGTAATAAGTTATTGTCATCTAATTTTATTTTAGGCCAACCTTGTTGAACATATTTTAATACCTGCTGTAATATGCTATCTTTACTTGTCTCTAAACGAACTTCATCTAAAAATACAGGTAAATGCCCATCTGCGACGAAATTAATGTACGTCGCCTTATCGTCTAACTTATTATTGTAAACATATGAGTCATTCGTAAAAACCCCTACTTGACCTTCTTCCGAGAATGGTCCGTTGTCGCTGTTATCAGTGATCGGCCGCATACTGCTGACAGCCCGACTGAAGTAGTCGGCACAATTACTAGCACTGGGAACGTATTGTATTTCATAATTATAGCTAGTCAAAAATAAAGCATATCGCTGTAACCGGTTAGCGGACACTTCTGGTATGCCTTTGTCGGGATGAAATATGTACGTTAGCGGTTTGTGATCGGTGCGCAATATAAACGGATTTGCAACACCGTATAAATATTGGTGAAATCGACGAATGCCAAAAATTATTGCTGTTGCCTCCCTTTGGATTTGGCTATAATTTTTTTCAGCACTGCTGAGGGATCGCGACGCATAAGCGATGGGACGTTCAACCCCATTGGCTTCTATTTGAGCTAATACTGCACCTAACCCTGTTGGAGATGCATCCACTGTCAGAACCAACTTGTAAGAAGGGTCAAAATGTGCTAGTGTTCGAGCCGATGTCAGTTCCTTCTTAATTTGATCGAAAGCAGCCTTATGAATCTCTGACCAAGACCAGTCAACTAGGGCATGCAATTATCGAAATATTCCGATAATCGATAAAATGAAAGATATCGATTTTTTTTTCGATAAAAACCGGTAATTACCGATAATTATCGTTTTTTATAAAAAAATACCTAAACTCGTTTTTTACTTGTAAATAAAAGGATAAAGTGATGCAATTACTTACCTAAAATAAAGGACAATATAATATACTGAAAAATAAATAAAACAAGGCGTTTTTTTTTTTAAATCAACGTTTGTATTTCTTTATAATATTTAAATTATATATCTAACATAACATTTTGGATTGTCTCACTAAACTCTTCTTTCTTAAGAGATCTTTTAAATAACATCTTAGAAACCTCTAGCTAAATTTAAAAAAAGTTACTCTTTAAAATAATTATAATAATTATGAGTTAAATATTGCAACTTTTGGACGTTTAGTATAATTAAATTAACTTTAAATAATTTCGTAGTACAGTATGGACATCTGAGTCAACAATTCAACATACACAATGTGTATGTTGACTCAGATGTTAATGTTAGGATGTGTAATACACATCCTAACAAGATTTCTTAACGATTAATTAACGACAATAGGTAAATTAACATATAACAATTCCGTATTATAATTAAAAGAAATCACATTTAAAATAGTAATTTTGTATTATAATTAAAAGAGATCACATTTGAAATAATCACATTTTAAAGAGATTTTTGTTTTTTTTTTTGCTGCTGAAAATATGTATATACTTTACTAATATACTTTACTGAATGAGTAGGTGCAGTACGTAAAGTACCTAAAACAAAAACATACGAAGTTTTGAATTTACTGAACTACATGAAAATATTACGATGTAGATTAGTTATGTAGAATTGTAGACAGAACTTCTGTATTGAATTTTACATTCACATCAAGTAACCATTTAAGTGGTAAACAAGATTCTAAACTGAAAAAGTAGGTACCTAAAACAAATAAAATACGCTTTATGTTCACTTTACAAGAAATTAATAGGTAGAAATTGATTGTGTGTATGTCGTACTACAAAATAAATATTTTTTCATTTTTAAGGTAAAAGCCTTGTTTAAGTACCTACTTTCTATATTTATATGTTTAAATGGTGTAGCATTTTGAACGGAAACATTTCGAATAACAACGCTAAATGTTTGCTATTAAGTAGTATAAATCTGACTTACCAATAATATTCTTATTGACGCAAAACTCTCAATTCAGTTAATCCGGGCGTCCTCAACTCCTCACTCACATGGTAGACCGACAGCGATCGACACGTTCACACACAAATATTGCGCAATGAGCAAATGACAGTGACGGGAAAGAAAACGCGCGCGGCGAGGGAACGGAACGCATCCAACGTTCGTTCAGAAATGTGTCAGAATTCTTTATATAAAATTATCGATTATCGGTATTTATCGTTTTTGTTTTCGATATTTATCGTTTTGTCAGAATGGATCGATAACCGATAAATTATCGATTATCGGTTATCGGTTTGCATGCCCTACAGTCAACGTCTTTTTTTAGTAAATCGTTTAGCGGACTAAGTATAGACGATGCATTCGGAATGAACATTCTGTAATAATTAACAAAGCCTAAAAATGATTTTAATTCCTGCACATTATTTGGGGCTTTGGTGTTAGTCATTGCTGTTACCTTGTCCAGTGATGTGTGAATCCCTTTTTTGTCAATGACAAATCCTAAATAAGTCACCGAATCTTGAAACAACTTACATTTGTTTTTATTTAGAATCAACCCCGCTTCTTGTAAACGGTGGAAAACTTGTTGTAACCGTTCCGTATGTACCGTTTTTGTATTTCCCGTTATTAGGACGTCATCCAATAGACAAAGTACCCCCTCAATACCGTTTAGCAAATTTTCCATGGTTTTTTGGAAAATAGCCGGAGCATTGGCTAATCCGAAAACCAACCGCGTAAACTTAAATAAACCCTTGTGTGTATTTATTGTGGTATAAATTTGTGAATCCTCATCTAACATAAGTTGTAAATACGCACTACTTAAATCTAACTGTGAGAATTGTATGCCCCCGTGTAATTTTGAAAATAGTTCTTCTGTTCTTGGTAGTGGATACTTATCAATGTGTAAACATTTATTTAATGACACGGAAAAATCAGCACACAAACGAATCTCACCGTCTTTCTTTAGTATAGGAACTATCGGGCTCGCAAATTCTGAATGTTCGACCGGAATTAATACACCGGTTTCAACCAGTTTATTCAATTCCTTCTCCACCTTACTCTTTAATGAAAAAGGAACTGTTCTAGCCCGAAAAAAACTTGGTTTACTGTCCGGTTTTAAGGTAAGTTTTATTTTGTGTTTGTTAAATTTACCTAAAGTATTGGAAAACAATGTTGGATATTTGTTTTGATAGTAGTCAAGTTCCGTCAACTTTCGACAATGATTAACTTTAGATAATTGTAAATTATACAACGATAAAAAATTTCTACCTAACAATGCTGGCCCGGCCCCTTTTATGACATATATTTCAATATTTTTTTTTTCACGCTCATACAAAATCGGGACCTTCATTACTCCTACTACGTCTAATTTCTCACCTGAGTATGCTTTTAATACCGACTTAGGAAGCTCTAATAACACGTTACTAAAATATTTCTGGTAAGTATTCAATGGAATGGCAGTGGCACAAGACCCACTGTCTACTTCGAAAGATATTAATTGGCCGTTTACGTCGACAGACAGCGTCATAGGCTCGCCGCGGAAACTACGTATATTACAAACTAAAATATTCTTACCGTCGTCATCACTTTCGTCATTCGACGCTTGTAAGCAATTAACTTGTTCACGTTTTTTTTTGCACATTTTTTTTAAATGACCTTTCTCTCCACATTTTTTACATTTATATGTTGCAAACCGACACTTGTCCGTTGTATGATTGTTATAGCCGCACACACTACACTTTGCCGACGATTTTGCCGGTCTTGCCGCTATCTTGAACACGTCCGTGCTGGTCGCTGTCGATGCTGCTGCCGTAGATGACTGTCGCGCTGCCCGTTTTGCACTATTCACAGCCACTGCAATTTCCAACGCCTTGGGCAATGTAATAGAAGCCTTTTCGTCCATGAACAATTTGTCCCGTTCCGGCCCTGGCATCATCCCGATGATGAACCGATCCCGCAACATTTCGTCCATGGCTGTTCCGAACTTGCAGTCCACTGCCAGGCGCCGCACCCGGGCCGCCCACTGCGTCAAATCTTCGCCTGCATCTTGCGCCGCCGTATGAAATAAATATCTTTCAGCTAACACTGATTTTTTTGGCACGAAGTGCTTATCTAACTCTGTAGTTAACTCTTTATAAGATATTTCCTCAACTGTCTTGGGCGCAATTACCTCGCGTACCAACTTATACGCATCATTGTTGAGTGCGCTGTATTCGCTGTTAACCATTGAGAAAGCCTTTCTTTAAAGATGTTCCAGTCCTGGCCGAGCTCAAAAATAGGCACTGATCCGATAAAATTCGCCATGATATTTTTCTGAGCGTGCGTGGGTAACCGTAACTCGTCGCCACTGTTAAATAAGACACGGCCTTCGGTGACAAGCTGTTTATTTGCACTGGCACTCAGAGGCGTACGCGCATGACACGCAGGTCACACATCTATATCCATAGCTAATACTAACTAACCTAACAAGGAGACAGGTAGAATATATACCTTCCACCTATGTCTCCAAAGATTCATTTGTTCCTGTCCGTACGGTCGGTACTTATAGTTGTAAACAGTAAAGGATATTTTGGAGCGCGGCGGTAAATCCGCTGCGGCAAAGCTCCTACGGAGCCCGAAGTCAGCTTGAGTGCCGCAAAGCCATCTACATCACACATATAGGAATAAATATAGGTATTTCGCCTATACATACTTACCTATATTTATTCCTGTAGAAAACGTGCGCCCGCGCCTCGTCGCCGCCTCGACTCTGGCTCGTGTGGGCGACGCGCCTTAGGGAATAATTTTGCACGAATTGCTTTAATTATCAGTATAAAAGTACTATCATTTATGTGGTAGAATACAATATTTATTTATTGCGCTATCGTACACAAACATGACAATTAAAGTAGCTATTTTTTTGTTTTATAATAACTTTACGAATACACAGCAGTGTGGCCACTACACAGACGGTCGAGCCATCAGCTGATACCATCCATGGATGCGCGTGGCACGCTGTAACACACGAACATTCGCGCAAGCGCCCTGCACCGCCTAAACGAAACAACAGGCATACATTTTCGCCGCGCCGTAGAAAGAGAGGGGGATACTTCCTCTCCTACGCCGCGCTGGCTGTCTACTCTCCATCCGTCTTACGAATTTTCGATCAGTGTCACGTGTCCTGACGCGAGTTTAACATTTTTTACCCATTACAAAAAAAGGTTACAACGCCGCTACAGGAGTTTTCAATTCAAAAAAATTTTTTTGAAGGCATAATATTTCGCCAAAAATCCGCCATTTTGTTTTTTTTTATTTTGATATACTACCCAGTGTCACTCTCACCGTAAATACAAATCTAACGATACCTCTCAAGCTAAAATCCATCGAGCCGTTCAGGCCGCAGAGCGTGCCAAACAATTACACACACATACATACATACTCTCGAAAAACATAACCCTCCTTCTGGCGCAGTCGGGTAAAAAATACACAGCACCTCTGTTAGGAAACCCGGCCGCCGCCCGTTGCAAACTGTGGCAGGATACTCTTCCCCATCCTACTTACCTACTATCTACCACGAAAGGAGCTTCTCCCTGCAGGGTGTAACCTTGCGTGGTCCATTTGGAAGTCTCTGAACCGTCTGCGGATACAAGTGGCAAGATGTAAGTCCAACTTAGTAAAGTGAGGCTACCTTGACGGAACGTCAGAAGGGTGTGATTACGGAGATATGTCACAAACCATGCTCCACCTCCTATCCTGCCCTCTGTGTCCCAAAACATGCAGTCAAAGTGACGTTCTGCGCTGCCACCGACGACGCCGTGGTAGTCCTGGATTTGTCAATAGGCCGTATAGGCCGCGGCCTAGGGGCGGCAGATTTCAGAGGACGTCCACTCGATTTCAGAGGATATAAGTCAAACAAGTTCACTGGTTTTCTTTTCTCATGGTTTTTTATACTAATACGTTAAATCCCTATAGAAACTCATTCCTATCGAAAATTATCAATCCCAGGTACCTACTGTTATTTTACCTATTTTATCTATATTACTGCGTGAGTGATGGATGAGAGCGGCCGCGGCGGGCGGCAGTGGCTCAACGTAACCACCTCTGCTTCCCGCCCGCACTCACCGAAAGTCCCGTAAAAAATTGTAATTCTTGTTTCTTTTTACACACTTTCTTAATGACTAATTCATTTAACTTTTAACTTTAGTACCTTCCTTACTACAAATGGAAAATAATTATTTTTTAGGGGGGGGGGGGGCGGAAGTAAAGTGACCTACACTCATAATAAAAAATATAAATCCGGCACTGCGTCGTGGAAGTGGCAAAGTTTTGGGAAAACCAGATTTAAAACACCTACAGTCGTGCCAGCGACACGAAGAAGAAGACTAAGAGTACTTAAATAAAAATAAAAACAGCTTTTACTCAGTAATGTTTTTATTATTTAATATTTATAACTTATAAGTTTCTTCTGCTCTTCACAATTGTCTATGGTTTCGAAGTGCCTCAATAATCCTGGAATCCTATGAACGTAAAGCATTCATCTGTTTCTGTGTCAAATGCGTGCCTGTAATTATTTATGGTTTAATAAATACCTACTGAACCACCATTTTGTTTTTTATTTCTAAATGGCGGTGATCCTTAATAGGTATCTTGTAAACGTGACGCTTTACGGGGGTTGGTCTTATTTTTCTGATTGCTTTGATTTTAGTTATAGAACTTATAGATTTATATAGGTCTTATGCGTGGCCGCCATTTGGAAAAAAATCAAAATGGCGCGACAGTAGGTAAGGTTCCATATTTATAAAAACCAAAATGGCGCGACAGTAGGTAAGGCTCCATAATTATAAAAATCTTCTATCCCCTTTCACCTTAATTAACAATGTAACGAAACCAAATATTTGAACAGCAATTGCGTAAAATAGTTTGAAATATTAAATTACCCATCCTTTTAGCATGTGCTTTTGGGCACTTTTTCCCCTGACAGCGATGCGGACGAATTTTTCGATGCCCAGTTAGAACTTACCTTTTTCCCTTTTAGGTATATATTTGTACATAATGTAAATAGTTTTTATATAGGTATTTAAAATTTGCCAAAATAAATAAAGATTGTTTTAAAATAAATATAAAATAACTACCAAATATCAATTATTATCTACCCATTATTTAGGAGGGGCCCGTGGCTAAACAATAACAGTCGCACAGGTCGATCGATCAGGTTAAGCTACGCTTGCCGCGGTTGGTCTGTGGATGGGTGACCATCTTTACATACTGAGACCCCTCCGTGACTCGGAAAGCACGTTAAGCCATTAGTCCCGGCTGTAATTCGTGGATCTTTGACAGTCGTTACGGTTCCTCTGAAGTCCGAAAGTCTGACAACCAGTCTTACCAAAGGGCATTACTCAGTATCTGGATTGTGGAGGTCAGATAGGCAGTCGCTTCATGTAAAATATTAGTATTCAGCTGCATAAGGTTAGACTGGAAGCCGACCCTAACATATTTGGGAAAAGGCTAGGCAGATGACTACAGGCTACAGTCGTTATGTTATTTTGTTATGTTATGTATTTTATAGGTACTTACGTTTTAAAGACTTGCGCATAGTTAGCGCTGTCATGCAAGTATGTTCACATTCCTCTTGACTGTAAAAATGATTGGCGTTGCCGCCGCAGCCGCCGTAAACGAAGAAAACGCATTTATTTTCCGCTATGTCATAGTAATAACTAGAAATAAAAAAAAAACCGAGTGTGCTTATGACCACACGACTGAAGTGAAACTTCGCTATGAGAGGAAGAGAGAAAGAAAATGTGCGCGCGCACTGCTTTCTCTTGCTTATATCCCCCACTCAACTCTCGTTCGCCTCGCCCGATCACACTTTTTGTAACGCTTACGTCACGCGTTCGCCAGCTTACTCCCCAAGTCAAGCGTGCGTAAAGAAGTTTCACTCCAATAAAAAATATGAAATGATGTTTATTTCTGTAATTCAACCTTTTAAGACAATTTTAGTGGAAGTTTCATGTGTGGAAGGGTCTTTTGTGAATTAAGAACCATAATATGTGTTGATCCAGGTTACAATATACTATCTGTGTGCCAATATCCAATGTTTACACGGCACACGCCAGTAAAGGTGGAAACATATTATAACACACCACGTTACGCGACATCAATGAAGCTTACTCATTGGTCACATTTTTAATCTCGTTAAGCTATTTTCGTCATTTGCCCAATAAGTAAGCGTGTGATGGCGTCGGGTGTTACAAGTGTACTGCGGCCTTAAAGCTCCCAATCGGCGTGATTTTTCCGACATCTTCAACAATCATCGTCATATTTCAGCCAATTTAGACAAGACACCATAACACACATAAACCTTCCCCATGAATCACTCCGTTTATTGATGAAAACTGTATGAAAACAGGTTCGGATGTTTTGGTGTTCATCGCGTTCAGACAGACAGACCAACAGACGCGCGTTGGGGACTCTGTTTTATAACTGACAATGATGACGTAACGAATTTCATTAAAAAATCGGTTTTGTACAGACGCCAGAACATCAACCTACTACAATCTGTCAAATTTCTTTAATAGATTTTCAACTTTATCACTATAACCTAAGGTTCAAAGTTGATTGGGAAAATTTGACAGTTTCGGGTAGGTTGATGTGCTGGCGTCTGTACAAGAAGCTTATAGGTAAAAAATGGAGACAACACTCTAAATACCTAAGTGAAACCGACTGTGGTCGGACGCTCTCTTTCTAAATACATAAATATGACAAAGAAAACACACATCACTGTCTCGTTCTTATGTGTGTATTTAGAAAGAGAGTGTCCGACCACAGCCGTCTTCAATTAGGAACAGAGTGTTGCCTCCACTTTTATCTATAAGCTTCTTGGTTTTGTAGAGAGTTGTCGCTGTCACTCATGCCTGTATGACATTCTCTTTATAAAACTTGACGTGTCATATTGTGGCCGCTTCACTTATTAGCGTTAAAAGGGACACCAAAGGAAAGGTCGTTACAACGATTTCAATAATACGTTTAGAATCCTACAAGGAGATCTTTTGCCGCCCAGTCTGACGCAACTGTCAAATAAAAAAAGAAACTATGAAACGTGTACTAAACATAATGGCGGCTATCGCTGTCTCGCTTTAACATCTGCAGTCTGTGCATAGTCTGTGTCATTTTTGTTATGTTGGTATTCAGTTTTAGTACAAGTTTCATACAAACGACGTTTTTCGTCTTTTTCTATGGGATTCCCTTGTATAATAAACATTACTTACTCTATGTTGCCGCCGGAATGGCATTGACAGAGGGTTGGTAAAGATTTTGAAATAGGGTAGTGTCCTGGGTAAAAAAATAATAATTCTAATTAGTCCGTCAGTTAGATTATCGAAAAATAATGGACCCGTATTTTTTCTTTTGTCAATCAAACAAAAAATGACAAAGATAAAGCACGTCAAAATTTGGGAGTGGGGGGTCGTGACGTGCTTTATCTTTGTCATTTTTAAAGAAAAAATACGGGTCCATTATTTTTCGATAATCTAACTGACGGACTAATTAGAATTTTTTAGGAAACTAGCCTATTGTCACAGAAATTGTATTGACAAAACACAAGATAGCAACGTTAGTTCCGATTTTGGCCACGCGCCAGGAGGTTTTTTAATTAGTGTCGTACAAACCTTGGTATAAAAGCGAGGCAAGTTTCTGTTGGTTTCTTATATGGCACTAAGCAAGGAGACGGTCCTGTAAAACAAAATTTTGACATTTACGTTTTTTTTTATTATTTATTGAATGGCAAACAACTCGGCGGCTACCTGAGGGGCAATTCTCGTAATTTTAAAAACGTTCACGATCTGAAGGCCAATTCTCGTAATTAAAAACGTTCAAAATCTAGTCGCAGCTGAGTCGCAGTCTCATCTCGGCGACAAACAAATGTCAAAAACTTGTCAAAATGTAGGGAAACTAGAGGTAATTTTGACAGATTGAGACTGAGATCAGACTGTGAACGTTCTTCAGATTACTAGAATTGCCCCTCTGATCTCAGTCTCAATCTGTCAAAAATACCTGTAATTTCCGTATAGTTTTAACAAGTTTTTGACATTGATTGTCGCTGTGATGAGATTGCGAGTATTGCGACTAGATTTTGTACGTTTTTAATTACGGGAATTAGCCTTCTACATAGCTATCCACAAACACTCGATACGCTTCCGTATCGTATCGAACATCAATCAATGTTATCGTAGGAGTCTTCTCAACGCTGTTCATAAGTCCAAAACCCGAAAAATTTTGTCAGTTTAAATGAAATAGACGCCCGCTATTCTTCCAACAGCTATTTGCTGTCGGGGGCAAGTCATATCAGGTTATCGAAACGTGTCGTTTTCGATAGGATAGCCTGTCGTAAGGTTGTGAATAGCTATGCAGATGTTAAGAGGTCACAGCCGCCTATGGATATCACGAATACCAGAGCCATCGCATACGCGTTGCCATCGTAGAAATAAAGCTGAAAAATGTCTCATAGGTAAACCGTGTGGTAATTGGGTAATACATGAACAATTGCAATGCCTTTCAATTTGACAACGGTGTTTGAAAAGGTAATGCCGAACCAAATGCTTAATCATATTAACACCAATAAAATATTACACGATCAACAATATGGTTTCACCAAGGGACGTTGTACGACTGACGCCGGTGACTCCTTCTTAAAACACTTAATTAAGGCGTGGGAAGAGGCCCAAAACGCCATAGGATTTTTTTGTAACCTGTTCAAGACATTTGATTGCGTCAATCACGAAACCTTACTTAAAATTTGAGCATTATGGTCTTGAAAAACTTGCGCTCAGTTAGAGTACAGTCTTATTTAAGTGATATACAACAGGAAGTTCAAATAAATGGTGTCAACTCACTCGGTTTAAAAGTAAAAATGAGTGTACCACAAGGCTCGATATTGGGTCCTTTCCTCTTTGTAGTATAATTAATGATCTACCCCATAATGTTAAAAACCCAACCACAAGTGGTGTTATGTGCCGATTTCCTTAATTTTTAAAATTAATAGACGTGCATCAAATCATGACGATGTAAACATTCATCATCATCATCATCATCAGCCTATAATGTTCCCACTGCTGGGACACAGGCCTCCTCTCTGTGAGAGGGAGTGGGCCGTAATCCACCACGCGGGCCCAGTGCGGGTTGGTAGATGTCACATGTAAACATTGCCCTACTGCAAATCCACAATTGGTTCTCTGCTAATAATTTAGTATTAAATGGGAAAAAACTAATTGCAAAAGATTTTCTTTGCCAAAAGTCAAAAATAGAGTAGAAACAAGAACTGCAAGGGCTGTTAATAGAATATTATTTTTAGCTTGACTATTATAACAATAATCTAGTTTCTCGTTTAACTATAGATGACGGTGGCGGTGGACGTTGGCTTTTGACTTACCAATCTCAACGTTCGTTTGAACTTCACAATCCTGCTCACATTTCTTTTTACTCATAAAATTGTTTAAACCATTACCGCCGCACCCTCCGTACATGAAGAAAACGCATTCATCGTTCTCTATGTTATAGTAATAGCTAAAAAAAAAATGTTTTTTTTTAGTTTCCATGAAAGCCGATATAACAAAAAATTTAATATGCCGATATAGTAAATTAAGGGGCAAACGATAGGGTACCGTCAAACGGGGTGAATAGGGATGCAGGGGTGAATCGGGACAAAACTTTAAAAGAGATTTAGATAACATTAAAATATTATAGTTTGTGGCCAAAAAGGACCCTTATGTGTTTACTGTAATTTAATTAACGATTACGTGCCCTTATTGACAACATAAATTAAACGGGGCCCCCGTGGCCCGGGGGACATGGGTTCGAACACACTTTATGTAAAAAAAAATATCACCACTGCTCTCAAAACGGTGAAGGGAAACATCGATCGTGAGGAAACCGGTATGTCTAAGAACCAAAAATTCGAAGACATGTGACATGTCCCCGCACTGGGCCCGCCCGGTGGATTACGGCCCACTCCCTCTCACTGAGAGGAGGCCTGTGTCCTAGCAGTGGGAACATTATAGGCTGATTATACTATGGAAGTAACGGTCGGGTACTGTATACAAACCTTGGAATATAAGCTAGACATGTAAAGGTTTCTTCCTGATGTGGCACCAAGCAATTGGGCGCTTTTTCTCTTGAAAATGTTTTGACACATTTTAACCGGGAAAAATAATTGTACATTATTAGTTTTACAAACATCCACGCCGGTAATCTCTGAAGGGTTAGCAGACGTGTACCTTCTTTTTTTTTATGGATGGGAAATCTTCAAATGACTCCTCCCGCTCTGGGTGGAGCGGAAGGGAGTGTCAGACTCTTACTGACTAAAATCCATCCGTGTTCCTTCCTTAGCCCTTTATGTTCCGGGGTAGCGGTAACCCTTTCGGACAATCCCGCACCCCCGGCAGGCTTCGGCCCTGGCAGGCCCCTTCCTTTTTGCTGACATCTCTTTGAGGCGCGCGTGGAAAACGTACGCGCCGTCCGGCACGGGACTGGTCCTGATCGGACGGTAACAGAGGTGTACCTATAGTACACATTTGGCCAGTTATATCCATTTGCATTCTCAGAGTTGCCAGTTAGGAAACACCGAACTCATCCAATTTTAAAAGCATAATTTATTCTTGACGTGTAAAAGTCTGTGTAAAGTTATCTACAACCATGCTATAAATCCTCTATAAAAGTTTCTGAAACTACCCTTATTCATAATCCTATTTTATCTCTATTTTAGCTAAAATAGGTTTATAGAACGTTTGTCTGTATCTGTCACGTTGTCATTTCTGTGTGTAAGAAAGAGACAAACCCCATTTTAACTAAAATAGGTTTGATAAGTTTTATGAATAAGGGGGAAAGCTTATTGCCAACATTAAAACAATCAGTGTCATAGTAACAATAACAATATCATCCAAACGAGTATACCGACTAAATTTCACTATGCAACTCCTTTTCAAAAAAGAACATTGTCATGCACGCGCGTTTCACTACCACAGCGCCGTAATTTTAAAAAAGAATATATAAGTTATTCGAATTCACGTCGTATCCCGCCGGCTGCCATTTTTGTTCGATAATTATTATTGGAAAAGAACCTTATAAAGAGAATTCATATTATGGGTAGGTATAGATAAAGTCTCGTATAAATAACTATTTTTGAACCAATTTAGATAAAGAAGTATAATTTTAAATTATAGTTAGAATTATTGATGTAGGTATTTACCATAAACGACTTGAATTTCCAATACACTGATTAGAATGAATATGAGAAAATTAAAAAGATTTTTCATCGTGTGTCACTTCGAAACGATAATAACAGAAATGAGAAAGTTATACCGGATTAATAATTTAAATTCCTAATTATACTTACATGGCTTTTTAGCTTGATAAATTAAAATAATAGCTTTGCCAACCACTTATGTAGTTGTAAATATTCAAGTTTATGAATATTGAGTGGGAATGTCCGACTGTTTTAAAAGATTTACACAAAGGAGTGGAATCTAGAATCAATTCTATTTTGTGTAAAGGGGCTTTTAGATCCGTGGCACCTACTAGTCCGCCATTTTTTTTTCAAAATGGCGGTCACGCATGTAACAGATAAATCTTGTTACCTAAATGTTTGAAGTAATCATTCTGAAAGTTTAAGGTACATGGTATCCAGTAGTATCTATGCAACAAGATTTATATTATAGGTTTCATGCGTGACCGCCATTTTGAAAAATATGTATGTCACGTGATCAACTTTGAACGTTAATATCTCGGAAGCGTGACGCTTTACGGAGTTTGGTACTTTAATATTTTCCGTTTCCTTTGATGTCAGCTATCGACTTATATATAATAGGTATCATTTGTGGCCGCAATTTTGAAAAAAATAACAAAATGGCGCGACTAGGTAATGCCATGCTTCATAGTGCCTTTTATGTGGTTATATGAAATGACTGATTTGACTTTGACCTTGGTACAGTTGCAAGAGCAGCGGTGGCCCAGTTTTAACGGCCGCGACTTACGAGCTTGTAGGTCGTGGGTTCGAAACCAGGCAGGCACTTTATTTTGTGTATTTAATTTCATCAATACTGCTTTCAAAACAGTGAAGGAAAACATCGTGAGGAAACCGGCATGTTCTAGAACCAAGAATTCAAAGACATGTGACATTTATCAACTAACTCATACTCGGCCCGCGGTTAGATTACGGCCCATTCCCTCTCACAGAGAGAAGGTCCCAGCAGTGGGAATATTATAGCCTAATTATGCTTATGCACAAAGCCATGCATTGCGAAAATCTTTTAGTCCAAGCGCCATGCATTGCGAAAATCTTTTAGTACTTAATTAATTTCCTTCGAAAAAACATCTTGGCGTGACGAATTTTGTAATGATAAAAAAGCATTTAGGTTGACGCTAATTCATTAATGGTGCTGAAACGTGGACAATGACGGTCGGGCTGGTCCACAAATTCAAGGTCGCTCAGCGCGCTATGGAGCGAGCTATGCTCGGAGTCTCTTTGAAGGATTAAATCAGGAATGAAATTATCCGGAAAAGAACCCTAGTTACCGACATAGCTTGCAGAGTAAGCAAACTGAAGTGGCAGTGGGCTGGCCATGTCTGTCGAAGGACTGATGGCCGGTGGAGCAAACGAGTCCTGGAGTGGAGACCGCGTACCGGCAAGCGTAGTGTGGGACGCCCCCCAGCTAGATGGACGGACGGCCTAAAGAAGGCGGCTGGGGTAGACTGGATGCGGAAGGCGGAGGACAGGGTGCTGTGGCGCAGTCTGGGAGAGGCCTACGTCCAGCAGTGGACTGCAATAGGCTGAGTTGATTGATTGATAACTGCTACTGTTGAGCATGAGGTGCTGGTTTCAATCCTCAGGTCGGGCAAACTGTTATTGGGGTTTTCGATATGGAATTTCTCAAACCGGTGACTGGATTTGTGCGCGGTTGTTGGCATGGAGCACAACAACCATTGGCAATAGGCTCGCCCCCTATTACATGGCACCTAAACATAACTGGCAAAATGGGGCTGTAATATAAATAGGTACTTCTGCCTCACCGTTCGGGGAGACAAGAGACTCGAGATCTTCAAGCAGTGGTTTTCAGAATAGGTAGCAGTGGCGAAGGTACGATACAACTCGATTCCACCGGCTTCCCTTTGAAAATTCAGAACATAAGTACACTATAGTCAATTCATAATTGAAATTTTATTTTGGCTTTTTTTTGCTCCGGCTTACCTCTGTCATAAATTCGCCCTTCGCCACTGATAGGTAGGCACTAGGCCGGGTCTAGTCTAGGCAAACGCGGTCACTAATCAGAAAAAAAAGTGAGGTCAAAAGTGTGGTTATTTGAGTAGGCATGCCTACTTAAGGGTGATAAATTGCGAAGGTCGAACGTCATGGTATTACGCGTGAGACGTACATATTTTTTTAATTTTGTCGTATTAACTTGAATGAGTAAAGACCAATGACAATGTGCGAATAGTACGGGAGCCGAGTAGGCCGTCCAGCGACTGCCTACTGCTGCGCGTGTTTGTATGAAGATTTTGTTTTTTGTAGGTATGATAATTTAGTGAGTTTTTTAATTGTAGGGCACACACACTAAAATGTAATTGACAGGCTTATGTTGATATATCGAGGTAGGCACTGCTTAAATGCCTATATGCAATGCACGCCACTGTCTTCGAGATTTTATGTGTAGATAAATATGACTGCCTCATTGTCCAGTGCAGAGGTCGAAAGTGCGACGGAACGTTTAGCATGAGACTCGTGGGTTCAAACCCAGGCAGGCACTTTGCGTATGTGATGTAAAATAAAACACCACTGCTCTAAAAATGGTGAAAGAAAACATCGTGAGGAAACCGGCATGTCCTAGAACCAAGAATTTGGAAAGGTGACATTCACCAACCCGCACTGGGCCTGCATGGTGGAATAGTACGGCGAACCGTTAGCGATCATCATCATCATAATGCCTATAGCCTCAAGATAGGAGAGGACTATAATCAAAGAAATATATCTATGACTACAATTGTTTACCGAGATAGAAGTGAAACGTAAATTGCAAAACGTCTTTCATTATCGAATCTGAGGTCATGTGTGCTGATATGTGTTGACCTCAGCGATATTAACTACGGGCCGTATTTGATTAAAATTATAAAATATGAGCCCCAACTATGAACTAAGTAGGTAGTAGAGAGCAGTGTATGGAAAACCACTTAATATTGTATTGGATCTCGTTTATTGAATATTAGAAAAATTTAACAAGCACATTTTGTCTCTCATAATCGCTGCCATAGAGAATTGGAGAACTCCCACGGATAAAGAATGAATACCCGAGTCGAACAATCCCGCTCGGATACACATACACAATATAACTAATAAGTCAGTGACAGTGGCGCGAATTCAATGGTTTTCTCCTATCTCAAAAAATGCCCGGCGGGCCGAAAGAAGTTCTCTAATTTAATAAGAAGTTCGCTAATTTAATTTGACTCTATATACGTATATATGTTACTCAATATCACACTATTTATACATATTCGTTACTGTTTTATCTGACAGAAATTATATTTTATTTATATTTAAGTACGCATACACACGTCACGTTGCAGTATAAAACTGATTTACATCCGTTACCTCACACACCAGGTCCAGTTGAAAACCAGCGTCAGGCACTAGTTGTCTGGCATTTTTGCTGAGCTGGGCCATGTGGCTGGGCCTTTTTAGCGCAGCCGTGAGGCACACCTTCCTGCTTATTTTATGATTTTTTGAAGTGTAAACTTCTTTAGCGGCGTTGCACACTTTTAGTAATGGGTAAAAAATGTTAAACTCGCGTCAGGACATCGCGTCAGGACACGTGACCGTCAGGAGAGATTCCCCCCCCCCCCCCCCTCTTTCTACGGCGGCGCCAACCGAAGTGAAGTGACACACAGACACAATGGATGGATGGATGGATGGATGGAAGTGGAAGTGGAAGTGGAAGTCGAAGTCGAAGTGGAAGTCGAAGTGGAAGTCGAAGTCGAAGTGGATGTCGAAGTGGAAGTCGAAGTCGAAGTCGAAGTCGAAGTCGAAGTGGAAGTCGAAGTGGAAGTCGAAGTCGAAGTGGAAGTCGAAGTGGAAATGGAAGTGGATGGATGGATGGATGGACAGCTGATGGCTCGACCGTCTGTGTAGTAGCCACACTGCTGTGTATTCGTAAAATTCGTTTATATAAAGTGTTTAAAATATGGAAATTGAACAAAGTGCATCTATTAATGAAAAAAGTGACGCAGAAATAGTGAAAAAAAATGAGTTATATTAATTAAATTAATAATTGATTTATTTCAACGTTAATATTCAAGTTTTCACTTCTGCCGGCACTCCCGGAGAGCAACCCGTTTTTTTATATCGGACTTTACACTTTTAATTTGACCTTTATTTTTTGTTTTTACTGATGGTATGTATCGGGTATTCATCATCATCATCATTTCAGCCGAAAGACGTCCACTGCTGGACATAGGCCTCCCCCAAGCACCTCCACTTCGACCGGTTTTGTGCTTCTCGCATCCAACGAGTTCCTGCGGCCTTCACAAGGTCGTCGGTCCACCTTGTGGGAGGCCTTCCAACGCTACGCCTTCCGGTACGCGGTCGCCACTCCAGAACCTTTCGGCCCCATCGGCCATCTGTTCTGCGAGCAATGTGCCCTGCCCACTGCCACTTAAGTTTGGCAATTCTTCGGGCTATGTCGGTTACCTTGGTTCTCCTGCGGATCTCTTCATTTCTGATTCGATCCCGCAGGGAAACTCCAAGCATAGCCCTCTCCATTGCCATTAGGGTGACTTTCAGCCTTCTAATAAGGCCCATTGTGAGCGACCACGTTTCAGTGCCATATGTCATCACTGGCAACACGCACTGGTCAAAGACTTTCGTCTTGAGACACTGCGGTATGTGGGACGAGAAGATATTGCGAAGCTTCCCGAACGCTGCCCAGCCGAGTCGGATTCGACGATTGACCTCTTTCTCGAAGTTGGACCTACCTAACTGGACAGTTTGTCCTAGGTAAATATACTCGTCCACGACTTCGAGTGTAGCGTCTCCGATCTTCATGAGAGTGGGTGTTACATGGGCATTTGACATGACCTTCGTTTTGTCCATGTTCATTTTCAGACCCACTCTTTCAGAGGCTCTACTGAGGTCATCGAGCATTGTACTGAGGTTCTCCATAGTCTCAGCCATGACTACTATATCGTCGGCAAACCGAAGGTGAGTTATGTACTCGCCATTGATATTAATGCCAGCTCCTTTCCAGTCCAGAACCTTGAAGACATCCTCCAGAGCAGCGGTGAACAGTTTCGGAGAGATAACGTCTCCCTGTCTCACACCTCGCTGCAGAAGGATAGGTTTCGAGGTCTGGTCCTGGAGTCGGACTGACATAGTGGCGTTTTCGTACAGACACTTCAGTACCTCGATGTACCGATAGTCGATCTGGTATTTTTCGTATCGGGTATTGTTGTATTGTATTTCTTTTAGTCTGTGCTAAATAAATGTATTTTTCTTTCTTTCTATGTAAGCCCAATTGAATGCGTCCCTGCTTTAAAAACAATTGCCAGATATATACATAGCAATGTACATAATATCAATATAATCAGAGCAAACATTGTATCGACGTGAACGAATCAACTTTACATACTTAATTACAATGAAATTATTTTATATTCTTGTCTTAGTGTTTGTGGCTTTTACCCTATGTGAAGCTAGAGGTAAGTTTTATAACCATTTTATTACACAAAAAACTTTTTAACAAAAAATTAAACCTCCGAAAAAACTGAAAAGCAAAAAATAATAAACTTTTTTTATTTAACCTTAATAAATAAGTTCTTAAACTAATGCAAGTATACCTAAGTAATTTAGAGTCGGCGCCAAACAAGCAAATTAATTCGTTGCAAGTGGTCGTGCGGAGAGCGCATTTTTTGTTTGAAATGTTAATGTTTATCGCTATATATTTCACGTTGCTTATTTCTTTAAATTTAAGGTAATTTAGTAATCTTTGTTCATTGATTGTTTGGCGCCGACTCAAAATTACTTAGGTATACTTGCATTAGTTTAAGAACTTATTTATTAAGGTTAAATAAAAGAAGTTTATTATTTTTTGCTTTTCAGTTTTTTCGGAGGTTTAATTTTTTGTTAAAAAGTTTTTATTTTATAATTTTTTGAGGCTATAATTTACTAATTACTACATGCTTGATGTTTGATTACTTTTAAAATATGTACCTACCTTACTTTAGACATTAACTGTTATATAATCCTACTTTAACTATTATTTTTTGTGTAATATAATACTAAATAATATAATGTAATACTTAAAAAAACAGGCTTTATATACCAACATAGATAGGCCTTTTATTTTAATTGTAATACACAGCTCAGCATTAAAATCTGTGAATGAACAATAAGTCACCCCTATTTTCCCACCCTTAGGGTAGGTTTTTTTTTTCCAAATTTACATGGGACCAACTTCGAAGTATGTCCTATCCAACAAAAGAAGAACTATCAAAATCGGACTACTCTGTAAAAAGTTAAGCGTGGTCATACATTACAATCAGTGAGTGAACAATCAATCATCCCCTGTTTTCTAACCCTTAGGGTTGAAATTTTTTTTCCAAATTTATATGGGACCAACTTCAGGGTATACCCTTTCTAATAAAAAAAGAATTATCAAAATCGGACTGCTCTGTAAAAAGTTATGCGTGATCATACATAAAAAAAAAAAAAAAAAATATACGCGTCGAATTGAGAACCTCCTCCGTTTTTTTTCGTCGGTTAAAAATCAGTGAAACTCTTTTTCACCTTTCCGAATAAGCTTCAGTTTGGTTATTTGGCTGATAATGTTACAAATTTTCTGTTCAATTGCAAATTAATCGGGTAGATATTGAGTATACAGTCTTACCAAGGGGTATCGTGTTACCCAGTATAATACCCGGCACGTAAGTTGGCAAGATATTTTGTAGTGGGGGAAGTTCGCGCATGCACAATTTCATACATTTTTACATGCGCGAACTTCCCCCACTACGAAATATCTTGCCAACTTACGTGCCGGTAACTGTAACTGGGTTGAAGTTGAAGAGGTCAGATAGGCAGTCGCTCCATCTAAAACACTGCTATTCAGCTGCATCCGGTTAGACTGGAAGCCGACCCCAACATATGTAGTTGGGATAGGGCTAGGCAGATTGATTGGTCACGGCAGTTTAAAATATACTTCTTGCTTTCAGATCCTCGGTGCCTACTCCCCACAGATGCAGGGGTATGCTATGGACACCAACCTATGTATGTATTCACCATGAATCATGATTCATGTTGTCTTTAAAGATCACAGCACACGTCATATCAAATCGGAAAGGGATCGGCACCGTATCGCCTATCGCCTCGCCATCAAACAGGCGTCAACCTAACGTAAGCACGTTACTAAAGTGGAACAGAAGCTCCGATACGTCGACTCGGCTACGGATAGGCGACGCCGCGCTTACGGCTCGCCGAACGCTGGTTGATGGTGCAGCAAGCAGGCCGGAGGGGTGAGAGGGGCAAGGGTGGACGAAGAGACGTAAGCTCGGGTACGGAGAGACGTAAGTGCAGGGATGATGAGCCGTAAGCGCGGGGACGACGAGCCGTAACGCACCGCACCGCGGTTCGTGAGCTTGTCCCGTGTCGAGGCGATTACGTTACGATTCCGATTAGTGTGCGTTGCAGTAGGGAGTTTCATACAAAGAATACTGAACGGCTCGAGTTGATACGGTGCCGATCCCTTTCCGGTTTGATATTTGTGCTATGACCTTAAGGCGTTTGTGGTGCGCATACCAACATGCTACCTGCACCTTATGATGGAAGAAAGCTTTTGGCCGCAGGATGTGGTATTCCGCCGCTTTCGCGGACAAGTGCCACCGGAACGCACAAAGACTTAGTGCAACTAAGTGATACTAACATAGTTATTATGTTTTATTTACCAACAAATTTGTTACTATAATTATGTATACTTGGGTCTTCGTTACCTGAGAATAAATGGTTTATTATTATCGATTTACGTCGCTACTGTAAGGCGGAAGTTATACCTACTTATATCTGATTATTTTTTCCAGGTTTACATTCGATAATGCAGCTGAACGATGTGTGGGTTTCGTCTATGGAGGCTGCATGGGTAACGATAACCGTTTTGCTACCTTAGAGGACTGTCAAGCGGCTTGTTAAGATTTAATTAAATTTGATGATTTACAAAATGCACTTTTATTTTTCAATACATTAGTCAGGCGTTATTATGAGATCTACTCCATTTACTATAGCATTAGACAGAAGTTAAAAAAGGCTCTTTTAGGGGCACACTTTGTAACAAAAGTACCACAAACAATATTATTAACAGCAGATCACTGTGATTTGGACAGGGATGCAAAATAAGATATAAAATAACTGTTGAAAAGACTCTAGCAGCCAACAAACTATGGGGAGGCTACGGTCCACGAAAGAACCTTTGATTTCTACATGGACTAATTATATTACCTACTGTTCATGGTTTTCTATGCTGACAGCACTTTTTCAGGCGATAATATTGAAAACAGAGCCATCTATAAATCTTCACAGAAATCATTTGCAAGAGGACTGTTTCTGTTTTGTACTAGTTTTACATTATGTTGATAGATGTCACTGTGCGTTTTTAATTCGTTGATGGGGTTGGAATTATTATAATTTAAATTGCACTATATTAATGTAAGAGGAAATGCTAAACAAAAATATATGCCTGAAATTATTTTCCCTCTGTAGAACAAAGGCCTCTTTCATACAAAGAAAGAAAGAGCCTTGATCACCACGCTTGTTCAAAATGGGCAAGTTCAGACTATTTCTGTCAGTGATGCCTAAAAGATAGGTAGTTTTCTAGTATTTACATGACTCATCTTCATCATCTGCAACTATGTTGGGGTCGGCTTCCAGTTTAACCGGATGCAGCTGAATACCAGTATCGTAAATGGAGCGACTGCCTATCTGACCTCCACAACCCAGTTACTGGGTAATACGATACCCCTTGGTAAGACTAGTTGTCAGACCATATCGTTTAAAAGTCAACGTTTAATGATATATCATTCGACGTTTGGCCATATCATAGCTTCTGACGACCCGTAACGACTCGAAGGAGACCCGAGGCCAACGGCTTAAGTCTTAACGTGCTTTCCGAGGCACGGAGGGGTTTTGGTATGTGAAGATGGTCACCCATCCACGGACCAACCGCGGCAAGCGAAGCTTAACCTAATCGATCGAACCGTGCGGCTGTTATTTCTTAGCCACAAGTGACTATCTTAGCTAAAATAATTAGTAATTAAAAATGCTACATAGTTACAAACCGAACTTGATATGAATGTTTGATATACAGGGTGCCGTACTCTAACGGTGTTAACCTTTTGAACGCCAGAGTATAAACGTATCGCCGTACCCCTGACGCCAGGCCACTTTAACAAAACAACACACACACACACTTAAAACAACAAAGGACGATGAGTCAGAACGTCCCCCCAACCTTACTTTGACCAACAGACTTAAAATGTATCTCATTCGAACCGCCTTAGCGATCAATTTTTACTACGACGACATCTCTCAAAAGTGCGGGATATTCCGAGAAAATCATGTTTTAGTGTAAATTTCGTCACAACGTCCCTCCAACCCTTACATTGACCAACAGACTTAAAATGTATCTCATTCGAACCGCCTTAGCAAGGTGATCAATTTTTACTATGACGACATCTCTCAAAAGTGCGGGATATTCCGAGAAAAATCATGTTTTAATGTTTATTGCCAGAACGTCCCCCCAAGCCTTACATCGACCAACAAACTTAAAATGTATCTCATTCAAACCGTCTTAGCAAGGTGATCAATTTTTACTACGACGACATCTCTCAAAAGTGCAGGATATTCCGAGAAAAATCATGTTTTAATGTTAATATTTTTGGCACAAAATAAGAGTTTGTAAGTAAACCATATTCTTTGATTTTCAAACCTCTCAAGATCAATTAGGAGATGCCATTTAAAAAACAGAAAACGTCATTCGTTACTCGTCCAATTTTTTCTATTCCTATAGGCAGGCAGTTGTCCCACCGGCGGCGATGAACGATTAGCGAGTAGAACTAGCAACTGAAAACGAGTTGGCGAGCAGCGAGCAGCGTGTGTGTAGTTCCGATAGTTTTGTGGCTGGGCTATCAGCGAGTTTTCGAGTGCGACGGGCGATTACTCGCACCACTCGCTCGGGACGGTTAGTCTCACAGGGGTTTCTCTCGGCGTGAGCTCTGACCACCAAGCGACCATCACTGAGCGAGTAGGTATCGCTAGGCGAGTATTATCTTTGATAGCTCTTGTCGCTCAGCGACAAACCAGTGAAGCGAGTCCTCGCCGGCAGTTTGAACAGTCAGCGATCAACTATTAATATATGCATCTCTTTTGTTTACACGGAATGTATATCTACTGTACGTTTCTTGAGCGAGAAAACAGCCGACAGTTAGTCGCTTCCTCGCCGGCGGTGGGACAACTGCCATATGCTCGTCCACGACGGAGACGCGGGTGTCTTCGTCTTGGGCGAGCTTGAATCCCTCACTGCACTCAGGATTCAAGTCTTAACTCCCTCGCTTCGCTCAGGAGTCAACTCAAACCTAGAATCCTTCGTTGCGTTCAGGATTCAAAATAGCGCCCGCAACAACAAGACACTACTTTATCCCAAAATAAATAAAACGATTTTTTATTTTATTTCTAAACCCCATGGATTTTGGAGTTAAAACTGGTTGCTAGTATTTTTATAGATCTTTATGAACCTGATAACACATACAAAAGATCTGTTGCAGGGCGGGGGACGAGCCTAGCGAATTAGAAAAATGAATAAAACGATTTTTTAATTTTCATTTTATTTCTAAGCCCCATGGATTATGAAGTTAAAAGTGGTTGCTAGTCTTTTTATAGATCTTTATGAACTTGATAGCACATACAAAAGATATGTTGCAGGGCGGGAGACGGGCCTAGCGAATTAGAAAAATTAATAAAACGTTTTTTTTTATTTTCATTTTATTTCTAAGCCCCATGGATTTTGAAGTTAAAACTGGTTGCTAGTCTTTTTATAGATCTTTATGAACCTGATAGCACATACAAAATATCTGTTGCAGGGCGGGGGACGGGCCTAGCGAATTAGGAAAAATTAATAAAACGATTTTTTAATTTTTATTTTATTTTTAAACCCCATGGATTTTGAAATTAAAACTGGTTGCTAGTCTTTTTATAGATCTTTATGAACCTGATAGTACATACAAAAGATCTGTTGCAGGGCGGGGGACGGGCCTAGCGAATTAGGAAAAAATTAATAAAACGATTTTTTAATTTTTATTTTATTTTTAAACCACATGGATTTTGAAATTAAAACTGGTTGCTAGTCTTTTTATAGACCTTTGTGAACCTACTAATACATACAAAAGTTCTGTTGAAGGGGGGGGGGGGTCTCATACAAATATGGTCATCGTTCTTTCTCGATATTGGTGGTTTATTTATATTACTTTCATGCAATACAATATAGACGGAAGCTTAAACTTTTAAATTATATAAATAAAAACACACAAAAGTAATGATTAAATTGTTTATTTCATAATATGGTGCGACCCGTGCGACGTGTATTTTGTCATATATTTGTGACGTTGGCGTTCAGGGTAAGATTTCGTTTGTCACATATATGTGACAATGGCGTTCAAAACCTCGCTGTCTGTCTATTTGCCTGTGTGTCGGTCTGTCTATCTGTCTGTCACAAAACTGTAACTTTTGAAGTAAAACTTCTTCGGGCGCGTTGGGCATTGTTCGACAACATCCATCGGTTCCTTACTAAACTTCAACTATATCCGACGATCCTGCATACTTAACTCTTTTGTTGACTGTACTTGAGAGAATGAAGCAGTGTTTACATATCTATTAAATAGATAAGGTTTACCCTATATCTTTGTGCAAAAGGGCATCAAAATCCAACCCGGCAATTTTGAGAAAAATAATACCTACTTTAAAATTCACATTTCTTGCTACATTTTTTATTTTGAAACGTTTTAACGGGTATTTCTGACTTTATAATACCTAATTAATGCGTTTTTCTGCTAGACAAAGTCACTTGCTACCTCGACAGTACCGAATTCCAGGTTCTTTTGCGTTTTTAACCGACTTCAAAAAAAGGAGGAGGTTCTTAGTTCGTCGAATACTTTTTTTATTTTATTTATGTTGACCGATTACTCGAATACGAACGGCTTATCACCTTTTACAAAATATTACTTTTCCCGATGCAGGTATGTTAATTGTTGAGGAGTTCTCCTGGTACTTCAGCATCAGCTCCACTTTACCATATGCATTCAGTACTGTTGAGGTGGCAAGTGACTTTGTCTAGCAGAGAAACACATTAATTAAGAGTATTATAAAGTCAGAAATACCCGTTAAAACGTTTTTAAAATAAAAATGTAGCATACAAATATGTATTCTAAAATATTATATTTCTCAAAACTGCTAGGTCAGATTTTGATGCCACTTTGTACAAGGGGATAGTTAAGGTATCCCCACAGAAATACCACAACAGTATCGCTATTGGTTGATATACCACTTTTTATCAGTCTCCTTTTTAGAATGTTTCTCTAATTGAAAATTGAATTGGTGACCGTAATTTACTTTACAACAGTGAAAATGTCATCATCTAGTGAGAATGGAGACCCTAATTTGCAAATGGAGGAGAAAAGAAAATAAACAAATTTGATATCACCCAGCGTATCACGGAACGCATCAATATTCTCCCAACTAGACCACGACCATCGAGATCAAGGGATGAGTCAACTCAGCTGATTCTCTATTCAGAACATTGGAACGAGGGACCTTCAAACCTGGAACTACGTGTGCCGTCAAACGGGGTGAATAGGGATGCAGGGGTGAATCGGGACAAAACTTTAAAAGGGATTTTAACATTAAAATAATATAGTTTGTGGCCAAAGAGGACCCTAATGTGTTTACTGTAATTTAATTAACGATTAAATATCGAGAATTGTACATTTAATTTTTAATAAAATAAACTATTTAATATTATATTGGATTATTTTATTTTCTCGCAATCGTAGTGAAAAGTAGAGTGTATCACACGGCGCTAAAAACCCATTATAACTTGGTTTCTATTTATTCCCTCGCTAAAGCTCGGGAGTAAAACTACCTCGTCGGTCATTTTAGCCACTTGTATAACAATCTACTATTATTTGTATAGAAGATGTATAGATACAGCACCCTAATTGCTTAACACACTATGTTTCGGAATCAGAATCATTTTGAAGCAAATTGTTAATCCATTGCTTCATAAGTTCGAAAAATTTGTCTGCTCAACACGTAAATAACGCAATGAATGTTGTTGAACTGTCAAAATGAAACCGATTCCGATTGATAATATGCTACGCAATTGCCCCGGTGGTATAAATGGAATCATCTACACTATAAAGAAGAAATAGTACGCCACCGCCTCTATCTGAACAAGTTGAACAACGAATAGTATTATAATGTTTGAAAATGACGTTTAATCTGTCAACACCCAACACAGGTAACCGTGTGAGGGACGACTTCAATTGCATTTGTAGCGCAGTCGTCTGCGCTTTCTGGTGAGTGCATGCCTTTATATTGGGGAACTGTCACACCGAAGCGTATCGCCTCGACACAATGTTGTAATAATTTAATATCTTAATAATAATTTTGGAAATTGGATGCAGGGGCTAAATGATCAAAACCGCACGGGGCAATAGAAGGTTAAGCTACGCTTGCTGCTGTCGGATCGTGGATAAGTGATTGGCATCCAAACTTGTCAAAGCATTATTTTCAAAGTCAAAGCACCCATAACACAAGCTCTGCTTAGCTTGGGACTAGATGGCGTTGTGTGATAGTTGTGGAATATTATATTATAAAAAAAAAAGCATTTATTTCAAATAGGCACATAAAAGGCACTTTTAGAATTGATTCTAGTCGCCCATTCCAAAAGGTAGTTTTCTTATGGACAAGAATGGGCAAGAAACTCCACCGTTACTCTTTTAAAAATGTTTTACAATATTTGGCATAGGTACATTCATTTTATAATAATATGTGAGGACGATGCACCTAAAATAAAATTACTATACCACAATAGGTAAAAAAAGAATGAAAAACGAAACGATGTCATATAAATTAATTATCTGATAGATACATGGTGCTCACATATTTACAAACATGGTAAAAGTAAACGATTTTAATTAAAGAAAAAAAAGAAATTAACAAGTAATAAGTCAGGGTGTGAGTAATGAATGTGAATCAATGTAAAAAAAGAATAAAATTTTACAATAAAATTAGCAACCCGTTTGATTTTGTCTAGACTCTAGATTGTCCTATGGAGCAGGACCAGCATGTTTCCAAGCGTTCTTATCTTAGATTTTAACCGGTCAAGCGGCGCGCGTCGCCGATCGGCGACGAAACAATAGAAAATCAATTGTGTCTCACTAGCGGAGCTTGACAGATTAAACACAAAACGATACGGTTCGGTCTGATAGACACTCACCGGCAGTACGCCGGAAACATCCTGTATACATTTACCTACAGGTTGCTCTAACATATTTTTCAGTGTTCATTTTTTACCGGAACTTCTATTTGAGTGCGCGATTACATATCGATTGGGAGTCCACTTATTTCGCAAAGAAACGGTTTATGAATGGTGTGAATACGTGTAGTTGGACATATAATAGCTTCCGCCTTTTGGAGAACGTTGTAGGTCTTGTAGAGACGTTGTGTACTGTAATTTTTTGGTTCTAGGACATGCCGGTTTCCTCAAGATGTTTCCTTCACCGTTTTGAGAGCGGTGGTGATGAAATTATTTACACAAAGTAAAGTGCCTGGCTGGGTTCGAACCTACGACCTACTACTCGTAATTCGCGACCGTTACTTCTTTTATCTGTTCTGTGGTTACCACTTGGCCACACGGTGGACCGACGACCTTGTGAAGGCCGCAGGAACTCGTTGGATGCGAGAAGCACAAAACCGGTCGAAGTGGAGGTGCTTGGGGGAGGCCTATGTCCAGCAGTTGACGTCTTTCGGCTGAAATGATGATGATGATGACCACTTGGCCATCACTGCTCATTGATTTACGGTCTACTACTTTTTCCCTCAAAGATTTCTAATCAGAAATCTCTACCTATAAGGTTCTAAAGAACAAGCTACCTACAGAATTTTTCACTGAATTTTATAAAACCCCTAACTGGGTCGGTCTAGGCGAGTCAACGCTCTGAAATATCAACATACGTCGACCCTCAATAGTGGCTGTGTGAGTGTGTGTTTGTAAATATGTGTATGTGTGTGCAAAAGTGCGTGAGTGATGTGTGTGTGTGCAAGAGGGGAGCTAGGCTCGTTAAGAATGACTGGGGTTGATTTCCATTGATTTGCGGTGGCGGTTTTTTTATTATTGGATCTCAAACAACCGGCCCACCTGATGATAAGTGATCATCGCCTCCTATGGGCATTTATCTATATTATTATTATTAATAATAAAGCTGATGAGTTTGTTTGTTTAAGGTGACTACATGACCTAAAACGCGGTCTTTGTCGGACTGCATAGAAAAGAAAGAGAAGCGCGATGACACAACGCTGGTACAGTTCGACACAATTTAGATGTAGCATAGGCAAAATTCGTAAAACCGATCACATCCGAACTAAGTGCGCCTTCAAAATCACCAATCTTTATTTATAAAGATTTACGAATACGAATTACGAACGCTTTACGAATTTTGCCGAAGCTACATCTAAGTTGTGTCGAACTGTAATTTATTGCAAAATATGAAGCAATTATAATAGATAATTGCTTCATATTTTGCAATAAATTACATCATTGTAAATAGTACAAAAATCTATTGATTGGACTTAAAAATAAAAACACTAGTGCTTTAGTATGTTGCTTGTAGAATAATCTGACAAAAATCATAATGATTGTATGTATATTACTATGGTTTTTATTGTAAAAAGAAAGTTTTTAGAGATATTTTCATGATTTTTTTCTATCATATCAAATTAGTTGTTGTGTTATGTTTTCAATACACTATTTAACTAGCATATATCCTGAAGAATATCATATATTTTTCTGATTTTGTTTACTGTAGTCGATCTGTACTTTTATTGTTTCTAAAACTTGCGTTTTTTGCGTTTAGGTCCTGTAAGCCCCTTAAACGCGTTAATTTCTGGAACCGGTCGGTTTTGAAAAAATATTTTTGCATTCGATAGCTCAATTCTTGTGGAAGATTATAAGCATAGACGTATATTTTTATACGTCTATGGTTATAGGCTGTTTATCATCACGCCACATAAAAATATCTATTTGAATTGTCAAAAGGACTGGAAGACGAGATATCGTTCGTCCGATATGCGTCATGTTCGTGAACGGGCGCCGTCAGTTGGGGCTGGTCATCACTTAGCTGCCTCGGCTTATTTTTAATCTGTCAAGCTCCGCTAATGAGACACAATTGATTTTCTATTGTTTCGTCGCCGATCGGCGAACCGCGACTCTTGACCGGTTAATTATAAATTTTTGAATTGTTGTTTTATTACTATTTACTCTACTCTGGACGCTTTTAACGCGTATGTCTTTTTTTTTAAACCGTCCTCACATATGGTAAATTCAACATTAATGACTCAACTAATATTTTTGTAAAAATATAATTAAAAAGAGTGTCCATGGAATCTCTTGCCCGTTCTTCTCCATAGGTAGGTACCTACGCTTTGGAATGGGCAACTAGCTTCATATATTCTGACTGACTGACTTCTTGACAGTTCAAAAGTGCCTGTAAATGGTTTAATTGAAATAAATGCTTTGAGTTTGAGTTCCGACGGCGAGATAAGCAGACAACATTGTTGCCATCGCGGGCAAACACGGGATAAGGCTGGCACAGGAGCGTGGAGATTGTCACAAGAAAAGAATCTCTCTCATCATAATCAGCCTATAATGTTCCCACTGCTGGGACACAAGCCTCCTCTCTGTGAGAAGGAGTGAGCCTTAATCCACCACGCGGGCCCAGTACGGGTTGGTAGATGTCACATGTCTTCGAATTTGGTTCTAGAACATGCCGGTTTCCTCACGATGTTTTCCTTCACCGTTTTGAGAGCAGTGATGATGAAATAATTTACACACAGTAAAGCGCCTGTCTGGGTTCGAACCTACGACCTACAACTCGTAAGTCGTGGCCGATACCACTGGGCCACCACTGCTCCTCTGCGCTCCAAGAACCTCCCTGCAGTGGATGAATTCGGTGAATTCTGTGGTTGATGATGATAACGACTTCAATATACAGGGTGAAATTGAATTCATGGGCATCCTTTTAAGGGGTCATTGTAATCATCATTATGAACAACTTTTACTATGGGACCAGAACTGAAATCGCGAAAAAAAAATCAGCTCTTCCCTACATTTTGACGAGTTATGTGAACACAAATGCAAGGAACAGCTTTTTTTCGCGATTTCAGGTTTAGTCCCATAGCAAAAGTTGTTCATAATGATGAGTACAATGACGCCTAAAAAGAATGCCCATGAATTTAATTTCACCTTGTATTGTAGTGACATTATATCCGACATTTTCATGGGTACAATGGAAACGGTACCTAGTCTTGAAAAGTGCGTGCGGCCCGCACAGGCGTCTAGGTACTTTAAACCTAGCTGTATGCACTAAGCTGTACATACGCGTCATGTGATTAGAAAGTACATATTTACATAAGTTTTCTTTCATTACATTAGGTGGAAGTCATTATTTTATGTTTATTTGCAAGCTTGTTGGGTTGTTAGTTTTGTATGTAGAATACTAGCAGCGCCCCGCAGTTTCACCAGCATAAGAGTCGATCCCGTGGGAATATCGGGATAAAAACTATCCTATGTCCTTTCCCGGGACTCAAACTATCTCTATAAGTACCAAATTTCATATAAATCGGTTCAGCGGTTTAAGCGTGAAGAGGTAACAGACGGATAGACAGACAGACACACTTTCGCATTTATAATATTAAGTACCTACGGATCTTAGCTTAGGAGGTTGAAAATAGTGGTTTAGGTTAATGGTAAAGTGAACCAGCGGGGTAATTGCGTAACATACTATAAGTACCTAGCAACGGCTTTCATTTTGACAGTTCAACAACATTCGTTGCTTTATTTAACGTAAATACGTACGTTGAGCAGACTAATTTTTCAAACATACGAGTATGCAGTAATGGATTCACAATGGCGCCGAATCCCTTGTTCATAAACTAAACTAAATTCAAGTTCAGTGCATCTTATTCTTTCTATTTCATTAAGAAAAGGACAGAACATAAATATTAGTTTAGTCCTGTTAAATTAGTCAGCGCCTGACATAAATTGACGTATTTTTAGTAGCCAATTTTTTAATCACGCCTAAACTTTTCTATGTAGTGTCTTGATTTGACAGGACTAAACTAATATTATTATGTTATGTCCTTTTCTTAATGAAATAAAAAAAGATGCACTAAACTTAAATTTTGTTTAGTTTGTGAACAAGGGAATTGGCGCCAATATCCTTCAGAATGTTACCAATCATTTACTAATAGATGTTTGCTTGGCTCTTAGAGATGTGCTTTTATTCAGTTAATGAATTTTTAAATCATAATTTTTGACATTGTAATAAATATTCTATGTTATTAGTATTTTGGCATAATATCTATAATTATTACTTTGACTATAGAGCTTATATTTTGGACATAAAATTGTTTATTTTGACATTTTAATTATATTTTCTGACATTGCAATTAGAATAACTTTGACTTTAGAACTTGTATTTTGGACATAGCAAATTAATTTTTATTTTACTTTTTGCCTTTTTTATTAATTTATTGACGTTTTGAATGTGCTTAACTTTTTTTTAATAGTTCTACGCCAGCAATGGTAGTATAATTATGTAGAACATTATTAGTGTAAGATCTCAAAATGCCATATACTTGGAAAAAAAATAATTATAAATTATAAAATCTTCTTCTTAGCTTATCGATGATTGGTCGATGGCAATCACAAAAAAGGAGGCTTGTGTCCCAGCAGTGGAAAACCGGGCAGTGTGTGTGGGCAGTGGAACTATAGGCTGATTATACTCGCCATGTAGTAAATTTAAAGTGACCAGTCAAAAGTATCAATCCCTTGCAACAGGTGGAATAACAGCTCATCATCATCATCATCATCATCATTTCAGCCGAAAGACGTCCACTGCTGGACATAGGCCTCCCCCAAGCACCTCCACTTCGACCGGTTTTGTGTTTCTCGCATCCAACGAGTTCCTGCGGCCTTCACAAGGTCGTCGGTCCACCTTGTGGGAGGCCTTCCAACGCTACGCCTTCCGGTACGCGGTCGCCACTCCAGAACCTTTCGGCCCCATCGGCCATCTGTTCTGCGAGCAATGTGCCCTGCCCACTGCCACTTAAGTTTGGCAATTCTTCGGGCTATGTCGGTTACCTTGGTTCTCCTGCGGATCTCTTCATTTCTGATTCGATCCCGCAGGGAAACTCCAAGCATAGCCATTGCCCTTTGGGTGACTTTCAGCCTTCTAATAAGGCCCATTGTGAGCGACCACGTTTCAGTGCCATATGTCATCACTGGCAACACGCACTGGTCAAAGACTTTCGTCTTGAGACACTGCGGTATGTGGGACGAGAAGATATTGTGAAGCTTCCCGAACGCTGCCCAGCCGAGTCGGATTCGACGATTGACCTCTTTCTCGAAGTTGGACCTACTTAACTGGACAGTTTGTCCTAGGTAAATATACTCGTCCACGACTTCGAGTGTAGCGTCTCCGATCTTCATGAGAGTGGGCGTTACATGGGCATTTGACATGACCTTTGTTTTGTCCATATTCATTTTCAGACCCACTCTTTCAAAGGCTCTACTGAGGTCATCGAGCATTGTACTGAGGTCCTCCATAGTCTCAGCCATGACTACTATATCGTCGGCAAACCGAAGCTGAGTTATGTACTCGCCATTGATATTAATGCCAGCTCCTTTCCAGTCCAGAACCTTGAAGACATCCTCCAGAGCAGCGGTGAACAGTTTCGGAGAGATAACGTCTCCCTGTCTCACACCTCGCTGCAGAAGGATAGGTTTCGAGGTCTGGTCCTAGAGTCGGACTGACATAGTGGCGTTTTCGTACAGACACTTCAGCACCTCGATGTACCGATAGTCGATCTGGCACCGTTGAAGAGACTGCAGTACAGCCCATGTCTCGATCGAATCAAAGGCTTTCTCGTAGTCCACAAACGCTAAGCAGAGAGGCAGGTTATACTCTTCGGTCTTCTGTATAACCTGTCGCAGCGTATGTATGTGGTCTACGGTGCTAAAGCCTTTACAGAATCCGGCTTGTTCGGGAGGCTGGAAGTCGTCAAACCTGCGCGCGAGACGGTTCGTGATGACTCTCGAAAACAGCTTGTAGACATGGCTCAGAAGTGAGATGGGCCTATAATTCTTAAGAAGGGCATTGTCACCCTTCTTAAAGAAAAGTATCACCACACCTCTGTTCCATGCCTGTGGTGTTTTACCCTCGAGTATGACGGAATCAAACAGCCTCTGAAGGGCCTTAAGAACGGGTTTTCCGCCGGCCTTCAGGAGCTCGGCCGTAATTCCGTCATCACCCGGTGCCTTGTTGTTTTTAAGCTGCTTCAGAGCCATCCTAATCTCGTACAGGCTGACGTCCGGGATGTCTTCGGTATAGTGTCGGAATAACAGCTCACCTCGTCAAAATCACGGTTTGTTTTACAGGATAGACCGGCAGGTTTTTCTTGCTATATTTACAGTGTACTGTGTAAAACATTTTCAATAAGTGGTCATCGCAGCTATGGACGTCTGCGATACCAGAGGAATCGCCGATGCCATCCCAGAGACGAAGCCGAAATAACCCTTCAAACTTTAAACACAGCACACCTAAATCTTAACCCACAAACATGCAGTTTTTTTTTTTGTTTATGTCATACTTCAGACTTTTGTGGACCTATATCATTATCTGCCTAGCCTTTTCCCAACTATGGAGCGACCGCCTATCTGACCTCCACAATCCAGTTACTGGGTAATACGATACCCCTTGGTAAGACTGGTTGTCACTTTCGGGCTTCTGACGGTGGTCGTAACGACTGTCAAAGATACACGAATGACAGCCAAGTTCAACGGTTTAACGTGCTTTCCGAGGCACGGAGGGGTCTCGGTATGTAAAGATGGTCACCCATCCACAGACCAACCGTGGCAAGCGTAGCTTAACCTGATCGATCGACCTGTGCGGCTGTTATTACTTAGCCACGAGCCTCTCACACTTTTGTGGACCTATACATAACATAACATCACGACTGTAATCCCTGAAGGATTAAGCAGATGTATTCAGGAGTAGTACAACATTTCGCCAGAGGACCTAAACGCAAAAAACGCAAGTTTTATAATGTCTAAAAGTATATTATGATCGACTACAGTAAACAAAATCAGAATTACAAAAAAAAACAACCGACTCAAAAAAAAAAAAACACTACAAAGTGATTATTTCGGAAGTCGGTGTCATTAGTTCCGCATTTTCGTTTTTCGACACCTACTTCCGACATTAAAGTTAATTATTTATCACTTTGTAGGGTTTTTTTTTTTTGAAGTCGGTTGTTTTTTTTTTTTGTTAATTAGTTTTTATTTTTCACTTTTTAGTTGTACCTACCCTACACAAAATCAATTAACACTAGTGCATTGAAGAATTGAAGACACCGACTAGAAGAATCATCAAAATTCGCTTATAAATGCCGGAGATGCATCGGTGCTATTCTGTAAAAAGATCACCGTGATGACTTAGGTGAAGTGAGCTGTCATTCCACCTGATGCTAGGGATTGACACTATTGACAGCTCACTTTAAGCTCACTTCACCTAAGTTTTCACGGTGAGAGTTTTACAGAATAGCATTACATTTATGCATATAACGTCGTACATAAGAATAATTACCTAAGTAATGTTATATACTAAAACCTTCCTGAAAGTATGTAGATCATAATAATGAAAGAATTATCAAAATCGGTTCATTAGTTTTCGAGAAAATCGAGGATATACAAACATACATGAATACAGAACCTCCTTTCTTAAAGTCGCTTAAATATAATATTATGATATTCGTCAGGATATAATGTTAGAAAATTTTCTCTGCTCACCAACGTAAATAACGCAATGAATGTTGTTAAGCTGTCAAAATGAAAACCATTGCACTCGTACAAGTGCAAAGCGCATGCATACGGTCCGAACGGGCGCAGATTTGGCAATACAAATCGGCCTTTTTTTTGGATGGCTTTGTGTATGTTATAGCTTCCTCTCACAGTTCACCAAGCAAGTAGCGGTTACTAATTTGTGAGGGGGGAAACAACAACAAAATGTGAATTATAATAATCTCTTTTAAAGTAATTTTCACAGAATAGTGTTTTTTTCGGAAGTCGTTAGACAAAAATACAATATAAAGTTAAAAATACTTTAAAAGAGTCGGTGTCTTTGGTTTTGTATTTTCGTTTTTTGCCACCGACTTTCGAAATTAAAGTTATTTTTCACTTTGTAGTATTTTGTTAGAAGTAGGTAGTTTTTTTTTTGTAATAAAGTCCATCCACAAAAAATACAACCGAACTGAGAACCTCCTCTTTTTTTCGAAGTCGCCTATAATGTTCCCACTGCTGGGACACAGGCCTCCTCTCAGTGAGAGGGAGTGGGCCGTAATCCACCACGCGGGCCCAGTCCGGGTTGGCAGATGTCACATGTCTTCGAATTTTTGGTTCTAGGACATGCCGGTTTCCTCACGATGTTTTCCTTCACCGTTTTGAGAGCAGCGGTGATGAAACAACTTAAATAAAGTAAAGCGCCTGTCTGGATTCGAACCTACGACCTACAACTCGTAAGTCACGGCCGTTACCACTTGGCCACCACTGCTCTACCACACTAAACCTCTCTAATTCTTTATTTTTTAAGAAGTTTTCTAAGTCTCGATGTCCCTACAGCCGCCTGCTGTATATAAGGAAATCTCTTCACCCCAAGTTACACTATAGTCGTATATATTTAAATAAATAAGGCCTGATTACACTCGAGGTAGTGTTTTAATTACTTACTGACGCGTTTTATAACATATCTCATGATTTTAGGCTCGGTACACACATGCGACAGGGGCAATTTTTGTGTTTGCGACTTTACTTTTGTTAATTGGCCATAGACCATACTTCCATCTTTTTGAAAAATAAAGGCAAAAAGTAAGTTTTATTTTGCATAAAATTTTATAAAATTAGTTTGTTAGATAAAACAAAATTAAAAAAGAAACCATTACGAACCAATTATTTCAAAAGCATTCGGTTCAAAGACAATAAATAATAAAAAAGAAAAGGAAGTTTACTTCGAAAAGAAAAAAAAACGAGGCAGAAAAAAAAAAAGGAAAAAAATATATTTCAAATCGCGAACATGCGTTCCTAATTCAAACACATACGCGCGCAATATTATAAATACGCACACATAGACAACCCATTGAGTGGTACGCGTGAAAATTCACGCCAGCACGTTACGCGCTTTTTTTTAATTACAACCCCACGGCGCTATTGTTGCACAACCCTAGTGGGAGGGGATCTAGGTGTAGGGCTGTCAAACAAGGTTTAGAAAAGAATATTATTTTGTATGTTGATGTGATGGAACTTTTATATTATTGGCCAAAAAAGAGTGATATGGTTTTTATGTTTCATATAAAATTACATAAGCATAATCAGCCTATAATGTCCCTACTGCTGGGACACAGGCCTCCTCTTATTGAGAGGAAGTGGGCCGTAATCCACCACAAAGGCCCAGTGGGGGTGTAGATGTCATATAAAATTAAGAACAAGAAAAATACATGTCACATACAAAAACATTCTGCAAGTGCCGACAGACAGAAGTGAAAACTTGAACAATTATGTATGTATTTTTTGAATCGTCATATTATAAACAAAACACAAACAGAATACTTTGCTATCACTCACTGACATATCGGAAACACATTAAAACCGAGTAAGTACATCCCGAGGACAGCCGAACACATCCGAATATAGCGCGGTGTCGGTAACAGTGTCGCGAGTTCAATGGTTTTTCACATCTCAAAAAATGCTCAACGTGCCTCAATAATTAAAACATGGCGTAGGTGACAGCCCTGTGTTACATTTTATCGAACTGTGGGTTCGTCAAAGAGCGTGCTGCTGTACCACGGTAATATAGAAATACACGCAGTCGTCCGTATTTATAGTCCATGTACTTAGAGTCGAATAAATGTCACATTATAAGTAACACTTACACAGGATTTTTTTTCACCATTGCGCAAACTTTACACATGAATTCAGCATAAGATACTAGATCCCGGAGGGTAGAAATTCATCGTCAGTACTTAATTAAAAAAAAATGTTTTCCATACATTTTGCCCGCGTAGGTCTTTTCTATGAAACAGCAGAATTTTTTGATAACCGACGTAAAATATTTACGCCAGGAAGTCTAGAATCATTATGCCGAATGCTTACAGTTTCCGCACTGTTTAATTTTTTTTCCTCTATCATAATTATTATCACTTTTACTACACACAGCACGGCATATTACTCAGATGAAAATTGAAGTGACATGCGATTTTTTACTATGTGTGGTGCAACTCAACTGCCTTGCAAATGGTAAGGCACCCAGTATTTACCAACTATGTCAGTCAATCTCTCAGGCTCTTTGATAAATAAAATATATAGATACGATACTTAGGACTTACTGATCTGAAACCTAAGAATATTGCTTTACATCATCATTATATTATCTTTGCTCCTGTTTCATGTTTACTATTATATATGTATATCTATATTTATTTAGATTAGCAAAATATACTTTATGTATGTATTTATTGTATTGTGTAAATGGTGCACCACAGACTACCTACAGTATTTGTCTGTCCATCCCCTTTTTAATCCATCCAAAGGTTGTTTTTAAAAGATCGCTCTTAGCGATAAGACCGCCCACAGTGTGTCACCCATTGTAAAGTTTCTATATTTATGTCTGTAATTTATATGGTGTACAAGTACATAATAAAGAGTATTCTATTCTATTATTTGTCTCTGTATTAGAAAAGGCTGCTTTTACCTTACCCTAGGGCAAATTAATAACCAAGAAATTCCTGTAACTCGCTTCCAGAACACTGTGAACCAGCGTGGCAAAAGAGTACACTAACAGCAGCAATGGCTTACATTATGACAGTTCAACAACATTCATTGCGTTATCTACGTTGTTGAGCAACAATTTTTTCGAACATATGAAGCAATGGATTAGTAATATCCTTCTAATTGATCGCTTGAAAGTAGGTTACGCAATTAGGGTGCTGATACAACGACGCTTAATTTGCCCTCGGTATAACTAAGCAGCGAAATAGGATGCAATGGCATTGTGCCAAGTAATCTAGATAGACAGTAAAAGTGTTTTTGCGTTAACACAGGCTACGGTATACAGTCAACAGCATTTTATTGTTATTACACCTAATGAAATGGTCATGCGAAGTTGAGTGAGCGTACAGTCAACCAGACGTCCATGGTAAAAGTTTGGATATTGACAGCGCCTTTATTTCGTAGCAGTAAAGGACCAAAGAAACGATGGATGGACTGTGTGAAAGATGATTATGGATAGAATAGGAGTGACTACCGAGATGACGACTCAAAAATCAATCAACTCAGCTTACCGCAGTCTACTGCTGGACATAGGCCTCTCCCAGGCTTTTTGAAGTGAAACTTCTTTACGCACGCTTGACTTGGGGAGTAAGCTGGCGAACGCGTGACGTAAGCGTTACGAAAAGTGTGATCGGGCGAGGCGAACGGGAGTTGAGTGGGGGATATAAGCAAAAGAAAGCAGTGCGCGCGCACATTTTCTTTCTCTCTTCCTCTCATAGCATAATACGTTTGAAGTTTCACTTCAGTCGTGTGGTCATAAGCACTCTTGGTTTTTTTTTATCATGTGGAAGTCCTCATGGATGTACACCACTCTGGGATTGGTGGAGGGGTCTGTCAGACTCTTACTGACTAAAACCACACGGTGTCCTGCTGCTAACCTTTAGCCGGGGTGCTGGAGTGCTTGCGCATTTCGTCACGCTCCCCCGGCCAGGTGTTGGCCCGCATGAATCCATGCGGACCCCGTCACCCTTAGCGGCTGCAAACGGCCAGCATTTCTCTAGAGTCCGCCTTCTGCATCCAGTCTGTCCCAGTCACCTTTTTAAGGCCTTCTATCTAGCTGGGGTTGTCCCACACTAGTCTTGTCGATACGCGGTCTCCAATCTAGGACTCGTCGACGAAGATGACGTCTAATATAGACGTGGAGAAAAAGACATTTTGCGCCGACCCCAAATAAATTGGTAAGAGGGCAGGAAAATGAAGATGATGATAAAGGGCGTTTTCATAGTTTACTCTGAAACGTGCGATTTAACATACCTTCAGTTGTTTATTTGGAAACGAGCTTGGCGATGTTAGCAAGTAAATTACGCTGTGTAAATGTTCGTAATAAAACTGAATGCCTACCTACTTGGGCGTTAATATGGGACATCGTGTTTTAGAGAGAGCGTTTCACATGTATGAATGAAGTTCTAGAGTTTCTACTAACACGCACTGGGCCCGCGTGGTGGATTACGGTCCATTCCCTCTCACACAGGCGGTCTGTGTCCCAGCAGTGTGAGTGTTATAGGCTGATTATGGTATGTTTCGAGTTACGGAGACGACGCGCAACAAAGCCGATTAAAAAAAAATATGTTTTCTCGATTTGTAAATTATGCAGCAATGTTAGTATTAGTAACTATGCATTGTGGCCCGTAAAACCGGTTGGGTGATGGTTACACGGATAGTTTTTTCAATCGATCGTAAACCATAAATGAAACGTAACTATCATATTTTTTTTTTCAAAAAATTCTGTTCTGAAAGAGAAAACCAAAAAAGTCTGAAGTCAAGTGAGAGTTTCCCAAAAAATATTGAAAACTTCCTAGCCACTATAAATAATCGCTAAACATAACATGGCATAAGGGTGTTTCAGAAATCCCTTGGGCAGAGGCTTCTAAAAACTTGTCTTTGGACGTCGTTTCACTGCCACCCTATAACCTATACTTAGATCCAGAAGCAAGCTCATCTGATAATGATAAAGATGGTCGTCTAGTGGTGAGTCCAACATAAGCCTTCGTCTTGAAATGGAGAGCATCTAAAAATTCCCTACGAATAATAGGGCGTCGAAATCCTACAGCATCCTAAAATGACAGGCCCAAACAACACTATGAATACGGCCCCCCACGTCACTCTGTAGACATCTATAGATTCGCAACAATCACAAGTGCTATGAGCTCATTTCATTACCTACGTCATTAGTTTACCATCACGACTTGTACATGAAGAGGTCGGCACACATTAGCATTGATCTGTGGCAAAGACTCTTTAGTTCGTGTTTTTTTTTTAAATTTTGACTTGCTAGAGGGATTTCGAGTGAGTTTTTTTTAATGATTTTAAAAGATTAAATTCGGAGGGTGTTTTAGATAATAATTAGTGATAATTTTACGGTATATTTTTTGTATTTGAATCAGAATAGAATAAAATAGAATACTCTTCAATACATACAAATAAATAAAATTGGAGTGTCTGTTTGCAATATTAAAAAAAAACGCTTTTTACTAAATGCATATGGATATATACACGGTACATATACCAAAAAAACATTTTTTTCATTTTTTGTCTGTCTGTTTGTTCCGGCTAATCTCTGAAACCGATTTTGACCGATTTTGACGGGACTTTCACTAGAAGATAGCTGAAGTAATAAGGAGTAACTTAGGCTACTTTTATTTTAGAAAAAAAAATATTCACGCGGACGATGTCGCGGGCAGCAGCTAGTTAGATATAAGTCTAGAAATTTTTACAAGGGGTGACACCATGGGTGGTCTTATCACTAAAAACGATGTTTTAAAGACAACCTTTGGATATATTTAGAGAGACAGGAGAGAAAATACTGCAGGTGTAATCAGTCTCAGGGTACACATACCTATAGTTTCTTAGCGATTTCATTAAGAGGTACTGAATTTATACAGTAAGAAGAACTGTTTGTAAAACAGTAACTTTTAACATACTAGGTATTTACTGAAAAAAAAAAACAACAAAAAATAGGAAAACCACCATTACTGTAGTTTAAGATTTGCTAAAGGGAATTCAAGTGAGTTTTTTTTTTAATGATTTTAAAAGATTAAATTTGGAGGGTGTTTTAGGTAATAATTAGTATGTTTTTTGTATTAGAATCAAAATAGAATAAAATAGAATACTATTTAGATATACATGTAGAAATTTTTACAATGGGTGACACAACGGGCGGTTTTATCGCTAAAAACAATATTTTAAAGACAACCTTTGGCTATATGAGAAAGGCGAGACAATGCTGCAGGTGGAATTCTGTCTTTCTACACCAGATTAAAGCGATTTAATTAAGACTTACTGACTATACAGTAATAAGAAGAAATGTTTGTAAAACAGTAACTTTTAATATACATTAGGGTGGACGTACCAATCCCAAACCAGTTAAGAAGATATTTTGACTTTAATTAACTGTCATTTTAACAGATTTTGACGGAAGACCTTAGTTCTATGTTATTTTTAAAGTTTGCTTAAAGACAAAATGAGGATTAAAAATCATTGCAGCATAAGTATTTCGGAATTGCTGTAATTTTGAGTTAAATCCTAAAAGTTGGACTGTTCCTTAGTTGGACCAACATATACCCTGGTTATTGACCAAGATTGAGCCAGTAATTGACCAACGTATTGACTTATACATGAATAAAATAAAAGTCCATTTACCTACCTAGGTACTAAAAAAAAAAACCAAAGAAAAGGAAAACTACCATTACTGTAGTGTACCTACCTAAGTAAATTTCAATGGTTTGAACGATATCATCCAAATGAAGCAGTTAATTTTGTGACCTTTTAGCTACTTAAAACGTTAAAGTTTATTGTCATGACGGTCACATTTTGGATCAAGCTTTAACTGTTTTCGGATCACTAAGAAATACTGTTTTGAACGTTAGGCTCATGTGGAACTGTTTAAAGCAGTTCAGATCATTTTTTTTTTCATTTTTATTTACTGCTTATTTTTTTTAGTTTATAGATTTATTTAAAATAGTTTAAAAATATCTGCAAATATTATAAAAAAAAAAATGTTTTCAAAGGTGTGACGAATCGCTACAATTGTAATTTATTGCAGTACAAAACAATACGAGTATCCGAGAAAAATATTGAAGAAAAAATGAGTCTTGTATGAGCCTTCGCTCGAATTAAAGTTTTTGAATTTGAAAATTTCCATTTTGTGCGCTCTGGACTGGACAACATTTTCATTTCTATATTTTCTACAATTCTTAACGTCTACGTCCATCTTCGTCGACTTATGTTTTTAAGAATATTCATTCGAAGAGAAGATAATTATTTTTTATCAGCACTTTTGAAGAGTGAATTTGTCCTCAAAGATATCGAAACAAGCAGCCTCACTTAGACCCAACTTCATCTCAAAAAACATTTCACTAAAAAATGCCTTCTCGATAACCCAAAAATATTTCATGATATATATTTTCCATACCGGAATAAAAAATGACCAGCCTACCCTCTTCAGTGCGTAGCGTGAAGTATTAATTTAACTTGGCAACATTTTCTAAGTGGGCAACACTTCAGCTGTATTGCCTCATTGAGGGAACCAAGATGGCGGACGGTGGACGACTTTATATTCGAGAAATATGCAATAATACCTACATTATTTACGGTGCTTCGAAGTTTTGAGGCTCGGAAGTAAGAAAGAATCGATTGTTTCGAATTTGTTAGAATTTTCCATAAAAAAAAAAATACAGTGGCACTGCGGGAGTGCCGACAGAAGTGAAAACAAAACACAAACAGAATACTTTGCCATCACTCACTGACATATCGGATATACATTAAAACCGAGTACATCCCGAGGACAGCCGAACACATCCGAAGCGGTGTCGGTTACGGTAACAGTGGTGCGAATTCAATGGTTTATCTCATCTCAAAAAATGCCCAACGCGTCTAAAGAAGTTTTCACTTCAAAAATGGAAAAATTCTTTTAAAAGTGACAGCTACAAATTCAAGTGCTATTTAACCATTTACCTTAATTAACAAAAATAACAAAATTAAAACCTAACTTAACTAAAACTATACAAAAACTAAAATATAGCGTCGAAAAATTCATCCGCACCGCTGTCGACTGGTAATGTACCCAAGAGACTGGCGGCATTACTACGTTGTATGGCAATGCTTAGCCTTTGGCCAAAGTAAAAGCCAGCCCTTGGGTCACGGGAAGTGTCAACCAGCCGTTTTGAAATTTCTTTAAAAATCTTTTGTGATACCTAGATAATGTTATAAATATTCCTCTTTATCTTCTAACTCGCCGACCCAGCGAACTTTGCACCGCCTCAGAATAAAAAAAGCCGTTCCCTACAAAATGAATGAGAAAATTAATTACATATCTTAATTTTTTTAAAAAGACCATGAGCACTCGGACCCCACGGCCCGAGGGTTTCAACCCCAAACGGCTCGAAAATATAATTTCCGATAAGGTTATTATATTTTCGCCGCTTGAGGTTTTCCGCAGCCGCAGCAGCAGCGCCAGCACAGCATGCCGATCCAGGAAGGTGGGATGGTGCAAGAGTGTCGACACAAGTTGCGTCCCACGCTAAAGGCCTACCCACCTTCCAAGGAAATAGAGACATACCGTCCGGTCTCTATTCAGTGCTATTGGATTCCTTTATTTAACCTCTCTGCTCGACAGAATTTTGACATATGACACACCAGCTGACTCGACGGGGTGTTGCGAATTACGTCATGATAATCAGAAATTTTCTTTAACTTTCAGCATTCGAATTTATTAAGAAAACTGTGTTACCGCGCCTATTTTGTAAAATAAGTTTGTGGCAAATATCTTTAACTATATGCTGAGGTCGGTAAAACCGCGTCATTCTACTGTGAAAGTTGTATAAAATAGATATCACTACACCTATCCAAAAGGTAGACACCTCAAAATCGCTGAAAATATGTACATAAACCATCTAATCTCTTGATGAAAACATGCAAAAGGGAAAAATAAAGATATTGTCATTCTCTCTGCATTCTTACTTTTACCATTTTTCAGACATAAACTACATAAAAAACATGATCAAATCTTGATAAAAATTACTAAAAATTGTGTTGCGACGTGACACCTCTTAGTGCTGACCATCCACCCAATTTTCTTATTCCGATTCAAAAATGTCATAAAGCCTAATCGATAATCGGTATTTAAAAAAAAATAAAAAAAAATTGTAGAGACTGAATAAAAACTCTTTGGTATATTTTATCATGAATTAATAGTTTTTGAAGTGAAAACTTCTTTAGCGGCGTTGAACACTTTTTGTACTGGGGAAAAAATGTTAAACTCGCGTCAGGACACGTGACCGTCAGGAGAGATTCCAACTCTTTCTACGGCGGCGCCAACCGAAGTGAACCAAGTGAGACACGATAATGGATGGGTGGATGGATAGATGGATGGACGGACGGACCGACGGACGGTGACGGTGACGGTGACGGTGACGGTGACGGTGACGGTGACGGTGACGGTGACGGTGACGGTGACGGTGTCGGTGACGGTGACGCTGACGGTGACGGTGTCGGTACGGTGACGGTGACGGTGATGGTGACGGTGACGGTGACGGTGTCGGTGACGGTGACGGTGACGGTGACGGTGACGGTGTCGGTGACGGTGTCGGTGACGGTGACGGTGTCGGTGACGGTGACGGTGACGGCGACGGTGACGGTGACGGTGTCGGCGACGGTGACGGTGACGGTGACGGTGACGGTGACGGTGTGACGGTGATGACGGTGACGGAGACGGTGACTGTGTCGGTGACGGTGACGGTGACGGTGTCGGTGACGGTGTCGGTGACGGTGACGGCGACGGTGACGGTGACGGTGATGACGGTGACGGTGACGGTGACGGTGACGGGTGACGGTGACGGTGACGGTGACGGTGATGGTGACGGTAACGGTGTCGGTGACGGTGACGGTGACGGTGTCGGTGTCGATGACGGTGACGGCGACGGTGACGGTGACGGTGACGGTGACGGTGACGGTGACGGTGACGGCGACGGTGACGGTGACGGTGACGGTGACGGTGACGGTGACGGTGACGGTGACGGTGACGGTGACGGTGACGGTGACGGTGACGGTGACGGTGACGGTGACGGTGACGGTGACGGTGACGGTGACGGTGACGGTGACGGTGACGGTGACGGTGACGGTGACGGTGACGGTGACGGTGACGGTGATGGTGGACGTGGATGTGGATGGATGGATGGACAGCTGATGGCTCGACCGTCTGTGTAGCTACACTGCTGTGTATTCGTAAAATTCGTGAATATAAAGTGTTTCAAATATGGAAATTGAACAAAGTGCATCGATTTATAAAAAAAGTGACGCAGAAATAGTGGAAAAAAATTAGTTATATTAATTCAATTCATAATTGATTTATTTCAACGTTAATATTCATGTTTTCACTTCTGCCGGCACTCCCGGAGTGCAACCCGTCTTTTTTGAAATATAATCATTTTAATAAGTACAAACACGTACAGTGTGGATAGGGGTGTAACTTTTTATGGTTCCCTACGTCCGAATGAAAAAACGGAACCCTTATAGGATCACTCGTGTGTCTGTCTGTAGGTTTGTTACAATCGATTTGTTTCGAATCTACTGGACCGATTAAGTTGAAATTTGGTACACATATAAATTTTTGTGACTCAAATACGGACGTGTAACATGAATAAATTAATTATGAATATGGGGTCACTTTTTGGGGTCACATTAGATAAAAAAAAACACCATTATTATAGTTTCAAACTCAAATGGGTCCCGCCTGCTCCCAAATTTTATTTAATTTAAAATGGGCTTGTTTTTAGCTTTTCAGTTAGTTTTAGTACAAGGATGCAGTCGGGTTTTTTAATTTTTCTAATTACTTTTTTTTTATTTCCAGCTTTTTAGTTTACAAATGTGAAAGATGTGTTTCGCAGACGATTTAGTTCTTGATACGTGTTTTTTACGATTTGTCACTTTGAATTACTTTTAACCATATAAGTTGTATATATTTTTGTAATCACCTTTTAAAACCCTTTATTTTGATACCCCACTCGATAGGTATTGAGAAAAAAAAAATATTGAAGCATAATATGGCGCCAAAAATCCGCCATTTTGTTTTTTTTTTTATTTTGATATGCCCAGTGTCACTCTTACAGTAAATACGAATCTAACGACACCTCTCAAGCTAAAATCATTCGAGCCGTTCAGGCCGCAGAGCGTGCTAAACAATTATACATACTTACATACTCTCGAAAAACATAACCCTCCTTCTGGCGCAGTCGGGTAAATAGTAGATCGTTATACAAGGGTCGAAAGGAATCTATTCCCATACGAGGTATTTAGACTATAGTCCGAGTAGGAATTGATGACTTTCACCCGTGTTAAACACTACTTTTCATTTCAGGAAAGTAAAAAATAGTGGTCTTTCTAAAATATTTATTGATAATAATAACATGAATAATAGGTACCTATTTAAAATTAATTGAAATATTAGAACAATTTGTGTGCTATTTTAAATATGGAACACACTGCGTCACTGCCGCAGGCCGTCCCGCTTGATAGGTATTTTTTTCACACTGGCTGTTTATACACTCACAAGACCGCAACATTTTTCTTAATTATGTAAAAATTTCGTAGCTGACTACTTAACCAATTTAGTTCTATTTTTTAATTCATTCCCGAACTAGAGAGGGAAGCAATTACTATGAGTCTTTCCCGCCTTAAGGTGGGAAGCAACGTCTTCCACCCGCTATTCGGATCAAACAAATATCTACTACTTTCCGAGTATGAGAAATGAAAAAGCTTTGCTTACTGTAAGTACCGCGTAATATATTTAATAACTAAAAAAAGTTATTTGTTATTCTATTAAATAGAAACAATATATCTGAAACCACAGCCAAAAATAAAAAAAATAAAACTACAAAATATAGTTCTGTGATTATTCTAGATTCCAAGAGATCCTATCAGACGTCTGGTCTTCAAATAATATAGCCCTTATGAATGATGGGTTTATGAAAAACAAACTTATTTTTGCAGTCGATCAAATTAATGATGATGTACATTGTGCATGCGTGAATATTCAACCCTAACGGAACCTTTCACTGTGCGTGGTCCGACATAAACATGGAAAGTTTTTTTTTAATTTCGTTGGGAAACTACCACAAAAACAAACAATTACTATTACTCAAGTAAACTGATAGAAACAAAAACTACCAAGCTCATAAAACTAACAACACATATTAAAATGTAAAGTGATTGCGGAATACGCAATTTATACAACTAATTTATCATCATTCCCAAACTTCTGCTCAGCCTACCTAAAAATGTATACTGGGCATTCTGTAGCAAACTATTAGAAAAGTATCAAAAATAAATACTTAAATTGTAAAATAAATAAAAATAATTTTATACGGCGAGCGCATTCGAAGATAAATTCAAATATAGAAACAATTCGGCGCGAAATTCAATAAATGACTATGGTCTAAGGTCCTCAGTGTTATTGACTCAGTTCAATTGAATGTCCAAAAAACTATTAAAATTACATTAGAAAAGCATAAATCATTATTATAAACAATGCTTATTGTATTTAATGCTTAAAATAATTTTATTTCAATTTCTGAGTATCGATTTCCGATATTCGACATATTAATTACCCGAGTCAATCGAAATTTAAAAAAAAAATCGTTTTGCATAATCGCTTTCGCACATCATTACGATAAAAAAAAACAATCATGGACGGCGATTTTGAACACAAATTGAGTAGTGGTAATGAATAATACGTGTTATTTGACCTGTGTTTCAATATTACGTTAAGATTTGGGCATTTTCGTGTTGTTAATAACATTTACAATAATATTTGTCACATTTCAAATCTTATCTACTTGTGTGTGTGTGATATTTGTGAAAAGTAAAAGTGTAAACACGCAGATTGGCGCGAAACATCGGCATTAGATATCAAAAAACTTCATTACCACTACTTATTTTAACTTGAACAATGGATGAATTCGTCAAATAATTAAATTATGTATTATTCACTGCCCCTGTGGTGGAGTTTGGATGTTCGAAATCCCCAATTTTTATGTTTTTTAGCCTCGACCACCACTGTCAACAAAATGGCGATTATCGCATTTACAGACTTGAATTTTATAAAGGTAAAGTAATAAGCTTGCGCGCTAAATATGAAATATTTAATGGCGTTAACATATGAGTTTTTTATCCAACTCTCTTAATTAACGCACATTCATAAGATTTGATGGGTAGCTTAATAAATATTTACATAATCAATGTAGGGTGTCGTATGTCGTAATTCTTGGGTCCTAAAGGGGTCATTACCGAGCCGGCGGAGGTTCTTGTGTTCGGGTCCTAAAGGGGGCGCTACCGAACTATACGGTTAAAGTTAAATCCAATAAACATTTACTTTACCAACCTGGTAAAGTCGCTTCCTCGAAGGAACGGCAGCAAGGTGTGATTGTGGAGCTATGTCACAAACCATGCTCCACCTTCTTTAGGCGCGTTCGGCATTTTTTTCGCGCCACTGTTACCGTAACCGACACCGCTTCGGATGTGTTCGGCTGTCCTCGGGATGTACTCGTTTTTAATGTATATCCGATATGTCAGTGTGTGACGGCAAAGTATTCTGTATGTGTTTTGTTTTCACTTCTGTCGGCACACCCGGAGTGTTTTTTTGAAAATATGAAATACTCGAACAAATAAAACAAAGTCGTGTTAGTAACACCATTTTAACTCAACAACGGCTGGATCTAGGTTTTAAGATCTTTGACTCGTTTCCGTCTCGAATAGCAGAATAATTATGTTAACATGGGAACATTTTCGAAAAAAAAAATTAAGATATGTAATTAATTTTCTCATTCATTTTGTAGGGAACGGCTTTTTTTATTCTGAGGCGGTGCAAAGTTCGCTGGGTCGGCGAGTTAGAAGATAAAGAGGAATATTTATAACATTATCTAGGTATCACAAAAGATTTTTAAAGAAATTTCAAAACGGCTGGTTGACACTTCCCGTGACCCAAGGGCTGGCTTTTACTTTGGCCAAAGGCTAAGCATTGCCATACAACGTGGCAATGCCGCCAGTCTCTTGGGTACATTACCAGTCGACAGCGATGCGGATGAATTTTTCGACGCTATATTTTAGTTTTTGTATAGTATTAGTTAAGTTAGGTTTTAATTTTGTTATTTTTGTTAATTAAGGTAAATGGTTTAACTGAATAAAAATAATGGTATCACAACCTAAATGACGTTGATTATTCCCAAAACAAACCAAGGTAACCGCCATAGCCCGAAGAATTGCCAAACTTAAGTGGCAGTGGGCAGGGCACATTGCTTGCAGAACAGATGGCCGATGGGGCCGAAAGTTTCTGGAGTGGCGACCGTCTACCGGAAGGCGTAGCGTTGGAAGGCCTCCCACAAGGTGGACCGACGACCTTGTGAAGGCCGCAGGAACTCGTTGGATGCGAGAAGCACAAAACCGGTCGAAGTGGAGGTGCTTGGGGGGGCCTATGTCCAGCAGTGGACGTCTTTCCGCTGAAATGATGATGATGATGATGATTCTCAAAATACACCTAAGCAAAAAAATAAACGTACCGCATCCGCCTTAAAACAAATATTTATCCCTCCTGCCTCTCCGAAGGAAAATCTTCAACTTTTTTCCTAAGAACTCTTTATATTTTTTTTAATGTCTATGGAGAGCCTTATGAAAGGACGAGATAGGATCTTCGCGACGCATTTTGAGGACATTAGAAAAAAATATCTTGTCTAATGAAAAACTTATTCACTTTTGGAGGCAATTCGTTTATTTTGACGTTAAAAATGGCGCGAAATAAAACGTACCTCGTAAAAGGTTAGGAAATAGATATAAAAAAATTAAATTATTTTTTTGTGGAGTCCCAGGTCGGTTTTTATTGTTTTTAAGTTGGTTTCGCGACCTTTTTATTTCCTTTTTTACTGATTTGGTTGTAAAAGAGAAGAGCCTAGGGTTTATTAACTCTATATATCATGAACAAGTCGTAAAATGGACTGAAGGTTTGTATTAGACTGTGTAGTGATGTAGTAACCTCTTTAGTGAAAATTGTATGGAATATCTATTAACCATGGAATTAGTACTACACAGTCATGTGACTGTTTCTAAATTAGGCTGCCTGTCTTTGACGCGGAGAAAGGCTGCGGAGCGGAGAAACAGAGAAATATTAACCAATAGAAAATGTGATCATCAGAATGACTGCCCAAAATGACCGATCAGCTTTAAAATGTTACTAAGATCTAATATCTATTTACTACAATTTGATACCTTTGTTTAAATAATTGGCACCTAATTAATAACTAAGAAAATTAATTTAAAAAATGGCCAGTCATTCTGACGTCAGGATGACTGCCCACATTCAGAATCTTCACGTAATGGCTCCAAAAGGGGTTAGAAGGTTTTGGCCCTAAAATCAGCCGCCATTTTGATTTTTTTTCAGAATCGCGGTGCACCACAAAAGTTATATATTTAGATAGAGGACACTTATACAAACAAAAAATGTTACATAACATAATATCCTAAAGCGTCAGGTTTCAGAGTTATTCACCAAAATGTAAGTCGAAAACAACAAGGAATTTTTTGTTTTTTTTTCCTCTAGGTAAGCATATTGAACTATTGAGGTAATATAAACGTTATAAAACCTTTATGGAGAAGAAACAAAAGAAGAATAGACATTTTTTAAATAAATAATTAAATACCGCAATTTATAGTTCGTTTTTTAATCCCAGATACTAATCTGACAAGTGTAATGTCAAACTTCTATACCAAAAAAAACGAAAACACAAAAGACTTAAATGCAGTGCCGGATTAACCCCTAAGCAAATTAAGAAATTGCTTAGGGCATCACGTCTCGGGGGGCACCATAAACTAGGCGCGGTCCCAGGGAGGGTCATGGGGATCATGACCCCCAAAATCATTCAAGCTGTCGAGAGCCTGAATGATTTTCTTACTTTTCTTCACAGGCGTGGATTGCTTAGGGCATCAAGTAGTCTTAATCCGGCACTGCTTAAATGTCAGATTAGTCTCTGGGATTAAAAAACGAACTATAAATTGCCGTGTTTAATTATTTATTTAAAAAATGTCTATTCTTCATTTGTTTCTTCTCCATAAAGGTTTCATAACGTTTCTATTACCTCAATAGTTCAATATGCTTACCTGGAGGGGAAAAAAAAACAAATAAATCCTTGTTGTTTTCGAATTATATTTCGGTGAATAACTCCGAAACCTGACGCTTTAAGACATTATGTTATATAACATTTTTTGTTTGTATAAGCGTCCTCTATCTAAATATATAACTTTTGTTGTGCACCGCGATTCTGAAAAAAAATCAAAATGGCGACCGACCTTAGGGCCACCCTCCATACAAAAATCTTCTAACCCCTTTCAATTCACCTTTACGAAAAGGGGTTTGAAGGTTTTGGCCCTAAAATCAGCCGCCATTTTGATTTTTTTTCAGAATCGCGGTGCACAACAAAAGTTATATATTTAGATAGAGGACACTTATACAAACAAAAATGTAATATAACATAATATCCTAAAGCGTCAGGTTTCGGAGTTATTCACCAAAATATAAGTCGAAAACAACAAGGATTTTTTTGTTTTTTTTCCTTCTAGGTCAGCATATTGAACTATTTAGGTAATAGAAACGTTATGAAACCTTTATGGAGAAGAAACAAAAGAAGAATAGACATTTTTTAAATAAATAATTAAACACCGCAATTTACAGTTCGTTTTTTAATCCCAGAGACTAATCTGACAAGTGTAATGTCAAACTTCTATACTAAAAATAAACGAAAATAGAAAAGACTTAAATGTCAGATTGATTGTTTCTTCTCCATAAAGGTTTCATAACGTTTCTATTACCTAAATAGTTCAATATGCTTACCTAGAGGGAAAAAAAACAAAAAAATCCTTGTTGTTTTCGACTTATATTTTGGTGAATAACTCCGAAACCTGACGCTTTAGGATATTATGTTATAGTACATTTTTGTTTGTATAAGTGTCCTCTATCTAAATATATAACTTTTGTTGTGCGCCGCGGTTCTGAAAAAAAATCAAAATGGCGGCCGACCTTAGGGCCACCCTCCATACAAAAATCTTCTAACCCCTTTCGTACCTATTTGATACCTAAACATATATTTTTTTTACATTTTTAGGGCAAAGAATAAAGATTTTATTAGAGATTTTCATCACAATGACTGGCCAAAATGACTAATCAGCTTTAAAATTTTACTAAAATTTAATACTTACCATTTTTCTACTATTTGATACCTTTGTTCAAATAATTGTTACCTAATAAATAACTGAGAAAATTAATTTAAAAAAAATGATATACAAAAATGACATAAAATCTCAAATTTTATGTAATCCTTGGTTAATATTTCTCCGTTTCTCCGCTCCGCAGCCTCGCTCCGCGTCAATGGACAGGCAGCCTTAACCCAGGCTGAAAAAAAAATAGTTCTTCCTGATAATGTTAATATTAGTGTTAAGATCGGCTTTACCTACGTCTTTGACTAACACGGTAAATTGATGTAGTGTGTCATTCTCCTAAACAATTTATTAAGCAACTAGCGACCCGCCCCTGCTGCGCTCGGTTCTAACAACTTTAAAATACATCGATATTTCTTTATTATATTTAAGTTTAATATGAAACTATTTTACACCAAAATCTTCCGGAATAAATATTCTAGTTAATGGTGAAAACCGCATCAATTCGTTGCGTAGTTTAAATGATCAACGCAGTCATACAGACAGACACGGCAAACGAAATTTTATTATTATAGATTTGACACCCTGCGTCAATTTGACGTGTGTCATTTCATACAACTGTCAAAATAATTACTGTTGACAGTTTACGTAGTCAATTTGCTCAACAATCAAGTTCCCTGACTGCACAACAGTCTTTGACCCCGCATATTAACGAGATGGTACTCTCCTATTCCCGTTTGATATTTCACAATATTAAAAACTTCAAACCGACACCCCATTATTTAGCCCCCATATCGTAGAGGCGTTCAACCATAGAGAAGTCTTTTGTCTATGACGCACTATTAATAACTGGCAGTATTGTCTTGCCTAGTGACGTTGTCGGATAATAATAGCCGTTGAAAATCAGTCGACTGAATATTTTTTTTATCAAATTTTATTTTTATTAAAAATTGGTGTGAATAAAAATGTAAGGTTCAATGATTTTTGACATGTTCGAAATTGAGATGAAATGATTGACACGAATAGATTTGATTTGTTAGAACGTGCAATAGAAAAGTATTACGGTAGAAAAATACTATACATTTAAATAAGAGAACACAGTGCGTGAGAATTATAAAGAAAGAAAAGAAAGAAAGAAACTACGTTTATTTACAACAAAACAATAACATAACATTACGCTAGTTGCTCTGAAAGGTTAAGCAGAGGTGTACCTGTTGAAGTCCCATGTACCTACAGTTCGACACAATTCGTAAATCTTTATTACTACTTTAGAAAAAATTGATCAATTTTTCCTAAAGTAGTAATAAAGATTGGTGATTTTGAAGGCGCACTTAGTTCGGATGTGATCGGTTTTACGAATTTTGCCGATGCTACATCTAAGTTGTGTCGAACTGTAATAGGGGGCGAGGCGCATTTAGCCGCTATCTATTTTGTGGTAACTTATTAACACTCGACAGAAGTCCTGGAGAGGATGGAGTCACTATACCGAAGCGTTAAAAAATGTCTCTCCCGCATTGTTGCCGCACCTTACCATTATTTTTAATACAATACTGACAACAAGAAAAGTACCTATTTCAATGTGCCATTCAAAAATAGTTCTTCTGCATAAAAAAGGGATATAAAACCTAGGCACCTAGGAGTCAAAAATTGCCTACAAAGCTAACACACACTAATATTATAAAGGCGAAAGTTTGTGAGTGTGTGTGTGTGTTTATATGTTTGTTACTTCTTCACGCTCAAATGCCTGGAGCAATTTTGATAAAATTTTGTATGGAGGTAGCTGACATCCTGGATTAACATATAGGCTACTTTTTATCCCGATATTCCCACGAGATCGACATTTACGCGGGTGAAACCGCGGGGCGCAGCTAGTAAACACATAAAATCTTCTAACTCTTATAATATCTCATTTCGGACTGAGTTCAGAGATATGATTAAGTCTACGCATTTCAAATAAGTTTCGTTTGTTACACTGTACAAGATTTGGTTGATTGCCGCGAGAAAACAAAAAGATGGCACCTTCCATACTAAAATCGGCATTGTCCTTTCGGAAAACTCAATAATACTTTGTCCGTCCTTCGATTAAACCTAGAACCGCATGATCAGCAGATGCTAAGCAGTCGCACATGCGACTACTAGACCAAAGGGGCAAGCCAATCTGCCTAGCCTTTTCTCAATTATATTGGGGTCGGCTTTCAGTCTAAACGGATGCAGCTGACCACCAGTATTTTACATGGAGCGACAGCCTATCTGACTTCTACAACCCAGTTACTGGGTAACACGATACCCCTTAGTAAGTACCTTAGACTGATTGTCAGACTTTTGGGCTTCTAACTACCCGTAATGACTGTCAAAGATCTACGAATGACAACCTGGACCAACGGCTTAACGTGTTTTTCGAGGCACGGAGAGGTCTCGATATGTAAGGGATGGTCACCCATCCACGAACCGACCGCGACAAGCGTACCATAGACCCGTGCGGCTGTAATAATTTAGCCACGAGCACTAGACTAGGCAATTAGAGAAAAAAACTTTTTCTAAAAACAGTATCCATTAAATCTTCCTTTCCCCTATTTAACTTCCAATATTCAATTAATGGAGTTCCATTTTCAATGTTGGCACTACGCGGTACTTTCGGTGCCTCTCGGTGGCATATTAAAAAAAAAAACGTTTTTTTGCGCGCCATTTAGGTCGGCCATATCGACGGTTAATATATCGACACTTGATTCGCGATTTGTGTGTGGTACAAGTTAGGAGGGAAAAGCGACATACAAGTAGTAGGTAGTAATATGCCTGTGTACCTCTTTGTGAAGCAGCCGGAATACCACAGTTTGTCATAATTATTACATACTTCAATAATTATTCCTAGAAGATAGTTTCTATGTTTTTACATTTTTGTCCTTGTCATTCTCAGTCTATCAAAAAGTACTCTGTGGCCTTGTCAGAGCTGTCAGCCAAATATTTCAGTCTATCAAAAAGTACTCTGTGGCCAAATCTGACATCTACTTTTTTTCTCTTATTCTTTTTATAAATCAATGCTTGTCTCGTATTTCCGCCATCTAATTTTCAAAGTATTCATAAAGGTTGCATTTAAGCACCAAATGGGCTATAATCTCTACAGTCTCCACCGTCAACCGTGTTTATTTCTGCCACCAAGCAGCGTTGTTGTGTTCCGGTTTGCAGAGTAGGTAGGTATGCATGCTGGTGCATTTATTGCACTGACCTGTATTATACATTTACTAAAGATCTGTGATTTATTGGCACAAAAATCAAACTTTCATCTCAGCATTACTATTTACCATGATTGATTGTTTATATCTCTTCGTAAACTGCAACAGTTGACTTCTATCTGACGGCTGTCTCTGAAAACCAGTGCTGGGGCTCTTGTCTCGAATAGGGTCGTAGTTTATGCTGAGTGATGGCCTTTTTGCGGGGATGTGACGCATATTTTCCTCTAACTTTTTTGTGTGTTTGTGTTCTTTCTCTGCGTCATGTTTACCGCAAATAAACATATTTTATTTCTTTCTTTCATACTCACAATTATTAATTTACTAGCTGCGCCCCGCAGTTTCACCCGCATAAGTGTCGATTCCGTGGAAATATCGGGATAAAAAGTAGCCTATATGTTAATCCAGGGTATCAGCTACCTCTATACAACATTTTATCAAAATTGGTCTAGCCGTTTGAGCGTGAAGAAGTAACAAACATATAAACACACACATACATACACACATACTCACAAACTTTCGCCTTTATAATATTAGTGTGATAGTGTGATTGCGTTCCACAATGTATATTTTTTTTTTACAAAAATGCTTTTGGACTCTGTGAAAAATACTTGTGATTTTGCATCACTGTCCAAATCACAGTGGTACATGTTCTTATTATAATAATTCTGGTGTTGGGTTGCTGCCACTGACAAATATGTTAAAATCACAATGATCTTTATTCTCATTACAATAAAGTTGCTGTTAGATGGATTGCTACTGTCAGATGTAAAATAACAGTACTGTGAAAGGATCGTAATGTTCAATAGCGACCCAAACATTAACTGACTGACATTTCAATCGGCGATAGGGTGGAGCTTGTCTAAAACCTTAAAACCAATCTATGTATTGAGTTTGCCATTTTTAATCTTCAAGCGGGCACAGATTAATCTGCCAAGCTCCGCTAATGAGACACAATTGATTTTCTATTGTTTCGTCGCCAAAGGGCGACGCGCGCCGCTTGACCGGTTAAAGAATGATTTTAACCTTTTTCTAGTATTGTGGAGGCTATTTCAATACACCCAAGCATTTTCAAAGAAAAATCGCTGTTATCTTTTCATTTATACCACACTTTTTAGCGCTTCCACTTTTGTAGGTTCCCACAAATTAATTACCGCTCGGTACCAGTGACGTGTACAAAATGGCCGACACGACCGCGTAAAAATACAATGTATGTTACAACTAAAACGTTTTCATTTATTTTATACTAGCTGTGCCCGCGACTTCTTTCGCGCGCATGACTGAAAACAAATTGGATTTCATCGGTTTTAATTTTTTTTACGCGGAACCCTAACCCTATATACTTTCGTTGTTATTTTGACATTACAAACAGACACTTTAATTTTATTTATTTGTATGTAAATATATATATTTTCGAGGGACAATGTACGTTTTAGAGTGCATTTCATTTGACAATGTCGCGATCTTTATGCCAATAGGTACTCGTAATTTAAAACGTTCAAAATCTAGTCGCAGTGTCATCTCGGCGACAAACAAATATCAAAATGTAGGAAAATTAGAGGTATTTTTGACAGATTGAGACAGATCAGACTATGAACGTTTTTAAAATTATGAGAAATGCCCCTGAGGTATCACCCACGACTTGACAAAAGCCTCTCATACATAAGGGAATAACGATCGACATCCTCTTTGGTCAAGTGGTCGAAAGCGCTACTGTTGAGCTTGATCTCCTGGGTTCAATTCCCAGGCCGGGGGTGCGGGATTGTCCGAAAGGGTTACCGCTACCCCGGAACATAAAGGGCTAAGGAAGGAACACGGATAGGTTTTAGTCAGTAAGAGTCTGACACTCCCTTCCGCTCCAACCAGAGCGGAAGGGGTCATTTGATGATTTCCCATCCATAAAAAAAAAAACAGGTCAAGTATAGCGTTATTTGGTTTTCTATCTAGAGTAAACGAGATTCCAGCTTTTAACCCTATACAAAGCACAAGTCCGATCCTGCATGGAGTATTGCAGCCACCTTTGGGATGGCTCAGCGAAATACCAACTTGCCGCGCTTGACTCGGTGGAACGCAGAGCTAAGAGGCTCATTAGCGACGTAAAACTGGTGGATGCCAAGCTTCACAGCTTGGCTCATCGCCGCAAGGTTGCCTGCCTGTCGGTCTTCTACAGACTGTACTTCGTGAGTGTGCTCAAGAACTCCACGACCTCATTCCACCGGCCCCCTTCTACCTTCGGACATCCAGACGCACTGCAAGCTACAATCCCTACCTAGTTGCTATTCCACCAATTCGCACTAAGCGTTTCCAAATGTCCTTTATAATGCGCACTGCAAAATAGTGGAACTCTCTACCTGCGTCTGTATTTCCGAGCGCATACAACCCGAATCTCTTCAAAGTGAGAGTGAACAGAGGGGCAATTCTCGTAATTTTATGAATGTTCACAGTCTGATCTCTGTCTCAATCTGTCAAAAATACCTCTAATTTCCCTACATTCTGACAAGTTTTTGACATTTGTTTGTCGCCGAGATGAGACTGCGATTAGATTTTGAACGTTTACAATTACGAGAATTGGCCTTCAGCCTTCTTCTGTGTAAGCTCACTCCATCGTCGACTTTGTCTCTGTCACCTCTGGCCTAGACTAGAGTCAAGAGCAAAAAAAAAAAAAATTACTGATCGGAAATAATCGAAAAAAAAAAAACGTTCCATTCGTCGACACTGTGAACGAATGAATTTTTAATGTCAACAGTATGACGTGTTGACGACAAGGTGTTATTGACCGGGAATATTCGACGTATACAATTAAAAATCCATAATAACCTAACATGATATTATAAGAATATTTGGTCCCAAATAATTAACATATTTTTTAATTTAAACTTGGCTTCTAAATAATAAAACGAATGTCCAATTTACTTTGGCACACGGCAGACTACGGGAATTTATTGAAAATGTTCCGAATTTGAAAAGTAATTGACATTTTCCTTTACTGACAGCGCCGCCCTGAAGTTTCAAGAAATACTGATTTTTAACTATTGAATCTACTTTTAATTTGTGTGTTTTTACAGCTGCTTTAGGAGTATTGTCTTTTTACATAATATAACTACGTAATGTAAAAAAAAAATATATTGCAATTACATACAAATGAAAAACACTTTAATTGGCGATCACCTTCGAATGTGAAATTGATTAAATAATTTCTATAGGTATCGTGTATACACAGCCGTTATTGATAATGGATGCCTGACGCAGTAACCGCTACCTATAGGTATATTAAAGAACCAGGGGTTTTTAACAGGGCCGCACTAAAAACTTTTCATACGTACGCATTCTTACATACATACCTATAGCAGGGTTCATAATCTCAGATAATTTACATTCCATCGCTACGTAATCAGTTCTCTACTTTAGTGAAATGTATTCTAAATTGATTTTTGAGTGACTATTTTTAACAAAAAGGTCCTAATATTTTTGGTTGCAATGGAATTTGAACTTTGTTAGGTATGTCATTCAGTTGTTGTTGTTAGGTATGTCATTCACTTGAAAATGATCTCAATCTCAAATTCTTAATTCAAATACATATTATAATAAATATATTTGAATTAAGAATTGGAGATATAATGTAAAAGACTACCTCGAAGATAAAGATATTGTATTTTAATTATGAAAAATATTTGTACATTAATTCAATGATAATAATAATTACAATTACTATGACATTATTAATTAGCTTGACATTACTGTTTTAATTTATTAATTCAGATTTAATTTAATTGACTATCTATGTATATTTTCAATGACAATGTAATTTAATAAGATAAATTGATAAGAATAATTGTATCATAATGTTCCTAATAGATATATTTGCACACCTCACATGGTTATAAATTATAAGGTTCTTATGGTACACTGTATTATAACTTATAATACAGTGTACCATAAGAACCTTTTATAAAATCCTCCGAACCTGTGTTATGCAAATAAATGATTTGATTTGATTTGAGATTTTCCCTTGATGAACATAAATGTTGATGAATTAAGAGGGAGAGAAAGGCCAAAGAAAAGATTTATAAATTGTGTGAATGATAATTATGAAAGAGAGGGAGTGAATGATAGCGTGACGGTTGACAGGGGAGAATAGAAGAAGAATACGTGTTGCGCCGATCCCCAGTAACGTGGGACAAGGGCTGGAATATTGGAGAGAGCCTCATGTCCCAGCCGCCGCGGGAGACGCTCCGGGCGTCGGGAGCCGCGTGACGACTCCCGGCCACCGTAGGCGCGGGCCTGCGGACGGAAAGTAATAGGTAGCTCACCGTCCGATCAGGACCAGACCCGTGCCGGACGGCGCGTACCTACGTGTTCCAAACGCGCCTCAAAGAGATGTCAGCAAAAAGGAAGGGGCTTGCCAGGGCCGAAGCCTGCCGGGGGTACGGGATTGTCCGAAAGGGTTACCGCTACCCCGGAACATAAAGGGCTAAGGAAGGAACACGGATGGGTTTTAGTCAGTAAGAGTCTGATACTCCCTTCCGCTCCACCCAGAGCGGGAGGGGTCATTTAATACGTTCATAAATCTGGTCATACACGCGCGCCAGTTGCGAGTACTACGCACCTTACCTTTCTGAAGAGCATCACCAGTAAGGCCATTATTGTTCTTCGAAGGCGTCGCCTCCCGGCAGTTCCACTAATCACACTATCACACTAATAATATATTGTATAATATAATATAATAGCGGGTGAATTTTTCAAGTGGGCGTGGATGGCCAAATCCGAAACTATGAGGACTAGCGAAAAGTACTCAAAGGAGTCGCGGGCTCGATTTTGATGAAAACTAAAACTGCATTATTGGATTTTTGAAAAATCAATATTTCTAGCCAGGAATCGAACCTGTTAATTTTGAAAAAAAAAAAACACTGTATTATTACACCATTCGATAGTGTCGCTAATAAGGATCGAATTCTGGGAAGTAATGACATACGGCAAACTAAAGGAAAGAGCTCGTTTAAAAAAAAAAAAATATTTTTATTATGTTACCTAAGTACCTACCTCATCATCATCTGCCTAACCTTTTCCCAACTATGTTGGAGTCGGCTTCCAGTCTAACCGGATGCAGCTGAATACCAGTATTTTTCATGGAGCGACTGCCTATCTGACCTCCACAACCCAGTTACTGGGTAATACGATACCCCTTCCCCTTAGTAAGACTGGTTGTCAGAACTTCGAGCTTCTGACTACCCGTAACGACTGTCAAAGATCCAGGAATGACAGCCGGGACCAACGGCTTTACGTGCTTTCTGAGGCATGGAAGGGTCTCGGTATGTAAAGATGGTCATCCATCTACAGACCAACCGCGGCAAGCGTAGCTTAACCTGATGGATGGACCTGTGCGGCTATTATTATTTCCCGGGTTATGTTACCTACCTACTAAACCTTAACTGATTAATTGTTCAAAATGATGACCATTGTTTTCTATACATAGCTGGATTCGACGTCTCAAGGATTGTACTGCATTCAGCATTACAATATCGTAATAGAAATTTGAATTTAGAACATAATGTTGTGAAGGTGACTGCGTTGCGTGTGTGTTAATAAAAATATTGAGCATCATTTCGAATAAGGTACGTAAATCGTAATGTAGGTATGAATACATTAAAATAAGAAGTTTATTAAAATTCAACATTTTCCTTAAGTTTGCCGTATGTCATTACTTCCCAGAATTTGACCCTTATTAGGGACACTATCAAATGGTGTAATAATACAGCGTGTGTGTTTTTTTTTTCAAAATCAACAGGTTCGATTCCTGGCTAGAAATATTGATTTTTCAAAAATTCAATGGTGCAGTTTTAGTTTTCATCAAAATCGAGCCCGCGACTCCTTTGAGTACTTTTAGCTATTCCTCATAGTTTAGAATTTGGCCATCCACGCCCACTTGGAAAATTCACCCTGTATATAATATAATCATAATCATCATCACACTATATCACACTAATATTATAAAGGCGAAAGTTTGTGAGTGTGTGTGTTTATATGTTTGTTACTTCTTCACGCTCAAACGGCTAGACCAATTTTGATAAAATTTTGTATGGAGGTAGCTGACACCCTGGATAACCATATAGGCTACTTTTTATCCCGATATTCCCACGGGATTGAAACTTATGCGGATGAAATCGCGGGGCGCAGCTAGTTAAATAATAAAAATACAAAGAATGAAGGCTGCCTTAATACATCCCTGTAATTCAAACAGTTTTCTTTAATATAAATGGCAGGAAAATAATTTAACTTATTGCACTTAGTAAAGTATTATTGTGTCTTAAACATTTTTGGAAGACTATCGTTTGTTCAAAATGAAACTATTTTACTTTCTTGTAATTTTATTTGTAGGAGTTGTCTACGCTGATTTAGGTAAGTTTCATATATTGAAAAAAAAAAAATGTGGTTTTTCTATTTCTTGTAACTTGTTAAGTATGTGGAATAGAGATTTAACATACATAATAATAATAATATTCCACAACTATCACACAACGCCATCTAGTCCCAAGCTAAGCAGAGCTTGTGTTATGGGTACAAGACAACTGATAAACATACTTATATATTTCTAAATACATACATATTATAGATAAATTACACCCAGACACAGAACAAATGATCGTGCTCATCACACAAACATTTGTCCTGGGTGGGAATCGAACCCACGACCTCCGGCATAGCAGTCAGGGTCACTAACCACTAGACCATCAGGCCTGTCAAATACATCTTTGGCAAAGAAGAAGGGTCACGTCCCATAGGAAATTTACCCTGGCCCGACACAAAAGGAACGCATCTCAGTTATTTTGTTATATTAAATATAACAGAAATTAATTAACACTATTCTGAATATCAGTGGCTATCACCCATATACTGCCATTTGATTTTGGTAAGGCAAAATATTTTAAAATTATTTTTTTAATGAATAGCAATTATATCTATTTATAAAATGACGCCAATTTAGATAAAAATACAAAAATAGATAGCTGGAGGCCTTAATTTATTGAGGCATCCACAGGCAAGCGGTTAAGCAGACGATAACCTCAAAGTTGAACTGCGAGATGTCATTAAAAAAATATAAAATAAAATTAACTTTGTGTTGAGATATGTGCGTTTTTTAACAGACTTCAAAAAGGCGGATCTGTGTTCGACCCGTATGTACCTATGTGTATGTCCGCGATTTTCTCAAAAACTAATGAATCAATTTTGATAATTTTTTTCACTAATGTGATCTACATGCTTTCAGGAAGGTTTTATTATGCATTAGTTAATTATTCATATGTACGAAGTTATATGCATAAATGTACTACATCTCCGGCATTTCTATGCGACTTTTGACGATTCTTCTATTCAGTGTCTTCAATTCTTCAATGCACTAGTGTTAATCGAATTTGTGTGGGATAGGTACAAACAACTAAAAAGTAAAAAAATTTTACAAAAAAAAAACACTACAAAGTGATAAATAACTTTAATTTCGGAAGTCGATGTCTAAAAACGAAAATGCGGAACCAACGACACCGACTTCCGAAATTAAAGTTATTTAAGTACCTATCACTTTGTAGTGTTTTTTTGTAAGTCGGATGGTTTTTTTTTGTTATTTTCTAAATTCTATCGAAGGGTATAATAAATATAAATATTCTATTTCACGACGATTTTTGGCTTTCTCTTTACCGGACTTGATTATTTGCTTTGTGAGTAGTTCGTTGTTATGCATTATTGTGCTGCGTGTGAACGTTTGATGAAAATATACATGGAATAAATGCAATAACAGAATATTACTGCACGTGCTACCACGGTAAAAGGACGCTCGGAAGTTGCGCACACGTCATTAGTGTCGTGTATTTCTTGGGGTGGGCTAGACATCAGGATCACTGACCATCCCGCACTGGGTATGAATTATGTTTTAAGAGACATTGAATAAAACAAACCTTGATTTCCAAATATTGGTTTTATTTTTATTTCACAAACGGCACTGAAAAAGCTCAAACTCGGTTTGTTTTCTATTCTACTGTCTACTCCTTCTTAATGATACCCTAATCTGTAATCTGCATTAAATCACCGATTAAGACGATTTTAATGAACCCTAACTCGATTTTTATACTAGAAGTTTATAAAATACATAATCCAGTTCCATCACCAGGTCACCTCGATAATTCGATAATTATTGTATCGTCATTGAATTACATACAATTACGAATTTTGTAGGTAAATAGGTACCTATTAAAAGAAAATTGTATATCGCCTGAACAAAAACATAAGGCAGTATTTTGGTGTTAGCCATTGATTTCGAATATAAAAAATATATATTTTAGCTATATTTAAAATAACAAAAAAACTGAGATATGTCTCTTTCGTGTCGGGTCTGAGTCGCAAATGACCGTTCTTCCCGGACTATAGAAAAACTTAGCTTAAAAGCCCACTTACATTTTGGTACTGAGCGCGCATCTTTTATTATTTTTTGGTTATAAATGGTATCTCAGTTCAACCTATGAGGTTGTCGTCTTCTTGACCGGGATTGCCTGTGGATGCCTCAATAAATTAAGGCCTCCAGCCCAGGGCCAGCGCGCATCGCCGGCGCAGTGAAGAGTACTTTTATTTATTAAAAATTCAAAGTATCTTTATATTTGTTTTTTTTTTTAATTGATTTTGTTTAAGCAATTATTGAAGTATTTTGGTATAAATATATACGTGAAAATGATGTAGAAGTTCGGAGATATTCAGACTTGTTTCCAGTAGAAAAACGAATTGGGTCCAGTATTTTTTTCTTTGTTTATAAAAATGAATAAAATTAAAAATATATTCTATAATTATAAAAATATTAGCAGCGCCCCGCGATTTCACCCGCATGAGTTTCCCGTGGACTCAAACTATCTCTATACCAAATTTCATCTAATCGGTTCAGCGATTTAAGTGTGAAGAGGAAACAACCGACTTCAAAAAAAAACACTACAAAATGATAAATAACTTTAATTTCGGAAGTCGGTGTCGTTCATGGTTCCGCATTTTCGTTTTTTGACACCGACTTCCGAAATTAAAGTTATTTATCATTAACCGACATTAAAAAAGGAGGTTCTGTATTCGACTCGTATGTATGTATATTTGTATGTCCGCGATTATCTCAAAAACTCCTGAACCTACCCTATGGGGTACCTACCCCACACAAATTCAATTAACACTAGTGCATTGAAGAATTGAAGACACCGCCTAGAAGAATCATCAAAATTCGCATAGAAATGCCGGAGATGCTGTACATTTATGCATATAACTTCGTACATAGGAATAATTACCTAATGTATTATATACTAAAACCTTCCTGAAAGTATGCAAATCACATTAGTGAAAGAATTATCAAAATTGGTTCATCAGTTTTTGAGAAAATCGCGGACATACAAACATACATACATACATACATACGGGTCGAATACAGAACCTCCTTTTTTAAAGTCGGTTAAAAACAGACACACTTTCGCATTTATAATATTAGTAAGTATGGATATGATATTTCTGATATGAAAAAAATTGTTTCGATGGATTATGTTCAACAGAATCTGCAAATTAGAGCTCTCCAATCAGCTCTCCATATACGTATTTGCCTAAACTAAACAAGCATCAGGAGAACAATTATTGCTAAATAAATGGACAAATGATAAAAAAAATCGCTTTATTATTATTGTAGAAGAGAAAACGAACTATCTTTACCACATCTATGATCTTTACCAATTAATTGCTATTTATACCAAACAAGAACGAGGAAATCATGCATCTACGCGCGTTTTTGTAAGAGGCTTCTTAAAAAAACACAACCCTCCTTCTGGCGCAGTCGGGTAAAAAGGTTTATGGAAGACGAAGCCTTGCGGCGCATAACTCAAATAAATGAGGATAATTATGGACAGGACGACGATGATGTTGTAGAAATTATTTTCATTTAATGATGTTTTTTGTTTCAGATCCTATATGTTTGCTACCGAGTGAAACCGGACATTGTCGTGCTTCCTTTCCTAAGTACGCATTTTGTATTTTTATTTTTTTTTTTCATGAAATAATTATAGCAGGTACATACTAATTCCATGCTTTTTTTTTCAGATATTTCTACAACTCTAATTCTGGCCGTTGTGAGAGTTTTGTCTATGGTGGATGCGGTGGAAACGAGAACAATTTTGACACTTACTGTCAGTGTCGTAGAGCATGCCGTGCTTAAAGTACCTACAATACTTATTATGAATATAAATTCGAGAACATTATTTTATAATAATGTTCTAATATGAGGTTATCTGAGGTTATCCTCTTATTCGTAAATTATTAATCGCATACAACATCAAACTAAATTAACTGGCAATACTTTACAGATATAAAACATTAATCTGTCAAGCTCCGCTAATGAGACAGAATTGATTTTCTATTGTTTCGTCATCGATCGGTAACGCGCATGGCTTGACCGGTTAAACTCTACAACAGCCGCACGGGTCGACCTTCAAGGGTAAGCAACGCTTGCCGAGGCCGGTCCCTGGATGGGTGACCATTAATACCATACCGAGGCCCCTCCGTGACTCGGAAAGCACGTTAAGCCGTTCGTCCCGGCTATCATTCGTAGATCTTTGACAGTCGTTACGGGTAGTCAGAAGTCCGAAAGTCTGATAACCTGTTTTGCCAAGGGTTATCGTGTTACCCAGTTACTGGGTTGTGGAGGTCAGATAGGCAGTCGCTCCATGTGAAACACTGGTATTCAGCTGCATTCGGTTAGACTGGTCGCCGATCCCAATATAGTTGGGAACAGGCAGGCAGATTGCTTGCTTTATAACTACCATGGACACTTCCACTTCCGTTATATTCAGCGGTAAGGTAGACTTGAAAACATGAGTTTTTTGTGGTTTTATCTTCATTGGACATCGACGCCATCTTGTCTGTGAAGTTTCGCTACAGTACCCGGCGATAAATATTGCACATCGACCTTTGGAAAGAAACAATCGGCTAATTTCGGCTTCGTAGTGCGTTATCTCTGTCGCACACTACCTATGTGACGTTAACTGACGTTTTGTCAGTCGTTATTCAAGTGCGATAGAGTGCGGTCGCGTCCAGTTCAAAATATATATCTAGAGTTGTTAACACCCCCAAATTTAAATAATTTAAAGTTGTACTATGGCATCTTTAGGAAAAATAGGGGAACCTTTTTATTTTACCCCAACCTAAAGCAATCATTTATAGAAAAATTGGTGTATTTTATACAAAGAATAAAAAGAATTATCAAAAGAAGCAAATCATAATTGTTTTAACAGCTCCTAATAGATACCGGACTGTTTGTATTTCGTGCGACAGAGATAACGCTCTACGAAGCCGAAATGAGCCGATTGTCTCTTTCCAAAGATCGATGTGCAATATTTATCGCCGGGTACTGAATTTAAGTTGACCTTGTATAGTAACTACTGTTCTGTTTTATTTATTGTTGAATTCATAAATTTTATATTTCAATTTGTTTTGTTTTAATTATTGTCCTGCAGCTCCTTTATCTTTGTCCGCATGAAATTTCTTACCCCCCGACCCATCCCGTGGGATCGCATCGCATCGCATCGCCTGCGCGCGCTGTTACTTCGTTTTCACTTAGCGTTTTAGCTTGACTTTTTCTGCTGGGCTCCTAAGGGTCTTAGAGTGATGTTAGCTTAGCCTATAGCCTTTCCCATCCACAAAAAAAGCCAATAGCCTTCTCAAGGATTGGGTTATCAAATTCAAAAATGATGCCCTAAGCAAATGTCCTAAGTAATTGCTTAATTTGCTTAGGGGTGAATCCGGCACTGGATATAGGAGAAGAAAATGTGTAGGAAACAGACGCCAGGGTCAATCCGCGGAAATCCACTAACGGCGAATATATGCTAATAATCAATTAAATATCATAGCTGCATTATTTTTTTACTTTATATGACATTTCTTACATGTTTTTACGTATGGCGCCACTATCTAAAAAAGTATAACACCTTTATTTAATTTATTATTGCAATCAACACGCACCAAATGTCCTTACCATTTGCAAATAAAAGTCGGCCTAATTGAGCGGAATGGCCCGCCAGCACATCAAGCTACTACAATCTGTCAAATTTCTTTAATAGATTTTCAAATTTATCGCTAAAACGTAAGATTCAAAGTTGGTTGGCAAAATTTGACAGTTTCGGGTAGCTTGCTGCGCTGGCGTCTGTACTTATCACATTTGAAAATATTTTTTGGTACACAGTCTCAATTAATCAAATAATTATTTTTTATTTAACAGTGGCTTGTAGGTAAATAATAAAACTATTGCCAAATCAAATTGGTACACGGAATAATTCGCAACATTATAGTAAATACATGGTTAAATTAAATTAGCTACCAAAACTCTGCATACGTGATTGGTAAGAATCACAGATATAGATAGACCTAGGTAACGCAAGTATCACGAACTGTATGAAAACTAAGCGTGCCACTTTTTGGGCATGTATTTAACGCGGCGACAAATTAATCTGAATTTGGGATTAAAAAATAATTAAATCCGGTAGCAAAAATAATAGGTTGGCAGCTACAGCGAAGGATAATTTTAAGTAGAAAGTAGCAGCTTTAATAATCAATTGTTAGCATTGTTTTAAATTAAACTGGCAGATAAAAAGTAGAAAATGGGCATTTTTAAATTATACAATGAGGTTGTATATAAAGTACGTAGTCGACGGAGCCCCGCTTCGTGGGGCCCCTATTTCTGTCTGCAGGGCTTAAAGTAACCTAACACGAAGGGGATGACGGGGGCTCGTTCACTCGCTTTGCTCGCTCACTTAAGCCCCCGTCATCCCCTTCGAACCTAACCTGTCCGAGTCGGGTCGCCCCAATTCCCGAGCTCGCTTCGCTCGCTCTTGCATCCTAAGTTCTCAAGTTGTGTGTTTCTGGGAATGAGTCTTCAGAGATGCCTATAGTTGCCTATAATAAAAAATTTTGTTATCCCACTGTTAATATTAGTCGTCATGTACTCATGTCGTTATTTATAGGACCTCGCCTATGATTTCAATTGGCCCTGTTTAATATGTTCGCTACCTTAAAGTAGCAGGCAAATAGTTAGTCACCCTTTAAGTTTATTAGTCGCCTGAAAAATAATATTCCTTTGACTACCTACTATGACGTCACAAGCTCGCGCTCTCGCTCACGCTCACCCAGCCAGCAGTACGCAGGAGTCAGGACTGAGCGCGAAATTAGTGGCGGCTTATGATTTTCGATCGTAAACTGGTGCGATTTTTGGCACGCGAAATAGGTGCTCTTGCGTTATCTAGGTGTATCTATATCTGTGGTAAGAATCGATATCTAAACACAATAAAATAAAGATAGAAAAGTTTATTTGTTTTTTGTTTTAGAGGTCAATGACCGAGATATGGATACCAATCACGTTTGTGATGCTTACACAAAAAAAAAAAATTAAAAAGTCCGTTTTTTTTGTGTAAACTGATATTTCAAGTACCTAAATAGCGACCCCACGAAAAATATCATCAAATTATTTTCGTTTTTATTTAATCAGGTTTAGACATAGAAACGTAAAAAACAGTAAGATATCGATATCTGCTGGGTTTCATTAGCTAAATTGATTTGACCCGATATATAAAATTTTAAAATCTATTGGCATTTTCTTTACCCTGAAGTTTCAAGAACTAGTTATCCACTATTGAATCAACTTGTAATTTGTGTGTTTTTACAGCTGTTTTAGGTCTTTTGTCTTTTTACATAATAAACGTACTAGGAGGATATGAATAATGTACATTTGAGAAATCAACTAAAGTCATAGCTAATTGGCAAAGCTTACTATAATGTTAATGAATTTCTGACAGAAGAATTTATACAGGGTGTCCCTGGAAGTATTGATCAAATCAAATAGGGACGTGGGCAAGGTCATTTCCATACGTTTTAGAAAAAAAAAATACTAAAAAAACTAAAAAAAAATTACTCAAAAAAAAGACAAGAAAAATCGAATTTTTTAGATAGCCCTGATAGTATTTTTTTATGATTATTTTCTTTGAGAACTAAGCGAAGTGATTGAAAAAAAAATTAAAATCGGTCATAACTTTTGAACCGTAAAAAAATTCACTGACATTCTCAGGGTTATAAAGTTTGGAAATGACCTTGCCCACGCCCCTATTCGATTTGATCCATACTTCCAGGGACATCCTGTATTGACATAGATTTTGATGCATTATTATTTTTATTTATTTTTTTAATATTGAAATTTATAATTTATTTTTTGTTTACTAATTCACATACCTAACATTAATGTTTTTGACTTGAAATTAATAATTCATAATATTTGCACGCCATGTTTGCCACTAGGTGGCAAACATGTCTGATCCTTTCTTTTTTATGATTGTTATCCTGCATGCATATATTTTTTCACTTCTCATGCTCTAAAAGTTCGTCTTTATGTTGTGCTTAGGCGACATAAAATCGCTTTTTATGTTCTAGTGCATAAAGTAATTTTTTTTCTGACACTAAGGTAATCAGGCCCAACAGCCACACGCACAATAAAACTTCGCAGATTAAAGTCGTGAATTATTTCATTTTCTTTAATTTATACCACTTCCGTGTTTTCTATCGTTAATTTAATAAAATCAGGTAAAATAGTTGTCAATTATTATTTAAAAACGCAAAGAAACGTTTCGATGACTTGGCAGTATGAAGTACATAAGTCGAATGACAAATGTTGAAATTAAAAAAAAAACTTTTAAAAAGTTTCGTGGCGGTATTATCTGTGGTGGCGGGAATTAGCTATGCTTTGCAACATTTTTGATTAATTATGTACTGTATACTTTATGCCTGTTTCATTTTCTCGCAATCGAAGTGAAAAGCAGAGTGTATAACTCAGGCATAAACGAGCCATTTTACCCCTCAACTTAACTATCCACCCTCGCCTGCGGCTCGCGTGGATATAAACGTCTCGGGGTAAAATAGCTTCTTTTATGCCTTAGTTGTACAATCTACTATTGTATGTGTACACTTGTTTGAGCAAATAAATGTATCTTATCTTACCTACTGTGAAATTATGTAGTCATAGTGTATTCACAGCCGTACCTGATAATGAATTACTGTCGCATAACATGTTATTTAAGGCGGTACCCCGACCAAAACCGCGTTTTTCTTCGTTATTCAGAGGTTTATTAACTCAATAATTATTATAATTTGACTCAAGAATATCCAAATTTCCAAACTAATATTATAAATGCGAAAGTAACTCTGTCTGTCTGTCTGTCTTTTCTTCACGCCTAAACTACTGAACCGATTTCGATGAAATTTGGTATAGAGATAGTTTGAGTCCCGGGAAAGGACATAGGATAGTTTTTATCCCGATATTCCCACGGGATCGAAAGTAACGCGGGTGAAACCGCGGGGCGCAGCTAGTATGCTATAAAATTGAATTGAATAAAAGTTATAAGAACAGAAAATCATTGCAAGGCAATTATAATTATGAGAAATAAACTACATCTGAAAGCACATTATTAATGTTCGATATCCTATCATCACATTGCACGTTATTATTTGTTTTTATATGTTACTAATACATTTAAAATCTCCTTTTAAAAAAGTGACTAAAATTATTGATGGCATGCAACTTTTGCTAAATTTGACGTTCTATTAATTTGAGGATTTCATCAATGGATAGATATTTCAAAAATGTAAATAATCCACGTTTTAATTTATTTAAAAAGACCGTTATTCTTTTTTATTAAAATAATTCCAAAAATTCTCCGAGTTCTATGATAAAGGGGCGTGCGCAGGGTGCGCTGCAGCCCTTTCGTACGAGGAAGTCGTGTCGCTCTCTGTCTCTGTCGCAATGCTCAAGGTTGGTCAGGGTACCGCCTTAAGTGTCAGTGGTCTTGAGCAGGGCCGGACTAAAAACTTATACGTACAGACGCTAGCACATCAAGCTACCCGAAACTGTTAAATTTTCCCAATCAACTTTGAACCTTATAATTTAGCGATAAAGTTGACATTCTATTAAAGAAATTTGACAGATTGTAGTCGCTTGATGTGCTGGCGTTTGTACATGCCTAGTTTGTACAAACCAAAAAACAGTAGAACAAAAAAAAAACGAAAACGACAAAAAGAAATAATTAACTGTTGAGAGCAGTGGTAGCCCTTATGGTAACGGCCGCGACTTAGGTACGAGTTTGTAGGTGGTGGGTTCGAACCCAGACAGGCACTTTACTTTATGTAATTTATTTCATCACCATTGCTCTCAAAAACGGTGAAGAAACACAACGTAAGGAAACCTGCATGTCCTAAAACCAAAAATTCGAAGACATGACATACCCCAACCAGCACTAGGCCCGCGTGGTGGATAACGGCCCATCCCCTCTCACAGAGAGGAGGCCTGTGTTCCAGCAGTGGGAACGTCATAGGCTGATTATGCTGGTACTCAGTTGCATCAGGTCAGACTGGAAGCCGACCCCAACATAGTTGGGAAAAGGCAGATGATGAAATAATAATAATTAAGGTGCATTGGGGCAATTCCGATAGAAATTTCTGCGAGATGACTAGAGGTGAACATTTCATTTGATTATTCGGGAATGTTCTGTTTTACGAGTCTTACTGTTTTAGATCTGCATATACAACATTATTTTTAGTATATGCGAAACCTGAATATAGTTTGTTCAGAATAAGTAACTGAATCGATTCCAATAAATTTTACCCCATGTTATATTTTGGCCCAAAAATATTTAAAAAAGGTTAAAACTTGGACACCCCGAGGAGCGACTAAGTAGGTAGTTATCTACCATACGCGCACAATGTCGCGGCGCAGGCGCACAGCGAGCGGGGCGACCGGGGCGGGGGTGCAGCAACCTCAGTCGCCCGGGTACTACAGGTTGGCGCGCACGTGTCGCGTGGGTCCAACTGCATAATCGCGAGCGCGCGGCCGCCGCGGGCCTTACAGTTGTGTTTCGGTTGATCGTGTACTTACCTATCGTATGTAAAAAGTGTCGTATAACCATGACTTTCTCATACACAAACGTCCAGTACACAGAAACAACGATAACAGTGATAACGTATCCCTGGCAGTGCGGCGGTACGAGGAGCAATCAGAGTATCGTGGAACACAATGCTTTGCCGTGATGATTAACATTTTTAAACACGCCAAGATGGTTAATTGTAGAAAGTTATTATTTGTACCTACAGCCTGCTGTGGTTAAGTAATGCGATGTTTAACACTTTTCATCCACTTTGAACTTTAAGTGGGTGACATAAGGTGCAACAAATCGCATTGACTACATTGTATCACTTACGGCTTACGAATAAGTAATTACTTATTCGTAGCTTACGGCTGCATTTATTTACGAATAAAGTACATTATAATAACTACCTACACTTGACCATTACGACAGTCCAAAGCCTGCAAGTGTGATGGAAAATGTTATCACCAGTTAATTACAATACAATCGCCGCGCGGTACGTTTAGGCACGCGGTGCGCGGGTGAGCATGATTTCGTACGGACAAACAGGTAACATAACAAGCTTATAACTTTGTGATTATTCATGATACAGTTTTGAAATTTTGAACAAAGATTCTTTACATAAAAATACTAGACACGTGTTTCGGGTTTCGCATATACTAAAAATAATGTTGTATATTGGAAAAGCCTTTGAAAAGCATAAATTATATTTTTAAATATATCGTTGGATTTGCTAAAGAAAGTGTTTTAAATAAAGAACTATATTTTTGGGTCATAGGGATAATTGCGACCTATCGCGGGGTAATTCCGGAAGAACTCAAAAGTCGCCTTTATTGCATTTCAGCCAGAGTTTCCATTTCATTTTCCATCCTAATTACCCCATAGATTTTGATATTGTAAGTTTTTTAAATTATAACCGTTAATTTGAATTCCTATAACTTTGTATTACGGAATTACCCCAGAAAAACCTTGATGTTCAGACATAAGTGACAGTGGTTCTCAATATACCATTTGAGATTTTAGGAAGTACAAAACTGCACGATGGATAAACAAAGTTATTTTTAGGTACTTACTTATTTTCTTAATGTCTTTTATAGAATGTCAATAATAAAATAAAACAATAATTCAGTGAGATCAACTTTTATTTTTATAAGTAAGTACGTAATTATGTAGGTACTTCACTTTGGGTAACAATTAGAATTATTTAAGAATCTACAAATTATATTAACAATCCTTAAACATAATTATTAAATCACATATGAATCACAGACTTTTTGATAATTTTTGGCTACTCTTCAGAATCAAAGAACTAAAATAAAAACTTAAATCGTACTAAAATAATAAAAAAACACAAATGTTCATATCAACAAAATGTACGTAATATTAATAAAAATAAGTAACTAGGTACAGTACGGAAGTCGGATCTTGGCGAGTCTGAAGTTCGGCTCTGCGAATTTTAGCGCTTGAAAACTCGTAAAAAAATAAATGATTTAAACAAATAAACGCAATTTGCAGTTGTTATTGCTGTTTAAAACTGTTATTGGCATTTATTTTTTTAAAACCTTTATTTTTGTACAAGTTTTCAAGCGCTAAAATTCGCAAAGCCTAACTTCAGACTCGCCACGATCCAACGGCCGTACTGTATGCAACTATTCCAGAAGGCGGACGTGGATGTGGTTTTTTCCTTGGTTAGATACTTTTTGGTACAAAATCAGTCGAAATAAATAGTGTCTTCATTATGGGTCAAGTAATATACTTTGTCTTGATCTCTTTTCTTTTTTAATTCTATTTTCTTTACAAGTAACGACTCAGGAATTTTGTCAGTATCTTTTTTTTTAGGTTCAACAAAAATGAGATGCTGCTGTCGTCTCGTGGTTTTCAAGAAGTTGATGAAGTACAAATGTTCTTCATGTTTGGTTATTTTTTCTATGAACCCAACATAATATTTCCATTTGTTTCTTATGAAATACCTGACAAGCACCGTATCATTCTGCAATCTGCTCATTTATGTCTTCCTCACCTGTTGCAGAATAACTCATCCCTTCATTTTCGTTTTTCTTGGCTACTTGATTTTCTTTACCTTTACTTTTTTTGCCAACACCTTTCATTTTTTTAGAACATACATAATTTGTAGTTTTGTCAGCGAGTGCCTTTTCACTGGTTATATTTTTATCGTTTTCCATGTTTATTATTTTAACACACTTCCTATCTTTTCTTGATTTCTGTGAACTTGTCTCCTCCTGGTAAAAATTAAAATTATCTTCGCAGTCGTCCATCAAGTCTTCAAAATCGATACAATCAATAATATCAGAATCGCTATGATTGCTGATGATATCGGATATACTTGTGGTATCAGAGGAAGGTTCCCGTTTACGTTTTCGTTTATCATTCGCTTTACTGGTTTTAGTCGCAATTTTCTTACTTTTCGTTTCTTTCACTTCTTTTAAAATTTTCTTTCCTAAGGCTGCAGTTATCACTTCCGCACCTTTTGTGACACGTTTTTTTTTTGTTGGAGCACTATTCTTTTTGTCCTGTTGAATTTTCCTCAGCAATAATTCTTCAAATGAGACTGATCGATCGTGTTGTGATGGGTTTTGAAGTGGTACTTGCGATGCTTTCTTTATGACTATGTTTGATATTATATTTATTTTGGGTTTGGTTGGCTTCGAATTCTGCAAACATGCTGGTATTTGGCTCGGGTGTCTGGCTTCAAAAGGCAACATTTGGGCATCATTTCTTGATTGTTCAGATAGCAAGGCAACGTTATTATTTTCTGTCTTTTCTATCGTCTCATTAGCAGTTGCAAACTGATTGTTGAATGATTCAATGCATATTTCTTTGAGTGACTTTGGCTGTTTGAGTGTGTGGGCAAGTAAAGTTTTCTTATATCTTTGATAAGCGTCGGGATCATATTTATCAATAGGTATGACATGTGCATTGAAAGGGTATATTCCTGCCTTTTTAAATCCACTCTTTATAACTTCGGGGTTCGTTTGTTGCCATGTATCTGCCATAGTTTTTGCAAAAACGTTTTTTGGCATTTTCGTACCAACGTTTCTTCTCTGCCATTCTACCAGTTGTGCATCCCATATTGCTTTGAAAGATTTAAATACTGATATATCAAGCGGTTGCAATAAATGAGATGTATGTGGGGGTAATTTGAGGATAGTTACATTGTTGCGGATGGCAAGCTCCACAACCCTGGCATCGACGTGTGTTGAATGCCCGTCATAAATTATAAGGGCTGGTCGCTCTTCGCCGAGACTTGGGATGAGTACTTTTTCGAAATAATTGTGAAAAATTTCTGTTTCCATCCAACCTCTAGTACTTGCAGCATATGTCAATTCGAAATCGTAATCATCTTGATTAAGATCAGCCATCCATTAGTCCCAAACGAATTTTCCCTTGAAAATAATCAAAGGCGGCAACTTTTTACCACTGGCACTCGCTCCTGCTAACACAGTGATGTTTTCCTTTCCACTTCCATAGGTGGTCCTCGCACATGGTTTATTTTTTTTCCGACCACTTTTGTTTTGGTCGGATCCAGACACAATGACGTTTCGTCCAAGTTCCAAATCGATTCTGGATTTTCTAAAAGATTTAAATCTTTTAAGGTCTTATTCAGCAATTCAAAATATTCTGCAATGACGAAAGGATCTGTCATTTTTTTTCGCACATATTCTACGGGTTGTGCTTTTTTGATGGACAAACCGTGACGTTTTCGGAAGTTGATAAACCAATCTGGTCCAGGCGTGTTATTCTTAAATGGTGTCTGAATATTGTTTACGCGCACATATTCAGCCACAATCTCCAATATTTCTGATCTTGAGAGCCCAAATCCCCATTTCTCCATGACTATGATGGTGCTTGCTAACTTTTTTTCGTCTTCTAAAGGTAGAACAATTGGTCTACCTGCATTCGGCCTAAGAGTCTCTTTAGTTTTGACATGGTCATGAAGAGTGGTCATTGGAATTTTGTACTGCTGTGCAGCAGCATATGCGGTAAGCTCCCCATTTCTTACCTTCTGTATAGCAGTGGCTAAATCTTGAGAAGTGTATGTTTTTTTTTTTTTTTTTTAATATTTACGAGGCATGATGATACTGAAAAAAGAAATAACTTTTGTCAACACAAAAAATGCTCAAGCAATAATCAAGCAAGAACTGACGAATACCATAGACATACAATGACATGCAGAACCGATGTACACCATGCAGTGCACCATACACCATGCTGGGTATATAAATGGCTCCGGTTTTGAAATCGGTATCCACAATAGGGGATTGTGAGAGGCGGGGGGGGGAGGGTATATTTTGGGAAGTGGGGGTGACTGTACACTACTCCCTCCCCACTCGCCACCTCTCACTACCTCCTATTATGGATCGCGATTTCAAAACTGAACCCAAAAAAATAACAAGCATAGTCGACATTATGATACAAAACAAAGTTAAAAAATTTATTAAACCCCCAACCGAACTATCATCAAACATATCTAAGAACACTCTCAATTAATTCACTTTTCAAAGAAAAAAATCAAAATCGGTTCATCCGTTTTGCAGCTACGATGCGACAGACACATACCACACACACACATACACACGATCCGTGCACATAACATTCCGTCATTTTTGCGTCGGGGGTCAAAAAAACGATACACTTTGAGAACTACTGACAATTACAGTAGGAAAACGTAAGTGGGGCTATTGCGAAGCAATCATATCGAAATAAACCCAAGGGGTAAATAAAAAAAAAATTTAAAAACACACTTGTAACCTTATATTCCTATTATTAATAAGCACAAAACAAAAACCTATCATAAAAACAAACAAACATTGAAATAACTTACCAGGATTTCGAGAAAACTAACTTGGGGTTATTACGAATCACCAAAATTTGGCGCGAAATCACTTCTCTTGAATAATTTGACGACACTCGCGTGATGTTAGCGCGAGCGACTCGCAACGTCTGTAGCGAGAAGTAAATCTAAGATGGCGTTATGCCTAATGTTGCCAGCAGCGCTCATATTGCTGCGTTTGGTAGATTTTTTGCACTTTCGGAATATACCCATTTTCGAAATAGCCCCAATGCACCTTACGTAATTACTAAAAATTAAGGCTGCCTTAATACATCCCTGTCATTCAAACAATTGTCTTTAATTTAAATAGCAAGAAAATATTTTAAGTTATTGTAGTTTGTATAATACTGTTACTCTTACTCGTAAGTGTTGTATCATTAACACTTTTTGGAAGACTACGTTAATTGAAAATGAAACTATTTTTCTTTCTTGTAATTTTAACTGTGGTAGTTGTTTACGGTGATTTAGGTAAGTTTCAATCCATACTAATATTATAAATTCTAAAGTAACTCTGTCTGTCTGTATGTTACCTTTTCACGCCTAAACCACAGAACCGATTTAGATGAAATTTGGTATAGAGATAGTTTGAGTCCCGGGAAAGGACATATGGTACTTTTTATCCCGATATTCCCACGGGATCGAGACTAATGCGGGTGAAACCGCGGGGCGCAGCTAGTACACTATAAAAGAAGGGAAACGCCAAAGAACAGATGCATAGAATATATGTTTGAAAAGATCATAATACTAGCTAAATGCATGCGTTGCAATGCCTTTTTTTGGAACCTTCTTCGGCGCACACAACAACCTACCAAAGTTTCATCACACATTTTCGAGTTTTTCCAAGACTACCTAACTGCAATTGATTTTTATACATAACTAGCTACGCCCCGCGGTTTCACCTGCATAAGTATCGATCCCGTGGGAATATCGGGATAAAAGGTATCCTATGTCCTTAACCGGGACTCAAGCTATCTCTATACCAAATTTCATCTAAATCGGTTTAGCGGTTTAGGCGTGAAAAGGTAACATGGTAACATACAGACAGACAGAGTTACTTTCGAATTTATAATATTAGTAAGTAATAGTACGGATTATCACACTAATATTGTAAAGGCGAAAGTTTGTGAGTGTGTGTGTGTTTATATGTTTGTTACTTCTTCACGCTCAAACCGCTGAACCGATTTAGATGAAATTTGGTATAGAGATAGTTTGAGTCCCGGGAAAGGACATAGGATACTTTTTATCCCGATATTCCCACGGGATCGACATTTTCGCGGGTAAAACCGCGGGGCGCTGCTAGTGATAGTTATATTGTACCTCCAAAGATCTTTTGGCGCGTGGCCAAACACCGCCATTTTGTTTTTCTCTAACTTTGGCGGGTAAAATTGTAAAAGCAAAAAATATTGTATTTTTTAGAGAATAAATAAAAATAAAAAACACAAATCAACAGTAGGTACAGACGCCAGCACATCAAGCTACCCGAAACTGTCTTTTCTCAATCAACCTTTAACCTAATGCTTTAGCGATAAAGTTGAAAATCTATTAAGGGGACTATTATAGGACGTAAACGCAAAAAACGCAAGTTTTATAATGTCTAAAAGTATATGATCGACTACAGTAAACAAAATCAGAAAAATATATATGATATTCTTCAGGACATATGCTAGTCACAATCACATAGTGTGTTGAGAACATAATACAACTAATTTGATACGATAGAAAAAAATCATGAAGATACCTCTAAAAACTATCTTTTTACAATAAAAACCATATTAATATACACTATCATTCTGATTTTTCTTTTCAGATTATTCTACAAGATTATTATAAAGTAATTTTAATTTTTTAGTCCAAACAATAGTTTTTTTTGTAAATAGATAATTGAATCATATTTTGCAATAAATTACCATACCAGCATTGCCTCATCGAGCTTCTCTTTCTTTTCTATGCAGTCCGACAGTGGCCGCGCTTTAGATCAAGTAGACCCCTTAAGAAAATGTTACAGATTGTAGTAGCTTGATGTGCTGGCGTCTGTACATATGAATTCCATGCTAAATGTTTGTTTAGGTACCAAAGCGTTGCTCCCTCCCTCCCCCCTATTTGACATTAAGGTGTCAAAAACCGCTATGTATTTTGACAGCCGCTATTGCGTGACCCATAGAGTAAGTAATGATGTAAGAAGAGACGGGAGTCCCATAGAAAAATATGAAAACGTAGCTTGTATCACAGAATACTTAAAGCACACCCCGGACACTCCATACAACGCTCGCAAAATAATTACCTACTACCACTACATCGACAAATGACGTTTGTATACGTGTAAATGTGTGCGTGAAATCTAGTAGGGCTGGCTGGCGCAGTATTGCGTAGGCGGCGGCGCTGCCCGAACGTATGCAACGCGGGCGCCGCGCGCCGCGACACTAGGTACTCACAGAAATCTAATTAATAACATTTCTATTGTACTACTTTTAAAGTCGAAGAACGAATAGAACGTGAAAGAAAGAGACATAACTAAGACAATAAAGAGAGAGAGCAATTTGGTATGTTAATATTACGCAAGTTTTAATTGTTCTAAAACGAAGAAAACTTGGAAAATAAATGATTAATAGAGAAAATTATGAAAATAAATTATCACAACACTGGCTTAACTTGTTTGTCTGTAATATACTAGCTTTTATTTTTTATGGGTTTAAAGGATATTTGAGTTGCTGTTCCTTACCTTCTTTCATGTTTCGGGAACCGAAAGAAACTCCTGTCTTTATCGTTCCTCGATGAATATAAGCATCCAAATAATGCACAATATACAACATCGTGATTAACATAAAATATAAAACTTTAAAAAAATAATGTGTTCGTGTCAGCAGTAGGTAGGTACAGCGCTGCGGTTCTTGTGTATGCGAGCGCCATTGTTAAAGAGCAGGCGACGAACACATCGAAGTGCGGGGTGAGGTGCGGTAACTGATGTTAGTGCGGGGAAGGGAGTGGCCTTTCTGTACGCAGTACTTTAAGTATTCTGTGCTTAAAGTACTACGTACAGAAAGGACACTCCCTTCCCCGCACTAACATCAGTTACCGCACCTCACCCCGCACTTCGGCGTATTCGTCGCAGTTCTTTAACAAGAGCGCTCGCAAACACAAGTACCTCACGCACACATTCATACGTATACAAACGTCATTTTTTAATGTAGTAGTAGTAGGTAATTATTTTGCGAGCGTTGTATGGAGTGTCCGGGGTGTGCTTGTATGAAACTTGTACTAAAACTGAATACCAACATAACAAAAAATGACACCGACTATGCATAGACTGCACATGTTAAAGCGAGACAGCGGTAGCCGACATTTTGTTTAGTACACGTTTCATAGTCTCTTTTTTATTAGACAGCTTTGCGTCAGACTGGCGTGACCGTTCACCACATTCTTAGGAAAAAAAAGTTTAAGAAAGATGTATGGAAGACGAAGACTTGCGGCGTCGAACTCAAATAAATGAGGATAGGTATTATGGTCAGGAAGTTGATGGTGTACATAATCCTTTTCATTTAATGATGTTTTCTGTTTTTAGATCCTTTATGCCTGCAAGAGCCTGACAAGGGACAGTGTTATGGTTACTTTGTTAAGTACGTTTAGATACTATTTCATTTTTCCCCATATTTTTTTTCTTAAATCATTATCCACTTTCAGCCAGGGGTCCAACTTTTTGACGAATACAATGGCGAAGTTAAACAGCGAGGTAGTTGCGTAACCAATGGCTTTCATTTTGACAGTAATTCAACAACATCCATTGCGTTATTTACGTTGATGAGCAGACAGAAACTCCCATTGATTGTGGTACACATTGTATAGTACATACTAATTCCATGCTTTTTTCAGATATTTCTACAACTCGACTTCTGACAGTTGTAAAGTTTTTCTCTATGGCGGATGTGGTGGAAATGAGAACAATTTTGAGACTTCTCTTCAGTGTCGCATAGCATGCCGTGCTTAAATTATTATAAACATCAATTTGAGAACATTCTTAAAACCTAATTATTAATATTCATGGCTCAAATTAAAGCGAGTGAAACTTCGCAGACATGAAAATCTCTTTTTTAGGGTTCCGTACCTCGAAAGGAAAAAACGGAACCCTTATAGGATCACTTTGCTGTCCGTCCGTCCGCCTGTTTTTAGTTTTCTATATTTATGTCTGTAATTTATATGGTGTACATAATAAAGAGTATTCTATTCTATTCTATTCTATTCTGTCTGTCAAGACCCTTTTTCTCAAGAACGCGTGGAGGTATCAAGCTGGAATTTATATCAAATACTTAGGTATACTGTTACGAAAGCGAGTGCGAGTGTGTTAGGTATGCTGTTACTGTTGCGAGAGCTGTCAAAAAATCAAACTTCTAAGCCAACGCAATAAAAAAATAGAGCCGTTTATGCCTCAAAGGGGTTTGAAGGTTTTGGCCCTAAAATCAGCCGCCATTTTGATTTTTTTTCAGAATCGCGGTGCACAACAAAAGTTATATATTTAGATAGAAGACACTTATACAAACAAAAAATGTAATTAACATAATATCCTAAAGCGTCAGGTTTCGGAGTTATTCACCGAAATATAAGTCGAAAACTACTAAGATTTTTTTGTTTTTTTTAACTTCCAGGTAAGCATATTGAACTATTGAGGTAATAGAAACGTTATAAAACCTTTATGGAGAAGAAACAAATAAAGAATAGACATTTTTAAAATAAATAATTAAACACGGCAATTTATAGTTCGTTTTTTTAATGCCAGAGACTAATCTGACAAGTTTAATGTCAAACTTCTATACTAAAAAAAACGAAAACATAAAAGACTAAAATGTCAGATTAGTCTCTGGGATTAAAAAAAAACTATAAATTGCCGTGCTTAATTATTTATTAAAAAAATATCTTTTCTTCATTTGTTTCTTCTCCATAAAGGTTTTATAACGTTTCTATTACCTCAATAGTTCAATATGCTTACCGGTAGGGAAAAAAAACAAAAAATATCCTTGTTGTTTCCGACTTATATTTCGATGAATAACTCCGAATCCTGACGCTTTAGGATATTATATTACATAACATTTTTTGTTCGTATAAGAGTCCTCTATCTAAATATATAACTTTTGTTGTGCACCGCGATTCTGAAAAAAAATCAAAATGGCGGCCGACCTTAGGGCCACCCTCCATACAAAAATCTTCAAACCCCTTTCCGACACTCGCAAGGGAATCAAAACGTACAGGGTACTTCCCGTGAACTCAGAATCTTGAAATTTGGTACGAAGCAACGTCTTATAGCACAGATAAAGAAAAAAATGGCGAAAACTGTAAATTTTTAGTTATATCATATAATAAAAATATACTTTTACTTACTACGGAACCCTCGGTGCGCGTGTCCGACTCGCACTTGGCCGGTTTTTTTTAATACTCATATTACATAATTATTTTTAGTACCTAACTGCACTACGAGCGGCGGTTTTAGAGATAGACTAGAAATTTAATTGTGAGTATAAAAAAGTATTTTTTTTATATATCATCATCAGACATCGAAACCATTTTGTCTGTGAAGTTTCACCCCAGAATTTAATTTGAGTTTGAAGTCACCACTTTTCTGAATTATACCTATTGTTGATGAGTTCATACATGTTATTTTTAAATATTTGTTTTGTTTTAATTATCTTCATGTTCCAGCAATCGTTGATAACAAACCAGAGGCCTATTTCACTCATCATCTGCCTAGCCTTTTCCCAACTATGTTGGGGTCGGCTTCCAGTATAACCGGATGCAGCTGAATACCAGTATTTTACATGGAGCGACTGCCTATCTGACCTCCACAACCCAGATACTGGGTAATACAATACTGGGTTGGCATTAAGTCCGCCTCTGTACATTTATGTGCTTGAAGTATTAAATAAATAAATAAATAATACGATACCCAGTGGTAAGACTGGTGGTCAGATTTTCGGGCTTCTGAAGACCCGTAACGACTGTCAAAGATCCACGAATGACAGCCGGAACCAACGGCTTAACGTGCATTCCGACGACGGAGGGGTCTTGGTATCTAAAGATGGTCACCCATCCACGGACCAACCGCGGCAAGCGTGGCTTAACCTGATCGATTGACCCGTGCGGCTGTTATTACTTAGCCACGAGCCCCTCAAGCCCTATTTCACTATGACCACTTAATGATGCCTTACCTTGTATCTTTCCTTTAGTTTGCCCTATGTCATTACTTCCCAGAATTCGATCCTTATTAGCGACACTAACGAATGGTGTATTAATACAGTGTGCTTTTTTTTTCAAAATCAACGGGTTCGATTCCTGGCAAGAAATATTTATTTTTCAAAAATCCAATGATTCAGTTTTAGTTTTCATTAAAATCGAGCCCGTGCCTCCTTTGAGTACTTTTCGCTATTCCTCATAGTTTCGGATTTGGCCATCCACGCCCACTTGAAAGATTCACCCTGTATACAATATACTAGCTTCTGCCCGCGACTTCGTTCGCGTGAAATTTCTTATTCCCTCGACCCATCTCGTCGTATTGCATCACTTGCCCGCGTCTCCTGCTGTATCACTTCGTTTCCCCATAGCGCTTTTGCTCGGCTCCTAAGGGTCATAGCGTGACGTTAAATAGCCTATAGCCTTCCTCAAGAATTGGGCTATCAAATGCAAGAAGAATTTTTCAAATCCAACTGGTAGTTCCAGAGATTACCCCTTACATACAAACTTACAAACAAATTGTACCTCTTTATCACAGACGTAAAAAGAGTAGCAGACCAAACATTAATTCCTAGTTATACTTATATAGATAGCCATCGTTCTTTATCCTTGTTCTATCAAGCAACAACTTAATAATGGCGTCTCGTTCTTTTACCTGTAGCCACACTGCCGCACACATAGACAAATTTTGACATGAAGCTTGTTATTCTGCGCCGCCATATTAATAAATTTATAACCTACAACAACGCTCTACGGTGTCAATCACGTTAAGTGAAAAAATATTAATTGTTTGCACCACTTAAGACTTGAAAAAAGTAAAATAAAATGGTGAAGTGCAGTGCGTACCGGTGTGACAGTGATAGTTCTAACAAAATTCCTGGATTAACCTTTCATCGGTAAGTTTTTATTTACGTTGTTGTAAACTGAAACAATTTGTCAATTTTTCGAAATGAATCAACTGTTTCGATGAAGTTTAATCGTTTTTATCGTAGCCTCATTACTGTCATACAATTTGCCAATACGCTTACATAGAATAAATCGAACAAAAATAAGAAACAAACAAAATTGTCTTATATTTCCAATTAATGACAGCTCAAGTACTTGTTGAGTTAACCGGGGACGGATTTAGTATTGCGAAATGTTAAATCTTTATATTAATTATCATTGTTTACATATTGGGTTAATGCATTTTTATTGTAGGTGCATAGGCTTAATAATTACCACAAAGTTAAATAATCCAACAGACTTAATTTTTTATAATAGTAACTTGGCATAATATGTAACACCTATAAATGTATCAATTTATCACAATTCAATGTTGATATGAAATAGGCATAGGTTATACACATATTTTATGCTACTCATATTTCTTTGATATTTTGGTGCTGTAAATAATAATAATAAAAATAATAGCCCCATCGCCGTATACCTACGTTGACGTCGTGGTGGGGCTTGCGCGCTCCAATAGACCCTAGGTCTGTACTGGTAGAGTTTGCTTTGCCGTAACATACCTAGGGTCAGGGGCCAGACTATGAGAGATACAATCCGCAAGGCAGTTTATTGGTGAACCAAAGATTCAGGACCCCAGGGTTCTGAGATATAATAACTCATAAAATAATAGTAATATTTTTGTTCCAGGTTTCCAAAAGATGAAAAGTTAAAGAAAGCCTGGATTAATAACATGCAGCTCCAACCCAAGCCTACTGGTGTACTTTGTTCGAAGCATTTTGAGGAACACTTGATAGATGCCAGCGCCTTTCGAACAAGATTACGTCCTGGATCAATTCCTACACTATTTAACGACTTGCCTCTGGTTATGCATGTATGTAATAGTATGCTAACAACAAATGAGCAACAAATTATTTTATATTATGCTGGTCTTCATAATAATTTTGTTGGTCTTTTGTTTACAGGATAAGGAAAATGTTACTAACCTCCAAAAAACCTTGCCAATAAAACGAACTGCTGCCGGGACAATTGTTCCTGTACTCAAAGAAGTACAACATAAAATAATACCTGCTGTTTCTGCATCAAATATAACTACTGTAATAGTAAGTATTATCTTTTAACATTGTAGGCAGTAAGTAGAGTTTGTATCTGTAGGTGATACAAATAAATTAAAGATAAACAACCACAATTCAATTAACAACATTTGTAGTGGGCATGTAGTTCCTGCTTTGTATGGATGTAATATTGAATACTTCCCCGGTTATTTCTACAAGGATTTAAAGTGTCGTCAATTGGAACTTTATGGCTAATTTGGCTAATGTGTATAAAAGGTAGCAAGAAAAGTGGGCAAAAAAGCATTGGGATCTATTAAAAATTTGCTCTCTTTAGCTGAGCTTAATTATTGTTGTTTTATAAAATGTTTTAATTTTAGGATGAAGAAAATTTACCTGGCCCTTCAAATTACATTAGTACGCCGCCTTCAATACCTCCAGTTATGCCTTCTACAGAACGAATACTTCCAACCAAACATGAAGAGCAAAAATTAAGAAGAAAATTGATTATTAAAAATAAAAAAATTAAGTTATTACAACAACAACGTAGACGATTGAGAAAAAAGGTATCACAGTTCTCGGATATAATTGCAGAATTGAAGAATAAATTAAATCAAGATGATATTCATATATTAACTAATATTCCAGGTAATAACAAAGACTTTCTTGTCCGATATCTAAAAAAAGCAAAGGGTTTTACATTTGAAAAAGCATACTCACCACAATTAAGGTCATTCGCCTTACAACTTCATTTTTATTCGCCTAGGGCATATAATTTTGTAAGAGAAACATTTAACACAATTTTGCCTCATCCAGTTACAATTACACGCTGGTATAAAAAAGTCAATGCGGAACCAGGATTCACATCTGAATCATTTGACACATTAGAAAAGTTGTCTAGAAGTAGTGCATATCCTATTTATGTCAATCTGTGCATAGACGAAATGGCCATAAGGAAAGGATTGGTATGGGATGGTTCCATAAATAAGTACAAAGGGTATGTTGATACAGGCACTGATGTATCAGATGATAGTCTACCGCTTGAGACACAAGCCTTAGTAATGTTAGTAACTGCAATAAACGCTTCATGGAAGTTCCCCATAGCATATTTTTTTATTATGTCCATGACTGGTGAACAACGTGCTAGTCTTGTAAAAATAGCAGTAGAAATGCTTTACAACATCAAAATTATTGTTTGTGGTTTAACTTTTGATGGGGCTGCTAGTAATATTAGCATGGCAACAAGTTTGGGGTGTGATTTTAATTTAATATCATTAAAGCCATATTTTACATTAAATAATACGAGAATTAATGTATTTTATGATCCATGTCATATGATTAAGCTTGTGAGAAATACTTTAGGTGATTATAACATTTTAACTGACAAAGATGGTAATACAATTAGGTTTGATTATTTACAATTATTACATGACATCCAACAGCAAAAGGGTTTACATCTTGCTAACAAAATTAAAGAAGCTCATATTTGTTACACCAAACAAAAAATGAAGGTAAAGTTAGCCACACAGTTGCTGAGTAGATCTGTCGCAGATGCACTTCAATTTTGCAAAGATAATTTAAAATTATATAAATTTCGTGATTGTTCTGCCACTATTAAATTTATAAGTATGATCAATGACGCTTTTGATATTTTAAACAGCCGATGTACGTATGTACCAGGATTTAAAAAAGCTCTATGTGCTGCTAATATTCAAAAATGTATTGTATTCTCCAAAGAATTAGAAGAATACTTTTGTAATTTAAAACTGTCAAATGGAGATTTGGTAGTACAGTCTGGTCGCAAAACTGGATTTACTGGATTTATTATTGGTCTTCGAAGTGCTATTAATATGTTTAATGATTTGATTACAGAAGAAAAATTAAGATTTTTGCCCCTGTATAAAGTTAGTCAAGATCATTTAGAGATGTTTTTTGGTCTTATGAGAGCAAAAGGGGGATTTAATGACAATCCAAATGTTGTGCAATTTCGTACAGCTTATAAAAAAAATATTACTCGCTTTCAATTAAAATTACATTCCGAAGGAAGCTTATCAGATTTGCCCATCCTTACTGTGACCTCAACCGCAGAGCCAATAAAAGTTATTAACGATAGTACTCCCACCTTTGAGCAAAATATTATGGAGACCCATGATATAGACGAAGAAACTATTGTTTTTTTTCTGGATGACGTAATTAATACACCTTTAGATGAATACACACAAGAAATTACTATATATGTAGCGGGCTTTATCGCACGGAAAGTTCATAAGAAAATTAACTGTTCAATATGTCAGTTGTTAATGATAGGCGAAAAAGAAAACTTATTGTCCTCTTTAATAACTGTTAAAGACCGAGGCGGGTTAATATATCCGTCACAAGCTCTTATCAAAGTTGTGCAAATTTGTGAAAAGTGTTTTAAAACCAACAAAGGTAATGATTTTAATAGTTTAATTAAAGGGGTTTGAAGGTTTTGGCCCTAAAATCCAGCCGCCATTTTGATTTTTTTTCAGAATCGCGGTGCACAACAAAAGTTATATATTTAGATAGAGGACACTTATACGAACAAAAAATGTTACATAACATAATATCCTAAAGCGTCAGGTTTCGGAGTTATTCACCGAAATATAAGTCGAAAACAACAAGGATTTTTTTGTTTTTTTTCCCTCCAGGTAAGCATATTGAACTATTGAGGTAATAGAAACGTTATGAAACCTTTATGGAGAAGAAACAAATAAAGAATAGACATTTTTTAAATAAATAATTAAACACGGCAATTTATAGTTCGTTTTTTAATCCCAGAGACTAATCTGACAAGTGTAAAGTCAAACTTCTATACTAAAAAAAAACGAAAACACAAAAGACTTAAATGTCAGATTAGTCTCTGGGATTAAAAAACAAACTATAAATAGCCGTTTTTAATTATTTGTTTAAAAAATGTCTATTCTTCATTTGTTTCTTCTCCATAAAGGTTTCATAACGTTTCTATTACCCCAATAGTTCAATATGCTTTCCTGGAGGGAAAAAAAACAAAAAAATCCTTGTTGTTTTCGACTTATATTTCGGTGAATAACTCCGAAACCTGACGCTTTAGGATATTATGTTACATAACATTTTTTGTTTGTATAAGCGTCCTCTATCTAAATATATAACTTTTGTTGTACACCGCGATTCTGAAAAAAAATCAAAATGGCGGACGACCTTAGGGCCACCCTCCATACAAAAATCTTCTAACCCCTTTGTGTCTGATTATGTCGATTTCTCAATTTTTGATTCAAACAATCCTGAACATGATAGAAGTCATGTACATTTAATTGTAAAAATTATTGTTAAGTTTTACATTGATTTAAGATGTAAACAGGCATCCAAAGGTACAAATATCTCTCAAAGAAACTTCCTTAAAAAAATTGTTTTATTTCAAAACAAGTAAAAGATAAATGTTTATAATATTTTATTGTACTTTTTGGTACTTGGTATTTATGTTGATTGGTCTACACTGTCCTTACATACATTTTTTTTTCCTTTTGTCTTCGCACGATTTGTGCATTTAGCGAGTGTCAAGTTTAGAAAAAAAAACATTTTTTATTTCGATTTTGATACATAATACATTCACTTTGTTTTCCATTAGAATGCGGGTGTACATTCTAATGGTTTTGCAGTATTGCGCAAAAACTACAATATTTTGCAAATGTATCGAGTCAGTCTCTTCGGCAAGCTTCACTGAATTAGTCTATACTACAATAAAATTGTTAGCCCCATTTTACCGAGATCCTGTCTGTTTCAATGATTCCACATATTATCCAGTTGAGTAGGTACTTGAGATACAAAACTACACCAATTTTACATCACAATATGCACTAGAACTCAATTTGCGAATAATTAAAATAGCCACTGAACTTAAATCGAAAAATCCCGCCAAAACCCCCTTGCATACGTATTACTATAAATTGTAAACTGTTTTTTTTTTAGTATTCGTGTAACTTACTCAACGTGTATACCCGCAAGAAGTTTCTTGCGGGTATACACGTTGAGTAAGTTAGTTAAAAAAAACAGTCGTTTCATATGGAGAAGAACCCGCAAGAAGTTTCTTGCGGGTTCTTCTCCATATGAAACGACTAATTGGAACTGTGCCATAGTCATTTAGTATAATAAACAGTTGTCGAATCGGTTCGTGCCATTTTGCGGGATTCTATGGCGGTATATTATTATGGATATGCATGCACGATTTCCGAGGTTTACAAGTTCTCTGTGGTTACATTAAATATGAATATTGTCTAAAAATATTAATATCCAAGCAAGCCATGTCGAAAAAATGTAACAAAAGGTGCGAACTTGACTACTAACGCAGTAACCCCTAAAAGAGCGTTCTGGAAAAATGTTATTGTGCGATAGGGTCAATACATTCCGTACCTACATTGTCAAATAAAAAATAATATAAACAACGTGTTTTATTTTTAACCTTAGAAGAAATGCAGTCAATAAAACTTGTTTCCTTTTTGAGTCCTTGTGTGGGGTTACAGGGAATGCGAAGTTTCAATGCATTCACTAATATGAATGCATTGAAACTTCGCATTCCCGCAGGCGTATATACACTAATATAATATTTCAGGTTGTTAACCCCAAATGGCACTTGGTATTCCGAACACTGCTTACAATTCTTAATGTGCTACTGCGTCTGTCAGTCTCCTGTGTTAGTGTGTCATCGCAACACTATTGAAATTTGTGACTGTTACAGAAGGTCACAGAGAATGCTTACCAACGTATATTGCAAATGATAAGTTTGATAACATGTAGGTACCTATCTATAACGTCCTATAATACTAATACCGGACTTAGTCCGGCCCTGTTTAGACAATTTTTCATAAGTGTGTGTAATGACTTCACAAATTTTAGCTAATGTTTGGTCTGCTACTCTTTTTACGTCTGTGCTCTTTATAATATTATAGCTTCAGCCCGCGACTTCGTTCGCGTGAAACTTCTTGTTTCCCCCGAGCCACCCCGTCGTATCGCATCACCCGTCCGCGCTGTCACTTAACTTTTTTTTTTACTTTTTTTCTTTTTGCTCGGCTCCTAAAGGTCATAGCGTGATGTTATATAGCCTATAGCCTTCCTCAAGAAATGGGCTATCAAATGCAAGAAGAATTTTTCAAATCCGACTGGTAGTTCCAGACTTACAAATTTTACCTCTTTATAATATTAGTATAGATAACGCAACTATTTACACTAGGTAACTACTAAATTAAATAAGACTTAGGCGTCGAAACACTCGTCCGCATCGCTGTCATCCGGAAACGTTCGTGCCCAGAAGACTGGCAGCATTACCACCCTTTATTTCCAATTGAATATTTAGCACTAATCTTATTAGTAACTACTTCCCAAATCTGTAACAAAAAAAAACATCAAAATCCGTCTAACATAAACAACAAAAAAAAAAAACAAAAGTAAGTAAAACACAGATAAACAAAAAATAAATAAGTAAAGCTAACTCCACACAAACGGAGAATAGACAAGAAAAAAGCTGCAACATTTTCTTATTGTGAGCCGCTTGGCAAAGGCAACTACGTTCTGCCTCTCATCATAAACCATGTAAAAATAATATGGAAAAAAAGAGCGGGATACAGAGCTCTCACTATAAAGACAGTGAAGGGAAACTGAAGGGAAAAAATGCTCTTATGCGATACTGAATTGCGTAAAAGCGCTACAAGACCGCGTTCAGTGAGTAAAGGCATTTTGTGTGAATACGTTTATTTATTTATTTTTCATTCATTTATTTTTGTACATGTGTTGCCTTTCGAAGCATATGTGGTGTAACTATGAGTGATAGGCTAAGAAATTAAGTGATGAGGTGACGGTGCGTTATAAAAGAAGATGTAGTGACAAAAATGATTGTGAGTATGCTTAGATGGTTTGGTCATGCTGAGAGGATGTGTGAAAGGCGACTAAAAAAAAGTATTTACGAGGCTGATCTGAGTGGAAATGCTGGGAGAAGAAACCCTTTTTTTATTGCTGAATGGACCTCGATCACGCCTGATGGAAAGCGATGGATGAGGTCTATGATAGAACGAGCGTGCCCAGAAGATGCCTAAGGCACTGGAGCTCCCACGGATCGATGAAACACAGCAGGCTGCTTGACGCTGGACTCCGGTGGGAGGGTGGTCGCAAACCAGGCGGGCGTTAACTATATCACTGCAAGGGAAGAATTGGCCAGTCAATTAAGGTGTTGGGTATGACTGTCCAGGATGCGCCGAGCGCGAGCGTTCAGTTGAGTAACTGGCGGAACCAACTGCGCTACACGAGGAGGCTTCTTCATGCATCCCAAACCCCTAGAAGGACATAATAGTGACCTTATTAATGATGGTCTTCAGAAAGGTCACGTGCCTAGTACTCACAACAACCGGCGTGCGTGTATGACCAGAAGGCCAATAAAATTCACGTAATTAAAAACGTACAAAATCTAGCCACAATCCCATCTCGGTGACAATCAATGTCAAAAACGTAGAGAAATTAAGTTTTTTTTTTAATTTATTTATTTATTTATCATTTATACAAAAGAATACAGGATTATTCATAATAAATAGCAACCAAAAACCACTAAGGTTTAAACTTGTGCTATCATGAGTCTATCTCAATATCGAACTATACAATTACTAACATGTTGAGGTCTTTAAATGGTTACAATCATTCCTACATAATACTTAAGTAATATTGCTTAAGTTTACATTTGATATTTTTCTGTGTAATACATTTGTTTATTTCTGAGGGTAGACTAGAGAAGGTAGAAACTGTAGAGGTATTTTTACAGATTGAGACTGTGATCAGACTGTGAACGTTCTTAAAATTACGGGAATTCTCTATTCCCCTCTGATGTGAGAAGGAGTATGCAAAGATCGTAGCAGGTGGCGTTCTGTAGTGTTTGCTTAAAAATACAATTATTTATTTATCTATCTAGAACATCTACGATGAAAAAAGGTCAAGTGTAACATACATAAAATGAAAATTGATCGCAATGTCTTTCATTTTGACAGTTCAGCTACTTTAATTGCGTCATTTACGTTGTTGAGTAGATGTTTTCTCAAACCTATGAAGCAATGGATTACGAATTTCCTTCAAAACCTTTGGATTGTGGTTGAAATTATGTATATTACGCAATTAGGGTGCAGGCATAGATATATGAAAGAAGGGTGCAGGTTAATAGCAATTGAATAAAGCTGTCCCCCCATTAAAATAGGTACCTACTTCGTTATTGTTAGTAGTACAGACGCCAGCACATCAAGCTACCCGAAATTGTCAAATTTTCCCAATCAACTTTGAACCTTATTCTTTAGCGATAAAGTTGAAAATTTATTAAAGAAATTCGACAGATTGTAGAAGGTTGATGTGCTGGCGTCTCTACATGATTAAAAACATATGGCCACAAACACTTTCAATGGTCAAGCCCTAAACAAAAATAAGAATAAACAAAAAACCACGAACTTAAAAAAAAAAACAAATACGCAGCATTTTTAATTGAAATCACGAGCAGATTTTTTTTTTAAACTGCAAAATAGTTTTTATGTGAACACGGCCGAACGCAACCCCATTTAGTCCATAGACAATGGACAATTTATTTTTTTCTATAGCACGCACTGGCCGCTAGTTGGGTCACATACATAGAATAAAAGTCTAAATTGGAATCGATTCTTTCTTATTATTGGGAAAATGGTGGCGTGACTTTGACAGAGTTAAAAGGATTTTATTAAAATAAAATTATTGATTATATAACTATGTATAATTTGTTTTAGTGACCTTTAAGCCTTTTAGTTTTAATCCAAACTATCCAAACTAATATTATAAATGCGAAAGTAACTCTGTCTGTCTGTCTGTCTTTTCTTCACGCCTAAACTACTGAACCGATTTCGATGAAATTTGGTATAGAGATAGTTTGAGTCCCGGGAAAGGACATAGGATAGTTTTTATCCCGATATTCCCACGGGATCGAAAGTTACGCGGGTGAAACCGCGGGGCGCAGCTAGTTGAATATGAAATAACAACTTTTAAACCTAAACTAATAGTTAAACCAATAAAAAATATGTCAACCATTTCCAAGGTCAGGTTTTTAGAGCTATGGCACACGGGCGCGGATAGGAAGTCTTTCCGAATGCATTCAAATTTTTCCTCTATGGAATGCCGCTGTCAAATTCTTAATCAAGGTCACAATAAGTATAAGGTCTTTGTTCACAATTTAAAAACGTCAAACAACCGACATAAGTACTTTTTTGTCTCGTCGTTTATCGTGTTATTAAAATATACTACTAGGGATTGACGTAAATAATATCGACTATTTCAAGGAGTATTTAATACTCCTACTTATATTGAAAAAAAAAAAACAATTGAATGTATTTATTATACTCACAACAATCGGGTTTTTGGCTAGGATTTACATTTCAAGATGCTGTTAGAGCTAGCCCGCGTTTTACTTAATACCTAAATATGCAGTATTTTTTCCTTATTATATAATTTCGTAAGTCTATATAATATACCCCTCAAATTTTAAAATAATACTGATACAACATTGAATTTGTTACGACTCACAACGAATTCTTTCAAAAAGGGATTCGAACCAACGTATTGCCCAAAGTCGCCATTCAATACCGAATGTCAAAAGGAAAACTTTCTGGGAATTGAAACTCCAATCATATCCGCTTTAAGTGATCTTAAGGGGCTTACAGGACCTAAGCGCAAAAAACGCAAGTTTTAAAAACAATTAAAGTATTGGATCGACTACAGTAAACAAAATAAAAAAAATACATGATATTCTTCAGGATATATGCTAGGTAGATAGTGTGTTGAAAACATAATACAACTTATTTGGTACGATAGAAAAAAATCATGAAGATACCTCTAAAAACTTTCTTTTTACAACAAAAACCATACTAATATACATACAGTCATTATGATTTTATGTCATATTATTCTACAAGCAACATACTAAAACTCTAGTGTTTTAATTTTTTAGTCAAAACAATAGATTTTTCGTAAATAAATAATTGCTTCATATTTTGCAATAAATTACCAGCGTTGTGTCGTCGCGCTTCTCTTTCTTTTCTATGCAGTCTGACAAAGACCGCGCTTTAGGTCATGTAGTCCTCTTAATTAAATCCTCTGAGCTAACTACATAAACAAAAACAAACATTAATGTTCTTGTGAATCGTCACTCATCGAAATACTCATTACAAAATGTTTTTGTAAAAATAGGTACAAATAGCTGTTATTTAGCTTTGCTAATTTGAACTTGCATGTGTTTTGCTAGGTTGTTGGGTACCTAGTAGGTTATTCCTCCACCCCAAAAAATCCACCCAAAAAATCGTAACGTCGATAGCACCAAAACTTTCATACTACCACATCACTAAACCTTAGATAATTTCTAGCGGCCATTGTTGTTTACATCTTTGCTTAATTTTGAAACGCCGGACCTTACTTATTTTGGGATAGGTAACCGTACGAGAGCCCACAACCAAAATGATTACTGGTATTATAATCGGTAGATAGAACTCATAACTGCAATAAATATTTGAGTTTTTGGTTTGAACATAAGTTCCGTCGTTTCTACCCCTATAATCTTTGATGCCGGACGACAAACAATCGTTCAATATAGACTTATTATTAATTGAAGCCACGAGAGGAGGGTCGCACGCTTTAGAAGTCCAGCTGCTTGCCTAGACCAGGGGTCAGATGTTGAGGGCCTTGTGGGTTGCCAGATTACAAAAATAACATCAAATCAGTAGTTTTTTTTTTAATCATTTTTTATGGTTGTACGTAAGTACTTTTCACATAGTTTGCTAGTTACTTTAATACAAGAAGTTTTTACAGTGTGTGTAATTTTATCCTCTTATAAATACTAGCTTTGCCACGCGGTTTCATCCGGATAAGTCTCGATCCCGTGGAAATATCGTGAAACCGCGGGGCGCTGCTAGTAAGCTAATATAGTAACTAAGTAATATAGTAATTAGGTAACCAAACTTTATACAACACCGTGGACAAAGACCTAACAAAACCTATTTTTTTTAATTCTTTATTATTTTTAGAGACTATTGTGATCGCAATGCGTGTGATTGTCCCATCGTACCACACACTGCTACGGCTTACATTTGGGCATGAACCTGAACAGACTCTTCGCATCATCATCATTTGGTTGAGACAAAATTTTATGGAATATGCCCATATCAAGTCGGTTCAACCTCAAGACCCAAACAAATCACTTTTATGAGGCTCATATCGAACACAGTCCATCAATAACTGATAAACCTACAAACAACAATAAAAAAAAAAAAAATTGCGTCGAGGTCTGGCAACATCACGTCATGACCCTTCCTATTTTGAATAGTACCTAAGTGCTTCTCTAAAAATTCTATGGTCATTATTTTCTAAGTATGATTTCTAATCTGTGGCTAGGTCCTCTAGGTTTATGATTCTAATGGGAACTGGACTTAACGGACACACTTATAGCACAGTCTAAAAATGATTTTTATACTGTGCTTATAGGTTCATTCATCTTATAATAATTGATGTGGAAAGGAGAGTAAATGCGGGAAATATAGTGAATGGTGCTATATACCTACACGATTGTGACTAACCAGTCGATGACCAAAAAGTAAATGGTTTATGGAGGTCAGATAGGCAGTCGCTCCATGTAAAATACTGGTATTCAGCTGCATCTGGTTAAACTAGAAGCCGACGCCAACATACTTAGGAAAAGGCTAGGCAGACTTAGTGGCAGAGCGTCAATCAAACAATCAATAGTCTTTATTTTTGTAAACATAGATTACAACAGGAACAGTGGAGGTGCTTGGCGGAAGGCTATATCCAGCAGTGGACGTCTTTCGGCTGAAATGTTGAGGTTACGACAGCGTGCAGGATGTAAACAACTGTTAAGGATATTATAAGTAGTTGCATTTGGCGTACAAATTAATATACACTTAGGGAAAAACAACATTTTGCCAAAAGTATAATATTTTGACCTTTAAAAAAAATGTTTATTGCAATTACATGCAAATGAAAAACACATTAGATGAAGATCACCTTTTAAGCAAGAAGATGCTTGTGTTAGGTGAACTCCGCTCTTCCACTTATCATGATAATAAGTAGGTATGCAATTGAAAAACCAAAAAAATCAAATTAAAAGAAAACAGAAAAATAAAGTCCCTAAAAAGAACAATTAATTAATTAAAAATAAAACAGAAAAATAAAGTTAAAGAAAAACCTTTTCTTCCACAAAATAAATTTTTAAAATAAAGTAATGCAGAAAAGCGGATAATTGCGTAACACACTACACACACAATTGCTACTTATGCCTATCATTTTGACAATTCGACCACATTCATTGCGTTATTTGCGTTGTCGAGCAGACGATTTTTTCAAACATATGTAGCAATGGATCATGATAGAAAGTGTGTTAGGCAATTGGAGTGCAGTTTCCCATCTAAAGGTGCTTGTTCCTTTATGCATTACTTTAAAACAAAATAAAAAAAAAAACAGTTGTCAATGGAGCCTCATCGAACCATAAACAAGCGCTGAACATTTGAAATGACACTCGAAAAAGAAAAAATAAATTCGCGCGCTTTTACCCGCTAACAAGATATTGCGTAAATGTCACCGAGGTATTAAATATGGCGATGGTGTAAAATATTTTTTTTTATTTCATTCTGATATCCGTTTTTTAACTTGTCAGATAGGTTGTAAGTCCATCTAGCTTTTTTTATACTATGACTTGTAATACTGAATCCGATATTCTATAAATACAGAATAAACAATTATAATTATTCATTCAAATGAAATGTAATATAGAGACTAAAGGTTGCGTTTCCACCAGAGATGAGCGAGGATGCGTAGCGAGGGATGTGTGTGAAACCAACCAATAACATCGCTTTATTTTTATAGCTTGAACTATGTTAGCGTTGGTTATATTGGTTACTTTCACACACATCCCTAGCTACGCATCCTGGCTCATCTCTGGTGGAAACGCAGCCTAAGAGGTTTATACAGGGTAAAATTGAATTCATGGGCATCCTTTTAAGAGGTCATTGTAATCATCATTATGAACAAATTTTACTATGGGACCAAAACTGAAATCGCAAAAAAAAAATCAGCTTTTCCCTACATTTTGATGAGTTATGTGAAGATAAATGCAAGGAACAGCTGACTTTTTTTCGCGACTAGGTTTAGTCCCACAGTAAAAGTTGTTCATAATGATGAGTACAATGACCCCTTAAAAGGATGCCCATGAATTCAATTTCACCCTGTATAAAAACGATGATTAAAGTTAAGTGACGCCCAAACGTCAAAAATGTATGACTAATGACTACTTCATTTATGAATAAAGGGGTATATCCAACACAGATACCAGTGGCGTGCATTGGTTTTCAGAATAGGTAGGCACTAGGCTGGGTCTAGATCTAGACAAACGCGGTCACTAATCAGAAAAAAAAGTGAGCTCAAAGGTGTGGTTATTTGAGTAGGCATGCCAATTGCGAAGGCCGAACGTCATGGTATTACGCGTGAGACGTACGTATTTTTAATTTTGTCGTATTAACTTGAACGAGTAAAGACCAATGACAATGTGCGAATAGTACGGGAGCCAAGTAGGCCGTCCGGCAACTGCCTAAAGCCGCGCGTGTTTGTATGAAGATTTTGTTTTTTGTTAAATATGATAATTTAGTGAGTTTCTTAATTGTGGGGCACACACACTAAAATGTAATTGACAAGCTTATGTTGATATATCGAGGTAGGCACTGCTTATATGCCTATATGCAATGCACGCCACTGACAGACTTCGTTTTATATCCAACACAGACTGAATTCTTCTCCAAAACTTAGTACATGCATGTAGTGCGTATACGAATGCCAACGGAAAATCACATTAATGCGACGGTGTGGTCTAATTTAACTATAAAAGTGTATGCTTTCCCCAGCCCTAGCACGATCAAAGAGGTGGGTAGGCTTATGAAACCTTTAGAGGCGGCTCAAAAAAATAAAAACTACACAATTTCGCGGAACATGCACACAACTGTCCCGCATGATGAGAACCTCGTGAAAGCCGAGAAAGATAAACAAATTAAGAATCTTGACTTGGTTCGCGATGTTGTCGACATGTGGGATATGGACTCAGCGATCATTGTGCCGATAGTCGTGACAGCCAATGGGTTAATAGCCAAGAGCCTCGACCAACACCTAAGGAGGCTCTCGTTGGGCAGCTGGATCAAGGGCTTGATTCAGAAAGCAGTACTTCTGGACACGGCTCGCATTGTTAGGAGGTTCCTCTCTCTGGAGCCCTGACCGCCGGTAGCTTGGACCCTGATCCCGATACCGGTGGGCTACTAAGTTGGTTCAATCGATGGGTATTAGTGTCCCCTTTTTTTATGGATGGGAAATCATAAAATGACCCCTCCCGCTCTGGGTGGAGCGGAAGGGAGTGTCAGACTCTTACTGACTAAAACCCATCCGTGTTCCTTCCTTAGCCCTTTATGTGTTGACAATCCCGCACCCCCGGCAGGCTTCGGCCCTAGCAGGCCCCTTCCTTTTTGCTGACGTCTCTTTGAGGCGCACGTGGAGCACGTACGCGCCGTCCGGCACGGGCCTGGTCCTGATCGGATGGTGAGCTACCCATTACTCTATTAGTGTCCCCTGACCACAGACCTTCGCTGGTACAGGTTTCCTGGGACACCCTGTATATTCAAGTCACAGTCGCAACTGCCGGTTTCTTTAACAGTGGTACAAAGTGGCTGTAACTCGACAAAACACTCAAAAATCCATACTTCCATATTTAATTAATATTATAAATTCGAAAGTAGGTAACTCTGTCTGTATATTACCTTTTCACGCCTAAACCACTGAACCGATTTAGATGAAACTTGGTATAGAGATAGCTTGAGTCCCGGGAAAGGACATAGGATACTTTTTATCCCGATATTCCCACGGGATCAACACTTATGCGGGTGAAACCGCGAGGCGCAGCTAGTATAATATAATTCCTTGACTGTACATTCAACTAATTGCCACTCATACCTACCTATTTCCGTAAATACTATCGAACAATTTTTTATTTCAGCTTTTTAATAAGAAATCATTATCCAGCAGTTTAATTGCTTATTAACACACTATCTATTACAATCTGAATCATTCTGAAGAATATTGCTAATCCATTGCTTCATATGTTCGAAACATTTGTCTGCTCAACAACGAAAATAACGCAATGAATGTTGTTAAACTGTCAAAATGAAAGCCATTGCTACTGATAGTTTGTTACGCAATTACCCTGCTGCATCAGGTGAAGTAAAGTGAGCTGTCATTCTACCTGATACCAGAGATTGACACTAATGATCAGTCGCGTAATAATAGAGTGGCAGGAGGGGCAAAACGCCACGGGACCCCAGCTGGAAAGGGCCCCCGACCCAAGAGGGCCATGAGCACAGGAGGATCCTAACACAAGTCTTTTTTGCGTCACGTTCACAGCAAATAAACGTATTTTCTTTCTTTCTTTCTTTAAGTAGAAACGCAAACTTTTTTCGACCACTAGACCAACGAAGCAGTCAGGTACCTATTCAGTTTTGTAAGGGAAATTACAAAACCTACGCGGACGAAGATGCGGGCGAAATGCCAGTAAAAAATAAATTATAACGTTGGGTGAGCTTATACGCTCAACCAACGTTATGGAGGGCCCTATCCCATGAATTTGCCACGGGCCCCAAAGAGTATAGTTATGCCACTGCTAATGACAGCTCACTTCACCTAAATTCTTATAGTGAGACTAGCTGCGCCCCGCGCGCGGTTCCACACGCATAAGTGTCGATCCCGTGGGAATATCGGGATAAAAACGATCCTATGTCCTTCCCCGGGATGCAATCTATCTCTCTGCCAAATTTTATCGAAATCCGTTCAGTGGTTTAGGCGTGAAAAGGTAACATAGAGACAGACAGACAGACAGAGTTACTTTCGAATTTATAATGTTAAGTACTAGCTGCGCCCCGCAGTTCCACCCGCATAAGTGTCAATCCCATGGGAATATCGGGATAAAAACTATTCTATGTCCTTTCCCGGGACTCAAACTATCTCTATACCAAATTTCATCTAAATCGGTTCAGCGGTTTAGGCGTGAAACACGCGTGTACAGACAGAGTTACTTTCGAATGTATGGATTTTATATTTTTACAGAATAGTTCGGCCGGTCTAGTTCTTCTTAAGTCTAGCAGCACATAGCGAGGTCTATGTCCTCTGTAGTGGCTGCGTGTGCGAGTAATAGGTGTTTAGCTGTGCGCTTGCTCGCATAATGTGAACACTCCGAGCCTCATCGTGTCCCAGTTACGGGCTAAGCTGTGGCTCAAAATGGCGCGTGATTTGATAATGTTTACATGAATTTAGGGGAAAAAGTTTTTTGAAGAATTAATGGTGGTGGCGAAAAAAAAAAAAAAAAAAAAACAGTGGCACTCCGGGAGTGCCGACAAAAGTGAAAACTTGAACAATTACGTGTGTATTTTTTGAATCGTCATAAATAAACATAACACAAACAGAATACTTTGCCATCACTCACTGACATATCGGATATACATTAAAACCGAGTACATTCCGAGGACAGCCAAACACATTCGAAGCGGTGTCGATTACGGTAACAGTGGCGCGAGTTCAATAGTTTTTTCCCATCTAAAAAAATGCAGGTGACAAGCAAAATTACTTCTAGGAAAGCATGTACCATAGAGCAGTGGTAGTCCAGTGGAAACGGCCCCGACTCACGAGCCGTAGGTCGTGGTTCAAACCCAGACAGGAGCCTTACTTTGTGTAAATAATTTCATCACCACTGCTCTCAAAACGGTGAAGGAAAACGGTCAATATGTCGTCTTTTTTATGGATGGGAAGTCATCAAATGACCCCTCCCGCTCTGGGTGGAACGGAAGGGAGTGTCAGACTCTTACTGACTAAAACCCATCCGCGTTCCTTCCTTAGCCCTTTATGTTCCGGGGTAACGGTAACCCTTTCGGACAATCCCGCACCCCCGGCAGGCTTCGGCCCTGGCAGGCCCCTTCCTTTTTGTTGAAATCTCTTTGAGGCGCACGTGGAACACGTACGCGGATGGATGGATGGATGGATGGATGGATGGATGGATGGATGGATGGATGGATGGATGGATGGATGGATGGATGGATGGATGGATGGATGGATGGATGGATGGATGGATGGATGGATGGATGGATGGATGGATGGATGGATGGATGGATGGATGGATGGATGGATGGATGGATGGATGGATGGATGGATGGATGGATGGATGGATGGATGGATGGATGGATGGATGGATGGATGGATGGATGGATGGATGGATGGATGGATGGATGGATGGATGGATGGATGGATGGATGGATGGATGGATGGATGGATGGATGGATGGATGGATGGATGGATGGATGGATGGATGGATGGATGGATGGATGGATGGATGGATGGATGGATGGATGGATGGATGGATGGATGGATGGATGGATGGATGGATGGATGGATGGATGGATGGATGGATGGATGGATGGATGGATGGATGGATGGATGGATGGATGGATGGATGGATGGATGGATGGATGGATGGATGGATGGATGGATGGATGGATGGATGGATGGATGGATGGATGGATGGATGGATGGATGGATGGATGGATGGATGGATGGATGGATGGATGGATGGATGGATGGATGGATGGATGGATGGATGGATGGATGGATGGATGGATGGATGGATGGATGGATGGATGGATGGATGGATGGATGGATGGATGGATGGATGGATGGATGGATGGATGGATGGATGGATGGATGGATGGATGGATGGATGGATGGATGGATGGATGGATGGATGGATGGATGGATGGATGGATGGATGGATGGATGGATGGATGGATGGATGGATGGATGGATGGATGGATGGATGGATGGATGGATGGATGGATGGATGGATGGATGGATGGATGGATGGATGGATGGATGGATGGATGGATGGATGGATGGATGGATGGATGGATGGATGGATGGATGGATGGATGGATGGATGGATGGATGGATGGATGGATGGATGGATGGATGGATGGATGGATGGATGGATGGATGGATGGATGGATGGATGGATGGATGGATGGATGGATGGATGGATGGATGGATGGATGGATGGATGGATGGATGGATGGATGGATGGATGGATGGATGGATGGATGGATGGATGGATGGATGGATGGATGGATGGATGGATGGATGGATGGATGGATGGATGGATGGATGGATGGATGGATGGATGGATGGATGGATGGATGGATGGATGGATGGATGGATGGATGGATGGATGGATGGATGGATGGATGGATGGATGGATGGATGGATGGATGGATGGATGGATGGATGGATGGATGGATGGATGGATGGATGGATGGATGGATGGATGGATGGATGGATGGATGGATGGATGGATGGATGGATGGATGGATGGATGGATGGATGGATGGATGGATGGATGGATGGATGGATGGATGGATGGATGGATGGATGGATGGATGGATGGATGGATGGATGGATGGATGGATGGATGGATGGATGGATGGATGGATGGATGGATGGATGGATGGATGGATGGATGGATGGATGGATGGATGGATGGATGGATGGATGGATGGATGGATGGATGGATGGATGGATGGATGGATGGATGGATGGATGGATGGATGGATGGATGGATGGATGGATGGATGGATGGATGGATGGATGGATGGATGGATGGATGGATGGATGGATGGATGGATGGATGGATGGATGGATGGATGGATGGATGGATGGATGGATGGATGGATGGATGGATGGATGGATGGATGGATGGATGGATGGATGGATGGATGGATGGATGGATGGATGGATGGATGGATGGATGGATGGATGGATGGATGGATGGATGGATGGATGGATGGATGGATGGATGGATGGATGGATGGATGGATGGATGGATGGATGGATGGATGGATGGATGGATGGATGGATGGATGGATGGATGGATGGATGGATGGATGGATGCAATACAAAAATGTGGCAACACTGGTAGCCGGTCGTCAAAAAAACGGTCTCTAGGTTAATTATTTTAATAAATTATTAAAAGTGTTATAAATATGTTAAATTAGTGTAATATAGTCGAACCTAGAAATTAAGTATTAAATACTGTGATTAGAAAGTGTTTTTTGTCGCGAAAACTTCGTACAAAAAGGATTTAAAACCGGCTGTCAACTCAACGCACCAACGGTGACGGATTTCAAAATATCATCGATCCCGGGGAGTATTTTGTTTTATTTAAGTGATTGTAGTTAATATTAACAGACCACAGAACATCACAAAATACTGCTCAGGTCACTGAGCTACGTCCATCACACACTGGCACGGTTTATGTCTCCTTTTGCTTGACAACTAGTGGAAGCAAAATCGATGACGAAAACATTCGCCCAGACAATAAACACTACATATTTTACTGTACAAAATAAGCTAATTAAGAGCTCTTGCTATTATAATTATGTATACTAAATTATAGCCTGTAATGTGTCTCAAACTCTTCACATAAAATCAATTTATATTGTACTATCTAGTTTGAAGATAAAAACAAGGAAAGCAGTGTTTTCTATAGTATCTCTCTTCTGTTTAACTTTCCAATCTAACTCTAATTAACTTACTTAATCTAAATGTAATACTTAGCTATTTCTCAACAAATTACTTTATTTACTTTTTCCCCTAACTACCTCCTACTTATTCACATATTAGAACATCTTTTCTTGCACTGTCATTTAGCTGCATAATTTCACACATTCCAGGTGAGTGACAATTATTCAAAATGATGACCCGCAGAGCTACAATCAAGGAGATGGAAGCAAAACTGACAGCTACTTTAAAAGAGCTTGAAGCTTCTGAAGCTGAACGCAAACAACTACTCCAGGAAAGGGAAGACAGCGAGGTGGAAGTGGAGAACATTATTGCAAAGAACACCTTCCTCAAAAATGAGCTGGCTGAGCTACACATTCAACACATGGACTTAACCGACCAGTATAGTCGACTACAAGATCAATTGTCAATGTTTCAAGAGTGTAGTGACACCCACGAACTGGCTTTGAACCATATTGCAGAACTTAAACAGCAATTATGTGATGCCCATAAGGCCCTATCTCTCTCAGAGTCTGTTAAGGTCAGTGAACAGGTTGCTAACACCGATAACCTTTTTTATCGACTGGTAGGTAGTAAGTCAAAATCAATGTGTCAGCCAGCTGTAACAATAGATTTGACTGGTGATGATACCATACCATTGTGTCCAATTGTTATGAGTCATAATAAACTAAAGAAATATATTAAAATTAAGAAATTAATTAAACGGTCACAGAGAGCAATTAAGAAACAGAATCTTTTAAAATTAAATATTTCCCTTAGAAGGGAACGTGTTATCCTTTCTAAAAGTTTAAATAGTTGTACTGTTGAGTTAGATGAATGTAGGGAAAAATATGACATTGATACAAAGCTCCTATATAATGATATACTACACAAGGAGCACTTGCTGAAGGATATTTTTGAGAAATATGAGACTTCACAACAACAACTAAGTGAGCGATTATTTGAGGCTGGGGAACTACTGGAGTTGGTGAAGTGCAATGCTGAGAGTTATGAGTTTCTGACTAATAATCTCTCATGCAGCTGTGCCAACCAACCACCACCACCTCCTCAGCCTCAGAGTGACTTGTCTCCACCGGTGTTGGCTCTTCCAGCAGAGTCCTGTGTTAGTACACAGAATAATAAATCAATTTTTTTTAGTGACGAAGTAGGTTCAGGCTTTGGAAAAATATTACTTAATTACCTTAGCCATAGTTTTACCAATCATTGCTATCATAACATAAGTTTTAAACAAATGATTAAAAGAATTGCAAACACAAACCTAGACAATTATTCTACAATGGTTTTGCTACTAGGTAAAAGTACTGGTATTACCAGAGAGGACATAGTGGATGGTGTGAACACCTTATTAAAGTTAAACATAGGTAAGCTAATGTTGTGTGCTTTACCTTACTCTGATACTCTATCAGAAGATGAGAATAAATATATATATAAGTTGAATAACACTATTCACATGCTGACATGTTATCATAGTGACAAATTATTGTTTTTTGACACTAATAAGTTTGTTAGTGGTTTTAAGTTAACTCAGAGAACTTTATCTCTGTCTTGGGAATGTAGACATATGATTGCTATGTTGATAGCATATAATATTAACGGTGTTATAGCTAATATAACAAATTCTAGTATTAGGGACGAGTCTGTGTTGTCTAGTCATACTAACAACATAGTGATTACTAATTATGAATCTTCATGTTGTACGAAGGAGGGTCCACCTACAATACCAACATCTTTGGAGGCCACTACCAGTCAGATAGGGTATTCTCTTCCTGCTGGAACTCATACGGGCTTCCTAGACACTTCAGTCGTAGTTGTGGAGGTCTCTCCGGATAACTCTTTAAACTAGTCAGTAAGACAACAGAAGTTACCCCTTCAAATAACCTATTACTATTAGAGAATAATAAAAAGGTATCTTCTGGCAATATTACTCAGAATAATAAAAAACCAAAGGGAGGGCAACATGTTTTAAAATTATTTAACCAAAATATTCAAGGTTGCTCTTCTAAATTACTGGAAATAGAATTGTTTTTAGAAAAAACCAAGTTTGATGTCATTTGTTTAACAGAACATTGGTTAAAATCTCATCAAGTAATGTCAATTAACTATGAAAATTATTGTGTAGTTAGCCATTTCAGCCGAACATGTATGATACATGGTGGATCATTAATATTAGTTAAAAATTCTGTTAAATCAAAGGAACGAAAAGACATCGTCGGGCTGTCTGTTGAACACACCATTGAATTGTCCTGTGTTGAGCTCGATAAGCATGTAATAGTATGCGTATACAGACCTCCAAGTTACCAGAATCTATCTGTGTTTGATTCTGTAATGGAAGATGTGCTAAAGAAACTTTCTGCTAGTAGTAAGTCAATAATCATATGTGGCGATTTCAATATTAATTTATTAGAAAATAACTCAAATACTATGAGATTATTAAGTCTTTTTAGATCATTTGACTTGTCAAATGTTTTTATTGAACCCACCCGAGTGACAGCTTCCTCTGCCACTTGTATAGATAATATTTTCTGTAACTGTGATTATTTACACAAAGAAATTGTAAATAAGTTGCCATCTGATCACAGCGGACAAACAATAACATTTTGCTCCTACATGCCTTTACAAAAAACTCTGATAAGGTTTAGGCCAATTACATCTAAAAATTTAGAGAAATTAAATAATTCTTTAGCAAGTAAATTATGTGTTCAGAGTTTTAATAATTTATGTGACCCGAATGAGTTCTACGCCGAGTTCTTTTCACTATTAAACACGCAATTTAATGACACTTTCCCACTAAAGACTAAAAGTATTTACACAAAGTTCTTATTTAGTGATTGGGCGACTCCAGGTATTCGTAAAAGCAGGGAAAACCTTTTTGAACTTTATGGCCTAAAGCAACATATGAATAACACAAGCTTTCATCAGTATGTTGCTACATATTCTAAGACTTTTAAAAGTGTATGCAAAATAGCTAAAGCTCTTTATATTAGCAATAAAATAAAATCAGCCGATGATAAAATAAAAACTACCTGGCAAATAATAAATAATGAAACAGGTAGGAAAAAACAGCGTAATACTGAATTTAATTTAGAAACTGCACATGGCCCCATAAACTCAGATGTAGAAATTGCTCAGGAATTTGAAAACTTTTTTGCTAATATTCCCATTAAAACTACTGAAGCTTTAAATTCCTCACCCGCGCGTTCTGCTGATTTACTTAGAAAGAATGTTAAGGCATGCCCCTCGGAGTTTAGTTTTCAACATACGAACCCCCAGGCTGTTATAAAAGCTTTTAAAGATCTTAAAATTAAATCAACAGAAGATCTCTGGGGAATGTCTGTAAAAGTTTGCAGATCTATCATTGAAACGATTGCGCCCTATTTAGCTTTCATATTTAACATCAGTATAGACCAAGGAGTCTTTCCGGATCTCATGAAACACAGTAAAGTAGTTCCTTTATTCAAAGCCGGTGATAGTAAAGAACCCAACAATTATAGGCCTGTGTCAATTCTGCCAGTTCTCAGTAAGGTCTTTGAAAAGTTGATGCTCAATCAAATGTTACGCCACTTTAATAAAAATTCCATCTTTCATGAACAACAGTACGGTTTCACCAAAGGGCGTTGTACCACTGACGCCGGTGTCACCCTAATAAAAAACATTTTTAACGCCTGGGAAGAAGCACAAGATGCCATTGGAATCTTTTGCGACCTCTCAAAGGCGTTCGATTGCGTCAACCATGAGACACTTCTGCTGAAACTTGAGCACTATGGGATTAGGAATTTAGCTCTTGATTTACTAAAGTCGTATCTAAAAGATAGAAAGCTTAAAGTTCAAGTAAACGGCGTAAACTCATTGGGGTCTGAAATGGCAATGGGCGTTCCTCAAGGTTCGATATTGGGTCCATTCCTCTTTTTAGTTTACATTAATGATTTACCACAATTACTTCAAAATCAACCGAAGATGGTGTTATTTGCAGATGACACATCATTGATCTTTAAGATAGACAGACGGGCACAAAATCTTGACGACGTGAATAACTCTATTCTTCAGGTCCAAGATTGGTTTACGGTAAATAATTTGGTACTAAATGAAAAGAAAACCAAATGCATTAGATTTAAATTACCAAATGTTAGAAGTAGCGAATGTGACATCATACTGAATGGAGAAAAACTAGACTTTGTTGATCAAACGGTTTTCCTGGGAATCACGCTAGACGAGAAATTACAATGGGGACCTCACATAACATCTCTTGCGGGGCGGCTTAGCTCGGCCGCTTATGCTGTTAGGAAGATAAGACAGTTAACAGATGTAGAAACCGCGCGTTTAGTATATTTTAGCTACTTTCACAGCATTATGTCGTACGGCATTTTACTATGGGGTCGAGCTGCTGACATTGAATCCATCTTTATTTTGCAAAAGAGAGCTGTCAGAGCCATTTATAATCTACGTCGCCGCGAATCTCTCAGGGAACTATTTAAAAGGATTAATATTATGACGGTACCTTGCCAATTCATTTATGAAAATATTATGTATGTAAGAAAAAATCTACATCTTTTTAATAAAATAAGCGATAGACATAACTTTAATACAAGAAATAAAGATAAAATACATCAACCATTTTTCAGATTGGCCAAAGTACATACATCTTTTATGGGGTACTGTGTTAAATGTTACAATAAAATACCTTGTGATATATTGCAATTAAATGAAAGAAAATTTAAAACTCACATTAAACGTACACTTTGTAAACAAGCATACTATAAATTAGAAGATTATATCCAAGATAAGAACGCTTGGAAACATGCTGGTCCTGCTCCATAGGACAATCTAGAGTCTAGACAAAATCAAACTGGTTGCTAATTTAATTGTAAATTTTTTTATTCTTTTTTTTACATTTATTACTCACACCCTGACTTATTACTTGTATTTTGTTTTATAATTAAAATCGTTTTGCTTGTACCATGTTTGTAAATGTGTGAGCACCATGTATCTATCAGATAATTAATTTATATGTCATGGTTTCGTTTTTAATTCTTTTACCTATTGTGGTATAGTAATTTTATTGTAGGTGCATCGTCCTCACATGTTATTATATAATTAATGTACCCATGCAAAATATTGTACCTAAACATTTTAAAAGAGTAACGGTGGAGTTTCTTGCCCGTTCTTCTCCATACGAAAACTACCTTTTGGAATGGGCGACTAGAATCAATTCTATTTTAAGATAATTTTTGACGTTCAAAAGTGCCTTTTATGTGCCTATTTGAAATAAATGCTTTGACTTTGACTTTGACTTTGACTTTGATGGATGGATGGATGGATGGATGGATGGATGGATGGATGGATGGATGGATGGATGGATGGATGGATGGATGGATGGATGGATGGATGGATGGATGGATGGATGGATGGATGGATGGATGGATGGATGGACAGCTGATGGCTCGACCGTCTGTGTAGTAGCCACACTGCTGTGTATTCGTAAAATTCGTGTATATAAACCCCCTTATTCATAAAACTTATCAAACCTATTTTAGTTAAAATGGGGTTTGTCTCTTTCTTACACACAGAAATGACAACGTGACAGATAAAGACAAACGTTCTATAAACCTATTTAAGCTAAAATAGAGATAAAATAGGATTATGAATAAGGGGGAGTGTTTAAAATATGGAAATTGAACAGAGTGCATCTATTAATGAAAAAAGTGACGCAGAAATAGTGAAAAAAAATGAGTTATATTAATTCAATTAATAATTGATTTATTTCAACGTTAATATTTAAGTTTTTTTCTTTTATTATGTATTATGTTGAAGTGGGACGGGGCGGATCACACTTATAGGATGCATCCAGACAGATGGGCCAAAGTCGTCACACAGTGGGTGCCTGAAGACGGGCGTCGTCACCGAGGCAGGCCTATGAAAACACACTCACAACCTTTCGCATTTACTTATAATATTAGTGTGATTTGGCTATCAAATGATAGATAAAACGTTTATTTAGTACAACAAAAGACACAATACAGACATTAAAAAAAAACATGAAAAAAGGTAAGAAAAAAAAACAAAGATTAAAAAGATAATTTGACCCATAGACACCTCATATGACAAATTCTAAAAGAATTTTTCAAATCCGACTGGTAGATCCAAAGATTGGCGCGTTCAAACTAACAAATCTTCAGCTTTATTATTACTTATTAGTATAGATTGCATCATTAACTTACTGAAATAATTAACTAATGTATTATACTCTAAAACCTTCCTGAAAATATACTAGTATAGGTATAGATCACATTAATAAAAGAATTATCAAAATCGGTTCATTAGTTTTTGAGAAAATCGCGGACATACAAACATACATACATACTACCTACTACTACCAAGCTACTATCTGTATCCTAGCTGTAAGTTTTCATAAGAAAAAAAAATAATACGAATCGAATACAGAACCTCCTTTTTTGAAGTCGGTTAAAAAAGTGTTAAAAGACGGACTTGATTCTACTCACAAGACAAGCATACTAAGATGCCTCACGCATATCTCTTGACATATTTCTATTCACTTACATCAAAGCTTCTGCCACATAGGGATGTCCCCTCGCAAAGCATACACTATGTACTTTTGAATTACTTTCTACTAGGGTTGGCACATGCCTAGAAAATAGGGGAGAGGGGTGAGCTAGAGCAAAATATTAGAAAAGTAGTCGTGTATATAATTATGTGGCGACTGAGGGTGGATTAATGGCTGGAGAGCTGTATTTTTGATGCTGTTTTATAAAACAGAATGTTTTTATGTATAGTCAACAAAATACATAAGTCGTCGGATATAGTTGAAGTTTAGTAAGAAACCGATGGATGTTCTCGAATAAAATTTAACTTAATAACTAAACAAAAAAAAAACTAACTTAATAATTTTTAACTTAATAAATTTAACTTAATAGAAAACAAACAGCTCATTTACCAAATTAAATTTCAGTCAACAACATCCATCGGTTTCTTACTAAACTTCAACTATATCCGACGATCCTGCATACTTATCTCTTTTGTTGACTGTACCTATTTGCAGTGAGGCCTGCGAAAATCGCTCTTACTATATATAAATAATGCTGAAAAAGCCTTTCATGTTACTTAATTACTCGTACAATTAACGAAAATTAAGTTTTTAATTTTACTACACTGTTTACACGTTCTCAAGGGGCTCGTGGCTAAGTAATAACAGCCGCACGGGTCGATCGATCAGGTTAAGCTACGCTTGCCGCGGTTGGTCCGTGGATGGGTGACCATCTTTACATACCAAGACCCTCCGTGCCTCGGAAAGCACGTTAAGCCGTTGGTCCCGGCTGTCATTCGTAGATCTATGACAGTCGTTACGGGTAGTCAGAAGCCCGAAAGTCTGACAACCAGCAGGCAGTCGCTCCATGGTCCAAGACTGGTTTACGGTAAATAATTTGGTACTAAATGCATTAGATTTAAATTACCTAATGTTAGAAGTAGCGAATGTGACATCATACTGAATGGAGAAAAACTAGAATTTGTTGATCAAACGGTTTTTCTGGGAATCACGCTAGACGAGAAATTACAATGGGGACCTCACATAACATCTCTTGCGGGGCGGCTTAGCTCGGCCGCTTAATGCTGTTAGGAAGATAAGACAGTTAACAGATGTAGAAACTGCGCGTTTAGTCTATTTTAGCTACTTTCACAGCATTATGTCGTACGGCATTTTACTATGGGGTCGAGCAGCTGACATTGAATCCATCTTTATTTTGCAAAAGAGAGCTGTCAGAGCCATTTATAATCTACGTCGCCGCAAATCTCTCAGGGAACTATTTAAAAGGATTAATATTATGACGGTACCTTGCCAATTCATTTATGAAAATATTATGTATGTAAGAAAAAATTTACATCATTTTAATAAAATAAGCGATAGACATAACTTTAATACAAGAAATAAAGATAAAATACATCAACCATTTTTCAGATTAGCCAAAGTAGGTACATACATCTTTTATGGGGTACTGTGTTAAATGTTACAATAAAATACCCGCTTGGAAACATGCTGGTCCTGCTCCATAGGACAATCTAGAGTCTAGACAAAATCAAACTGGTTGCTAATTTAATTGTAATTTTTTTTATTCTATTTTTACATTCTTTACTCACACCCTGACTTATTACTTGTATTTTTTTTTAATTTAAATCGTTTTGATTGTACCATGTTTGTAAATATGTGAGCACCATGTATCTATCAGATAATTAATTTATATGTCATGGTTTCGTTTTTAATTCTTTTACCTCTATTGTGGTATAGTAATTTTATTTTAGGTGCATCGTCCTCACATGTTATTATATAATTAATGTACCCATGCAAAATATTGTATGTACCTAAAACATTTTAAAAGAGTAACGGTGGAGTTTCTTGCCCATTCTTCTCCATACGAAAACTACCTTTTGGAATGGGCGACTAGAATCAATTCTATTTTAAGATAATTTTTGACGTTCAAAAGTGCCTTTTATGTGCCTATTTGAAATAAATGCTTTGACTTTGACATGTAAAACACTGGTATTCAGCTGCATCCGGTTAGACTGGAAGCCGACCACAACATAGTTGGGAAAAGGCTCGGCAGATTGATTTTGTTTACACCTTCTCAAGTAATGTCCGTTTCTGTTTTTTTTATTGCTTGTAACAGCCATGATTTACCTTCCAATTCCACCTTCCTCGTCTCGCCAACTTCATGCTGGCCTGCCTCTTCACCTCTTCTGTTTGGGCCGTAAGTAGCCCTATACTGTGACAATAGTTATTATGATTCCGTAAAGATTGAAATCAAATCTGACGACACAACCAATTTTTGGGATGCATGAAGAAGCCTCCTCGTGTAGCGCAGTTTGTTCCGCCAGTTACTCAACTAAACCGAGCGCTCGGCGCATCCTGGACAGTCACACCCAATACCTTATAATATTTGACTGGCCAATTCTTCCTTTGCGGTGGTAGGGCTAACGCCCGCCTGGTTTGCGACCACCCTCCCACCGGAGTCCGGCGTCAAGCAGCCTGTTGTGTTTCGTCGATGCGTGGGAGTTCCAGTGCCTTAGGGTCAGTTCACACCGCGACGCGACGCGGCGCGCAGTTTTCAAGATGGCAATACAATTATAGACCTTACCTTCTACACAAAAAGGTACACAATTCTGTGTGCCTACTACGTCGCGCGGCGCGCGCGGCCCTCCTCATTGATGTGTACCTTTTTGTGTAGTAGATAAGGTCTATAATTGTATTGCTATCTTGAAATCTGCGCGCCGCGTCGCCTCGCGGTGTGAACTGACCCTGAGGCATCTTCTGGGCATGCTCGTTCCATCATAGACCCCATCCATCACTTTCCATCAGGCGTGGTCGAGGTCAAGAGCGGGCCCATTTAGCAAAAAATAAAAGCAATAGAAAATTATATCACAATTTACGGCTGATTTTTCAATAGTCAAATTACTTTTATCTGAAGAATAATTATGACAGTTTGATTTATTTTCTAAACAAACGCTGTTAAACGGCAATATTTATTCCTCAGATAAAAGTATCTATTGGCAAATCAGCTCTTAGACAAACTTCTAAAACATGATTTGTGAAAATCATCAAAATTATTTTTCCTAAAAAAATATTATTAATATCACAAGTAAGTATTTTTTATTATCTTTGTTATGTGAAAAGCATAGAAATGTAAAAAACATATATCTATGGTGAAAAGGCTATGTTGTTATGAATGGCGCGAAGTTATTTTGGCTGTTAGGCCATGATCGATGTGTTAGGCCAACTTGCTACACAAATCACTAAACAACCACCTTCGTTTGGTTCGATGGACCGTAGATTAACAATTCAGGCCAGTATGTCCGTATCTAACAGTGTTGCCTGACCTAGGGATTTCCCCGTGCAAATCCGAAGGGCAGGCAACACTGTTTGTCTATCGTATTGAAATGTAAACTACAACATCAAGCAATAGACAATATTGTAAGACTTTTAACTCTTTAATTTATCTTCCAGTCTAACCGGTTGCAGCTGAATATAAGCATAGTTAGCGCCACGAAAGATGAGACTTGACGCACCACGTGATTTGAATTGCGCAGTACACTATTTTAGGTCTCTTTAGCAGTATGAGGTCTGAGCGCGGGACGTCATAGGGGCGGCGGAAAGAGCGCGGGAGGCGGGGTCAAATCTCATCGTTCGTGGCGCGCATTGTATCGGTTAGTTCACACCGCGACGCGACGCGGCGCGCAGTTTTCAAGATAGCACTACAATTATAGACCTTATCTACTACACAAAAAGGCACACATCAGTGAGGAGGGCCGCGCGGCGTAGCTCGACGTAGTAGGCACACAGAATTGAATGAAGTGACTGTCTGTTTGACCTCCACAACCCAGTTACTGGGTAACACGATACAATTTGGCAAGACTGGTTGCCAGACTATCCGGCTGACTACCAGTAACGACTGTCAAAGATCTACGAATGACAGCCGGGACTAGTAGTTTAACGTGTTTTCTGAGGCATGGAGGGGTGTCAGTACGTCATGGATGGTCACCCATCTACAAACTAACCGCGGCAAGCGTAGCTTAACCTTCGATCAAACCGTGTGACTGTAATTATTTATCCACGAGCCCCTTCACCCGTTCAGCATAGACGCACCCAAAATATCTTTGCAATCGATAAGGAATGTCGTCTCAAAAGCCTCTTTGTTAAATTCCTTATTAAACTACCCTCATTGCTGTATTTATTGGTTACTAGCTATATTGCTAGAGGTTGTAGTAGTTTTTATGGGAGTTCTTATTGGGAGTTATAAGTTCGAGCCTTGTGGGGTTGAAACACTAGCCATCAATGGGGTCCGAGCATAGATATATTTCTATGGGTCCGAGTAACGATTTGGTTTTTCGAGACATCACCAAGCGGTTGGTTGACAAATGCATTTTAATCACACTAATATTATAAATGCGAAAGTTTGTGAGTGTGCGTGTGTGTGTGTGTGCGTTTATATGTTTGTTACTTCTTCACGCTCAAACGGCTGGACCAATTTTGATGAAATTTGGTACAGAGATAGCTTGAGTCCCGAGAAAGGACATAGGATACTTTTTATCCCGATATTCCCACGGGATCGAGACTTATGCGGGTAAAACCGCGGGGCGCAGCTAGTAATGCATAATCTGTCAAGCTCCGCTAATGAGACACAATTGATTTTCTATTGTTTCGTCGCCAATGAGCGACGCAAGTGGCTTTTTATATTAGACTAGGTAGCTGTTGTCCGCGACTTCGTCTGCGATCCAGGATGATAAGTAGCCTATGTCCTTCTCCAGGTCATGGCCTACCCATATGCCAAATTTCATCCAAATCCGTGCAACCGTTTTAGAGCGTAACAAACAAACAAACAAACTTACTTTCGCATTTAGGCCGGCCGCAAACGTCCAGTTTCCTGATTCGGAGACCCCGAATGCACGCATTTCATACAAAATGTTTTCTTCAGCGCACACGTTCTTATAATTTCGTCAGGGTTTCCGAACAGAAAATTCTGTCAGGGCTCCAGAGAGAGGAATCTCCTAACAATACGGGCCGTGTCCAGAAGTACAGCTTTCTGAATCAAGCCCTTGATCCAGCTGCCCAACGAGAGCCTCCTTAGGTATTGGTCGAGGCTCTTGGCTATCAATCCAAAATACATACATTTATTATTATTATCATTTCGAAGAAGCAAGACTCGTGTTCATTTTGACAACAACTGAGCCGAGATAAATCCTACACGATAATCAAATTAAATATGTACACGGATACAAAAAAAAAAGAAACACGAACATACAGAGATTCATTAAAGAATTTCTCGACACTTCAAACCCCTCTTAAAACAGAAAGAGATTCCTAACTTTAAAAATAATAAACTCACTTATAATACGGAATATCGTAACCATTTTCACTTGACCCCTTCCCCCCTTTGCGACCCCAGTTTTGTTCTACCGCGGGGGGTTGTTAAGGGGTGATAAGGGGTCTTTGTAAGCTGGGTGGGTTATGGAACGCGTGACACAGCCGTACAATGGCTATTATAACCTGACAAAGAGCCTGCAACCCTCTTTCACACCTCCTTCGCTTTTCAATCCGAGGAGGTATGTGCGTACACGGAATTACTAATGGATTGATTTTGTATTTAGATACGGAATAATAAATCTGTACCTTGGTAAGCAAGTCATTGCGTAACACACTATCAATCGGAATCTGAATCATTTTGAAGCAAATTGCTAATCCATTGCGTCATAAGTTAGAAGAATTTGTCTGCTTAACACGTAAATAACGCAATGAATGTTGTTGAACTGTCAAAATGAAACCGATTCCGATTGATAAAGTGTTACGCAGTTGACCCGCTGAAACGTCTCCGGACACAAATGGGATAATGTTACTCCAACTTGGTAAAGTGGCTTAAATACTAGTAGACCAACAACTAAAACTTGGTATTTGATTGGTATTAAGAAGATGATAGAACAAAATAAGTTTAAAAACTAAAACCCGACTACTGAAAAGGATGAAACAAGAAAGTACCTTCCCGTGGTCGCATGCTGCTGTACTAATATACTTATAAGCTATGGTAGCATGCGACCACGGGAAGGTACTTTCTTGTTTCATCCTTTTCAGTAGTCGGGTTTTAGTTTTAAACTTATTTTTTTTATTTTGGCGCCATCCTAGCGTCCATCAGTTCCTGTAACGTGCAGATGACAGGACACGCAGGGCACGATATTAAGTGTCTCATCGTTTGTGGAACAGCACTAGCTTCTGATTTCAAATTATTTCAATAACACCTTTATAATTACTTACATATGTACACACAAACTACAAAATATACTATATACAAATGATAATAATAATAATAAAAAAAAGACAGGAGTTCATTGGGCATCGAAAAATTCGTCCGCATCGCTGTCAATGGGATAACACCTTGTATTTAAACCTTTTCCAATGCAATAAATTGAATACCAACTCCATAAAACATAGTAGCTCATTTACAATCATTCACACCTATAGATATGGTGACAAGCGTGCCACTCGAGAACTGTGCGACTCCATAATTTGTATAATGAACATAGCTTTTACCATAGAACACACCCCATAGGTCCCATACACCAACTAGTTCAATGGTGGTACATAAAGGGATCGAAGTAGGTATAAGCATTTTGTGCGGTTGGGGTCCCTATGATGGAAAAAAATCTATCTTCTATTATCTGAGGCGAACGTCACGTAAATTCGAGCGATTATTAAATCGAGATTACATCTATCCTTTAATACTTTTATACTAGGTGAATGAATTGCACCGATCCCAGCATGGTTAAACCAGACTCGATTAATCAAATGAACCCCAAGATTCGCATTTATTAGGTACTAAACTAAACGACTAACTAACTCATGATCTGCCTAGCCTTTGCCCTTCTTTATTTTGGGGTCAGTATTCAGTCTAGCCTAGCTAGCCAGTGATTTTAATCCATCAAAAGAATAGTGCGGGATTGTCCGAAAGGGTTACCGCTGCCTCGGAACGTAACGGGCTAGGGCTCCAACACATAAACACGATACGGCGCGGGCGTCGCGTCGTGCTACGACGCGGCATCGTTTTAACGTTTGAATGAAAAGTTACTACAATCATATACCATCATATTCGTCGTAGCACGACGCGACGTCGTATCGTTTTTATGTGTTGGAGCCCTAAGGAAGGAACACGGGTGGGTTTTAGTCAGTAAGAGTCTGACACTGCCTTCCGCTCCGGCCAGAGTAGGATGTCATTTGATGATTTCCCATCCATAAAAAAAAAATCCAAAGGTTGTCTTTAAAAGTTCGCTCTTAGCGATAGGACCGCCCATTGTGTCACCCATTGTAAAGTTTCTATATTTATGTCTGTAATTTATATGGTGTACATAATAAAGAGTATTCTATTCTTTTCTAGCCGTATGCAGCTGAATACCAGTATTTTACATGGAGCTACTGCCTATCTGACCTCCACACCCAGTTACTGGGTAACACGATACCCCTTTTTAAGACTGGTTATCAAACTTTCGGGCTTCATGTGACATCTACCAACTGTTATTATAGCCCACTTCCTCGGCCTGTGTCCCAGCAGTGGGAACACTGTAGGCTGATTACACTGATCAACACGAGTCTTATTTCCTTTAATTTTTTTTTATGTTATTGGGTATTTCTATGGCCCTGACTATGAAAAAAATACTGGGAGATGGCTAACAGCTTTACCTTTTGAAAACTTATTTCAGGTATGCAGTTTTATTATATTGACAAAAAAATAAAAAATTTAATTGAGGTCGTTGAGCAGATGATAAGTTAGGATATTGTGATCACTTATTTCGATTTCCAGGGTTAATTCCGTTTATTTTCACAACGCAGAAGTAGCAATCGTCATGATGGTTTCGAGGTTCGAAAACAACAACAAAATATATTTCAGTGTCCAATAAAAAACGCAAATCTAAGTAAATATACATAGTAAATGAGGTTAGTTAGCTGTAACTCAAAAACAAAAGCTGTTAGAGAAATATTGTTGCCATATTTAAAAAATACGCGTCATTTTGAAATACTCGTAGAAACCAGAAAAAAATCACAGGAAACAAATAATTATATTTTTTGTTCATTTCATTTCATTTGTTCATTAACAATTTTTATTGTGTATGAATGTGTTAGGTATATAAAAAAACTAGTCAAATATAAGTACAAAAAAAAACACTATCTCAAAAATACAAATCATTTACTTAAAACTCATTAAAATGTTTAAACATGCCAAAACTTCATCAAACGTCAGAAATTAAAATTAAAATCATATTATACAGGGTGTTACAGAAAGGGTATATCAATACAAACGGGTTGAAAAGTGTATCTGGTCTAGAATCTCTGTACAAAAATTTCAGCTCAAAAGCAGTAAGGGGTTAGAAGGTTTTGGCCCTAAAATCAGCCGCCATTTTGATTTTTTTTCAGAATCGCGGTGCACCACAAAAGTTATATATTTAGATAGAGGACACTTATACAAACAAAAAATGTTATTTAACATAATATTCTAAAGCGTCAGGTTTCAGAGTTATTCACCAAAATGTAAGTCGAAAACAACAAGGAATTTTTTGTTTTTTTTTTCCTCTAGGTAAGCATATTGAACTATTGAGGTAATAGAAACGTTATAAAACCTTTATGGAGAAGAAACAAAAGAAGAATAGACATTTTTTAAATAAATAATTAAACACCACAATTTATAGTTCGTTTTTTAATCCCAGATACTAATCTGACAAGTGTAATGTCAAACTTCTATACCAAAAAAAACGAAAACACAAAAGACTTAAATGCAGTGCCGGATTAACCCCTAAGCAAATTAAGCAATTGCTTAGGGCATCACGTCTCGGGGGGGCACCATAAACTAGGCGCGGTCCCAGGGAGGGTCATGGGGATCATGACCTCCAAAATCATTCAAGCTGTCGAGAGCTTGAATGATTTTCTTACTTGTCTTCACAGGCGTGGATTGCTTAGGGCATCAAGTAGTCTTAATCCGGCACTGCTTAAATGTCAGATTAGTCTCTGGGATTAAAAAACGAACTATAAATTGCCGTGTTTAATTATTTATTTAAAAAATGTCTGTTCTTCATTTGTTTCTTCTCCATAAAGGTTTCATAACGTTTCTATTACCTCAATAGTTCAATATGCTTACCTGGAGGGGAAAAAAAAAACAAAATATCCTTGTTGTTTTCGACTTATATTTTGGTGAATAACTCCGAAACCTGACGCTTTAGGACATTATGTTATATTACATTTTTGTTTGTATAAGTGTCCTCTATCTAAATATATAACTTTTGTTGTGCACCGCGATTCTGAAAAAAAATCAAAATGGCGGCCGACCTTAGGCCCACCCTCCATACAAAAATCTTCAAACCCCTTTGAAAATGCTAAATATTTTTTTATTTCGATAGTTTATTAAATTGAAATCGTAACAAACGTGTCACCGCACTCGTAGTGCGGTGACACGTTTGTTACGACTACTACACTACACACACACACACTATCCATTATTTGTAGTGTGTCTGTGCGCCTAGTACACGCACATCACGCCGCCGCGCGCCAGAGCAGCGCCGTGATGTCGAAATAAAAAAATATTAAGCATTTTCAAAGTTAATGCTTTTGAGCTGAAATTTTGTACAGAGATTCTAGACCAGATACACTCTTCAACCCGTTTGTATTGATATACCCTTTCCGTAACACCCTGTATAAAATCCATTAAGAAAAACATGTCATATAAACTAATAAATAAATTAAAATTCATCATACCATTCAAATTCACTATCAAAAACATTTATTTAAGTACATAAAATTCATTGAAATATTTATTTATGTCATACTAAAAATTCATCAAACGTATGTCATTACTTTCATAAAAAATACAAGAAAAAGTTAAAACAATTTAGGACAACAAATCACCATTACCCTAATGTTGAGTCATGAATTCATCCACCAGTGTTGACCAGTGTTATGCTTGCCCACCCCAGAGACAAAGTCTTTAAGAAGAACACATCCTAAAACTCAAGCCAAGTTCATTCATTATTCAGCCTTGCCAAGGTGGTGTTACGGTAAGTGTATTAAAAAGCCAATTTTAGGCAATTATGGCGCCGCCGCGCTGTAATCCTGAGGGAGTGCGCTTAAAGTGTCTAAAATCTTACACAGACTGAGACAGAGTTATTTTAAATTGTCTAGCTAAACTCTGCAGACGCGATGGGTATCGATATCTAACCATATAAATTAAAAAAAAAAAAAAATATTTGATGATTTTTTTTGTGGGGTCATCGACCACAGTTATTGTAGCCACTTAAAATATCAGCTTAAAACTTTTTTTACAAAAAAAAAAACTAACTTAACCGGTCAAGCACAGCTTTTTTTTTTTTTATTAGCGCGTCGTCTCCAATTGGAGACGCGCGGTGCTTGACCGGTTAAAAGAAAAACTACAAATTGATAAATAACTTTAATTTCGGAAGTCGGTGTCGTTGGTTCCACATTCGTTTTTTATTCACCATTTGACCATCAAATTGAACAACTTTCTTCAACATCGTACGTATACATTTGGGTCGAGTAAGTATTGGAGGTTTGTATGGCACAGTTGATGATTTACTTTTTTTTGTTGACTATTCGTTACCTAGTTACGAGTACGACGCGACTATTCACCTCAGTGAAGCCAGAGCTTAACATTGGCTAACATAAAGTCCGGCCACGCCAAATTTGCCAAAGATGTAAACAACAATGGCCGCTCAAAATTGAATAAAATCGATATACAAGATCATTTATTACAAGTAATGTTTGTTTTCGTCTAAATCTCCGAGCTAACTATAGGTACTCCATTTACTATAGCAGTAGACAGAAGTTAAAAAACCGTAACATAATATAAAAGTTCTTGTAGTTCGTTGTAACTTTGTGAAAGGTAAATTGCGGTTTTCGATTTATGACGTATTAAAAAAGAACTACTTACTAGATCTCGTTCAAACCAATTTTCGGAGGAAGTTTACATGGTAATGTACATTATATATATTTTTTTAATTTTATCATTCTCTTATTTTAGAAGTTAGAGGGGGGGGGGGCACACATTTTACCACTTTGGAAGTGTCTCTCGCGCAAACTATTCAGTTCAGAAAAAAATGATATTAGAAACCTCAATATCATTTTTGAAGTCCTATCCATAGATACCCACACGTACAGGTTTGATGAAAAAAAATTTTTGGAGTTTCAGTTGTAAGTATGGGGAACCCCAAAATTTATTGTTTTTTTCTATTTTTGTGTGAAAATCTTACTGCGGTTCACAGAATACATCTACTTACCAAGTTTCAACAGTATAGTTCTTATAGTTTCGGGAAAAAGTGGCTGTGACATACGGACGGACGGACAGACAGACATGACGAATCCATAAGGGTTCCGTTTTTTGCCATTTGGCTACGGAACCCTAAAAAGGCTCTTTTAGGGGCACACTTTGTAATAAAAGTACAATAAACATTATTACAGTCAAGATTGATGTGGAGTAAAATATAATCAATTTAAATAACAGCAGTCACACTTAATTGTACTTATTTAACCTATCTACCTTCTGAAATTACAAGGCTTTCATTTAATATTATTTAGTTTTTACATAAAATATTCTCGTGTCAATGTTTAAAATCTAAAAGAAGCAGGGGCGGACAGAACTGGGAACGTTTTTCATGTCACTATAACTCTACCAAATCTAAAAGGTTACCTATTCCCTTCATAAGTTGTGGCAGCACGTGTTTTTTTTATTTTGTTGGTTTATATACTTAAATTTGTTTTTAATAAACTGATTGTTACTAAAAATTGTTTCATTTCATGTACCTATCCAAGCATCGTGACGAGTAGACAGATAGAATATGCTTTATTGTATTGCCATACATTGTTACTTACAAAAAAAGCACATAAATTATTTATTAAAATTGTTTGAACTTAACTTGAAAATAAAAGGTTTCGTACTCCTGCTTCTGTAAGACTCTTTTTTCTAATGTTATTTCGCGATATACATCGATTTTATTCAATTTGGAGCGTCCATTGTAGTTTACATCATTGGCAAATTTGGCGCGACCGGACTTTAACACTTCAACTTAGATGCGACTAAAAGTGTCTCAGTGTGAACAAGACATTATTTCCCAAAGAACTAAGTGATTAGTAATTTTAGCTAAATTCCCAGGCTCAAGGGATATAGGTATTAAGTCTTCGTCTCAGTTAAAGACTAGGTTTTGTAGGTAGTGTTAGTGCCTGTAGATGGCGACACTAGCATTGCTATTAGATGCTCAACTACTACATGTGAATCCCGCCATACCTAATATTTTCACGTTCGTGAGAATGAAGTCCGTAATATTCAGCTGTTTTACCGACAGCCTCCGTGGCGCAATGGCTAGCGCGTTCGGCTGTTAACCGAAAGGTTGGTGGTTCGAGCCCACCCGGGGGCGATACTTCTATTTTTGCTGTTTTTCTACATAAGTATCTTCTTTCTCCTCCATAAAGAAAACTAGACAGGGTACTGTTTTGATGCCGAAAATTTAAAATGCAAATACTACCTATTTTTTTTTATACTTACCAAAATATTATTAACTACTTTACGGGCGTTGACCAGCACCCTAATTGCGTAACACACTATCAATCTCAATCTGAATCATTTTGAAGGATACTGCTAATCCATTGCTTCATATGTTCGAAAAATATGTCTGTTGAACAACGTAAATAACGCAATGAATATTGTTGAACTGTCAAAATGAAAGCCATTGCTACTGATAGTATGTTACGCATGTGGCTCTAGTACAGATATACATAGACCTAGATAACGCAAGTATCACGAACTGTATGAAAACCAAGCGTGCCATTTTTTGACTACCTACTATGACGTCACAAGCTCGCGCTCTCGCTCACGCTCACCCAGCCAGCAGTACACAGGACTGAGCGCGAAAGTGGCGGCTTATGATTTTTGAACGTAAGCTAGTGCGATTTTTGGCACGCGAAGTAGTTGCTCTTGCGTTATCTAGGGGTATCTATTTCTGTGAGCTCTAGTCAAACGAAGGCGAATTCTGCGTGGGATGCGTGACGATATTCACTCGTACCGATTGTGTCATCATTGATTCTTATTCGTCCAATAAAAAACGCAAATCTAAGTAAATATACATAGTAAATGAGGTTAGTTAGCTGTAACTCAAAAACAAAAGCTGTTAGAGAAATATTGTTGCCATATTTAAAAAATACGCGTCATTTTGAAATACTCGTAGAAACCAGAAAAAAATCACAGGAAACAAATAATTATATTTTTTGTTCATTTCATTTCATTTGTTCATTAACAATTTTTATTGTGTATGAATGTGTTAGGTATATAAAAAAACTAGTCAAATATAAGTACAAAAAAAAACACTATCTCAAAAATACAAATCATTTACTTAAAACTCATTAAAATGTTTAAACATGCCAAAACTTCATCAAACGTCAGAAATTAAAATTAAAATCATATTATACAGGATGTTACAGAAAGGGTATATCAATACAAACGGGTTGAAAAGTGTATCTGGTCTAGAATCTCTGTACAAAAATTTCAGCTCAAAAGCAGTAAGGGGTTAGAAGGTTTTGGCCCTAAAATCAGCCGCCATTTTGATTTTTTTTCAGAATCGCGGTGCACCACAAAAGTTATATATTTAGATAGAGGACACTTATACAAACAAAAAATGTTATTTAACATAATATTCTAAAGCGTCAGGTTTCAGAGTTATTCACCAAAATGTAAGTCGAAAACAACAAGGAATTTTTTGTTTTTTTTTTCCTCTAGGTAAGCATATTGAACTATTGAGGTAATAGAAACGTTATAAAACCTTTATGGAGAAGAAACAAAAGAAGAATAGACATTTTTTAAATAAATAATTAAACACCACAATTTATAGTTCGTTTTTTAATCCCAGATACTAATCTGACAAGTGTAATGTCAAACTTCTATACCAAAAAAAACGAAAACACAAAAGACTTAAATGCAGTGCCGGATTAACCCCTAAGCAAATTAAGCAATTGCTTAGGGCATCACGTCTCGGGGGGGCACCATAAACTAGGCGCGGTCCCAGGGAGGGTCATGGGGATCATGACCTCCAAAATCATTCAAGCTGTCGAGAGCTTGAATGATTTTCTTACTTGTCTTCACAGGCGTGGATTGCTTAGGGCATCAAGTAGTCTTAATCCGGCACTGCTTAAATGTCAGATTAGTCTCTGGGATTAAAAAACGAACTATAAATTGCCGTGTTTAATTATTTATTTAAAAAATGTCTGTTCTTCATTTGTTTCTTCTCCATAAAGGTTTCATAACGTTTCTATTACCTCAATAGTTCAATATGCTTACCTGGAGGGGAAAAAAAAAACAAAATATCCTTGTTGTTTTCGACTTATATTTTGGTGAATAACTCCGAAACCTGACGCTTTAGGACATTATGTTATATTACATTTTTGTTTGTATAAGTGTCCTCTATCTAAATATATAACTTTTGTTGTGCACCGCGATTCTGAAAAAAAATCAAAATGGCGGCCGACCTTAGGCCCACCCTCCATACAAAAATCTTCAAACCCCTTTGAAAATGCTAAATATTTTTTTATTTCGATAGTTTATTAAATTGAAATCGTAACAAACGTGTCACCGCACTCGTAGTGCGGTGACACGTTTGTTACGACTACTACACTACACACACACACACTATCCATTATTTGTAGTGTGTCTGTGCGCCTAGTACACGCACATCACGCCGCCGCGCGCCAGAGCAGCGCCGTGATGTCGAAATAAAAAAATATTAAGCATTTTCAAAGTTAATGCTTTTGAGCTGAAATTTTGTACAGAGATTCTAGACCAGATACACTCTTCAACCCGTTTGTATTGATATACCCTTTCCGTAACACCCTGTATAAAATCCATTAAGAAAAACATGTCATATAAACTAATAAATAAATTAAAATTCATCATACCATTCAAATTCACTATCAAAAACATTTATTTAAGTACATAAAATTCATTGAAATATTTATTTATGTCATACTAAAAATTCATCAAACGTATGTCATTACTTTCATAAAAAATACAAGAAAAAGTTAAAACAATTTAGGACAACAAATCACCATTACCCTAATGTTGAGTCATGAATTCATCCACCAGTGTTGACCAGTGTTATGCTTGCCCACCCCAGAGACAAAGTCTTTAAGAAGAACACATCCTAAAACTCAAGCCAAGTTCATTCATTATTCAGCCTTGCCAAGGTGGTGTTACGGTAAGTGTATTAAAAAGCCAATTTTAGGCAATTATGGCGCCGCCGCGCTGTAATCCTGAGGGAGTGCGCTTAAAGTGTCTAAAATCTTACACAGACTGAGACAGAGTTATTTTAAATTGTCTAGCTAAACTCTGCAGACGCGATGGGTATCGATATCTAACCATATAAATTAAAAAAAAAAAAAAATATTTGATGATTTTTTTTGTGGGGTCATCGACCACAGTTATTGTAGCCACTTAAAATATCAGCTTAAAACTTTTTTTACAAAAAAAAAAACTAACTTAAAAGAAAAACTACAAATTGATAAATAACTTTAATTTCGGAAGTCGGTGTCGTTGGTTCCACATTCGTTTTTTATTCACCATTTGACCATCAAATTGAACAACTTTCTTCAACATCGTACGTATACATTTGGGTCGAGTAAGTATTGGAGGTTTGTATGGCACAGTTGATGATTTACTTTTTTTTGTTGACTATTCGTTACCTAGTTACGAGTACGACGCGACTATTCACCTCAGTGAAGCCAGAGCTTAACATTGGCTAACATAAAGTCCGGCCACGCCAAATTTGCCAAAGATGTAAACAACAATGGCCGCTCAAAATTGAATAAAATCGATATACAAGATCATTTATTACAAGTAATGTTTGTTTTCGTCTAAATCTCCGAGCTAACTATAGGTACTCCATTTACTATAGCAGTAGACAGAAGTTAAAAAACCGTAACATAATATAAAAGTTCTTGTAGTTCGTTGTAACTTTGTGAAAGGTAAATTGCGGTTTTCGATTTATGACGTATTAAAAAAGAACTACTTACTAGATCTCGTTCAAACCAATTTTCGGAGGAAGTTTACATGGTAATGTACATTATATATATTTTTTTAATTTTATCATTCTCTTATTTTAGAAGTTAGAGGGGGGGGGGGCACACATTTTACCACTTTGGAAGTGTCTCTCGCGCAAACTATTCAGTTCAGAAAAAAATGATATTAGAAACCTCAATATCATTTTTGAAGTCCTATCCATAGATACCCACACGTACAGGTTTGATGAAAAAAAATTTTTGGAGTTTCAGTTGTAAGTATGGGGAACCCCAAAATTTATTGTTTTTTTCTATTTTTGTGTGAAAATCTTACTGCGGTTCACAGAATACATCTACTTACCAAGTTTCAACAGTATAGTTCTTATAGTTTCGGGAAAAAGTGGCTGTGACATACGGACGGACGGACAGACAGACATGACGAATCCATAAGGGTTCCGTTTTTTGCCATTTGGCTACGGAACCCTAAAAAGGCTCTTTTAGGGGCACACTTTGTAATAAAAGTACAATAAACATTATTACAGTCAAGATTGATGTGGAGTAAAATATAATCAATTTAAATAACAGCAGTCACACTTAATTGTACTTATTTAACCTATCTACCTTCTGAAATTACAAGGCTTTCATTTAATATTATTTAGTTTTTACATAAAATATTCTCGTGTCAATGTTTAAAATCTAAAAGAAGCAGGGGCGGACAGAACTGGGAACGTTTTTCATGTCACTATAACTCTACCAAATCTAAAAGGTTACCTATTCCCTTCATAAGTTGTGGCAGCACGTGTTTTTTTTATTTTGTTGGTTTATATACTTAAATTTGTTTTTAATAAACTGATTGTTACTAAAAATTGTTTCATTTCATGTACCTATCCAAGCATCGTGACGAGTAGACAGATAGAATATGCTTTATTGTATTGCCATACATTGTTACTTACAAAAAAAGCACATAAATTATTTATTAAAATTGTTTGAACTTAACTTGAAAATAAAAGGTTTCGTACTCCTGCTTCTGTAAGACTCTTTTTTCTAATGTTATTTCGCGATATACATCGATTTTATTCAATTTGGAGCGTCCATTGTAGTTTACATCATTGGCAAATTTGGCGCGACCGGACTTTAACACTTCAACTTAGATGCGACTAAAAGTGTCTCAGTGTGAACAAGACATTATTTCCCAAAGAACTAAGTGATTAGTAATTTTAGCTAAATTCCCAGGCTCAAGGGATATAGGTATTAAGTCTTCGTCTCAGTTAAAGACTAGGTTTTGTAGGTAGTGTTAGTGCCTGTAGATGGCGACACTAGCATTGCTATTAGATGCTCAACTACTACATGTGAATCCCGCCATACCTAATATTTTCACGTTCGTGAGAATGAAGTCCGTAATATTCAGCTGTTTTACCGACAGCCTCCGTGGCGCAATGGCTAGCGCGTTCGGCTGTTAACCGAAAGGTTGGTGGTTCGAGCCCACCCGGGGGCGATACTTCTATTTTTGCTGTTTTTCTACATAAGTATCTTCTTTCTCCTCCATAAAGAAAACTAGACAGGGTACTGTTTTGATGCCGAAAATTTAAAATGCAAATACTACCTATTTTTTTTTATACTTACCAAAATATTATTAACTACTTTACGGGCGTTGACCAGCACCCTAATTGCGTAACACACTATCAATCTCAATCTGAATCATTTTGAAGGATACTGCTAATCCATTGCTTCATATGTTCGAAAAATATGTCTGTTGAACAACGTAAATAACGCAATGAATATTGTTGAACTGTCAAAATGAAAGCCATTGCTACTGATAGTATGTTACGCATGTGGCTCTAGTACAGATATACATAGACCTAGATAACGCAAGTATCACGAACTGTATGAAAACCAAGCGTGCCATTTTTTGACTACCTACTATGACGTCACAAGCTCGCGCTCTCGCTCACGCTCACCCAGCCAGCAGTACACAGGACTGAGCGCGAAAGTGGCGGCTTATGATTTTTGAACGTAAGCTAGTGCGATTTTTGGCACGCGAAGTAGTTGCTCTTGCGTTATCTAGGGGTATCTATTTCTGTGAGCTCTAGTCAAACGAAGGCGAATTCTGCGTGGGATGCGTGACGATATTCACTCGTACCGATTGTGTCATCATTGATTCTTATTCTTCCGTGCGAGATTCGAATCAGTGTGGCCAGAGCTTTACACACAACTGTCTAATATAAGGGCCCATACACACGTAGCGATGGAAGGCCTCCCATAAAGGTCGTAGCACAAGTATCAAACCGGAAAGGGAACGGCACCGTATCAACACGAGCCGTTCAGTATTCTTTGTATAAAACTCCCTACTGCAACGCACACTAATCGGAATCGTATTGTAATCGTCTCGCCTCGGGACAAGCTCACAAACCGCGGTGCGGTGCGTTACGGCTCGTCGTCCCCGCGCTTACGGCTCGTTATCCCCGCGCTTACGTCTCTCCGTACCCGAGCTTACGTCTTTTCGTGCAGCCTTACCCTCTCACCCCTCCGAGCTCCGGCCTGCCTGCTGCACCATCAACTAGCGGTTGGCGAGCCGTAAGCGCGGCGTCGCCTAGCCGTAGCCGAGTCGACGTATTGGAGCTGCTGATCCGCTTTGGTTACGTGGTTACGTTAGGTTGACGCCTGTTTGACGGCGACGCGAAAGGCGATACGGTGCCGATCCCTTTCCGATTTGATATGTGTGCTATGACCTTAAGGTGGACCGATGACCTTGTGAAGACCGCAGGAATCTGCTGGATGCGGGAGGCACAGAACCGGTCGGAGTGGCGGTGCTTGGGGGAGGTCTAGGTCCAGCAGTGGACGTCGTTCGGCTGAAATGAAGATGATGATCTACATAATTATATTCGACTAGCCGCGCCCCGCGGTTTCACCCGCATTATGTCTCGACCTCGTAGGAATATCGGGATAAAAACTATCCTATGTCCTTTCCCGGAACTCAATCTATCTCTATACCAAATTTCATCTAAATCGGTTCAGCGGTTTAAACATAAAGAGGTAACAGACAGACAGATATACACATCATCACATTTATTTATTTATAAAGGGGTTAGAAGATTTTTGTATGGAGGGTGGCCCTAAGGTCAGCCGCCATTTTGATTTTTTTTCAGAATCGCGGTGCACAACAAAAGTTATATATTTAGATAGAGGACACTTATACAAACAAAAATGTAATATAACATAATATCCTAAAGCGTCAGGTTTCGGAGTTATTCACCAAAATATAAGTCGAAAACAACAAGGTTTTTCTTGTTTTTTTTCCCTCTAGGTAAGCATATTGAACTATTTAGGTAATAGAAACGTTATGAAACCTTTATGGAGAAGAAACAAATGAAGAATAGACATTTTTTAAATAAATAATTAAACACGGCAATTTATAGTTCGTTTTTTAATCCCAGAGACTAATCTGACATTTAAGTCTTTTCTATTTTCGTTTCTTTTTAGTATAGAAGTTTGACATTACACTTGTCAGATTAGTCTCTGGGATTAAAAAACGAACTGTAAATTGCGGTGTTTAATTATTTATTTAAAAAATGTCTATTCTTCTTTTGTTTCTTCTCCATAAAGGTTTCATAACGTTTCTATTACCTAAATAGTTCAATATGCTCACCTAGAGGGAAATAAAAACAAAAAAATCCTTGTTGTTTTCGACTTATATTTTGGTGAATAACTCCGAAACCTGACGCTTTAGGATATTATGTTATGTAACATTTTTTGTTTGTATAAGTGTCCTCTATCTAAATATATAACTTTTGTTGTGCACCGCGATTCTGAAAAAAAATCAAAATGGCGGCTGATTTTAGGGCCAAAACCTTCAAACCCCTTTGTCCATTTATTTCAGGCATCAAGGCCCATATAAGACACATAAAATACAATATTAATATAACTTAAAAATACTATAAATACATGCAACATTATAATTACTCTAAGAAACTAACTAAACACGAATAACAAAATTAAAACCTAACTTAACTAAAACTATACGTGTCATTTTTTTTTTTTTGTTATTTTTGTTAATTAAGGTAAATGGTTAAATAAATTTAGGACATGTATTTACGAAAAAAAAAAAAAACTAAACACGAAGTGTCTGCGTCGTGTTTCGCTGACTGGTGTCATGTAGCCGGCCACGAAACCGGCGATACACAACACCCTTCGGCCAGAACTCTTCCTTGACGAACTTCTCGCGATGGTGTGTCGGAACACGCACCACAGTAAAGTAAGTGTTTTTAGTATTAGTATGGATTTTACCGCACGGATGCGGCTGTGCCGAATCATGCCGAACCGAATAAGAGAGTAGCATGCTTTGGGGCCGTTCACACGTACCACAAACACACCATATCGCAGCAACTAAATGTGGATAAGCAGTGGTTGCGTGTGTATAGTGTTGCTGCGACTTTTTGCAGAACAGTTGCGATGTGGTTTCGTTGTGGCTAGTGTTTGTAGACTGACAGATCGTTGTGGCTCGCTGCCAGCTCGTCGTCTTTATGTTGATTTTGACAGCCAAATGTGGTCCGTATGATTTTAGACTATTCATTTTCATACAAATTCGTGGTCTCCTGGTTGTCGTACGTGTGATCGTGCCCTAAAAGTTAGCTTAAAAGAAACTGAATAAATTCTTCTTAAAAAAATTCTTTACTTTCTGTTAACGTCATACAACAACGAAGAATATTTTCAAATTTGACATAAATATAAAAAAATCTGTCACAAGTCATAATGTCAGCCTAAACTATGAGATAAAATTTGCATTTTTCAATGTATTCAATTATCCAAATCACAATGATGTAAAGTAAAATATTAAGCTGCACTTTTGCACAGTACCTGACCCGTCCCGTCTGCCCCAAAATGAAATAGTCTTAAGAAAAATGTTTTATTTTCAAGCACATCAGGCATAGCAATATTAGAAAAGGACAACGATATTAGAAAGAAGCCGAAACCGAAACCAATCATAGTTAGCAAACATGGGTGGTAAGTATTTTTAAATCTAAACGATCATGGCTATTTAAATGTACTCGGCCCAGAATTCGACTACGTGTTTGGCGCCATAACTAGCGTCCAAAAGTTCCTGTAACGTGCAGCTGACAGAACACGCAGGAAACGATCCCATCGTTTGTGGAACAGCACCACATTTACACTCCAAGGCAGAGTCGTCTATGAACAACCAGAACAGGTTTTCCTTGCTTCGGTAATCTGTGCCCAAGGCAACTCATATCCCGGGACCCTAAGGTCCTGGATCTTTGGAAGGCGTACAATGGGCTGAATCTAACTCACAGAGGCCCGTTAGACGTTTTGAATATAAATACACTATGCAAATGCACCCAAGGGGTTGGTGCAGGACTATTGCAGAATATGAAAACAAAGATTTTAGACTCCCATAGTTTTTGTGGCTAAGTTACAGCAGCCGCACGGGTTGATCGATCAGGTTAAGCTACGCTTGCCGCGGTTGGTCCGTTGATAGGTGACCATCTTTATATGCCAAGACCCCTCCGTGCCTCGGAAAGCACGTTAAGCCGTTGGTCTCGGTTGTCATTCTTTGATCTTTGACAGTCATTACGGGTCGTCAGAAGCCCAAAAGCCTGCCAACCAGTCTTACCAAGGGCTATCGTATTATCCAGTAACTGGGTTGTGGAGTTTAGATAGGCAGTCGCTCACTCAGCTGCATCCGGTTAGACTGGAAGCTGACCCCAACATAGTTGGGAAAAGGCTAGGAGTTGATGGGTTGTGTGGCTTAAGTGGACCGGTTGCCTTGAAATATATTAAGACATCAAATGGCCAGCGTCACCTCAGTAACCACACGTTTGTAGCGGTATCTACAACGCCACATGCGCATAACGACTCATATTGACGTCACGCAAATCCTGCATCTCGCAAGCAGAGTTTACCGCGCAAATAGCATAGATACAACGGCCCGACATGAATCATCGGGCAGTTGCCCGCCAGACACAACACCCGTCTGGTCGGAGGATCCTCCCTTTTCTATAGAGTATGAGTGAACTTTACACCCTGTTTCTCATACCTCTATACGTTAATGATTTCCCGGCAAGTTTTTGCTATATGGCCATATTAGTGGCATTTATAGCACCTTGTTACCAATGTTAAGTCACTGACAGGACAGGACGTCCAATTTATAAAAAGCGTTGCTTGCGGGATAAGGGCTTTACGTATATCAGCTGGAACTTCAACAATGTAGTTACAGGTCGTAGAATATTTCTTAAAGCCGATACAGACAATAGACATTGCGAGGCATGCGCCGCGCACCGCCGCTCGCCGCGCACGCCTCGCAACACACGCTTCGATATTAATTTGCCTCGAGTAAAAATAAAGGCCGAAAGGTTCTGGAGTGGCGACCGCGTACCGGAAGACGTAGCGTTTGAAGGCCTCTCACAAGGTGGACCAACGACCTTGTGAAGGCCGCAGGAACTCGTGGGATGCAAAAAGCACAAAACCGGTCGAAGCGGAGGTGCTTGGGGGAGGCTTATGTCCAGCAGTGGACGTCTTTCGGCTGAAATTATGATGATGACGATGATGAAAAGTAAAACCAACGCATGCTCAGGTCGACTGACGCATGCTCGGGTCGGTCCAACCGCGTGCGAAGCACTTGCCTCGCGATATGCGTACCTTCAATTGTGGCGAGGCATGTGCTACGCGAGTACAGAGCGAGCCAACCAATGCCGTACGCGGCACACGCCTCATGTATTGAGTGTTTGGCTACGTCCACGCGTAATCTTTGATCGTGGAGCATTTGCCGACATACGCTGGCTGACCCTACACGTGCGTAGCACATGCCTCACCACGAATATGAACGTCCACACATTGCGAAGCATGCGTTGTCTGTATCCGCCTTTGATAGCGGTCGATAATTCAATAGATACTGCGCGAGCGCTAATATTCATCCCAAGTCCCAACTACGGAACCATTTACTGTGCGTGTGTTGCTGCTGTAGTTTTTTTTTCACGAATAACAAGTATTAATATCAGCTGTGATCAGGGGGCCTGAAAAGGCCACATTGGCAGAATCAGAAAAGGATAACATTATGAATCATAATAAAAGTCGTATAGTTAATGGTCACAAATTGGCAATTCATAACATTATTTGTGTACAATTTCATATCACGCAATTCATCTGTTTGACAGTTTTGTATGGAGATTCGTAAAATGATCCGCAAAATATGAATTGCTTTAATGTCAATAATATTATGAATTGTCAGTTTGCCACCACTTGACGACTTTCATTATGATTCATAATGTTATCCTTTTATGATTCTGCCAAAGTGGCCTTTTTAGGCCCCCAGAACGATCAATATGAAAGCCAATAAATGCATTTTCATTCTTTCTTTTAATTATGAATGAATGAATGAATTGCACCGATCCCAGCGTGGTTAAACCAGACTCGATTAATCGAATGAACCCCAAGATTCGCACTAGCTCCTGTAGCCTCATGTTCATGGTGCTACAGCGACCATTGCATATCAAGGAATAGACCCGGGGGCGCGGTAATGGTAGGGAAGACGTGCCCGAGGGATAGGTAAGGATTTAAGAGCCTACCGGATATGCATCCTAGAGTAAGCATTGGACTAGTGGAGAGACGGGTAATTATATCTATGGATGGGCATCTTTTAACGACCTTGCCGTCAGGCTGGTTCAGGTCGAGCTTCATCGTTGAGTCTTTTGGCGGGATTCTACTGCCTTCTCGGTTCTTTTGTATGTCGTTGCTCTGTTGTGTTGTGTTGGATGTTGCTGTTTTCCATGTCGTCATCGGATGTTTCGCTACTCTCCGTTTCCGGTTTTTTGTAAATCTCACTAGCAGCAATCTTGATCTTACTTCTGTCTTCGGCTGTATTCATCCAAAAGTTGATTTCCTTGTCAAAGTACTTCATGTCCTGTTTTAAATTGTCGTTCCATGTGTAAATAGGTCGGCCGACCTTCCTGGATTTGGCCTTGTACTGCATTGCTGCATGCAGCAGGTGTGGTTTGCGGCGCCTGTAGACATGTGCGAGGTAGCACATCCTGTGATTCTTGATGCATTTGGTTACTGTTTTTCCGTCTAAGATTTCATGCATTTTCTTTTGTCTTGGTTTATTCCTAGAGTGGTTAATCAAGTCTCTCATGATAACTCGCTCGTATCTTCTGAGTCTTGACCTGTTGGCTTTGGTAAGTGCCGATACTTTCAAACCATGTATCATGCACGGTACGATCACCATTCGATACATGAGTCTGGCTAATTTCCAGTCCATATTTGAGTTAGTTATGAATGGTATTAACGATTTGGCGTTTTTCATGGCCTGTTCGCAACGTTTTTTAATAGTTCTTTTTCTGCTTAATGTAGACGTTATGTATGTACCTAGGTATTTAATTTCGTCACATGTCGATATATTTATTCCATTAAGGGTTATGTGTGTCGTTATCTGTGTAGCTATGGGGTCCCTAATTAGTATTTTTGTTTTTGTTTCGTTAATTTGGAGGCCTACACTATCTAGTAGGGGTTTAATATAGTATACGATACCTTCTAACCCTTTTAGGTCATCTGTAATGATGATAAGGTCGTCCGCAAATTATAGTACTTGGGGGAGTGAGATTTCACAATCCTGGTCAAGTTTTATCAATTGGGTTTCCTCTTCGAGAGTTCTAAGGACTTCGTCGATGACCAGTGTAAACAGGCGAGGGGACAGAGGGCAACCTTGTTTAACTCCCTTTCCCTTAATAATCCAACTGCTTTGCTTGCCACACCATTTGATGCATGTACGTTCATTCATGCATACCTTGATTATCCTGTTGGTTAGCGATTTATTGGTTCGTTGTAATAGGATATCCCTTAGTGCATTGAGGTCGACGTTGTCAAAGGCCTTTTCTATGTCGAGGGCGAGTACATAAATTCTTTTACCTGCACGCCATTCTTCGTCTAAGGTCCTTTTAAGCGTAAAGATATGGTCGTCTGTTGATCTATTATTTAAAAAAGCAGCTTGGTAGTTACCTAATTCCGTTATTATATCATCTAGTTTTTTAAGCACGTAGGAGGCGTAAATTCTGTAACCCGTATTGCAAACCGATATGCGGCGATATTCATTCACATCCTTAGGGTTACTGTTTTTTGGAATTGGTACCTGTACTGTCTCCAGCCACGTGTCAGGTGCTTCGTTTAGTGTCCAAGCTTTATTCATGTGATTGGTGACGGCTTCTAGTATTATTTGGGGCATTGCTTTGTAAAGCTCGATTACCACTTGGTCAGTTCCGGGAGCTGTCCCGTTCCGCATTTTATTAATGATTCCCATTACGTCATCCGCAGTGGGTCCATCACACTGTACTTCGGTTATCGGCTTTTTTATATTAACTATTGGTATAAGATGGCCCTCGGATTTTTTTAATATTTGCTCCCATTTGGTCATCGGTATATAAGTAGATTTTTTTCGTTTAGTTTGAAGTTTGTTTCTGCCGTAAAAAAAGTGTAACATCTGCATGCGTTTTGCAGGGTGGTTTTTCCCCAGGCTGTTGAGGCAGGTCCTGCATGCTTTTTGCTCTTCCTGATATTTGACCTTTTGAAGTATTGCCTGACGTTCTTTTACTAGGTTGTGCCTATTTGGATTATCTGGTTGCCTACTTTGTAAAAAATTTGCCTTTTGTAGGTTAGCAAGAGCTAGTCGATGGTCTCTGGAGAGAACTGGCTGAAAGATCAGAGTTTCCTGGGCAGCCGCCTTTAATATTTCCGTTATGGTATTCCAGGGTATTTCAATGTTTTCGTCCGTTGAGTTGATTCCTATATCTTTTAGGTTTTTTGTTACGCGTTCTTGATATTTTTTTTTTCGTGAATTTACTATTAAGAGCGGCGTAATAGCACTGTTTATAGTTGAAATCCTTGGCCACAATTGTTGTTTCCTTCACGGCTTGCTGTTGTCTTTGTGTATTATTGTGTTTTGTGTTTTCTTTTTTGTTTGAAATTCTGTTTATTCTTAGCAGACCCCAGATTATTTTATGGTCGGATGTGCCCCTAGCGGCCCATTCGCGTTTAATATGTTCGAAGAGTTTTTTTGTTGCATGTGGCGTTATAATGTGATCCAATTGAGATTTCTGAGTGCCCTTTGACCATGTTATCCTGCATGATGATCTCGCTTTTGTCGTTTCTATTTGAAGTTTTCCCTGTTGGCTATATCCATTAACATTTCCCCATTGTAGTTTGAAAGGTCATGGTGTAGGTTTTGTTGGATCAGTCCTTTGCGTTGGAAACTTTGTGTATCATGTCGACCAATATGAGCGTTAAAGTCGCCAAGAACTATTAAAGTACATTTCCTTGGTTTTTGTCTGATCAAGTTTAATAAGCATGTGAAGGATCTGTTTGCTATAGATGTACAGCTGTTGATGTGAGAATTGATTATATACAGATAAGCAGGCCTGTCATTTCCCCAGCCAACCTTAAGAGTAGCTGACATCGCGTCTGTATCCCTTTTTCTGTTAACTAATTCAATTTGGGTATCTTTTCTAATTAGAATCCCAAGTCCCCGGTGCGCTTTACCTGCGGTTCCATAGAGGTGCCATGCGTAGTGTGTAGAGCTGAATGCTCCAGAGTTCATACCTGATTCTTGTATGCAGGCTACATGAATGCCCCTAATTGAAAGTTCAGCGTCTATTTTATCTTTTTTGGCCGGTTTTGAGGCCCCACGGACGTTCCAAGTTGCAATACGCAAGTCTGGGCAAGTATATTTTATTGCGGTAGACGGCTGATTTCTAAGTATTGTGAATCCAGTAACATATGCGACTACGTCTGATAACTGTGTACATACATTAATGCTTGCCGTTCATACTGTGTTAATGAGCTAGCTAATTAGGGGCTGTTCGTTTGAGACTGGGGTTTCGTGGGTTGGCCTTGCTCTTCACGTGGGTTGTATTGGTTAACTAAAGGTTTGTTATGTTGTGTTGTTTTGACGTGGTTTGTTTCTTGTATTAGATCTATCAGGTTGCTGTTGTAATGTTCGCCGTCGGTCGTGACCCAGCTATCGTAGTGCTGGTCTTTGTAGAGGATGTGTATGTTGCCGGGTACTGGTTTGCCGGTAGGTGAATACACAAGTGTGTCTCTTGTATCCGTGTGCACGTGCAAATTTACAAGATAGAACTCGGCCGCGGTGATCAGAATGTCCTCTCCTCCTCAGAACGTCTTGTTAAACTGGGTGATTATGTATTTTGTAATCCTTTGTTCCTGGGATAGATTGCTGTTATGGCGAAATTTTTGTATATTATTTAGAAGTGCTAGGTAAATTCTGTCATCATCTTGATGCTCCAAAACATATGAAGCGAGGTCTTGTCGGACAGACGCGTGATCCTCAGAATACTGTATTCTGAGGCGTGATCAAAAGTTAAACCCATTAAATTATTTATTTGATGGGCTATAGCTCTAAACAAGCAGTTCCCGTCTTTTGTCATACGCACAATTGCCATTTTAAAAACCCTTTTGTTTTTATGGTATTTCGAGACCTTCTCGGCACATGTGTTGGGTTTTTGAACCACTAAAGCTGACAGGCGAGCGTAAATTTATGATCTTCGTACTTATGAAATCTTAGAAATGTGTTTTTTGTTACCTACTTAACCTTTTTTTTTTGAACTTCGAGTCCAAAATATTGACGCGAATACAAACTTGACTTACAAGCTATGCAATAATTTAGTACAATGTTAAATTAAGGAAATAGTGAAGTACGAATTCTAAAGTGATACCGTATTTTAAGTTAGAATAATAGAGTGTATTAGTTATCCCACCCTCCGACTATAAGTATATAATATGCAAACGTTTCCCTAAAGCTTAGCTATTTATAGCTTACAATGATGTTAAATTCGCGTGGCTTCAAAAGTCGAAATTATCAAACTATAAAACGCAGCCGGATACAGCTTCCAATGGAGATCCCTGAAATATAATTATGGAAAGATCTCACCAGATTTTCGACGTCACCAAGATCCTCGGTCGGCAGGCCTAGGCCTCGGGCTTGTAGATCAGGAACATACGTATGCCACTTTACCACCTTTTTAAGGTGTTTTAATTTGCACCCACTACAAACCATAAGCGCTGCAGCGTTCGTATTTCAAATTCGAGTTTCAAACTCCGAGTCCGCCACGTGTGCACATTGCGTCAAGTAAAAACCAAAAGCGGGACACGACACGTCTGTCCCATTCGGCGGTCCCTACTTCAATCTTTTCATTCTTTCTTTTAATTAAGGCATAAATCCCCAAAGCCCAAAGTGGCATGTTATAACTAAAAAGTCGTTATCTGTCTCTCCTTGGCAGCCTTCCCAAACCGATGAACTGATTTCAACGCGGTTTTTTTTTTTCCAGACGAGGAAGAAGATGCGGCGATGGGCGCCACCAAGTATCCCGTCATGCCCTCGCTGGTGGCCTTACAATTGATGAGAAGCAGATACCATCTCGCACAATTGGGAAAAAAGCTGATGAAATGGACCGCCCTGGCTACTGGGAAAGAGCTCCGAAAACTTTCGATGGATATTTCAGCGTAAGTCCTAACCTAAGACAAGATTACCAACATAGAAAAATATTGGGCACTGGATTATTACCCGACTGCGCCAAAAGGAGAGTTATGTTTTTCGAGAGTATGTATGTATGTATGTTTGTATGTATGTATAATTGTTTGGCACGCTCTGCGGCCTGAACGGTTCGATGGATTTTAGCTTGAGAGGTGTCGTTAGATTCGTATTTACTGTGAGAGTGACACGGGGTATATCAAAATAAAAAAAAACCAAATTGGCGGATTTTTGGCGCCATAATATGCCTTCAAAAAATTTTTTTTCTCAGAACCTATGTAGTGGGGTATCAAAGTAAAGGGTTTTAAAAGGTGATTACAAAAATATGTACAACTTATATGGTTAAAAGTAATTCAAAGTGACAAATCGTAAAAAAACACGTACAGGAGCACCTACCAAGAACTAAATCGTCTGCAAAATCTTTCACATTTGTAAACTAAAAAGCTGAATTCTACAGAGTGCATCCCAGCACGTCGAAAAAATACACTGTTGGATTTTGAACTCTCGGCGCTAAACAATGCGTTCAAGATCCTGTGCGCGGGATATTTTTACGTCCGTGCAAACGTAGACTTAGGTTGAGGCCAAACGAGCGTAATTTTTTGAGTTGTGAGTCGCGTATTTTGAGTATCGCAATTTACGTTTAACTGAAATTCGGTTTGGCTGCCAGATGGACGGACGTAACTTCGGTCGCATTCTGTAACATAACTGACGCTTGCCTCGCTAACCTCCCTCACCCCGAGCGCAATTCGGTTGAAATAACGCGCGTGAGTCAACAGACAACTCATTTTGCGTCGCCGTGTGGTATTACAAACTTTAGTATGAAACTGATTGCAGCGTAAATTCCGCGACTCATGGTACGCGACTCACAGCTCAAAAAATTACGCTCGTTTGGTCTCAGCCTTAGAGTTAACAAGCTGAAGTGACCACTGTCATTTCAGCTTGCTAATTCTAAGTGCTTGGCCAGACTGGCAGCGCGGGGCGGGAAGCGGCGCGGGTGCGGGAACGCGCGCGATCTGCCTGTCGGCCTGTCCGCAGTCGAGCGCAGTTCGTTCTGAGTGTTGTCGTGTCCAGTGTTTGTCAAAATATAATATGGATGAAGAAGACTTATTTTTAGACCTCCTTTTTTGAAGTCGGTAAAAATTAAAACATAAGACAGTCTCCAAAACGTTCGCCCTTCACCGCACTTCCTAGTGCTTTCGCTGGGAAGAAGAAGTGGCGCAACAAACTCCCCAGCAGCACAGTAGTGCAAATTCTGTAATTTATCTCACCATGAAAACAGAAGTGAAGAGCTGTCAATAGTGTCAATAGTGGCAGTCCCTAGCATGAGGGCAATGATAGCTCACTTTACCTAACTTATCGCGGTGAGATTTTTACAGAAACAAAAAATGACAAAGATAAAGCGCGTCAAAATTTCGGAGTGGGGGGTCGTGACGTCACGCCGTGCGACACTTTTTAGCACGGCGTGACGTCACAACCCCCGCTCCCAAATTTTGACGCGCTTTATCTTTGTCATTTTTTGTTTGATTGACAAAAGAAAAAATAAGGGTCCATTATTTTTCGATAATCTAACTGACGGACTAATTAGAATTTTTTAGGAAACTAGCCTATTAGGCACACAGATAGTTTATAACCAGGATTAACATATAGGATACTTTTTATCCCGATATTCCCACGGGATCGAAACTCACGCGGGTGATACCGCGTGGCGCTGCTAGTGTATTTTAAGGGGTCATTGTACTCATCATTATGAACAACTTTTACCTACTAAACCTAAAATCGCGAAAAAAAAATCAGCTGTTCCTTGCATTTATGTTCACATAACTCGTCAAAATGTGGGGACGAGCTGATTTTTTTTTCGCGATTTCAGGTTTGGTCCCATAGTAAAAGTTTTTCATAGCTATGGGGTACAATGACCCCATTAAAAGGATGCCCATGAATTCAATTTCACCCTGTATATCAAACCTTATCTTTATTTTACAGACTCATGGACGGCTACAAAGAAAAATGGAGGACCGCGTTCATACTGCTGGCTCGCGCGAGGTACTTCATGCCCGTTATGAACACAACGATACTTGAAGGCGTTAGTGAGTCGGTAAACACTGGTTTTAACATTATTATGACTTTATGAGCTACCTACAGTCCTACAAAAATGATCAAATTGTCACAAACACAGATATAGATACACCTAGATAACGCAAGAGCAACTACTTCGCGTGCCAAAAATCGCACCAGCTTACGTTCGAAAATCATAAGCCGCCACTTTCGCGCTGAGTCCTGCGTACTGCTGGCTGGGTGAGCGTGAGCGAGAGAGCGCGAGCTTGTGACGTCATAGTAGGTAGTCAAAAAGTGGCACGCTTAGTTTTCATACAGTTCGTGATGCTTGCGTTATCTAGGTCTGTCTATATCTGTGGTCACAAACGTCAGTTAAATCTAATCTGCATTAGCGATTTATTTGCCAAAAATGTAAACAAATAAGTATGAGTTTATGGAAAAATTACTTTAAATCCTACACCATAAAGTTCAGTTAACGGTACAACTTCAAACATTTTTATAACTTTTTCAATAGTGCGAGTCACACTGAAATCAACTTAATCACCATTAAAATAAAGTTCATATTTGTTTAACTTGAAATAATATTAATTAGACTTTACGTAGGTACAACCCGCAAGAGTTAACTTGATTCCCGACCCCCGCGCTGTTACCGCTCTCACTATCGACGCGTCAGGGGGTCTAGGGGCTGGTTCACGAAATCCGTTGTTTTTCCGAACTTACGGGCGTTTTCTACTCCTTGTCAATAACGGACATATGATTACTTCGGGGCGCGCGCAGAGTGGAAGAGTCAGTTCACACCGCGACCCGACTCGGCGCGCAGTTTTCAAGATAGCAATAGAATTATAGACCTTAACTTCTACACAAAAAGGTACACAATTCTGTGTGCCTACTACGTCGAGTTACGCTGCGCGGCGCAGCGCAGCGCCGCGCGGCCCTCCTCACTGATGTGTACCTTTTTGTGTAGTAGATAAGGTCTATAATTGTATTGCTATCTTGAAAACTGCGCGGCGCGTCGCGTCGCGGTGTGAACTGACCCTAAGGCGCGTCGCCCACACGAGCTAGAGTCGAGGCGACGACGAGGCGCGGGCGCACGTTTTCTATAGGAATAAATATGTATAGGTATGTCGCCTATACCTACATACCTATATTGCGCCTAACGCGTCTATAGCCGTTCGAGGCGTGTAGTGTGCACGGTTCTTGCGCGTGCGCTACACGTGCGCAGGTGTGGATCTGCTTGTAAAGAATTTGTACAACCCTACTTCCAGATATACATATAATTTATCATTATCACATATATCTACAGGCCCGCCGCTAGCTGTTTAGTAGCCCGCGTGCAATACCGATTATGCCGCCCTACGACTACTTACGCTGAGTTTTGTCAAAAAAGGCTATTTAATGTTTTCTCATTATGGTGGGAAAAAAGAAATGAATCATAACGAAGATAAAATATTTATTATGATTAGGTGCATAGTTATTTTCGTATCTACAAAAATTTACCTCTTCTTGCCTTTATATTTGCGAAATCTTGAATCAACTTTCTTGTATCCAAGCTGTCTAAGATTTCATATTCAATTGAAACTATAGCTAAATAACTTAGTCTTCAAAATTTTGAAAAGGATCTTTCACCAGATGCAACTGAAACCGGCAGTGTAAGTAATATTCTTAGCGCTACTGCTGTGTTCGGAAATGTTGAAATTAAGTCATTAGTAAAAAGATATTGTAATAGGGTTTGTGGATGATTAGACTGGTTTTCTGCAAAATGCAACTTTATTGCAATGATTTCATTAAACAAATCAATACCGTCAATATCAGATTCACTACTTGAATCATCTTCAAGCTTCAGATTTAAATCTTTACAATGTTTAATTAACTCATCATTGGAGTAATTAAATACGTTATTAGTAAAAAAAGTCAAATACATCGGTAAGTGTTTTTAACTCCTTGCATCTATCCTTTAAAGATGTTATTGTCTGATCTAGGACTAAAATAAAACTAATCTATAATCGATTTTGGGGTCTACTAAAACTTCATCACTGTATTCATACCGAAATTGTGTTGGTTTTCTTCTTGGACGAATTGTATTTATTGGTGGGAAATCTGTTTCTACATTGAGCTCGTGAGCCACTTTGGCAGCTTCTGCTACCACCATTTCAGTGTTCATCTGTGCGATATTTTGTGAACTTACCAATCAACTTATTTAACAAATTTATGCAGATTTGATTATTCATTGTGGGGCTCTGCATCATTTTGCTCAGAGCATTAATTTCGTTTAAAATATCGAACCAAATTACTACCGAGCAAATAAATCTATAATTTTGAATGTTCAGAGCAAGTGAATGAGCTTTATGAGATGTACTACTATCCCATTCCAACGAATCACCAGATATTTCCACCAAAGCATCAAATATTTTTTCGAGGTGATACCGTAATGGTTTAACTGCATCAATTCTGCTAGACCATCGCGTGGCGCTTAAAGCTTTTAATTTTAAATTTGGTAAATGTTTGCAAATTATCGACTACCTTTTTGTAGATGATGAAAAGAAAACGTTAATATCTTGAATTATAAAATAATTAAAGAAATTCAGAGTTTCGAGCGTAATATTTGCTGCATCATTCACTACTAAATTAAGACTATGAGCCGAGCATGGGACGTAAAATGCGCGATTATTGATTTCCAATTTTTTTTTTGCAATCCTTTGCGTTTTCCCCCGCCAGTTTTTTTTCCATGTGATGACATTTCTTATTCTGTAGGTGGGGTGGGTATTATGACAATGATTTTTGCCGCCCCCCTGGACGTGCCGCCCGCGTGCGGTGCACGCCTTGCACGCCCGCTTACGGCGGGCCTGTATATCTATGTTATCACACCTCTACTATTCATAATAAAAAAGAGTGAATATTATAAGGCCAAAAACCACAGCCTCCGTGGCGCAATGGCTAGCGCGTTCGGCTGTTAACCGAAAGGTTGGTGGTTCGAGCCCACCCGGGGGCGATTCTTTTTTGGATGAACTATTAAACAAAGTTTCTTAGTTTATTTAGTACAAGCTTTGCCCGCGCCTTTGTTCTCATGCATGTTAGCCAACAAATTGGATTTTATGGGCTTCAATTTTTTTATTCTTTTTTTCTAAAATAAAATTAAGTACTCCTTATAACATCAGCTATCTGCCAGTGTAAGTACCGTCAAAATCGATCCAGCTGTTTCGGAGAAAAGCCGTAACAAACAGACATACATTATAAACATTTTAGTATTGTTTTTTTATGTACTGTACTTATATTCAGTAATACTTATATTAATACCGTTCTCATAAGCATTTAGTAAAAAGCTATTATTTCTACATTACGAACAGACAAATCAATTTGCAAATAGCTCGAAGCGCGTAGTGTGCACGGTCCGTGCGCGTGCGTTACACGTGCGTAAGTGTAGATTCGCCTTTAAACTATTTGTATAATCCCACTTCTAAATATATATCTTTAAGCTATTTCTATAAAAAAAGACGGTTTGCACTCCGGGAGTGCCGGCAGAAGTGAAAACTTGAATATTAACGTTGAAATAAATCAATTATTAATTGAATTAACATAAGTAGGTAAGTCATTATTTTTCACTATTTCTGCGTCACTTTTTTCATTAATAGATGCACTTTGTTCAATTTCCATATTTTAAACACTATACTATACACGAATTTTACGAATACACAGCAGTGTAGGTACTACACCCACACCCACACCCACACCCACACCCACACCCACACCCACACCCACACCCACACCCACACCCACACCCACACCCACACCCACACCCACGCCCACACCCACACCCACACCCACACCCACTCCCACACCCACACCCACACCCACACCCACACCCACACCCACACTCACACACACCCACACCCATACCACACCCACACCCACACCCACACCCATCCATCCATCCATCCATTCATTGTCGTGTGTCACTTGGTTCACTTCGGTTGGCGCTGCCGTAGTAGTCTCTCCTGACGGTCACGTGTCCTGACGCGATGTCCTGACGCGAATTTAACATTTTTTACCCATTACAAAAAAGTGTGCAACGCCGCTAAAGAAGTTTACACTTAAAAAATGAGTCTATATTATGAAACCTAGAGTCATAGCCTCCGTGGCGCAATGGCTAGCGCGTTCGGCTGTTAACCGAAAGGTTGGTGGTTCGAGCCCACCCGGGGGCGATTCTTTTTAACATGCTTTTATTAGCTTCACTTGTAACTATAACCACAGAATAACTAATAGTACTTAAGGGGATTACAGGACCTAAACGCAAAAAACTCAAATTTTAGAAGCAATAAAAGTACATGATACAAAATCAGAAAAAATATATGATATACTTCAGGATATATGCTAGGTTAATAGTGTGTTGAAAACATAATAAAATTAATTTGATACGATAGAAAAAAATCATGAAGATACCTCTAAAAACTTTCTTTTTAAAATAAAAACCATACAAATATAATATATACATACATACATACAATCATTATGATTTTTTGTCAGATTATTCTACAAGCAACATACTAAAACACCAGTGTTTTAATTTTTTAGTCCAAACAATAGATTTTTTGCAAATAGATAATTGCTTCATATTTTGCAATAAATTACCAGCGTTGTGTCATCGCGCTTCTCTTTCTTTTCTATGCAGTCCGACAGTGACCGCGCTTTAGATCATGTCATGCCTTAAAACAAACCGAAAATATGTATTTATTTATTACTCGGTTGCTCTGTGTGCATGGGTAGATTTGTAATGTGACCACAATCTTCTCCTACAGTCAGTACTTATAACTAATCTAATAAATAAACAATGGTTTAAGTATACAAAATAATAAAAAATCTGTGAATGTACATATTATGATAATAATAGAATGTTCTAATTGGAGTATTTGGTGGTACTTATGCGTTAATTCCGGGATATGTTGTAGGTATAAGTTTATTAATGTTGTGGGTCTTTCCCCTGTTCAGATAAGAAAACTTATCATGTCGATTAATTTGATTAAAGTTCATACAAGTTAAATAATTATCACTTCTTAGTGATAACATTATTACATAATTATCTTTATCACCAAAAACGAATTGCTTTTGTATATTAAATATACAAAAGCAATTCGTTTTCTCACACGTCAATATCTATATTTTAATATGCTTATCAATAATTTTACTGACGTGATGCTAAAAGAATCGCCCCCGGGTGGGCTCGAACCACCAACCTTTCGGTTAACAGCCGAACGCGCTAGCCATTGCGCCACGGAGGCGTTGTTGCTCACTGTTAAATATGACTTTAGAATATATAACACAGGGTTTACATAGTATCAAACAATTACAGATTACTGTTATCATTTGAAAATACGTCTACAGCTGTCGTCACGTAAAAAGAACGCTGAGCGATAGTGGAGGGTTTTATATACAGGGTGAAATTGAATTCATGGGCATCCTTTTAAGGGGTCATTGTAATCATCATTATGAACAACTTTTGCTATGGGACGAATCCTAAAATCGCGAAAAAAAAAATCAGCTCTTCCCTACATTTTGACGAGTTATGTGAACACAAATGCAAGGAACAGCTAATTTTTTTTTGCGATTTTAGGTTTAGTCCCATAGTAAAAGTCGTTCATAATGATGAGTACAATGACCCCTTAAAAGGATGCCCATGAATTTAATTTCACCCTGTGTAAGTGTAATTGTTTTATTGTAGAATCATAATGGTTACTTTACTAGCGTCGCGCTGTCTTCATGCCACCAATTTGATCGTTAAATCGCTCATTGCGCAGGTAAACGCCAGCGTTCTTTTTACGTGGCGGGACCAATACAAGGCACGGGGTAAAGCCGGACTCATAATATTAAGCTGTGTCCAGATATGTTCTTTTTTCCGTACCGTACCTACCTCCGTTTCGTATCAGCGCAGCGTCGCGATCCAAGAACGCTAGTGTGGACGCCCGTTCGGTACGGTACGGTGGTACGGCGTAACAGGTACGCTACGATAGTACGATCCATCGCGAGTCGGTTTTTTCGCCCCGTTCAAAGGCACGCGCAAGAAATCGCCAAATTCTCCTTCTGCAGTCGGCGACATGGCCGGACAACACTTGACACAGAAATAAACACACGATGGTGATACGGGCTATTTTGCGTTCGGGGGCGGCTTTGCGTTCAGAGTTATTGGATCGCGACGCTGATACGAAACGGAGGTACGGTCACACCTCGGACACTCCATACAACGCTCGCAAAATAATTACCTATTACTACTACATAACCAAATGACGTTTGTATACGTGCAAATGTGTGCGTGAAATCTAGTAGGGTTGACTGTCGTGTGTAGCGTAAAAAAATGGCGCGGAAAGCGATTTGTGTTGGGGAACCGAACGACGACGGCGCTGCCCGAACGTGTGCATTATTATGAAGTGACCTTGTAGTTCAATTGTTTATTTATATAGTCGGGTTCGTAATGAAATAAAAACACTAAAATAGTTTGGTTTAAATAATCGGTTATAAAATCGCATGGTATTAAAATGCGAAATCTTACAAACAGTTTATGTAAATACGAATTCGGAAAAGCATCACAATATCCAACCATCGTGATTAAAACTCAAATAAGACTTTTGCAAAATTGTGTGTTCGTGTCAGAAGTACAGCGCTGCGGTTCGCGAGCGCCCTTGCTAAAGAGTCGGCGAAGAATACCTCGAAGTGCGGGGTGAAGTGCGGTACACTTTCATTGTAGAGACACTTTTGGAAATCATTCACTTGTGTTCCTGTTAGATCATCATCATCATCATTTCAGCCGAAAGACGTCCACGGATCCAAGGATCCAAGGATGCAAAAAGGTGGACCGACCATCTTGTGAAGGCCGCAGGAACTCGTTGGATGCGAGAAGCACAAAACCGGTCGAAGTGGAGGTGCTTGGGGGAGGCCTATGTCCTGTTAGATACACTTTTTAAAATCCTGAACAGTTATTCTTCTTTGATATCTACACTTTTAGGTACAGTTGTGCACTCAATAATTATTTATGTTGACGATGAATGATGAATTGAGAGGCTTGTACAGTCAACAAAAGAGATAAGTATGCAGGATCGTCGGTTATAGTTGAAATTTACTAAGAAACCGATGGCTGTTCTCGAATAAAATTTTATTTTATTAATAGAAAACAAACAGCTCATTTATCTTCTAGAGGGCGCCATATTGAATTTAGTGTGACGTCACATACCCTATTACCAGCGGACGGTCAAGACGCTTCTAACGATACCTCATTTGTCAAATTATTATAAGTACTTTTTAAGTTATGAGGGAACAGATGAACATACATACATACATACCGGCCAAAATCATAACCCTCCTTTTTGCTTCGCCGTAGTCGGGTCATAAATAGGTATCGGATTTCATTACACCACGAAAACCAGTGAAGTTGTTTCAATAACAAAACAAAATTATTTTTATTTTTGCCGGACGCTATTTGTAGAGACTGAAAAAAAAAACAAAGTAGGTATGTATAAGAACTCTAATTATACATTTTAACCTCTATAGGTCATAAATATAAATATACATACATAGATACCTGCAAAAAACTTGAAACCTGAAATTCACATGGACACTCGCAGGCGCCGTGGCTTAGTTGGTTAAAGCGCCTGTCTAGTAAACAGGAGATCGTGAGTTCGAATCTCGCCGGGGCCTTGGTGTACTTTTTGAAATATTAGAGATAATTTTACTGTGACAATACAAAGATTTTTTTAACGTGAAATAAGAACGTTTTTATTACATTCACACGGCAAAACGTTTAGCGTTTGTGGTTTTTTCGCCATTATGCCTAATATATATGACTAATTTAGTATTTATGATTTTTGTAACCAAAGGGTGCATACGGAACCCTACTACTAAGCCTCCGCTGTCTACCCATCCGTCCGTCTGTCTGTCTGTCCGCGGGCTGTATCTCATGAACCGTAATAGAGTGTATTTTTGCACCCCGCTATAGAAGGTTATAACTTATAACATTATAACACAACCAATGTAACGTTTCTAAATTTGCCAAAGATGTAAACAACAATGGCCGCTCGAAATTTAATAAAATCGATATAGAAGAACATTTATTTTAAGTAATGTTTGTTTTCGTCTAAATCTTGGAGCTAACTATAGATGAAATTCGCAAAACACGTATCCGTTTCTATGAAACTGACAGGTGTCAATAACGCATTCGTCGGCTGCACTGTTAATCGATTATTTTTATCTCTTCCTTTCAACAGCATGAATAAACGAAAGACTTTCAAATAAAAAAAGATGTTACAAAAATAGTCACTTTTTGGGTTACCTAAACTTTTCGGAACGACCTCATTACTCATCTCCAATGAGTTATTTTGATGAGATAGCGAGTTTTAATTAGCTTAGAATTTTGTAATATCTAGGTTTAAAAGAGTGTCCTTGGAGTTTCTTGCCCGTTCTTCTCCATAGAGATGTACGTTTTGGAATAGGCAACTAGCTACAATTTTCAGACTAACTGACCGACTAAGTATTTTACCAGTCCGGGGCAGTGGTCCAACTGCTCTATCCAACCAGTTGGGCCATGGATCTTTACTAGGGGCAGTTGTCCAACTTTAAAAATAGTTGGACCACAGCACCTTTTGAGAGTTCCGTGGTCCAATTCATTTAAAAAATAATTTGCCATCTCTAAAAACATCACCTGCATCTTTATGTGTATATTGGTAACTACTGGTGTACGGTTATATTGAACATCTTTGCAGTAAATAGATAGGTACGGGGACAATCCAAACGTGCCTGTAAATGGTTTAATTGAAATAAATGCTTTGAGAGTTGATTTACTATTTAGTAAATAGAGAGAAGAAACAGTAATTTATTTCGTCAAATTTTTTTTATCGATATCTTTCAACACAAATCTAAGGTTCCCCAGAGTTTCGTTGAAGGATAAAACCAAACACGAAGTTATTCGGAAAAGAACCGGAGTTACTCACATAGCTTGCCGAGCAAGCAGAAGTGGCAGTAGGCTGGCCGTGTTTTACGAAGGACCGATGGCCGGTGGAGCAGACGAGTCCCGGAGTAGAGACCGCGTATCGGCAAGCGTAGTGTGGGACGCCCCCAGCTAGATGGACAGACGATCTCAAAAAGGTGGCTGGGACAGACTGGTTGCGGAAGGCGGAGGACAGGGTGTTGTGGCGCAGCCTGGGAGAAAGAAAGAAAGAAAATACATTTATTTTTATTTCAAATAGGCACATAAAAGGCACCTTTGAACGTCAAAAATCACCTTAAAATAGAATTGATTCTAGTCGCCCATTCCAAAAGGTAGTTTTCGTATGGAGAAGAATGGGCAAGAAACTCCACCGTTACTCTTTTAAAATGTTTTACAATATTTTGCATGGGTACATTAATTAAACAAATAATAATATGTGAAGACGATGCACCTAAAATAAAATTACTATACCACAATAGGTCAAATAATTAAAAACGAAACCATGACATATAAATTAATCCCACAAAAACATTTCATGTTAAATGTTGCCAAGTTGAGACCATGTAGCTCGCACTGTCAAAAAGTAATCAGATCTCATGTAGAGCCAAGCTTCTAACTCTACACGCCCTAACTCTACAAGGCCTAACTTCGCAAACTCTACACCTTAGTCAAAATATATGGCTTGGCCGTTTCGTTACTACAAGAACCATTGTATAACAGTATGAGAGTTTTTCACCTTACGCTCATGTGAAAGTAGCGAAATGGCCAAGCCACATATTCGAAGTGCTTCGAGAAAATGTAGGTAGTGCCCTTGCGCTTCGCTTGGCTCGTCTTGGCGGGGGCACTCCCGTGCCCCCAGATTATCTGATAGATAATGGTGCTCACATATTTACAAACATGGTACAAGTAAACGATTTTAATTTTAAAAAATCGTTAGATTTGCCGTCACCATAATTAGTTACGTGAAAAAGTGTCCATACTGAGATACATTTATTGTATGGCCTTTCCATGACAATCAAGACAAATCACTGTGTGTCAAAATGAAACAGAAACGCGACTATCTTTTGACGCGGTAGGGCGTATGTAAAGATTTAAATCTTTGCCGGTGTCATCATTTTCATGAGAGTCAGCGGGCACCGCTTGATCCTAAATCTAAAATAAAGACGGGTTGCACTCCGGGAGTGCCGGCAGAAGTGAAAACTTGAATATTAACTTTGTCCATTTTTGATATTTTTCATTAATAGATGCACTTTGTTCAATTTCCATATTTTAAACACTTTATATACACGAATATTACGAATACACAGCAGTGTGGCCACTACACAGACGGTCGGGCCATCAGCTGTCACCATCCATGGATGTGCGTGGCACGCTGTAACATAAACACATTAACACACACGAGCATTCGCTCAAGCGCCCTGCGCCGCCTAAACGAAACAGCAGGCATACATTTTCGCCGCGCCGTAGAAAGAGAGGGGGATACTTTCTCTGGCTGTTCCATATAATTTGACCGCGTAGGTCCATACCTACGCGGTCAAATTATATGGAACAGCCATTTTTTGAAGTGAAAACTTCTTTAGCGGCGTTGTACACTTTTTTTGTAATGGGTAAAAAAAATTAAACTCGCGTCAGGACAAGTGACCTGATCGAAAATTCGTAAGACGGATGGAGTGTAGACAGCCGGCACGGCGTAGGAGAGAAAGTATCCCCCTCTCTTTCTACGGCGCGGCGAAAATGTATGCCTGCTGTTTCGTTTAGGCGGCGCAGGGCGCTTGAGCGAATGCTCGTGTGTGTTAAAGTGTTTATGTTACAGCGTGCCACGCACATCCATGGATGGTGACAGCTGATGGCCCGACCGTCTGTGTAGTGGCCACACTGCTGTGTATTCGTAATATTCGTGTATATAAAGTGTTTAAAATATGGAAATTGAACAAAGTGCATCTATTAATGAAAAATATCAAAAATGCACAAAGTTAATATTCAAGTTTTCACTTCTGCCGGCACTCCCGGAGTGCAACCCGTCTTTATTTTAGATTTAGGATCAAGCGGTGCCCGCTGACTCTCATGAAAATGATGACACCGGCAAAGATTTAAATCTTTACATACGCCCTACCGCGTCAAAAGATAGTCGCGTTTCTGTTTCATTTTGACACACAGTGATTTGTCTTGATTGTCATGGAAAGGCCATACAATAAATGTATCTCAGTATGGACACTTTTTCACGTAACTAATTATGGTGAAGGCAAATCTAACGATTTTTTAAAATTAAAATCGTTTACTTGTACCATGTTTGTAAATATGTGAGCACCATTATCTATCAGATAATCTGGGGGCACGGGAGTGCCCCCGCCAAGACGAGCCAAGCGAAGCGCAAGGGCACTGCCTACATTTTCTCGAAGCACTTCGAATATGTGGCTTGGCCATTTCGCTACTTTCACATGAGCGTAAGGTGAAAAACTCTCATACTGTTATACAATGGTTCTTGTAGTAACGAAACGGCCAAGCCATATATTTTGACTAAGGTGTAGAGTTTGCGAAGTTAGGCCTTGTAGAGTTAGGGCGTGTAGAGTTAGAAGCTTGGCTCTACATGAGATCTGATTACTTTTTGACAGTGCGAGCTACATGGTCTCATCTTGGCAACATTTAACATGAAATGTTTTTGTGGGATTAATTTATATGTCATGGTTTCGTTTTTAATTATTTGACCTATTGTGGTATAGTAATTTTATTTTAGGTGCATCGTCTTCACATATTATTATTTGTATAATAAATGTACCCATGCAAAATATTGTAAAACATTTTAAAAGAGTAACGGTGGAGTTTCTTGCCCATTCTTCTCCATACAAAAACTACCTTTTGGACAGTGGCGTGCATTGATTTTCAGAATAGGTAGGCACTAGGCTGGGTCTAGTCTAGGCAAACGCGGTCACTAATCAGAAAAAAGTGAGGTCAAAAATGTGGTTATTTGAGTAGGCATGCCTACTTAAGGGTGATAAATTGCGAAGGTCGAACGTCATGGTATTACGCGGGAGACGTACGTATTTTTAATTTTGTCGTATTAACTTGAACGAGTAAAGACCAATGACAATGTGCGAATAGTACGAGAGCCGAGTAGGCCGTCCGGCGACTGCCTACTGCTGCGCGTGTTTGTATGAAGATTTTGTTTTTTGTTAGGTATAATAATTTTGTGAGTTTCTTAATGGGGCACACACACTACTTAAAATGCAATTGACAGGCTTATGTTGATATATCGAGGTAGGCACTGCTTATATACCTATATGCAATGCACGCCACTGCTTTTGGAATGGGCGACTAGAATCAATTCTATTTTAAGGTGATTTTTGACGTTCAAAGGTGCCTTTTATGTGCCTATTTGAAATAAATGAATTTAAATCTTTGGGCAGCGGAGTTTGACTTTACGGTGACAAAAACGCTCCCAAGGAATGTTTTTTTTACACCAACCACCAAATTACTTTCAATAACGTTTCAGTGACGTCATTCATCTCGTTCTTCTAACTGAGCTAATAACCTATCTCCCTCAGCTTTTAGTTCAGATTTTAATTTTGCTTCCCCATCAGATGTCGGTGTGATAAAGGCTAATCTGTTCTGTACATGAATTGACCTAGACACTAGTCTCTTAAATAATGGTTTATCCGGCCTGTCCGTCAATTCAGAAATATATTGTGATAATATTTTGAGTTTGGACGAGCAAAGGACGATGAGTCAGAACGTCCCCCCAACCTTACATTGACCAACAGACTTAAAATGTATCTCATTCGAACCGCCTTAGCAAGCTGATCAATTTTTACTATGACGACATCTCTCAAAAGTGCGGGATGTTCCGAGAAAATCATGTTTTAGTGTTAATATTGTCACAACGTCCCCCCAACCCTTACATTGACCAACAGACTTAAAATGTATCTCATTCGAACCGCCTTAGCAAACTGATTAATTTTTACTATGACGACATCTCTCAAAAGTGCGGGATATTCCGAGAAAATCATGTTTTATTTAGTGTTAATATTGTCACAACGTCCCCCCAACCCTTACATTGACCAACAGACTTAAAATGTATCTCATTCGAACCGCCTTAGCAAGCTGATCAATTTTTACTATGACGACATCTCTCAAAAGTGCGGGATATTCCGAGAAAATCATGTTTTAGTGTTAATATTGTCACAACGTCCCCCCAACCCTTACATTGACCAACAGACTTAAAATGTATCTCATTTGAACCGCCTTAGCAAGCTCATCAATTTTTACTATGACGACATCTCTCAAAAGTGCGGGATATTCCGAGAAAATCATGTTTTAGTGTTAATATTGTCACAACGTCCCCCCAACCCTTACATTGACCAACAGACTTAAAATGTATCTCATTCGAACCGCCTTAGCAAGCTGATCAATTTTTACTATGACGACATCTCTCAAAAGTGCGGGATATTCCGAGAAAATCATGTTTTAGTGTTAATTTCGTCACAACGTCCCCCCAACCCTTACATTGACCAACAGACTTAAAATGTATCTCATTCAAACCGCCTTAGCAAGCTGATCAATTTTTACTATGACGACATCTCTCAAAAGTGTAGGATATTCCGAGAAAAATCGTGTTTTAATGTTTATTTCCAGAACGTCCCCCCAAGCCTTACATCGACCAACAAACTTAAAATGTATCTCATTCAAACCGTCTTAGCAAGGTGATCAATTTTTACTATGACCACATCTCTCAAAAGTGCGGGATATTCCGAGAAAAATCATGTTTTAATGTTTATTGCCAGAACGTCCCCGCAACCCTTACATCGACCAACAAACTTAGAATGTATCTCATTCAAACCGTCTTAGCAAGGTGATCAATTTTTACTATGACCACATCTCTCAAAAGTGCGGGATATTCCGAGAAAAATCATGTTTAATGTTAATATTGTCAGAACGTCCCCGCAACCCTTACATCGACCAACAAACTTAGAATGTATCTCATTCAAACCGTCTTAGCAAGGTGATCAGTTTTTACTATGACCACATCCCTCAAAAGTGCGGGATATTCCGAGAAAAATCATGTTTTAATGTTAATATTTTTGGCACAAAATAACAGTTTGTAAATGATATTCTTTGATTTTCAAACCTCGAGATGCCATTTAAAAAACAGAAAACATCATTCGTTACTCGACCAATTTTTTATATTCCTATAGGCAGTTGTCCCACCGGCGGCGATAAACGAGTAGCGAGTAGAACTAGCAACTGAAAACGAGTTGGCGAGCAGCGTGTATGTAGTTCCAATAGTTTTTTCGCTGGTCTATCAGCGAGTGTTCGAGTGCGACGGGCGATTACTCGCACCACTCGCTCGGGGCGGTTAGTCCCACAGGGGTTTCTCTCGGCGTGAGCTCTGACCGCCAAGCGAGCATCGCTAAGCGAGTATCGCTAGGCGAGTATTATCTTTGATAGCTCTTGTCGCTCAGCGACAAACCAGTGGAGCGAGTCCTCGCCGGCAGTGTGAAACTGTGAACAGTCAGCGATCAACTGTTAATATATGCATCTCTTTTGTTTACACGGAATGTATATCTATTGTACGTTTCTTGAGCGAGAAAACAGCTGACAGTTAGTCGCTTCCTCGCCGGCGGTTTGACAACTGCCATATGCTCGTCCACGATGGAGACGCGGGTGTTTTCGTCTTGGGCGAGCTTGAATCCCTCACTGCACTCAGGATTCAAGTCTTAACTCCCTCGCTTTGCTCAGGAGTTAACTCAAACCTAGAATCCTTCTCTGCGTTCAGGATTCAAAATAGCGCCCGCGACAACAAGACACTACTTTATCCCATTAGTGAATAATCTACTATACATATATCATGTTTGTTGAATTTGAAAAAAATAAATAAAACGATTTTTTATTTTATTTCTAAACCCCATGGATTTTGGAGTTAAAACTGGTTGCTAGTATTTTTATAGATCTTTATGAACCTGATAACACATATAAAATATCTGTTGCAGGGCGGGGGACGGGCCTAGCGAATTAGAAAAATAAATAAAACGGTTTTTTAATTTTTATTTTATTTCTAAGCCCCATGGATTTTGAAGTTAAAACTGGTTGCTGGTCTTTTTATAGATCTTTATGAACCTGATAGCACATACAAAAGATCTGTTGCAGGGCGGGGGACGGGCCTAGCAAATTAGGAAAAATGAATAAAACGATTTTTTAATTTTTATTTTATTTCTAAACCCCATGGATTTTGACATTAAAACTGGTTGCTAGTCTTTTTATAGACCTTTGTGAACCTACTAACACATACAAAAAATCTGTTGAAGGGGGGGGACGGGTCTCATACAAATATGGTCATCGTTCTTTCAAGTTCCACCGACGGAGACTCTAAACTCTGTCTCGGGGCTTTAATTTTATGGGTATGGTCCCCAGCCTGTTCACTTAAAAGTACTTCCTTTAATAATCTCCTTAATGCTGAAACTGCCGCCTTCACACCTATGCCCCTACACGCAAGTTCAAATTCCAGTTCGTCTTTCAAGAGGTAGAATGGATCCATGATGGTAACAACTTGAAATAATGACCAAACCTGCACCTTTACGTTATGAAGAAACTACTGCGTATGTTTAGATTAATCCTTTTAAGAAAACCGCACAAAACAAAAAAAAAATTTTTTTTTTTAAACAGCCTGTATTTTTTTTTTTTTTTAAACACCCTGTATTTTAAAAAAAATATTATATTCATTCAATCATTCAATTACCGGCCTATTTCAAAGCTGTGTGTGTTTGCTAAAGTGCTGGAGAAAATTGTGCACGCACAAGTCTATTCGGCACTCAAGCACAGTTTAAGTGAGAGTCAGCACGGCTTCGTTAGGGGTCGGTCTACCACGTCTAATCTTACTGTCTGTAGCGACTACCTCTCCGAGTGTATGTCACAGAGGTCCCAAGTCGATGTTATATATACCGACTACAGTAAATGTTTCGATCGGATTGATCACGTGATCCTGTTGCGTAAACTTTTATCGGTGGGAATCAGGGGTGATCTTTACCGATGGTTCAAGTCATATGTGGAGAACAGATGTCAGACTGTAGTACTGAATGGATACTGTTCTAAACCTGTGAATGTCCCTTCGGGGGTTCCCCAAGGATCCTTGCTAGGGCCATTGTTATTTATTATTTTTGTTAACGATATCTCTTCTTCTTTCCGGTATTCAAAAATATTACTATATGCTGATGACATGAAGATAATGAGACAAATAAGTACCGTGGCTGATGCTCGTCTATTACAGTCAGACCTTAATAATTTTCAGGACTATTGTATTAATAATAAGTTGGACTTGAATGTCTCCAAGTGTTATGTTTGCTCCTTTACACGGAAACCTATCCCGATCGTCCACAACTACATGCTTTTGGATACAGCACTAAATAGGGTCAACACTATCAGGGATCTGGGAGTTACCTTTGACGCTAAGCTCCTCTTTGATGCACACATTGACAATATAGTCAAGAAAGCATCAAAAGCACTTGGTTTCATTCTGCGGGTGTCCTCGGAGTTCAAAAATATTAAGACAATTAAAATATTATACTGTTCTTTTGTTCGCAGTCATTTGGAGTATGCCTCTCAAGTCTGGGACCCCAATTATAATGTTTACATAAATCGTATTGAGAGCATACAGAAAAGGTTTTTAAGGCACATTCAATATCGGTCCAGGACGTTTTTGACGAATTATACCTACCGTTGCAAGAAATTTCATATCCTACCACTGTATGAAAGGCGAAAAATATCAGATCTTGTGTTTCTTTTTAAAATTGCCAATGGAACAACTGGTGTTACCGAGTTGTTACATAAAATCGAGCTGCGGGTGCCGTCTGTGTTCTTACGTAGACCTCATTTATTGCACACCCCAGTGGTGGCCACTACATACAGACGGAACTCGTACATGATAAGAGCGAGTCGTGTGTACAACGCAATCTGCCAGGAAGCTGATATCGACATTTTCAATACTAGTGTTGCTAAACTGAAGAAAATTTTATCTAATTGCTTCTTCGAGCGCAAATAGCATCTTTTTCTGTTCTATCTTATATATTTATAGTCTATTATCAATTGTCTGTTTCATATGGTTATATAATAATATATACTATATTATATTATATATATATATATTATGCTACACGTGGAAACTTGTAATTGGCCTTATTTTATTTGATCTTTTACTTACTGTCTCTGTTTAGCTGTAAGTTTTCCTAAAAATAAAATAAATAAAAAATAAATAAATAAATAAAATTCACCAGTAAATTGTGGACGCTATGTGGGCGGTCACCGCTTTTTTAGGAAACTGTAGCTTTATTAGAGAAAAGCACTCATAGGCGCCGTGGCTTAGTTGGTTAAAGCGCCTGTCTAGTAAACAGGAGATCGTGAGTTCGAATCTCGCCGGGGCCTTGGTGGATTTATATATTTTTTATAATAAAAAAATATGGCAATCAAATCAATAGCGTATCCGGTGGTTGCCGCATAGACAAGCACTATGGGTTTTTGCGAGCTATTCGCATATAGGGTGGCAGGAAAATCGACGCGCAAATTGTCACCATGAATTTAGCACATTAGTCTACACCCTGTAGAATTTTTTTGTCGGTCACCAAAAAAAAAATTGCTGTTTCATAAAAAAAAGTGCAAGACCTACGCGATTAAAATGTATGGAACAGTGTTGTTTTTTTTTAATAACCGAGGATAAATTTTAAAGCAGAGGGGTTTAGAATCATGTAGGCATTGAAGCCATGGTAACAGGTTCTAAAAAACCGGCCAAGTGCAAGTCGGACACGCGCACCGAGGGTTCCGTACAAACTTGCTTAAAATATTTTGATCATAACTAAAAATATACGGTTTTCGCAATTTTTCCTTTATCTGTGCTATAAGACGATTGCTTCGTACCAAATTTCAGGATTCTGAGTTCACGGGAAGTACCCTGTAGGTTTTGATTCTCTTGCGAGTGTCGAAAACTTGCGGCATAAACGGCTGTATCTTTTGATTGCGTTGGCTTAGAGGTTTGATTTTTTCACAGCTCCAAGGGACAGTAGACCTGAGTATTTGATATAAATTCGAGCTGGATAACTCTAGGTGTTCCTGAAAAAAAGGGTCTTCATAGACAGACATACTGACGGACAGCAAAGTGATCCTATAAGGGTTCCGTTTTTTCCTTTCGAGGTACGGAACCCTAAAAAGTATAATCCAGCAAGGCCCCGGCGAGATTCGAACTCACGATCTCCTGTTTACTAGACTGGCGCTTTAACCAACTAAGCCACGGCGCCTGTGAAGAGTCAATTTAAAACATTGTACAAGAAGAAAATATTTTTTTGGAAGTAGAGTCCGCCAGTAGCCACAGAGTACTTATTTATTTATTTATTTAAACTTTTCGCACAAAAAGGTACAAAGGCGGACTTAATGCCTTAGGCATTCTCTACCAGTCAACTAAGGGTGGTGAAGAGATTAGATGGCAGGTGCTTTGGTTGAGAGGAACAATGAAAAAAAAAAGTTAAAATTAGGTACACAAATACATCAATAAGTTGTATACACATACATACTATTTACCTATCTTACGGCCGAACCCGATAAGCATTTATTTCAGTTAAACCAATTACAGGCACTTTTGAATTTTTAAGGGGTCGGTCAGTCAGAAAGATGAAGCTAGTTGCCCATTCCAAAGCGTAGGTACCTATGGAGAAGAACGGGCAAGCAACTCCATGGACACTCTTTTAAATCTAAATAATATGGTTACAAAGTCTTGGTCTATCACCAGTTTTGGCACACTGGAGGTAGACAACCTATCTATCTCTGGTTTTAACGTCCCAATAATCTATGACAGTAGCGATCTGTCTTTAAGAGGATAAATGACCGAAAGCGCGGTCACTGTCGGACTGCATAGAAAAGAAAGAGGTGCGCGATGACAATTATCTATTTACAAAAAATCTATCAAAAAATCTTATCTTATATTTCAACTTTATCGCTAAAGCATAAGGTTCATAGTTGATTGGAAACATTTGACAATTTCGGGTAGCTTGATGTGCTGGCGTCTGTACACTTCTGCCTAACCTTTTGGAGATTGCAGGCGTGACTTCATGTTATGTATTTCTTTGTCACTGTGGCGAAGATGTCAACAGCCTCGGACACCACGGCCTGTCTTGCAGCCGAAGTGCGGGTCGCTTAGCGCGACACGCGAACATTAATGACATCATCCGACGAGCTCTTGTTACCGTCGGCGTTCCAGCTGTATTAGAACCCAATGGCTTGGTACGCGACGATGGCAAGAGACCGGACGGTATGTCTCTATTTCCTTGGAAGGTGGGTAGGCCTTTAGTGTGGGACGCAACTTGTGTCGATACTCTTGCGCCATCTCACCTTCCTGGATCGGCATGCTGTGCTGGCGCTGCTGCTGCGGCTGCGGAAAACCTCAAGCGGCGAAAATATAATAACCTTATCGGAAATTATATTTTCGAGCCGTTTGGGGTTGAAACCCTCGGGCCGTGGGGTCCGAGTGCTCATGGTCTTTTTAAAGAAATTTCAAAACGGCTGGTTGACACTTCCCGTGACCCAAGGGCTGGCTTTTACCTTGGCCAAAGGCTAAGCATTGCCATACAACGTGGCAATGCCGCCAGTCTCTTGGGTACATTACCAGTCGACAGCGATGCGGATGAATTTTTCGACGCTATATTTTAGTTTTTGTATAGTTTTAGTTAAATTAGGTTTTAATTTTGTTATTTTTGTTAATTAAGCATATTATTATAAGAAAGAATAAACTAAAGATACCTTTCTTTGTTTCAGGCAACTGTAACAATTGTCTCAACTCCAAGAAGTATTGCAGGAGTCAAAGTGCAAAACTATAGCCTTCGGGAGGTAAGTTATCGTTAGTCGCAGGCCCGCGACTTGGTCTGTACGGATATCGTAAAAAAGAAGCTTATTCTGCATGAACTAAACGCAAATTACAAAAAAAAAAGTAATTAAAAAAAATTGGTAGTCTGTAAAGTAACCTAACCAAACCGAACCTCGGGGTGCCCTTCGCTCGCTCTTGCATCCTATGTCGACGGATATTTCGACGACTATTTCTGTGTAAAGGGTTTAAAGTTACCTAACCATTTTTTTTTTTTTTATTAACTTGGAGCAATGCTCATGCATTCTGCACTACCACGGGGAGATAGTGCAGTTATGTGGGACTCTAACCCACTAAAACTCCACGGTGTCCTCCTCTGCCGCTTACGGCGGGAACACAGGCACGCGTTAGCACTCATCCGTGAACCCGCCGCGGCTGTCCGTCACCATACCCTCCTCTGGGGAGTATTCCCAATCACCGGCGCACCAGAACACATAGCATGCCGTGACCACCCCAGGGACCAAACCAGCACACGGGTGCCAGATGACCCCGTGTCTGGGCACCCTTGGTCCCCGTGACGGGTCAGGTCATTGGCCCCGCCGCCTGCCAATTTTCGGGCGCAGAGGATAGGGAGAGCGGCCAACGTCATACCAACACTCCTCCTCCTCTGCGGCCCCACCGCGTCCGCCATCAGACGGTGGCGACCCCGTCAAGGCCGCGGAAGGTAGGGAGTCTAGGGAGAGCGGCGCACCGCAATACCGGCACTCGTCTCCCGCCGCGGCCTCCAACCCTCAGCCGCGGTACCTCCGATACGACATCGCGGCCCGCCTCAGCTGCGATGTCGCCCAAGCGGGACCGCAACCTACTTGTTGGCCGCTACGTCGTCGGCTTACTGGCAAAAGCCCTGACGAGCGGCCCCTCCTCGGGTTCCTCTTCACTTCACCGTGGGTGTCCAAGCCACGGCTACTGAGCCCCCCCGCCTCGACAGTGCGGGAACCCACTGGGCGGGAAAGTAACCTAACCAAATCGAACCTCGGGGTGCCCTTCGCTCGCTCTTGCATCCTACGTCGTCTATTGCGTTCGTTGAGTTCGGGTGCGGTAACGGTAACGGAAATAATTCGGAGTATTGAAAATCGGAATGTCGTTTTTCGGACCGAGAACCCATCGAGCATTTATTCTTCGAATATGAAAATCGAAAAACAAACAAGTCGCATTTATGACTTTCGGTAAAATAAATTTCGTGATTTTTAATGATAGACATTATAATTCTTAGGTATTATGAAATTCGGACTTTTGAAAATCGGAACATCGAAATTCGGTATAAAATATTTCGGAGTATTTGGGTGTTCCCCAATGGACTAGTGTAGAGATGGATGATAAGGTATATTGGGGTAAGACCGTAGGAATCAAATTCATTGCCTGTAAAATTAAATTTTGCTCTGATCTTCGTCGTAGCAGAATAAAAATAATGATGGAGAACACAAATGTTTATTACTGCATTAAATACATTGCCACATTAGGTGGTGGTCGGGGTGATAGTTCGTTATGACAGTTTTGTTAAATAAGTCCCAATACTTCTGCTTAGGCCGCCAGCTGCTAGTTAATTAGATTAAATGAAAGATCATGAGATTTAAATTTATTTCTAACCGATTTCTAAAAGAGGGAGGTTATCAGTTCGTATGTATTTACAAGATGAAAGTTTCAAGTCAGCATGGATGACCAAATCCGAAACTATAGGTAGATAATACCGAAAATTCTAGGAGTCACGGGGTCGATTTTGATGAATGCTAAAACTGCATCATAAAATTTTTGAAAAATCAATTGTTCTAGCTAGGAATCGAACTCACTGATTTTGAAAAAAAAACACTGCTTGTTTTATTGCACCCTCCAATGGTGTCGTTAATAAGGATCAAATTCTGGAAAGAAATGATATCTACACGGCAAAGTAAAGGAAAGTGGACATTTTTTTAACATAAAGTAAAATCCGATAAATAAATTGATTAATTATGGTTTAACAATGAATTCAAAATATACTTTATTATATTAAAAACGAAAATGCGAACCCAATAACACCGACTTCCGAAATTAAAGTTATTTACTTATCACTTTGTAGTGTTTTTTTTTTGAAGTCGGTTGTTTTTTTCTTTATAAAAAAATACGTGTGGCACTCGGGGACTGCCGCGGTAAAGCTATTGCATAGCATTTTTTATCAACTTATGCGAGCTTCGTACGGTCTACACGCATACGTCTAGTCGCACGCACACAAACACCGTGCCGAAGTCTACCGAACTGAAACGACGTTAGACTATGCACGGCTTTCAACGCCGCACCGCTGTGCCGGTCGGAGTGGGGGGTGTAAGGTTTATTTTCGTTACGGAATTTCTTGATTCGGTCGCCGCGCTCAAGGCCCGCGATAAAAGCTGTGCAATAGCTTAAAAGTTTTTACCCCTATTGTTCAAATTAGGTACCTTCCCAAAAACCCTTGCTTTGCGTCGCGCAGGCGGTAAAAATTTGGGATGAATCAAGAAAACTTATAAAGCCACGTTCGAAGTATTAATTAGGTACCTACGCAAGACGATAAAATATATCAAGCTATACATTTCTAGTATAAGCTGACTTTTTATTGTACGAAAACCCTTCACCATGTCAGGTCAGCTAGAACTAAAAATGTATAGTTTGTATATCGCTCATTTGGAGAAACATCGACTTAACTGCCACTTTTTAGGGTTCCGTAGTCAGCAAGGAACCCTTATAGTTTCGCTGTGTCCGTCTGTCCGTCCGTCCGTAAAGCAGCTTAGCTCAGAGACTCTTAGTACTAGAAAGCTATAATTTGGCATGGATATACATATTAATCACGCCGACAAAGTGGTAAAATAATATTGAAGTGAAACTTCTTTACGCACGCTTGACTTGGGGAGTAAGCTGGCGAACGCGTGACGTAAGCGTTACGAAAAGTGTGATCGGGCGAGGCGAACGGAAGTTGAGTGGGCGATATAAACAAGAGAAAGCAGTGCGCGCGCACATTTTCTTTCTCTCTTCCTCTCATAGCCAAATATGTTTGAAGTTTCACTTCAGTCGTGTGGTCATAGGGTCCATATTGGCTCAACTAAAGTTCTTTACCCGAAATTGTTCTTCCTAACGATTTGTAATCCGAATGATCACTCTTCCTAAAATTTTTCATCCTAAAGTTTTCATTCATACTATTTGTAGTGCTACCGGCGATGTTCATAACACTCATGTTTCCGAAAGTTGTAATTAATAATATCATTAATGTAAATATTTTAAACTCCTACTGTTTTTTATCCTAACGCTTTTATCCCTAAACATAATTACCATAATATTTTCATGGCCTGGGAGTTTATACGGGTAAGTAATATATGATATAATTACAAAACCTCTTATATTTACAAGATATAACAACTGAACCTATAATTTTATTTGATATAATGATCAGTTAATATAATAAACGATTGGTATAATTTTAATGTAACTAATTTCTATAAGAATAACAGACAATTAATATAAAATCGTTTGATATACCACTCAATAGACATAAAACCTATTTAGTCTAATATGATAAAAACTTTTTTTTTCATCCTATGTCGACGGAGCCCCGCTTCGCGGGGCCCCTATTTCTGTGTAAAGGGTTTAAAGTAACCTAAACAAACCGAACCTCGGGGTGCCCTTCGCTCGCCCTTGCATCCTAAGTCGACGGAGCCCCGCTTCGCGTGGCCCATAGATATATGAAAGCGTGGCCCCTATTTCTGTGTAAAGGGTTTAAAGTAACCTAACCAAACCGAACCTCGGGGTGCCCTTTGCTCGCTTTTGCATCCTATGTTGACGATCTAAACAAAAAAGATATGACTTTGAATAATAGTGTAAAAGATGGTTATGTTGAGAAAATATAGGAAAACAAATAAAAGTATAATCGATGTTTATTGCTACTGACATTATGAAGTTGAATGATTCGGAATTATGAACATTAGAGACAGAGTAGTTAGGAATTGTGATTGTTAGGATGAAAAATGTTAGGAAGAACATTTTCGGATTTCCAATTAATTATCGGAGTTGAAAATTTAGGTGAACTTTGGCGCACCCGTGGTCATAAGCACACTCGGTTTTTTTGTTATTTTTTTTTATCGTCTATCCCATGGTGTGGGATGTCGTTTGATAGGTCTTTCAAAAATATTGATTGTTTGTGAAAGCCATTTTTCTATTAAGCTTTAAAGTGCGAATTTTTGATACACTCAAGTGCCCCCCCCCCTGCCAGCTAAATGGTTGCTTTTAGATATATGAAAAAAATCACGGCAGTACAGGGTTATTGGAAAAACACCTACAACCTCTTAAGAGGTCATTGTACTCATCATTATGAACAACCTTTGCTATGGGACCAAACCTGAAATCGCGAAAAAAAACAGCTTTTCCCTACATTTTGACGAGTTAATAGAATGTAAATGTAGAGAACAGCTGATTTTTTTTTCGCGATTTCATGTTTGGTCACATAGTAAAAGTTGTTCATAATGATGAGAATGACCTCTTAAGAGGTTGCTGGCGTTTTTCCAATAACCCTGTATAATAACGAAATTAAAAGGAAAACTATCACAGCTAAGTAGGCTTTACAAGTTTACGAGTAATAAATAGTCGACCAACTTAAATTTGCAGTTGCAATGTATGAGAGAACATGATTTTCAACTACAATGTTAAGTTTGTTCTTGGGATAATTTCATTCCAAATACGGAACCCTTCATTGTGCGTGATCCGACAGGCACTTGGCCGGTTTTTGTTTTTTAAGTCTTTGCTTTCCTAACGTAAATACGCTTTCTAAGTGATTTGTTATATTTAACTTAGAAATTATACATTTACGTCGATGTTTCTCCAAATGAGCGATTATGTCGTCGTGTGTGTATCTATTCTTCCAAAGCAATTTAAAATTTCGAGTTTCTAACAATAGCCTCCGTGGCGCAATGGCTAGCGCGTTCGGCTGTTAACCGAAAGGTTGGTGGTTCGAGCCCACCCGGGGGCGATAACACTTTTTGGACTAGTAAATATTTTATTGTTTGTTTAATTAATAATTTATTAATTACAATTAATTGATAAAAAAGAAAAAAAATAAGTGGACAAAACACAATTTTCAGAATTTTAAAATATTTTTCCCTGTCCATTGCCATTTTATACATTTTTTATTCAGATACTTATTCGATCTAAATTATGGGCACAATTCATTCAGGTGTTATTAAAATTGCTTACTAAAAAAAAAACTGGGCAATGTTGTATGAAAATAAATCAATACTATGGGTATCTCTCCCATTATAAGTCTGAAATAAATGTAGGTATTTTTTTAAATTCTAAACTAATAGGTATTTTATAGAGAAAAGAGTTGAAAAGACTAGCAGCGCCCAGGTTTCACCCGCATAAGTTTCGATCCCGTGGGAATATCGGGATAAAAACTATCCTATGTCCTTTCCCGGGACTCAAACTATCTCTACACCAATTTTCATCTAAATTGGTTCAGCGGTTTAAGCGTGAAGAGGTAACAGACAGACACACTTTCGCATTTATAATATTAGTATGGATTTGATATTCTGTTTTTTATTACGCTTTTATGATAAAACGGCTGAAAGGTATTTTTATCCCGATATTCCCACGGGATCGAGATTTATTCGGGAGAAACTGCGGGTCGCAGCTAGTTAATGATAAATGATAAATTAAATTATTTATTTTCTGTAAGTAGGTTTGTACAAACACTTTTACACGTCAATCATATATTTTTCTTTAAGCAAGATGAGGTCGGCGTTTCCTATCTGACTACTCTGAGAAGAAAGGCCGAAACAAACTCAGAGGTCACAGTCTCTTTTAAAGTTCAAACAAAATCTTGGTCAGATCATGTGAAGACCATGTAGATTGGTGATTTGGTGTAGTACTCGTGATAAACGAAGAGAAAATACTGTAAATTTACTCCGTGTTTAATAAAAAAAAAACCGGCCAAGTGCGTGTCGGACCATACACAATGAAGGGTTTCGTAGTTGGAATGAATTTATCCCAAGAACAAACTTAACATTGTAGTTGAAAATCATGTTCTCCAATACATTGCAACTACAAATTTAAGTTGGCCGACTATTACTCGTAAACTTGTAAAGCCCACTTTCCTTTAAACTTCGTTATACAGGGTGAAATTGAAAACATGCGACAAATCGAAATGGGAGTTTGTACTCATCATTATGAACAACTTTTACTATGGAGCCAAACCTGATATCGCGAAAAAAAATTTAGCTGTTCCCTACATTTATGTTCGCATAACTCGTCAAAATGTAGGGAACAGCTGATTTTTTTTTTCGCGATTTCAGGTTTGATCCCGTAGTAAAAGTTGTTCATAATGATGAGTACAATCTCCCATTTCGATATGTCGCATGTTTTCAATTTCAACCTGTATACATATATAGGTACTACTGCCGTGACATTTGAATTTCTAACTACAACCGTTTAGTAGGTAACATTTTAGATTTGGTAGAGTTATAGTGACATGAAAAACGTTCCCGGTAGTGTCCGTCCCTGCTTCTTTTAGATTTTAAACATTGACACGACAGTATTTTATGTAAAAACTAAATAAATAAATAGTAAATAGGTTAAATAAGTAGAATTAAGTGTGACTGCTGTTATTTAAATTGATTATATTTCACTCCACATCAATCTTGACTGTAATAATGTTTGTTGTACTTTTATTACAAAGTGTGCCCCTAAAAGAGCCTTTTTTAACTTCTGTCTAATGCTATAGTAAATTGAGTATAGGCTTTTTCAAAAGTCTCTCCGACCCCATTTCCTCTTAAGTTAACTAATCTAAAACTAGTGCTATTATATATTCTGTGAAAGCGGCTAGGCAGATTGTGGTATTTTTAACCGACGAAAAAACGGAGGAGGTTGTCAATTCGACGCGTATATTTTTTTTTTATGTATGATCACATTGATCACGCATAACTTTTTACAGAGTAGTCCGATTTTGATCATTCTTTTTTTAAACAAATTTATTCAAGTGTCTGTTCGTTCACAGGAGGAGTCTGAGTCCTTCCCATTTTTGGGGATAGGTCAGGGCGGAGAAGTCATAAAGGAAGCTAAGGAAGCGTGGCTGGAACTCCTCAGAATGATGGTTATGCTATCTCAGTATCGAGACACGTTCACGCTGCTTGACTTGGCCAACAGGAATGCCACCAAGTAAGTGACAGCACCTAGTAGTAGTAGTCAAGTAAATGATTTTGACAGCAACTAATACTGTTTGTGTGCATAAATATCGAAGTTATTAGCCGACGAAGGTGTTTAGAGAACTACGGTCGGGGATATTAATCGTGGTTTATTAAATTGACACGTTACGTCAGTTTCCCGTGCGTTATAGCCATTTCATAAAACTGTCAAAGAATGAATTCTATGACAACTGTCATTCTTTGATAGTTTATGGAGTATGTCAAGCAATTAGGCCGTGGCTTGTCCACGACCTCGCCGCTATTAGCGGTAGCTTAGCGCGGGGCGGCGAGCGGTAAAAACAAATATACCAAAAGGTATGAACCATGCCACGACGCACCGCTCGCAGCGTCAACGCTAGACAAAAGAAACCGTGCCGCTTGCCGCGCCGCTTGCCGCTAAGCCAAAAGTCGTGGCCGGGCGGTAAAGCTAGGGTGTCGTCCGCCATTTTGATTGACGTCACTGAAACGTTATTTATGAAAAGTGGTTAGTGTTTCCTACAGGGCGCTTTTTGACAACGTAAAATTAGAGAAATGCGAAGAACGTTAGAGAGTATCGTACCTTCCCCTGAGGCGACAAGCGGGAGAGTTAAGAGCTCGAGCATTACAAAAAAAAAAAATAATTATTGATTTGAATTTTTTGATTAATTATTGTCATGGGTGGCTGGTTATTCTAATTCGCTGTATATTCATCTCAACTAAGTTCTTTATAAAGTTTTTGGTTGCACAATAATTTCTTAGTTGCTGTCAGCAAACTAATTATTGTTTAATGTCTCTTAAAATAAATAGCATGATTCAAACTACCTACATTTTCTTACATTTGCGACCGATGAGAAAATTGGTATGCCCTACAATAGAAATTACAGTAACCCCTGTTCAATATAGCTGAGCAACAATGTGCATTTACGTTACTACAATATTACCTATTATACAGGGTGAAATTAAATTCATGGGCATCCTTTTATGGGGTCATTTTACTCATAATTATGAACAACTTTACAATGGGACTAAACCTAAAAACAGCTGTTCCTTGCATTTATGTTCACATAACTCGTCAAAATGTAGGGATGAGCAAATTTTTTTTCGCGATTTCAGGTTTGGTCCTATAGTAAAAGTTGTTCATAATGATGAGTACAATGACCCCTTAAAAGGATGCCCATGAATTCAATTTCATCCTGTAGTAGTGTCTCATACTTGCACCCTAATTGCATTGCATATCACTTTCAACCACCATCTGAATCATTTTGAAGGATATTGCTTATCTAATGCTTCCTAAATTTGTAAATTTGTCTGCTCAGCAACGTAAATAACGCAATGAATGTTGTTGAACTGTCAAAATGCAAGCCATTACTACGGTTAGTGTTTTACGTAATTTCCTCGCGGGCCTTACCTACTTGTAATTTATAACCTAAGCTAAGACGCAATTCCCGTATTTTTAAAACCGTTGGCATTTTAATCTCATTCTCAATCTGTCCAATCCCACTCCCTCTCACTGAGAGGAGGCCTGTGTCCCAGCAGTGGGATCATTATAGGCTGATAATGTATGTATGTTATGTAGCTGCTTAGATATAAGAAAGAAGGTATCTATGGTAAGCTGCTTTAAAAACGGTGAAGGAAAACATCGTGAGGAAACCGGTATGTCTTAGAACCAAAAATTTGAAGACATTAGACATGTGACATCTACCAACCCGAACCGGGCCCGCGTGGCGAGGCAAGGAGCACTATTCGGTACAAAGAGACAGAGCATTATGACGCCGCCTGTCAAAAATTTCCTTTTGGTACTGACGTGAAGGACCTAGGCTTGCACATTGATTGTACCCTGAACTGGCGGACTCAAGTCGCTAGGGTGAGCCAGAAGGTTACTGGAACGCTGCGGGCTCTGTACCGTTTGAAAAATTTATTACCATCAAGTACGAAGACAATGCTTGTGCAGTCCCTTATTTTCCCTATCATCGATTATGGTGATGTGTGCTACTATGACCTGAATGCAGATCTCCTCAACAAACTTGACCGTCTTCTCAATAACTGCATTCGATTCGTTTTCAATCTGCGTAAATATGATCATGTTTCTGCGCATCGGTCGCTTCTAAAGTGGTTGCCCATACGCCAACGTAGAGAACTAAGGGCGCTGACAACCTTGTTCTCATTTCTTGATTCTCCGTCTTCCCCTGGTTATCTAGCCCCCCATTTTCAGTACATTTGCGCCAACCACAATAGAAATCTACGCTCATCACACAATCGTCTTCTTCAATGTCCCACTCACCGCACAGACTTCATTCACTCTTCCTTCTTCGTTCAATCTATCTCTCTATGGAATGCGCTCCCTCAGGAGATCAGGATGGCAACCAACCGATTATCTTTTAAAGTTAAGGTTCGCGAGCACATTCGCAAGAAGCTGGCAGTATCATCACAACGGTAATATTTTCTCATTGTTTGTCTTACTTCTTTTTAGTTAGTTAGTAAGTATATTCATGTATTTATGTATATATATTTGTGCTTATATTTATATATAATTAGTTATAGATTATATTCATAGTTCTTATAGGTTTATGCGTATCATTGTATTTAAAATATTTATTCCTTAATTTCATGATTGCACCTACCACTGTTTGTCTCTGCATCACCCAAAGGTTGACTGGTAGAAAATGCCTATGGCATTAAGTCCGCCTCTGTACATTTATGTGCTTGAAGTATTAAATAAATAAATAAATAAAAATTGTATAGCAACAAAATTGATACAAATTCTTTACAATTTGCTACAAGTTTTATGAAAATTTGCATGCATTGCATTGTATTGTTCCCTTGTTGTGTGTTTTATTGTAGTTGTTGTGTTGTGTAAGGGTCAGGACACATTGATCGACGGCGTTCGACGGTTTGTCCATTCAAAAAGAGAGCAAAGTATGGAACGACGTACGCATCCTTTCGCATCGACGCGACGAACGCGTTTTGGCGTAGTGTGCTCCTTTTCAATCAACAAAGTGCGAAAGGCCGTCGATCAATGTGTCGTGACATTAAAGCTACATACGCGTAGCCTTGCGAGTAGCAAAGTGAAACGAAACGCTCTAGAGTCTCCTAGCGTGTATCGAAAAATGTTAAGTCGCTACACTCTAGGCGCTAAGGGCGTTCGCTACGTTAAGCGTGCGCACGCGGCGGGTATTGCGTGTAGTGTACAAACCCGTCGCGTCGCACGCGTCCGCTGTAAACGCTGCTCATATTACTTATTTTGTCTTTCAATACAAACACGCGAGGCGGGCACCCGGCGCGTGCGCACGCTTGACGTAGCGAACGCCCTAAGTAAGCCACGAGTCAATGCATGCGTAGTTATACTGAAATAACTGAAAACCTATCAACCTCTAATTATGAACAGCGTTCACTATGAGACCAACACAGAAAAAGCGAAACAAAATTTGCTCCATACATTTTATGATAACTCAAGAAAACAGTATGGAAAAGCTGTTTTTTCACTATTTCAGCGGGGTCATTGTGTAACAGACTATCAGTGGCAATGGCTTTCATTATGACAGTTCACGCCAACGACAGCAGACAGAGACAGGGGGGGGGGGGGTCACTTAACGACATTCGTGTGTTATTTACGTTGTTGAATAGACAAATTTTTGAAACCTTATGGTGCAATCTTTCAAATTGAGATCGATAGTGTGTTACGCAATTATTTAGGGTGCTGGTTTTGATTTGGAGCATTTATTTCCGAAAGGTGGAAGGTGTATTATTTATACGTCAATAATATTAACTTACATAGAGCGCAGACATTTCGATGTTTTGATATGCCGCCATTGCACCTTTGCAGGGGTGGGTCAACCCTCTTGCTAATATTTTAATAAAATAAAGACAAAAATGTACGTAATTTGGATCATGCTATTAATAATAATAACGTGAGTATTTTTTGCTTATATTTTAAACGCAAAGTGAGGTAAGAATTTTAGGTATTTTTTTTTTAATATTTAGTCAAACAACATTATCAATACTTACTTACTATTTTTCTGTTATCAAGGCAATATATATATCGGCATGTATATAAGATCGCTGACTTTTTTAGCGTCTGGTCAAAAAAAGGGTATAAAAGATAAACGGATTAGAAGAATCCTATGGCACAGAAATGATTATTTTTTTTTTGTGTTAGAATGAAAAGTTTACTTTTCGATTTTTGAAAACATAAAATAGATTCCTGTGCCGAAAATAGGCTTCTATTCCGTTAACGTTTTATACCCCGTTTTTATTTAGACCATAAAAAACTCATTAACAAGTAACAGAAAAAAGAAAATGCAAAAGAAATCAGTTTTTATTTATTACTTCTTGTTAAATGTTTAAAAAAATATTCTTATTCAACTTTGCACATACAGGTAAGGTACGTGGTTGAATGAAACAAGAACATTTTAAACTAATAAGATATAACTCTTGAAATATTCCTGTTTACCTATTTCTGAAGAGAAGGAGTTTAATAAATTGAGTAAAATAATAGTACATTTACTTCCTTATGTAATATAAATTTGGTTTATTTTATTCAAAATCAATGAAATGGTGCTGAAGTTTCGAAAATACAGATTTATAGACAGTCGAAAGAATGATAGAAAGAAATAGTACTTATTGCGACTCGTTCAGGAAGATCACAAACTAAACTAAACACAGTCAAAAAAAAAAATGCACAGATCTCGTGCCTTTCACGACTTTCGGATATATTGAAAAGAATTTAAAATTATTTTTCTAAACAAAATCTCAAAAATTAGCGAAATGGCAACACCCACAAGACCGCGACCATTATTCGAAATCTAACCCAATGTAACCGTCGAGAGATGGTTGTGTTCAAGATTTAAAAATTCCCTCACTCACCACCGCAGCTTCGGCTTGCTGGCTGGCTCTGACGGCCAGCCTCAGCCGTGGCGGCGCGGCGGCGGCTACCTCGTAGCGTCCTGCTCCTCAGCCCGCGGGCCGCCTCGCCCCTACGCGCCTATTTATAGCGCCTTCCGCGCGTTGCCCAAAATACGGCTACACAAAGGGCACCTTAGCACCTAGACCGTAAGATATAGAGAGGTCCTGTTTTTCCAAAATGTAGCCTAACTCAATACCCCGAGGGCCCTTTTTTATTTTTTTATATCACATTTAGGTTTCGAGATATAGACGATTTTATCACAAAATACATGAACAGTGTGCGAATTTTTTCAACATTTTTGCATTTTCCAAAAAAAGCTTTTTTGAGACCTTAACTATTCACGTAGCCCTAAAACTCACGAAGCCCTAGCTAAATCTCACTATTTCGTAAAATGAGGGCCTATATTCGGAGCCAGTGGAAAAGAATTATCAATGCTAAAAACCAAATTATATTTAAAAAAAAAAGTAACAATCAGAAAGTCCTATACGAGGCCAAAAGGCTCCTATCTCAGCATGCGTTCTTACCTGTCAGTGATCTTATGACTGCTTCAGTGGGCAGAGATCGCGCAGTGGAATTTTGGGCCCTATCTATGGTTGACAGCAATAATGAGTGAACAAATGTCGCGAGTAAAGTTTTGAGTATGAATGTCGATGGCTATAAGAGTAGGGGAAGACCAAAGAAACGATGGATGGACTGTGTGAATGATGATATGGTTGAAAAGGGGGTAACTGCCGAGATGACGACTAATAGAGAAGTATAAAAGAAAAAGACATTGGCGCCGACCACAAGTAAATTGGTATAAGGGCGGGAAAATGATGATGAGCCTGGTACCAAAATTTTATTTTTAAAATATAATGAAACTATCAATTATTTTGCTTAATTGTAATTGAAACTCTCTTCGTAGTCTTTATTTGTAGACATAAAATAAAATAGAAGAAATATGATATTGTTTTGAGATTAAACGGTCTCATTCAAAACGAACTCAGTTTCAAAATTAGGTTTTATAAAAAAAACTTAGTGTCATTTTTAAGTTTGACATTATGTACTTACAATTAAAAAAAAATTGATTTCTTTTAACTTTTCTTGAAACAAAGTTATATTCTATCCCCCTTACTAATAAAAGTTTGTTAACGTCTGTATAGTTACACAACGCTTTGTCTTCTTCTTTCAAAAGTCAAATTACTGACGACTGAAAGAGAGAAATCGGTGTGATATAATACGTTTATTAGTTAGGGGGTGTGTAGTTAGAAGCTGTGTCTAGTATAATAACCCTAAATGGCCCTAAATTTAGGGCCAGGCTGCCGATGAACTCACCCTTCCTTCTTTTAGCTCTAAAGACTGGACAGCGTCTTTATTTAGGCACTTAAATATCTAAAAAAACACCTTATTGAACCTAACTTATATACTTATAGCGTTAGTGGACTTAACCCCATTATACAGGATAATTTTGCTATCACCATCCAAATTTTTACAGGGTGTTCTACCCATGAATATGAACAACTTTCACTATGGGACCAACTCTGAAATCAAGAAAAAAAAACAGCTGTTTAATACAAAAGTTCAATACCTACTTGACCAAAATGTATGAAACAGCAAATTTTTTTTTCGTGATTTCAGAGTTGGTTGGTCCCATAGTGAAAGTTGTTCATATTCATGGGTAGAAAGAACAACCTGTAAAAATTTGGATGGTGATAAAAAATATCGCTGTAGGTATTAATATTAAACTTTTTCATACGGTAACAGCGGAGTAATAGCATCATACACTAAGAATAGCAATGGCTTTCATTTCGTCAGTTTAACAACATTCATTGCGTCATCTACGTTGTTGAGTAGACGAATTTTTCGAACATATTATGAAACGATTAGTTTTATCCTTCGTTCAGTTCATTATTCAGATTGAGGTTAATAGTGTGTTGCGCAATCAGGGTGCCAATAAAAAAAAAAAAAATAGCAATCTTGCCCCCCTGGCTGTTAATATGGCGTAACAATTTTTTAATTTTTATCCTGATATTCCCACGGGACTGAAACTTATGCGGGTGAAACCGCGGGGCGCAGCTAGTAGAGAATATGTTAGTAGCAGATGTCGTGATTCGAAGTAAGGAATCATTAAGGTGAATGTGCCATGGTAGACCGCGAAATTTAAATTTTCTTACGTTTTTTGCAATTTGCAGATCAGTGTCAGGTTGTGTCTTGATCCAAATATGATTCGCGACTATAATAGACATGTATTTACAGAATCATAGTCATTAGAATCATTAATATATCTCTTTAAGTTAGATTTCTACCATAAACACTTTTCCATACGAGATTTGTTCTTAACGGTAGAAATCTAACTTAGAAAGATGTATTAATGATTCTAATTATTATAATTCTGTAAATACGTACCGGTTATAGTCGCGAATCATATTTTGATCAAGATACAACCTGACACTGACCCGAAACTTGCAAAAAACGTAAGAAAAATTGAATTTCGCGGGCTACAACTACCCATTCACCTTAAGTGGTCATAGTGAAATAGGGCTTGAGTGGCTAAGTAATAACAGCCACACGGGTCGATCGATCAGGTTAAGCCACGCTTGCCGCTGTTGGTCCGTGAATGGGTGACAATCTTTACATACCAAGGCCCCTCCGTAAGCACGTTAAGCCGTTGGTTCCGGCTGTCATTCGTGGATCTTTGACAGTCTTTACGGGTCGTCTAAAGCCCGAAAGTCTGACATCCAGTCTTACCAAGGGGTATTGTATTACCCAGTAACGGGGTTATGAAGGTCAAATAGGCAGTCGCTTCATGTAAAGTACTGATATTCAGCTGCATCCGGTTAGACTGGAAGCCGACCCCAACATAGTTGGGAAAAGGCTAGGCAGATCGTGTCCCAGAAAAAGTTCGATTTTGTACTTACTCATGCCATATTAACTCCCCGGTACTGTATTTTATTTTATTGAAACTCTCAGGAAACCACATCTAATGAAATAACCTCGAATATTAGGCCTCTTACGCACCAGCGGCTAACCTCGCGGCTAACCTCGCGGCTAGCCGCTTTTTTTATTTTAATCTGCAACCGCTTATTATGATTGTACGCGTGCAGGCTAGTTGTATAGAGATATGAGGAACAGGGTGTAAATTTTACTCATACTCTATAGAAAAGGGAGGATCCTCCGACCAGACGGGTGTTGTATCTGGCGGGCAACTGCCCGATGATTCATGTCGGGCCGTTGTATCTATGCTATTTGCGCGGTAAACTCTGCTTGCGAGATGCAGGATTTGCGTAACGTCAGTAATGACGCGTTGTTCGCATGTGGTGTTGTAGATACCGCTACAGTTGCACTAGCGCCTCAAAGTTTCAACCGCGGCGGTTGAATGAGGGCCGTGACCCGCTACCTACCTATCTACCTTTAATTTACGGCGAGCCGCCGGTGATTTTGCAAGTTCACGTTCGTGAGTTCAATACAGAGATGGACAGAGAATTTATTATTGAAATTCAACAACAAGAAACTACTTGGAATTGAGAAGGACCAGCATAATTATAAGAATAGAGTTTTAAAACGGAGACATTGGGTATTTTTTTCTTTTATTGTTTTCGGGAATAATCACACTATAACACTAATATTATAAAGGCGAAAGTTTGTGAATGTGTGTGTTTATATGTTTGTTACTTCTTCACGCCACAACGGCTGGACCAATTTTGATAAAATTTTGTACGGAGGTAACTGACACCCTGGATTAACATATAGGCTACTTTTTATCCCGATATTCCCATGGTATCGACATTTACGCGGGAAAACCGCGGGCGCAGCTTGTAATAGGTAAGTACCACAAGCTATTTGCTACCTACCTTGACGGCGTCAATGCTGTTTCTGGACCGACAGTACATAGCTACTCCGTCTTCAAGCGAGCGGTCCAATTGCTTGACGCGTTTCAACATCACAATTGGTCGCCATGGCGGTCAAGCTATTCCAACCGCGTCGGGCGGCTGGCCGCGCAAACGGCCCGCCTAGGCGGCTAACTGCTAGTGTATATGAGGCCTTAGACCTCTACTTAATTTTCTGCTTCATTATTCCCAATGATTAAGTATCCACATCGAGGTTAAAAACCTATTATTTATGAAACTCCAAGCGTCATATTAACTCCCGAGTACTCTTTTACTTAATTTTATTTTATTTATATTCACAGGGAAAAAATCCAATGCAATAACGTCAATTTATCTTTACTTAAATTTTTCTTAAATTTTTCTCTTTATTGGTAAGTATCCACTTCTATTTCATTAAAATCTAAGTACTTCCGATAGGGAGATTCCGACGTCAGATATCGTGGAAAATTTGCACGACTTTTATTAACCGACTTAAAAAAAAAGTACTTAATTAAAAAACTAAAAAACCCGACTGCGGTAAAAACTTAAGTTAAAAAAACTGAAAAGCTAAAAACAAGCGCATTTTATTAATTAAATAATAGTTGGAAGCAGGCGGGACCCATTTGAGTTTAAAAATATAAAAATGGAATGGGTACAAATTTGAAAGATTTTTTTTTTATTTTTTTTATTACGTGTTTTTTACGATTTGTCACTTGAAATTACTTTTAACCATATAAGTTGTATATATTTTTGTAATCACCTTTTAAAACCCAATATTTTGGTATCGCACTCGATGGTATTAGAAGAAGAAAAAAAGTTTCGAGCTCCACATTATGGCACCCCAAATCCGCCATTTTACTTTGTTTTTAATTTTAATGTAGCCAGTGATACTCGCGCTGCCAAGACAAATATAAAGACGTATAATTTATCTAAATCCGTTCATTCGTTTAGAAGTTACGAGGGAACAAAGAAACGGACATACATATGTACATACATACATACATATAGGTCAAACACATAACCCTCCTTCTGGGCTTCGCCGCAGTCAGGTGATAAAAAGAAGGCGGTTCTCAATTCAACTGTACCTATGTTTTTTTTGTATGTTTGTTACACGATATCTCCGACAATTTTGTAAATCGATTTCAAAAATCCTTTTTTTGATGGATAGGGTATGTCTCAAGAGGGGTCCTATATAAATTTTATTAACTTTGCTTGGGTGGTTTTTGAGTTAGCATACGTATTCGTTTCGTTTCGTTTTTGGTCGACATTTGGAGGGTGTGTCCTTTGTGAAGAGTAGGTATCCACTAAGAAATGGTTTTTCGAAATTCCACCCCTAAGAGGGTGAATGGGGGGAGGGTGAAATTTGACGCGGACGAAGTCGCGGGCGGAAGCTAGTTATTTATAAAATCATACTGTTCCGGTATTCCGTTAGAAAAAATTGTCCTTAGAAGAAAGGGTGGTTTGCAGCAGCGATTAAAAATTCTGTTTTGTTCAGAAGACAAATTGTGCTCAAGAAAATTGTGCTACCACGCGGTAATTGTGCTATACGGAAGACCATCTTTAAATTAATTGTTGATTCAATCTTGGTTACCAGTGGCGTGCATTGGTTTTCAGAATAGGTAGGCACTAGGCTGGGTCTAGTCTAGGCAAGCGCGGTCACTAATCAGAAAAAAAGTGAGGTCAAAAGTGTGGTTATTTGAGTAGGCATGCCTACTTAAGGGTGATAAATTGCGAAGGTCGAACGTCATGGTATTATGCGTGATACTTACGTATTTTTAATTTTTTGAACGAGTAAAGACCAATGACAATGTGCGAATAGTAGGAGCCGAGTAGGCCATCCGGCGACTGCCTACTGCCGCGCGTGTTTGTATGAAAATTTTGTTTTTTGTTAGGTATGATAATTTAGTGAGTTTCTTAATTGTGGGGCACACACACTAAAATGTGATTGACAGGCTTATGTTGATATATCGAGGTAGGCACTGCTTATATGCCTATATGCAATGCACGCCACTGCTTATGGCTGTCCAACTACCCGTTATGATTGAAGCACCCTAATTGATAAAGGATATTGCTAAGCCATTGCCGTTGCATTGCATTTGCTTTCCCATTGTCTTTAAGAAATATTAAGTTCTTTCCAAGTTCTTTTATTTTTAAATTTATAATAATGATTAAAATGTTTTTGAATAAATATTAATATTCCGGTATTTTATTAATCATAATCAGCATATAATGTTCCCACTGCTGGGACACAGGCCTCCTGTCGGTGAGAGGGATTGGGCCGTAATCCACCACGCGGGCCCCGAGCGGGTTGGTAGATGTCACATGTCTTCGAATTTTTGTTTCTAGGACTTTTATTAAGAGCTTCACTTTTATGGGAAATATTTATTTCTTTGTAAATGCACATCAAGGAAGGTCATTTACGTTATAAAAATATAAATTATTTTTCAACACACTTGCTCGTAAAATGGCTCTTAATGCATAGCTTTTAGATCCATAATGCAGTGTATTACAAACGCGTGCTTTTTCTTTACGTTACGGTACTTGTGCTTTATTTCCACAGATAACTATTTAATTTACTAGTCGGAGGTCGGAGAAGTGCGTTTTTTTTTTAATCTCTTCAAAGAGACTTCATGCCAAAAAAAATCCGCGAGCCATATTTTACTTTTTTTTTTTAAATAGTCTGAATTGTCCTTGGTCCCAAGATGAACTAATTTATTTACCTTAAGATGAATGCGCAGTTGTAGCCCACGAAATTAAATTTTTCTAACGTTTTTTGCAATTTTCAGGTCAGTGTCAGGTTGTATCTTGATCAAAATATGATTCGCGACTATAACAGATACGTATTTACAGAATTATAATCATTAAAATCATTAAATACATCTTTCTAAGTTAGATTTGTTCAATAAGAACAAATCTCTTATGGAAAAGTTCATAGGGAACAAATCTAACTTAAATATTATTAATGATTCTAATGACTATAATTCTTTAAATACATATCTATTATATAAAAATGGCATATGTCCAGCAGTGGACGTCTTTCGGCTGAAATGATGATGATGATGATATAAATATACATTTTGATCAAGATACAACCTGATACTAACCTGCGAATTGTAAAAAACTTAAAAAAAATTAAATTTCGCAGTCTACCACTGCGCATTCACCTTAGGGTGCATCCACACATAGCGAGGCATGTGCCGCAAATGATTTTTTTATATTTACGGTTGCCTCAGGCATCTAACATACAAAAAAGAGCACTTGCGGCGCATGGCTCGCTCTGTCTGGATGCACCTTATAATTTTCCGTCGTCCCTCCCGTAACCAAACGGAAAAGACCACTGGCGTTCTATTATTGCGGATTCTCACTGAATTAATGTATATTTCTCTATGCCAGTAATACTTTCTAATTCCATACTAACTAAACTACAATTTGACATACGACAACACTACGATCAGTCTTAACATTATTTTGTGTTTATTATATTTTTTCTATAGGCTGTTTATCGGTTTAGCCTTTGGCTTTAAGTAAATAAACCGCGCGCCGCGCTAGCAATGCGCGCGCAGGTGTAGGAATGACCATTACTTACTCTATGGGTAAACCTGCGCGCGCACGCCAGCGCGGCGCGCGGAATGACAAACCCAGCCCGCCATTATCCATACAAGTTAATATTTAACAATACAAGTCTGTTTTTTTCCTCGCAAGTGTGTTGAAAAACGTCGTATGATACGCGTGTGCATTGATAATTAAACATAGCACACATGTATCATAATGTACTATTGTCAAACGAAAATATACCTATTATAGTAAATCAGAAGTTGCCAAAGATGCAATCTTTACTCAATGAGTATTTCTTACAGTGCCGAAGGTACTATTCAAACTTGATTCCCACCGGCTTCCCTTCGAAAATTCAGAACATAACCACACTATAGTCAATTCATAATTGAATTTTTTTTGGCATTTTTTTTTTGCTCCGGCTTAGCTCTGTCATAAATTCACCCTTCGCCACTGATTTCTTAATCACCATACACCTTTATTAGTTATTAATGCAACTGTTGTATAATAAGGGGTATTAAAACACGAATGTGGCTAATAGTATCACATGTGTGTTTTAATACCTACCTAATTATGTACAGTTGCATACAAGACTTTATTTACACCCATGATATGAATCCTCTTTAAAAGGTTCTGAAACAGTTTTTTGCAAGACTAATATCGAACAAAAATGGCGGCCGGCGGGATACGACGTGAATTCGAATAACCTATAAATGATTTTTTTTTAATTACGGTGCTGTGGTAGTGAATCGCGCGTGCATGACTATGTTCTTTTTTTGAAAACGAGTTGCATAATGAAATTTAGTACAACATTATAACACTCGTTTGGATGATATTATGGTTACTATGACACTGGTTTTTTTTAATGTTGGCAATAAGCTAACTGTTTCAGAAACTTTTATAGAGGATTTCTAGCATGGCTGTAGATAATAGTATATTATGATACATGTGTGCTATGTTGATCATTTTATCAATGCACACGCGTATCATACGACGTTTTTCAACACACTTGCGAGGAAAAAAACAGACTTGTATTGTTAAATATTAACTTGTATGGATAATGGCGAGCTGGGTTTGTCATTCCGCGCGCCGCGCTGGCGTGCGCGCGCAGGTTTACATAGAGTAAGTAATGGTCAAAACCGATAAACAGCCTATAGAAAAAATATAATAAACAAAATAATGTTAAGACTTATCGCAGTGTTGTCGTATGTCAAATTGTAGTTTAGTTAGTATGGAATTAGAAAGTACTATTTGCATAGAGAAATATACATTAATTCAGTGAGAATCCGCAATAATAGAACGCCAGTGGTCTTTTCCGTTTGGTTACGGGAGGGACGACGGAAAATTATAAGGTGCATCCAGACAGAGCGAGCCATGCGCCGCAAGTGCTTTTTTTTGTATGTTAGATGCCTCAGCCTGAGGCAACCGTACATATAAAAAAATCATTTGCGGCACATGACTCGCTATGTGTGGATGCACCCTAAGGTGAATGCGCAGTGGTAGACCGCGAATTTTTTTTTTTTTAATTTTTTTACAATTCGCAGGTCAGTATCAGGTTGTAACTTGATCAAAATGTATATTTATATAATAGATATGTATTTAAAGAATTATAGTCATTAGAATCATTAATATATATATATTTAAGTTAGATTTGTTCCCTAAGAACTTTTCCATGAGAGATTTGTTCTTATGGAACAAAACAATCTAACTTAGAAAGATGTATTTAAAAAAAAAAGTAAAATGGCTCGCGGATTCTTTTTGGCATGAAGTCCCTTTGAAGAGATTAAAAAAAAACGCACTTCTCCGACCTCCGACTAGTAAATTAAATAGTTATCTGTGGAAATAAAGCACAAGTACCGTAACGTAAAGAAAAAGCACGCGTTTGTAATACACTGCATTATGGATCTAAAAGCTGTGCATTAAGAGCCATTTTACGAGCAAGTGTGTTGAAAAATAGTTTACACTATTGTTGTTAGACGTCATACAGCTTATTTTACAGTCCTTTCGCATTTATTTTAGCTCTGACAGCAGCAACCTAACTAAAACCTTATTATAAGTGAATAAAGATCACTTTGATTTGGCAGGTCTGTCAGTGGTAACAACCCAACTGCAACTTATTATAACAAGAATAAATGTCAAATAAATCACTTTGATTTTGACAGTGATGTAAATTCAGAGGTAAAATAACTGCGAAAATATGTAGTGTATAACCTAGAGTATCTATTTGTGCTCTTTATTATTAATACAGCCATTAGCAAATGTAAATAAAGAACAAATAAGATCTTTACACAGGTACCTACTGTTGTACAAAGATCTTTTGGCGCGTGGCCATAATATAACAATTTATGTGACAATTTCACAAATGTTTTTTTTAACAACACCATCCAAGTCTAGTCTGTCGATTATATTACTTATGAATAAATAATAATAATAATAAAGGTTGGTGCCTCATTCCATTAAAAACCTAACGGGCGTCTGTGGGTTGGCTTTGCGTGCGTCGTCCAAAGGGTCGGGGACCCATGGTCCCGAGATATACGAAAAACTTCAAAATAATAATAATTTAGGCTCCAAATTAGATTCATGTAGCACTATTAGTCGATCTAATGCATTGTTTTGGGAACGAAGTATAAAACCTCTAAGATATTGAAATATTAACTGGGAGAAATTAAACACTGATCAGCGATGTTATATGATAGACAAACCCAAATATATATCCGCAATTTTGTTTATTTTTTTATATTTTAAGTAGGCCTAATCTCCAAGGTGCATAAGAATATTGCCAAGCTAACTTATTGAGTTGAAAAGCATAGAAGATTTTTTAAAAATAAGTTAAAGTATTATATCGAATATACAATAAACATTAAATTTTAAGATAAGTATTTAAGAAAGGGTGAGTTCAGCGGATCTATAAAAGAAAAATGCAGAATATAAACACGAGGTTTGTATTCTCAGGAATCAGAATGAACTATCGAGGTGCGTTATACCAAGGATTCTTAATAGAATGAGATGCATTATGTCTGAGCTGCATGAACAAGAGAGAGGAGAGTCATTCAGGTTGAAACTTTTCAAACAACTGAAGTATAAAAATGCTGGTCCCGATAAACGAATGAAGGATCAAGATGAAGATGAAAATGAACCCAGAAAACTTGAACTTAAACCCAAACCTCAACCAGAAGTTGAACTGAAGCCTGAACCTATACCAAAGCTTGGACCAAAACGTGAACCAAATCCTGTACCTATACTAGCACCAATAGTGATGCCACAGCCTCCAATAATAGATCCTTTGGAACTTCTCATGAACCACATTATTGAAGTTGTAGGACTGACAGAGAAACTGGAAACTGAACGTAGGTTTCCTTCCTATTTCACTAAGCGTTTATTGTTGCGAATGGTCATGTATTTAAACCACCGGATACGCATTATTTTCACAATATACACCGTGTTCCGGACGATATACATAAACTTCGACCAGGTGTTCAGACCATGATAATAAGTATTTTTCATTATGAACACATTAATGAATTCTTATTTTTTATAGCTTCTGCCCGCGACTTCGTCTGCGTAAAATTTCACCCTCCCCCATTCACCCTCTTAGGGGTGGAATTTAGAAAAACCCTTTCTTAGTGGATACCTACTCTTCACAAAGAACACACCCTCCAAATTACATGTCTCTAGGACCAGCGGTTAAAGCTGTGCGTTGATATATCAGTCAGTCAGTCAGGACTTTGAATTTTATATATTTAGATTTTTTGTTAATTCTCATACAAACTAAATACCTTGACGTAAATCACCCGATATGCATGCCTCTTTATCCGAATTGACAACGACACGTATTTTCATTCATAAGATTTGGCGGGCTGCAACTTGTCAAAGCTGAGTTAAGACCCTTTCTTACTGCATGCTCAATTAAATTTCATTAAATGAAATTACAAATATCTTTGTAACGAAGCCTTTTTATGTACTACTTCCTTTGTTAGATTTAATTTGTAAAAGCTATAGAAGCGTTTGACAAAGTTTATGGATAACGTGAAGAACACGGTGTATGTGCCAGCTTTAAATTCAAATCGTAATTAAAACGAATAATTGCCAATGTAGGTCACACGGCTGCCAAGCTAAAATGGAACTGGGCTGGTCACATCTGTCGCATGCCGGAGGAGCTATGGGCTAAAGTAACCACACAATGCGTCCCAAACAGCAGCAAACGGCAACGCGGCAGGCCCAGAATGAGATGGTGGGACGAACTCGACTCTTTCCACAAGGATTGGCGTATTGGATAGGGATAAGTGGAAGGAGGGAAGGGAGGCCTTTGCCCTGCAGTGGGACAGAAATGGCTGATAATAAATCATAAATGGCTTGGCACCTAATGGGGTATTGATTAGTAATGTTATAGGCTCAACTATCACAGCATTATGTGAAAACGCAGATACTTTAAATGACAGAGCATCCTGTAGACAATATGTAACAACCACCCTGTTGTTTAGTGTCAGCTGCGAAATAAAAATAATTTTTCATAACTAAGAAAACAATACATTAGCAAATTCTTCAAGAAAATAAAAAGGCCAAGTGTCAGACTTTATCGGGTCGGGTCGAGGTGACGGTGATGACACGACTTCTATCTTTAGTCCAAAGTCGAACTGAATGTCGAACACTGAGGTAATTCCAAATACAAGATTGACAACTTAGGCCCGGTTTTTACCGACTTAAAAAAAAAGCAGGTTATCAATTCGACACGTAGGTACATGTACGTAATATTAGGTATTGGAACTGCAATAATTTCACATATTATGACAATCTATTAGGGCTTCCAAACAAATATACAAAATTTTATAGATGTTTGTCCACTCCACACACAACTATTAATCGGATCGTGACGATTTTTTTTTTGGCTTACATTTACTTTAACTTAGAGAACAGTGCAAGTTTCATCAAAATCGATGTGACGGCCTGGCTTATTGATACGAGCTACGGGTTTTAGTGTCAATGAGAAAACATCTGAAAACCTTGGTCAAGTTCTAGTGCAATATTTACACCAAAACTATGAACTAAGTACATATTACAAACAAATATTTCAGTTTTTATTTAAAACTAAAAATAACGAAATAAAAAGTAATAAAAAATCGACTTCAAAAGGAAATTCACTCAAAATTATGAAATAACTGTAATTCTGGAAGTCGGTAAAAAACTATATTACAGATACCGACTTCCGGAATTAAAGTTATTTCATAATTTTGAGTGAATATCCTTGTGAAGTCGATTTAATTTTTTTTTAAATTATTTGATTAGAACTTTGATTTTGTCGGAATCGAATTCGAAATTCAAAAATGGCTCACTGGTGTAAACCTGAGTCAATAGATAATCCTTGTTTTCTATTAAAGCTGGGGTTCAGTGCTGCTAAAACTTTTAGGCGTGGCACCCACTATTGGTGGGCATCTGTGCGGCTCGGTACAGCTAGGGCGCCTAAAGCCTCGGTCAGACACAGCGAATACTCGCTGCGAGTGCATTCGCTACAAATAATGATCGCAGCGACAATTCGCTGCCTGCCTGTCACACAGCGAGTTCTATATTTGTACTTTTTATATTCTTAATTTTTCGTTTTAATTGCTCTGGGGTTGCTATTTCGAATCCCAACTCAATTAAATCGTTAGACAACTTTATGAAGGCGTCTTCCTTTGTGTTTTTAACCGACTTCAAAAAAAGGAGGAGGTTCTCAATTAGACGGTATGTTTTTTTTTTTTTTTTGTATGTTTGCTACGCGATTACTCCGTCAATTGTGGACCGATTTTCAAAATTATTTTTTGTTCGAAAGGAGATACTTCTGAAGTGGTCCCATAGTCACCAAGTCTGGATCTGATGATTGGTTCTTGGAGAAATCGAAGGAACTCTTCAAATATTATAGGCACACACACCTATAGCGATTTGGGTATTTTTTATAGTAACTCGTGCATTTGCTCTTGGAAAGCACCATTTGGTGAAGTGGAACTGATGATGAAGACCACAGATGGACACCGGAACTATTCAATCATATCTAAGTATTTCACGGGTTGCGATTCGATTACTTTAATATGGTTGCTAAGCAATTTATGCTCGCCACGATGTGAATGGTAATATGGAGCTGATGGTGGACCAGGAGAACTCCTCAACAATTAACTTCCCTGCATCGGGAAAAGCAATATTTTGTAAAAGGCGATGAGCATGTTGACACTGGCTATTGTAACTTAGATAAATTATAAGCAGACCCACTAAAAATCGTGAAATAAAAACTTTTTAACAAAAATACAACCGACTTCCAAAAGAAACACTACAAAGTGAAAAATAACTTTAATTTCGTAAGTCGGTGGCAAAAAACGTAAATACAAAACCAAAGACACCGACTTCCGAAATTAAAGTTATTGTTCACTTTGTAGTGTTTCTCTTGAAGGTCGGTTGTATTTTTGTTAAAAAGTTTTTTCTTTAAAAAAATTGCTGTTATTTGTGTCCCACAGCTCCTCGTATTTTCTATACACACCCATGAAACGAAAAATATCGTTATTTCCCCACTTTAGATAATCTTTTTGGTTGACTCATCTTTATATATTCGTATCTATGCAGTGACGATACGACCTGTAGCACAGACGTGTATAGTCTAGTCTAGAGCGGCGCGCTGAGCGGAATGGCTATTCGCAGCGAGTACCCTGTCACACACAGCGAGTACTCGCGGCGAATGCGCATTCGCCGAGTGTAAAACTGAACATGCTCAATTCAAATCGCGGCGAATGTAGCTCGCGGCGACTGAATCTATTCGCAGCGATTAATCGCTGTGTGTGACCGAGGCTTTACTTCGGCTTTAGGCGCGTGAGGGCTGCTTCGGGCGGCTTCGGGCGCCTGAGAGCTGCCTCGGTAGTCGAAAGCATACCTAAGGACGCCGAAGCTGGTTTCGGGTTGCTTCGGCAAAACTAATAATAGTTCGGGTGGTAGACACGTCGCAGAGGAGTCGTAACGTTACGTGAAAACAGTTGTGCGTGTGTATTTATAATGGTGGTTTGGGACTTAGTCCTCATTGTTCATCTTGCTGGAGTAGAAGAGAAACTTGGAGCCTTAAGGAAAAAAAGAAGATTTTAGGTGAATAAGCTTTGGAAGCAAAGATGTACTTTTGGTGAATTTCATAACTTGTTTAATGATTTACGATATGACGTTCGTAAATTTAATTTCGTGTAATTAATGAGGCGCCTTTTATTTGACTTTGACTGTTTTGCGACGTGTCTGCCACGAAAATGCCACTCGAGCTACCCGAAACCAGCCGCGGCGTACTTAGGTATGCTTACGACTGCCGAGGTAGCCCGAAGCCGCCCGAAGCAGCTTTCAGGCGCCCGAAGCCGCCTTAAGGCGCCCGAAGCCGCCGTTAGGCGCCCGAAGCCACTGTAAGGCGCCCGAAGCCACCGTAAGGCGCCCGAGCTGTACCGAGCCGCACCGATGCCCACCGATAGTGGGCGCCGCGCCTTATAGATTTCCTTTTTATTATTTGTTATGGGCTTTTTATTATATGATGGCGAGCAGGCTAACTGGTTGATCAAAAAATTAATTTTCAGTAATTGTAGTTATATGTTTACGTCGCTACAAGAAATAACAAGGGTTTTTGTTACATAATTATTGTATAAGGGTTTTTTTTATAAGTATATTATTTAGACTATCAAAGATACCACTATCTTTGGTAATACTTATAAGATTTTTTGATAAGCGGTAATTCAGTAAATTGTATCTAAAAATATGAATGATAAAGTCTATAATTGATATATTGTCAATTTTTAGCAGCGACACCAGAAAAGGAGTTTGGGCTAACTATATGTGACCTGGGAAAGCTGAATGTGCAGTTAGAAAAACTAATTGAAGTTAGTGAAGGCCCGATCAAAGACAGAGTATGTTCGAAATGTGGGATCATTGGAAGAACCGTTAGCTCGTGCTCATGTCAAATGAAATTAGAAGCACCTAAACCAGCGCAAACTGGTGATCTTAGGACACCCAAACCTGACGGTTTCGTAACTGCTATGAAATTAATGCCAAAATCCAAGGTAAAGACAACGATACCCGAGTACATTTTAAATTCCAGATCTATACCTATGGTAGATCCGATGGCTGCCTCCAAACCTTTGGACGTGAAGGCAATGTCCAAAAATCGTATAGAAAAATTAGAAAGTCATGTTGATGCAGTTATTTGCATGATTAATCGCTATCATTGCGAGGGATTATTGTCTAAAAGTGCAGATTTTTTGAAATGTTGTAAATCTGTTAAAATTAAAATACAGGAGTTCCAATATCAGAAAATAGTTAAAGCAAAACTAGATCGTTTGAAAGATAGAGTCATGGAATTGGAAAAAATAACAACTATTGTACAAAAGGAAGATCTATCGGCTGCAACTGTACGCAGCTTAATGTCGTGTTGTACAGAATTTAAGGCTAAACTCGACGAACTAAAATCATGCAAAAGAACACTTTCCGTTGGCAGTGAAAACCTATTGAACAATAATGATTATAACATAGTATTAAGCAAAGAAGCAAAAGATAAAGGACTAGTAAGTGAAAGCGGAGAGGAGTTCATAAGTTGCGTTGAAATAAAAACTAAAATACAACCCCACAATGAACCAAAACCACAAGTGATTGACGACCTGCTAAACTATACTGATCTAAACGATATTATAAGTTATCTAACAAAATATAAAGATGGCGCATTTATATCGAATAGCGTCGCAATATTTTATCAAAACTGTCAAACTACCAAAGCTAAGATTGACAGCTACGAGGCAGGCCCACCAGCGGGATGCGGGAAAAGCACTTGTCCCAAAACTCCGCCTAAAACCCCACCACCTGAATCTCGTGGTTCATTTACAAAAGCAAGGAGCCATGTGCCTTCGGTAAATTCTTGCAGCGCTGGAGCTTCAGTTTCCATACAGGATACTGTAACTAGTTTTCCATGTAAAGCAAGCAGCCATATGCCTTCGGTAAATTCTTCAGTTTCCGGACAGGGCACTGTAACTACATGCAGCGGCCAGAGTACTGTCAGCCAGCAATCGCAACATTCTTGCAAATTGAAGTATGCCGAAGATTCTGCACCACCACCACTATGTACTGAACATACTTGCGTCCATAAACAGCCATTGACACGTTCGTGCAGTTTTGAATCTTATCAAATTGCACCACCAGAAAAATCTGCAGAAAATGGTCTCAATTTATTTGCGGTATTTAGAAGCACAAGCGCACCAAAAGTTATAATAGTACCAAAAGAAAAAAAGAAAAAGAAGGTTCAGAAGGCGGACCAAAATGAGAATAGAACGACAACAGTGAGAACTGTTTATAGGAAGCCCGATGGTAGCATTGTTGAAGAAACGAAGACTATTACTGTTATTACAGAGCATCGTGTTTACGACGGACGGAATCCGCCGTCAAACACCAGTTCGTGGGCATCATTTGCATCAACTGGAAAGCCATGTGCATGTGCTTGTTGTTCAAAAGCCGCCGTCAAAGACCAGCCAGTGTCTACAAAATGCCCTAAAAAATAGGGCCGACAGAGTTGATTTATGTGAAATACCGGTGACGAAAGGGACTGTGAGGAATATCAAATATGAAACCTTAATCAGAGATCACTTGTCATCTGCATGCCCACCGTTTCTTTGGTAATGTGTATCTGCTGATACTTTGATTTCTCTGGAAAGAAGCAATGCAAATGAGACAGTTGAGCAAGATCCGTTCTTCTGTGTAAGTCCAGCGACTAGTGACGATGATTCAGTTTCACCGATGCGATCATGAAACAGTCCTTTCAAGAATTATTTAGTTAATTTCTATCATAATTTAGCTGATAACAAACTACTGAGCAACATGGAGCCAATGACAGCTACCCGTTTGAAATGATATCATAGATTCAACACACGCGTAACATTCATAAAATGATAACAATATTGAACGCAATAGCATTTTGCCAGTTTAGCTACATTTATTGCGTTAGCTAAGTTGTTGAGCAGACGACTTTTCAAACCGAAGAAGAAATGGATGAGGAATATCCTTCAAAATCCTTAGATTGATATTGAAAGTTGTGTTACGAAGTCGCAGTTAGGGTACTGGTTGATGGAAGCGTAGATTAGTTAATTGACAGTTGCAACGGAATAAAAACAACAATAGAACCCCACAATGTACAGTCAGTTATAGCTATTACCTGACCCACCCTTTTTTTTAACGTGGAGAAATGCTCATGCATTCTACACTACCACGGGGAGATAGTGCAGTTATGTGGAACTCTAACCCACTAAAACTCCACGGTGTCCTCCTCTGCCGCTTACGGTGGGAACACGGACACGCGTTAGCACTCATCCGTGAACCCGCTGCGGCTGTCCGTCAACGGACCCTCCTCTGGGGAGTACTCCCCATCACCGGCGCACCAGAACACATAGCACGCTGTGACCACGATAGGAACCATACCAGCACATGGGCGCCAGACGACTCCATGACTCACCCTTGGTCCCCCTGCGGCAGGTCAAGTCATTGGCCCCGCCGCCTGCCAATTTTCGGCCGCAGAGGATAGGGAGAGCGGCCAACCTCATACCAATACTCCTCTTCCCCTGCGGCTCTACCGCGTCCGCCATCAGACGGTGGCGACCCCGTCAAGGCCGCGGAAGGTAGGGAGAGCGGTGCACCGCAATACCGGCGTCACTCCTTTCTCGTCGCGGCCTCCAACCCTCAGCCGCGATGCCTCCCATACGACTTCGCGGCCCGCCTCAATTGCGATGTCGCCCAAGCGACACCTTAACATAACATTAATAATTTCTTATTTAAAATTTAGGTATATATCATCTCTCGTCGAATGACGTCATTACAATCTGACCATCCGTCATCCATCATACGTCAGATGTCAGCTGTCATACGTCAGCTATCAGATGTCACCCGTCATCTGTCAGCTGTCATCCGTCACCCGTCGTTGGCAATCGCATTACAACCGAACACACTCAAGCAATATTTGAAATGTTTGAACTAAATGACAATAATTGCTTGACATTCCATTATCTGACCTTCAAATACTGCGCTCTGCGACTAAAATAAATTTTATATCAAAATAATAAAAGAATGAGGTATTCACATCGGAGAGCATCGGATTTTTTTTATAAAACTTGTCAAATTATAGTTAAGCTTAAGGGCCTTTTCACATTATGCCGCAGCCACTGCATAATGTGTAAAGGGCCTAAATGCTGCAAGACCCGGGCAGCGCTTATAATGCGGGATAATATTTGCACAAAATACAGAGAGTACAGAAGTCAATCTACATACAAAGTGCGCTCGAGCAACGCACACATAGACACCACTCACGGACACGATATCTCGGACCGGTTGGGATCAGTGCGAGCGCGAGTGCCGTTCGCTTTAGACACGCGTGTGTGAAGTGCAAAAATGGAGCAACAAAGAAAAAGTTATTATAACTGTTCAGTGGACGGTTGTTTAAATTCAAGGTGAATTGAGGCATATTTATAGAATCAAAGGTAGCTAAGTGCCTCCATGTCAAATTTTCAGGAATCGAAAAAAAAACGTTTGTCTAATTTAAGAGTCAGAGGTTTTCATACTCTCTTGAGTTTATTCTCCATCTTAGTTAATTTTTTGAAAGTATGGCGCTTAGCTGCTCTGCCTTTGATTCTATATGACTTTGTGTAAGTAGATATTTGCTTATATTTCGATGGTTCGTACCACAGAATAGTTAGGTAGGTAGGTAAGCGCCCCGGCCTTGACTACGTGGCCTTGTAATATTTTTAAAATGTATATTAGGTATTTTTTGTAGTTACCTATAAGCTAAAAAATACGCTCATCTTCCTCATTATAAACAGCTATGATAGAACTGCTCGGCGAGCCGGCCGCCCGCGTAGCCGCCGCTGCCGATCATAAAATCAAAAGTCATTTATTCAAACTAGGCTAAGAATCAACACTTTTCACATGTCAAAATTACAAAAGACAGTCCCCCAAAACGCCCGCCCTTCACCACTTTCTAGTGCTTTCGCTGGGGAGAAGTGGCGCCACAAACTCCCCAGCAGCACAGCTGTCTGTTCAGTTAGAAAACACTTGATTGTATACAATACTAGATATGCAATAGGTAGTACATTACTGCAGCGGCCAGCAAAAGTGGCATTGATGGACGAATTTATAAATGTGGGCCGAGGCGAAGTCGAGGCACACACGTAAGTCCATCAATGCCTAGTTGTGGCCAAGGCTTGTATAGTACTTTTCTCAAATAATGCTCGGAATTTAAAACGAGTAGTACCTAGGCAGAACTTTTTTGTCAAATACAACTACTTTTCAAAATCAATGACGAACAACGAACAACATTAATTTTCAATTAATTGTTCATTTGTTTTTTTTTTTTCAATAAACAGCTTTCTATTTGCAGGCCAGTTCGAAATTTAAATAAAACCTTTGATAAGTTAGATACATCCTTGGTTGCCATGTTTCGGAGTAAAAGATCGTTCCATTTTTAAATTACACGACAGATATAAGTTTACTATGTAATTTATTTGGCCGCTAAACCACGAGAGATATGGATTTTCATGCAACTTTTGCCGGCCGCTGCTCGCATGTATTTGGCCAGTACAGCAATTTCGATTTATCTCGAAGAAGGTTGTCAATATAATGCTCAAATCTCCAAGCATGTTTGAGAAAAGTAATTAGCATTACAGGACACAGAACATTAAATTAAATTATTTGCCATATGTTAGCTAGCCTCGCCAATATACCAACAAATAGGTACAATAAAATCTATAAGTACTCAAGCAAAAAAAAAAAAATCTAAATTAAAAATATAAATAAAAACTTCATCATCATCATATCAGCCGAAAGACGTCCACTGTTGGACATAGGCCTCCCCCAAGCACATCTACTTCGACCGGTTTTGTGCTTCTCGCATCCAACGAGTTCCTGCGGCCTTCACAAGGTCGTCGGTCCACCTTGTGGGAGGCCTTCCAACGCTACGCCTTCCGGTACGCGGTCGCCACTCCAGAACCTTTCGGCCCCATCGGCCATCTGTTCTGCGAGCAATGTGCCCTGCCCACTGCCACTTAAGTTTAGCAAGGGCTATGTCGGTTACCTTGGGCCTCCTGCGGATCTCTTCATTTCTGATTCGATCCCGCAGGGAAAAACTTACTACCTAAATAAAAGCCTCCAGGCTTCGAACAATATTAGCACTAGATTAAACTATTCTGTGGTCTGGGTAAATGTGACTGAGGAGTGTGTGTGTGTGTGGGGGTGCGTTTGTGGTGTAAGAAAATCGTAGGACATAACGCTGTATGTTGGATGCGAGAAGCACAAAACCGGTCGAAGTGGAGGTGCTTGGGGGAGGCCTATGTCCAGCAGTGGACGTCTTTCGGCTGAAATGATGATGATGATGGTGAACGCTGTGAACTATTAACGAGTTGATATTTTTTGTGATCATGGCTAGAATATGTTGGAAGGTGGTTATCTAAGCTCGATTTATATAATAGTTTCCTATTTTAAATCAGTATAAACGAAGTAACTTTTTTGTTAGGTAAATTCACGCCACCAAATATTACGTAAGTTGAAAACATGATTTTTTGTTTATGTAGATATTGTGTTGTTTTTAGTGTTATTTGATAGGTTTAGGTCTAAAACTGATAGGGCAAAATAAATAGTTAAATAGGGGTAGTCACAACTAGATACCGAGTGCCACTACCACGATAGTTTTTTGTGCATAAGCCAATGTTGACAATCCTAGCGCGACCACCGAGCGTAGGTATGAAAAGTGAAGTACCTACATACATGTGATTGACTTCTGTACCTTTCTGTGTTGTGATATTTGTTCCGATACTCCGCCTAAAACTCCACCAACTAAACCTGTAACATTTAAGGCGGAGGTTTCAGAAAACTGTCAAAATGTTGGTTTTTTTAAAACAGTGTATCTCTTAAACCGTAAGTAATTTTGACCAAACAAAAATGATATTTAAAAGTCTTATTTTAATACAGTGATGGAACTCAAATCATAATTAAATATACATTAATGCAACAAAAAAATGTTCAAATACACCTCTTAATTGTCTTTAAAAGCAGTTTACCCCTACATTAACAATTTTAATTATAATTAAAAATATACCATTACATTTCTAATGCCAAACTGCATTCAGCGATGGATTATTTATTATTAAATAGATAATTGCTTCATATTTGCAATAAATTACCACCGTTGTGTCATCGCGCTTCTCTTTCTTTTCTATGCAGTCCGACAGTGACCGCGCTTCAGGTCATGTAGTCACCTTAATACAAATATATGCAGCCAGACCTCGTACGTGACATTCTTGCAACGCCAAAGGTTCAGTTCCTTCCGTTACAGCTCCTGAGCAGCAGTACCAAAACATGCGGTCAGAATGCTGAAATACAGTAATCGCAATATTCCTACAAATCAAACTCAAAAACTCAAACTCAAAGCATTTATTTCAATTAAACCAATTACAGGCACTTTTGAATTGTCAAGGGGTCGGTCAGTCAGAAAGATGGAACTAGTTGCCCATTCCAAGGCGTAAGTGGGGAAGAACGGGCAAGAAACTCCACTCCATGGACACTCTTTTAAATCAAAATAATGTGGTTACTAGGTCTTGGTTACATCATTCATGTTAAAAATTATAATTGTCCATAGTGAAAATATGAGAAAAAACAACAATTCAAATAATAAAATAAGCCATGGCAGCAAAGAGATGACCAGTCCCTACTGACGGCGCCCGTTCACGAACATAACGCATGTATCAGCACCATTCAGCTCAACCATTTTGAAGGGAGCTAAATGATCCAACACACAATCCACACAATCTAAATCGTAATAGAACTATAAGCAGTCAAAGTACTACACAACAGCCATTAGAACTATAATCAGTCAAAGTACTACACAACAGCCATTAGAACTATAAGCAGTCAAAGTACTACACAACAGCCATTAGAACTATAAGCAGTCAAAGTACTACACAACAGCCATTAGAACTATAAGCAGTCAAAGTACTACACAACAGCCATTAGAACTATAAGCAGTCAAAGTACTACACAACAGCCATTAGAACTATAAGCAGTCAAAGTACTACACAACAGCCATTAGAACTATAAGCAGTCAAAGTACTACACAACAGCCATTAGAACTATAAGCAGTCAAAGTACTACACAACAGCCATTAAAACTTTCATGCGAATCTGGTCAATCAACAGCTTCAGAAAAATCTAATTCTGATCTAAACAACTGCAATTTATGCGCAGAAAAAAGTAATAGTCATATCTTGGTAAAAAAAAGAAGAGAAAAAAAAAGAAAGAAAGAGAAAAAAAGAAAGAAAGAGTATTCTATTCTATTCTTGGTAAAAATTATAGTACGAAACGAAGGAAAGGTCAGAAAGGATATAGGGTCTTATCAACTCAGCCAATCGCAGTCCACTGCTGGACATAGGCCTCTCCCAGACTGCGCCACAGCACCCTGTCCTGGTAAAAAAAAGAAGAGAAAAAAAAAGAAAGAAAGAGAAAAAAAGAAAGAAAGAGTATTCTATTCTATTCTTGGTAAAAATTATAGTACGAAACGAAGGAAAGGTCAGAAAGGATATAGGGTCTTATCAACTCAGCCAATCGCAGTCCACTGCTGGACATAGGCCTCTCCCAGACTGCGCCACAGTCCTCATCCAGTCGACCCCAGCCACCTTCTTTAGGTCGTCCGTCCATCTAGCAGGGGGGCGTCCTACACTGCGCTTGCCGGGTCTTGGGTATTGGGTCTTATAAAACAGGCGAATTCAATGAAACAGGGAGAGGATATAAGGAGATAGACGGTAGCATCGTTAAAGATATGAAGCTTCGTTTCTGTCATATTTTTTTTACAATCAATTAAGTATTGTGAATGTGTTTTCATTTTCAATAAACATTATTCATCCCGTCATGTGTTCTTTTACTGGTTTCTACTTAACTTTATTATGTTTTCTAAGAGATGAAAAATATTTTGGTGCGCATATTTGAAAGGTCAATTTAAGCCCAGTGGAATCAGCATCGACATAACCGAGATGTAGGTTGTCGTGAGTTCAAATCCAGACAGGTACTTTATTTTGTGTATTTAATATCAACACCACTGCTCTCTAAACGGTGAACGAAAACATAGAGAGAAAGTCCAGTCAGCATCAAAAGTCGATTAACACTATCATTATTACATTTTATTAAATTGACAACAACTTTTGTCAATAAACTGATTTTTAGCTTTTCACATAATATACTCTAAAAAAATTTCTTCTGCTGCAATTTTGAACAAATATTTTGCTCAATAACTAAGATTAAAAAAAACTGAGTGTTAATCAACTTTTGATGCTGACCGTACCAATGACCAATAATTCGAAGATATGTGACATCTACCAATCTGCACTGGGCTCACGTGGTATATGTATTATGACCCACTCCCTCTCACAGAGAGGAGGCCTATGTCTCAGCAGTGGGAGCTATTTCAACAAATATAACAAATTAGTTCATCATATTTTTTATACGCCAAACCTACGTTCTAATGCATGTCAATTTATTTATTGCTTATAACCGGCAATTACTGTAACGAAACATGTTATCTCAAAAAACCACCGGGTTTGTACAGTCGAGTATACTTTTTTTTGCCGATTCTTTTGTGAAAAATAAATCTATAGCTGATAGGTTTATTCTGGGCCCATGTGCTGCCTTTTTGCCAAAAACTTCGGAAGTACCCTTAGGTGGTTAACAATATTTTGACATCGACTGTACCCAAAAAAAAAACTTTAAAAAAATTAAACATTCTTTATGGTTAGGTATAACAGTCTAACAGACATCATATTACAAGATGATAAAATATGTAACAATAAATCTAGAATCACTTCTAACGCTAGTAATAATGGCTTGCATTACATAGAGATCGATAATAATTAAAATGTAAGCAAAATAAACACTTTACTGTATAATTACATGATGGATGTTATAATTATATTTTATTTTATTTATCTACTTACAGTTTTTACGTGTGCATAAATAAATATCAAGTTCTGAATCTCTGAAGTTCTGAATATAAAAAAGAGGAATTTTAGCGACGTCCGCAAGGCGAAACTGGGACTACCAATGGCTAGGGTTGCCAACCGTACTCTAAAATAGAGTATCGTACTCTTATTCTTGTAGATGTACTCTATAGTACGCTAAAATACTCTTTACATAAACTGACTTTTAAAATGGATTACGAAGATAATTTCCTAAACTTCCGCCCCTAAGACGACCCACTGACCAATATTTTGGCTATACAACAAAACGGAAATTAAAACCCAGTATTTATTTATTTATACTAGCTGCGCCCCGCGGTTTCACCCGCGTAAATGTCGATCCCGTGGGAATATCGGGATAAAAACTATGCTATGTCCTTTCCCGGGACTCAAACTATCTCTATACCAAATTTCATCGAAATCGGTCCAGCCGTTTTCATGTTATGTCGTGACAACGGAAAACGGGTTTCATTTTTATATATATAGATATACTTTATTGTACACCACAAAAATACATAACATAAAATAAACACATTAAACACTTCAAAATATACAATGGGCGGCCTTATCGCTTTCTGCGATCTCTTCCAGGCAACCTTGGAATGGACAGTGATTTCCCTGGACATAAAATGGGGCTGTCATTGGTGCAAATATTATATATACAATACACTAAAATAGATACACAAATAAATACATATCCAAAATTATAGATACTTCAATAAATACATACTAATTAATTATAAGCACCGAAAATAAAAGAAGACAGTAGATGATAGCAGTTAGGACAAAATCACAACGACAAGTAGTGTTCCTTTACAAGTCTGCGCGCGTTTTATTTCAACTGGCAATGCATTCCACAAACGAGCGGCCTGGACAGTAAAGGATTTATCAAGGAAAGTTGTGGAATGCGTTGGCATTTTGAGCTTTAAGTAATCTGATGACTTTAAAAATTTCGTGTGGGAGTCACAAAGAAACTGAAAACGTTCCTTGAGATAGAGAGGGGTGGAAGGGGAAAAGAGAACATTGTATAAAAGGGAAAGAATATGAGCATTCCGACGAAGGCGAATTGGTAACCACTTGAGCTTCACACGAAATTCGGAAACGTGGTCATATTTAAAATTAAATAAATTTAAATTTAAATCTATTTATTTCAAACAACTTGTCATGGAACATTTTACATCACATAGCTCTCAATCTTGAAATACAAAATAAGATTATGTGCGCTATTAACTAATTTTAGAGTTAGCTCACTTAAATAACGTTAAACTCGAAGCATTTATTTCAATTAAACCATGTACAGGCATTTTTGAATTTGCGCAGACCGAATATGAACCTTATACAAAATTGAACAATCATCTTCAAAAAAATCTTTGAAAAAGTTAATAAGAATTTTTCATTGTTTATATAGACAGCAAAGTCATGTTTGGAGTCCTACATTTTTTTAAAAACTATAAAATATTGTTATGTACCGCAAAAAGTGCTAAAAAATACATTTTTTAAAATTGAATATATGGTACTCTTTTTTATTAATCTGTACTCTTTATTTACTATATCTGAAATCAGATATACTCTACTTCTTCTAGAAAAAGTTAGCAAACTTACGACTGGCGCCTCTGGCGGCGTGAAGTGGATGCGCGGGCGCGGCCGGGCTCGCGGTATGGCTCCGCAGGCACGGCGGTGGTAGAAAGGGCTCCAACACATAAACACGATACGACGTAGCGTCCTGCTACGACGCCGCGTCGTGCTACGACACGGCATCGATTTAACGTTTGAATGAAAAGTTACTACAATCATATTATGATTGCGTCGTAGCACGACGCGACGTCGTATCTTGTTTATGTGTTGGAGCCCAAAGTCCTGCCGTGCGCCATCTGGCGACAAGTCCCTATTTCCTTTTAGGATAGAGTGAGCTCGATTTTAAGAAAAAATCTAATTGAGGTTTAGGCTAGATCTTTATTTTAACAAAAAAAAAAACTACATGTCAGATCTCACGGAGAGATATTCTTTACCTCGTAGAAATGAAACACTGCAAAGCGATATAATATAAGATACACCTATCTATTAAAAAAAATAAAAATAAGTGAATTGGTCGAAAAACATACATTGATTTTACGTGTCATAAACGTAAAATCAATGTATGTTTTTCGACCAATTCACTTATTTTTATTTTTTTTAATAGATAGGTGTATCTTAGTGGTATTAAAAAAAACCGGTCAAGAGCGAGTCGGACTCGCGCACCGAGGGTTCCGTACCAGCATAATAATTTATGTTTTTAAATTTTCATCGGCGAGGCCTATATTCGTCAGAGAATTTTATTACTGCGCACTGCGGTGTAGATTATTGCAGTTTTAGGTCAGCGCCATCATGACCGATAGTGGAACTAATGTAACTTTTGTTGACGATTTCTGAAAAAGTGTGCTATTTAGAGACATCGTTTTATTTGTCCTGTAATCTTTACATACATTTCTATCACATAGAATTATTCCAGATTTTTCTCTTTGCAAACTTCGGAGATAAGGGAGGGGGGTGGTATTTTTTTACGGGCTCCCTTCTTTTCGCATAATGCTCTTTGTTCTAAATATACTTCGGCATATCGATTTTGGCACAATTTGTTTTGGCATAATAATACTTCGGCATAATTTTTTTAGGCATACATTTTATGTTGGCATAATCATCTTAAAGACTAATTTGTTTTGGCATAAATTTAATTCGCATAATACTAAACGACGTTAGGGGCACCCCGAGGTTCGGTTTGGTTAGGTTCCTTCTAACCCTGCAGACAGAAATAGGAGCCCCGCGCAGCGGGGCTCCGTCGACCTGACGTCGTTAGAAATAAAACGAGCATGCTAAATTTATGCTTTAGAATGTTATGCTTAATCATTATTATGATTAGAAAAATTATGCTTAAAAAAATATGCGTAAGCTGTTATGCGTAATTATATTATGCGAAAATATAATTATGCCAAACAAAATTATGCTAAGTTATATTAGGTCTTAAAATTTTATGCAAATGGATAGGGAACCTTTTTTTACATTTTTCATCAAAAGTCAAAAACTATATAATAATGTGACCTAAAAAAAAAGATAAAGTGTTTGAGAATGTGCAAACTGCGCTCTTTCATAATTACGATACCCCACATGTCCTAGTAGCCCAACTTCGAATTTTACAGACCACCTTTCAGTACCAGTTGCAAAAAAAAAAATCTTTACTTATTATTTGCAAAATAGTTGGGCAAACGTCATCTAAAACTATTTCTGATAGCATTAGTAGTTCTTGAGATATCCAGCTGTGACAGACGGACAGATAGACTGAGTCACACCATAAGGGTTCCTTTTTATCATTTTGGTATGGAACCCTAAAAAGTGACAAGCCAATTGCTAACATGACAAGTAATTGTACAAGTTTTTTCTTTTTAATATCAGTTTTAACATATATCAGTACCCAGACACAATGTTAATTGTAGCATTATGAACTATGTTGATCTTTATTGCCCTCATGAAGTAGTTTAGTTAATCCTAAGACATCATGTCTAAATTCACTTGGAGAAAAAAGTTATGCGAGGAAATTAAATAGATTTAGCAAAAGAAAATATTTAACTTATCCTTTCAAAACTTATTGATCTGCGAATGATGCACACTTTTTGAAATTAATGAACCTCTAAAAACTTTTTGCGCATCTAATGATGCACTTTTTTAAATAATTGAGCCTCTTTTTAACTTTCTATACTTAATTATGGTTCACAAAAAAAACATGTATTTAATCAAACCTTTAATAATTCTCATTTTGCGCTGCTAAAAATATTATTGAATACTCTAATATAATGATTGCGTCTCTTTTTGTGAACCTTATATAATTCCTAGTTTGGGGTCCTAAAAATACTGAATAGCACAGTAACTGCGACCAACTTAGATGCTGCGCTCGCTTTGCTTGCGCAGTTGGTCACAGTTCCAACCTCAAATTATTAACCCGTTTGGTCAGGGTACCCTAGCAAAACGGTAACAAAATCTTGCTGAAGAACTAGAGACCCCATCTCATTTCTGAGTCACGTATACAAGCTGGTTACGAACCGTTTCGTCAGGAGACTTGACAAGTTTCAGCCACCAGAACAAGCCGGTTTCCGAAAAGGCTTCACTACCGTAGACCACATCCATACTGTTCGGCAAATTGTGTAGAAGACCGAAGAGTACAACCCACTGCTGTGTATGGCATTTGTGGACTACGAGAAAGTCTTCGACTCCATCGTAGTATGGGCAGTTCTGGCCTCTTTGCTACGATGACGAATTGACTGGCAGTTCATCGAAGTCTTGAGGTGTTTGTATGACGCTGTCACGATGACTGTCCAGATCCAGGCTATGGTAAACAGCCCTATCCAACTTCTCAGGGGAGTGAGACAGGGAGATGTGATATCCTCGAAACTCACGAATGCGTTAGAGGGCGTTTTTAAGACGCTGGACTGGACTAGACAGGGTATCAACGTGAACGTCGAGTACATCTCACACCTTCGTTTTGCCAATGACATCGTCATAACGGCAGAGAAGCTGGAACAGATAGACCAGATGCTGCATAGCCTAAATGGATTCTCTCGGTGGGTTGGCCTCGGCATGAATTTGGATAAGTCGAAAGTCATGTATAATTCGCGAGCCTTGCCGAGTCTAAACTACATCGAAGGTTCGCTTTTCTAAGTTGTGAAGGAGTATGCCACCAGCTTGCAAGAGTAAGCAAGCTGAAGTGCCAGTGGACTGGCCATGTTTGTCGAAGGACCGATGGCCGTTGGAACAGACGAGTGGAGACCGCGTATCAGTCAGCGTAGTGTGTGACGCTCCCCAGCTAGATCAACAGATGACTTCAAAAAGTTGGCTGGGACAGCTTGGATGCGGAAGGCGGAGTATAGGGTGTTGTGTAGAGAGAGGCCTATGTCCAGCAGTGAACTGCGATAGGCTGACTTTGTCGATTGACCCTAGCTCCATCACCAACCACCAACCCACCAACTGACAAACCAACCACCAACAACCATCAACCCAACCCAACAACCACCAACCACCACACCAACAACCATCACCACCAACACCACCAACCAACCAACAACCCACCAACCACCACCACCACCACCAACCAACCACCAACTGTGACAAAAGGCCAGAAAGTTAAATAGAGACTCAATTATTTTTTTATCACATCTATTCAAAAAGAACTAGTGTATTCTTCGTAAATGGGGACTAAAATAGCTCTTTAATCCTTAGGGACTAAAAGTGATTTGGAATGTGGATAATGTTAATGAAAGTTCCAATCGCCAAAGTGATCAATCACGAATATTGTTTGAACAAGTAACAGGCTAAATAAAAGAAATGTTTGTGGAAAAATAAAAAACGCGCGAAAAGCATTCTGCCTTCGTTCGTAATTGTTTACTCAAAATTGTATGTAAATAAATAAACGTACTATTGTTAACCATAATTTGCACTTACTTATTTTTTCATAGAGGGTGACAACATCCACCTTAAACACCACATTTAATAGCCCTCCAACACGTATGGCAAGGCAATATAATGAAAGGTCCAACTTGACAGATTTTCCTATTGATTTTTTCTCCATGAGTTTTGCTTTATACAGACGTTCCCTATTTAGACAGTGTGAAGAGTGCACGTCTATATGGCTTAAATTGGTTTGTTTTTGTAGTGTTTGCATACCTGTTATTTGCATGGTTACTGAAATACTAATTTTAGTTGATATTTCTCTCGAATTGTAAGTGACTGTGGTGTTGGTGTGCTTATTATTATAAATAAATAAAAAGTAGTGTCCACCTCGGGAGCAACACTATTTTAAGCTCAAGTGACGTACTTTGAAACCCTCGCTGAGCTCAGGATTCGACTTTAGAACCCGTCGCTACGCTCGGGATTCTACTCTAGTACCTTTCGCTCCGCTCTGGATTCAAAGAAACTCTCTCGCCTTCAAAATAGTTGATTTTTGCAAACAATCTACTATTAAAATGCTTTATTAGAAGCATAAAAGTTTTTGGAGGTTCATTAATTGCCTAAAAGGGTTTTAAAGGATAAGTTAAATATTTCTCTTTATAAAATCAACCTTACTTCCTCAAATAACTTTTTCTCCAAGTGAATTCAGACATGCTTTCTTAGGACTAATTAAACTACTCCCTGAGGGCATAAAAATAGACATAGTTCATAGTTCATATTTTTTTTTTGGTACGGGGTCCATACAGAATTACCCATTGTCCTTTAAATTAGTAAGGAAGGGTGAGTTCATCGGATTAAGGCTGCCCGCCCACGTCCGATAATCGGTGACCGATTTATGTAGGACAAAAATAGCACGTACCTACTGATGGCAATAGTGCAACGCACACGTCCTACAAAAAGTCGGTCTAAATAACATACGGCAAAATAATCTGACCAATTTTAGGACCTACAAAAAGTATGCCGTGTGCGAGCGCGCTTATAAAAGAATGTAGAATATCAACAAAAGGTTTTTATGAAATTCGCAGGAAACAGAATGTACTATCGAGGTGCGTTATACCAAGGATTCTTATTACAATGAGATACATTATGTCTGAGCTGGATGAACAAGAGAGAGAAGAGTCATTCCGATTGAAACGATTCAAACAACTGAAGTATAAAAAACCAAAATTAAAATCGACAGATACTGAAGGCTCAAAAGGAGTATCTGGAGATGATGAATCGGGAGGACCACCATGCAGCCCAAGTAGCAGTACCAAAGAAGTACCGCCACCACCTAAAGAAGTCGACTCACGTAGTTCTGCCACAAAAAAACCGCCACCTACTAAAGAAGTCGACTCACGTAGTTCTGGCACAAAAGGACCGCCACCACCTGAAGAAGCCGACTCACGTAGTTCTGCCACAAAAGTACCGCCACCACCTGAAGAAGCCGACTCACGTAGTTCTGCCACAAAAGGACCGCCACCACCTGAAGAAGCCGACTCACGTAGTTCTGCCACAAAAGTACCACACCCACCTGAAGAAGACGACCTATGTAGTTGTGACATAATATTACTGCCATCACTTGAAGTTGAACTAATTATCCAGCCACCACCTGAAGAAGTCGACCCATGTAGTTCTGCCACAAAAGTACCGCCACCACCTAAAGAAGTCGACCCATGTAGTTCTGCCACAAAAGTACCGCCACCACCTAAAGAAGTCGACCCATGTAGTTGTACCACAAAAGTACCGCCACCACCTAAAGAAGTCGACCCATGTAGTTGTACCACAAAAGTACCGCCACCACCTAAAGAAGTCGACTCATGTAGTTGTGCCACAAAAGTACCGCCACCATCTAAAGAAGTCGACCCATGTAGTTGTACCACAAAAGTACCGCCACCACCTGAAGAAGTCGACCCATGTAGTTCTGCCACAAAAGTACCGCCACCACCTGAAAAAGTCGACCCATGTAGTTGTGCCACAAAAGTACCGCCACCACCTAAAGAAGTCGACTCATGTAGTTGTGCCACAAAAGTACCGCCACCACCTAAAGAAGTCGACCCATGTAGTTGTACCACAAAAGTACCGCCACCACCTAAAGAAGTCGACTCATGTAGTTGTGCCACAAAAGTACCGCCACCACCTAAAGAAGTCGACTCGTGTAGTTGTGCCACAAAAGTACCGCCACCACCTAAAGAAGTCGACCCATGTAGTTGTCCCACAATAGTACCGCCACCACCTAAAGAAGTCGACCCATGTAGTGGTGCCCCAAAAATACCGCCACCACCTAACGAAGTCGACTCGTGTAGTTGTTTCACAAAAAGGCCGCCAAATAAAGAGGAAAAGCCATCAATATGCAGTAAGCCATCGGAAAAACGATCAATATGCAGTAAGCTATCGGAAAAACGTTCAATATGCAGTAAGCTATCGGAAAAACGTTCAATATGCGGTAAGCTATCGGAAAAACAATCAATATGCAGTAAGCTATCGGAAAAACGATCAATATGCAGTAAGCTATCGGAAAAACGTTCAATATGCGGTAAGCTATCGGGAAAATCATCAATATGCAAGCCATCGGAAGGTTCGTTAGCTGTATCAACACAATCGCGAACATCGTCAGGTCAATTGAAAGTCTGTCAGTTAGATTCAAAAGCGCTATTAGGCGAATTCAAGAAGATGGTTCAAGAAACAGTCAAGGTGACGAGAAAGATGAATCCAGATGGAAGCATAAGCGTGGAAAAACAATTAATTGTAATACGCAGTTCAACACGAACGGTTGTTCCTGAGGATGATGGCGGTGGAGTCAAGAGCCCATGTGGTAGTGGAAGTCAAAGCAGTCGTGGTAAAAGAGATGATGGGAGCGGTGGGGGCAAAAAACGCGATGGGGGCAAAAAACGCGATAAGGGCAAAAAACGTGGTGGGTGTGAAAAACGCCGTGAAACCAGTTGCACCTCTAAAACCTGCTGGGCCCAAAACCCTTGCCATGTCCGTGAAATCATGCGACTTATTAGCTCCGGTGTGAGTGGTGTACGCAGAATAACCAATCGGAATCAAGTGACATCAACGCTTAGTAAAACCGCTAAGCCCTGTGGGACCCCAAAGCCTAGTGAAACCCCTAAGCCCGGTGGGACCTCAAAGCCTACTGAGAAGCCCGGTGGGACCTCAAAGCCTACTGAGAAGCCCGGTGGGACCTCAATGCCTACTGAGACCTCTAAACCAAGTGGGGCCGCAAAGCCTAGCATTACCTCGATGCCATGTGTGACCGCAAAGACTAGTGAATTCCTTAACCTCTGTGGATGCCTTGCGCCCAGAGTGACCACTAAGCCCAGTGCGAACTCGATGCCTAGTGACACGTCCAAACGCTGTGGGATTCCAAAGCCTAGTGAGACCTCTAAGCCCTGTAAGATCTGTGTCGTCTCAACGCCTATTGAAACTGCTAAGCCTTATGGGTCCCCAAGACCTAGTGAAACCTCTAAGCCCTGTGGGAACTCAAAGCCTACTGAGACCTCTAAGCCATGTGGGGTCGCAAAAAGTAGTGAATCCTTTAAGCCCTGTGGATGTCTTTCGCCCAGTGTGACCACTAAGTCCAGTGGGGCCGCGATGCCTAATGACACGCCGAAACCTTGCAGGACCCCAAAGCCTAGTGAGACCTCTAAGCCATGTGGGGCTGCAAAGAGTAGTGAATCCTTTAAGTCCTGTAAATGCCTTACGCCCAGTGTGACCACTAAGTCCAGTGGGGCCCCGATGCCTATTGACACGACGAAACCCTGTGGGTGCCCTAAACCTGTGCTCTATAAAGCCTCTCCAACCCGTCAGTCAATTGATACCTCTACTTGTGGATCGTCATATATCATGACTTACATTATTCCAACAAGTTGTCTCCTTCCAAGAAATGAGCAGAGTTCATGCGTCGGTTCTCCCAAAAGATTCATGATAAGTACATGTTCATTGACACCTACTGAGTCCTCGTTATTGCGGTCAACCACGTGTGAAAGGGAAAATCTGGCTCAACCATTACTAGATGACTGGATAACGATAAAATCCACATTCAAATCTGAATCAACATCCGCGCATGTATTATTTCAAAATTCCCCAGAAACTCCTCTAAACAATCCTGCAGAAAAGTATTCAAGAGATAAATGTAGTTACTGCGTTCCGAATTGCGACGCCAAAGGAACTCCTTTTTTTAAGTCGCTTAAAAATGACAGTACCGAACCAAAAAGTTTGTTTGCAATTGCAAGCGCTTCTCCAAGTACCACAAGCAATTCTTTACAGCGTGCAAAAGCTTCCCTTTCAGATTGCACAAGAACATTATCAAGCGCAATAGAAGCCGCCAGCATTCATAATAAAGTTGTTAGTGGTAGCGGGCCAAATGAACTAAGAAAGATGATTTTTTCATCAGTTAATTCGATGGATCGTCATGTTAGAGGAATCACTTCAGTCTCGAACCCGTCGTTGTACAAATTTCTATCTGCACCTCAGACATCGGCATCGTCAATGTGTCAAGCTTCGTTTCAGCTAAATCCAGAATGTTTAACAGGTCTAGCGACTAAAGAATCAGGAGTAGAGGCTGACATATCCTATACACAAGGCATGCATTCCCAGTCAGATTCGTTTAAAATTACTACAGAACCAACAAACCAACATCATGAACCAACATCATGGGCTATCTTAGCTGAAGGCAAGACAGCTGTTGCTGCTTTAACTGAACACTTTAGAAATGCAGCATCAGTATCTCCTAGTATATGCGATATTTGGTATCCTACATTTGGAACGCCCAAATGTTTTACGGACGCCGCGACATCAACTACGCCACAAGATAGGATAGATTTGAACCCATTCGATGTACTTTACAACGATGAAGATCGTGAAAGGGTTTGTCAGCGGCTATGTTCGAGCTGTATTAACATTCAACTTGAAAATGAAAATGATCAATGTGATTTGGTACGCAAAGTAAACTCATCGAGCTTCTAGTACTAGAAAAAATCAACGATAGAAAACATATCGTCTTTTTTTGTCAATTATTGATTCTGTATCTGAAAAATATTAGATAAATAGCTGTAATGGATTTTTACAATAAACGAAATATACTTGCATGTTTATCCATATTCTATAATTTTATTTAAAATAGAAAATTCTGAAGTTACTAAATTTTAGAACTATGTAAAGATACACACATCAGGATCCGAGGTGGCGGACGCATAGTGTTCCACGCGCGCCCCTCTTAGACGTCGCGGGGGGAGTCAAACAAGTCACTCCCCCCCCCCTGACCCGAGGAGGCCCGCAGTGGCGGACCGGCACCAGCGGGGGTTGCGGAACGATCGTAACGATCCCGCGACCCCCGGCGTAGGGGTGAGATGGAACACCCGGGTGGTTTTTAGTCAGTAAGAGTCTGACAGACTCCGCCGCCCGCCCCAGGTCGGCGGACATCCATGAGGATTTTCCACCCCGGAAACAAAAAAAAAAGGTTGACTGCCACCCTGTATAGGTAAGTACAGACGCCAGCACATCAAGCTATCCGAAAATGTCTAGTTTTTCTAATCAACTTTGAACCTTATGCTTTAGCGATAAAGTTGAAAATCTATTAAAGAAAAAAGAAGGGGCACGGTCCATAGAAAATTAACCTTTTGTCCTACAGCAAAGAGAAGTAGGTATCTCAAAATAATGATGAAATTGAATATTAAAAGATGGCATGCTTCCGAACGCCATCCTTACAGTCTAACATATAAAAAAATTGCTATGAAAATTCGAACGAATTTTCACAGCAATTTTCGCAGTTGCCAATATTAGGTAATTAGTTTACATCACGCACATATCGGTAACTGTCATTATTATTTTGTGCGTATACGTGTTATACATTCACGGTTAAAGATAAAATAAACGGGTTCACAATGAAGGAATTTGACCCAACATTTTAGCCGACTATAATGAAGTTCAACAATGTAGTATTTATTGTAGTTGCCGTAGCTGAATGGTGTAAATGCCTGCGATTGCCACTGATGTAAGCTCGACGACTTGAGTTCGATCCCAGCTGAGGAATTTAGTTTTAATGTTTTTTACTTTTTGTTTTTTTATTAAACTAATCTTGTGGCCAATAAAATCACTCGAGCAAAAATGTAGAAAGGTAATTAAATAAAACCATTAAAATAATTGTGTCATGCTCTGCAGTAGAGCCACCAATTTAGAAACCGATCAATTATATCTTAAAATGATGTGCGTCAAACGTACATAATGTACGTATTACCGTTATCGCTGTACGTGCATTAGGTAATGAGAAAATAGACATTGATTGTGGTTTTGCTCTCTAGCAGAGCCACAAAGAACATGTACTCAGGAAAGATAAACGCCACTGTTTTTTGATGAAAACTGTTGTACGAATAGTGTTTATTGCGTACGTGTTGAAAAATATCATTATTAGCCAGTGGTTTTATTTATTTTAACATTACTAAAATTTTCATAGAAAGCGCCTGATTATTATGTGTAAGCAAAAGTTTTTGTAGCCATTGCTATAAATTTGTGATTAGGCGCACAATTATAAACAATAATAATTATGATCGAGGAAAATTTGCATGTTATTTATTACATAATATTACTAGATTTATAACGGGGGCATTGAAAGCAGCTAATTGTGCCAATTTTCTAAAAAATAAATGTTTAAATTTTGATGAAGATTTAAAACATAGTGTGAATACAGAAATTAATTAAAAAAATGGTGACTAGTCGAGAAACGGTGTTTTAAAAGCAATCCTAATCTGGAAAAAAAAATTGGCGCAGTAAAACAGAAAACCAAAAAACCACACGGTTAATAGAAAAAGTAAAACCCAGAACAAAAGGAATAGAAATTCTACCTAATGGAAATATTTGCACATCAGGTATAAAAATGTAGTTATAACAAATACGTGTGCTATTGATGCCATATTTAACGCTTTGTTAGTTATTTCTACTGATCACATAAATATTTCCATATTTATTACTTCTATGAATTCAGCTTTTTCGAGGGGTACATATTTGAATTTCGAAAATTTAAATATCTACGGTTAAAATGTCAATGTTGAAAACATCGAAAATTTAAATATCGAACGACCATAAAACCGAAAATTAAAATAACGTAAGTTTATATTGTCGAATGGTTAGATAACCTACGTCCAATATATCTAAAATCTAATTATCGACAAACATGACATCAAAAGGCTTAAATATCGAAGTACAGATTATCTAATGATGTAAATATCGAAGTACAGAGTATCGAATGACCTAAATATCGATATTTATTTATATGTTGTGCTACAAAAATTAGTGACAGAAACAAATCGTTGCAAAACCGACTCCACGTGGTCTTGTCTGCCCTACCCCTAGAGTGTAATTTAAGCCCGCGTAGGCGCAGAGGGGCGAGGCGGGCCCGCGAGCTGAGGCGGAGGTGGCTTTACGCCCGCCGCCGCGGCTGAGGCTGAAAGCCGAAGCTGCGGTGGTGAGCGTTAAAACCATCGACGACGATAAGCTCGCGTGGAACCGCCGGAGCCCCGCAGCGCCGGAGCCGTGACAGAAACCATGCCAGCTGCATGATGCATGCTCGCTTGCACTCTGCATGCTTAAGTAATATTATTTTCACATAATAAATAACTTAAAAAAAACACATTTGTAGGCCGCACCCGCTCTTGCATCTTATGTCGACGGAGCCCCGCTACGCGGGGCCCCTATTTCTGTGTAAAGGGTTTAAAGTAACCTAACCTAACACCGGGGTGCCCTTCGCTCTCTCTTGCATCCTGCAACCGTGCCTGCCTGCAAGTTCGATATTTTAACTAGTAGGTATTTTTACCGTAAATATAATGAACTAAAGTGTATTGAATGTTGACATTTTGAACTTAGGTATAGTGATTATCGATGTTTTTAATCATTAGATATTTTTATAACTCGGCATTTCAATGTTAGACATTTTATGCTTAGGTATAACAATTTTCGATATTATGATATAACCGATATTTAAATTTTCGATGTTTTGATTGTTGACATTTTACACGTAGGTATTTTAATGTTCGACATTCAAATATGTACCCTTTTCGAGACTGGTTTCTGCTTCAGTACATAAAGATGCTGATGTAAATTGTTTAAAAAGTAGAACAGAGGGCCAATTCTCGTAATTTAAAACGTTCAAAATCTAGTCGCAGTCTCATCTCGGCGAAAAACAAATGTCAAAAACAACAACAATTTGTTTGTCGGCCTTCCTTATGGGTTCAAGCAATGTTATAATATCAATGACGCTAGATATCAGCTGTTTCAAAAAACATATTCAACGAACAAAGACAAAGGGCATTTTATAAAGAAGATTAAAGACTCCAATCTAATTCCACCATGCTCGGATCTCACTCAAACAGAAAATTTTGCGCACAACATATTATGTTAATTCAATGTGGCTTCATGCTACCGATGCATGCTGCATTTAAAGTCAATCCCGAAGATTGTGGTTGGTTTTTGGATGGCTATTTGAAGCCTACGTGTTTTAAAGGGAACTTAAGCTAACAACATATTAAGAGGATCGAGAAACAAAGAAAACGATGAAGAATTAGAATTTGATATTGACATCGGCACTTCTGACGAGTCAGAATTCGAATAAGTTTTTTGAAGTGAAACTTCTTTACGCACGCTTGACTTGGGGAGTAAGCTGGAGAACGCTTTACGAAAAGTGTGATCGGGCGAGGCGAACGGGAGCTGAGTGGAGGATATAAGCAAGAGAAAGCAGTGCGCGCGCACATTTTCTTTCTCTCTTCCTCTCATAGCCAAGTACGTTTGAAGTTTCACTTCAGTCGTGTGGTCATAAGCACACTCGGTTTTTATATAAAAATTTTGTATTTTGCTTTTGACTTTATGTATTAATAAAAAAATATATTTATATCAATATGTGGTATTTTATTTGACTTTTACCAGCATTTAATCCGCGCTTACACGATCGGAAAAATCTCCTTTTGAATGAGATTTTGAACGGAAAAACTTATTATTTCATAATTATGTACTGTCCCTGATAAATGAAAGTTTTGTGTGAGTGAAAAAATTTGATATCGTTGTTAATATTTACATTATCGGAGAAATCTTTAATCTGTCGAGCTCCGCTAATGAGACACAATTGATTTTCTATTGTTTCGTCGCCAATGGGCGACGCGCGGTGCTTGACCGGAAAGAATTCGCTGTCTCTTTCTATGGCAAATGGAATTGCGCGCGCAACGCTTCTCTCTCACTCTCGACGCTCGCGCAGGAAAGGCAACTATGGATTCAACAAACTTTTTGACAAGGCAATCTAATACGGTTGCATTGAAAAAAAATAAGCTTTCATTTGATATGTAATTCGATTAATAACTTATGAGGGTATATTAATAACGCTCTGATATGTATGGAGCGAAATGAAACGACCGCACTCGTTGAACACTAGTTTATTACTGCCCCCCGCGGCCGCGCCGCTCGGCCGCGCGCGCGGCTGCGTACGCGCAGGTACATATAGATCACTCCTCCGCGGCTCCGCACTTAGATTTTGAAGCCTGGTGACATATATAAAGCTAGGTAAGTACAATGTTTACCTATACCTGGCAACTACATAGTTGCTCAGAGGCGAAAGTAGGCACCCTTTATTTTTGAAGTGAAACTTCTTTAGGCGCGCTTGACTTGGGGAGTAAACTGGCGAATGCGTTACGAAAACGTGTGATCGGGCGAGTAGGGAAGGTACGTATTTATGCGACCGGGTTTTTACACCAGGTATTTGCTTCCAAGTACGCACACCAGGTAGGTACCGACTCAAAATACTTACAAGACTATAAAGTATCTTATACGGCTACTCGCTCAAATACGTAGGTACTCAACCGCGTTAGTTTTCACAAATGCGATCATGCTCCTTATCAGTAAAAGTCTACGGAACAATTTCGTATGCAAGAATTTTTGAAGGGAAACTACGCGCGCTTGACTTGGGGAGTAAACTGGCGAACGCGTTACGAAAAGTGTGATCGGGCGAGGTGAACGGGAGTTGAGTGGGGGATATAAGCAAGAGAAAGCAGTGCGCGCGCACATTTTCTTTCTCTCTTCCTCTCATAGCCAAATACGTTTGAAGTTTTTTTTCTTCTGCTTATATCTCGAAAATGGTGCGTCCTATCGCAAAAATAATGAAAATTTCGACCCCCTTTATAAATCCAAAACTCCTAAAACTCAACATGTAGGTAATCATTTTTCATATTTTCCATACAAAAAGTGAAAAATTCCTTAAAAAACACGCCAAGGCCGCCCCCTCCGCGCCTGCGGCTCTAAAAAACAATACACGGGGTAGGGCAAATAAGTACCACGTGTCGACGAGTCGCGATTGTCAAATTCGATTTTTGTGGTGTCAAAATTATTGAAGTGAAACTTCTTTACGCACACTTGACTTGGAGAGTAAGCTGGCGAACGCGTGACATAAGCGTTACGAAAAGTGTGATCGGGCGAGTAGGGAAGGCACGTATTTACGCGACCAGGTTTTTACACCAGGTATTTGCTTCCAAGTACGCACACCAGGTACCGACTCAAAATACTTGCAAGACTATAAAGTATCTTATACGGCTACTCGCTCAAATACGTAGGTACTCAACCGCGTTAGTGTTCGCAAATGCGATCATGCTCCTTATCAGTAAGAGTCTACGGAACAATTTCGTATGCAAGTATTTTTTACTTTAATGGTTTGCAAGTATTTATTTGTAAACGCGATTTTGCTCCTTATTTATAGGAAGTCATTGATCAATTTCCTATGCAAGTAGTTTTACTTCCAACGGCGCTTTTGAATACGCGATTGTACTTCTTATCTGTATGAGGTTATGGATCAATTTTCTATGCAGATAGAAAATACTTGAAAGTATCTCGCTCCGTCGTGCCTCGACGCTCGAGTACGGAGGTACTCAAATAGTTCAACAACCGCGTTTGTTTTCGCAAATGCGATCATGCTCCTTATCAGTAAGAGCACAGAATACTTCATAGTACTACGTACAGAAAGTACACTCCCTTCCTCGCCCTCATATCAGATACCGCACCTCACCCCGCACTTCGAGGTATTCGTCGCCGACTCTTTAGCAAGAACCGCAGCGCTGTATTGCTGACACAAACACACAATTTATGCGATTTAAAAGTTTTATTTGAGTTTTAATCACGATGGTTGGATGTTGTGATGCTTTTCCGAATTCGTATTTACATAAACTGTTTGTAAGATTTCGCATTTTTAATAACATGCGATTTAATAACCGATTGTTTACAGATAAGTCATTTAAACTAAACTATTTTAGTGTTTTTATTTCATTACGAACCCGACTATATAAATAAACAATTGAACTACCTGGTCACTTCATAATAATGCACACGTTCGGGCAGCGCCGCCGCCGTCGTCGTTCGGTTCCCCGACACTAATTGCTTTCCGCGCCATTTTTTTTATTTTTACGCTACTAGATTTCACGCACACATTTGCACGTATGCAAACGTCATTTGTTTATGTAGTAGTAATAGGTAAGTATTTTGCGAGCGTTGTATGGAGTGTCCGATGTGTGGTAAGAGTCTACGGAACAATTTCGTATGCAAGTAGTTTTACTTTAATGGTTTGTAAAAGTATTTATTTGTAAACGCGATTGTGCTCCTTATTTATAGGATTTTACGGGTCAATTTCCTATGCAAGTACTTTTTACTTTTAACAGGGCTTTTGTTTGATTACGTGATTGTACTTCTTATTTGTATGACGTTATGGATCAATTTTCGATGCAGATAGAAAATACTTGAAAGTATCTCGAGCCCTGATTTTAGGCCCTGGTTTCTTAAGGTGGACGTACTTGGAAGCCCTGGTACTGGATTTTGCAAGTACGACCCATGTCTACGGGCTACGGGCACAGAATACTTAAAGTACTACGTACAGAAAGGACACTCCCTTCCCCGCACTAACATGAGTTACCGCACCTCACCCCGCACTTCGGCGTATTCGTCGCCAGTTCTTTAACAAGAGCGCTCGCAAACACAAGTACCTCACGCACACATTCATACGTATACAAACGTCATTTTTTAATGTAGTAGTAGTAGGTAATTATTTTGCGAGCGTTGTATGGAGTGTCCGGGGTGTGCTACGGGCGAGGCGAACGGGAGTTGAGTGGGGGATATAAGAGAAAGCAGTGCGCGCGCACATTTTCTTTCTCTCTTCCTCTCATAGCCAAATACGTTTGAAGTTTCACTTCAGTCGTGTGGTCATAAGCACACTCGTTTTTTTTTCAATTCCTTGGAGTATATTCTCTCAGCTGATGCTCGACTTCCAAAAAAATTTAATCGGGGAAGTTGATCAAAAAACTGAACAGATTTTGATGAAATTTCTATGGAACCAATCCGAAAGTAGATCCTTTCAAATATCGGCTCATAAACAACGGAGGTCGGAGGTAACAAACATGAAAAAAAAAAATCAACCGAATTGATATACTCCTCTTTTTTTTAAGTCGGTTTAAAACAAATATAACCAGTCAGGTCTTCCAGAGAGATTTCTTTATCTGGTAGAAATGAAACACTGCAAAGCGATGTAATATACAGGGTGAAATTAAATTCATAGGCATCCTTTTAAGGGGTCATTGTACTCATCATTATGAACAACTTTTACTATGGGACTAAACCTAAAATCGCGAAAAAAAATCAGCTGTTCCTTACATTAATAATAATAATAATGGCCCGACTGTCAAGATGACGGTAGCAAAAATTTTACTCAGTGTTATTTTCTAGTATTTTTTACAATAAAATGTTTTGATTATGTGTTTTACCATCTTTGAAGACATCTAGACATCACGTTTATATACATTTATAATATGGATGCAAGCAAATCAAATAGTAACATAACACAGAAAACACTGAGATGCTGACACGAAGTCGGGCACGACAAATACAGATAACCACACACCCAACATCTTCGGGTTCGTCGCTCAGCTCCGCCTCGCATGTGCCGGAACCTGCTCCAGACGTGAGTCCTGTGACACCGGCCGCTGCAGTTGCGTCGAGCTCGAGCGACGAATACTTTTCGCCGCCGACGACACCACCACCAGTACGTCGGCGCGGAAGAGGCCGACCACCGGCCAGCTTAGGACCCCGAGGCCCACCGGCCTCTGATAGGGTCCCCGCTCCCGGTGGAAGTGTGCAGCGCATGAGATGGACACAAACTGTCAATGAAAATGTCATGCGCGCATACTTTGGGGCTACAGAGGGGGGAAGTAACTTGACTGCGTACCGTGGTCGGATGCTCTCTCTGTTTCAGGTGCTTGAGCCGGCTGTCAACGTGTCGGTGCAACGACTGTCGGATCAGGTGCGGGCCATTCAGCGTAACCATATGCTGGATAACGCCGTACTTGATCGATTATGCCTCGAATCACGGAATAGCCATGTTACGCCTTCTTCGTCATTGGCCGCGGTGCAATTGCAAAATTTACCCAGTGTTTCACCGCGACCCGACCGTGTTGATGCAGAGGACGATGACGAGGCTATATCCGTGAGTTCCCAGTGCAATACAAGATTGAGGAGCGCTTTGGAGGATGCTTTCCGTGAGTACCGCTCTATTCCACCTGAACTTAGACCACGTTTACCTCGTTTGCCCATGCATAAGAAAAACAAGGCACTGGTGTGTGCTCTAGACTCGCACTTATCAAATTGTTTTAACGATAGCAAAGACCTTGCCGATACCCATTCAATTTTGTACTGTGCAGCTGTAGCGGCATGTCGTGTAGCTCATGTCAAATTTCCCAACAGTGACAGAGCTCCACGACCAAAACCAGCTGTACCAGCTTGGCAGTGCAGGATTGAGTGTCGTATCGGTGAAGCTAGAGCACTCATCGGCAAGCTAATCTGTTTCAGGGAGGGCAATACTCGCCCTAGAGTGATGCGCTTTGTGAGGCGGGCGTTCTCGGGGACTGATATTAGTTCTCGAGATTATTTGTCCCGCGTCACAGAGCGTATTGACTTCCTGAAGCAGAAGATCTATGCGTGGGCAAACCGTATTCGTCGTTACAGGCGGAGAGTGGAGCGGTACACTCAGAATCGCACATTCCAGAGTGATGAAAGGTGGGTTTATAGGGCTTGGGAGCGACCGGACCAAGGTGTGACTGACACGCGCCTGCCGGATGATGACGCCATGTATTCGTTCTGGCGAAACATCTGGTCCGTGCCTGTCAGTCACACCGAAGGTGATTGGACTGGGAAGATTGAGCGAGAGTGCGATCTAATACCAGAAATGGGGGTACTTATCATCAGCCCCCAAGATGTTGCACGAGCAGTCCGTCCGTTGCCTAACTGGAAATCTCCAGGGCCGGACGGGCTGCAAAACTTTTGGATAAAATGGTTCAAAGGGTCGCACGCCCGCTTGGCATCCCAGTTCCAGTCAGCCTTAGAGTCAGGGTCGCTGCCCCAATTCCTAACGACAGGAATAACCCACCTGCTCCATAAATCAGGTAGTACCGCGGACCCCAAAAATTATAGACCGATCACTTGTCTACCAACGGTCTATAAAGTTCTTACATCCATTTTGAGTGCTAAAATTAACAAACATATAGACACCAACTTCATCATGTCTGTCTCTCAAAATGGATGTAAGAATGGGTCCCGGGGTACTAAGGAGCTGCTCCTCATTGATATGACCATTAACCAACAGGTTCGTCGTTCCCGAAAGGATCTGTCGACATGTTGGATAGATTATAAGAAGGCCTATGACTCGGTGCCACATACATGGCTCATGAGGGTACTGGAGTTGTATAAAGTAGATACAACTCTGCGCACCTTCTTGATGTCGTGTATGGGGCAATGGAGAACGGTCCTTCGCTATCCAGGATGTCGAAATATCCAGAGGAATAGCGAACCGATAAGGATCGAGCGAGGCATATTCCAGGGCGACAGTTTGAGTCCGCTTTGGTTCTGCTTAGCCTTGAATCCTCTAAGCACACTGCTGGAGGATTCAGGTCTAGGCTATCGGCTGAGGAGAGGTGGTCAGGTTATATCTCACCTCCTTTACATGGATGACCTAAAACTCTTTGCCCCCAACAATTTGCAACTGATGGAGCTACTGAAAATTACTGAAACGTTCAGTAGCGCCATCAAGATGGAATTTGGTGTGGACAAATGTGCGGTCATGCATGTAAAGCGGGGGGAGATTGTGGAATCCGTGGGAACCCAACTCTCGGATTCCACAAACCTTAAGGCCCTCTCCGCATCCGAAACCTATAAGTATTTGGGTATGTCGGAAGCGTTGGGCATCAATGTTACTGACATGAAGCAATTGTTGAAGGAACGCTTCTTTGGCCGCCTGAAAAAAGTACTTAATAGTCTTCTTTCAGGCGGAAACAAGGTGCGCGCCTTCAACGGTTGGGTCATGCCGGTTTTGATGTACTCTTTCGGCATACTCAAATGGACTCAGACCGAACTCGACGCCCTGGATAGGAAGGTCCGCACGCTGCTGACTGCAAATCGAATGCATCACCCACGGTCATCGGTAATGAGGCTGTACATCCCGCGAAAGTGTGGAGGTCGTGGCTTTTTAAATGCTAAGACTCTCCACAATCGCGAGATATGCAGTCTCAGGGAATATTTCCTTGAAGCCGACGTGGGAGTGCATCGGGATGTAGTCGTGGTGGACAAGGGCCTTACCCCGCTCTCCTTGGGTAAAGAGAACTGGCGCAAACCAGTAGTGCTTGACACTAATGATCGCATGGAAGTATGGCAAAGTAAGGAGCTTCACGGACGCTTTTTCCGGGCCCTACATGGACCCGATGTAGATTTACTAGCGTCCGTAGCCTGGTTGCGTTTCGGTAACCTCTTTGGAGAAACCGAAGGTTTTGTCTGTGCAATTATGGACGAAGTTGTGATGACGAAAAATTACCGGAGATTTATTGTGAAAGACGGCACGGTTGACATATGTCGGGCATGCCACCGGCCGGGAGAATCAATCAGGCATATTATCTCCGGGTGTTCTCGTCTAGCTAACGGAGAGTACTTGCATAGACACAACCTTGTAGCCAGGATAATCCATCAGCAGCTTGCTTTGAAATACAACCTTGTGGAATCAGAGGTGCCGTACTACAGGTATGTGCCCGACCCAGTTCTCGAAAATGGAAATATCACATTGTACTGGGATCGATCCATCATCACTGACAGGACTATTGTTGCCAATAAGCCTGATATAGTGGTGATGGATCGATTAGAGCGGCGCGCAATGATTGTTGACATAACCGTCCCGCATGATGAGAACCTCGTGAAAGCCGAGAAAGATAAACAAATAAAGTATCTTGACTTGGCTCGCGAGGTTGTCGACATGTGGGATGTTGACTCAGCAATCATTGTGCCGATAGTCGTCACAGCCAATGGGTTGATTGCCAAGAGCCTCGACCAACACCTGAGGAGGCTCACGTTGGGCAGCTGGATCAAGGGCTTGATTCAGAAAGCGGTACTTCTGGACACGGCTCGCATTGTCAGGAGGTTCCTCTCTCTGGAGCCCTGACCGCCGGTAGCTTGGACCCTGTTCCCGATACCGGTGGGCTACTATTTTTTATATTTTTAAATGTTTTTATATATTTTTTATACTAATATTTAAAAATATAATTTATATGTATATAGTTAAATAAAGGAAAATAATAATAATATTCCACAACTATCACACAACGCCATCTAGTCCCAAGCTAAGCAGAGCTTGTGTTATGGGTACTAGACAACTGATAAACATACTTATATATTTCTAAATACATACATATTATAGATAAATTACACCCAGACACAGAACAAATGATCGTGCTCATCACACAAACATTTGTCCTGGGTGGGAATCGAACCCACGACCTCCGGCATAGCAGTCAGGGTCACTAACCACTAGACCATCAGGCCTGTCACATTTATGTTCACATAACTCGACAAAATGTAGGGAAGAGCTGTTTTTTGCCCATGAATTTAATTTCACCCTGAATAAGATAAATAAAATGAATATGTATATTTTCACCATTTCACTTTTTTTAATAATAAGACAGGTGTATCCTATTGGTATTAAAAAAAGTGACAAGCCAATTGCTAGCAAGCTTTTTTTTTAAATATCCGTTTAACTTTTTACCCGACTACGGCGAAGCAAAAAGGAGGGTTATGGTTTTGACCGGTATGTATGTATGTATGTTCATCTGTTCCCTCATAACTTATAAACTACTTGTCATAATTAGACAAATGAGGTATCGTTGCAAGCGTCTCGATTGTCCGCTGGTTAAAGGCTATGTGACGTGACATCACATTAAATTGAATATGGTGCCCTCTAGCGGACATAAAGTAATGATCTAGAAAAAAAACAATTTAATCCTGCTGTATGGGGTATCAAATGAAAGGGCTTAATTAGCACATTTCAAAAATATAAATAATAATGAAATAAGCCCCAAAATAATTAAATAAAAAAAAATCGAGTGTGCTTATGACCACACGACTGAAGTGTAACTTCAAACGTATTTGGTTATGAGAGGAAGAGAGAAAGAAAATGTGCGCGCGCACTGCTTTCTCTTGCTTATATCCCCCACTCAACTCCCGTTCGCCTCGCCCGATCACACTTTTCGTAGCGCTTACGTCACGCGTTCGCCAGCTTACTCCCCAAGTTAAGCGTGCGTAAAGAAGTTTCACTTCAATAAGTTTAAAAACTAAAACCCGACTACTGAAAAGGATGAAACAAGAAAGTACCTTCCCGTGGTCGCATGCCGCTGTACTAACATACGAGTACATATAAGCTATGGTAGCATGCGACCACGGGAAGGTAATTTCTTGTTTCATCCTTTTCAGTAGTCGGGTTTTAGTTTTTAAACTTATTTTTTAATATATCAGTATTACTTGGAATAAACGATAAACGAAATATAAATGAGTAAGGAAGGGGTCAGTTCAGCGGATTTATAAAAGAATGCAGAATATCAACAAAAGGTTTTTATGAAATTCGCAGGAATCAGAATGTACTATCGAGGTGCGTTATACCAAGGATTCTTATTACAATGAGATACATTACGTCTGAGCTGGATGAACAAGAGAGAGAAGAGTCATTCCGATTGAAATGATTCAAACAACTGAAGTATAAAAAAGCAAAACTAAAATCGACAGATACTGAAGACTCTGAAGGAGCATCTGGAGATGAGGAATCGGGAGAAATAACACCACCAGTCAGCCCATGTTGCAGTGCCACAAAAGTATCGCCACCACCTGAAGAAGTCGACCCATGTTGTTCTGCCACAATAGTACCGCCACTACCTAAAGAAGACGACTCGTGTAGTTGTGACACAATTTAGTACCGCCACCGTGTTGTTGTGACACAATAGTACCGCTGCCATCTGAAGAAGTCGACCCATGTAGTTGTGCCATAAAACTACCGCCACCACCTGAAATTGAACCGATTATCCCGCCAACACCTAAAGTCGACTCAATTAGTAGTGCCACAAAAGTACCGCCACCACCTGAAGTTGAACCAATTATCTAGCCAACGCCTAAAGTTGACTCAATTAGTAGTGCCACAAAAGTACCGCTACCACCTGAAGTTGAACCAATTATCTAGCCAACACATAAAGTCGACTCAATTAGTAGTGCCGCAAAAGTACCGCCACCACCTGAAGTTGAACCAATTATCCCGCCAACACCTAAAGTCGACTCAATTAGTAGTGCCACAAAAGTAGCGCCACCACCTGAAGTTGAACCAATTATCCCACCAACACCTAAAGTCGACACAATTAGTTGTGCCACAAAAGTACCGCCACCACCTGTAGTTGAACCAATTATCCTGCCAACACATAAAGTCGACTCAATTAGTTGTGCCACAAAAGTACCGCCACCACCTGAACAAGTCGACCCATGTAGTAGTTTCATAGAAATGCCGCCACCTAAAAAGGAAAAAGCTTCATCAACTGCGAGTCAGGAATTGTTTGGATTATCTCACGAAACGCTTAAATGAAATCTTACAAAAAAAACAAACTCCAAGAATAGAAAGTTTTATCCAGTGTTGTCATGAAGTCAAGAGTAAAATCAAGGACTTTTCGACGAGAACGAGGAATCGAAACTGAAACACGAACGCCTCGCCTTCAGAAAGATGGTGATGGAGCCAAGAGCCCATGTGGTATTGGAGGTCAATACAGTCGTAGCAAAAGAGGTGATGGGAGCGGTGGGGACAAAAGTCGCGGTGGAACCCGATCGCCCAGTTGCACTTCTAAAACCAGTGGGTCTCAAACGCCCAGTTGCACTCTCAAAACCAGTGGGTCCCAAAGGCACAGTTACATCTATAAAACCAGTGAAACCCGATCTCCTATTTCTACTTGTACCTGTAACGTCAGCCGTGTTACCAATGAAGATTTAAGCTCCGGTATGAGTCGTGTACCCAGTGAAACCTGTTGGAACCAAGTGGCCTCAAAACTTATGTGGACCCCAAAGCAAAGTGAAATCTCTAAGCCCTGTGCCGCCTCGATGCCTAGTGACACGTCGAAACCTTGTGGGACTCCAAAGCCTAGGGCTCCTCTAAGCCCTGTAAGATCTGTGTGGCTTCAACGCCTATTGAAACTGCTAAGCCCTGTGGGTCCCCAAAACCTAGTGAGACCCCTAAGCCCTGTGGGACCTCAAAGCCTACTAAGACCTCTAAGCCATGTGGGGCCGCAAAGAGTGGTGAATCCTTTATGCCCTGTGGATGCCTTGCGGCCCAGTGTGACCACTAAGCATAGTTGGGCCCCAAACCCTAGTGTAACCCGGAAACCCTGTGGGTGCTCCGAGACTGTGCACTCTAAAGGTTCTGCAACCCACCCGTCCAGTGGTACCTGTACCTGTGGGTTGTCATTTTTCAGCACAACTTGGTCTTCAATCAACTCAGCCTATCGCAGTCCACTGCTGGACATAGGCCTCTCCCAGACTGCGCCACAGAACCCTGTCCTCCGCCTTCCGCATCCAATCTACCCCAGCCACCTTCTTTAGGTCGTCTGTCCATCTAGCTGGGGAGCGTCCCACACTACGCTTGCCGGTACGCGGTCTCCACTCCAGGACTCGTCTGCTCCACCGGCCATCAGTCCTTCGACAGACATTCATTTGACAGACACAACTTGGTCTTACATGACTCCAAAAAGTTATCCCCCCTTCCGAGAAATGAGCAGCCTTCATGCGTCGGTTCTTCCGAAAGACTCATGATGAATACACGTTCATTGAAACCCACTACGTCCTTGATATTGGGGTCAACCAAGTGTTCCAGAATAGTATCTATTAGAGAAAATCAGTCTCAAGAATCACTAGATCCCATGGGGAAAAAACTCACGTGCGAATCCGGGCATATATTCCTTCAAAATCTACAAGAAAAACCTCTAAAAAAGCCTGAAGAGAAGTCTGCAGGAAACTGCAGGAGGCTGTGTTTAAACAGTACTGACATTCATCTAGAAAATGAACAGGGACAATGTGATTTGGTACACAAAAGGGAGCTCATCAAGTATCTAGTACAGTAAGTACCCGGCGACAAATATTGCACATCGACCTTTGGAAAGAGACAATCGGCTAATTTCGGCTTCGTAGAGCGTTATCTCTGTCGCACGAAATACAAACAGTCCGGTATCTATTAGGAGCTGTTAAAACAATTACGATTTGCTTCTTTTGATAATTCTTTTTATTCTTCTTATAAAATACACCAATTTTTCTATAAATGATGGCTTTAGGTTGGGGTAAAATAAAAAGGTTTCCCTCTTTTTCCTAAAGATGCCATAGTACACACAACTTTAAATTATTTAAATTTGGGGGTGTTAACAACTCTAAATATATATTTTGAACTGGATGCGACCGCACTCTATCGCACTTGAACAACGACTGACAAAATATCACATAGGTAGTGTGCGACAGAGATAACGCTCTACGAAGCCGAAATTAGCCGATTGTCTCTTTCCAAAGGTCGATGTGCAATATTTATCGCCGGGTACTATACTAGAAAAATCAACGAAAACTTATTATATTTTCGTCTATACCTATACATCTGATACTATACATATCGCACCTTCGGTTCAACAAAGTCACAAATAGCCAAAACTGCAAAATTGAGGTAAGTATGCCAAATTATCTCTGAAATATGCCTGTACTTCCTGTAAAATTAAAAAATGAGCTGTTGTGACATTGTTGCACCGAAGGTGCGATATATCTGAAAAATATTAGGTCAATAGCTGTAATGGATTTATACATCAAATTAAGAATATACTTGCAAGGATAACCATATTATTATTCTATAATTTTATTTAAAATAAAAAATTCTGAAGGTACTAAATTTTATAACTACGAGCATGTATAGAAGATACTTTAAAAATCACTGACCACATTTATAAAAAAGCTAAGCATGAAGGAAGATTTTTTTTAATTCATCCCCGAAAGGGGTTAAATCACAGATAAGATATAACGCAAGAGGAACTACATCGCGTGCCAAAAATCGCACCAGCTTACGTACAAAAATCGTAAGCCGCCACTTTCGTGCTCAGTCCTGTGTACTGCTGGATGAGTAGGCGTGAGCGCTGGCACTAGGCCCCGGGGATGGGGCGAAACGGGTGCCGCGGTGCCGCACGTGGCGGCATGTGCATTTGCATTGAGTGATCTTTTTAAGCGACTTCAAAAAGGAGATTCTGTATTCGACCTTTCGATGCTTGTATGTCCGCGATTTTCTCAAAAACTAATGAAACAATTTTGATAATTGTTTCACTACTGTGAACTGCATACTTTCAGAAAGGTTTTAGTATATAATACATTAGGTAATTATTCCTATGTAAGAAGTTATATGCATAAATGCACTGCATCAAAAATAGTCAAAACTCATAGCCCAAAATCGAAAACTTTTTTACAAAAAAAAAAAAAAACAACAGACTTCAACAAAAAAACACTACAAAGTGAAAAGAAACTTTAATTTTGGAAGTCGGTTGTTTTTTTTTTGTTAAAAAGTTTTTATTTTTCACTCTTTAGTTGTACCTACCCCACACAAATTCAATTAACACTAGTGCATTGAAGAATTGAAGACACCGTCTAGAAGAATCATCAAAATTCGCACAGAAATGTCGGAGATGCAGTACATTTATGCGTATAACTTCGTACAGTATAAGAATAATTACCTAATGTATTATACAACTAAAACCTTCCTGAAAGTAAGTAGATCGCATTAATGAAAGAATTATCAAAATTGGTTCATTAGTTTTTGAGAAAATCGCGGACATACAAACATACATACATATGGGTCGAATACAGAACCTCCTTTTTTAAAGTCGGTTAAAAAAATTGTCACTCTCAAGGGTCTTCAGCTATTGCCCAAAGTGTAGATCACTCAATTCAGACATTTTGCAAAAACGGCTATGAGCTAAATCTCAAGAAAAACTTACTCTACTATCTCAAAAATTTAATTACAAATTGTCACAACATTTTTTAAAACCATCAAGGCATTTAAAGCTTCTTCCAGGTATCTATGACAGTATCATTTGATCACTCAGTACAGGCACCATTTTGTCTGAGAGATCGTTGTAATAAGGTATGACTTTTTCTATACATCTATTTCTTGTTCTAAAACTAGCTGCGCCCCGCGGTTTCGACCGCATAAGTTTCGATCCCGAGGGAATATGGGGATAAAAACTATCCTATGTCCTTTCCCGGGACTCAAACTATCTCTATACCAAATTTCATCAAAATTGGTTCAGCGGTTTAGGCGTGAAAAGGTAACATACAGACAGACAGACAGACAAATAGACAGACAGACAAATAGACAGACAGACAAATAGACAGACAGACAGAGTTACTTTCAAAGGAGAACGAGTAAGACCGTACCCAGAGACAAAGTTAATTGTAGCATTATGGACTATGGCAGTATTTGTTGACCTCATGGAGTAGTTTAATTAATCCTAAGACAGCATGTCTGAATTCACTTGGAGAAAAAAGATATTTAAGGAAGTTAAATTGGTTTTGAGAAGACGGTACCCAGAGACAAGGTTAATTGTAGCATTATGAATTATGTCGGTATTTGTTGACCTCATGGAGTAGTTTAATTAATCCTAAGCCAGCATGTCTGAATTCACTTGGAGAAAAAAGATATTTAAGGAAGTTAAATTGGTTTTGAGAAGACCGTACCCAGAGACAAGGTTAATTGTAGCATTATGAACTATGTCGGTATTTGTTTACCTCATGGAGTAGTTTAATTAATACTAAGACAGCATGTCTGAATTCACTTGGAGTAAAAAGATATTTAAGGAAGTTAAATTGTTTTTGAGAAGACCGTACCCAGAGACAAAGTTAATTGTAGCAATATGAACTATGTCGGTATTTGTTGACCCCATGGAGTAGTTTAATTAATCCTAAAACAGCAAGTCTGAATTCACTTGGAAAAAAAAGATATTTAAGGAAGTTAAATTGTTTTTTATTAAATAGAATAAAATAAAAGAATAGAACGTTATTTATTGTCATTAATTATTATTTTAACTCCTTTATTTCATTATGCATGTTTATACAAATTATATTTTTAAATATTAGAACATAAAAACATTTAAAAATATAAAAAAGCTGTAGCCCACCGGTATTGGGAACAGGTCCAAGCTATCGGCAATTAGGGCTCCGGAGAGAAGAACCTCCTAATAATGTGGGTCGTGTCGAGAAGTTCCGCTTTCACCAGCAGGTCTCACAGGTATAATTTTCTATTTTTACAATAATCTAACTAAATAATAATTATTCGACAGTCAATCACTTGCACTATATCTCATATTAGGACTTGGTTCTACGCATACCTCTATAGGGTACCTAAGGTAAGTTCCGCCTCGTTGAGGCTAGGAAATGGTACAGTCCGCTTCAAAGTAAGGGAACCCCTTTTGGGAATGACATTAAACCCATTTAAGTTTTTTGTAACGTATTGTATATGGCGTGTTGGTCTAGTGGTTAAGACAGCGGCTTAACAATTCGATGGTCTCGAGTTCAAATCCTCGGACGAGAAGTTCTTTTTTTGTTTCTTTTATAGGTTATTATGTGATTTTTGTTAATTATTATTTAAGAAATCAAATGTTGAAGTAGGTATGAGGTTTGTAAGAAAATCTAGGCATGTTGCATAAACAATATTCATTTATTTCTCTAATTACATTTCTAGGACTTCATGGAATCCACTTCACGGTTGAATATACAGTTTTCTATGTGTGTTAAATTGGGGTTATTTACTTAGAATATTAACTAAACACAAAATAGATATAGTCCATCCAATAAATCACCCATAAGGGGTTGTAGAGTGCGTGAGCAAGGCCCTAAGCAATTACTTCAGAAAATTGTTCAGGGTGCTTAGAGAGTTAACATACTAAAAGTCCTGACATCTAGGGGGTGAGGCGGAGTGGGGGGAGGGGGTTAAAGTTCCCATTTTTCAGTTTTTCGCTAATATCTTTAAAACGGTATGTTTTAGAGAAAAGAAGTTTTCTGGGCAATGAAAGCTTATAAAATTTCCTACAACTGTAGTCTTATACACTCTTTCGGATTACTACCCATTTTTACATATACATTCTAAAATAGTGAAAATTTTCGAAAAAACTACTTTTATGAATCTCTACCTGTTGCCTGCTACTTTGTTTGCGTTATTTCGGGATAAAAGTAGCCTAAAAATCCAAATCTTTAATCATAACGAATTTCATCCAAATCGGTTCAGCAGTTGAGTAATCAAAACTTGTATCTTTGATACATATTATCTTTTATCTTTTAATTCGTTTAGGCTGTGAGGGTCCTGACAATGGTTCTTTTTCCAAGGCTCCCTCATCCTCAGTAGATGGTACTTGCTGAAGAGGCTCTACGTCGTCTTCATCATCGTCAACGTCAACAGACACGCCACTTCCAGCCATGAAGGACAAAAAGGACATCAGCAAATGAAACCCTCCGAGGCGCACTACACAGTTCGATATCTTAGAGTCAAGAGGTGCAGCAGCGACTATTTCCCGCGCTTTCCAGTACAGTGGCTGGTCAAAGGTTATTATTACTTTTAGGTGGTTGCTTTGGTCATCCTTGTCAGTTACTTGGGTCAACTCGCAGGCATAGTGTAAAGCCGTATAGATGGTGTCATAGTTCGAAGGTGGCGCATTGATGATTGGAAGGGTAATCACGCTAGTTTTTTCACTGTAATCCCCTGTTGTTATGGTCGTCATGTACCCTTTCCATTCTGGCAGGGACATATCCTGGTGTTTGGCAACGAACCAAAGGACAGGAAATATGGAATGAAAAGTGACGACCCGCTTCTGCTCCATTACCACTGGTAGAAAACGCGAGCTCAAACTGTTACCGCCTTTACCGCTTGGAGGTACTCCCAGCTTATGTTATGAATAAAATACCTAATTTATATACTATTAGCTCATATTTAACATTCGGTAATGCTTGTCACATCACACTAAATGAACTCCATTTTCACTTTCTTCGGAGCACGATACTCGAACACTGGTGAAAATTTGGAAAAAGTGTATAAGACAAGTGTAGATAAAAGTTTTGATATCCCAACGGCTGTACAGATTTGGATAAAATTTAGTAAATTGATATAGTAGGAGTTGATTTAAGATATAAGATACTTTTTATCCCCAAATAACGTGAAGGAAGTAGTATCAAAAGGTAGTGTTCAATTTAAGTAGTTTTTTTTCAATTTTCACTTTTCCGGAATGTGTAGTTCGAAAATAGGTAGGAATGTGAAAAAGTGTATAAGATAAAAGTTGTACATCATTTTATAAGCTTTCATTGCGTAGAAGACTTCTTATCTCCATGACGCACCGTTTAAAAGATATTAGCGAAAAACTGAGAAATGGGAACTTTAACCCCCTCCCCCCACTCCGCCTCACCCCCTAGATGTCAGGACTTTTAGTATGTTAACTCTCTAAGCACCCTTAATAATTTTCTGAAGTAATTGCTTAGGGCCTTGCTCACGCACTCTACAATCTCTTTGTTGGATGGACTAATACCCTGGGTGAGGTTTAGAATGTTTAACATTAGATAACGGTTCATTTATAGATTTTTCTAGAAACAACTACAATAATATTTATTCATTTAAAGTTGTGAAAACATTATTTTTTTATACTTTGTATGATCTTATCGGAAAAAAAGATTAAAAAATTAAATGTTGTCATTTGTGCCTGTGAATTACAGAGGAAGAACCAACATGCTAAACTATAAAAGTATAGCAATATACATCTTTCTCTTTTATCACATTTTCTGATAACCCTTATTTAACACAACATTAGAAATTATAAAAATATGTGAGGTCAGATGGTGCATCACACATTACAAGACTACTTGTAAACAAAAGCATCTGGATTGATAATAATAAAGGTTGTTTATTTTTGATTAACTACGAATTAATGATTCCACAAATATTGGGAATTATTAACACTTGCTCATACGTTCCAATGTAATTTTATCAGATCAGTTACACAATAAATCTGCCGAGTAAATTGCTTATTAATAACGGAGAGGATGGCCGTCACTGTCTATCACTTCTTGAAGTCACACTTGAACGCGTAGTTTTGAAGGGTGTCACTGAGTGAACTTCCACAATATTACGGTGTCGCCCCGATTCATTAGTGTAAACAATTATTGAGCGAGGGCCTTGGCGATCACATTTCACATCACCAGTTGCATGATACCTTTGTATCCATCTACGAACTGTTTTTCTCTGGAACGAAAATAATAATATTAGGAATACATAAAAAAATCCAACTTGTCAGTAATAATGCAACATGATTGCAACAATAAATACATATATGTGTATAACGTAAATCTTACCGTTATGGCCATATCTCGTTCTTTATGCTTTGTTCCTGTTCCCAGAGAACAACAATTTTAGAGTCCGCGTATCACTGGTCAGTTTCCCTCAGTCGTCAGTTTATTTAATTCTAGCCTTCAAAAAGTTATTAATCGAACAATACTATCGGTTAATATAATCAACTGTTCAAACACTTAATAAATTGGATAATATTTCGACGAAGATAATTACGCAGAAGCGGATCGACACGAAAACGAAACGATTTGAAAAGTAATTATACCCTCAATCACAGTTTAGTAAATAAGGCGAAGAAGTATTCTAAATTCAACCTTAACTCGCAGTTCATACAGCTAGTTAAGTTTCTGAAGTAAAATTACGGTAGGTAGTGCAACAATCGGAATCAGGCACATTCTATTCAACCAAACAAGAAATCTATGCAAAATTCAACCTTATCTTTTAGTAAATTGAGGAGTTACGAATTGCATTTTGTAAAACAAGACGGTAAGGTGTTAGTATTTATAATACGTGGTGGAAGTTGAAATTTAAACCTTAATATCTAGAAGATTAGACCGTTATCAACCTTGTTCGATAAAAGGAGTAAAGCTATTCAAATTTTCGTTAAGATGGCTAACTGATTCAATAGTCTAGTGGTATAAGGCGCGGTCTATGTGATCGGCTGGCGCCTGGTGATGCGGGTTCGTATCCTCAATCGCACGGAAAGTGTCTTTTTGTAAGTTAAGTTATTCTTGGGATACGGTTCGGGCAACAAGCCGAAAAAATACCATATTATAATTATTTAAAAACTTGCAAATAATATTTGAGTGGGATCGGTGGATGCTCGGGCAGAGATGGATGCGCCGCGCCGCGCGGCAGCGGGGGAGGGAGCTGCTTGAGGCCAGAGCCACGTGACGCGCCCGAGCGCGCGCGCTCGAGCCCGCCATCGCTCGAGCGACGAGCGACGGCGGGCTCGAGCGCGCTCGGGCGATAATCTTTAAAGTCTTGGGGGGTTCCTTTTCTCTGAAGCTGTTCGTACATCGCTTTCTTCCATCGCTGTGAAACGTACCCTTTGGCGGTTGATATTACAGTCCACAACATATTAGTCACCAAACCTGTTGGAAACGTTAATTCTGTCTTCTATTATTTCGACAATGTTGTTAGCGTGTGGATTATTCTACAATGGATCACGGAACGTGTTCAATAAGGCTTCAGCGATTTAGAAAATTAACAGAACTTGATTAAAAATTAATTGAAATTGATTTAGAACTTGTATTGTTTTGTTTTTGTTTCTCTTTTGTATCTAATTTTATGCTGCATTGTCGGTTGCCAGTGGACATGCTAACTAAGGATTAATTAAACTACTCCATGAGGGCAACGAATATCGACATAGCTCATAGTCTCTCCCCGAATAGCAGAATAGCTATTAAAACATGGGAAAAATTAACAAAAAAAAAAAAAAATTAAAGGCGGTACGAAATTTGCCGGGTCAGCTAGTATTGAATAAGAACCAATATAAGTATGGTACTTACAATAATGAATAAAGATAATGAACTTTCCTATTATTTTATTAAAACAGATTAACTTCCTTAAATATCTTTTTTCTCCAAGTGAATTCAGACATGCTATCTTAGGATTAATTAAACTACTCCATGAGGTCAACAAATTCCGACATAGTTCATAATGCTACAATTAACCTTGTCTCTGTGTAGGTACCGTCTTCTCAAAACCAATTTAACTTCCTTAAATATCTTTTTTCTCCAAGTGAATTCAGACATGCTATCTTAGGATTAATTAAACTACCCCTTGAGGTCAACAAATACCGACATAGTTCATAAAGCTACAATTAACCTTGTCTCTGGGTACCGTCTTCTCAGAACCAATTTAACTTCCTTAAATAACTTTTTTCTCCAAGTGAATTCAGACATGCTGTCTTAGGATTAATTAAACTACTCTATGAGGGCAACGAATACCGATATAGCTTATAATGCTACAGTCATCTTTTTTTTTGGGTACGGGGCCCATACAACTTTACCCATTGTTCTTTATAATATTAATTTTGGATTCAATGTTTTAAAGGACCCCGCACAAAATGTAGGGAAAAAGCCGTTCGCTGAATTTGGCTGAAATGTTGGTACATACAATATAGCCTGTAGCATGCTGATTGAAAGTTAATATGGGCGCAAAAAAAATAATGGCCAGTTTTAGAGATATAGCCATTTTTATTTCCAAGTCAGGAAGATGATTTTTATACGTTAGGTATAGTTACTGCTAAAAAAAAGTAATTTAAAAAAAAATAAAAAACTAGACTGCAACCTTATACTAAAACTAACTGAAAAACTAAAAACAAGCCCATTTTAAATTAAATAAAACTTGGAAGCAGGCGGGACCCATTTAAGTTTGAAACTATAATAATGGTATGGGCCCCGCCTGCTTCCAACTTTTATTTAATTTAAAATGGGCTTGTTTTTAGCTTTTCAGTTACTTTCGGTATAAGTTTGCAGTCGGGTTTTTTATTTTTTTAAATTACTGTTTTTATTTCCAGCTTTTTAGTTAACAAATGTGAAAGATTTGGCAGACGATTTAGTTCTTGGCACGTGTTTTTTACGATTTGTTACTTTGAATTACTTTTAACCGTATAAGTTGTATATATGTTTGTAATCACCTTTTAAAATCCTTTATTTTGATACCCCACTCGATAGGTTTCGAGAAAAAAAAATTTTTTGAAGGCGTAATATGGCGCCAAAAATCCGCCATTTTGTTTTTTTTTATTTTGATATACCCAGTGTCACTCTCACAGTAAATACGAATCTAATGACACCTCACAAGCTATCCATCAAGCCGTTCAGGCTGCAGAGCGTGCCAAACAATTATACATACAAACATACATACATGCATACTCTCGAAAAACATAACCCTCCTTCTGGCGCAGTCGGGTAAAAATAAACAAATAGCAATCACAACAAATTCATATTATTAACTCTTTGTCTATATACCCTGAAGTGGTAGGGGGTTGGCAGAATTGTATTACACACATTTCGCATAGTAAACAAGTCGCCCGGCCATTTGCTGAAACTTTTGGAAAATAATTATAGTCCGTATTGAAAGTCTACTTGAACACCAGGTAAATAATTACCGAATTTCTGTTAGACTGTATATCACACTAATATTATAAAGGCGAAAGTTTGTGAGTGTGTGTGTGTGTGTGTGTGTTTATATGTTTGTTACTTCTTCATGCCTAGACCACTGAACCGATTTAGATGAAAGGAGAATGGCAGAAGTTCATAGAACGCTGGCATTAAACTTTTTTAGTTTCCACAGAAATAAAAGTGGCATGGTTTGATAGGGAATATTATGAGCTTTTGTTAAAAAAATAAATAAAAAATAATAACAATGGGGTTAAAGAGAAATCTTAATTTTTGAAAAAGTGAGGTTAAGTGCATTAATGTTTGTACTTTAATAGGTTATTTTACCTCTATTACTATTTTAACGCATAAATGTTTATTGTATGCATAACATATTGCTAATTATGCTTTGTAATGACTTCAAAAATGATAAATAACTACTTGTTGAAGTTTGTTTAGTTCAATGATTTACCCACTGATCATAGACCTAATGACAGTTTCAAGTGTAGGTACTCGGTCAGTTTTAATTAAACTCAGTAGTCACAGAAAACTCAGGAGACTCTAGAGACTCACTTATCGGAATCTAAGCATATAATAGGAATAATCAATAAGAATAATAATAAAATAATAATCTAAGCATATAGGAAACGTCGAGGTCCAAGTCGAGCAACAGTCGTTCAGAAAGGTAGGAGTCTTCGAAATCCAAAAGCAAGCCAGGTCGTTGTAAAAATCCACGTAAAACTTTGGGCGCACAAAACATTCACACCAGCACTAAATAGTAGCGAGCAAGCGAATGTGACTTGTGAAGTTTTGTGTGTCATCTTAGTCTATCAAAAAGTACTCTGTGGTCATCTTCTAAAGAGTCATGTTTGTTTGTTTGCCATGACAACATTGTCATATAGTATAACAAGTCCAAAAAGCCTTGTTTCCGGCTGCTCAACTTACTCATATTTAATGAGATTTAATCCCAATTCTCAATAATAAAGTTAATCTGGCTATCAATACATAAAAATAAGCGCTTTTTTTTTAAATAGCTTTGAATTCTGTACCTTTCCAAAATTAGCAATGCCAAAAACTGCCATCTCCTTTGGTATAGAGATAGTTTGAGTCCCGGAAAAGGACATAAGATCATTTTTATCCCGATATTCCCACGGGATCGACATTTACGCGTGTAAAACCGCGGGGCGCAGCTAGTATTAAATAACTGTATATTAAACTAGCTGCGCCCCGCGGGCGCCCCGCGGTTTCACCCGCATAAGTCTCGATCCCGTGGAAATATCGGGATAAAAAGTATCCTATGTCCTTTCCCGGGACTTAAGCTATCTTTATATCAAATTTCATCGAAATCGGTTCAGCGGTTTAGGCCTGAAAAGGTAACATACAGACAGACAGAATTACTTTTGAATTTATAATATTAGTATGGAAGTATGGATTCTATATCCACCCACGTCTTAGGAGCGAATTTCTCCGTATTACTGGAGCCATAATAAATAAGTGAAATTTTAATCACCGTTTTCCTCTTAAGAGCCTATACTACCTCAAATGGCTTAGCGTGATCCTCCGTTATGTCGAAAATACTGCACCATTAATTTTGAAATAAATATATGGTAAAGTTGAGGATTAATGCTAAGTCTTATGTTAGACGAAAACACGATTCCATAAAATTTTCTCGATAGAAAATAAATCCAAAGTTACCTCTAACCCGAACAATAAACCGCTGGTATTAAAAAAATACTTCAAATTAGATCATGTAACTTTGCATACTAACTGAACTTACTTTAAAGCAGGTCTTATGTTATGTACTTTTTTTATAATTACTATTATTTTCACTGTAAAAAGCAAATACCTAAACTATTGGCGCTGCCTGCCGCTCAGCACCGCACTCTGTCTCGCTCTCACTCAGTCAGCGAGCAGTATCGTATGAGCGAGATAAAGAGTGAATATTAGCTGAGGTAGTATAGGCTCTTAAGGGGACAAATTTAACTAAGAAATCGTGAAAAAAAAAACTAGCTGTTCCCTACATTTATGTTCGTATAACTCGTCAAAATGTAAAGAACAGCTGATTTTGTTTTCGCGATTTCATGTTTGGTCCCATAGTAAAAGTTGTTCATAATGATGAGTACAGACGCCAGCACATCAAGCTATTACAATCTGTCAAATTTCTTTAATAGATTTTCAACTTTACTGCTTAAGTATGAGGTTCAAAGTTGATTGGAAAAAAATTACAGTTTCGGGTATTTTAATGTGCTGGCGTCTGTACAATGACCCCTTAAGAGGAAAACGGTGATTAAAATTTCACCCTGTATACAAGACAGCGCAAAATTAACCGTTCGTCTCGGCTGTCATTTTTGGGTCTTTGACAGTCGTTACGGGTCGTCAGAAGTAACAACCAGTCTTACCCAGGGGTATCGTGTTACCCAGTAACTGGGTTGTGGAGGTCTGATAGGCAATCGCTCCACGTAAAATACTGATATTCAGCTGCATCCGGTTAGACTGGAAGCCGAGCCCAACGGCAAACAAACAAAAAAATCTAAAGTAAAGTAAAAGCGATAAAATAACCAAGTAAAGTAGTAAGTTAAGGTAATAAAATAACCCAAACATACAAACAAATATATCGAATACGAATTGAGAACCTCCCCCTTTTTGAAGTCGGCTAAATCACTAAATGTTCCACAGGGTGGTCTTAAACTGGGCTAAGGAATGCGTCCAGATGAGCGACTAATTTTAGCCCGTCATTCGCAGTCTAGACGTTATGTAAAACTAAATAGACTAAAAGCGACTAAATAAAACTAAATAGTTAGCATTGTCTTAGTGTTTGGCATTGGGTACGGATAATTAGTTGGAGATAAAACGACGAAGTAATGGAGACGTTTTGTTCTGCGTCTGCGCAGCTTACGCATTTGTAGTGTAGGGTTGCCAACAGAAGCCATCATAAATAATATTAAATTCGTTAGGCTTCTGTGACAGCACTTTTAGTTATAAAAGTGCTGTTCCCGAGGAAAACAACAATAACGTTATTATGATAATAGATGGCGCCACGTGTATTGTTGTTTTTCTCGGGAAAAGCACTTTTTTTCGGAATGAAAGGTACCCTATGTCCGTTTCTGTACACCACAGAACGTATATGCAAAATTTCAGGATGATCGGTTCAGTGGTTAAGGCGTGAAAAGGTAACAAACAGACTTAGGTACTTTCGCATATTTAATACTAGCTGCGCCCCGCGGTTTCACCGGCATAAGTCTCGATCCCGTGGGAATATCGGGATAAAAAGTATCCTATGACCTTTTTCAACTATCTCTATACCAAATTTCATCTACATCGATTCAGCGGTTTAGGCGTGAAAAGGTAACATATAGACAGACAGACAGACAGACAAGAGTTACTTTTGAATTTATAATATCAGTATGGAAGTATGGATTTATTATTAATTATTAATAAAGCTTACTGACTGATATATCAACGCACAGCCTAAACCGCTGGTCCTAGAGACATGAAATTTGGAGATTGTGTGTGTGTGAAGAGTAGGTATTCACTAAGAAAGGGTTTTTCAAATGTCACTCCTAGGGTGGTGAATGGGGGGAGGGTGAAATTTCACGCGGACGAAGTCGCGGGCAGAAGCTAGTAAAATCTATATATATAAAAATGAAACCCGTTTTCCGTTGTCACGACATAACATGAAAACGGCTGGACCGATTTCGATGAAATTTGGTATAGAGATAGTTTGAGTCCCGGGAAAGGACATAGGATAGTTTTTATCCCGATATTCCCACGGGATCGACATTTACGCGGGTGAAACCGCGGGGCGCAGCTAGTAATAAATAATAATGTACTTAACTAAATTAATTCATTACCACTTGGCCGCGTATTTCCCTTTCCGTGTTCAACTGGCGACATCGGTCTCGCGAAATCCACACGCTTTTGTTTTACTACGGAATCCTACGAGTCCGTGTTCAATTCGCGTCAACTGAGCACGCCTTTGTGATCAAGTGGCGCTGGGTAAGGTTTAACGCCATAGGATGCAAGGGCAAGCGAAGGGCACCCCGAGGTTCGGTTTGGTTAGGTTACTTTAAACCCTTTACACAGAAATAGGGGCCCCGCGAAGCGGGGCTCCGTCGACATAGGATGACATAGGATGAAAAAAAAAAGTGTTTATCATATTAGACTAAATAGGTTTTATGTCTATTGAGTGGTATATCACAGGTTAAAAAACCGTGTTCAATTCAATTGCACACTATTTTCTAAAACTTCTTTTAACGTTGCTTGATCACAAAAGCGTGCTCAGTTGACGCGAATTGAACACGGGCTCGTAGAATTCCGTAGTAAAACAAAAGCGTGTTGATTTCGCGAGACCGGTGTCGCCAGTTGAACACGGAAAGGGAAATACGCCACTTGGCCACTATAGATCCTGCGAATATTTAGAAACTATCAAATAAATCCTAACATGGAAATGAAATAAGGGTTTTTGAAGGGAAAACTCCTTCAGGTGCGTTGGGCATTTTTTTGAGATGGGAAAAAAACCACTAAATTCGCACCACTGTTACTGTAACGACACCGCTTCGGATGTTTTAGGCTGTCCTCGGCTGTCCTCGGGATGTACTCGATTTTAATGTATATCCGATTATGTCAGTGAGTGATGGCAAAGTATTCTGTTTGTGTTTTGTTTTCACTGCTGTCGGCACTCCCGGAGTGCCACTGTTTTTTTTTTTGTATGAAGTCCCAGGCTTCATCTACATTAGATATACGAAATTTAAATAATTGTTGAGGAGAATGAGGAGGCTATTATTATTATTTGTATTTTAACTAGCTGCGCCCCGCGGTTTCACCCGCATAAGTCGCGATCCCGTGGGAATATCGGAATAAAAACTATCCTATGTCTTTCCCCGGGACACAAACTATCTCTATACCAAATTTCGTCTAAATCGGTTCAGCGGTTTAGGCGTGAAAAGGTAACATACAGACAGACAGACAGACAAACAGATAGGCAGACAGACAGAGTTACTTTCGAATTTATAATATTAAGTATGGATGTATGACCACGAATAATTTTAAGCAAATCCGGTTTCGACGAATCTTTTTTCTATACTTCTTTTCAACGGACAGCCCTAGACGACTTTTGGCGCGCGTCCACAACATAGTACGCAGACTGTCCGTGACGTCACAGGGCATTCCTACGACATCTACCGACGAACTGTATAATTATAACTACTATCAAATATCTTCGTCTGATCCGACGTGGAATCGCGGAGCTTTGGACTGAAATACTCCAAAGGTGATGTATTTGTTCGGCCTGTGAAATTGCGCGGCGTCTACCTTGAAGCAAATAACAATAAGAGCGTTTTCGCACTACATCCGATCCGAATCCGAGAAATGCCGGTACGAACTCCGAAGTGACTATTGTCCTATTTGTATTGAGGGGTTGCGCACTAGATCCCTGCAATATGGTTGAGTTGGATGGTGCTGATCCACGCGTCATGTTCGTGAACGGGCGCCGTCGGTTGAGACTGGTCATATTTTTAATCGTATTTTTTTAATTGTTTCTTCATTTGTGTTTTTTTACATTGTTCCCACATATAGAAGCAACAAGAATGATGTACCCAGGATTTTGTAATATTCTTGATTTAACCGGTTGAATGCCGTAATTACAGGACACAATTAAAAAGCCATTGTGTCTCGCGTGGATCTACGTTCGGTTAAATACGAAAGGTTAAAAGTGTCCATGGAGTTTCTTGCCCGTTCTTCTCCATAGAGATCTACCTACGCTTTGGAATGGGCAACTAGCTTCAACTTTCTGAATAACTGACCGACTATTTAATTTTGACAATTCAAAAGTGCAGTGCAAGTTTGAAATGAAGTAGCTCAACTGTGGCCAATAATTAGAAACAATTGAATTTCTATTGTTATAAATCAAATATTGATTTTTCAGTAAGCTGTTATGCGTAAATAATGTTATGCGAAAATATAATTAGGAGAAACAAATGTATTGTTTCTCCTAATTAAGGTCTTAAAATTTTATGCAAATGGATAGGGAAGCTTCTCACGCGGACGGAGTCACGAACATAAGCTAGTTAAATGATATCTTTGTTTGCAACTATTTAAAGGAATCCAAGAACATAATGAGTTGAGTTAAATGTTGCAATGTTTTGTTAGCTCCTAGCTATGGCGGTCAAGTCGTGATCTTAAATAAACTAGCTCAGTTAAGGCGACGTCCACTGTCTACGTTGCTTTATTATGAAGAGAACGTGTGGAAGCAGAGGTGGTCCAGTGGTCCCGATTTATGAGTTATAGGTCGTGGGTTCGATCCCAGACAGGCGCTTTACTTACGTGTAAATAATTTCATCACCACTGCTCTCAAAACGGTGAGGGACCCGTGGCTAAATAAAAACAGCCGCACAGGTCGATCGATCAGGTTAAGCTACGCTTGCCGCGGTTAGTCTGTGGATGGGTGACCATCTTTACATACCGAGACCCCTCCGAGCCTCGGAAAGCACGTTAAGCCTTGGTCCCGGCTGTCATTCGTGGATCTTTGACAGTCGTTATGGGTAGTCAGAAGCCCGAAAGTCTGACAACCAGTCTTACCAAGGCAAGGGGTATCGTATTACCCAGTAACTGGGTTGTGGAAGTCAGATAGGTAGTCGCTCCATGTAAAATACTGGTATTCAGCCGCATCAGGTTAGACTGGAAGCCGACCCCAACATAGTTGGGAAAAGGTTAGGCAGACGATGATGATGGGCTCCCTTTTCCGCACTTAGATTCCCATTTGGTCTGTTGTGCGTGGGGATTCTGGCTAACAGAGCCAGCCTAGCTCCATCCAGAAGCACAGAAGCTTCCTGGGAGCTTCGCAGGCTTCACGGAGTGACCTCACTGTTCCGAGGATTTCTTCACGTTGAGAAGCCACAGCCTCGCATTCCAGGATGACGTAGGCGGCTGATTCGTCGGCGTCAAGGCAGCCCCTGCAAAGGGGGCTGTTCGTGGCGCCTATGTTAAAAAGATGTTTGTTAAGAGGGTTATGGCCCGTAATTGTACCTATTGTTATTCTGAGGTTATAAAGGTTAGGCAGATGATGATGCTCTCAAAACGGTGAAGAAAAAATATCGTGATAAATCGCCGCATGTCTTAGAACCAAATTCTAACACATGGTAGGTACATCTACCGATCCACACTCGGCCCACGTGGTAGATTACAGCGCACTCCCTCTCGAAGACAGGACGCCTGTGTCCCAGCAGTGGGAATATTAATGTGCGTGTGGACTGAGAGATCTTTTCGAAAAACTCTTCCAATCCCAACCAAATTATAAGAGGATTTAGGAAATAATTGTGAAAACTTCATGGTAAGGTATAAAATTTGTGAAACCTAAACAAAGAAAGTTAGAACTCATTAACTGGATCTCTCAATGACTGGACAACTGAAGAAAAAGCCATAACGCGTATCCAAGAATATACTGCCTATGTGTTTATAATTTGCATTTTAATTAATTGTGAAGAATTTGTGAAAGCTGCCAAACAAAATTTCGATTCGTTTCAAAGCCACGTTTAAGATTTATAACGGTTTATATGGATCTCTCAGAGTGGACAATTTTCAACTGAGAGACCTTGTATAACACGACCTAATACTGAAAAAGTATGAATAATTATCATGTTTATTGCAAATTATACTTCTGGGAAAATTTGTGAAACAAAAATCGTGATTGAAATCTTACTGGTTCAAGAGAAAATGAAAATCTTGTTTTTTGTCGATCGTCCCAACCGAGAGATCCTTATTTTGAACTATATTTAATAAACCAAAACTTATAGGTAGAAGGTAGATACATCAGAAATTGTGAAAAATGTTGTACTAAAATTTGACGAATCAGTCGTCCCTGTAAGTGTTATACTTAAAAAGATAAATCATTTTTTACAATCCTTAAGGAAAACGTTGAGTAGGGTAAACATACTTTTTTATTTTGTCCGATTTTTTTTCGACTACCCTATTCATGCTAACATTGTGTATATTCATTGCGATTCGCATTTAAGAGTAAACTAGTCGCGAGCTCGGAACTCACTGGTGGTCATGGCCAAAATCACGCTGTCTAACTTGGCTTCGTGTCTGACGGAGCTAGTATCAGTAATGAGCAGTTAGACGCTAATCTACACGCACAACATCTAGTTCTCACGCACAGAAACACCGTTCCGAACTGATAGGCGCATAAAAATATTTAAAAAATGCTTTGGAAAATCGAGTTCTATGAAAAATCCACTACATAAATCAATCACAAATAAAGTTTTTTGAACTCTTCGATAACTGAGCTTTGTCGGTACGGATTTATTTTTAAAAATTTTCAGTTCTTTTATTACTTATTTACACCCAAAGTTACGTTAAAAATAGCAAGAAAAACGAATCTTTGTTGGCTCATAACTTTTTAATGGCTTGTTATTTTACAATTCTGCTTCCGTATAGACACAATTAATAATTAGACAAAACGATACAATGTTTAACTTTGGATGTACAATGTCTAACAGTGGAGTACTACTCTCCCGAAATTTGTAAGGAAAAAATATCGAATAGTGGCACCTTAATGCAAGTTTTTTTTAATAGTGTTGTGCTATAATTAATAATAACATAATCAGTGTTTCCGTTTAGTGATAGTGAATAACAATGTAAGTATCTTATTCAATATTCAAACCGTCATTATCATTAGTACATTTTTGTCACACTAATGTTTTTTTAAATGTGGTACATATTAAAAAGCACGTGCATATGAAAAAGTTTATTTGAAAGATGTACCAAATACAAGTTCTGTAAGAAACAGATGCTACAAATTGTTAGGCGGTGTTGAATTTATATTGAGTCCCGATAATATTGGCCACTACAGAGGACATGGTGTTCATAACGACCAAATAGTCTGTTATGACGATTTGATGGGAAAAATGTATAACAACAAAGAAGAACCAGTTATTTTACAAACTTTGTCCTACGGACTTATTGATTAGGTTACATCCTATTATGTAATTATGAGTGACATTAAAAAAAGTTTAATATAAAAAAAGTTATTTTTTTTGGTTACCTTATAATTTCTGAACATTTTGTGTGTAAGAATTACTTAGAATTACGAACTTAGAATTCCTTAGTAAGAGCACTACATATACCTACAGTACCTAACTTTGCAGAAACTTGTCATTTAAAAACGTAATTTTATATTATTTAAATTATGCAGTGAAAACAGACACAAATTACTTGTATAAAAACGTTTAAAGTGCATCATAATTTGTATTGTACCGGTAATGATTCCGACCGGCGATATGGTCACCCTACTCAACGTTTTCCTCAAGGGTTTGTAAAAAATGATTTTTATTTTTAAATATAACACTTACAGGGACGACTGATTCGTCAAATTTTAGTACAACATTTTTCACAATTTCTGATGTATCTACCTTCTACCTATACGTTTTGGTTTATTAAATAGGTATAGTTCAAAATAAGGATCTCTCAGTTAGGACGATCGGCAAAAAACAAGATTTTCATTTTCTCTTGAACCAGTAAGATTTCAATCACGATTTTTGTTTCACAAATTTTCCCTGAAGTATAATTTGCAATAAACATGATAATTATTCATACTTTTTCAGTATTAGGTCGTGTTGCACAAGATCTCTCAGTTGAAAATTGTCCACTCTGAGAGATCCATATAAACCGTTATAAATCTTAAACGTGGCTTTGAAACGAATCGAAATTTTGTTTGGCAGCTTTCACAAATTCTTCACAATTAATTAAAATGCAAATTATAAACACATAGGCAGTATATTCTTGGATACGCGTTATGGCTTTTTCTTCAGTTGTCCAGATTGAGAGATCCAGTTAATGAGTTCTAACTTTCTTTGTTTAGGTTTCACAAATTTTATACCTTACCATGAAGTTTTCACAATTATTTCCTAAATCCTCTTATAATTTGGTTGGGATTGGAAGAGTTTTTCGAAAAGATCTCTCAGTCCACACGCACATGGAATATTATAGGCCGATCATGCTTACTTAATATGCTTAAAATCTGATGTCGATTCTATTTTGACCCGACTGCGTCAGAAGGAGGGTTATGTTTTTCGAGTATATGTATATATATTTCTTTGACACGCTCTGTAGCCTAAACGGCTTCATCGATTTCAGCTTTAGAGGTGCCGTGAGATTTGTCTTAATTGTGAGAGTGACACTGGGTATATCAAATTGAAAACAAATTAAAATGGCCGATTTTTAATTATGGTTAAAAGTAATTCGTAAAAAAACACGTTTCAAGAACTAAATCGTCTGCGAAATCTTTGACATTTGTAAACTAAAAAGCTAGAAATTAAAAAAAAGTAATTAAAAAAATCCGGGCTTGTTTTTAGCTTTCAGTTAGTTTTAGTGTAAGGATGCAGTTGGGTTTTTTAGTTTCTTTAATTACTTTTTTTTTCTTAGCGTGTCGATACTCGAAAGCAATCTAATTGAGTCAGCCCGGAATTTGGCAAGGAGTTTAGGATTATCATCCTACTAATCCTACTAATATTATGACATGGGACTTAAACATAACTTGCGAAATGGGGGTGTAAGTACAATATGAAGGTACACCCCCCGCCTAACCCTTTGGGGATTATAGATTACTTAGGGTGGGAAGAGCGAGCGAAGCAAGCTCGAAAATTTTTACAACCCGCCTCGGTTTCGTTGGTTTTGTTTTATATTTTCAAGCAGGAATAGAAGTTACATTGTCGACTTATGTAAGCCCAAGCAACCACGAGAATGAAGACCCCTCCCCCCCCCTCGGACCGCGCCTGGATAGACTATGTCTAAACTTCTCAAATATTATGCTTTTTATCCATACAATGACAAAATCAAAAGTAATAATTATTCAAATTAGGCAGAGAATCTGCACTTTTCGAACGTCAAAATTACAAAAGACAGTCCTGCAAAACGCCCACCCTTCGCCACTTCCTAGTGCTTTAGCTGGGGAGAACAACTGGCGAACAGCCTGCAGCAGCGTAGCTGTCTGTTCAGTAAGAAAAACTTGACTCTATAAACAGTAGGTATATGAAGTATCTCTCCTACAATTTATTATTATTATGAGCCTGTTATGTCCCACTGCAGGGCAAAGGCCTCCCTTCTATCTTTCCATATTCTTCAGTCTCTTGCTATATCCTACAATGTCAATCAAAATGTGGGCTATGATAAAATCAAAATCAAAAGTCATTTATTCTAACTAGGCTGAGAATCTGCACTTTTCGAACGTCAATATTACAAAAGACAGTCCCCCAAAACGCCCGCCCTTCACCAACTTCTATTGCTTTCGCTGGGGAGAAGAAGTGGCGGAACAAATTCCCCAGCAGCACAGCTGTCTGTTCAGTTAGAAAATAATACTAAGTATGCAAAGTAATTAACATTACAGGACGTAGAACATTAAATTAAATTATTTGCCATAGGTTAGCTAGCCACGCCAATATACCAACACAATAAACACGATAAACACGTACTCAAGTAAAAAAAAACTTTTATAATTATATTAGGTACATACTAGCTGCGCCCCGCGGTTTCAAACGCATAAGTGTCGATCCCGTGGGAATATCGAGATAAAAAGTAGCGTGTATGTTAATCCAGGGTGTCAGCTACCTCCATACAAAATTTTATCAAAATTGGTCTAGCCGTTTGAGCGTGAAGAAGTAACAAACATATAAACACACACACAGACTCACTCACAAACTTTCGCCTTTGTAATATTAGTGTGACAATAGATAATTAAGATTAAATCCTGCTGAGTACTGCCTCCGCCTTAACCATCTAGTAACCAAATGCAATAATCAACTCTGCAACGCGATTGTTGTCTCAACGATAAGTATTGGTCACAGATACCGACAGGGTCACCACGAAAACTTCGAACGTTGGCACTATTAGCGCCAACCAATTAAAATATGAAACCTACATAAAGGTCTATCAAACCAGTGGCGTGCATTGCATATAGGCATATAAGCAGTGCCTACCTCGATATATCAACATAAACCTGTCAATTACATTTTAGTGTGTGTTCCACAGTTAAGAAACTCACTAAATTATCATACCTAACAAAAAACAAAATCTTCATACAAACACGCGCGACAGTAGGCAGTCGCCGGACGGCCTACTCGGCTCCCGTACTATTCGCACATTGTCATTGGTCTTTACTCGTTCAAGTTAATACGACAAAATTAAAAATACGTACGTCTCACGCGTAATACCATTACGTTCGCAATTTATCACCCTTAAGTAGGCATGCCTACTCAAATAACCACATTTTTGACCAAATATTTTTTTCTGATTAGTGACCGCGTTTGCCTAGACTAGACCCGGCCTAGTGCTTACCTATTCTGAAAACCAATGCACGCCACTGATTCAAACCTAAACGGTATTCGCTGCCGGTGTGGGTAGAGGTACATAGGTACCGCGCGGGTTTTGCTCAGGTATCAAGTTCCGCGGCTAGAGCGACCTGAGCGATATTCGCTGCCGCTGTGGGTAGAAGTGCATACCGCGCGGATTTCGCTCAGGTATTTAGTATGAAGTCCCGCGGCTAGAGCGGAATATAGTTGGTGCCATAGTACCGCGTAGGTATTGTTTCGAGCGAAACTAGAACTCGGTATTCTACCCACAAGGATAGCGAAATCCACTTTGGTATGAACAGTAATATTACCGCATACGCACTCGGTTTTCTCTACCGCAGACGGTAGCGAATAGGTTTGAATAGGCCTTTACAGTTTAACGCCGTTTTGGTTGACGCCGATTGGTATCAAATACAGCAATCTGCATACGATGAGATTCTAAAACAGCAATCTGCTAGCTTCGACCAATCACAGGCGTTCATTGATCATGACGTCAAGATGGCGGCTGCATTGTATATTGCCAAACGTATCTATATTTTCTAGTTTATTACTCTTCGTAAAGATAGAAAACTCGTGACTTGGCATAACAAAAAACATCTAAGATTCGTTAGGTACTTAAAACTAACCTAAAATGTACCCAAGTTCCAACCACAAGTGGTCAGAAATAATAGAATTGTCACAATACGATTCGTATGTCCGTCCGTGGCGCAATGTCGGCCGCATTTCAAACCATTATGTGCCTAAAGCCGGTCACGGATCGACTGTTTGTCACCTATTATTAGATATTATGTTGTTTGGGCAATCCGTTTCACTTTTCGGTAATTATTGTGTGTCATGCTTTGTTGTGTTTTATGCAATCGGAATGTATAATAGCTACGAACGAAAATATTTCCCAGTCGTTACGGGTCGTCAGAAGTCTGACAACCAGTCTTACCAAGGGGTATCGTATTACCCAGTAACTGGGTTGTGGAGGTCTGATAGGCAGTCGCTCTATGTAAAATACTGGTATTCAGCTGCATACGGTTAGACTCGAAACTCAAAGCATTTATTTCAATTAAACCATTACAGGCACTTTTGAATTGTCAAAATTAAGTAGTCGGTCAGTTAGTCAGAAAGTTGAAGCTAGTTGCCCATTCCAAAGCGTAGATCTCTATGGAGAAGAACGGGCAAGAAACTCCATGGACACTCTTTTTAAATCAAGATATTACAAAATCCTTGGTACATTATTCTTGTTGCTTCTATATGTGAGAACAATGTAAAAAAAAACACATAAATGAAGAAACAATACAAGAAATAAGATTAAAAATAAGCCTTGGCAGTTAAGAGATGACCAGTCTCAACCGACGGCGCCCGTTCACTAACATGACGCATGGATCAGCACCATCCAGCTCAACCATTTTGTAGGGAACCGAATGATCCAACACACGCGCCACCATCAGTGAGACATTTAAGTGAGCATGACTAGAAGTCAACCCCAACATAGTTGGGAAAAGGCTAAGCAGATGATGATGGAATGGCCAAGAAGCAGACGGCCCACGATGACGTCACGGTGGTACAGACGCCAGCACATCAAGCTACTACAACCTGTCAAATTTGTTTAATAGATTTTCAACTTTATCGCTAAATCATAAGGTTCAAAGTTGATTGGGAAAATTTGACAGTTTTGGGTAGCCTTAATCTGCTGGCGTCTGTACAAACATGGCCAGCCCACTGCCTCTTCGGGTTGCTTACTCTGCAAGCAGCTATGTCGGTAACTCCGGTTCTTTTCCGTATAATTTCATTCCTGATTTTATCTTCTTCTTTTGTTTTTATTTTTCTATAAGCTGGCCTCGTGTTTAATTTTTTTTATTGCTGAATGGACCCGCTCTTGACCTCGATTACGCCTGATGGAAAGCGACGGATGAGGTCTATGATGGAACGAGCGTGCCCAGAAGATGCCTAAGGCACTGGAATTCCCATGCATCGTCGAAACACAGCAGGCTGCTTGACGCTGGACTCCGGTGGGAGGGTAGTCGCAAACCAGGTGGGCGTTTGCCCTACCACCGCAAGGGAAGAATTGGCCAGTCAAATATGGTATTGGGCGTCCAGGATGCGCCGAGCGCTTGGTTCAGTTGAGTAACTGGCGGAACAAACTGCGCTACACGAGGAGGCTTCTTCGTGCATCCCAAAAACGATTGTATTCTGTTGAAACTCCGTAGGTACTACACTAGGTCAGCTCAAGGTCAAAATGTTAACACAGTCATGCAGCCTACATAACAGTACATATCTTATTCTCTCTTTCTCATAATAGATTTATCAAATAAAAAAAATGTTTAATAGTTTCGTTTTGTTATTTTTTCGATTTGTTTTTTTTTATACATATTTTTATTTTTCCTTATCATTAGAATTAATTATGTTTTTACATGAACGTGTTTCTGTGACAAATAAAAATATTTTTCTTTCTGTATTTCTTTCTTTTATTTTATCTCGTTATTAAAAACACCGTGAAGTTAATAGTTTTGTTTTTAATAAACATTGATGGTTCATTGGCTTACTTAATATCGATGAGTACAACATCCAATATGTTGATAGCATCGCGGTTGAAAAGGGCGTGGTCGGTCTTTTTTGCACACTACGGTGTTAAGGCGAATGTTCGTCGTTTATCGCCAAGTCTTTAGCGCTTGAGTTACTTGTAGGCAAGCATGCAGTGGGAGCAATGGTGGCCGCGAGTTATGAATTGTAGGTCGTAGATTCGAACCTAGATAGGGGCTTTAAGTACTTTGTGTAATTATTTCGTTAAAATTGCTCTCAAAAAGATAACAAAAACATTGTTAGGAAACCGGCATAGACCTGGAATCAAAAATTCAAAAACATGTTACATCTATCAACTCGCTCTGGGCCTCTCTGTCTGTCTGTTCCGGTTAATCTCTGAAACGACTGGACCGATTTTGACGGGACTTTCACTGGCAGATAGCTGATGTAATAAGGAGTAACTTAGGCTCCTTTTATTTTAGAATAAAAAATAGCGTCACACCTGCGAAATGAATAGTAACTTTTTTGTTAAATTCCACGCGTTGTGAACGCTTCTCTGTGTTCAATTAACTTTGCCTTAAATATTGTGTGGGTTACTTCGATGAAATATCAATTAAGTATAGCCATTAAAAAGTTAAATATTTATTCTGACGCGCCAATATAATGTAGTTGATATGATCTGTATCACGCCCTGTATTATTTTATAGTGTAGGCAGAACTTTAGGTCATACCTACACGAAGTTATTATGGGTTAGAGAGCTGTATAGCTAGCCTGCATGTGGGTAGCTTAATTGCATTTTGGGATGCATGAAGAAGCCTCCTCGTGTAGCGCAGTTTGTTCCGCCAGTTACTCAACTGAACCGAGCGCTCGGCGCATCCTGGACAGTCACACACAACACCTTATTTGACTGGCCAATTCTTCCTTTACGGTGGTAGGGCTGACGCCCGCCTGGTTTGCGACCACCCTCCCACCGGAGTCCGGCGTCAAGCAGCCTGCTGTGTTTCGTCGATGCGTGGGAGTTTCAGTGCCTAGGCATTTTCTGGGCACACTCGTTCCGTCATAGATCTCATCCATCGCTTTCCATCAGGCGTGATCGAGGTCAAGAGCGTGCACATTCAGCAATAAAAAAAAAATGCTCGATTCTGAGCAATATTGGTAAAATTTATGACGTCACGATAACATCAAGTAATTTCTTATGACATCGTGTAGGAATAAAATCGTTGCTTGAGATAAGTGGTATTTATCTCAATATCACACAATGAAATGTATACAAAAGAACACTCACGCCTTTTCACACCGGACTAGGTACGCAGAAACTACAAAACGCCACAGTCATGCTATAAAATCATCACTCTCCTACCCCTTTTGTTTTTTTTTTTTGAGGGTGGGAAATCATCAAATGACTCCTGCCGCTCTGGGTGGAGCGGAAGGGAGTGTCAGACTCTTACTGACTAAAACCCACCCGTGTCCCTTGCCCTTTATGTTCCGGGGTAGCGGTGACCCTTTTGGACGATCCTGCTGACCTGGCAGGCTTCAGCCCTAATGGGCCTCTTCACTGGTGCTGACATCTTTTTGAAACACATACGCGTCGTACGCGTGGTCCTGATCGGACGGTGAGCTACCCATTTTACTCTCCATCCGGAGACCCGCGCCTACGGTGGCCAGGAGTCGTCACTCGGCCTTCGACGCCCGGAACGTCTCCCGCGGCTGCTGGGACGTGAGGCTCTCTCCCTCAGCCGTCCCGCCACCTTCTTCGCTAGCATGACTGCTTCGCAGAAGGAGGTGACTGCCTCCCACTCCCTCTCATAATCAGTTACAAAGGAAAACTCCACTAACTATATCATCATCATTCTCCTGACCTTATCCTAATTGGACGGCGCAATATGTATTTTTAGCCGACTACGGCGAAGCAAATAGGAGGGTTATGATTTTGACCGGTATGTATCTATGTAAGTATGTATGTATGTTCATCTGTTTCCTCATTACTTCTAAACTGCTTGTCTTAATTAGACAAATGAGGTATCGTTGGAAGCGTGTTGATCGTCCGCTGGTTATAGGTTATGTGACGTCACATTAAATTGAATGTGGCGCCCTCTAGCGGACATAAAGTAATGATCTAAAAAAAATATAATTATCAATGAAATAAACCCCAAAATAATTAAATAAAAAATAAGTTTAAAAACTAAAACCCGACTACTGAAAAGGATGAAACAAGAAAGTACCTTTTCGTGGTCGCATGCCGCTGTACTAAGATACATATAACCTATGGTAGCATGCGACCACGGGAAGGTACTTTCTTGTTTCATCCTTTTCAGTAGTCGGGTTTTTTCTTCCATACTTCTTTAAGTATTAGTTGTCATCTCGGTAGTTACTCCCTTTCTAAGCATATCAACATAGGTACACATACTATATATATATAATTCAAAGTCCTGCTGACTGACTGAATTAAGTTACCATCACAGCTGACTACCCAAACTGGCGTGTCAATCTGTCCCACCACATCTCAGTAACCTGTCAATAATCATTATGTCAAAGAATCAAATATGGCGGCTGCTCTATTTTCGAATCGCGTGCTAGTAACATGATATATATCTATCTAGCTTATAAAGTGTGTGAAGGTATGAAAGATTTTGAGAATTTGCTACTTTTTCTTTTTTTTTTTCGTAGCCTTTCTAGGCTTCTATAGCTTAGGAACTCTTTGAAAAATAGTATTACAGCCAAATTAGACCGATTTTAAATTTTCCATAGAAACAGAGATTTCCAGATATATTTTTTTAAATAAGACATTTCGAAAATGTTCTAGACCTATGTATCTTGCCTATGCGTACGAAGTTTGATTAATAAATATACTTAATAATATATAATATAATATTCCACAACTATCACACAACGCCATCTAGTCCCAAGCTAAGCAGAGCTTGTGTTATGGGTACTAGACAACTGATAAACATACTTATATATTTCTAAATACATACATATTATAAGTAGATAAATTACACCCAGACACAGAACAAATGATCGTGCTCATCACACAAACATTTGTCCTGGGTGGGAATCGAACCCACGACCTCCGGCATAGCAGTCAGGGTCACTAACCACTAGACCATCAGGCCTGTCAAAATTAAAATCGGTTCATTCATTTCGAAAAACCAAGTGGCTTGAAAGTTTGTATGAAATGCCGTACGTCGTAAACGCTCTTAGGGCCAAAGCATACACGCTACTTTTAGCATCGGCGATCGGCGATTTAGCCGCTTTTTAGAAGCTGAATGTAGCCACCAAGCATTCCACAACGCACACTTAAAAACGCCAAACGCGGCGATTCAGTCGCTTTTCGGAAGCTCGACACAGCGGCTGAACGCTACACTCCCCACACATTCGGATGTCGGTCGCAGCGATTTGGCATTTGCGCCAGTATCGGAACAGTCGCTAAAACGCGCGATTCCGATACCGCGTTCGTACGCAGTCGCCAAAACGCGATGCAGCATCGATACAGCCGCAAAATCGCCGACGCTAAAAGTAGCGTGTGTGCTTTGGCCCCATAACTAGCGATTCGTCGCTTAACGACCTCCTCTGCCGATACCGTCGAAAAATATAGGCGCAATAACTACCACATTACATCAAAACATTGCGCAGCTTCCATAGCGTGATAGTATGCACAGATCGTGTCGAGTTACTTGTAATAGTATACGCTACAGTCTGCCACAGAGTACGTAGGTGCACGCGAGACGCATTGAGTCGTCAACAGGGATGCTGGATGTAAGCTGACATGTTTTGTCGGGTGTGGCTTTAATGAGAGATTGGTTAATAAGCGGTTGATAAAATCTATCAATATCTATACAATGTGGAGATGACAACACGACAATAAATGAAAACACTGGCAGTACTGATGCATTACCATAAAACCTTGCATCAAAATTAAAAAAAGGAGGTGCCGATCGATCAGGTTAAGCTAAGCTAGCCTCGGCTGGTCAGTGGATGGGTGACCATCTTTACATACCGAGACCCCTCCGTGCTTTGGAAAGCACGTTAAGCCGTTGGTCCCAGCTGTCATTTGTGGATCTTTGACAGTCGTTACGGGTTGTCAGAAGCCCGAAAGCCAAGCCCGAAAGAACGCCAAGTGCGGGTCGGACTCGCACACGAAGGGTTCCGTACCATACATCATATATAAAAAAATCACGTTTGTTGTATGGGAGGCCCCTTAAATATTTATTTAATTTCATTTATTTATTTGTTTTTAAAGTGAATATACAACTAAATATTCTGTGAATATTTCAAACGACTACCTGTTGCTGTTATTAATATCGAACAAATAAGGGGAAAAAAATCACGTTTGTTATATGGGAGCCCCCCCATAAATATTTATTTTATTCTGTTTTTAGTATTTGTTGTTATAGCGGCAACAGAAACCCATCATCTCTGTCTAGCTCTCACGGTTCATGAGATATAACATGGTGACAGACAGACAGACGGACAGTGGAGTCTTAGTAATAGGGTCCCGTTTTTACCCTTTGGGTACGGAACCCTAAAACCGGTTATCGTGACTTTAATAGACATAATTATAGCCTCGCGGACTTTCTTGTGGCTAATGATGAGTACTTTTATAGGCAATGCTTTGATACCTTGGGTTATACATACCTATTGCAAAATGTCAACTGACAACTCAATTAAAAAAACAAAATATAACCCATGTTACTCGCTGATAATTTTACTTTCTGTAGGTAAAAGAATTTTTAAAATCGGTTTGGTATTTTTTGACTTTATCCATTACAACCATAAAAAAAAAACAAATTTTTAGAAAAAAAGAAAGAAAATAAGTATGTTTATTTGCGGTGAACATGACGCAAAAAAGAACATAAATACAAAAAAAATAAAAATAGAAGGTAAGGGAAACATGCGTCAGATCCACGCAAAACGGCTATCGCTCAGCATAATGCTGGGACCCTATGCAAGACAGAGCCCCAGTGCTGGTGGTCTTTTTAGTAGTATAGATGTAGATTGGATATCTATGGATGTAGGTGTAAGTAGATATTACTGTTATTTACTTGTCACAAGGTAATTAGACCACGGAATACGACTAATAAGATTTCTGAGGATTTCTGGGTTACTCGGGTTTAGTCCCTTGACAAGGAAAAACTAAATTACTTTCCATAATTAGGGAAGGAAAATTCTCAAAGGTAATAAATAATATGAACAGATGTTTTCGTTTTTCTGTTAATGTCGTTTTCTTACGAATGATTTAGTAAGGGGATTAAAGATTTTTATATGAAGCCTGCCATACTTACAGTGTCCGCCATTTTGTGTTTTGTTTAAATGACGATTTAATAAATACCAAGTCATGACCAAGTGGTAACAGCAAACGAGTTGTCGTGGCGTGTCGTGGTCGTGGATTCGAACCAAGGCGCCTTACTTTGTGAAAACAATTTCATCACCACTGCTCTTAAAACAGTGAAGGTACATTAAAACCGAGTACAGCCCGAGGACAGCCGAACATATCGGAAGCGGTGTCGGTTAAGGTAACAGTGGCGCGAATTCAATGGTTTTTTCTCATCTCAAAAATGCCCAACGTGCCTAAAGAAGGCTTCACTTCAAAAATAAAAAAAAGGTTCTCCTGATAGGTGCGCAACGAAATCAGGTTAACGATTCCACATAATATTTGATAAACAGTGCACTAAAAACCAAATTCTGGCACTAGTCCGAATTCGTGGACGAATTGCAGTAGATTAAAATGCGGTTGATTTTTTAAAGTGATTTCACACCAAGGAATATCTAGGTTAAGTGGGAAGCTATTCGTGTTAATCTATCTATCTATACTATACACAGTTATTGGAAAAACACCAACAACCTCTTAAGATGTCATTGTATTCATCATTAAACTATAATAATATGTACAATTATATGACAAAATGAACAAAATAATCATAGGGCATCAAAGAATTCGTCTGCATCGCTGTCAACAGGAACAGTGCCCAAAAGGCTGGCAGCCTTGCCAATTTGTATGGCAATGCTAATTCTTTGGCCAAGAAATAGGCCAGCCTTCTGGTCACGTAAAGAGTCGACTAACCGCTTGGCGATATCTCGAAAATTCATCATTATGAACAACTTTTATTATGGGACCTAACCAGAAATTGGAAAAAAAAACCAGCTGTTCCCTACGAGTTAGACGAACATAAATTTAGGGAATAGCTGATTTTTTATTCGCGATTTCTGGTTTGGTCCCTACCTCTTCACGCTTAAACCGCTGAACCGATTTAGATGAAATTTAGTATAAAGATAGTCTAGAGTCCCGAGAAAGGACATAGGATAGTTTTCATCCCGATATTCCCACGGAATCGAAACTTATGCGGGTGAAACCGCGGGGCACTGCTAGTCACTGCATAGTATAAAACAAAGTCGCTTCCCGCTGTCTGTCTGTCCCTATGTATGCTTAGATCTTTAAAACTGCGCAAATGATTTTGATGCGGTTTTTTTAATAGATTCAAGAGGAAGGTTCATATTTATAATACATGCATAATATTGTAGAGAAGCACTGATAAATTTAGAGGTTTCTAATGCGATGTCGTAAATAAACACATTTTTTTGCGCTTACATTGCAAACGCTGGCTGAACCCTACGAGATAGATCAAAATAATGTACTACAGTATTGTACACCTTAAAAAGGTCTACAAAAAATCTATACTAACTGTCAAACAGATGAATTGCGTAACATGAAATTGTACGCAAATAATAATATGAATTGTCAGTTTGTGACCATTTTACGACTTTTATTATGATTCATAACGTTATCGTTTTATGATTCTGCCAAAGTGGCCTTTTTAGGCCTCTTGATACAAATTCGCAGATCAGCAATCCGCTATCTTTGATTTGTAACATCAGTAAAAGTTTGTTATCTCCCTAATCAAGATAGACAGTTCCTGAGTTCCTGACAGACCCATCCAATATGTCAGTCAACATTAAGAAACTTTTCCTAAGGATTCATTCTGGGGCTGTATTTTTTCAGGTGCTGTATCATTTGCAAGGCAGTTGATATGCAGGGGGTCAAGTGTCAGTTAGGTAATAGGTAGTTTCACCGTATATGTTCAAAAACTAAAACCCGACTACTGAAAAGGATGAAACAAGAAAGTACCTTCCCGTGGTTGCATGCTATCATAGCTTATATGTATGTTAGTACAGCGGCATGCGACCACGGGAAGGTACTTTCTTGTTTCATTCTTTTCAGTAGTCGGGTTTTAGTTTTGATAACTTAATTTTTATTTAATTATTTTGGGGCTTATTTCAGTAATATTTATATTTTTGAAATGTGCTAATTAAGTCCTTTCATTTGATACCTAACACGGCATGATTATTAAAAAAAAAATATAGGTCATGACCTTATGTCCGCTAGAGGGCGCAACATTCAATTTATTGTGACGTCACATAGCCTATAACCAGTGGACGATCAAGACGCTTCCAACGATACCTCATTTGTCTAATTATGACAAGGAGTTTAGAAGTTATGAGGGAACAGATGAACATACATACATACTTACACACATACATACCGGTCAAAATTATAAACCCTCCTTTTTGCTTCGCCGTAGTCAGGTAAAAATAGCTTGAAACTAGTTTTCGTCTAATATAAGAGTGTATGGTGTAACCAGGGCGTACCTCTTGGTGAGACAAAAAAAAAGGAACCGCTGCCGCGGAGTCAAAATAGTATACGATACGTATGTATGATAATATCGTCGCTAATCTAACTAACTGATGTAGGTATCTGACATTTTGGACTAAGCCGACCTAACTACTCGTATAGTAATTTGATACATTGTCCAAGTCGAATCTGATATCTGATCATGTATTCCGAACAAAATAAAAACAAAGATCTCACGAAGTGACGTATCTGTTCAAATATTTATTATTAAAGCAATATTAACACGATAACAATAGTAATAATACCAATATAAAGATCTTAATCAGAACTACACACGTGCTCAATTTTGTATCAGTAGAATTTATATCTACCTATAGAGCTTGCTACCCTCAATGATAGGTAACCCTCAACTGCAAATAGTTTGCCCTGTAAAATATGCTTCGAATCAGTTACGTCACTTAGATTTAGCGACGATATATATATAACGCAGGGAAATGAGGATATCAGGAATTTCACGAAATCCCGGTAGATGTCGAATATTCGAATATATTGTTTATTACGTCTTTATACTAAAAGTATCTAGTGATATGACAAAATACTAATATAAAGTCAGAGATATGTCATTTCACTAAACTAAATGTAGTTGATGAATAAAAAAAGAAAATTACAAATTAACTGGTGCATTTTTATTAGTAAATAAAGTTTTAATCAACTAAACATAAAAATAAAATTACAAATTAACTGGTGCATTCTAATTTAGTTACATTTTCGATCATTTCTGCAGTCCACAACGGTTTATCTCTCGCTCTCTTTTTCCTTCCGAAATTTTTTGAATCTCTCGATCGAAGTCTTCTTTACAAACGAACTCTTTTTGACATTCTACTAGATTTAGTTTAGTGAAACGACATATCACTGACGATATATTAGTATTTCGTCATATCACTGGATACTTTTAGTAAGAAGACGTATTAAACAAGAATATTCGACATCTACCGGGATTTTGTGATATCCCTAGGGATTTCGTGAAATCCCTGATATCCTCATTTCCCTGCGACATATACACGTAGGTACCGTATACCGTTTTATCCCGTGTGACCTGAACGCGCACTTCAGTCACGCTATTATATGTAAAAATGGACTACTTAAGAGGGAACGGGGCCTGCGAGGAATTTGAAAAATAGGTATTTGAAGAAACTATTGCGGCCGCCTTACCTCAAGTCTGCCCCCTTAGTGTGTGATAGGGACAGCTGCAGCTCAGACCGAAATTATCACGAAAATTTTGACGAGATCGATGTTTCGTGTTTTTTCTCCTCGAAAACTGAGCCGATTCAATTATTTTTTACATTAACATTTTAAGAAAGAGTATGTTTAGGTTCCTGTAATTATTTTTTATGTTATAATCTCTTCTAATTTGTCTGGTAGTCCTCTAATCACGGCGGTAAAATTTTTAAAAAAAGAAAATGACAGGGACATGTTTACAGCAGACCTTGATATTATTTAAAAAAAATACTGCTCTAGACTTCTAGAGGCATTATTCAGAAGGAAAAAAGGGGAATACATTTGTATAGAGAATCGCACGCCCTGTTCCCTTTTAAATCCCAGATAAGCTTGACTTAAGTGAGGGTTTAGGTTACAGAGTACTATAAATATTTTGAAAGTGCTTTATTTATATTTATGCCAATATACACCATTTCTTTTATTCTCTCTTACCAAGAGGTATCGTAGTTACCAATAACTAAGTTCAGCTATGTAAGAAAGAAAAGAAAGAAAGAAAGAAAATACGTTTATTTGCGCTAAACATGACGCAATAAAGATCATAATACATAATAGGCAGTTGTTCAGTCTTACCAAGGGGTATCGTATTACCCAGTAACTGGGTTGTGGAGGTCAGATAGGCAGTCGCTCCATGTAAAATACTGGTATTCAGCTGCATTCGGTTAGACTGGAAGCCGATCCCAACATACTTAGTTGGAAAAAGTCTAGGCAGATGATGATGACTAACTGAAATGTATCGTTATTAATACACATTACGTAACATCACGCCTTTAATCCCCGAAAGGTTAGGCAGAGGTGACTCGGCCCCCTATTACATGGGGAAACTTCAATTTAACTGGATATGAATTGAAGCAGTGGTGGCCCAGTGGCCCAAGGCCGTGATTTACGAGTTGTAGGTCGTAGGTTCGAACCCAGACAGATGCTTTACTTTGTGTAAATTATTTCATCACCACTGCTCTCAAAAACGGTGAAGAAAAACATCGTGAGGAAACCGGCATGTCCTAGAACCAAAAATTCGAAGGCATGTGACATCTACCAACCCGCATTGGGCCCGCGTGGTGGATTATGGCCCACTCCCTCTCACAGAGAGGAGGCCTGTGTCCCAGCAGTGGGAACATTATAGGCTGATAATGTATGTTATGTATATGAATTGAAATATGGGTGCCATCTATACAAATAAATAAAATTGGAGTGTCTGTTTGCAATATTAAAATAACCGCTTCTTACTAAATGCATATGGATGTATACACGGTACATACGCATACCAAAATATTTTTTTTTACTATTTTTGTCTGTCGTGTCTGTTTGTTCCCGCTAATCTCTGAAAGGGCTGGACCGATTTTGACGGGACTTTCACTGGCAGATAGCTGTTGTAATAAGGAGTAACTTAAGCTACTTTTATTTTAGAAAAATAATTAGGGTTCCGCGCAAAGAAAATTAAAACGTTTCCCATCATGCACGCGAACGAAGTCGCGGGCACAGCTAGTCGTTAATAACACTTAACTTGTATAAATACCCATTTAGTATCAAATCGCTTCAAAAGCTACAAGTTACGACGTACCGATCAAATAAGACGCCGTAATTATATGAAACTTAATAAATTAATCAATTCTGTGAGAAAATCGCCGCTCCCTGTCATGTCACGCGAACATGTCGACATGTCGGGAACAAGGTAGGACAGGGTAGCGATTTTCCCCAGGCCGTTAATATGTCATATCGAGATTTAGAAAGAGACTATCACCTGGAGTGACAGAGACAACGCTCTACTGTGGCGGCATCTACAACGCCACACGTAAACAACGCGTCCCACTGACGTCACGCAAAATCCTGCATCGCGCAACCAGAGTTTACCGCGCAACTATCGTAATTATCATAGATATCCGTGTTAATTATACTATACAATATCCCGACATTAATCGTCGGGCAGTGGCCCACCAGCCACAAAACTTGTCTAGTCGGAGGATCCTTCCTTTTCTATGGAAGATAAGTGAACTTTACGCCCTGTTTCTCATACTTCTATACTACTAAGCAGACGTTTTTATAAAACTACGGGATAATTACATTAACATTAGGATTTTTTCCCACAAAAACAAACGTAAAGTAGGTCCCCGTTTAGTGCTCAAATACGTGGAAGCGGCGCAGGCGTCGGGAGAGGATGCGCGCCGTACCGCCTGCTTGTCCCGCTGCGGATACCGCGCACCCGCGCCACTGTAACTATGTTCACACGCAGAAGAAGCTGTGTGTTAATGACACCTGCTTGCTAGCGGCTCCCACTATGTTTGAACTTAGAACACTAGTGCTAATATGCAAGAGCAGCACGCGTCAACGTTAGAGGCAACTGCAGCCGTTGACACTCGTCGACGGATGTCGTCACCACGTCGCCGCTCGTGTAAATGAGCACGTCTTCTTCTTCATGACGCTGGCACGACAGTTATTAAAATTTTGCTGGCTCAAAAGTTCGCCACTTCCACCGGTGTTATCGGTGGCAGCGCAGAGGTCACTTTGGCTGTATGTATTGGGGCATAAAGGGTGATAAGTGAGGAGTTATCGGCTCTGACTTGAAGAGTTGTAGGTCGTGACTTCAAACCCAGACAGGCACTTCACTTTTGTGATTTTAATTTCATTACCACCGCTCTCAACATCGCGAGGAAACCGGCAGGTCCTTTTTTTTTTTCTTTCGCGGTGGTAATCCTCATAAGCTTCCTTTATCGTGGCGGTTAAAGGAAATCGTGGGTGACAGAGGGGCATGTCGGACTCTTACCGGCTAAAACCACCGCGGTGTTCCACCTCTACCTATGGCCGGGGGTGCGGGATTCGCATAAGTATTCACCGCTCCCCCGGCCTCGATCCACTGTTCCTTAGCAGGTCCCACCTCCCCGTGAAATAAAAAAATTGAAGACATGTGACATCTACCATCCCGCACTGGGCCCGCGTGGTGGATTACGGCCCACTCTCTCTCACAGAGAGGAGGCCTATGTCCTAGCAGTGGGAACATTACAAGCTGATTATGTAAGTTAATAGGCGAATTAAAACAGATATTTTTGACCAAAAATTTCCTCGAACCGCTCCCCGCCTCTCTTTACTCCACACCCCAAAAAGCTGAGCGTCAGGAGCTAATCAGTGTGACTGTAACCGAATAACCGGGAGCAACCAGCCAACCGAGCGGCGACGGCAACCAGGCAACCACACGACCCGATTTAGGTCGCAAACCAAACGATGTACGATGTGTTTCGTAGGATTCGATGGCAATTTTGAATCTTGATTTTAAAGCTGGTGACTTCGATTACTTTTGTGATAGAATAGCTGGATATCAAACTCTAACCGTCTTATTACAAAACTAATCCTAATTTTAGACCTGGCATTTAATAAACCTTCGGGCCAGTTACGGTATTTTGAACTTTATTCCGACGAACATAAAGTTCTTTATGAAAAAGTGACAACTTAGACTCGGTTTTTAACTGACTTCTAAAAAGGAGGAGGTTCTCGATTCGGATGTTTGTATTTTTTTTTAACGTAAATTTTATAATTCGGAACGCGTGCCCCGCCCCGCGCCCGCGCTTCCTGTCTGGCCAAATACTAAATTTGTTTCTATAAATGTTAGAAAAGTATTAATTTTTTTGGTGAAGTTAATTCGTCCACGAAAAAGGCCAAAATATAAAATTATGTTTCCCTGCAAAGAGCCACGTCCCCTAATTATGCCACTTCAAACGTAAATGAAAACGGATTAATTTAAACCAAAAGGACTTTTTTTTAGCGTTGAAGCCCCTGCAAATTGGTATCACTGTTTAATTTTTACAAGGCATTAAACGAAAACATAGGTTTTTTTAAATCTCATAATTTTTTAGCTGTCTGTACTATTTTTCCAAAATCTATGAATGCGGTTAAGCTGCACCCTAATTGCCCTAATTGCGTAAAACACTATCAATCACCATCTGAGTAATTAGAAGGATTATTGCTAATCCATTGCTTTATAAATGTTCGTAAAATTCAACAACGTAAATAACGCAATGGATATTCTGGAACTGTCAAAATGAAAGCCATTGCTACTGATAGCCATTGCGTCTGATACCAGCACGCGTAACATGATCGCCGTAGAAACGGGTTTTGTCGACGGAAGAATAGACAAAATGACAGATTGTAGAAATATTTGTACGCATTCTACGTGTCTACGCCAAACTGTGAAGGAAAACATCGTGAGGAAACCGGCATGTCCTAGAACCAAAAATTCGAAGACATGTGACATCTGCCAACCCGCACTCGGCCCGCGTAGTGGATTACGGCCCCCTCCCTCTTACAGAGAGGAGGCCTGTGTCTCAGCAGTGGGAACATTACAGGATGATTATGATTCTTTGCGTCTAAGCGTGGCAATATGTCATTTTGTCTATTCTTCCGTCGACAAAACGTCGTCATGCTATGCGTATTGCGGGGCATGCAGACGCTTCACTCGAGTGAATGGTTCACTAAATGATTGTTAATTTTTGTTTCATTCCACGTTAACAGGGTACTGACAAAATAACATAGAAATTAACGTTCATTTGCTCAATTTATTTCATTTTTCGAGCATTTGGAGCGTGAGTGACATTTACCGATTGTCGAAATCCAATATTGTTATAAGGATTCATTTTTTACTTCGAGTAAAAGACATAAATGACAATTAAAAACTAAAACCCGACTACTGAAAAGGATGAAACAAGTACCTTCCCGTGGTCGCATGCTACCATAGCTTTGTATGTTAGTACAGCGGTATGCGACCACGGGAAGGTACTTGTTTCATCCTTTTCAGCTGTCGGGTTTTAGTTTTTAAACTTATTTTTTTATTTAATTAGTTTGGGGCTTATTTCAGTAATATTTTTGAAATGTGCTAATTAAGCCCTTTCATTTGATACCCAACACGGCATGACAAAAAAAAAAATCTTAGGTCATGACTATGTCCGCTAGAGGGCGCCATATTCAATTTATTGTGACGTCACATAGCCTATAACCAGCGGACGATCAAGACGCTTCCAACGATACCTCATTTGTCCTATTATGACAAGCAGTTTAGAAGTTATGAGGGAACAGATGAACATACATACATACCTACCGGTCAAAATCATAACCCTCCTTTTTGCTTCGCCGTAGTCGGGTAAAAGTGAACAATTTCTCCAAGATTTGAATGGTCTCCGAAAACTTTTTCTGGTAGTTAGCTGCAACGGTTAATTTAGCTAGCCCTTCATGACGCATTTTAAATTCAAAGCTTGTATAAACCCAGACTTAATAGGAGGCTAAGTAATATGGCCGCACGGGTCGATCGATCTGGTTAAGCCACGCTTGCCGCGGTCGGTCCGTGGATGGGTGACCATCTTTACTTTAATACCAAGACCGCTCCGTGCCTCGGAAAGCACGTTAACCCGTTGGTTCCGGCTGTCATTCGTGGATCTTTAACAGTCGTTACGGGTCGTCAGAAGCCCGAAAGTTTGACAGACAGTCTTACCAAGGGGCGTCGTGTTACCCAGAACCTAAGTGGGTTGTGGAGGTCAGATAGCTAGTCGCTCCATGTAAAATACTGGTATTCAGCTGCATCCGATTAGATTGGAAGCCGACCCCAACGTAGTTGGGAAAAGGCTTGGCAGATGGTGACTTATAATAATAGTTTCTAAAAGTCAGTTCTCACTTTTGCTGTCTATTCAACCTTTTCAAAATAGGTCCCAATTAACGAATGCCCTAATTGCCCTAATCCGAGGACATTTAGGAAATCTCTTTCGAAAAATAATTCAATTAAATTATTTTACTTGGCTAGGCTTTTTAATGTTAAGAAACGGCCAAGTGCGAGTCGGACTCTATAGCGAATGGTTTCGTGCCATCGTACAATTATCAATTATTTTTTTTACAATATTTCGCTAACCGGAAAACGTAGCGTTGAAAGGCCTCCCACAGGGCAGACCGACGACTTTGTGAAGGCTGCAGGAACCCGTTGGATGCGAGAAGCACAGAATCGGTCGAAGTGATGCTTAGGGGAGACCTATCTCCGGCAGTGGACGTTTTTCGGCTGAAATGATGGTGTACAATTATTTAACACTACATTTTTCTTTAACACGTGTTTTTTCCATATAAAACACGTGTTAAAGAAAAATGTAGGAGTATGGACTCCCCCTTTTTAATTGTAACTTTATTTTATTTATATTATTTTTTGTTATTATAGTGGCCGTAGTACTGAAAATTTCAAATATTTACCTGTAACGGATTAAAAGGTACAGAGCTGTGACAGACGGACGGACGAACAGCAGAAGAGGCCTTGGCACGTTTTGGTACGGAACCCTAAAAAGGAAATACTATTGTTAAATTTCCTGGTGTTAAAGAAAATTTCCTCAAAGGAGTTTTTCAAGTAATGAGATTTGTCCTGAAAATGCTTTAACGGTTAGTTTAAACTATTTAATAGTTTATAGTTACCTGAAGGTATTCTTTGAAATACGAATTAGTGTCAAACGGTCATTTTGCCAGCATTTCTATCTTAGTAAGATAGTAAAATGATGGTCTGCACATAATAACAAATTTTAACCGGTCAAGCGGCGCGGTTCGCCGATCGGCGACGAAACAATAGAAAATCAATTGTGTCTCATTAGCGGAGCTTGACAGATTAATCTAACAATGTAACATCACGCCTAAATTTCTCAAAAGGATAGACAGGTGTACAGTCACGAGCACCAATATGTCAACACTTGGCAATTTTCAATTGCGATTATTGCGTGAAATAACGAATGCAACGTTGAAATACGCCTGTGCACACCACGTTTTTTAAACGCGCCGTTAACGCGCGCTTGTAGTGATACAGACGCGATACGCACGCGAGTCAGACGCAGCCTGTAGACCTCTGTAGGATACTGTCGACGCACGTTTCTAAAACGCGAGGCAACGGCGCGTTTAAAAAACGTGGTGTGCCCAGGCCCTAACATAAACCTATGGGTTCGAAAATACTATGTTCGTAATAACATAAAATTTCATTCAAAAATAAAGAAACAAATCGCCTTTGAATAAAACCAAGTGTATACATACTTATAGACGTGACTGTACCTGTCTGCCAGCAGTGGTGGTCCAGTGGTAACGGCCGAGATGAGGTCGTAGGTTCGAACCCAAACAGGCGCTTTACTTTGTGTAAATTATTTCATCACCACTGTTCTCAAAATGGCGAAGAAAAACATCGTGAGGAAACCGGCATGTCTTCGAACCAAAAAAATCGAAGACATGTGAGATCCACAAACCCGAACTGGGCTCGCGTGGTGGATTATGGCCCACTCCGTCACAGAGAGGAGGCCTGCGTCCCAGCAGTGGGAACATTACCCATAGGCTGATTATGTTTGTCCTCGAAATAAAGATTTTCTATTGAATTCTATACCAACTTTGATTCACATTCATAATTATAAAATTGAACGAAAAACTTCGTCTTCTACAGGTTGAAATTGAATTCATGGGAATCCTTTTAAGGTGTCATTGTAATCATCATTTTGAACAACTTTTACTATGAGACCAAAACTGAAATCGTAAAAAAAAATCAGCTCTTCCCTACATTTTGACGAGTTATGTGAACATAAATGAAAGTAACAGCTGATTTTTTTTCGCGATTTGAGGTTTAGTCCCATAGTAAAAGTTGTTCATAATGATGACTACAATGACCCTTTAAAAGGATGCCCATGAATTCAATTTTATCCTGTATAACTTTCTTGGTACAGAATAAGGTTGAAAATATTATTAACCCTTGTGAATGATTCAATTTTATTGTGTACTAAAGGGCTGGCCTATTTGCTGGCCAAAGCATCAGCATTGCCATACAACGTGGCAATGCTGCCAGCCTTTTGGGCACTGTTCTTGTTGACAGCGATGCGGACGAATTTTTTGATGCACTATGATTATTTTTTCTAATACATGTACATATTATTACCTATTTAAAGTCTGTTAGCTTATATTATTTAAATATTATCTTAATTATGTACTATCAGCAAAAGAGATAAGTATGCAGGATCGTCGGATATAACTGAAGTTTAATAAGAAACCGATGGATGTTGTCGACTGAAATTTAATTTGATAAATGAGCTGTTTGTTTTCTATAAATAAAATTAAATTTCACTCGACAACATGTGTGATACTTCCTGGCCGCGCCACAGTGGAAAATTAAAGTACAGTACCCGGCGATAAATATTGCACATCGATCTTTGGAAAGAGACAATCGGCTAATTTCGGCTTCGTAGAGTGTTATCTCTGTCGCACGAAATACAAACAGTCCGGTATCTATTAGGAGCTGTTAAAACAATTATGATTTGCTTCTTTTGATAATTCTTTTTATTCTTTGTATAAAATACACCAATTTTTCTATAAATGATTGCTTTAGGTTGGGGTAAAATAAAAAGGTTCCCCTATTTTTCCTAAAGATGTCATAGTACAACTTTAAATTATTTAAATTTGGGGGTGTTAACAACTCTAGATATGTATTTTGAACTGGACGCGACCGCATTCTATCGCACTTGAACAACGACTGACAAAACGTCAGTTAACGTCACATAGGTAGTGTGCGACAGAGATTGTATTTTTTTTTTTTTTTAAATAAAAATCGTTTTGCTTGTACCATGTTTGTAAATATGTGAGCACCATGTATCTATCAGATAATTAATTTATATGTCATGGTTTCGTTTTTAATTCTTTTACCTATTGTGGTATAGTAATTTTATTTTAGGTGCATCGTCCTCACATGTTATTATATAATTAATGTACCCATGCAAAATATTGTACCTAAACATTTTAAAAGAGTAACGGTGGAGTTTCTTGCCCATTCTTCTCCATACGAAAACTACCTTTTGGAATGGGCGACTAGAATCAATTCTATTTTTTAAGATAATTTTTGACGTTCAAAAGTGCCTTTTATGTGCCTATTTGAAATAAATGCTTTGACTTTGACTTTGACTTTGATAACGCACTACGAAGCCGAATTAGCCGATTGTTTCTTTCCAAAGGTCGATGTGCAATATTTATCGCCGGGTACTGTAACACGTTTCTAGATAAATTGTACCCTTTATGTAGGTACTTTAGGGTACATGTAGTGAAAAAAATTGTACCTCAAAGAATAATGAAGTTTTGGTAGCGCGGCCAAGAAGTATACTTCCCAGCCGCGCTACAAACACTTAATTTTTTTAAAACTTCAATTTTCCATGCACTGTGGCGCGGCCAGAAAGTATCACACGACAACATCTATCAGTTCCTTGCTAAACTTCAACTATATCAGACGATGCTGCATACTTATCTCTTTCGTTGACTGTACTTAGCCAGTATGTTTTATGTACGCTACGAAAATCGCTACGACAAAAGCCGTTTTCAATCTTAAATTATTTTCAATAGTGCTAGTCACTCTAAAATCAACTTAATTGTCATTGAAATAATTAGGTATTATTGTTGCGAGTAAATAAACGTTTCTCGCAGGTTTCTTATCAAATCTTACCATTATGGAAGAAACTTGTATGATACTGAAGGCAGTATCATCCCTACATTTAATACATCAATGGTATCCTCCTTATTTTTCACACTAATATTATAAAGGCGAAAGTTTGTGAGTGTGTGTGCTTATATATTTGTTACTTCTTCACGCTCAAACAACTAGACCAATTTTGATAAAATTTTGTACGGAGGTAGCTGACACCCTGGATTAACATATAGGCTACTTTTTATCCCGATATTCCCACGGAATCGACACTTACGCAGGTAAAACCGCGGGGTGCAGCTAGTTATAACATAAAGTTACCTCGTGAAAATAAAAATCACCGCAAACACGACTCACACTTGACCGGTCTCTATACTAAAGCAAAAGTCACCCCGTAAAGTATAGAGCAGGAATCAAAGAGCCATGCATTGAGGTCATCGACCTCTTGGCCACAGAGTAGTTAGACGCAGAAGGTCAGCTCCATACAACTAGCGGAAAACCAATAGAACGATGGATGGACTGTGTGAAAGATGATATCGCTAGAAAGGGGGTGACTACCGAGATGACGACGAATAGAGAAGTATGGAAGAGAAATACATGTTGCGCCGACCCCAAATGAATGGTATAAGGGCAGGAGAATGATGACGAATGAGTGAACGACGCCAGCACATCAAGCTACTATAATCTATCAAATTTCTTTAATAGATTTTCAACCTTATCGCTAAAGCATAAGGTTCAAAGTTGATTGGGAAAATTTGACAGTTCGGGTAGCTTCATGTGCTGGCGTTTGTACATCGAGTGCAAGTGACTTGCGGCTGTCATTTGCTTGATATCTCTGTCAAGGCCATCCCGTCTCATGCCTTCGCAAACTGCCGTTACCATACGCTGCATGCTGTCGCATCCCGCCGCGGTATCCACCAGCGCAGTCTTCAATACTGCAGAGAGAAATCCCTTTTGATGTTCCGAGGTCGGTCTATGAGCTTTTAGAACCTATATTTTGTTACTATTAGAATTTCCATTGGTAATGGACGATGCGTCAGAACGTCCCCCCAACCCTTACATCGACCAACAAACTTAAGATGTATCTCATTCAAACCATCTTAGCAAGGTGATCAATTTTTACTATGGCGATATCTCTCAAAAGTGCGGGATATTCCGAGAAAAATAATTTTTTAATGTTACTATTTTTGGCACAAAATAACAGTTTGTAAACCATATTCTTTGATTTTAAAATCTCTCAAGATCAACTACAAGATGCCAAAATACCTGCACTGGCCCATTCACAAGAAATTTTTCTTGCTTGTGGCTTACAATAAAATTGAAGCAACAAATGACGGTGCAGCTTTTATTGTTGCTCTTATGTTATGCCATAGGCAATTAAACCGCATCGTGTAATTCAGACCTTTCCACGAGAGATGTGCGAGGTAGCTAAGCGGTGAAGCTAATCTACGAAAGTATGTGTTTAATTCCGCCAGAGCTAAACTGCAACGGAGCGGGTAAGATGTACGATTTATTTTCGTTGGATCCCACTTTTGAATCCCAGGTTAATATTTTTGGCGTTGGATCCCACAAAACATTATTATGTATTTACGTTGGATCCCAAATTTAAAAAAATGCAAGAGACTTTGTGTTTGTCAAAAACTTAGCTTCGTTGAACCCTTTTCCACCAGAGCTAAGCCAAGCTACGTTATTAAAATCAAACGATTCTATTGAAAAGTGGAAAGGCAGCCGTGTTGGATCATTTAGCTCCCTTCAAAATGGTTGAGCTGAATGGTGCTAATACATGCGTCATGTTCGTGAACGGGCCGTCAGTAGGGACTGGTCATATCTTTGCTACCATGGCTTATTTTATTTTAATTTAATATTTGAATTGTCAAAGACTTTCGTCTTGAGACACTGCGGTATGTGGGACGAGAAGATATTGCGAAGCTTCCCGAACGCTGCCCAGCCGAGTCGGATTCGACGATTGACCTTTTCTCGAAGTTGGACCTACCTAACTGGACAGTTTGTCCTAGGTAAATATACTCGTCCACGACTTCGAGTGTAGCGAGTGAGTGTGAGTCTTTGACCAGTGCGTGTTGCCAGTGATGACATATGGCACTGAAACGTGGTCGCTCACAATGGGCCTTATTAGAAGGCTGAAAGTCACCCAAAGGGCAATGGAGAGGGCTATGCTTGGAGTTTCCCTGCGGGATCGAATCAGAAATGAAGAGATCCGCAGGAGAACCAAGGTAACCGACATAGCCCGAAGAATTGCCAAACTTAAGTGGCAGTGGGCAGGGCACATTGCTCGCAGAACAGATGGCCGATGGGGCCGAAAGGTTCTGGAGTGGCGACCGCGTACCGGAAGGCGTAGCGTTGGAAGGCCTCCCACAAGGTGGACCGACGACCTTGTGAAGGCCGCAGGAACTCGTTGGATGCGAGAAGCACAAAACCGGTCGAAGTGGAGGTGCTTGGGGGAGGCCTATGTCCAGCAGTGGACGTCTTTCGGCTGAAATGATGATGATGATGATGATTTGAATTGTTGTTTTTTCTCATCTTTTCATTATGGACGCTTTTAACGTTCTGCATCGTTTTCACATGTATAATTTTTAACACGAATGGTGTAACCAAGACTTTGTAACCATATTGTTTTGATTTAAAAGAGTGTCCATGGAGTTTCTTGCCCGTTCTTCTCCATAGAGATCTACGCTTTGGAATGGGCAACTAGCTTCAACTTTCTGGCTAACTGACCGACTATTTAATTTTGACAATTCAAAAGTGCCTGAAAATGGTTTAATTGAAATAAATGCTTTGAGTTTATCAAACGCATGCCAGTCGCGAAACGCGAGTGCGCTTACACTCGCCCTACGTGAAGCGTGTCTATGTATGCGCTTGTTTTCGCTAGTTGTAAACAGTTGACCTTCTGTAAGATTACCTACTCAGTGCCTTGGGGTAGCCCCACCCCAGCTAGACGGTTTATTTATAACAACATCGATCTGTTGGAGAGGGGTTGGTCTGGGATCGGTTCCCCGTTGAGAAGGTAGATGGCGTTTGTTGAAAAGAAATTAAGATAGTGTATGAAAATGAAATGGGGATGTTTTCACATTTGCGCGGGAGTAGCCACTTTCTTTTTAAATACGCACTGGCCAAATTAGGATAATGTCTAAAAAATGGAATGGAGATTTTTGTCACTTCTGCGCGGGAGTGATTTTTTATGATATAATTTAGATTTCGAACATGTACAGAGTTACATACGCCAGCACATCAAGTTACCCGAAACTGTAAAATTCTCCCAATCAACTTTGAACCTTATGGTTTATCGATAAGTTGAAAATCTATTAAAGAAATTTGACAGATTGTAGTAGATTGATGTGCTGGCGCCTGTACTAGCGTCTTTATCTTGTATTTCTATTAGTAATGTCCATCCAATTCTCAATTCTTTATTGCGTACCATAATGTATAAATTTTGTGAGGTGGTCCTGTCCATTAGTGCCCGTGTGGGTACTAGATCGAGCGAGAGAAATGCATGGCTCGATTTTTATTCAGCAGTATCCGCTTTTCTGACATTTTAATAGATTTAGTTTAGTGAAACGACATATCACTGACGATAAATTGGTATTTCGTCATATCACTAGATACTTTTAGTAAGAAGACGTAATAAACAAGAATATTCGACATCTACCGGGATTTCGTGAAATCCCTGATATCCTCATTTCCCCGCGACATAATATAGTTGGTAGAGAAATAATTATATTAGTCACAATTATGGACCCTGTACGTAATGAGAATCGACTATAATCATGAAGGGGGCAGATGACACTAAATAAGTGCCATTGACCACCGAGGTGGTAAACGCCACTACTTAGTACCAGCCACCACCCCGGTGGCAAGCTCAAAGGGGTCAGATGGGAATAAACGCCTTTTCCCAACTATGTTAGGGTCGGCTTACAGTCTAACAGGATGCAGCTGAATACCAGTATTTTTTACATGGAGCGACTATCTATCGGGCCTCCACAACCCAGTTACAGGGTAACACGATACCCCTTAGTAAGACTGGTTGTCAGACTTACGGGCTTTTAACTACCCTTAACGACAGGCTGTCAAAGATCCTCGAATAACAGCTGGGAGCAACGGCTTAGCGTGCTTTCACACACACATACATTCAAGCTACATTAATATACACACGAGCACACGAGCTACTTTTAATATTTCGGGAATAAAACCCGAAATATTAAATGTAGCTCAGTAACCTACCACTCAAAATTGCTCATCAGAACATGTGCAGGATTATAAATTTTATAGTCACGGACAGACAAATCGATATCTCTAATAAATACGAGTATATTAGTAATGATAACACAATTTAAAATAAAAGGGCGAGTGATCTTCGGGATTAATCTGGAGATGTTTTAGTTGAATGTGTCGTTGTTTGAAAAAGGGTGGTTTTTGTTCAAGATCGTTAAAAGTTCGGAACATTAAAATTATTAGCATAGTCACATTAGAAAAGAAATTCTATATTTTCCATGACAACAATGATAAAAAAAAAGGTCAAATTCAAATATTATTTATTTAATACTTCAAGCACATAAATGTACTGAGGCGGACTTAATGCTATAGGCCTAATTAATAAATACCTAGTAAAAAAAGTTTTGAGGGTCTGTATGGCCCCTGCATAGCAATCTTTACAAGATTAAATGCAAATAAATATACATTTTATATAAATCTATTATCTTTACATATTATTTCCTTTATTTTACTATATACATATAAATTATATTTTTAAATATTAGTATAAAAAATATATAAAAACATTTAAAAATATAAAAAATAGTAGCCCACCGGTATCGGGAACAGGGTCCAAGCTACCGGCGGTCAGGGCTCCAGAGAGAGGAACCTCCTGACAATGCGAGCCGTGTCCAGAAGTACCGCTTTCTGAATCAAGCCCTTGATCCAGCTGCCCAACGTGAGCCTCCTCAGGTGTTGGTCGAGGCTCTTGGCAATCAATCCATTGGCTGTGACGACTATCGGCACAATGATTGCTGAGTCAACATCCCACATGTCGACAACCTCGCGAGCCAAGTCAAGATACTTGATTTTACATATTATTACATATTATTATTATTATTTTTATATGCTTTTTAAATTATATAAATATAACATGATTAAATATAAACATCAGGTTTCAAAGCGTATTGAAGCTTGTAAAATTCTACTGCAGAACTCGAATTACGTCTCGTTGTTATTTTGAAGACAATCTTTTAATTCAATAAATAAGTAGGTAGTTGTTATTTAAAAAAAAAATAGGTAGGTCAGAAAAAGTGCAGTTTCAAAAAGAACAAAATAACACTGTTTTCCGCGCCGCTGCAAGCTGAAGGAAAATGCTATTTATGTAACAATTTGACGGACAGGCTGGCGAGTTTTCATTATTCAGTTATGAATTTAAAAATTAGGAGCAGCAGAATATTTATGAAAACACTCTGTAACCTATATTTTTATGTCAAATGTCAGTTATACTCGTATTTGTGGCACTAGCGTTAGTTCACGTGTTGTGACTTTTGTTGGATTATAATCCGGTGTTTTGCACATTAATAGGTAAGTCTCTACTTAAGAGGACCACATGACCTAAAACGCGGTCACGTCGGACTGCATAGAAAAGAAAGAGAAGCGCGATGACGCAACGCTGGTAATTTATTGCAAAATATGAAGCAATTATCTATTTACGAAAAATCTACTGTTTGGACTAAAAAATTAAAACGCTAGAGTTTTAGTATGTTGCTTGTAGAATAATCTGACAAAAAATTATAATGATTGTATGTATATTAATATGGTTTTTATTGTAAAAAGGAACTTTTTAGAGGTATCTTCATGATTTTTTTCTATCGTACCAAATAAGTTGTATTATGTTTTCAATACACTATCTACCTAGAATATATTCTGAAGAATATCATATATTTTTCTGATTTTCTTTACTGTAGTCGATCATATACTTTTATTGTTTCTATAACTTGCGTTTTTTGTGTTTAGGTCCTGTAGGCCCCTTAATGGATACGCCAAATCTAGCAAAGAACGATTGAACCGGGCACCCCAAATGCGTAACAATCAGAATCCGAAAGATTTTGACGGAAATTCAAAAACTATTACTCGTACTTCTAAAGTAAGAAAAATTTCACAGCTCGACAACGTTAACAACGCAATGAATATTTTTTTAGTTGTAAAAATAAAAATCATTGCGCTGCTGATTGAAAAAAAAATGCCTAAGAAGTGCTAAGAAATGCCTAAGAAGCTACATAATTAACCACTTGTTTTAAAATGAAATAAAAATGGAAAAGGTCGATCCCTTAACAACCATGTTACTTCCTCAGCATGATTTTGAATCGCTTAATAAGTTATAAGTAACCTCCGATGTTTCTCACGAAATCTTCAGATGCATCTTGCGATACACCGAGCAGTATGTACCGGGTTATTAGAGATGCAACTCCGTCTGATCGCGATTCTGTATTTAATATTATTAATATCGAAAATGTTGAACGTTTGAGTTATATGATATGATTTAAGACCAAGTGCTACAAAGTGCCATTGCCAATATTATAGTGATTAATGTAAGCTGACACAAACTATTATATGCTATACAGCGTGTATCAGAAATGTGTAGTCATATTATAAGCGTGTGATACAGATCATCAAACTGAACAATTTTCTCCATGGGACCAACATCATAATCGCGAAAAAATTATGAACTGTCCCTTATAAAACTTCAATTCCTACTCGATTCAAATGTATGGGTCGGCTGAATATTTTTGCCCGTCGGCGGTGAAACCCAAAAGGAAGGTTATGTGTGTGATCTGTATGTATGTATGTCCGTTTCTTTGTTCCCTCGTAACTTCTAAACGAATGAACAGATTTGGATAAATTATACGTCTTTAGATTTGTTTTGGTAGCGCAAGTGTTACTGGCTACATTAAAATAAACAACAAAGTAAAACGGTGGATTCGGGGTGCCATATTGTGGAGTTAGACATTTTTTTTTTCTTCTAATACCATCGAGTGGGATATCAAAATGAAGAGTTTTAAAAGGCGATTAATTCGATGTAATTCGAGTAATTCGATGTGACAAATCGTAAAAAAAACGTACCAAGAATTAAATCGTCTGCAAAATCTTTCACATTTGTACACAAAGAAGATTGAAATAAAAAAAGTAATTAAAAAAACTAAAAAACCCGACTCTGTTAAAAAAATGAAGTTTTTTTTACCGCAGTCGCGTTTTTAGTTTTTTTTTATTACCTACTGTTTTTCATAATTACTATGTTGGTCTAATGGAGAAAGTTGTTCAGTTTTATAGTCTGTACCACATTATTAAATATGACCACATTATTAAATATGACCACATTATTCTGATACACGCTGTATTATAGTCCGCGCGGAACTAGTTGGCCGCTGAGGTGGGGACAGGATGGGGGCCTCCTTTATCTCCTTATTAGCTGCGCCCCGCGGTTGCACCCGCATAAATGTCGATCCCGTAGAAATATCGGTGTAAAAAGTAACCTATATGTTAATCCATAGTGACAGCTACCTCCATACAAAATTTTATCAATTTTGGTCCAGCCGTTTGAGCGTGAAGAAGTAACAAACATATTAACACACACACACTCACAAACTTTCGCCTTTATAATATTAGTGTGATTTCGTTTGATCCACGACTTTTTGACCACCCTGTATATTCACACCCTACATCGAAAACAGTCTCAGCAGAGTCGTAGCTCGTAACTACAGTAAATAAAACAAGTGAATAGCTCCCGACTGAAATTTAACGCAAGTTTACTCAAACTCAATTTCCTGAATGAAGGTATCGCAATGAAACTCGTTCCCCGAGAGGCGTAATAAGTTTCAGGCGAGTTTGCGACTTTATGTTGCGATTTTTAGTCGTTGATACTTGTATGACAGACGCTTGCTAAAATCGTTTTAAAAACAGTTTTATTTTACAGCATTTTTATCTCACGAATGAAGAGTGTGTGTGTGAAGACGAGTAGTGTCAGCAAACACGTACACACACACACTTCCAACTTCGCCACTGTCTCGGATGGTAGCTAGAGCTCCTGCGCTTACGCACACATTCACAGCGTGTTTGTAGACTTGGTAACCACAAGTAGAGCACGCGTCGCTTCGTGAGATAAAAAAATACTATATATTAAGTCATCATCTGCCTGCCTTTCCCCAACTATGTTGGGGTCGGCTTCTAGTCTAACCAGATCCACCTGAATAACAGTATTTTACATGAAACGACTGCCTCACGGACCTCCACAACCCAGTTACTGGATAACACGATACCCCATGTTAACACTGGTTATCGGACTTTCGGGTTTGACGACCCGTAACGACTGTCAAAGATCCACAAATGACAGCCGGGACCAACAGCTTAACGTGCTATCTGAGGCACGGACGGGTCTCGGTATGTAAAGATGGTCAATTGGTCATCTATCCACGGACCGACCGCGGCAAGCATAGCTTAACTTGATCGATGGACGAGTGCAGCTGTTATTACTTAACCACAATGGTGTATTTTACTAAAGGTACACCTTTGCCTAACTCTTTGGGAAAACAGTCGTGATGGTATACCGCCTCACAACTAAATAATGTGACAAAGTTCAATAGACACATGGCGCCATCTATCATAATAACGTTATTGGTGTTTTCCTCGAGAACAGCACTTTCTTTCGGGATGAAGGGTACTCTATGTCCTTTTCTGTACCTACACCTGACAACGTATATGCAAAATTTCAGGATGATCGGTTCAGTGGTTTAGGTGTGAAAAAGTAACAAACAAACTTACACTTTCGCATTTATAATAAAAGTTAGGATTTCTCATCCTATCATTCATAGTCACACCAAAAATGCTTCGCAAGAAACGCATTTCCACAGCATTTATTCTTGCTTCTCACTTATCTATTTAATTTCAAAGCTATCCCGTCAAAAAATCGCAGTCTTACGCCCCACCTAATCCTGTATTTGTTACAAAACATCGTGAAATAGGTATATTTGAATACAAACTACCACAGTTACAGGAAAAAATGATTTCATGTCTTATTGTGAATACAAATGGATATTATTCAAGTACGTTCCGACCCTTGAGAGGAACAGTCCAACGAATATTTTTGTTATACAAGTCCTCCATCATTATTTTGTTCGTTTTTTAGGGTTCCGCAACCAAGGGGTGCCAACGGGACCTTGTTTCTAAGCCTACGCCGCCTGTCTATGTGTCTGTTCTTACGGGGCTTTATCTTTAAAAACTGTTATCAAAATCCATTTATTCAAACTAGGTTGAGAATCAGCTAGGTCATTGCGTAATTCACAACCAGTAGCAATGGCTTTCAGTTACTTTCTGTTAAGTTAGAACAACATGATTAAAAATAGTATGCTAAGTAATTACGAAAAAATGCGTGACGCAAAAAAAAGTTGCTATATGTCAGCTCGCACACGCCAATTACAAATATAATAGCAAGAACATTGGAATTTATGCTGAAAAATCGTGGTCAGTAATAATAATTAAGTACTTAGATTTAAAAAAAAAGCAAACAAACAGGAATCGTTCTATATAGACCATCAGCCTAATTGCGGAACGCCAAATCGTCAAATGATTCTGATCAGTTGGCTTCATTTCTATCACAATTGGCTTCATTTTACGATTTTCGAATTGCGAAACTCTAGTTTATTATGAAACCAATTATGAACGTTAAGGCCCTGCGCAGAAACTAGAGTTTCGCAATTCGAAAATCGTAAAATGAAGCCAATTGTGATAGAAATGAAGCCAACTGATCAGAATCATTTGACGATTTGGCGTTCCGCAATTAGGCTGCGGGTCTCATGCTCGATTATATTTGAACGCAAAATGAATAAAATTGTTAATTAATAAATAAAGTAAACTGAATTACATACAAGAGACAACGAAATAATAAGCATTTTTTCAACGTACAGTCACCAGCACATCAACTTACCATAAATTCAAATTTTCTCAATCGATTTTGAACTTAACAACCAACGTTTTAAGGTTTAAAATCATTTGGAGTTTGTCAGTTTGGTATAACTTGTTGCGCTGGCGACCGTGCATAGGTCCAGCACCCTAATTGCATACAAAACCTCCAATCACGATCCGACAGTTTTGAAGGATATTGCTAATCCATTGCTTTATAGGTTTGAAAAATTCGTCTGCTCAACAACGTAAATAACGCAATGAACGTGGGTGAACTGTCAAAATGAAACCCATGGCGATCAATTGTTATGTTTGTTACGCAATTACTCCGCTGCCCTATTTAGAAAACGATAATTCCTACACACAAACTTAGGTTTACGCCTCATCCTAGTGTGTAAGGGGTTATCCATTAATTACGAGTACGTGAACCGTTTATGGACAAGCCGATATCACGTAGAGGAGAGGTCTTGGCAAGTATCATGTAATTTTTTTCCGCAAGAAACAGTTAAAATTGCGAGAAAACTGGTTTGAATTGAGCAAATCGTTTAACAATTTTATTATAACTGTGATTCTGGACTACGATCTTAAGTATTCTTAAATACTGGTCTTAACTAGTTTAAAAAAAAATAATCAAACAATATTTTCTTTAATAAATCCAACGCAATGAAGAAGAGATTAACGTATTTTCACTGAAAATACGCATTTTGAACAATTTCACGTGAGATTATAGAGGGCGGGAGGGGGTCGAGCCAAATCTCACGATATTATCTCGCTAAGGGGGGAGGGGGGTCTGTTGGGGATGGTGCTCTTCAATTAAACTATTAGTGGACTGTATAAAAAATGATGTTATAATAACTGCTAAGTCGGAATACATAAAATAATAACGCCCACTCGCTGGCGAGCTGTAACGGTCACTGGCGGGCGGCCCGAGGCCGGGCGGCGGCGCGCGCGCGTGGCGTCTCCGTCCCGCGCGCCTCCCCTCCCCGCTGTCGTCTGCCGAGCACCATAGACGTTCGCGCGTGAACAGGGTCCAAAAATCGCCAAAATCACCTCGCGTAATTAATAGACGTCCTCTAAGGTCTATTCAAATGTATGTTTCCAATTGTTGTTATTTCAAGTTAAACAAATATCAATTTTATTTTAGTGTCAATTAAGTTGATTTCAGTGTGACTTACACTATTTAAAAAGTTATAAAATTGTTTGAATAATAGCGTAAACTGAACTTTATTGTGTGGGCTTCAAGTTATTTTTCCAAATACTCATAATTATTTGTTTACACGTTTGGCAAATAAATCGCGATCGGTGATTAGCTGTCTTTTCAATTTACGAATACCAAAAATAGTTTTGTACGGAACCCGTAGTGCGCGAGTCACTCGCACTTCACATCGGTTTTTTTTTGTGATGAATAAACCTCAATGAAAACATCTTTTTGCTATGCTAATGTAATGTTCTCGTGTTTTGTCCCGCAATGGAAGAATTTAATCAGGTCAGAGTTGGGTCAAACGAAGATGATGTCGACCTTGGAAATCATTTGGTTGGAAAAACGAATCATTTTAGAAGTGAAAACTTCATTAGGCGCGTCGGGCATTTTTTGATATGGGAAAAAACTATTGAATTCGCGCCACTGGTACCGTAACCGACACGGCTTCGGATGTGTTCGGCTATCCTCAGGATGTACTCGCTATTAATGTATATCCGATATGTCAGTGAGTCATGGCAAAGTATTCTGTTTGTGTTTTTTTTTACTTTTTCTCTTGGTAACATGAAAAGGGTTTGACTTTGTAAATAATCTTGTTTAATATCTATAATTTTATTATTTTAAATAAAAAAATCATCACCTTGATCCACAAAATTAGATTGAGGGCTGATTTTTTAATAGACAGATAACTTTTTTCTGAGGAATAAATATGGCGGTTTGACAGCTTTTCTATGGAAAATATGTCAAACTGTGACATTTATTCTTCAGAAAAAGTTACACGTAAGTGTCCTATCGAATTCACTCATAATAATGACACGTAAACACATCAATTTTAACATGAAGTTCGTTAAATATGAATTGCCCGGGTCACAGATGTTTTTATAATACCTACGTTAGATCCTTCACCAACATCATCATTTCAGCCAAAGACGTCCACTGCTGGACATAGGCCGACCAAGCACCTCTACTTCGACCGGTTCCGTGCTTCTTGCATCCAACGGGTTCCTGCGGCCTTCACAAGGTCGTCTGTCGATCGTTAGATCCTATTCTTGCTAATGCTACTGATTCCCGTAATAAACAACTTCAGTAATCATAGTCCAGTGACCTTTTAAATGATCTATTGTTATCCACTTTGACGACAAAGCTCATAGAACTTCACTTAAAGTGAATTTAAAACTAAACTGTGAGCTCGGGAACGCCCTAATTTGATCCCTATGAATTATTAAAAAGAAAATTGCCAGGCAGTTCCGAGTTGCGACGTACTACAAAGAAAATTACCTAGCTGGGTTATCGAGCTTCGATTTAGACGTAGATTTAGGAAGAAAAATGGATAGGTCTGTGGCTTGATGTTAATAAGTGGGCACCGTCGTCTATGAACATCAGCTATGTAGCTGATATTTCAGTTACACAAAGGTAATGACGGTGCGGAAACCGAAATGACTCATATTAAAATGGCATGGTATCCAAATCATCGTTAACCATTTGTATCTATACACCGTGTTCCGGACGATATACATAAACTTCGACCAGATGTTCAGACCATGGAAATAAGCATTTTTCATTATGGACACATTAATGAATTCCTTTTTTTTTTTTTGTTTATTTTCATACAAACTAATTACCTTGACGTAAATCGCCCGATATGCATGCCTCTTTATTCGAATTGGCAACGATGACGTATTTTAATTCATAGTATATGGCGGGCTGCAACTTATCAAAACTGAGTTAAGACCCTTTCTTACTGCATAGCTCAATTAACTTTCACTAAATGAAATTACAAATGTCTTTGTAACGAAGCCTTTTTATGTCCTACTTCCTTTGTTAGATTTTTTTTTAAAAGCTATAGAAGCGTTTGACAATGTTTATGGATAACGTGAAGAACACGGTGTATAGCTCCACTCAAATCTGTGTGGTTCTTTTCTCAAAGGCCTTCTCGGACATTAATCTGCATGGTCTTCATATGACCTGGCCAAGGGTTTCCCTGCATACGGTAAACCGACTTATGACTTTCATTATAGTCCGCGCGGAACTAGTTGGCCGTGCCTTAAGTATGTGAGCGTTGGGACGGAGGGGCGGGGGCGCATTACTCAGTACGTGCGTTGCGAACCGCCGCCTCACCCCTGTCCCCACCTCAGTGGCCAAATGTTCCGCGCGGACTATAGTCATTACTTTCATTCATTCGTTACATCGTTCGAGTATGCGGGGAGTCCCGGCGTTCAACTTATCAACTAATGAAAATGAGCCATGATAGGTCAGTAGCTTTAATATAAAAATCCATTTATAAAAGATGGAAAAGCCAAGACGGCTTTTGAATCGATCAAATCGTTCAACATTCTATACTCCTTGGTTAAGGCCAACGATGACAGTTTTGCATTGAAAGTTTTTACTAACTCAGACGTTCGAGGAAGGTCTATTTTCGAAGTCAGTTTTTTCACTGGTCAGCGTTTATTGTGAAACGGTTTAATTTGTATTGCCCGAAGTTTTGCTTGCATTCTATAAGAGTGAATTTCTCAAGTGTAATTTTTAGGCGGCGCAGCTGAAAATCGTATCGCAGATTTTTTTTTAAAGAAATTAGACGTATATATCTTGATCAGGCCAGAAATATTTTAGTATGAAACATTTTAGAAGTTATAAAAAAAAAATATTTCGTATATTTCTAATTTTGGTGGCGCCAATGACAGTTTTATTCTTATATTCAGTGCAATACTTTATCCTAGAGAAAATTAAAAAAGGGTGTCCGCGCGAAATTTTAAATTTTGGTGGGAGAAATGAAATAAGACTGGTTGTCAGATCTTCCGGCTTCTCACGACTCGTAACGACTGTCAAAAATCCACGAATGACAACCGGGACCAACGGCTTACCGTTCTTTCCAAGGCACGGAGGGGTCTCGGTATGTAATGATGGTCACCCATCCACAGACCAACCGCGGCAAGCGTAGCTTAACCTGATCGATCGACCTGTGCGGCTGTAATTATTTAGCCACGGACTCCTCCAGTTTCAGCGAATTATTAGTGGTAATTAATATAATTATATCTCAATAAAACTGCTACTTAATACTTAACTCATATAGGTATTAGTTCTGGGTAGTAGGTAATTAAAAAGTTGTAAAAGTACATGTCATTTTCACTATGGCGTACCCTAAGATCTATTATTTATGATTTTCTAGGGCTGGTACCAAACATGGCTTATTGGAACTAAAAATTACTTTTTCTAGTAGTAAGTACCATTTTGTACCACAGCTCAACATAGGAAGTTCTTCCTTCAAACTTATTCCTGCCGCCAAGCAGCATTGCTGTGTTCCGCTTTGAAGGCTATGGGTTCAGGTGTAACTGTCGCAGATGAATTTTCAAATCCGCTGTCTTACATAATCGCTAGCTGCTTTACAAAACAACTCCGTTATGTAAAACTACTCAGCTGGATTGTCATTGCATCGTTTAACAAAACTGCTACAAACGTTTAGATGTAATGCAGAATGGCTTACACAATAATAATAATATTCCACAACTATCACACAACGCCATCTAGTCCCAAGCTAAGCAGAGCTTGTGTTATGGGTACTAGACAACTGATAAACATACTTATATATTTCTAAATACATACATATTATACACTCGGCGTCACATAAATCGCACCTCTTCGAAAATAAGTTTAAAGCTTATCCCGCCAGCAACGAATACATTAAACCCAATTAATATTGGTATCAATTGAAAGTATGTTTAACGACCTTTAAATTAACAACAGTTAGAATTCCTAAACACAACAGATCTCATTAGCACGTAACGTTAAAAAAATGTTGTCAAAATACGCATTACAGCGGCCACTAATTGCACCTCCCTACAAGGGTATAAAACGGGCGACCCGGGTTAAATGTGGGTCATTCGCTATTCAACCTTTGAAGTGAACACACGTGAACAGCTACAGCAAGAAAAATACCCCAGAAGATGGATACCACTGCAGATGAAGCCGCTCAAGTCATTGCACTACTGCAATCAGGGATGCGGCAATGTGATGTAGCTCGGCAACTGAACTTGAGTCGTTTTGCCGTTCGACGAGTGTTCCAACGCTTCCAAGAGACTGGTGGCTATATCCGAAGATGTGGATCTGGAAGACAACGGTGCGCATCCGAAAGAGACGATCGCTTCATTGTTTCGACGTCTTTACGTAATCGGTTCTCCAATGCTGTTGAGCTGCAACAACAACTGCGATCAGCTCGCAGAACTTCTGTAAGCGTCTCCACGATTAGAAGAAGACTGCAGGAGAAGAAAATTGCAGCTCATAGGGCTGCTACAGGGCCAAAATTGACTGCACAGCATAGGAGAGACCGGTTGCAATTTGAGAGGGCTGTGCTCTTCTCGGATGAGACGAGGGTGTGTCTTTTCTGCAACGATAGGCGTCGAAAAGTGTATAGGAGGCAAGGGGAACGATTCGCACAAGCCTGTATTCAAGAGACAGTGGAATACGGGGGTGGCTCGTGCATGTTCTGGGGTGGCATGTCAATCGACGGCAAAACGAACCTTGTGTGTGTTTCTCGGACTGGAAGTGCTCGCGGGCAAGGGTCGCTGACTGCTGCTCGGTACATAACAGAGATCTTAGAGGAGCAGGTTGTCCCTTATGCGGGTTTTGCTGGCAGTGGGTTCACGTTAATGCACGATAACGCCCGCTGTCACACCGCTTTAATTGTAAGAGACTACCTGCAAGAAGTTGGAATCCCTGTTATGCGCTGGCCGGCGCAAAGTCCAGACCTAAACCCTATTGAGCACCTTTGGGATGAACTGAAACGGCGAGTACGGGCACGTGATCCTGCCCCTACCACTCTCCAAGGCCTCCAAGATGCCGTCGTTGCAGAATGGGACAACATTCCGCAAGAGACGGTTGTCACATTAATTAGGTCCATGAGAGAACGCATGGATGCAGTCATCAGGGCTAGGGGGGTAACACTAGGTTTTAAGTTGTTTTTAAGGACTTTGTTGTAATTTTTGCTGATAAAATAAAATTTAACTTTTTAATCATTTGCATTAGCTTGCTTTTTTTTATTCCCTGGTAAACAAAAAACCAAATCCATTGATTTATTCTGAAATTTAAATAAATTGCCTTTCCAATGATACCTTATAGTCATATGTCTACCATTAATTAATAGGGTTAAAATGACTTTGAAGGGAATTTTTAAAGAGGTGCGATTTTTGTGACGCCGAGTGTAGATAAATTACACCAACAATAACAATGAGTGAGTAATTACAATGAGTGTTTGGTGTGCCTTCTAATACCGACTCGGTGGCAGTTACTAAGGTAGGGCATCCTGATCAATTTTATTATTGGTTTAGGTTAGGTTAGAACTGTGAAACTCACGGCAGCGGCCAGCGAGCGCTACTTCTAAGTTGGTGGCAGTTATTTGCCTATTTAGTATTTTTAGGACTGACTTTCATAAAACTGGTCATTTTCACTCATCTTACTCGTTTTATAAATTTCTGTTTCATAAACGTGTTGCATTGATAAATGCAACACGTTTATGCAGTTCTGCATGTTAAAGTTCATTAATTATGGAAAATCGCAAAACGTCGCTCAGCTGTTTTACAAAACGGAGCTGTTTGGAAAAACAGCTACCAGTTATGCAAAACAGCGGATTCGACAATCCATCTGCGACATAACCACAGGTATATGAGACATTCCAGTTTTGTCTAAAATGTCAACGCAGCTGCGATGCCTCTGGTATTGCAGATGTCATGGCGGTGGCCTCTGGCTACGATCTTTTAGAAGAGCGGTGGCCGCCACCTAACAGCTTCGGTAACAGCTGTCATGAAAATTATGATAGCCAGGTTTGACTTTAGTGTCAAGAAAACGGTCTCTTGGAAAACACACCAACATACTTTCATAAATATCGTTTCAATTATGTCATTCGCCGGTGAATTGCGGACGCTATGTGGCGGCCCCCGCTGAGTTGGCTTGTTAACATTAGCTTCTTATTAAATAATCTTTACTCAAATCTTATTTCAAAACGAGAGAAGACGAAGATAAGTTATTTACTTGTAGCGGTATCTACAACGCTATATATGCAAACAACACGTCATACTGACGTCACGCAAAATCCTGCATCTCGCAAGCAGAGTTTACCGCGCAACTACATAGCATATACAGGGTGAAATTAAATTCATGCCTATGCCCGACATGAATCATCGGGCAGTTGCCCGCCAGACACAACACCCGTCTAGTCTGAGGATCCTCCCTTTTCTATAGAGTATGAGTGAACTTGACACCCTGTTCCTCATACCTCTATTTACTTAGTACTTACAGATAATTTTTCTTCTATTTAATTATTTTTTCTCATTGACAACCCTGCAATGAAATAAATGTTCATAAGGAACTGACTATACCGACGCCATTTTAATTTTAATATCGACGACTGTAATTTATTCTGAAACCATATTTATCATTTTCCTGCCCTGATCCCAATTTATTTCATGATTAAATTATTAAAGCAGTGGTGGCCTAGTGCTAACAGTCACGTCTTACGAGTTGTTAGGTCGTAGGTTCGAACCCAGACAGGTGCTTTGCTTTGTGTAAATTATTTCATCACCATTGCTCTCAAAACCGGTAGAGAAAAACATTGTGAGGAAGCCGGCGATGTCCTAGGACCAAAAATTCGAAGACATGTGACGTCTACCAACGCGCACTGGGCCCGCGTGGCACATGACGGCCCACTCTCTCCCATCAAGAGGAGGCCTGTGTCCCAGCAGTGGGAACATTATAGGCGATTATTCTATTCTATCAATCGTATCGGAATCGTGTCGTATAGCTAAAATTAGCCTGTTTCCAACTATTCCTTGGCCTGGACAATCTCGACGACTCGATTATGAATATTATATCGGTTCCGATATCGATTTTATACCGATTACGGGGAAATACAGTATTATTAGTCAAGCCAGTAATTAAAATGGCTTTTGCTTTGAATTTGTCATTTGCTGTCCAGTTATGGCTTCAAATAAGTCAGGTTTACTTGACTTATTTTAAAATTGTTGTTTCCTTGAAAACTTTTAAAAGTCTTTATAGGACAATTTAGCCCAATTTCGCCAAAATTCAGTTAGTGTTTATAATCAGCCTATAATGTTCCCACTGCTGGGACACAGGCCTCCTCTATATAAGAGGGAATGGGCCGTAATCCACCACGCGGGCCCAGTGCGGGTAGGTATACGTCCCATGTCTTCGAATATTTTGTTCTAGGACATGCCGGTTTCCTCACGACGTTTTCCTTCACCGTTTTGAGAGCAGTGGTGATGAAATAATTTACACAAAGTAAAGTGCCTGACTAGGTTCCAACCTACGACCTACAACTCGTAAGTCGCAGCCGTTACCACTGGGCCACCACTGCTCTAGCCAGTAACCCCCTTACTAATAAACGTTGTATAGCGTATGTATAGTTACACAACGCTTTGTCTTCTCCTTTCGAAAGTCAAATTACTGACGACTCATCATCATCATCATCTGCCTAGCCTTTTCCCAACTATGTTGGGGTCGGCTTCCAGTCTAACCGGATGCAGCTGAATACCAGTACTTTACATGGAGCGACTGCCTATCTGACCTCCACAACCCAGTTACTGGGTAAAACGATACCCCTTGGTAAGACTGGTTGTCAGATTTTCAGGCTTCCGAAGACCCGTAACGACTGTTAAAGATCCACGAATGACAGCCGGGACCAACGGCTTAACGTGCTTTCTTAGGCACGGAGGGGTCTTGGTATGTAAAGATGGTCACCCATCCACGGACCAACCGCGGCAAGCGTAGCTTAACCTGATCGATCGACCTGTGCGGCTGTAATTATTAGTGCTGCACACCCCCACCTTATTTCAAGTTAAACAAATATCAACTTTATTTCAATGAAAATTAAATTGATCTCAGAGTGACTAGCACTATTGAAAAAGTTATAAAAATGTTTGAAGTTGTAGCGTAAACTGAACTTTATTGTGTGGGAATTAAAGTTATTTTTCCATTAATTCTTATTTGTTTACATTTTTGGCAATTACATCGAGAACGCAGATTAAATTGTCCATTCATAGTCTTGACCTGCAGGCTTAGCATTACGCTTTCTATTTCTACGAAGAATAGACACGGCTCTTTCTATACAAAGTGACATTTTGTTTCTCCATTTTTGACATCGCGCCGTAGAAATCCTTCTACAATCTGTCATTTTGTCTTTCGTTTCTAACGATCTTTGTCTAGGTCCTTTTTATGTAGGCTATTTCAGAAGAAAGTTTTCTATCCCAAACTGTCAAAATTACATTGACAACTAACATTTCAATGTAATCGCCATCGCTATGCTAAAGACAGTAGAAAACTTTCTACTCGACGGCTAAGTACAAAGTATATACGGTTATCTATAAAATCATGATTTTACAGGAGAGCGTTTTGAACGCAAAACTGTGATAATTAATAGAAGAACAAAGCTATTCTTCTCCTATAATTGTATCAGTAAAAAATGAGAATCAAACAGAAAGAAAAAAAAAATTATAACAAAACAAAGAATTCGAATTATGTAAAAGTGAATTTTGTAAAGTGCAGTTGAATCTTTCTAATTCGCTGCCGTCATACTGTCTACACAGAACGTCATCTTTGTCTATTCTTCCGTCGACAAAACCCCTTTCTATGGTGGTCATGCTACGCTTGTTGGTGTGTGCACAACCTAAGTATGAAAAGACAATTTAGCTGCCTCTGCCCTTAATTGTTTCAGCAATTTCTGAGATATTTATCCACAATTATGTAGATCTAAGATGCTCAATTTATCTGAAGGAATAAAATTAAAGAGTACGGGTACAAATAACCTTAGTTAGTCGTAAATAACCGAAAGGGGCGTGGCTAACGGCGAAGAGGCGTGCTTAAGGGCGAAGCGTTTTAATATTATACTGATTACCCTATATTTTTTATTTTAATATAAAAATGCCGGTGCATTTTATAAGGCTTTGAGTTCAGATTGTTTGAAGGTAAAACTGGATAGGTTAGGGACCTAAGGGCCTTATCATAATAGCGGATTGCGAGCGACCTCAAAGCGGAGCGGGCGCGCAACGAACACGCGGCGCACGCACAGCGAATTCGTTGCGGACGCGCAACGAGATCTATCGCGAGAGAAATATCACGATGGTCATGGTTAACGTACAGATGTCAGCCTGCACATCAAGCTACTACAATCTGTCAAATTTCTTTAATAGATTTTCAACTTTATTGCTAAAACGTATGGTTCAAAGTTGATTGGGAAAATTGGACAGTTTCGGGTAGCTTGATGTGCTGGCGTCTGTACAAAACTCAAGAAAACAATTGATAATTATAAAACCTACAGTTCCTACTATACATGACAAAACGAGCTAAAGTATTATCGATAGAAAAAGGCAAAAAAACTTAGATCTTCTGCACCAGTTAAAAGCGTTTTAAAAATCATTGTAACCGTTTTAAAATAGTTCCTATTACCGTCATTTAGGGGCAAATAGACAGTCAGACAGACAGACCTATTAGTGATGCCATAGACTAAAATGGATAGATGCGACTCCCGATCCGAAATTATTAGTAAAGTAAGCTATTCATACGAATATAAACCTGATTCTTTTACGTGTACTGTTCTTATTAGTATAATAGAAAGTAATCAAGCTTGCCAAATGAATATGAACATTACTTCACATAAATAAAGTTCATATTCGTATGAGACAACCATTTTATTTAGCAAAGTAAAATCACAAATCACAGTCCAATTTCTGAATTTTGCCCGATGTCTGACCGATTTAAGACTCGGCCGGACATCGGGCACGTAGGCGGATTATGACGTATGTACTGTACGTGCAAAAGTAGTCAGGGAAATTAATAGTTTATTTATCTATTACTAAGCCTCCTCTGTCCGTCTGTCTGCCAGCGGGCTGTATCTGTGGACAGGCAGACGGACAGAGGAGGCTTAGTAATATAAAATATCTTTAAAAGGTTTTAGTTTATTTTTTACTTATTAAAATGTAAGAGATATTATCCAATCTTGTGAAGGGTGAGTAGTCCGGCTTGACCAAATATATAAAAAGAGAAAAGAACATATTAAATAACTAATCAACTAAATACATTTACAGGGAATATAACAAATTGTCAAAAGAAATCATACCACGGCTCATCAGTGCAACGGATGAAATGTCAGCAGATTTAGAAAAGAAACAAAGAGAAGAATATATTTTCTTAAAAGAGATAAATGAGAAGAAAACTGAAAAAGCAATTGATGAAGTTTTGAAAAAAATTATAACAGAATCAGTAGCTCAGTATCGTGAAAAACATGGTAAAAACATTAAAGCAGGTGTACCAAATAACGCTTCTGAAACTTCCATGATAAACTTTGATATGACTCAGCAAAAAAGTGTCAAACAACAGCAACAAAGATGTCAACTAGTGGCTGCATATAGTGCGACAATTCCACGTAAGTTTCCAGTTAATAAAATACAGTCTTCAGCAAAAAGAGTTGCAAAAACTCAACCAATTACTAAGTTTTTGCCTTCAAAGATATCCAAGAAAGAGTTAGAGGATAAAGGCGTGAATTTAGTAAAGAAAATCTTGTTACGTGACGATGAACTTCTACCTACTCAACTAGGGCGAGTATCTGCAATGAAAGATATGGAACCTCTATTCCCAACACAAAGTCAAAAAGTATTTATCATGGACCAACATTTAGCACCAACTGATAATGAAAAACCAAAAAAGGAAAGTATTAATCCAAAAGAAACTAATTCTCTTAATGTACGTCAACAATTCGAAGAAATACAAGAAACAGCACCTCAAGTGAACTCAGCAACTTCAGATAATCTACAAACGGCATCAAACATTCAGCATATATCGGAAAAAGACCAACAATCAGAACAACAGGATACCCACCATATCATAAACTTGACATCCGATTCTATAAAAAACATTCAGGTTCAACAAACTACACCAGAAGTAAAAATAACACAGAAGGAAGAAGACGAGAGCAAGACGAAGGATGAGATTAAATGTACAAAGATAGATACAGAAGTGGAGGAAACTTCAAGGCAACAAGTTCAAATTATTCCACTTAATGAGACCTCAAATGCAGAAACTCCAGAAAAAGTATTGCCTAAAGTTCAATTTAAAGAACAGCTGTCAAAAGCATCAGAGAAAAAGGACCTAATAGTCTTAAAACTACCAGATGAATCAGACTACAATGATGAGTTCATTCCCCCAGTTGCCCACAAGAACTTTGGTATAAACGCCAATATACTAAAGATCGAAGAATTAGACGCAGACGAAACAAATGGAGAAGAGTTTGAAACAGGCGAGTGGTTTGAATCGGTAAGGTTACATTCCAAAACTGAAGCTTTTTGTGATCTATCAAAGATATCAAGTTATGAATTGTACTCGAAGTGTGAATTACCAACCAAACAGACAAGTGAACGTCATTTACCAGTTTGTGATTTTATTCCAAGAGAACAAGAATGCCTTTGTGATGATGATGTAAACCCCATAAAACGGTGTAAATCCAGCCCACCACTATCATTGTCATCAAGCTTAACGGATTTAGAACATATTCGATACCTTGACCAGATTTATTTTTCCGAAGAATTAGATGATACAATGAAACAACAATATTCTGATACAAAAGAAGTGATAGATAAGAAGGAAAAGGAGATAAAATTTAACAGAAAAGTTTACGGATTTGTAAGGGAATCTGATATTTCGCAAGACTCGCTTTTTAGCGACGAAAGAAATCAAACTGGTGCTCGCGATATAAACCCTCCAAGAACTCCGGGTAAAACTATCAAGAAGGAATTTATGTTTGGAGAGAAACTCTAGATGATTGCATTACTTTAGAGCCTTTCAATGGAATGCTAGATTCAAGCAACAAAGCTTTGAACAGGAACACTTTGGGCTTAAATAAGTAATGCATGACGAAGACAATGATTAGGAGTCCGCGTATCACTGGTCAGTTTTCCTCAGTCGTCAGTTTATTTAATTCGCCAGTTTCGTTGATTAGTCAGTAAAGTCAGTTTCACTGATTCGTCAGTTTTACCGATTAGACAGTTGCGTTAACTCGACAGTTTCCAGTGTTTGCCAGTTTTCGTCGATTTGTCAGTTTTGTACACTCAAAGGAAAAGTTATTACGTGTTGAAAAACACATATTGTAGATAATTTGTCCTGCTGTAAGGAATATCTAACCTTATTAATATCACACTTTATTTAAAAAAAAAACTTACCTTCTAAGATTATGTAACTATTATTTAAATATGATACCTAACAATATGTCGTAAAATCAAATAAAATGGAGCTAATTAAAAAGGAAATGAATGCAATCGAAGGTGTGATGTCGTTTTTGGTAATACCTTTATGTATTCATCCAGGTATCTGTGACGGATGTGATAAATTGAGTGTTACACCATGTGACATTTTCTCTTTAATCGTCATCCAAGCGTCAGGAATATAGTCCTTAGGCATTGGATGATTTACTTATTTCTAACTCTCGGTAGTGAATAAAAACATCCCACAACAAGAGCGAAGGAAATATATAGCCTTCAATGCATTTATTGCTCCCAATTCATAATCGGCGTGTTTTCTTGGGATTTTAAAAAATCTAAATAATATGCAGAAAACGTGATAATACGTGGATTGTTTTTTGTCTGGTAGGAGGCAATAAGAGAAACAAAATTTGTCTCGTTGCCTATGCTAGCCATGTCTGCATGAATAGAGGAAAATTGTGTAAAACTAGGTGATTAATGGCGATGGAATGCACTTAAATGTCCATTTAAGTATGTAGTATGTGCGTTTAAGAAATATTTTGCTATGTCTTTAAAATCGGCAGTTAATTTTAATGAATATGGTGTCAACAAAATTTAAAAAATTGTCATCTATGCTAAAAGTTATGAAATAGATCTCAATATCTATTTAAATTAGCAGACGTATGTGCAGTTTTCTGCCGACTGTACTTTGGCTGACGAATTGAATAAAACTCGCGAATCGACGAAAACTGGCAGACACTGGAAACTGTCGAGTTGACGCAACTGTCTAATCGGTAAAACTGACGAATCAGTGAAACTGACTAATCAACGAAACTGGCGAATTAAATAAACTGACGACTGAGGGAAACTGACCAGTGATTTGCGGACTTCTTTCAATGGAATGCTAGATTCAAGCAACATAGCATTGAACAGGAACACTTTAGGCTTACTTTAGGCTTACTTACTTGTACTTAGAATAAGTAATGCATGACGAAGATAACGATCACCTAAATCACCAATATTAGAGTCAGTGCCTTAATTATTGTGAAATAAAACTGATTGTCATCTACCTATAGTAAACTAACGCTTGATTTTATATGACCAAAATAAACCATGAAATTACTATTTAGTTTTGCTGTAAAAATTATATGAAAAAGAAAAAAATATGTTAATTCTGCACATACAAAAGACACATGTCATTACTACATAAAATACATACAAAGTAGCCAAAAGCCTCGTATTCAAGCAATAAAAGTTTGACAATTCTGTCCATTGCTTGACGTCAGGCATGGACTTTGTATTATAAGTCCGATGTCAGGGCCAGGGACTAAAGACAATACACATCTATCTGTGTTGCGACACTGGCAAATGACAACAATCAAAATAATAAAAACAAAATGCCGATTGTAGAGTGGAAAAAAAACTTTTGTAACAAACAAAAAACAACGAAGCCGTGGGTCGCATTTGTGCAAGAACAGCACCCCAATTGCGTAACACACTATCAATCGGAATCTGAATCATTTTGAAGCCAATTGCTAATCCATTGCTTCATAAGTTCGAAAAATCTGTCTGATCAACACGTAAATAACGCAATGAATGATGTTGAACTGTCAAAATGAAACTGATTCCGATTCATAATGTGTTACGCAATTGCCCCGCCGGTCGTTGATCAGCAAAAATCTGTGACTTTGGACGGACCTATCGTCAAAAGTTTCTGTTTCTAAACAGTACTGCAGTCAATGATATTATAAGTGCACTTATAAATATCATTGACTGCAGTCATCATAATTACCATTTCAGCCGAAAGACGTCCAACTGTTGGACATAAACCTCCTCCAAGCAATGCCACATCAGCCGGTCCTGTGCTTCTAGAATAATCTGGATTTTGACGTGTTTTGTGGGTGTCTGCATCGTCGGTCTAATGGTCGCAAGCGCTACAGCAATAGCGATGAGCATGCATACTTAGCATGAGGTCCTGGGGTCGATCCCCAAGTCGGGGAAATTGTTATTGTGTTTTTCATCAGGAATTTCTCATTAGCAGCCCTGAGACTGGGTTTGCGGCCGGTTGACGGCAATAGACTCGTTCCCTATCCCCCCCCCCCCCCCCCGTCCCTATTAGCCTGTTGCCTTCAACCTAAACATAACTGGGAAAAGTGGGTGTAATACACCTCTGCCTAAGGCTTTCTGTCCACCGGAGCGGAGCGAGGCTGCAGAGACAGAAGAGGAGCGGAGATTTTGTGCAATCTTATTGGTTAATATTTCTCCGTTTCTCCGCTCCGGTGGACAGGCAGCCTAACCCTTCTTGGAGAACAGGCGTGATGTTATGTTGCTTGTATACTTTTCAGCGTTGTCTTAGGCAACACACCTGCGATGTCTTTGGTATTGAAGATGTCCATAGGTGGTGGCGGTGGTGGAGTTTCCGGGAAAGAACCGGAGTTACCGAAATAGCTTGCAGAGTAAGCAAACTGAAGTGGCAGTGGGCTGGCCATGTTTGTCGAAGGACCAATGGCTGGAGGAGCAGACGAGTCCGAGTGGAGACCGCGTATCGGCAAGCGTAGTGTGGGACGCCCCCCAGCTAGATGGACGGACGACCTAAAGAAGGTGGCTGGGACAGGGTGTTGTGACGCAGCCTGGGAGAAGCCTATGTCCAGCAGTGGACTATAATTGGCTGAGTTGATTGATAGGTAGTAGTGGACCCCTTTACCATCATGTGTGCCATCCAAATTATAAAAACCAAAATATAAACCAGTTTTATCAAGAGTTTATCGTGTTACCCAGTAATTGTATTGGTAGTCGCTCCATGTTAAATACTGGTATTCTGCTGCATGCAGATGAGAGCAGTGGTGGCCAAATGGTAACGGCCGCGGCTTATGAGTAGGTCGTAGGATCAAACCCAGACAAGCGCTTTACATTTTGTAAATTATCTCATCACCACTGCTCTCAAAATGGTGAAGGAAAACATCGTGAGGAAATCGGCATGTCCTAGATGTGAAAACAAAAATTCGAAGACATGTGACACAGTGACATCTACCAACCCGCACTGAGCCCGCGTGATGGAACAGCCCACTCCCTCTCACCGAAAGGAGGCCTGTTTCCCAGCAGTGGGAATATTATAGGCTGATTATCCGCTGAATGCAGTTAGACTGGAAGCCGATCCCTACATAATTAATTAGGAAACAATCGATTGATTTACCTGTCATTGCTTTATTTTTAATTCTTTTTTCCTTTTGTGGTAGACTAATTTTATTCTAGGTGCGTCGTCTTCACATATAATTATATAATAAATGTATACAAAACCTTGTAAAACATTTTAAAAGAGTAACGGTGGAGTTACATAAGTAAATGATAAGGTTAGCGAGCACATTCGCAAGAAGCTGGCGGTATCATCACAACGGTAATATTTTCTCATTGTTTGTCTTATTTCTTTTTAGTTAGTTAGTTAGTAAGTATATTCATGTATTTATGTATATTTATTTCTGCTTATATTTAAATGTAATTAGTTATATTCGTAGTTTTAATAGAATTATGCGTATCTTTATATTTAAAATTCCTCAATTTTTATGATTGCGCCTACCACTGTTTGTCTCTGCATCACCCAAAGGTTGACTCGTAGAAAATGCCTATGGCATTAGGTCCGCCTCGGTACATCTATGTGCTTGAAGTATTAAATAAATATAAATACTGATTCTGTGGCACGCAGAACAAAAAAGGCTTAAAGGCATCACAGCTTGGCATATCGACGTAATGTTGCTAGACTGTACTTCGGAGAGTGTGCGCTGAAGCTCCACGACCTGATCCCACCATCGCCCTGTTGCTAGCGGACTATAATACCCGGCACGTAAGTTGGCAAGATATTTTGTAGTGGGGGAAGTTCGCGCATGCACAATTTCATACATTTTTACATGCGCGAACTTCCCCCACTACGAAATATCTTGCCAACTTACGTGCCGGTAACTGTACCAGACATACTACAGGGTACCATCCATACTTGGTTGAAATCCCGACCAGTCAGTGGGGTGCATTGCATATAGGCATATAAGCAGTGCCTACCTCGATATGTCAACATAAGCCTGTCAATTACATTTTAGTGTGTGCCCCACAAATTAAGAAACACAAAATTATCATACCTAACAAAAAACAAAATCTTCATACAATGTATGAAGATTTTACTACACTGCACTGCTTATATGCCTATATGCAATGCACGCCACTGCGACCAGTCGTACTCAGCGCTTCTCCTCCATTTATTATGCGCACAGCCAAATTGTGGAATTTTCTGCCGGGCATCTGTGTTCCCTTTCACTTCTAATCAAGAGTGAACAGGCATCTTCTGGGCACGCTCGTGCCATCATAGACCTCATCCATCGCTTCCCATCAGGAATGATCGAGGTAAAGAGCAAGCCATTCTGCAATAAAAAAAAACTTTTTTACAAAAAAAAACAACCGACTTCAAAAAAAAACACTACAAAGTGATAAATAACTTTAATTTCAGAAGTCGGTGTCGTTGGTTCCGCATTTTCGTTTTTTGACACCGACTTCCGAAATTAAAGTTATTTATCACTGTAGTGTTTTTTTTTGAAGTCGTTTTTTTTTTTAAGTTTTTATTTTCCACTTTTTAGTTGTACCTACCCCACAAAAATGTAAACGAAAAAACCGTCAATGTAGACAACGTAGATAAGTTTTTAGACTTTTGATGATTTTTCAAAAACCGCTTTTCCGATTTCAATAAAATTTTCATGGGACCATTTGGGAAGTATATCCTTTCCAACAAAAAAAGAATTTTTCAAATCGGTTGGCAAGCGACGGAGTTATGCGCGAACAAACATAAAAAAAAAAAAATACAAACATCCGAATTGAGAACCTCCTCCTTTTTAGAAGTCGGTTAATTAGAAGTCGGTTAATAAAAAAAATACAAACATCCGAATTGAGAACCTCCTCCTTTTTAGAAGTCGGTTAAAAATATAGATAGACTAACACAACATGTCAAATTGAGAACCTTTTCCATTCTTGAAGGTAATAATCGAAGAAGCAATAATCTTTACATCTGAAAATCATCCTGGCAATATATTAGTTCGTCCGGGCAAGTTGCTCGCTGCCCGCTTCCCCGATGGCTCGGATAACAAAAGATGATGATGATTGATCTATGTCAGTTGACAGGGATATCGCGTCGCTAATGGCTTTGGGGTAGGGATGTGGAAAAAGTATCGATAAGTTTGATTTTTGGAGAAAGAATGTAAAATATTTTGTGTGTGACTTGATCCCGTTAGTAGCAAGTATAACTGCCGAGTCTAGGATTTGAGCAGTGGTGGCGGCCCTATTTTACGAGGTCTGGATCACGGGTTCAAACTTAGTCAGGCGTTTTACTTTCTGTAAAAATGAAATGACCTTGCCCACGCCCCTATTCGATTTGATCCGTACTTCCAGGGACACCCTGTATATTCTAATACTGATTCCGCATCATAGTTGCGACAAACAGCTGAAGAGTTGGTTCGTTTAGTTGAACACACTAATATCTAGAACTGCCAGTTGGATTTGAACAAAATCTATTTGCAATTGAAACAGGTACTATATAGAACGAAATTTCCTGCCAGTACCACCGGTGGTTCGGTTCGGTGGTACGATCAATGGGCCAAATTTACGACTCAGTGGGTCCCGCTTAGTGGCAAACAACATCGCGGCAGGCTCAGATGGAGATGGCGGGATGATCTGGACTCTTTTCAGGAGGATTGGTCCTTAGCAGTTCTGGACAGAGAAAAGAGAGAGAGGTAGAAAAAGCGTAGGGAGGCCTTTGCCAAGCAGTGGGCTAATCCATATCCATACTAATATTATAAATGCGAAAGTGTGTCTGTCTGTCTGTTACCACTTCACGCTTAAACCGCTGAACCGATTTAGATGAAATTTGCTATAAAGATAGTTTTAGTCCCGGGAAAGGACATAGGATAGTTTTAATCCCGATATTCCCACGGGAAACTAAAAAAATCTTCTGGGCCATGACGACTTACAAACTTGTTTTAAAGTAGTTATTAAATAAATACATATAATATAATTTTATTTCCGACACCAAAAAGATCTTTAAATTTTTAGTAACCAGTTTGCACTTAAATACAATATTGTTGTGACTTTAACTAAAGACGACTTCATGGAATGAAGTTTTTGCAGTCTACCCAACAATTAGAATATTATTAATGGTTAATTTTTATCGATAATATTAGCTAAGCGCATCCCTACACCACTTTTTACGCGAACAAAGAAAAAAATTGGGCAATCTCTTTAACTGCGCAATGACATTTCAATATTTTTGTTATTGTTACACGATTACGTGTATCTTTTCAAAAACTTTCTTTTATAATTTTTTTTTTTTGCTAAAAAGAGGGTACTTATCATTTTTTAAGAATAAAAACCGTGTTTTTTTTTGGAGAAAGGGTGTTTTTATTGTTTTGTGACTGAGGGCTGATAAAATTTGTCTTTTATTTGTATAACGGGTTAGTGTTGCAACTCAGTGCAAGAATCGAAGAACGGGATTTATAAATTGCAAAAGTCTTTTTTAAAGTTTTTTAAACAATGAGAGCATATACCTATTGTTTTTGTCTTTCTGTAGAAGGTATTCATATTTTTCGTAATTTATTTTGGAACGTGCTTTTGTCAGAATCAGGAATTCAGAATTTGTGTCCAGATGATCATAATTTTCCTAGCCTTCATCCCAACTAAGTTGGGGTCGCCTTCCAGTCTAACCTGATGCAGCTGAATACCAGTATTTTACATGAAGCGACTGCCTATCGCCTACGGTGAAGGAAAACATCGTGAGGAAACCGGCATGTCCTAGAACCAAAAATTCGAAGACATGTGACATCTGCCAACCCGCACTGGGCCCGCGTGGTGGATTACGGCCCATTCCCTTTCACCGAGAGGAGGCCTGTGTCCCAGCAGTGGGAACATTATAGGCTGATTATGTATGTATGTGTGTGACTGCCTATCGGACTTCCACAACCCAGTTACTGGGTAACACGAATTAACACGAAATCCCTTGGTAAGACTGGTAGTCAGATTTTTGGGCTTCTGACTACCCGTAACGGCTATCAAAGTTCTACGATTGACAGCTGGGACCAACGGCTTTGACGTGCTTTCCGAGGCACGGAGGGCTCTTGGTACGTGAAGATGGTCACCCATCCATGGAGCAACCGCGGCAAGCTTAGCTTAAGCTGATCGATCGACCCGTGCGGCTGTTATTAATTAGCCACAAGCACAAGATATTACTAAGTACTTTTTTTTTTATTGTGAATGAGCCCGCTCTTGACCTCGATCACGCCTGGTGAAAAGCGATGGATGAGGTCTATGATGGAACGAGCGTGCCCACAAGATGCCTAATATTGAGATTAGGTTAATAAACAAGACTTCTTTTAGTTTGAACTTAATAAACGTTTTTATTAGCTAGTTCAACCATTGCACAGAATGTTTTACAACTACATGACAGGCGACAGCTGCATACAAAGTGGCGCCATCTAGCGTTACAATAGAAAAGTAATACATACTAGCTTCTGCCCGCGACTTCGTTCGCGTGAAATTTCTTGTTGGACCCCGTCCCACCCCGTCACATCGCATCGCCTGCCTGCGCTGTCACTTAGTCTTCACTTTGTTCGTTTTCTCCGACTTTTTTTTGTTTTTCTCGGCACCTTAAGGTCGTAGCGTGGTGTTAGGTAACCATCCAAAAAAATTTCTTTAAATCCGACTGGTACGGTCAGCATCAAAAGTTGATTAACACTTCAGATTTTTAATCTTAGTTATTGAGCAAAATATTTGTTCAAAATTGCAGCAGAAGAATTTTGTTTTAGAATATATACTCTTGTCTATTATGTGAAAAGCTAAAAATCAGTTTATTGAAAAAAGTTGTTGTCAATTTAATAACATGTAAAAATGATAGTGTTAATCGACTTTTGATGCTGACTGGTACCGTTCCAGAGATTAGCGTGAACAAACAAACTCTTCAGCGTTATTATTAGTATAAACTAGCCGCTGCTCGCGACTTCGTCCGCGAGAAATCCTCTCCTAACTAAGTTTTTTTTTTCTAAAATAAAAGTAGCCTAAGTTACTCTTTATTACATCAGCTATCTGCCAGTGAAAGTCTCGTCAAAATCGGTCCAGCCGTTTCAGAGATTAGCCGGAACAAACAGACAGACAAAAATTGTAAAAAAAAATATTTTGGTATATGTACCTACCGTGTACACATCCATATCGACGTAGTAGTATCAATATCTAAGAACTACAAAATCATGATTTTACAGGAGGGGAAGAAAACGTTTCATTTCTATAGTTTTTAATATTTTAATAAAAGAGTTACTTATATTAAACAAATAGTAGGAAACGTCGTCATCGATTCAAGACCTTATGTCTATGCAAATATGAGCTATTTCATTACCTACGAATATGCAATTAAGTGAAAATCGCTAAAATGTTAGTTATTAGATTCTGATATTGACACTCCACCGTCGATATGCATTTAGTAAAAAGCGGTTGTTTTAATATTAAGAACAGACACTCCAATTTTATTTATTTATTTGCTTTAATGAGCTATAACAATAATTTTATACATTTATAATTACTTACATATGTACACACAAACTAAAATATATATATACTATATACAAATAATAATAATAATAAAAAAAAAGACAGGAGTTCATTGGGCATCAAAAAATTCGTCCGCATCGCTGTCAATGGGATAAGTGCCCATTAGGCTGGCAGCATTACCACGTTGGATGGCAATTTTTTTTTTGTTGGATTTTATTTATTTGTATTGTATAGATAGACATATTTGACAGGCCTGATGGTCTAGTGGTTAGTGACCCTGACTGCTATGCCGGAGGTCGTGGGTTCGATTCCCACCCAGGACAAATGTTTGTGTGATGAGCACGATCATTTGTTCTGTGTCTGGGTGTAATTTATCTATAATATGTATGTATTTAGAAATATATAAGTATGTTTATCAGTTGTCTAGTACCCATAACACAAGCTCTGCTTAGCTTGGGACTAGATGGCGTTGTGTGATAGTTGTGGAATATTATTATTATTATTATCGGGAGTGTTCTTTTTTCTCAGCTCTAAGGCTGGTTTTAGCTACATTCACGGGCCAAAGCCAAGTAAATGCAGCCTGTGGGGAATTTTATGATGAAAGTGTACTTTCGTCCAGCTGCATGAACTTCCTAACGATTCTGCATGTGTTTAGGATGGCTGCTTTCTGCAGATTGATGTAAAGGGATTCTTCTAGATCTATTATTTTCAGGCTACTTAGGAGATGGTTGGGGATAACACCAGTCGTAGAGAGAACAACAGGAACAACATAAACTTTATCTTGTCTCCAAATTCTAATAACTTCTTCTTTAAGCTCAGCGTATTTACTTATTTTTTCAGCGATTGTTTTTTGTAGGTTATTATTATTATTATTTAGAGAGTGTTTCTTTTTTCTCAGCTTTTAGGCTGGTTTAAGCTACATTTACGGGCCAAAGCCAGGTAAATGCAGCGTGTGGTGTGTATTAGGGTGTGTTTTCTTCCTCCAACTGCATGAATTTCCTAACTATTCTGCAGGTGTTTAAGATGGCAGCTTTCTGTAGGTTGATATAGACGGATTCTTCTAAGTCTATTAGTTTTAGGCTACGGAGAAGATGGTTGGGAATAACACCTGTCGTGGAGAGAACTATAGGGATAACGTACACTTTTTCTTGTCTCCAGATTCTTGTGACTTCTTCTTTAAGTTCAGCATATTTACTTATTTTTTCAGATATAGTTTTTTGTAGGTTATGAGTATTGGGAACTGCAATGTCTATGAGGTATGTGATTTTTCTTATTTTATCCTGCAGGATTATATCTGGTCTATTGTAGTGGATAGTCCTATCTGTGAGTATGGCGCGATCGTAGTACATTTTGTGCGTATCATTTTCTAGTATAGTTTGTGGTGTGTACTTGTAGTAAGGAGTGCTAGAGTTTTGTATGAGACTGTGTTTGAGAGCGAGTTTTTGGTGAATGATGTTTGCGACCTGGTTGTGTCTGTGAGTGTAGTCTGTCTGTGTGAGGGTTGTGCATGCTCCTGTTATGTGTTGTATGGTTTCTGATTGAATGTGGCATTTGCGGCATTTATCATTTGTGATGGTAGGGTCTTTAATAATAAATTTCCTGTAGTTTTTGGTGTTGATGATTTGATCTTGTATAGCTATGATAAAGCCTTCTGTTTCAGGGAACAAATTTCCTATTTTTAGCCACTTATTTGATGCTAATTGGTTTATGTGGGACTGCTCTAGGTCATGAGGGTGCCGGCCGTGAAGTACTTTCTTCTTCCATTCTTCAATTTTTTGTTTCTGCGGGTCATCATTGGTAGTGTTTTGTGTTTCTATCTGGTCGTTTAAGTTAAGTGGAGTGTAGTTGAGATCATTTATCACTATGGCTTTATGTATATTACTGGTGCGCGATTTTGTGTGAAAGAATGTTTTTAGTCGACTAACTTGTTTCCTGCAAAGGTGCTGGATGTCGATTAGGCCCCTCCCTCCATTTTGCCGTTTGATGGTTAATCTTTCTATAGCAGATTTAGGGTGTAAGTTGTTGTGTTTTGTAAGTGTTGTTCGTGTAGTGCGCTCTAACATTTCTGTGTCTGTTTTGGTCCATTTTATAACTCCGAATGAGTACGTTAATACGGGGATGGCATAGGTATTAAGGGCTTTAATGAGATGTTTACCTGAAAGTTGGGTCTTACAAACCGCGTTAAGTCTTCTCTTGTACTCTGTAGTTAGTGTATTTTTAATTCTTATGTGATCGAGTCCCTTTAGCTGCGTGTACCCTAAATATTTATACAAATCAGACGGTTCCATCGCTGTTATAGTGTCCGTGTCATTCACCGCATAGTCGCCGGGCCGCACCTTGCCTCTTATAATGTGAAGTGTTTTACATTTGTCTAAGCCAAATTGCATGTTAATATCCTTACTGAACTCTGCTGTAATTCCTACCAATTTTTTCATAATATTTTTCTGTTTTGCCGTACAATTTAATGTCGTCCATGTAAATAAGATGTGATATTGTTGTTTCCTCTGTAGTGTGTTTGAGGCAATATCCTGCCCTACAGGCCTGCAGTAAATGAGACAGAGGATTTAGGGCGAGACAGAACCACAGGGGGCTCAGAGAGTCACCTTGGTAGATACCTTTTTTGATAGATATCTGTCGCGTTGTGACAGTACTGTGGTTGCTATTTATTTGGAGAGTTGTTTTCCACTGTAGCATTATATGGCGCATGAAATTAATTATTTTTGGGTTTATTCTATAAATCTCTAATATTTGTATTAACCAAGAATGAGGAACACTATCAAAAGCTTTTTTGTAATCAATATAGGTGCAATGAAGATTTCTGTTTTTTGAGGTGGCGTGTTTATGAATAGTGGAATCTATAATCAGCTGTTCTTTGCATCCCATGTGGCCCTGCCTGCATCCCTTCTGTTCCTCTGCAATTATGTTGTAATTTTTAATGTGAGAGCTAATTTTTTTTGTGATTGCTGATGTTAGTATTTTATATATTGTGGGTAAGCATGTAATTGGTCTGTATTGGGAAGGCTGAGATGAGCTTTTAGTTTTAGGAAGCATGTAGGTAACTCCTGTTGCGAGAAATTCGGGTGTGTTCTGCTGTCCTAATATGATATCTGTTAAATTTTTTGCTATAGATTTGTGTAATGAAGTTAACTTTTTGTACCAGAAATTATGTATTTTGTCTACACCTGGTGATTTCCAGTTGTGTAATCTAGCTGTTATGTGTGTAATGTCGGACTCTGCTACCTCTGCAAATTCCATTTCGTCAATAGCTCTCCATTTTGCCTCTTCTTCCGCTATCCAAGATGCTTTGTCGTTGTGTTGTACTTGCTCTTCCCAAATGCTAGACCAATATGCTTCTAATTGTTCTTTTGATGGTGCGTCTGTGTTGTCGTCTATTGTAGTGTCACTGTATGTTTTCTGTATGTTTCTGTAAAATGCTTTTTCATTCATTGCAAATGTTGCATTATCATTTTTGCGCTGTTGTGCCTTCGTATATCTCCTAAGCCTATGAACTTTAAGAGCTAGTTTTTGTTTTAATGTATCCAAAAACTCCTCAGGTTTCCTATTGTTACTTTCGTGTCTAGTGTGATTAGAATAATTTTTAAATATTGTTTCAACTTTCTTAACTACTTTATTTGATCTGATCCCGTTGATATATTGTGTGAGTCTACCACAGTCTGCTCTTAATTTTTCAATGTCTTTTTCTAGCCTCTGCTGCCATGCTGGTTTGACAATACGATTTGTTCTTGTGGTTACTGTGTGGTCTGTGATTTTAAAGTTGAGTTCTTCCGATATAACTACCGCTGTGCAATATATAAGTAAATGTATGTCTATAAGTTGTGCGTCATCAGATATAAATTGTACGAGTATATTTTCATTAAATAAATTAACTAAACGGAACAGGTTACGAGTGTATTTAAGTTTAGGTAGTTTTGGTCGAACTACTGGATCCATCCCGGAGTATTGTGCTATTGTTGTTCTAAATTTATCCTGTATTTCTTGAATATAGGTATCTGTGGCTAAATTTTGGTCTGCGTCTACAAAGGTCTCGATATCATTTTCGAGCGTTAGTGTTAAGGATTCGGTCTGTGTAGATGTATGTGTTGTTTGCGTGTAAGCTTGCGATTGGTTGTATGTTAGAGATTGACTATTAGGATGTAATTGAGTGAGCGGTTGTGGTAGTTCTTGCATAATATTTATGTTTGTGTTTTGTGTTAGTATGGCAGTGTTAGTGTCTGCATGGTTTTCTGATTCTTGTTGTAATTGTGTGCGTACTTCTTCTTTTAACTGATCTAATTCGACTTGTGATAAGAGTTTATTCCTAACTATAGCTCTTCTCTGATCTGAAATTCTTTGTTCTGAAACGGTTATTTCAGGATATTGTCGTGTAAAAAGTTCATGCAATTGTTGTCTGTAGGTGGTCATGTCGGTCTCTAATTTAGTAATATAAAAGTAAGTTCGCATGATAAATTGGTTAACTTCTTTGCTCCATCTCATGCGAACTCTTGCTTTTCCAGCCTTGGTGGACGCGGGTAAAAAGGAACTAGCCTGCCGCGCAACATTCAAGGTCGGAGTGGGTGGAATTGAATTTAAACTAGTAATGGGAGGTGATGATAGTATGGGTGACGATGGTATAGATGGTGATGATGGTTTAGATGGTGTGTAAGATACTGTGCTTGGACTATACGGTTCTACAGGGGTGTTTGTCCTGTCCGTCAGTCTGTCACCACCGTCAATGATTTCGGCTGTAGTATCTTTGTCGGTGGGAGCCCGCCTGTTCAACTCCTCACCGCTGACGGTTCGCATGCTGAAACACCCAGCGTCAGCTCCAGGTGTGCCCCGGCGATCGCCCCCGGGCAGCGGCCCTATACGTTTACTTTTCGATCGTGTCTCCATTTTGAATGGGTTTCCAGAGCCACGTTAGCCACGCCAGTAATTTCTCATTCGTGTGTCCGCCCCCCACGTGATTAGATGGTCAATCAGGACGTGTGGTTGTTTAGGGGGCTTATTATTATTATTATTATTAGACAAATATGAATTGTTATGTTACGTGCACTGTAGCATTTTCCATAGATTACTGAAGATTTATTTTACATCTAAGCACTTACAATCTACCCATATCGCCTTTAAAATAACCACAAGGGTTCAAAACTAATACCTTGTAAAACACGACATTTTGACATATTTACTTGGACTCACTTCACCTCAAAACTGTACCTTAATACCTACACCATAATGTTCAAAATACACTTGGTGAAGAATTTTTTACGAATTTACCAGTTCACATCAAAATTGTGCTTTATTTTAAATGGGGCAAAGTTTGAAATCGATTTTCGAGAAGAATTTTGTATATATTGATAAATCTCATAATCCTGATTCATGATTGTTAGTTTATGATTGATAATGTCACGATAAATTGATTGATAAAGGGGAGGATGTTTTTAAAGGTACATTAATGGTATTTTTGTTGATGATGAAATAATTTACACAAAGTAAAGCGCCTGTCAGGGTTCGAACCGACGACCTATATCTCGTAAGTCGCGGTTGTTACCACTGGGCTACCACTGCTCTATTACATTTTATAACCGTGATGACAAATCATCTCTAAAAAATATTTCGGCGAACGGTAAAGGGTAAATACCATCAATATTACTGCATCTTTATCTTTTATCGCTTAGCAAAATAAGGGTTGCATTTATTACTATTTATAACTCATCAACAATTGTTTGAGAAAGACATTTTTCTTTATCTTTTGTGTCCTTTCACTAACTTTCTTGTAACGGTTCATAATGAACGAATAAAATAATAAAACAATTGTTTGTCGGGCTGTTAACCGGTGCCTCTACCCTTTCTAAAAGGGTTTCCTTGTCGTAAAATTATCGGTAAATAGGGACGGTTATGTCCTTTTAAATATTTCAATTGTGACTGTTGTTGTAATTGGTTCTAGAGACTAATTAAAAGAGAAAGTTCCTTGCCTGGCTAGTGTGACAAAATGGGAGATTTTTTTAAAAGAAATATTGGCATTCCTCACGAGGTTTTTGAGTTTTTTTTTTTTTGCGTTCACCATTTTTAGAGCAGTGCAGTGGTGGCCGAGTGGTGAAGGTCGATTTTACTTTGTCAAGTTTATTTCATCAACAAGAAACAGAAAGTAGTAGTATAATAAGGTTGAAGAATTCGTTTGTTTTTTTTGTTTGTTTGTTTGAACATACTGATCTCTGGAACTACCAGTCAATCAATCAATCAACTCAGTCTATTGCAGTTCACTGCTGGACATAGGCCTCCCCCAGACTGCGCCACAGCACCCTGTCCTCCGCCTTCCGCATCCAGTCTACCCCAGCCACCTTCTTTAGGTCGTCCGTCCATCTAGCTGGGGGGCGTCCCACACTACGCTTGCCGGTACGCGGTCTCCACTCCAGGACTCGTCTGCTCCACCGGCCATCGGTCCTTCGACAGACATGGCCAGCCCACTGCCACTCCAGTTTGCTTACTCTGTAAGCTATGTCGGTAACTACCAGTCGCATTTGAAAAAAGTATTTTTGCATTTGATAGTCCAAGTGACCATTTTACGACTTTTATTATGATTCATAACGTTATCCTTTTATGATTCTGCCAAAGTGACCTTTTTAGGGGGCTGAATATAGTATTAAAGTACATGGAGCGACTGCCTATCTGACCTCCACAACTCAGTTACTGGGTAACACGATACCCCTTCGTATGACTGCTTGCCAAAACTTCGGGCTTATGACCACCCGTAACGAAGGACCCACAAAAGACCAAACAGCTTAGCGTGCTTTCCAAGGCACGGAGGGTTCTCGACGTCTCGGTATGTAAAGATCACCCATCCACGGACCAACCGCGGCAAGTGTAGCTTAACCAGCGAGGTTGCGTAAGACACTATCAGTAGCAATGGGTTTAATTTTGACAGTACAACAACATTCACTGCGTTATTTATGTTGTTGAGCAGATACATTTTTCGAACATATGAAGCAATGGCAATGAGAGATATCCTTCAAAATGATTGAGATTGAGATTGATAGTGTGTTACGAAATTAGGGTGCTGATCAATTCACCCGTGTGGCTGTTATTAATTAGCCATGAGAAGGTGTTTGTGTAGGTATAATACTATACTATACAGGGTGTTACGGAAAGGGTAGGGATAGAAAGGGTGGGGGGGGGGGTGGTGAGGGATAGTTTATTAAATTGAAATCATAACAAACGTGTCACTGCACTACGAGGGTCATTATCCATTGTCTATAGAGGCGATCGACAGCGGCGGCGACCTCTCGCGTCCGGCCCTGGTTCAAGCCATGGTCCGGGGCGAGAGGGAGTGGGAGGCGGTCACCTCCTTCTGCGAAGCAGTCATGCGAAGGAGGTGGCGGAACGGCTGAGGGAGAGAGCATCACACCCCAGCCGCCGCGGGAGACGCTCCGGGCGTCGGGAGCCGCGTGACGACTCCCGGCCACCGTAGGCGCGGGCCTGCGGACGGAGAGTAATGGGTAGCTCACCGTCCGATCAGGACCAGGCCCGTGCCGGACGGCGCGTACGTGTTCCACGCGCGCCTCAAAGAGATGTCAGCATAAAGGAAGGGGCCTGCCAGGGCCGAAGCCTGCCGGGGGTGCGGGATTATCCGAAAGGGTTACCGCTACCCCGGAACATAAAGGGCTAAGGAAGGAACACGGATGGGTTTTAGTCAGTAAGAGTCTGACACTCCCTTCGCTCCACTCAGAGCGGGAGGGGTCATAAAAAAAAAAAAAGGGTGCTGATCAATTCACCCGTGTGGCTGTTATTAGTTAGCCATGAGAAGGTGTTTGTGTAGGTATAATACATTAATATTATACTATACAGGGTGTTACGGAAAGGGTAGGGATAGAAAGGGTAGGGGGGGGGGGGTGAGGGATAGTTTATTAAATTGAAATCATATATCTATTGTCTATAGTGTGTCTTTGCGCCTAGTACACGCACATCACGCCGCCGCGCGCCACTACAGCGCCATGATGTGGAAATAAAAAAATATTAAGCATTTTCAAAGTTAATGCTTTTGAGCTGAAATTTTGTACAGAGATTCTAGACCAGATGACAATCTTCAACCCGTTTGTATTGATATACCCTTTCCGTAACACCCTGTATAACGAAGAAATCTCCATGTTTTGTCTAGTCATAAAAACCGTGCGAAGCAGGGGTGGGTCGCTAGTCTGACATAGGTACTACCTACATAAGTAGACGAATGAAGCGACATACGAAACTTTAAGTAAGTACAGTCAGGGACATACGGTTCTTAAAATTGTTAGAAATAATGTATTTTAAAGTTCTGAAAAAATATTTAAACTAGATCCTTTTATCAATAACAATAACACAACAACAACTCTGAAGGCTTAGGCAGTGTTGTATCAATAGTACGGTCGAGCAAGCTATTTGGTATACAGGCAAAAATATTCATCTTTCCACTACACTGCCAATATTTAGTTTTATTTTGTGCGTTATAACTTTTTCAGCTTATGGCATCCTTAATTAAATATAGTGGTATAAAAGAATTTACTAACTCAGCACACTATTGTTTAAAAGTAGTGCCTGTATACCAAATAGCTTGTTCGACCGTACATCCACATTTCGCTAGTTATGCTTAAATCCCATGTAATAGGGGGCGAGCCTATTGCTTTCAATCGGGCACAAAACCAGATGAAATTGCTCATGAAAAACCCCAATAACACTATACTGAACCCAGGACCTCATCCTCGGGCCATCGGACGGAGAGTAATGGGTAGCTCACCGTCCGATTAGGACCAGGCCCGTGCCGGACGGCGCGTATGTGTACCACGCGCGCCTCAAAGAGATGTCAGTATAAAGGAAGGGGCCTGTTACAGCCGAAGCTTGCCGGGGTGCGGGATTGTCCGAAAGGGTTACCGCTACCCCGGAACACAAAGGGCTAAAGAAGGAACACGGATGGGTTTTAGTCAGTAGATTCTGACACTCCCTTCCGCTCTACCTAGAGCGGGAGGGGTCATTTTATGATTTCCCATCCAAAAAAAAAGTACCTCATCCTCAGCAGTAGCCCTTGCGACAATTGTCTAACTAGTCGTAAACATCGTATCGTACCAACTAGTGTCGCTAGTTTTAAATATTTAATTAAAACTACAGACACTTCTCTCCCTGCCTGTACTTCCAGACACATCGGTAGACGCTAGACTGTGCGTCCAGATCCGAAATCTGATAATTTTAGAATACACAGCCGGTCTAGAATATCTGACTGGCTTCTCTGTACCTGGCGGAAAAGTTCGGAGGATATACTAATACGAATACAAAATGTTTATTTCTGTACCAACTAGTTTACATTAGTTTATGATTGGAGCCTCCTTTTAAGCATGATGACGCCTCTCTTAGAAGACTCCGCACTTCCATAGCTTTGGCTCTTTGTACAACTTACAGAAACAAATACGACGACTTACTAATCAGTATAGTGTTTTAGTTGTTAAATAAAGAAGGGTTTTTTATGGAATGTCTGTGAAGCTTTTTAAATATTGGCTTTGTGTAAAAAATTCAAAATCATAATATTTTATTTCACGTTAACCTACATGGTTACATGGTTACATGGAAACGTCAGAAGCTAAGTTCCAATTGGTCGTTTCCTATGGAGAAGAGCCGGCAAGAAAATCCACGGTTACTCTTTTAAAAATAATTGGGTTTTACAGTATTAATACCGATGTCGGTATGAGAGGATAGTGTAAGCCTGTCAACAAGTGTGAAAATGGCGTCAGTGGCCAGTGGGTCGTCATAGGGGCGGAGAAAAAAAAAGCAAACAAAATTTTTCAAAGTCTAATTTTCTAAACCTGCACCCTGATTGCGTAACACACTATCATTCGGAATCTGAATCATTTTGAAGCAAATTGCTAATCCATTGCTTCATAAGTTCGAAAAATTTGTCTGCTCAACAACATAAATAACGCAATGAATATTGCTGAACTGTCAAAATTAAACCGATTCCGATTGATAATGTGTTTACGCAATTGCCTCGCAGTTTAATTTCTTTGTTTTAAGTTTAACTGTTTAGCCGGACAAACTGTGGACCCAAATAGCATAGAGCAGGTGCCCTGAGAGAGTGAGGCGGGGTCGCGGCAGACCACGTAGGAGATGGCGGGACGAACTGCACAGGTTCCGTCAAAATTGGAAGGAGGACGCGCGCGAAAGATGGAAGGAATGAACTCCTTCCCAATTCTAGAAGATTATTTGCTTTGGATTTTAGTAGAATATTTTGGTTATGACAAAATATATCCTATGATACTCGGCAGTATTGTAGCTTCACATTAGTAAAAGAATTTTGGAATCGTATGATTAGTTCTAAAAATCAATAATGTTACCTCAATTTTATTTTATTAGAAGTATAGATAAAATGACCATTGAATCAGCCAATTACATATTAAGGCATATTACTAACTCACATTATTAAGACATAGGTATTATTAATTCTTAAATATTAAGAATAATGACAAAAATATTATAAAATAATACTGTTGAAGTAAGCCAATTAATGTAAAAGGGTACGATGGGGCTGATACATCTGTCTGTCTGTGATAAAAGCCTCTAAACAAAACTTAAATTAAAAAACAAAAACATTTGTTAGCAGAACCACTTTTGAAAACATCCATTTCATAGCCTTTCTCATAAAAGTTACCAGGTACCTAAGTACCTATTACATAAACACTTGAAAATAAAACAAAAATAAAACTTTTCCAAAACCTTACTTATACATAGCCTTTGCGACGCGTCATTTTTCATTAACACAACAAATATCCACTTTTTTTTCCTAAAATTTTCTCGGTTACGAATAAAAGTCTTTAGTCCTCTGGGAGTCAGAGACTTAGGCTATGTTTTAGCGGAATACTTATTTTTGTTTTCACTAATATTTCTTAAGACACCCAGCAATATTATACTTAGCATTAGTGAAAGAATTTTCGGAATCAAATCCAGCGGGGCAATTGCGTAACACATTATCAATCGGAATCGGTTTCATTTTTACAGTTCAAAAACATTCATTGCGTTATTTACGTGTTAAGCAGACAAATTTTTCGAACTTACGAAGCAAAGATTTGCAATTTGCTTCAAAATGATACAGATTCCGACTGATAGTGTGTTACACAATTAGGGTGCAGTATCTAGTTCCAAAAACCACAACTTTTACCTCGACATATTATTAGTATAGAAGTAGATACTAGCTGCTCCTCGCGATTTCGTCTGCGAAAAATTCTATCCTAACTAAAAGTAAGTTTGTTTGTTACCTTTTCACGCCTAAACCACTAAACCGATCATCCTGAAATTTTGCATATATGTTGTCAGGTGTACAGAAACGTACATAGGGTACCTTTCATCTCGAAAAAAAGTGCTGTTCCCGAGGAAAACAACAATACACGTGGCGCCATCTATTATCATAATAACGTTAAACTACAAAACGGATTTGGATGAAATTTGGCACACAGATAGTTTATAACCAGGATTAACACTTAGGATACTTTTTATCCCGATATTCCCACGGGATCGAAACTTAAGCTGGTGAAACCGCGGGGTACAGCTAGTCACACTATCACATCACACTAATCACACTATATAATAATTATATAATCACACTAATCACACTAATATTATAAAGGCGAAAGTTTTTGTGTGTGTGTGTGTGTGTGTGTTTATATGTTTGTTACTTCTTCACGCTCAAACGGCTGGACCAATTTTGATAAAATTTTGTATGGAGGTAGCTGGCACTCTGGATTAACATATAGGCTACTTTTTATCCCAATATTCCTACGGGATCGAAACTTATGCGGGTGAAACCGCGGGGCACTGCTAGTAAAATATAAAAATAAAACTTTTCCGAAAACTTGCTTATACTCGTAGCCTTTGCTACACGTCATTTATCATTTACACCACAAAATATACCCACAATTTTTCTTAAAATTTACTCGGTAACGAATAAAAGCCCTTTGTCCTGTGGGACTCAGGGACTAAGGCTATGTTTTAGCAGAATACTTGACACGTTGCGCAAACACGTAATATTACTGTGCTAAGTACTGGGGGCTATGTGTTAAGGAGGCTGTCTATTATGGCGTAACATTTGTAAAACTATGTTTTTTGGAACGTCTTGAGAACTTTTTTTTTTTTTTAAGTATTAATAACCAACTTATATTGACAGTTTGCACCACACATACAAGTTATTAGTCAATATTTGTAATTACACATGTCATACAATCATAAAATTAGGTCAAATCACATAATAAAAAGTTTAAATGAAATAAAGTGAAACAAAATTGGTCAAAACTAGATAAAAATTAGATAATATTAAATAAAATTAGACATAATTAGATAGAAATTAGGATAAATTGGAATAGAATTATTAATGTAACCCTACTCGCTCTCTCTTTCTGTCTCTCTCTCTTTGCAATTAAAAAGCTTTGGTCCAGCAGTAAAACCATGTTTTTGGAACGTCTTGAGATGTAACACTACTCGCTTTCTCTTTCTCTCTCTCTGTTTCTCTCTCTCTCTCTTTGACATTAAAAAGCTTTTGTCCAGCAGTGAGAAATTTCTGCTGAGCATGAGGTCCTGGGATATATAGGTATTACAGGGTCGGGCAAAATGTTATTAGATTTTTCCATCTGCAATTTCTCAGTAGCAGCCCGGAGTCTGGATTTGTGCCCGGTCGATGGCAATAGGCTCGTCCTCTATTAAATGGGACTTAAAAAAACTACTTTAGGTACACAATACACTACTGCCTAACTCTTTCGAGGTTTTAGGCGTGATGATATATACATGTTATGTTATTTAATGATAGGTACCTATAAAATACTGTCTTGAGATGTTACAATCATCATCTGCCTAGCCTTCTCTCAACTATATCTATGGGGGTCGGCTTCCAGTCTAAACGGATGCAGCTGAATACCAGTATTTTACATGGAGCGACTGCCTATCAGACCTCCACAACCCAGTTACTGGGTAATACGATACCCCTTGGTAAGACTGGTTGTCTGATTTTCGGGCTTCTGACGACCCGTAACGACTGTCAAAGATCCACACATGATAGCCGGGACCAACGGCTTAACGTGCTTTCCGAGCCACGGAGGGATCTTTGTATGTAAAGATGGTCACCCATCCACGGACCAACCGCGGCAAGCGTAGCTTAACCTGATCGATCGACCCGTGCGGCTGATATTACTTAGCCACAAGCCCCTCCCTTGAGATGTAACAATACTCTCTCATTATTGCTAACTTAAAAAAAAAAAATTCTCTGCAGTGGGAAATATGCAGAGAGCTCTATTTATGATGGTTACAGACGCCAGCACATCAACATTAAACCTAATGCATTAGCGATAAAGTTGAAAATCCATTAAAGAAATTTTACACATTATAGTAGCTTCATGTGCTGGCGTCTGTACATTTACATGGAGCTCCTTATTACTGTAATAAAAAGACCTATGACCTAAAAGAAAAACCAATATAAGCGGACCTCGTACTCAATCGAACGAAACTCAGTACTAACTACTACATAAGGCTTGTTCAAATTCCAAGTGTTACCATTTAGATGCGATCGACTGTACTGGTTACATAGCCTAAACCTAACTTTAAGAAGTTCTTAGAACTCTCTCTTAATAGCGACGCAAAACTGATTTGCGTTTGAGGACGACCGTAGGGTACCTAACTGCTGCTGTAGTGTTTGCAAGGCATTACACTGCAGTGTCCCAAAACCCTAAGGTGCAGACTATCAATAAAGCAAACAAACAAACAGAAGATATTAAGTTACTAATGTATTGTGAAACTTTAAACTTGCACTTTATGATGATCACGTCTACGGCGCTAGATGGCGCTAGTGGTACCTATACCATCTACCTTTATGGTTGTTACTTTTTTATTTTATTTTGTTTATTTCAGGATTGCTAATGAATGGTGAATGATAAAATGCTCATAAAAATTTTCACAACATGCAAATTCAATTATATCCAAACATAGCTGGCACCAGAATTGCTAAAAAAATTCTCGTATAGGGACTCTTATAGATACCTACTTATAATATATACATACAATATATACATATATTTATATAGATACATGGTTAGTACATTATTACTTTCGTTCGTTACTACGTAGGCAAAAGGATAAGTAAAAATCGTGTATCAAAGCCTTTTAAGGGACTGGACTCATGAATACGAAAATAAAAAAGTTGTTCCATACAAAAGTGAAACAGTTGATTTCCTTTTTCATATTTCAGAGTTGGTCCACTTTAAAAGGTGTCAATTTTCATTAGCACTATACTCTCTTTATTATGTCCCTTATTTTTTTTTTTTTGATGGTGTGATATCGTCAAATAACTCCTCCCGCTCTGGGTGGAGCGGAAGGGAGTGTCAGACTCTTACTGACTAAAACCCACCCGTGCTCCTTCCTTAGCCCTTTATCTTCCAGGGTAGTGGTCCCCTTTCGGACAGTCCCGCTGACCCGGCAGGCTGCGGCCCTAACGGGCCCCTTCCCCGGTTTATTATGTCCCTTACGTAATTAACACGCTTTCATTAGCTTCACTTTATTGAATCTTAGAAGTCAATTTTAACCTAATTTTAATTCATCATCTGCCTAGTCTTTTCCCAACTATGTTGGGGTCGGCTTTCAGTCTAACCGGATGCAGCTGAATACCAGTATTTTACATGGAGCGACTGCCTATCTGACTTCCACAACCCAGTTACTGGGTAATACGATACCCCTTGGTAAGACTGGTTGTCAGACTTTCGGGTTTCCGACGACCTGTAACGACTGTCAAAGATCTACGAATGACAGCCGGGACTTTTTGTGACACGGTGGGGTCTTGGTATGTGAAGATGGTCACCCATCCATGGACCAACCGCGGCGAGCATAGCTTAACCTGATCGATCGACCTGTGCGGCTGTTATTACTAAGCCTAATTTTAACAGTCGTATCGAATTGAAACTTTCTCAATATAAAACTGTTGACAAACATCAAAATCGGTAGTTCCCGATATCGGGAGAGCCAAACAAACTGACACATTACAAGATAGGGCTACTTATCATCCGGACAAGTTATAATATTTACCTACGTAACAGACATTGGAAACTTATCTGCTACTTAAGTACACATGTTCGACATGACATAAGTAAACACATAGGTAGGTATGTACTTAAACGTAACATCACGACTGTAATCCTCGGGGGATAAGAAGAGGTGAATAGTAATCTCCTAAATTATAATCTAAAAAACTTATTTTACAAAAATATATTTTTTTTGTATATTTGTATGTTTTGCTTTCACGCTAAAACAGCTGAACGGATTTGGATGAAATTTAGCACATTGGTAGACCATGATCGGGACTATGACATAGAATACTTTTTATCCCAATATTCGCACGGGATCGAGACTTATGTGTAGTAAATTATTACTTTTTATTAACAAGTTACCTACGTTACAAAATATAGGAAGCTTATCTAATGTTTAGGTAAACATGTTTGACATGACATAAACAAACATCAGGTACTTGAGATAACATCACGACTGTTTTTTTCCTAGAGGGGTCAGGCACTCACATTTCACTAGTTTTGTCCCATCTAATAGGGGATGAGCCTATATTATCTTCAACCAGTCCTAAATCCTGACACCAGAAGGCCAATTCCCATAACTTCAAACGTTCAAAATCTAGTCACAGTCTCATCTCAGCGACAAACAATTAATGTCAAAAACTTGTCAAAAATGTAGGGAAATTAGAGTTATTTTTGACAGATTGAGACTGAGATCAGACTGTAAACTTTCTTAAAATTACGAGAATTGCCCCTCTGGTCTCAGAGTAATATGTGCTCTGGTTGCTACTTGGCCACCATTGCTATAATACGATGTCCCTTAGGGTCGGTACACATCTGACGGAAAATGCGTCGGGCGTAACTTCGATTGCGTCTATTTATTCGCTCGACGCACTAACGCATCATCGGTTGAGTGTGAAAGGTTGAATATTTTATCATAATATAATTGTCTGTTCTGGCGTTACGCGGCCGATAATACGCGACGCATCTTCCGTCAGATGTGAACCGACCCTTAAAGAATTCAAGACCCCTAAAATGGGCCAAAATTCCCAAACGTAGGTCTTAGAACCGTACTGAGGGGCCAATCCTTCAATTATCGCGTTATTTGGTTCAATTAGCACAAAAATTACGAGAGAAAAGACCCTTTAAATACATTATAATATTATTTTACGCCTGTTTTGTGCACCTGATCTCTCTCCGGTCATGTCGGATTGCCGTCCCATCGGACTATGAGAGTGAGGAAAGAGGGAGTGCACCTGTGTCTGCGCGCACACTTGTGCACTATAATATCTCCCGCGCCGAAGGCTAGTCTCCGTTGAGATTGGCCGCCGTGGCCGAAATTCAGTCTGGAGGACTTTATTTATTCTTCACAAAGAACACACTCTCTAAATTTCACGTCTCTAGGACCAGCGGTTTAGGCTGTGCGTTGATATATCCGTTAGTCAGGACTTTGAATTTTATATAATAATAATATAATAATATTCCACAACTATCACACAACGCCATCTAGTCCCAAGCTAAGCAGAGCTTGTGTTATGGGTACTAGACAACTGATAAACATACTTATATATTTCTTTTTTTTTTTCTTTAACATACTTATATTTTTTTTTATATATGTAGTTAACAGTTTTAAGTAGGAATGTCGATGGCTATAAGAGTAAGGGAAGACCAAAGAAACGATGGATGGACTGTGTGAATGATGATATGGTTAGAAAGGGGGTGACTACCGAGATGACGACTAATAGAGAAGTATGGAAGAAAAAGACATTGGCGCCGACCACAAGTAAATTGGGATTTGAGAATGACAATAATTATTATTTTAACAGTTGTGGACGCTAATGATCACGGTCCACGAACTTTTGTTAACAAAACTGTCGATTGCCATAGGGTCCGCAACAGTGGTGGATTTACACATTTGCCGCCAGTACTTAGGCTATTCAAACTTTGCCGGCCCTACCCACCTCTACAATAATGTCCCATGTCTTTTGTATAAAGCTTCGCCTTTTCTTCAAAATAGGTACTTAAAATGTTCTCGTTCATCATCTGCGAAAAACTGCGCAAAGAGATTTGTAAAGATCGGCAACTGTGATAAAATCTACGGTAGAAGCCTGAATTTGAGCATTCACTTTGTATATTCTTTCCAAAAAAATATGGTAGGTATATAAAATATTAATGTTTTTAATTTCAGTAAGACATTTAAATAAAATGTTAGCCTCAAATTTGCCGCCCCTAAAATCTGCCGCCCTAGGCTCCAGCCTACTCAGCCTATTGGTAAATCCGCCACTGGTCCGCAAAATAAAACAGCTCGATAAAATAATGAATATTCACCAACAATTAACCACTTTTGTTTGACGGATTCACAAATCCGGTGTTTAGCCAATCCTATTTCGTTCGGAGGGCTAAATGGCTAGTACCTATACTCGTTAATAGGATTTGTCAAACGTACGTATAATACGCATTAGGTGACGCTGAAGAACTGGGGCGGAATGTTAAGGTGGCCATGGGTTCATGGGGGACTGGGATACTTAGTCCTTTTTTGGGAATGAGGCAAAGGAATTACTTCTTGGCCGTTCTTCTCCATACGACACGACCTTTTGGAAGGGGCGACTAAAATCAATGCAATTTATTTGTAAACTAGCTGATACCCGCGACTTCGTCCGCATGGAATTTTTTTTCGTGGGACCCTATTTTTTTTTTCTAAAATAAAAGTCATGTTAATTGAATAGCAGCGCCCCGCGGTTTCACCCGCATAAGTTTTGATCGCGTGGGAATATCGAGATAAAAACTATTATATGTATTAGTCCTGGTTATAAACTATCTGTGTACCAAATTTCATCCAAATCCGTTCAGTAGTTTTTGCGTGAAAGAGTAACAAACATCCATCCATCCATCCTCAAAAACTTTCACGTTTATAATATTAATTAGGATAAGATGGATATACCAACTCTAAAAACAAATAAAACTAATTATGGCATCATTTGAGAAAAGTTGCACACAATGCATGACATGCCAGTTCAGTTATTTCACCTTTTCTATCAAGAAAAAGAAACCTGTCCTACGTAATCCTCAACGTATACACTCCCTACACCCACCAGAAACCGTATCATCTCTAATTAAGTAGGATTTGTTGCATAATGCTAATGAGTCTCTGTGTCGGGAACCGAACCTTGGACTCTTTGAAAACATACTTTAGTATTATGGTATGATGACATAAATACCGCCCACGTCTATCGTCACGCCCATAGTAAAAGCAGTGGTGGCCCAGTGGTAACGGCCGCGACTTACCAAGCTATAGGTCGTGGGTTCGAACCTAGGCAGGCACCTTACTTTGTGTAAATTATTTCATCACCACTGCTCTCGAAACGGTAAAGGAAAACATCGTGAGGAAACCGGCATGTCCTAGGCCTAGAACCAAAAAATCGAAGACAGTGACATCTACGAACCCGCACTGGATCTGCCCTGTGTTCTAGCAGAGGATTTGGAGCCTATTGCCATCAATAGGCTCCCATTAGGTATTGAGACAAACATAACTGGCGAATTAAATGCCTACCCTTCGGGGGATTCAGGCGTTATGTAATCACACTTCACACATACCCCCTTACTAATAAACGTATTATATCAGATGAATAGTTACACACCGATTTCTCTCTTTCAGTCGTCAATTATTTGACTTTCGAAAGAAGACAAAGCGTTGTGTAAATATACAGACGCTATACAGCGTTTATTAGTGAGGGGGTAATATTATAAAGGCGAAAGTTTGTGAGTGTGTTTGTATGTTTGTTACTTCTTCACGCTCAAACGGCTGAACGGATTTTAAAGAAATTTGGCACACAGATAGTTTATCACACTTCATACTAATATTATAAAGGCGAAAGTTTGTGAGTGTGTTTGTATGTTTGTTACTTCTTTACGCACAAACGGTTGAACAGATTTTAATGAAATTTGGCACACATATAGTTTATAACCAGGATTAACACATAGGATACTTTTGAACCCAATATTCTCACGGGATCGACACTTATGCGGCTGAAACCGCGGGGCGCTGCTAATATCCAATAAAAATAACCGTTAATTTTGGCTAAGACAATATTATTTTATTACAAGACCACCGTTTAAGTATTTTCCTATAAATATAATTATGAACTCAAGCCCAAACTACTTTATTACGTCCTCATAAGTCTATTGTCTACAAAAGCCATTAAATCTGCTTCAGACCATTACGGCAACTCGTAATAGCCAATTACACAGTTTGTTAATGACACATTTTACTGCTTGACACTTTTATGTCATTTTAGACTTTAAAGTGATGATTTTATAATGACATCAATTACCTGCTTACGCCTCTATAAACTGTTTATAACTATATTTTGTCCAGCACCATACTTACCTAATTGCGTACCTAACTCAATATCAGTCATAATCTGAATCATTTTAAAAGATATTGCTAATCCATTGCTTTATACCGGATAATTTCTGAAGTGAAACTTCTTTACGCACGCTTGACTTGGGGAGTAAGCTGGCGAACGCGTGACGTAAGCGTTACGAAAAGTGTGATCGGGCGAGGCGAACGGGAGTTGAGTGGGGGATATAAGAAAGAGAAAGCAGTGGGCGCGCACATTTTCTTTCTCCCTTCCTCTCATAGCCAAATACGTTTGAAGTTTCACTTCAGTCGTGTGGTCATAAGCACACTCGGTTTTTTTTTACCGGTTCCAAATTTTTACAGGCTGTTCTACTCATGAATATGAACAACTTTCACTATGGGACCAACTCTGAAATCACGAAAAAAACATCAGCTATTTAATACAAAAGTTGAATACCTACTTGACCAAAATGTAAACGTACGTTGTACCGTTTCTTTTTCTTAATAAATAATGAGATACAACCTCAACTTTATGATAATTATTTTTTCCAACATAATCGACGTATTAATATTTAATATCAAAGTACCTAGGTATAAATGTGATGTAATGACTATTATCACATGCTACTTTTACATATCATCTAAATTTTCACAAAATTATTCGATACGTCGACTTCAGCATTTCATATAATAGCCAAGAGTTAATATTCTTTTAATTTTACATCTGTTCCGATTTTAATTGAATATTTAGCTCATACGAAACCAATCTATCTGGCAAATAATGAAATGACACAGTTAATCATAAATATTACTATAGATAATAAAAAAAAAACTAAATGTCAAAAAAAATAGGCCTAAAATAAAATTAAAACTAAATAAAATTGTGATATAAAACCCTATAATCTAATCATAATAAGAATATAATTAATAATCAATCAAATCCTAAATATTATTACAACCAATAAAAAAAATTTACAGATTGTAATCATCATTCTTTTCGGCCATAATAATCGATTCTTAATTGTCAATGGAAACCTCAACTCGAATACTAAGAGCTTCATTAATAACATCGACAGACAAAAAAAGAACTTTTTTATGCGAAATAAAATGATTTGGCATAATTAGCATAACATTATAAATGATTATTGTGTGCAATATCGTCCGCTGTACGGCGGCGTCATACCCTTTTACGACTGTATAAACCAGTTGTGGACTTTTTTCAATGGCCGCTAATGGATGCGTTCGTGTCTAACCAAAAAGCTCTTAACTTAAACTTTCGAATAAAAATTATTTATTATTCCAAAATTATGAAGGAAAATAATTAGATTTATAGTAAAAAATACTGTTTGGTTAGTTAATTTACTGGTTCAACAACGTTTTTTATTTTCGTACAGGGCAACAACTAAATGGCGACGGAGCGAAAGCTCCGCAAAGCTCGGAACGCGTCGGTAACACCGGGGGTGCAGGGGCGCGGGAGGGGCGAGCATGCGTACCGAGCCCGCAGGTCGCATTCCAGTAGTTCGGCCGACCACCGCGCGGCGCTTACGTGCCCGTCCCAGTCCGCGTCGCCCGTTCTCAATACAAAGAACACCTCTGTATTGTAAAAAATCTGTGATGTATTGATTAATTTCAACTTTATCCTCACACTAATAGCTGTGTAACACAACCGTGAAGTTCAAACCAGTGTTTAAACCAAGGAAAGCGTCGTTTTCAACGCGTTTTGAACGGGCCACGTCCTATGGAATTCCACATTTATCGTTGAATAGAATCTAGCGGACGGAGAACATGGAGGACCCATCGCGTCGCCTCTGAATGGATTGATCGTGTTTTATATGTGAAATTGTGGACGTTCAGTGATGTATAGTGATCGTGGAATATAAATATGGATTGGTGTATGGGTGATAGTGTGTAGCTAACAGCAACTTTGTAGCATCTTCGTCGAATAATGCTAGTCGAGTAAACCAGTCAGGATGGTGTCGCTAACTTACTTTGGGCTCCGTCACACGCCGTGGACCGTCCTTGTGCTTATTTTCTTCATCGAGAGCGTGATGGGGAACTATGCAAAGTCCTTTTACATACATTGGAACACCACAAACAGCATATTCAGAATAGACAACACGGATCATGTATTTGACTTGAATAAAGGAAACGCTCAGTTTGAATACGACCAAGTGAACATAATCTGTCCAGTGTATACCCCAGGGACTTTTGAGGAGGACACGGAAAAATATATAATTTATAATGTGAGCAAAGAAGAATATGATACATGTAGAATAACTAATCCGAACCCCAGAATAATCGCTATATGCGATAAACCGCACAAATTGATGTTTTTCACCATCACCTTCCGACCGTTCACTCCCCAGCCGGGTGGTTTAGAGTTCCTCCCTGGAAAGGATTACTATTTCATATCGACGTCCAGTAAAGATGACTTGCACAGACGTATCGGGGGTCGATGTTTGAGTCATAATATGAAGCTAGTGTTCCGGGTGTGTTGCAAGCCGGAGGAGCAGTCTCCGGCGCCCATACCTCAGCCAACACCCCCGCCGCCCCCACCGCCGCCAACGACCCCAGCGACCACCACAACGACCACAACAATGAAGCCAGTGACTAAAAAGACGCACAAGTACGACAAGACGCCGAATGAGGTGATCAAGAGTGAGGAATTGTCTCACTCTCGCGGGGCAGCACTGGCTTCGTCGCTCGCTTTGGCACTGGCAGCGAGTGCTGTGCTAGCTCCGCTGGCTCGGTGAATGTGCGCCCGGGCGGCGCGACCACCGCGTCCCGACCTCGCCGACAAACCAGGCCCGGCCACCACACAAACTTTACACACGCTGCATTTACGCCCTGACACTCTTATTTACACGTGAATTTGTGCGTTGTGTGATATAAAACTAAAGTGGTGTACTGCATTAGTGATGTGCCCTAAGGATTGTGGATCTTATCGAGTTGTAAGTAATCGAATGGTGATTTAGGGATGTGAAAAACTGAAGTTCCGAACAAGTTCCAATTTGACAAAAGTTTAGTCTTAAGGAACACGAAAGCCTAATTTTTATCTAAGTATAATGGGCCTACTGATTAATCGAACTAATATGTGAAGTAAATTTCATTAGAGGACATCAAACTGTAGTCTACGATCAGTTAAATATATTTATATATAAAGAAATGTTAACATGTATGATAAAATTAGGTTTCTTAAACCATTTAGGAATTAACGATTTTTTATATTTTTCATTATGCAAAGGATATTTGAATAAGACTTAGGGTTCTTAATGGATCAAAATGCAGATATAGGAAAACGTATATAAAAAATTAGGTAGCTTTTTTAATTTTTAGTTCAAAAGACAAGTATTTGTTTTATTATTTTCACAACGGATAATGCATTAATTAGAATTTATTTATACTATAAATGAAAAACTTTGGACAAGTTATGAATCTTGTCTAGAAAACTGTGATTTTGGTTTTAGTATTTGTTCTCTTTATAATATGCTTTTATTATGTGATATATTTACCTTTTATGTATTAAAAGTGAAGCCTTTTCACCTCATTTTTCTTGACTGATTTTTGCATTTCAGCTTTTTTCTTTTATTTAACAAAAATAAATTGCTCGAATAATAAGCGCGTCACTATCTTTGGAAATGGCGGTAAAAAGTCAATGAAATGTCAAAAACTCCGCCATTTTTTATTAAAAAAATAGCTAAATGAAGTAACAAAGATAGTAACAGGCTTTTTTTAGCTAAATAAATAATAATTCTGAGACCTACACCTATTCGAAAAGATGGAATTTTCATAGATGTTTGATGACAATGAAAATTTCATTTTTTACCAAGATACGGTTTAAGCACTATGGTGCCATTACTGAAACGTGTGAAAAACATGTTTATCATAATAACGAAATAGTCAAATAGTTAAATAGTAGACGAAATAGACCGGTTTTCTGTTAGCCATAACTCAATAGTGACAGTTGATATATTTTAGGTAGTTTTTAAGAACAAAACGAATGAGTTTCAAATTGTATTGAGAAAACACGTAAATGAGATACATATTTACGTAAAAAAAAAAACATCGGAAAAGCTTAAGCATTATCCACAAAACGTGACGCAATTTTTTGTGAAGCTGAGACACAACGCAATCTCTCAGATAAGTCTTTTAGGGAAACTAGATAAGATAAAGGTATTATACGGGAAGTAGATGTTAATAACGGTTCTAATAATACAACAAAATAAGTATCAACTTGCATATTCCAAGGGTTTGAGCAGAGGGCTCATTATAATGAGTCATGTCATAGAAATGATATTCGACCTAGGAAGATGAGCCTATAATTCATTCAGAATGTGACAGACGAAGCTATCTGTCTCAATTCTCAGAGATTTATACACAATAAATAACTGTATGAAGTAATAAGAAAAATGGCAGGAATCATTTTCATAGCAACGGTAAACTACAAAAACAATAATTTTACCAGAAAAACAGACTCTAAAGAATGATGGAAAAACATCTGGCCACAACAGACAAGACAATCTTTTTATCGTTCCAAAAATAGGGCTAATTAAAGATAAAAAGAATGTGACACATAAAAAGGTTTCATTCTCTTTTAAAAACAAGACGGTTTTAACAGTGACTTTGGTCATGCATTGTTTTCTAAACAAATGTGCTTTTAAATATAGAATCCGGCCGTGTATGAGCGTTTATGATGTTAAGTTGGACACACACACATAGTTGACTAACTTAGTTTTACATAGACGATATTCATGATTATCCTCGTGCCGGTCTATTTTGAGGTCGGTACAGAATTACTTCTTTCTTAGATCTTTATCCGCTATCATCTCAGTGTCATCTTTCAAAAATGTATTCATTGTTTCTCTGGTCTTTTGCTACTCTTGTAGCTTTTTATAGTTCTTTTGCCTGAAGTTATTCAACTTGGCTTTTACCAGGATCTAACACTACCAGTAAAAGATGACTCAAAGAAAAAAAAAACAAGTTGGGGAAAAATATGCCATACAAATAATGTTGATTTACATTCATACTCAAAGCTTTTCTTACAGTATGTCCTACGATATGATACTAAGCTATCTTTATAAATTCATCCATTGATTATTTTGATCTTTTGCTACACTTTCACATCCACATTCTTTTTCAAAACTTTTCTTACGATACGTCCCGCCATATTATACTATACCTATATTTGTACCAAGACAATATTAAACCGGCTGCTTTGAATAATGTCAATACTACAGTAAGTTCTGGTTCTCAGTTACTGTCACCCAGTTTTATGATGACCATGAAACTAAAATTGTAATGGAAAATCGATTTTAGACTATGCATATTTGAGCGTAAAAATAAACAGCAGGCAATGATGCCTCAATCTGTCGTGACTTGTAAAATTTCCGTTCTCGAAAGCTATGCGCAACCAGAAAAAGAATGTTTGAATATTTGATTTCTCCTAAAATGGAAACCTAGATAAATGTGCCCATTTCTCTTAAACGACACTAATACTTGTTTGGCCTGTTGAAAGATAAATATGGCGAATTTTAGACAAATATGTTTCATCTTCCTCATTACTTGGTTGTCACTGCTTTAGCTAAGACCATTAAAAACAAATCCTTCGAAAGGAAAATACACTCTTATCAACCTTATTACCTACTTCAATGAACAGCCTCCCACGGCTAGCGAAATATTCATCTCGTACAGCTTAGACAGTCCCAATCCTATTTAGAAACATAAAGATCCTAATCAGTCTATAATATTCCCATGCTGGGACACAGGTCACCTCTCTATGAGAGGTAGAACAAAAAGATTCATAAAAAACACTTCGACATTCGGTCGACGGATATTGGTATCGTTACAAATCTCCTTATGTGTACATTTCACACGTTTTTACCGGAAGATACGCCCCAAACACTTCGATGGTTTAAACAATACGCCTTAACACACCTTGGTCCAGGAAAAATGCGTACACACCTGACGCAAGTACTCAATGCGTCACAATACTGAAAACTTGGAAGGTGTTAGTTACTGCAAATGTTCATATACCCCGAATTCTTACTATAAAGCCCTCCTACATGTATACATACAATTATACTGCAGGCCGACTTTACTGTTTTAGTTGTGATCGGGTGTTTAAAACTAAATTCCATTGTCATATGCAAGGAAGTGATTTTTAAGAGTTACCGTTATCGAAATCGATAAGATGACCTACGTAATATATGACTTGGATATTCTCAAAGCTGTAAAGTGCAATTCCCAGCCGGAGTCTATGGTTCCCGATAGTCATAGTGTCTTTGAGAGTGAATAGGTTACTTCTAGGCAAGCGTGCTCCACCACTGACCATATCATTGCTTACCATCAAGTGAGACAGTGGTTAAATGCAAGCTTATCAATAATTAAAAGTCTTTCTGTCGCTACAACACTCTCGAGTGATAAGGACAGCATGACACCTAATGACGACTTAAAAACTTAAGAAGCATGTGAGAGTTTGACCGATAGACTGGTATATTTTGGCGTGTATATATCTTTAGTAACAAAAATCCCATCATTTCCTTATGGGGTCTAACGCATAGTCTACTTTTGCGTGAAGTTATTAAACTTGGCTTTTACCAGGGTCTAACACATTTGCTTTTATCTGTGTACTGATTTACAGTTGTGTAGAAAGCCGATACTAATATTGTTTGGAATAACTGTCCTACAATTATTTCAAAGTTACTTTATAATGTCATTGATGTCAGCTGTTGTAGATTATTCCAGATTATGAAGAAATCTTTTCCTGTGTCACGTTTTAAAATCTTATTTTGCAAGTTCATAGCTCCCATGTATCTTCATGAAGATTGTTGAGTATAAAGTCGCTTCTCATGTGCTTTACATTCTCTTCAAATCTCCTGCCTTCTTTTTATATCACGTTCTTAATATTCACATGTATGTACTTCCAAATACACAATTCAAAGCATAGTTCAGACTTGTGCTAACGCAATTAACATTAGAACGTCTGGAGTATTGCTCAACCCTTTAGAGAAAGCGTGAAGCAATAAATTATGGAGAACAATAGCTCTTTGCCTGATTCCAACATATGTCTTAGTTGGAACTAAGAGCCGTATCTTTGCCAATAATGAAGCGTAGCCCATATAGTTTACTATAGTAGCCATTTCAACGTTTGAAACCGTTTTCTAGTTGAATAACCTAAAGCTACATTTATACGAAGTAAGTTTCTTCGCTATGGCATACAAAACTGAACCAGCGAATGACTTCCATCTTCAAAACACTGTTTAGACGCATGTTTTATTGTTACTTCAACTCCTGAGGGGCAAGTCTCATAATTTTAAGAACGTTCACAATGTCTGATCTCAGTCTCAATCTGTCAAAAATACCTCTAATTTTCATGTTTTTGACATTTGTTTGTCGCCGAGATGAGGCTGCGTCTAGATGTTAAATGATTTAAATTACGAGAATTGGCCTTCTAGTATGTCCGATGGGAAAATTAAATAGCACCCCCACACCTGATCTAAGTTTGACTAAACAAGACTGCTTGTAAACAATCAAGTGTTTTGGATATAAAAAACTAGGCTTAAATTGCTTTGAAAATTATTATTCATAATTTTCGCAACATGAAATGTTTCTGTGGGGTCCTACAGGGTAGGTAGTCTCTTAGGACCAATTTTTTTAACGTATCAATTCCCATCATATTTATCACCCCGAAAGTTGTTAAAGGCGAGAATATAATCACTCGGACAGGTATACGAAGTAACCAAGCCTCGACTGACGTTGAGTGCTTCTATTTTTATTTTAAACCAAACAGTTAAACGTCTACTTAGCATTTCTGGGTACAGCTCGTTTGTTTAAACTTGTCTTAAGCTATTTTCAGTTTCTGAAGGGATTGTGAACGAACCAATCTCCCTGGCATGTTTGTAATAATTTAGACGTGTAGTTTTTTTTGTACACACCTTTTTGATGTTTCGGGACTTGTTAAAACGTCGTGGTTCTCCCTTTTTTTAAACTGTAGTAATGGTTTGTCTTTTTGGTTGCTTATAGAGATGTTTTTGGAAAAGGGTTCGTTAGTCATTAGTACGTTAATGTCTAACAAAGGCTTTTTGTAAACAAATAGTTCATTCATTATGGTACTATCGGGTAGTCTGGGACAAAGAATGATTAAAATGTTAGAGTCAGCACTTTAGGAAGTCGGATTGATAAGACAATCAATGAATGATACTCTTTATTTTAAGTTGGTTAATATTGCTGCTTACCCTATCAATGAATAAATTCTTTGTCATCTCTCGCAAAAGGAATTATTAAAGTAGATAACAGTACACTACTTTTGAAGAAACTGATATGATCAACCTCATTGATGAATGTTGTAGCGCAAAAACAGCGAACGTATATACAATGATTTTAATTGTTCGTAATATGTTTCTACAATTACTATGAATGAAACTTAATATACCTTGCCAAATCGTTTTGTAGCTGTATTTAATTACATAATTACCTTTGGTTCCTATGAAGAGGCAGCAAATCATTTACTATTTACATTGCAAATTGCCAGAATTACTGGGCATTAGATTCTTTAAAACCATTGATATTTTTTTTCCTCCTTTTCACTTACATATTTAAATGTTGAAGTGAATTATTAAAACGGCAAAAACTTGGTCTTGCTGCTGCCAAAAATCAAATCAACCATTTTTTTTAAACTGTATATTAGGTATATCTTTGAAAAAGTCATTAGTGGAGTTTTCCTTTGTAACTGATTATACACAGTTACAAAGGAAAACTCCACTAACTATAATATCATCATCATTCTTCTGACCTTATCCTAATTTATATGGGGTCCGCGCAACATGTTTTTTGCTCCATACTTCTCTATTTATTAGTCGTCATCTCGGTAGCCATTAACCATTTATTTATTAATAAAAGCCCAAAATCATACCTCATCCATGATGTGGCTGTCTTACAACATAATAAAAATAAATATATCAACTCATTAAATTTTATGTTCAGCAATTTAGCTAATTAAATTATTTGAAATATGTATATGGGCTGAAAAATGGACTTATGATACATTTAATATCATCATGGACATATTTATGAAGTATTAAAGATATTTTAAATTCTGGTTTAATATGTGTAGGAGAACATTATTATAGAAGATTTGTAGAGTTGCCTTTAGAGTAACTATAAAGCTGCGAGAACACTCCAGATAAACAAATCATCGGCCTAGCCTTTTTATCAACTTTGATGGGGTCGGCTTCCAGTCTAACAGGATGCAGCTGAATACCAGTATTTTACAAGGAACGACTCCACAATCCAGTTACTGGGTAGTAAAATTCCCCTGGCAAGACTTGGTTGCCAGACTTTCGGGCTTCTTTTATCCGTAACGACTGTCAAAGATCTCTCTCGCTAGGAGGATCATAGAAATTGGAATCAATGCTAGATTTATTTTTAAATTCTTTATCTCTTTTGGTCTATTGTTGATCATCAAAATGACGAACTTATATACTAAATTTCATCTCCTTTAGGAATTTTAACAAATCCTCAGTGCTCATTTTTGCTATATTTATGAAACTCTTCTGTGCAAAATTTCATGCTTCTTTAATTAACCCAGTGGTTTTTCTCTGTCAGAGAATGAATGATTTTAAGAATTTTACTGAGCAGATGTTCACGCCTTTAGGCCTACAGAATTAAAATATCTTTCTTACGGTCAATAAGAACTTGAGAACGGCTCTGTGAGTCTGTTATAAGTTGATTGTACTTCTCAAAGGCCCGCTGTAACCGGTTCAGTAAATAACGTGTCGGTTTTAAAAATAGCACCAGCTAAATGATAGTTAGCTAGTTCATTGCGAGAACACAATGTTATTAAGGATATATCCCTTACATATACCTAAACATAACATCACGCTTGATTCTCTCGAAGAGGTAGGCAGAGTTATAGAAACACCCATAATTCACCAGTTCTGTTATATGCTTAAGTCCCATACCTACAGTAACGGGCGAGCATATTGCCAATAAACCGGGCAAAAATCTAGACTCCAGGTTGCTACTGACAAATGAATATAATAATATTTAGATATTGTAAGTAGACTTGAAGCTAGACAGACTGAAATTGAGGGAACGTAGAACTTGAAACATAATTGTTCCACTGCCGGGCAAAAGTATCTTAGCATACAGAGAAGGCACGGGACTTGACCACACTTGCATAAGACTTTATTTAAACAAGGAACAATTTAATGAAGCGCTCTTCCTCTCTCTTACTTATTTAAAAATTTGCTGTGCCCGACAGGGTCCATAATTGTTTCTATTATTTTTTATTTACCACCTGTAATTGTATATTATGGATTGCAATAAACAATTTGAGATTTAATTTAAGACGGCTAGGTGGCTTTAGACTTATATTAACTATAAGTCCAGGTTTCCTTGCTATGTTTTCCATCACCGACGCGATGTCAGTAATGTCCAAGATAAATTCAGAAAGTACAAACAATCCTGTAACATATATGAAACAAAAGATGTTCTTAAACATTTCAGTCTCACAAAAAAAATAAGAGCGTAAATTCTCAATGTATAGATAAATAATAAACTAAATAAGCCTTAATATTATTACAAAACTTTTTGAAATGAGACTTCATGCCAGAAAAGTTTGGAACGTGTCATGTCTCAATTACAAAATTTCTTCTGATGTCGATTCTTCAGCTTGAAGTAATCTTTGCTCTTGAATTTAATTTCTTCAAGAGCCAAATGTGGTATTTATTGAGTTAGAGAATAAGTTCGTCCTTGTAGAGCGGCGTCTCTTTCACTCATATGTGACATTCTCTTTTTCAAGAATTCGATTTTTCAAGATTCGGGGAATATACGCGTTATTTATTCATATCTATTCGTCTTTATCTATTCATATGTTATTTCTAAGTTTATCTCTTGGACATTACTAAAACCTAGACTTATATAATAATCTGTCAAGCTCCGCTAATGAGACACAATTGATTTTCTATTGTTTGGTCACCGATCGGTGTCCCGCGGTCCTTGAGCGGTTAAAATATAAGTCTGAAAACGCCAATTCGCCTTGAGCAAGCGTAGTGATCATTGCCTGCGTTCAAACTCAAACAAAAACCATTTATTCTAAATTAAACCTTGCTAGCTAGCTTTCGATTAAACTACTTACAGGCACTTTTGCACCGTCAAAGAGTCAGATAGTCAGAAAGTTGAAGCTAGTTTTCCATTCCAAAACGTAGATCTCTATAGAGAAGAGCGGCCAAGGTACTCCAAGAACATTCTTATAAATCAAGATATTACAAAATCCTAGGACCATTGTGTCATATAGGCTGGTATTATTATTATGTTCCAACTACTTTCCTTCAATTTCAGTCTTTCTAGCTTTTACTCTAGTTTCAATATCTAGATTTTACTCAGCCTTAACATTATAAACTTATGGTACAACAATTACTAGGCGTGTCTGACGGCGCACCTATTTCAAATTGTTTACCAAAGATATTGTACTAGGATATTGTTTTGGCCCGCGGCGCTGCTTGCTTAGTCCAAAATCATGTTGTAGTAATTGTCAGTATCTATCTTAGTGACTGCTATAGGTGTGGAAATAGTCTTTGGTCTTATTTCATCATTTGGAAGTATTTTATTGGTAATGTTAGTTTCAATTGGTTATATTACTCTTTTCGGATGGATTGCATCATTGATTTTTTCATTGGTCAATGCTGTTCGTTTATCTGTTGTTATCATCATTATCATTTCAGCCGAAAGACGTCCACTGCTGGACATAGACCTCACCCAAGCACCGCCACTTCGACTGGTTTTGTGCTTCTCGTTTCAAACTGATTCTGCGGCCTTCACTGGGCATCGTTTATCTTTATCTGGTGTATAATATGGTATTATATTATGATAATTTGTATCCTTCCAAAATTGTCATATTTTTTTATTATCTCTGTTTTATATCCTGCCATTTCGCAATAAAACCCAGGATGAGATAAACAAGTTAAAACCCACACGGTCTGTTCCAAAACGATTAGCTATATTTAAAAACCCAAATCTATAGGTATATTCTGACTGTTTCCAAATAAATGTCATATCTTGCGCAACTCAAATATTAATATGATGACTCGTGTACTATACATCCAAAATGCCTTCTACAATCACAAAGCAGATTTTCCATTACTTAATATCGTTGTTCATCATCATCCTCAAGCCTTTTCTTTATTATGTTGGGATCGGTTTTCAGTATAATTGGATACAGCTGAATACCAGTATTTGACATGGAGCAACTGCCTATCTTACCTCTGTCCTCCACAACCCATTTACCATTAATGTCGTTGTTATTTTCAAGAAATTCCAACAATATTTGAACTGGTTTTAATTTTACGACCTACACAGCTACTTTTGCTGTAAGTTCCAAGCGTTTTATCTAAAAATGTTTATGCGACCAGTCTTGTTGCAATAAAATTTAATTCTGTCCCATTAATTTTTATTTCATACACTTCTGTTAGTTTTTGTGTGTCCGTATAAGACTCCTTTCTCTCTGCTTTGGAGTTATTTCTATGTTAATTGTCTATGAAACTGTAAAAAGACGTTTGAAGAAAACAAGGTTCATAAATCTCTCTACTGTAATTATCTTTTACTTCACAATCATTAGAAATTGGTCTTTCCTTTCAAATTATGTTGTTTATATAACCAATATCTATTTTGCCAACAATTATAATACGAATCAATGGAGATGACACGGTCTATTAAATCTTATTTTAATATGATGATGGGCCGTTTGTTTTATTACCTATACTTAAAATAGCAAGCGTCGATTTATGTACAAAACATTTGATTTCAAAATAATAAACTACTAGTCGAAGATATTTAGGGAAATTTATTCAAAACAAGATTAGAGTGAACAGGCATCTTTTGGGCACGCTCGTTCCATCATAGACCTCATCCAACGCTTTCCATCAGGCGTTATCCGAGGCAAAAGCAGGCCCATTCTGCAATAAAAATTGTTTACCAACTTAAATTGTCCGTATATTCTAATCACAACTGTCATCTTTTGACACACGGCAAATTGTCGTAGAGTCTCAATTTGTTTAACAATTAATTGTTCTTACTATATTACTATAAATGTTCCAAAAGAGTCCAAAGCCAGAAAAGCCTTCGCAAGAGCAATTCTTAACTTAATGGCAGACACGGCCCTCTCCTAAAAAGGAAAGTTATATCCATAGGCACCTCGCAGGCCAAACGGGTTGTTGACCGCGTCTAGTTGAAGGAAAATAAAGAACGATCTATCTCCTCTGATATATTCGCTCAAACGTCGGCCATTTTTCTTGTAGCTCGAATCTCGAACAACATAAATGCAAATGAATCTTGTACCGACACAGACACGTCTTCGCATAATGATTTATCGGATTCGATATCTATGTATTTGAAAACATTTGTTTTTCTACTAATGTTTTCTAATATTTCGTCGGTGTTTTGTTTTTTAGTTTGTTCTTCCTATTTTATTGGACCTTTTTGTGTGAGCATTTATTATTGTTACTGGTGTCGCCCAGCTGTCATTCGTGGATCTTTGACAGCCTGTACGGGTAGCTTCAAATTAAATTCTTTATTAATGGCTTTTGGTGGAAGAGACACTACAATTTTGCCAATATCACGTATTCGATGCTATAATAGACCATCTAAGGCTGGATATTGATCCGGGGATTTCGAATAGTCAGAAGCCCGAAAGTCTGACAAACAGTCTTACTAAGGAGTATCGTGTTACCTGGTGACTCTACAGGTTAGATAGGCAGTCTCTCCATGTAAAATAGTGGTATGCAGCTGTATTCGGTTAGACTGGAAGCTGACCCCAACATAATTTGAAAAAGGCTAGGCAGATGATGATATGTTACTGCTGCTAGCGTTTCTTTTCTTGTATCGTCTTCTTTTGTTTTTCCTGTTGGTTTATAATGATGAATAATCTATCCATCTCCAATAAGCTCAATTTTCTCAACTCCATTTTAAATTTTGAAATCTTTAAAGACAATTTCCGTCCTTTGGTGTCTTTTCTACGTAATTCTCGACTGATCAATGATAATGCTTTTGCGTTCATGTATTAATTTTGTACTGATGTCCTCATTTAGAACATCGGACAGCATTTCCTTTGAAATACCTCAACCGTCAGCGAATGCATTATAAATTGATCTCTGATTGAGTTGCATAACGTGTGCAGTAACTGGTGCAGCCATATTGATTGTTGTTGCATAACTTTTCTTAACATCACGCTTGTAATCACCAAAGGGCTCTGCAGAACTGTATATATAACCATTCAAACACTTATTTGTAGGTCTAAGCTTTTTGTCATTAACTATACTACATTTGAAATAAAATTAGACGTTTAAATAAACCTTTTTTACCGTCCGTTGAACTGATTTTGACTTCTATTGTGTTGGTGGCATGAAAAATGGCAGATGCAGTAAACAGTTGGTATTGTAACCTCGTTTTTGCTTTTAATGTCATCCTTATGCCTACCGGATAGAAGTCAAAATCGGTTGAACGGACGGTAAAAAGGTTTGTTTCTAATGTTATTTCAAATGGTACAATTCCAGACTGATTCTTTGGTCTAGTTGTCGCAAGCGCCAGTTCTCAAAAAAAATCAGCCGTACCTTGACGAGTTACACGAACATAAATGTAGGAAACAGCTATATTTTTTTTTCGCGATTTCAGATTTGGTCCCGTAGTAAAAGTTGTTCATAATGATGAGTACAATGGCCTCTTAAGAGGTTGTTGGTGTTTTTCTAATAACCCTGTAATTAAACGTAGGTCACACTACATACAGACTGCTACGATTACTTAATAATAAATTATGCCAGACATATTGAGGCAGCAATTACAGATAATATAATTGCCAGTCTACGTTAATAAATGTCATTAATACAGTATTAATAAATAATAGAAAAAGTTACTTTTCTGTACGAGTAATACTGAATTATCTCTCATAATTACAAATCATTAATTATATTATGATAAAAGCTTGTACAAAAAAAAAATAGTAAATTCGACGCACAGGCATTAAAACTTTATTCTTTTACTTCGTACCGCCTCAGAATTAAATAATGTGACAAAGTTCAATAGACACGTGGCACCATCTTTTATCATAATAACGTTATTGTTGTTTTCCTCGGGAACAGCACTTTTATTCGGGATGAAAGGTATCCTATGTCCGTTTCTGTACACCTTACAACGTATATGCAAAATTTCAAGATGATTGGTTCAGTGGTTTAGGCGTAAAAAGGTAACAAGCAAACTTACTTTCGCATTTATAATATTAATTAGGACTAGCGACGCGCCCCTGCTTCGCTCGGGAGCGATCTGCTGATGTGGCTACAGATTTTGTGCTCAGAATAATCGAAGTTAAATATCCAATATATTATTTACTAGCGGCTCGCCCTAGCTTTATTCTTCGAATTTCCGAAACTTTTTTCCATACAAACCTTGTTTGTCCTGGCAATACCAAACAACAAAAAAAGAGTGGTCCAATTTTGTGCAGTCGTTCGGAAGTTATGCGCGTACATACATTTCGGCGATTCATTTTTATTTATATAGATAGATTAAATTGACTACTTAGGTACTTAAATTGTCCGTGTATTCAAATCACAACTTTAATTTTTTGACAGTTGATATATAGATACACGTAAATCAAAATCCATTTTATTTATTTATTTATTAAAACTTTATGCACAAGTAAAAACTGTACAAAGGCGGACTTAATGCCTTGGGCATTTTCTACCAGTCTACAAGTACATATTAGTTTAAAAGAACTAAGCGCATACACAGACGAAAAGCGACTTTGTTTTAGCTGTTGGCCGCGAATTTATCTGCGTGTATTTTTTTTTTATGTCATAGTTTATCCCTGTTTGAATAGTAACTTATGCCCTTCTCTAGGTCCCAAACTCCCAAGGTACCCATCTGTCAAATTTCATAAGGGCTGTTCATTTATTACGTAAGACGATTTGAGGGGGGGGGGGGGGTCGAACAAGTCTTATTTTTTCTTACATGAGGGTGGGAGGGGTCTAGATTATTCTTACTTAAGATCACAAAAGTAAGCAAAATATATTATGTTTTATAAATTTTTGCTACTTTTTCATTTCAATTTTGGTAGATACTGATCTTACGTAAGATTCAAAGGGTGGGGGGGTCAGTTAGAGAATTTATCCCGTTCGTGTCCGTTGTGTATAAAACATTAATACTAAACTTATCTTAAATAAAAATCTCGATGTTTTTGCAAGTTGTAAAAATCGTGCAAAGCTGGGCCGAGTCGCTAGTATAATATAAGTATGGATATTATGTAGGCATAGATATCTTTAAAAAAATACACATAAATAAACTTAATAAAACATAGCCATCACAAAGCTGTAGACAGCATTGTTTGAATACAAAACATAACAAAAAACAGTCCGTTATTATAAAAACAGGATCAGCAAGAAATAGCACTAAATTACACGCGAAACTAGAAGATAAATCATAAGAACGCATTAATCATGTGAATCAAACGGCCTCATCCGTTCGTTTGTTATTTTTCGAACAGCGATGCTCAAAATTTCGCGTCAAACGCCCCTTTAGGTAAAACAAAATGGCGACGGATTTTGAATTGTGAACGGTTTGAAATGCAAATCTCGATGAGGTTCATTAATTCTAGGATGGAATTTGCTAATGACTTGTTGTTTAGAATTTTATAAGGGTATCGTGTTACCCAGTTACTGGGTTATGGAGGTCAGATTGGCAGTCGCTACATGTAAAATAGTAGTGTTCAGCTGCATCCGTCGAAGCCGACCCTAAGTCGGTTTCCTGCCTCCACAACCCAGTTACTGGCTAACACGATACCCCTTATCAAATTGTAATCAACTCCTCATTACCGAATTCCAAAAGGCCCAATTCAAGAGAAAAGGTTAAAACTGTAAATTGATTATTAAATATAATAACATGTTAGACTCCGGCGCTCTTGTTAAAAGCGTAAATTACATCAAAATAAATGTTGATATTGTTCCCGTTTACAAAAATAATGAATTTGGCCATTTATCATAGAAACCATTTAACAAAAAAATCATTCAAATAACAGAGACTATAACTACAAAAATTGAAACATTAATAAAACCATAAACAATTTTAGATCCGCTGGCTAATTTGTTTCGAAAATTAACTAATAATTAAGTCATAAAAACTTAATGTAAGTATACAATTAAAATAGCGATAAACATCGATAGCTTGCCAAAAGATAAAAAATGATAATTATAAACGCTTCTAATAAAGATGGCAATTAAAAGCTTATTTTTTTTTAAAGCGCGCTTTTGTGCAGCTTGGCCTTAGTTTATAGCTTTCATTTCTTTTATATTTGGAACTAATTCTGCTATGGCGGATTATAATTGATGCTTTTTTGTTCTGGCAACAATAAAAATACTTTTTTTGTACGTGGCTAGACAGAAACTTTTGAGGTTACTTGTCAATTTTTTCTTTCTCTTTAACTTTATCCCTGAATAAAGTCTATCAAACAAGTTTTCGCTGTGAAACTACATCATTTTGTTTGAGATGGATCAAAAATTTAAAATTTTAATAGGAGTTTGTACCTACCTACTTACTTACTTTTTTGTCCTTACTGTGTAAATTATTCCATCACCAATGCTCTTAAAACGCTGAAGGAAAACATCGTTAGGAAACCGGTAAAATTCGAACACATGTGACATCTACCATTGCCATACTGGGCCCACGAGGTGGATTATGGTTCACCCCCTCTCACAGTGAAGAGGCCTGTGTTCTAGCAGTGAGAACGTTGTAGGCTGATTATGAATACTTAACTTTAGTATTCAGAAAGTTCTGTGAGTGACGGACTCACAACGTTTGAGATATTTTACGTTTTGAGTATTTTTCACAATATTACTATGCAATTGCTGAGCGCAGATCTTCCTCGTAGTTATCTTTCTATGTTAAATTTTCTGGCCCATCTCTCATGATATCATCCTGGTCATCAGGTTTCCTAAGCCTCTCTTGACAACGAAGTCTATATTTCTCGTTCAAGGGCTCTTCCTTTGGCGCTATAATTATATTTTTAGGTTTACCGTTTTAAATTAACCGTTAAGAGGTCACCATTTTTAAATTATAACGGACATTTCTGAAAAGAAATGAGCCGATTCACTGACTACTGACATCAAAGCAAACGATTGATGCCCGCGTCATTTTGTCAAGAAAATATGGTGGACCAAGCTATTTTTATTTCATAATGTTACTGAATTTCAAGTCTTTGACTCTAACGTGGATTTATTTATTGGAGCCGTTTCAAAACAAAAGGTTTATTTTTGAGCTGCGGTGGATCTGGGATTGTGGGCTTAACACAATGTATATTATTTAATTTCACGAGAGCCAGTAAAAGTCTAAAGCCCTGATATATTACTTTAATCACCGCATTTGGCAACTGACCTGGCCTTTGTAATGAAACATCTCTCGCTTACATTAAATTCCTTCTTATTCATGGCATTATGACATTTGTCTTTTCTCTTCCAGTAATTTATAAACCTAACATAATCATCACCATCTGCCTAGCCTTTTTCCAGGGTCGATTTCCAGTCTAGCCGCATGCAACTGAATACCAGTATTTTACAGTGAGCGACTGCCTATCTGACCTCCACAACCCAGTTACTGGGTAACAAGATACCCCTTGTTAACTTATCATAATATTTTTCTGGTAAATATTAATCATGGAACCTTTCATAATGTTTTGTCAAAATATTCAAGTCACAATCTTTTGTATCGAATCGACCCTGATCCTCTTCAGAAAATCCATCTAGCCAGTCTCTCAGATGAATCATACCGAATAGTTTTCTACGTATCAAATCGATTTATCCGTTACATGGCAAATCAATTAATACTTTTATGAGTCATACAAGCATCAATATCTGCAAGCTTCGTCAAAACTTCTAATTCATCCTCCTTTTAAAATCTCACACAATTCAATTCACATTCTGAATGTGTTAAAGTTATCTGGGTAATCCATTACACGACACCATTTTGAAATGTTTTTTCTTTCGTTGAATAAAAAATGGCCGACCTTGATTGAGTTCATTCCCAGTATGAGCGTAAAATCGTTGCATTGCTTCGATGGTTTATCTTTTAGATATCTGAGATATTCTTTTCTTGATAGTTTTTGTTCGCTAAATGATTCTTTATGGTTATTGTGTAGATTTTAAGAGTGGAGTTTGTGAGAATTTGGTGTATCTTCACTTGTTTCTCTCCATCTTTTGCAGTTTATATAAAACACATGTTAACATCAATGAGTGAATTGGTATAAACGTTGTTCAGGTTCATCTTTTACTATTTCTGATTGATTGGTTAATGTTTTATCGTTATATCGTTAAGTCCATCTTTACATCATTATATTCTCAATTACTTTATTCCTCATTAATATTAATTACCGTTCTTTCCACAACTAGACCATCGCCATTCTCAATAGTCCATTTCAATTTGCCGTTTCATAAATTCCGTCATTATATTTTGGCGACGATTCAAAACAATTTTTTAAACGAACATCAAAATTCAGTACTGAAATTGTTATGTCTGTAGCAAGCTAATTAATGAATGAATGCCATGGAAAGAGGAGAAAGGTCAATACCCCATAATGAGGAGATAAACCTTATGAATTTGGTTTCAAAGGGTTGAAATCCCAATAGCACGAGTACGTATACCTTCGTTGACGACGGTCTAAATGTATTAGTGGCGTCTCTTTCTGATGCATGACTAGTAAGAACTTCTCTTTCTAAACGATGATTGGCAGTACTAGGAGGTGTACCAACATTTATAGCAATTATGAGTATATGTATTTGATTTAGTGGGTCTATGTCAGTTTAGTGGTGATGCATATTAAGCTTATTATGAAATTGGTTTCAAAATGTCCTGCGACAAATCTTCTTCTTGTGCATACCTGCCTATTGTCATTCTTTTTAACCGACTTCATTTATGTGGGATTTCGAAATCAAAAAGTGAACGTACTTCATTTGTTTCTCTTGTCAAATCTATTGCTATAGTTTTTCATTTGTTACTGTTAGCAGTTTAAGATATATTATTATGTCTTTAGTTAGTGGGAAATAATTATCTGATCCTTTGAAAAATTTATTGACCTTCTAATGATGGATATTTTTTTAAATTAATCGGTTGTCAGACACTGAACGAGATACAATATAAGTTTTATTGCGATTACGCCTATAGGCGTTTAAGTCTCTCAAAAGTGTTAATGAACCTTTGAAAACTTTTTGCGCTTCTAATGCTGCACACTTTTTTTTTCAATAATTGAGCCTCGTTTTATCTTTCTGGCTTTTTTTCACAGTTGGCCGCAGTAACTAAGCGGCACCCCTATCTAATGGGTTCGGTTATGTTGGAACTGTGATCAACCACGCGCGAACCAAGTTGGTCGCAGTAACTAAGCTAGGGCAATCCGACCAAATGGGTAAGGTTAGGTTTGAACTGTGACCAACCGTGCCGGCGAGCGCACCATCCAAGATGGCCGCAGTTACTCGACCATTTAGTATTTTTGGGACCCCAAAACAGGAATAATTTGAGGTTCACAAAAAGAGGCTCAATCATTGTATTAAGGTGTTCAATAATATTTTTAAGTGCGCAAAATGAGAATTTTTTATGAGGTGTCGATTCAAACTAGTGTATACAGCGATGGCCGTCATTATTTACAACTACAACAAATGCCACGGAGCAATCGCGAGTAGATACTATAATTATGCTGAACGTACAAAAACGCTAACGTTATTCAAGGCGGTAGCGCGACGCTCCTTTGAAGACCCTTCATTAACATTATCAATTAAACATTAAAGACAGCTTTGATGTCGTTCCGACAACCTACATGGTTATTGTCACGTTAATTTTCTTTAGGAGAAGGTTTAAAGAAGACAGAATTTCACGTATATTTGCATGAAGAATTTGACATAATTTTCAAGTTATGCAACAACAAACTGAATATCATTCTTAACAAAGTTCAAATTCCATTGCAACCGAAACACTTATTAGGACCTTTTTGTTACAAATAAATGTCACTCAAAAATCAATTTAGAATACATTTCACTAAAGTAGATATCGGATTAAGTGGTGATGGCATATAAATTATCTAAGATTATGAACACTGCTATAAATCTCTTTATAGAACATACAGTTCCACAAGACTGTGGCCCGGTGACGTTACACTGGCGGTGATCATAAAGTGACATATTATTATCTTGTCACTTGGCATAGTAATTGTCAGGTCAGATATATTTGTGGCACTATACTTCTGTATTCGCAAAGGAATAAAGTTGACAATGACAACACTGACATTTGGTATATCTTACAGCAATATGGTACCATTAGTCACCATCTTACAGTTCTGAGATATATACATATACCAGCCAAGTTTAGACACCAGTTTTCTCGTTAACCTGGTGACCAAAAAGTACACATTCAACTGAAAAAAAGCAAGGATTTTAAAAAGAAGTATTTTTCTTCTTATCACTCCTTCTATTCGTCTTTATATTATATGATACAGAAGTGTCATATTAATAATTTAGGTGGATTTTTATTTATTTGTAACACTGAATAATAATGCCATAAAGGTAGAGTAATGGAGCAGAATCACATTGACAATGCAATTAAAAATCTCAATACAATTTGAAACTCAAGCGTGACGAACAAACATTTTTTCTTAGTAATCTCTCTGATTAGTTTTGATTAGTTGTGCTGTGTACTTAGAAATAATAATTATTGCCTGATTATTGTTATTAATTAAAAATGATGACCTCATTTTCAGAATCTCGAAAGAAAATCAGTCCGCTAGTTAATAATGAAAAAAAAAAACATAATTTTTATATTTAACGCTGAAATGTTTCCCAGACAGAAATATTGGTATTTGCATCGAAGAATTCAAAAATACGAATTTCCTTTTTTTTGTAACATTTAAGACCCGAATAATTTCGTTTCTTTTACGAAAATCTGTATAATTTAATTTTTACATGGTGATTTACAAATAGCACATTATGAAACGTGTGACTTAAGTAGTGCATTAAGTCACACGTACATATACTATATTATAGCACGTGTGACCTAAGCGCACACTTTTCTGTGTAATAATAGACTACTTAGGTCACAGAAAGGCGTGCCTTAAGTGCGGGTTTAGATCACACAGTGCTATAAATAAAGTAACAAAAAAAAAATCTGTCGAGAAATCTCGTTCGTGCTAGCCAATCCTACGTGTACGAATAATTATTTTGCTTACGACTACGATTATCATTATAATGGCAATTTAGGCAATATCTGTCAGTCTTAATTGTTGTTATCTATGTTAAAATTTATTTTACAGTCAAAAATAATATAACCTTAGTAACCTCTTAATTTTGTTTTTAAAAAAATGCTACCACCTCGACAAAATTAATATTTGTGAAACTTAAATACTATCTTTGTGAAAACGAAACAACCACGATTTTGATCAAAACTATGTAAACCTTGATTTCCTTAAAAATAATTAAAAGAAGTGCAACGGCCTAAGAATTTGTATTTTTTCTTTCGTATCAGAAATGTCATAATTATGTAACAGAAATGTCAACAAAAAGTTTGACCAACCAGTCCAAATCTTATGACGTAAGATGTTAACTGATTTCTGTCTGGGAAATATTTAAAAAATAATTGATATTTTGTAAGCCTAAAATTAATTGTCTGTGACAAATTTCCTTTAACGCTAATTGTTAGTTCATACTAAAAAAAATGATCGTTCTAGTAACTCAAGTCGAGAGCAACAATCCTATAACTTGTGCCTGGTTTTATCGAATTTTCGTTGAAGCTTTAAAAGATTTTTTGCAAAAAAAGATAACCTATCTTTTTTCTTTTTTTTTCAATCTTTTTTTCTTAAAACTTAAAGCTTCAACGAAGTGTGTTGGTAAAACGTTTGTTTGCTCAGTAAAGGTTGTAAAATCTAAATGTTTCATGACCCATTTCTGTATTTATAATCTTGTTTAACTTGAGAAGCAAGAGCAATGAACTATAACTAGCCGTTTTCTATTAATACGTTCAAATAGGTGAATTAATTTTGATCGAAGACTGGAAAAAATGGATTAACGATATTATTATTTCTGTATTTTATGTAAAGTTTTTTTTATACTAAAGGATTATATTATTTATATCAAAACTGAATTTATAAGGTTATTTTAACAGTAGTTCATTGCTCTTGCAATTTTTTTCTTTTTACTATTTTTAATGAAATAAAGTTCCATTTTTATTAAGAGATATTCGCATTGGTGCTACTAGCGATCGCTAATATATAGGTTTTACATTTTAATTTATTGATACTTTTGTACTTATTTCACATTTTTTATAGACGATGTACTTAATTTTTTTTAACGTTTTTATTAGCGAGAAAATTCTAGAAATATGAAAAAGCTTCAGCTACCTCTTAAACTGTTCTAAAGGTATTTTTGTAAAAAATAACTAATCTTAGCATTAGTGAAATAAGCTTAAAATCTTGGGTCACTAGATCGATCATTGCGATTTCCTAAAACGAAAAAAAAAAAGATTCAAAATCCACACTTTTCCTAAAAAAATGGATATTAATAAAAATGAGTGCGTGAATTGTCACGCGAAACAGGGTTCTGTAGATATTATTGGAACAAACATTTTTCTCATCGAAAAAGTTAAAAAAAGCCGTAATATTTTTTTGCTCAAAAAAGATAACCCTGAAATGAAATTGTATTATATTGGAGTATGTTTTTTTATTTGTTCCTTCAATACCTGCGGGACCCTAAAGATTTGAAGATACTTAATAGGTTGTAGGGCGATGGTGAAAACCGTTAGTGTACTGTACAATATATTTTGCAGCTGCATTGTTAGTTAGTGCTGTAATTATTAAAAATACGCGGCCATAATGTCTCTGGTTTGATTTGGAAAAATAATGTAAATTTCTCGGTAGGGGCAGAGGTTTGTTTTATCTTTTCGTGTACTTAATTTTAATTAAATATTTAATTTGTAAAAAGTGTTACTAAATGATGTAATTAATTTTTTCTCAAACTATGTATGTCCATAAATCTTACATAGACAATTCTGTAAAAAAAAAAATATATTTTATGTTTCAAAACATTTTGTAAAAATGTTAGATATTTTTTTAACAATATCTCTGCCTTTCTGCCTGAATTATGGGACGAATAGTAATAAAAGAAAATTGTTATCGAAATTGATTAAAAAGTTTCGCCTGGCCAACACATTCTGTCAATTGAATGAGCTGCCAAAACCACGTCGCCATATTGAAAAAAAAAAACTGCATTTTATTTGCGCTTTCCACTGTAATAATATTAAGCTCAATGCTTCATACTGCAATATTTTAGTACTATTGTAAAAATATGAGCACATTCAATTGGTATAAATGAGTTGAGGCCTCGTGGAAAAAGTCAGGCCACAGACGCTAGAACAATGCCGTAGAAAATGGCCTCGATCGCACTACACGTCGACTATTCACAGGCTAGGAAGAGATAGAATGTAATGTCATCTCTTTTTGACTTGAATGTTTGGCCTGCAGTATTGGTAGGACCAGTCCACTTTGTAGATATTACGACTCGATATTATTAAATGTAGGTATTTATCACTCGAAGTGTATAGCCGTGAGGCCAAAAAGCACTTGGACTATTATAGAAAATGAGTTGGGTTTTAGAGTTCGTGGGCCTTTCGAGTGTTTTGTTTTAGAGTCCGTGGCCTCAATGAGATTTGTAAAAATAGTACTGGAGGTTCGAAAAATAAATGTACCTACTAAGTATTTGGTAATGAATAACTTGTAAATATGTTGTTAAAATAAGTGTAGTCCCTGTAGGTATTTATTTGTACGATTTCGGGCCTTTGTTGAAATCCAAAGTTTTTAATTTATTTTTCGACCAATAAATGTTGGAGAGAACTATTTTTTTTGTTTCATTTCAATTTTTGTGTGTGAATTTAAAGGAAAGTCTTGTTTGTCAAAAACAAACATGTTTTTGATATTTATAACCATATTTGAAGAGTTAAAATTCAAACAATTCAGTTTTGTATATTTCCTTTATTATTGAATTATAATAACTTATGAACTAAATTAGGATTCAAATGACTTAAAGATTGAATTGAATTTCTTCTACACGTGCACTGACTGGACAGGTCCAAATGTGTATTTTTTTTTTCTCAAAAGGCACGTTCATCTACACGGTCCTCATATTATGGCCTGAGCAAGATTAAGTCCGGAGTTTTAAAAGAGACTGTGACCTCTGAGTTTGTTTTGGGATTTCTTCTCAGAGTAGTCGGGAAACACCGAACTCATTCAGTTTTAAAACGAAAGTTATTTTTGACTTACTAAACACTGTTTTGGATACCAATTTACAGAATTAAATATCTGTCATTTATCATTTACAAATATACTTTAATCTGTCAAGCTCCGCTAAGGAGACACAATTGATTTTCTATTGTTTCGTGGCCGATCGGCGAACCGCGCCGCTTGACCGGTTAAAATACTAAAATAAAATGAATGAATGAAATGTACCGACCCCAGCGTGGTTTGACTAGACTCGATTAATCGAATGAACCCATAGATTCGCACTAGCTCCTGTAGCCTCATGTTTCATGGTGCTACAGCGACAATTGCATATCAAGGAGTAGATCGGGGGGCGCGGTAATGGTAGGGAAGACGTGCCCGTAGGATAGGGAAGGATTGAAGAGCCATAACGGATATGCATCCTAGAGTAGTTACCTAAGCATTGGACTAGTGGAGAGATGGGTGATAATTATCTATGGATGGGCATCTTCTTTAGGCCATTGGCACACTGCACCGCATTACGCAGCGGGGTACGTGAAACGGAGCCAATTTCCCCGCATGGAAGCGCGTTGTTATTGAATTCGTTGTGTAAAAAATCACTCGCGGGGGCACGTTATCTGCATCCCGCTGCGTAATGCGGTGCAGTGGGCCAATCGCTTTAAAGTACAAAAAAAACGCATTTATTTTACAAGACAAGCAACGAAAATCTTCGAAAAAGCTGTAGAGTTTCTAATGGCATCATCACCTGCCTAGCCTTTTCCCAACTATGTTGGGATCGGCTTCCAGTCTAACCAGATGCAGCTGAATACCAGTATTTTACATGGAGCGACTGCCTATCTGACCTCCACAACCCAGCTACTGAGTAAGTACCTCACAACCCAGTTACTGGGTACCCCTGGGTAAGTTTCTAACGACGTTTATGACGTACACTAAATTAAAAACCGTCAACATTAAAATTTTAAAGATAAACGTAAAGAAAAACGAGGGCAGTATAATTAGCATTCATGTATGGCGGCCAAAAAGTCATGGACACTAGCACCGTGAAATGTATCATGAATCATTCATGTGGTAAAAGAGTTACCGTGCGTATTTTGAGGGTATGCTTCTTTTGTTTCAGAAATCCTAACTTAATCTATATTATAAATAAAAAAGGTAATTTAAAAAAAAACAGTGGCACTCCGGGAGTGCCGACAGAACTGAAAACAATACACAAACAGAATACTTTGCCATCACTCACTGACATATCGGATATGCGTTAAAACCGAGTACATCCCGAGGCCGCAGGAACTCGTTGGATGCGAGAAGCACAAAACCGGTCGAAGTGGAGGTGCTTGGGGGAGGCCTATGTCCAGCAGTGGACGTCTTTTGGCTCAAAAGATGATGATGATGACATCCCGAGGACAGCCTAACACATCCGAAGCGGTGTCGTTACGGTAACAGTGGCGCGAATTCAATGGTTTTTTCCCATTTCAAAAAATGCCCAACGAACCTAAAGAAGTCAGGGTTAGTATCCCGCCAAATAATACTATTGTCTTTTTTTATTTTAAATATGGAACACACCGCGTCATCGCCGCGGGCTGTCCCGCTTAATAGGTTTTTTTTTTTAAATTCACACTGGCTGTTTATACACTCACAAGACTGCAGCATTTTTCTTAATTTATGTAAAAAATTTCGTAGCTGACTACAATTCTATTTTTAAAATTCATTCCTACCCTAAAGAGGGAAGTAATTACTATGAGTCTTTCCCGCCCTGTGGTGGGAAGCAGTGTCTTCCACCCGCTATTTGGATCAAACAAACACTACTTTCCGAGTATGAGAAATGAAAAAGAAGTTTTCACTTCAACAAAGACGGGTTAGTTACACTCTCAAGAACAGCTGGACCGATTTTTATGATCTATGATTTGTTGGAATTATCTTCGCCCCAAATAGCAGAATCACACTAACATTATGAAGGCGAAAGTTTGTGAGTGTGTGTGTGTATTTATATGTTTGTTACTTCTTCACGCCCAAACGGCTGGACCAATTTTGATTAAATTTTGTATGGAGGTAGCTGACACCCTGGATTAACATATAGGCTACTTTTTATCCCGATATTCCCATTACGCGGGTGAAACCGCGGGGCGCAGCTAGTAACTAATTAAACGTGGGAAAATTTCACGAAAAAAATTATGAAGATGATTACATTTTGTATGAAACGGTTTTTTTATGATATCTCGAGAAGGGATTGACTGATTTCGATAATGTTTCTGAGGCGGTGCGTAGCTCGCCGGGTCAGTAAGTTACTTATAAATGCGAAAGTGAGTTTGTTTATTTGATACGCTTTCACGCTAAAACGGCTGGGATGCTAGAATAGTTTATCTGTGTGCCAATATCATCGAAATCCGTCAAGCCGTGAAAAGGTTAGTCAGAGTTACTTTTTTGCAGTTATAATTATTATTGAGTGCTAGCTTTTGCCCGAGGTTTCGTCCGCGTGGATATCCGGAATGTGCTACCGGGACAAAACATAGCATAATTATGTTCTTCCCTGGAACGCAATCTATCAACATCTGCCTAGCCTTTTCCCAACTATGTTGGGATCGCCTTCCAGTCTAACCGGATGCAGCTGAATACCAGTATTTTACATGGAGCGACTGCCTATCTGACCTCCACAACCTAGTTACTGGGCAATACGATACCCTTTGGTAAGACTGGTTATCAAACTATCGGGCTTCTGACTAAGTTTGTATTATGGGTTCATCCTTTTGAAAATTTTCAGTTTTTAAACTGCCTCGTTTATTTAATGGTAGTAAACGTTACTCCTGGTCCTGGGTTCGATTCCCAGGTTGTGCAAAAATTTATTGGGTTTTCAATCAGGATTTTTTCAGTAGAAGCCCGAAGTCTGGATTTGTGTCCGGTTGATGGCAATCGTATCGTTTTATTAAATCAATTACATGGGATTTAAACATAACTGATAAAATGAATGTGTACTATTATTAATACATAATTATCTGCCTAGGTCTTTATAATACAAGCGTGATGTTTCTAGTCACACTAATCCATACTTAATATTATAAATTCGAAAGTAACTTTTTCTGTATGTCTGTATTTTACCTTTTCACGCCTACACCGCTGAACCGATTTCGATGAAATTTGGTATAGAGATAGTTTGAGTCCCCGGGAAAGGACATAGGATACTTTCCATCCCGATATTCCCACGGGATCGAGAATTATGCGGGTGAAACCGCGGGGCGCAGCTTGTATTATAAAGGCGAAAGTTTGTGAGTGTGTGTGTTTATAATTATGTTTGTTTCTTATTTACGCTCAAAAGGCTGAAGGGATTTGAATGAAATTTGGCAGACAGATAGTTTATAACCAGGATTAACATATAGGATATCTTATATCCCGATATTTCCACGGGATCTATACTTATGCGGGTGAAACCGCGAGGCGCGGCTAGTTTAGTACAATAGGCTCTTACGCTACAGCTGCATTTACATTATCTTATAAATTCCAACGTAATTACAAGTTTTAGAACAATACCTACTTGCCTGTATTTACCTCAGTCGTAAATCTGAAAATCTAGACCGAATCTAATGAGTCATCTAGGTCGTATTTCAGTATTTTGGTTCTTGGGATTTGGGGAGCCGTCATTCAGATTCTCTGGAAGTATATTAGTAGTAGTTAAGTGGCAGGGCGAGGAACATTGCTCGCAGAACAGACGGCCGATGGGGCCGAAAGGTTCTGGAGTGGCGAGTGGCGACCGTATACCGGTAGACGTAGCGTTGGAAGGCTTCCCACAAGATGGACCGACGACCTTTGTGAAGGCTGCAGAAATCCGTCGGATGCGAGAAGCACAGAACCGGTCTGCGTGGAGGTGCTTGGGGGAGGCCTATGTTCAGCAGTGGACGTCTTTCGGCTGAAATGATGATTATTAGTATAGTATAAAGCTCCCAGCGCGCCACCAACTATCATGTCTACCTGGAAATCTCTTAATCGACTACGAAGCCAGGTGGGCCGCTTCAGGTACAACTAAGTCAGGTGGGGGTCTCAGTGCGACTTTGGATCCACATCACAAAAGATGCCCCACCTTTTGTCTTGCCCTCTGCGCAAAAACACCTGCACTATGGAAGACCTTTGTGAATTCAATGCTCACGCTGTCGAAGTGGTCGAATTCTGGTAGAAGCTTATATAAAATTAATAAAAGGCAATCATCGATACGACGAAGAAGGAGTATGGAAGTAGGAGCAGTGGTGGCCCAGTGGTAACGACCGCGACTTACAAGTGTTAGGTCGTAGGTTCGAACCCCGGCAGGCGCTTTACTTTGTGTAAATTATTTTTTATAGGTATAGAGTGTACGACTAAATGCCGACAGACACTACGCCGACAGACTGAACACCGACAAGACTTTACTTCGACGGGACTCTTCGCCGACAGGACACTTCGCCGACAGGACTCTTCGCCCACAGGACTCTTCGCCGACAGGACTCTTCACCGACAGGGCTCATCAGCGACGCAAATTATCTCCGATAATCAGATACTTACTTTGGAAATCGATTATGCTTTTCTTGTAATTACACAATTCATAAAAAATAAAGATCTCGCATTGGTTTTCAGTATAGGTACATATATGTATAATATCATTATGTAAAAATGCATAGAAAAAAAAAACAAATTTATTTAAACTTAAACAAACCTCTTAGTAACCAAACCTAAATCATTCTAATAACAATAAATAATTGTAGATTTTGCTCAGTTGCAAATATAATAACAGTTTCGCCATTGTAATCGTAATGACCTACTAAAAACTGTTCCTTTTCAAAGTTTTGGTAATTATCTGGTATGTAATTACAAGAAAAGCATAATCGATTTCCAAAGTAAGTATCTGATTATCGGAGATAATTTGCGTCGCTGATGAGCCCTGTCGGTGAAGAGTCCTGTCGGCGAAGAGTCCTGTGGGCGAAGAGTCCTGTCGGCGAAGTGTCCTGTCGGCGAAGAGTCCCGTCGAAGTAAAGTCTTGTCGGTGTTCAGTCTGTCGGCGTAGTGTCTGTCGGCATTTAGTCGTACACTCGATCCACGCGTCATGTTCGTGAACGGGCGCCGTCGGTTGAGACTGGTCATCTCTTAACTGCCAAGGCTTATTTTCAATCTTATTTTTTGTATTGTTTCTTCATTTGTGTGTTTTTTTACATTGTTCTCACATATTATAGAAGCAACAAGAATAATGTACCCAGGATTTGGTAATATCTTGATTTAAAAAAGTATCCATGGAGTTTCTTGCCCGTTATTCTCCATAGAGATCTACGCTTTGGAATGGGCAACTAGCTTCAACTTTCTGACTAACTGACCGACTACTTAATTTTGACAATTCAAAAGTGTCTGTACATGCTTTAATTGAAATAAATGCTTTGAGTTTGAGTTTGGATGGATAATTTGGTTTTTCAACCAATAACCTGCCCAACCGTGCGATCTAACGCGCTAGTAGCGCTTGCGACCACTCGGCCAACGTAGCCTCCTACCTACCAAACGTTGTTACAATTTAAAATTTTAAACAATCGATCAGCATCACAATCAACTACAATCACAATCACAAAAACAAACGACTGTGATCTAACAAGGGTATTAGAAAGTGTTTCCAGTTGTTCTGTAACGACCATTGTGCAACTACCGCGACCATTATACCATGACATATTGGGTAGCCTGCCTCAATGGTTTAGTGCTCGCAAGCGCTACTGCTAAGCTTGGAGGTCTTGGGTTCGATTCACGGGTCGGGTAAAGTTTAATTGTAATTTTCATAAGGAATTTTTCTGTAGAAAGAAAGAAAGAAAAAGTATGTATTTATTGCGACTCGTACAGGAAGATCACAAACTAAACTAAACACAGTAAAAAATAAAAAATCAAGTTATATAAAAAAAAGTAACAAAAAGAAAAATGAAACAGAAACTCCTATACGAGGCCAAAAGGCTCCTATCCCAGCATGATGCTGCGACATTAAAAAAAAAATTATGTCATAGCGCTAGTATTCTGATAGGGCCCGCCGCTGTGATGTCACGGGCAGTTACAGAAATAAATCAACATTAAAAATAGATTTAATATCATGTAAAATATTAGCAAAGAAAATAAAATAGTAATCTTTATTCCGCGCCAGACGTAAACTCATTACTTGTCTATGCTTTGAGTGTCTCAGGCACTCTGGTGTGTCTGTGACATTGCTGTGACAGGTAAAAGGTCGCAGGCTGGAGTCTTTTTTTTTTATGGATTCCCATCCAATCATCAAATGACCCCTCCCGCTCTGGGTGGAGCGGAAGGGAGTGTCAGACTCTTACTGACTAAAACCCATCCGTGTTCCTTCCTTAGCCCTTTATGTTCCGGGGTAGCGGTAACCCTTTCGGACAATCCCGCACCAGGCTGGTCTGGATTTGTGTTCGGTTTATGGCATGGGACTTAAAATAACTGGTAAAATGTGAGTGTAGGTACAGCTCTGCCTGACCTTATGGGGATTATGGGCGTGAAGTTAAGGTATTTCTATCAGGGTGGCACTGCTTGCATAAAGAAAGTTCGAGTACCTAGATTTAAATCGTTAGATTCGCCCTCACCGTACTAAGGTTGCGTGAAAAAGTGCCCAAACTGAGAAGAGTAAGCTTATCTATGTTCCACCTCTTATTCTGCCCTCTGTGATCCAAAAAATGCAGCCATAGTGACCGCTGCTGCCACCGACCATCACCACCGAAGTTTTGGACCAACAAATTCTAATTTACTGTTATGTAGTACTAGCTGCGCCCCGCGGTTTCACCCGCGTAAATGTCGATCCCGTAGGAATATCGGGATAAAAAGTAGCCTATGTCCTTTCCCGGGACTCAAACTATCTCTATACCAAATTTCATCTAAATCGGTTCAGCGGTTTGAGCGTGAAGAAGTAACAAACATATAAACACACACACTCACAAACTTTCGCCTTTATAATATTATATAATATAATATATAATATTAGGTCCTTACATATGAAATTGGCGTTTTTCGTACTGGCCACTTTAATCACGAATTTCTCCTCTTTGGTAAGGAATTCCAAATTCAAATTTGTACAGCTATTTACTCATGTATTTGTGCTTCGATGACCGTCATTCATTTGTTTTTTTTCTTCTGTTTTTTCTGTTTGCGTCACTCATTTTACAAAATGGAAAATTTAAAATATCGCATTATTTACGAGTACGAGTTCCGCCGTGGCACTAGTGCTGCGGAAACGACTCGAAGGGTGAATGATGTGTATGGCGGTCATGTTGCAAAAGAAAACACAGTTCGTTTTTGGTTCCAACGTTTTCGTTCTGGAAATTTCGACCTGCAGAACAAGCCCCGTGGACGGCCTGAGACCCAAGTTGATAATGGAGAATTGAAGGCTATTGTGGAAGCGGACCCATCGCAAACCACGTCCGAGTTAGCTGCAGGCTTCGATGTTAGTGATAAAACTGTTTTAATTCACTTGAAGCAAATTGGGAAGATTAAAAAGCTTGAAAGGTGGGTACCTCACGAATTGACTGAAGCAAACCGGCAAACGCGCGTCGACTGCTGCGTTACATTACTGAACCGGCACAACAATGAAGGTATTTTAAACCGAATCATTACCTGTGATGAAAAATGGATTCTTTACGATAATCGGAAGCGCTCAGCGCAATGGTTGGATCCTGGCCAGCCAGCCAAATCCTGCCCCAAGCGAAAATTAACCCCAAAAAAGTTACTTGTAAGCGTTTGGTGGACTAGTGCCGGTATTGTTCATTACAGTTTTCTCAAATCTGGCCAGACTATTACAGCTGATGTCTATTGTCAGCAATTACAAACCATGATGGAAAAGCTAGCGGCTAAACAACCAAGGCTGGTCAATCGCTCCACGCCACTGCTGCTTCACGACAACGCCAGACCACACACTGCGCAACAGACGGCTACCAAATTAGAAGAGCTGGAATTGGAATGTCTTAGACATCCTCCGTACTCCCCGGACCTTGCTCCAACAGATTACCATTTTTTTCGCAATTTGGATAACTTTTTGCAAGGGAAAAAATTCAACTCCGATGGGGCAGTCCAAATCGCCTTCAAAGATTTTATTGATTCCCGTCCGACTGGTTTTTTTAGTAAAGGGATCAATGAACTACCTATAAGATGGCAAAAGTGCATTGAAAACAATGGTTCATACTTTGATTAATTAAATATATTATATTAAAAAATATTCGACTTTTTGTTCCTTCCATACAAAACGCCAATTTCATATGTAAGGACCTAATATTATATAGTGTGACTATGGACACGACAAAGAAGAGAATGAGTGAGCGGGAAAATACTATTAAGAGCCTATACTACCTCAAATGGCTTAGCGTGATCCTCCGTTATGTCGAAAATACTGCACCATTAATTTTGAAATAAATATATGGTAAAGTTGAGGATTAATGCTAAGTCTTATGTTAGACGAAATAACGATTCCATAAAATTTTCTCGATAGAAAAAAAATCCAAAGTTACCTCTAACCCGAACAATGAACCGCTAGTATTCGAAAAATACTTCAAATTAGATCATGAAACTTTGCATGCTAACTGAACTTACTTTAAAGCAGGTCTTATGTTATTTATTTTTTTATAATTACCATTATTTTCACCGTAAAAAGCAAATACCTAAACTATTGGCGCTGCCTGCCACCCAGCACCGCACTCTGTCTCGCTCTCACTCAGTCCGCGAGCAGGATCGTATGAGCGAGATAAAGAGTGAATTTTAGCTGAGGTTGTATAGGCTCTTAAAGTTAACGAAACAGAAACGTCCATGAGCATCTTTTGACGCGGTATGGCGAATCTAACGATGTAAATCTTATCAAGTACTAAGCAGGTACTTACAATGAAAACAGAACAATTAAACCCAGTTCCTTATTTAGTTTCGTTTCAAGATACGCTGGGCGCTTTAGTATTGTTTACACGGGAAAGTAGATGTCTTGTCCATTGTGTACTTTCGAGTATCAGTCTTGTACCTAATCAAATGTTTAAGGCCAATTTCGACATACTCTGGTAGTAAGTACTATCGAGGAAACTTCCAGCTATACACCGTAAGGGCTATTCTTGTTTGCAGCGCTCGGCCGCTATAGTAACGCTTGCTAACAGATGTGGTCATCATGTGCACGGGATTTTGTTTTCAAATTGCCAGATATAAGTTTCCTTGTACAGTCACGAGCATAAGTATGTATACACTTGGCTTTATTCAAAGGCGATTTTCTCCTTTAACTTTGAATTAAATTTTATGGTATTGCGAACATAGTATTTTCGTACCTATAGGCTTATGTAAAGTGTCGTATTTCAACGTTGCATACGTTATTTCACGAAAAATCGCAATTGAAAGTTGCCAAGTGTTGAAATATTAGTGCTTGTGACTGTACATGTCCTTAAATTCGAACTATTTTAAAATTGAAAATAATCGTTTCGCTGAAAATATTAATTTTGTTATTGGATTTTTGTACCAGGAATTTCTCAGTGGCTGCCCGGAATCTGGATTTGTGCTCGGTTTATGATAGAGGTTCCTATCCTGGAACCATGACCACCGGTAGCTTTGACCCTGTTCCTGAACCAGATCCTTTTTTTTCACAATTATGTAATTTATCCTATAAATACTTTTTTATAAGGGATAGTTCAGGGCAGTCCAGGTGCAGGGCTTGCATGGAGGATGAGGAAACCGATGTGCATATCGCACACCCAGATCTAAAGAGAGCTAACTTTGAGGTATGCATACCATCGAATACCTTAACTCACTACCTAGCGACCAACAAAACAGATGCAAAAACTTATAACATCATTGTTCTATCTGCATTTAAAAAGTATTGATCCATACAGCAAACTCCTGTAGTGCACAGGGAGATGGTAATCAGTTTTTCATCTTTTCTGAAAAAAGTGTTTTTTTTGAGTTAATCGCTGTTTAGATCTAGGTGGGCGATATGCTCTTTGGATGCACAGGCGTCACCCAGATTAGGACAGAAACCCTCGGGGCACCCAGATCTTACATAGATGTTTTTAACAGACCAGGAGATGTAATTAACTTCTGGGGGGAGGTGGGCTGGTGGGAATAACCACCGATGGCCGCCATGGCTGACGCACAATGGTCCATTTGAAGGATCAAATGCGGAAACCAAACGTGCTAACGTAGAATACTTTTTAATAGTTTTTTTTTACAGAATGGGCCTGTTCATAACCTACTGAGAAATATTTAAAAATGTACTTAAAATATGTAGACCTAAATACAAAAAAATTTGGGATGCATGAAGAAGCCTCCTCGTGTAGCGCAGTTTGTTCCTTCAGTTACTCAACTGAACCGAGCGCTCGGCGCATCCTGGACAGTCATACCCAACACCTTATTTGACTGGCCAATTCTTCCCTTGCGGTGGTAGGGCTAACGCCCGCCTGGTTTGCGACCACCCTCCCACCGGAATCCGGCGTCAAGCAGCCTGCTGTGTTTCGTCGACGCGTGGGAGTTCCAGTGCCTTAGATACGCTTGTTCCATCATAGACCTCATCCATCGCTTTCCATCAGGCGTGATCGAGGTCAAGAGCGGGCCCATTCAGCAATAAAAATTAAATTACATAAAGGGAACAGCTTTGATAGTCTTTTTATTTACCCACAGCAGGGCAAAAGTTTTTTTCTTACAGCAAAAAAATGAGAATTGAACACTATGCTTGCTCACAAATACTTACAATGCTCACTGCATGTTGGCCATCAATGATTCCAGATTTTTCCACGATGTTTTCCTCCGCCATAAGTCCTAGCTAGTAACCTACCTTATTATTTCTTGTAAACGACCAATGGGCTCTCACGACCATTCTTATAAACAGTGGTTATAGCACCTAATAAATTATAACTTTTCTTACATTCTCATTTCAACATGGATATGCTACATGCTCTTCAGTAATTAGCATGATCATTTAAGTCTGTTTACAGGTAAAAAATCATAGAATAATCATCAAATTAAAAATATCCTTTTTTGAAAGTCGGTTAAAAAGGAGTTGCGACAGGTTTTCTTGAATCGCGATGTAAGGTAATGAGCTTAGATTTGTGAAGAAGGATAGGGAACTTTTTGATACTTTTTCTGGAATGATGTTCAAGTATGAATTTTTATACAAAACTGATTGGTGTCATACCTACTTTGTAACTATTAATTTAAAACTGTTGTAATTATACTAGAAAATAGTTAAATAAGCAATATTTCTATACTTATTGTCTGTGTTAGTGTCAGCCTGCAGCATCCCAATGAGGGAAAGAGAGAGATTTTTTTTATTAACCGTTAACCTTTTAACCGCCCGACTTCATATCAGTTGTCGTGCCCCCAGCGAAAGCACAGTGAATCGAAAAATAAATACCTGATCTCATGTATGATACAACGGTTAGTTTAAGGATCGTAAATATAATTCAAATACACTATGTTAGTTGACTATTTATTTCAGGATTTTACGTGAAAATCCCGAAAATTTGGTAATTGCAAGTTTAGTTAAAAATAATAGCCTTTACTCATCTAAAATAAAGCTTATTTTAAACTTATTTAAGATTTTTCCCGAATTCCGGGAAAAAAAAAATGTCTTCGTAAGGAAGTCTCCACTTTCTGTCTCTGTTCTCCGAAGTTAAGGTAAATATACTCAGTCTATTCCGATCACTGGTTATTATACTTAAAAAAAGCTAGACACAATTCATACTATTGTTCTAAAGCGGAATAAACTGTTACTAAATCAATTACCTATTGAACCACTCGAATTCGCCTTTCTAATCAATTCTTTCTGGTCATGTACTAGACCATTTGGCAATATAAAGGCTGGCAATGACACAATTTTACATCATAACTAAAATGATTAACAAAAACCTTCAAACAAAATTAAAAAAAAAAAAAAAAACTATCTGCCTAGCCTTTTACCAACTATGTTGAGGTCGGCTTGCAGTCTAACCGGATGCAGCTGAATACCAGTATTTTACATGGAGCGACTGCCTATCTGACCTCCACAATCCAGTTACTGGGTAATACGATACCCCTTGGTAAGACAGGTTGTCGGACTTTGATTAAAATAATACACTGTAAAAGCTTTGACATTGAATCAATCATGAACGCCTCGTAGCACTTAAAAATTGTTATAAATTGCAATATTTTCATTTTATGTGTCTGTAGGTCTACTGTAAAATTTAATCTTGAACTTCATAAAATAAAAAAAGCTGTAAAGATTGAGATGGACTCGCATACGAAGGGTACCACCGTACAATATTTTACACTAGGTACACGTTTCTTTGGTGACACCTTTATATTTTTAATTAATTTTATTTCTATTATTTGATGTTAAACAGGGTGAAATTGAATTCATGGGCATCCTTTTAAGAGGTCATTGTAATCATCATTATGAACAACTTCTACTATGGGACCAAACCTGTAATCGCGAAAAAAAAAAACAGCTCTTCCCTACATTTTGACGTGTTATGTGAACATAAATGCAAGGAACAGCTGATTTTTTTTCGCGATTTTAGGTTTAGTCCCATAGTAAAAGTTGTTCATAACGATGAGTACAATGACCCCTTAAAAGGATGCCTATGAATTTAATTTCACCCTGTAGAAGACGTAGTTGTATGTACATACTCTGTAAATATTTCAAGTGTGTACCAATTACGGTTCAAAAGATGGGTCCTGTGACAGACGGACAACGGAGCCTTCGTAATAGGGTCCCATTGGAAACGATGTTTTAAGGGTTCCCTTTGAGTACGGAACCCTAAAAACATTTCAAATCTATAACTACGAGCTACGCAACAAAAACAAATTGACCAGAAAATTACGATTGCATTTCCACATTTCTTTAATCCAAGTTGCATTTATAGACCGTTAAAGGTTTTAAGGTAAAAAAGTTAATAGTTTTGCATGCGTTTAACGAGTACTGGGTTCAATACTTTTGCAATTAATTGTGGCTGTGTCTAAATAATTAGTTTCTTTACATCTTTGTTGGTGCAATAGAATTGAATAGAATAGGCATTTATTTTGCAAATATGGTTAATACATAGATGTTATAATACAATAAACCTCAGCCATACTTCACCATTCGGCATACAAAATTTATATTATTTATTACCTTTATTTCAATAAATACAAAAAAAAAACTACAATTTTTTTATAAAACGGGACCAGGGTCCAAGCTACCGGCGGTCAGGGCTCCAGAGAGAGGAACCTCCTGACAATGCGAGCCGTGTCCAAAAGTACTGCTTTCTGAATCAAGCCCTTGTCAAAGTCAAAGCATTTATTTCAAATAGGCACATAAAAGGCACTTTTGAACGTCAAAAATTATCTTAAAATATAATTGATTCTAGTCGCCCATTCCAAAAGGTAGTTTTCGTATGGAGAAGAATGGGCAAGAAACTCCACCGTTACTCTTTTAAAATGTTTTAGGTACAATATTTTGCATGGGTACATTAATTATATAATAACATGTGAGGACGATGCACCTAAAATAAAATTACTATACCACAATAGGTAAAAGAATTAAAAACGAAACCATGACATATAAATTAATTATCTGATAGATACATGGTGCTCACATATTTACAAACATGGTACAAGCAAAACGATTTTTAATAAAAAAAAATACAAGTAATAAGTCAGGGTGTGAGTAATGAATGTAAAAACTAATTAAAAAAAAATTACAATTAAATTAGCAACCAGTTTGATTTTCTCTAGACTCTAGATTGTCCTATGGAGCAGGACCAGCATGTTTCCAAGCGTTCTTATCTTGGATATAATCTTCTAATTTATAGTATGCTTGTTTACAAAGTGTACGTTTAATGTGAGTTTTAAATTTTCTTTCATTTAATTGCAATATATCACAAGGTATTTTATTGTAATATTTGACACAGTACCCCATAAAAGATGTATGTACTTTGGCTAATATGAAAAATGGTTGATGTATTTTATCTTTATTTCTTGTGTTAAAGTTATGTCTATCGCTTATTTTATTAAAAAGATGTAGATTTTTTCTTATATACATAATGTTTTCATAAATGAATTGGCAAGGTACCGTCATAATATTAATCCTTTTAAATGGTTCCCTGAGAGATTCGCGGCGACGTAGATTATAAATGGCTCTGATAGCTCTCTTTTGCAAAATAAAGATGGATTCAATGTCAGCAGCTCGACCCCATAGTAAAATGCCGTACGTACGACCTTGATCCAGCTGCCCAACGAGTGCCTCCTCAGGTGTTGGTCGAGGCTCTTGGCTATTAGCCCATTGGCTGTCACGACTATCGGCACAATGATTGCTGAGTCAACATCCCACAAATGTCGACGACCTTATTATTGTAAATCTAAAGTTAGACACATCAATCCAGAATCACATTTTTTTTTTTAATTTAGGCATTCTTATCATTGATAAAAACTTATTCACACACAGTATCTACGTTTTATCTAAGCAATAAAAGATTTCTTTTGCGTTTAGCCATATTTTCATCTCATGAAATTTAGGCTCATTGTCATCTGCCCTGCATTTTCCTAACTATGTTGGGATCGGCTTCCAATCGAACTGGATGCAGCTGATTACCAGTATTTTACATGAAGCAACTGCCTATCTGACCTCCACAACACTACCCAGTAACTGGGTAACACGATACCCCAATGGTAAGACTGGTTGTCAGATTTTCGGGTTTCTGACGACCCGTAACGACTGTCAAAGATCTACGAATGACAGCTGGGACCAACGGCTTAACGTGCTTTCCGAGGCACGGAGGGGTCTCGGTATGTAAAGATGGTCACCCAACCACAGACCAACCGCGGCATGCTTAGCTTAACCTGATCGATCGACCTGTATAGCTGTTATCATTTAGCCAAGGGCCCCTCCTCGGGTCTTCTGTTATTAGAATAAAGATCTAAAATATTGTTGTACCCATAGCACGTATAGAGTTGTAAAAAAACAGCTTTTTTTCTGAGATGAAAAAAAACGTTTAAAAAAAACATGAAAAAAAACAGTTTTTTTTCTGGAGCAGGTTTTTTTTCATGAGTAGGAAAATAAAAATATGGTAAGGTGGTTATCGTATATGAGTTGAGATTATTATTTTTTTTTGTTCAATAAGAACATACCATTTGTTTTTTGTTAATAAATACATGTCTTAACTTATTAGGCAACACCACATGTAAACTACATTTATGGACGGGGATTTCTCTAATCCTCGTTTGGTTTATGTTTTGGTTGATTTACATTGCGCACAATTTAAGATTGCAATCAGTACAATCATCAACAATATTAACACAAACACAAGGTAATAGAGTCCCTGATAGTAGGTATACTTAGTCGTTGATTCAGAATCAGATGAAACAAATACAGACACAGAACATTATTCCGATGCTGATAAAACAAGCGTAGCCGTAGCTACTGATACTGATACAGATGATTGAAACACATTAAGTATTTTTTAAGTTCTTAATAATAGTTACCCATTGATTTAAACATAATTTAGCTTTAATAAAAGCAAAAGAATCTTTACCCCCTTATTCATAAAACTTATCAAACTTATTTTAGTTAAAATGGGGTTTGTCTCTTTCTTACACACAGAAATGACAACGTGACAGATAAAGACAAACGTTCTATAAACCTATTTTAGCTAAAATAGAGATAAAATAGGATTATGAATAACAGGGTTAGTGTTTTATTCCACTTTAGTTATAGTGTTTCACTTTTTCTGAAAAAAAACCAAATTTAGAAAAAAAACAATGGTGTCAAGTTTTTTTTCATGTTTTTTTTCAAGATTATGAAAAAAAACATTTTGTTTTTTTTCAATTTACATCTCTAAGCACGTAGGTACCTTCGTGTCAAAAAAGTTTGTGTATTTTTTACTCCTTTTTTATAATTAAAAGGTCTACCCAGTCTACCCAGTTTTAATTATATTTCCCATATTTTTTCAAAGAATATCAGATTTCCAGCTACCGCAAAATATGTTTAAGGACCATTTAAGTAAGTTGATACATTAATTTTGTACAAACTGGTACATAAAGAACGAGACATTATAGATCAGCTGGTTTTCAAACCGTTCGAAATAGTCTATAAACAGATTTTTAAATTACCTGTCTATGGTCTAGCCTAATATGGAATATAGAGTTATTAATTTAATATAATTGGCTATGACATATATTTTTTAGAGTGTTATTATTATAATTATCAACCTGTAAATGGTACCTAAATGGTCCCGCGTGATCGAATCAAAATCACCCAAAAGGCAATGGAGAGGACTATGCTTGGAGTTTCATTGCGTGATCGAATCAGAAATCAGGAGATCCGCAGGAAAACCAAGGTAACCGACACAGCCCGATGAATTGCCAAACGGGCAGGGCACATTGCTCGCAGAACAGATGGCCGATGTGGCCGAAAGGTTCTGGAGTGGCAACCGCGTACCGGAAGACGTAGCGTTGGAAGGCCTCCCACAAGGTGGATCGACGACCTTGTGAAGGCTGCAGGAACCCGTTGGATGCGAGAAGCACAGAACCGGTCGAAGTGGAGGTGCTTGGGGGAGGCCTATGTCCAGCAGTGGATGTCTTTTGGCTGAAATGATGATGATCATGATGAAATGGTCACGTGGTCTTAATAACACTGCCCGACTTGGAATCGAACCAGTGACCCCATGCTCAGTAATCGCGCTTGCTACCACTAGACTTTTATCAATGTGGCACGTGGCAGTGAGCACCTAAATTGATACTAATTATGTATATTAACCGATTTTTATCTATACCAAAATAAAAATTTGCCACAATCTTAATAACAGATGTTTAAAAAAACCCACAGAAAAATAATAGATCATTTTCTATTCCAATATTTCTTTATAAATATTTTTTGCTACGTTCTTAAATGTACCTATTAAAATGACACATGTAATAAATAAAATGTATAATTATCATATTTTGACTCTTGTTAAGTGGAACCGGTTCTTTATAATGTCTATGCGTTAAAAAAATATTTATAAAAAAAAGTTGTTGAACATCAATTTGATTTCTGTTGGAACATCACTACTTAAAAGTTTGTCTATGATAATTATTAATTGTTGAGAATTTAAAAGCAGTTATCGGTTGTTTAAGAAATATCTTGAAATAGGTACTTAAGCAAAAAAGTCAATTATATAAGCAAATACTATATCAATGGTCTGTAATTGTGTGCTCAAAAACCACTTGATGTTTATTTTAAATCTATACTCGTACTTATAATAAAGCTGAAGAGATTGTCTGTTTGTAAGCGCTAATCTCTGGCACCACCAGTCGGATTTGAAAAAATCTCTTTGTATTTGATAGCCCAATTCTTGAGAAAGGTTATAGGCTATTTAACATCACGCTACGACCCTTAGGAGCCGAGCAAAAGGAAAAAACGTCAGAAAGATCGCTAAGCGAAAATGAAGTGTAGTATGAGCGAGCGATCGATGGGATGCGACGCAATAGGTCGGAGGCCGTTTCACATTTCACGCGAACGAAGCCGCGGGCAGAAGCTAGTCTATAACAATATTTATTGTTAAGAATTTTAAAAGAGTTTAATCTGTCAAGCTCTGCTAATGAGACACAATTGATTTTCTATTGTTTCGTCGCCAATGGGCGACGCGCGTCGCTTGACCGGTTCAGATAACACAATATTTATTTGCCAAAAACAGTGTTTTGTTTACGTTTCCTTGTAGTCTACATTAATAGCTAGGACCACAAAAAAAACGTTAAGGAAGCATTTTGCTTCTAGACGCCACACTAGGTCGAGCCTTTCTCGTAGAGCCCATCGGAGGTATTACCTTATAGTGAAAATGCGCATTAAATTAATTAAATTAATAATAACTAGCAGTTCCCCGCGGTTTCACCCGCAAAAGTGTCGATCCCGTGGGAATATCGGTATGAAAACTATTCTATGTCCTTTCCTGGGACTCAAACTATCACCATACCAAATTTCATTTAAATCGGTTCAGCGGTTTAGGCGTGCAAAGGTAGACAGATAGACAGACAGACACACTTTTGCATTTAAAATATTAGTATAAAAAAATAAATAATAATAAAAATAAATAATAGTTAGGATAATAAAAAAACACATTAAGTACTTAATATATTAATTTAATAAATTTATTGATTTTAGAGTTATAGGTTGTTTAAAAAATATCTTAAAAAACTTAAGAAAAAAGCCAATTACATAAACCAATATATCAATGGTTTGTAATTGCGTGCTCAAAAACCACAAGAAGTTTATTTTAAATGTTATTTATAACTAGAGTCCCGCCCCGGCTCCGCACAGCTTTAACGACTTGACAAAACGTCCAGATTCCTTTATTAACAAGTTATTTTAATAATAATTTATAATGCACATAAACATTTCTGAATAAATTGTCTGAATTATGGTGAAAAACGATTTAAAAGTGTCCTTAGAAACATCTTCAGATTACGACTTAGGAATTTCAATAACATCTCCACAGCCTCCGTGGCGCAATGGCTAGCGCGTTCGGCTGTTAACCGAAAGGTTGGTGGTTCGAGCCCACCCGGGGGCGATTCTTTTTATATCCACAAGAATGGTAAATGTTTGACACGCAGTGACCAGTTTTTTTCTTCTATACATTCATAGGTGGAGTGGAGCAGTGGTGGCCCAGTGGTAACGACTGCGACTTACGAGATATAGGTCGTAGGTTCGAACCCTGACAGGCGCTTTACTTTGTGTAAATGATTTCATCACCACTGCTCTCAAAACGGTGAAGGAAAACATCGTGAGGAAACCGGCAAGCTAGAACCAAAAATTCGAAGACTTGGCATCTAGCAATCCGCACTGAGCCCGCGTGGTGGATTACGACCCACTCCCTCTCATAAAGAGGAGGCCTGTGTCCCAGCAGTGGGAACATTATAGGCTGATTATTTATACATTCATCTCAATATACACATTCATCATCATCATCATTTCAGCCGAAAGACGTCCAAGTGCTAAACATAGGCCTCCCCTAAGCATCGTCACATCGACCGGCACCCTAATTGTGTAACACACTATCAATCGGAATCTGAATCATTTTGAAGCCAATTGCTAATCCATTGCTTCATAAGTTCGAAAAATTTGTCTGCTCAACACGTAAATAACGCGATGAATGTTGTTGAACTGTCAAAATGAAACCGATTCCGATTGATTAAGTGTTACGCAATTGCCCCGCTGTTCTGTGTTTCTCTCATTCAGCGGATTCCTGCAGCCTTCAAAAGGTCGATACTCTATTGCCTTTCAAGAAAATATTATATTAATAAGGGGATCGCTCCCTATGATATGGGAATTAGACATAACTGAATGTTAGTGTGGGGTATGTGGCTAAGAAAGAACAGCCGCACGGTTCGATCGATCAGGTTAAGCTACGCTTGCCGCAGTTGGTCCGTGGATGGGTGACCATCTTTACATACCAAGACCCCTCCATGCCTCGGATAGCACGTTAAGCCGTTGGTCATGGCTGTCATTCATGAATCTTTGACAGTCGTTACGGGTCGTCAGAAGTCCGAAAGCCTGACAACCAGTCTTACCAAGGGGTATCGTATTACCCAATAACTGGGTTGTGGAGGTCAGATAGGCAGTCGCTCCATGTAAAATACTGGTATTCAGCTGCATCCGGTTAGACTGGAAGCCGACCCCAACATAGTTGGGAAAAGGCTAGGCAGATGATGACATAACTGAATGTTAGTATAGGGACTATAAATACACCTCTTCCTTTAACTCAGCCTATCGCAATCCACTGCTAGACATAGGCCTCTCCCAGGCTGCGTCACAACACCCTTTTTTTTTGGTGCGCGGTTGTAATCCTCATGGACTTCCTCCATTGTGGGTGTGACAGAGGGGCATGCCGGACTCATACCGGCTAAAACCACCGCGGTGTTCCACCTCCAACTATGGCCAGGGGTGCGGAATTCGCATAAGCATTCAGCGCTCCCCCGGCAGGCCTCGACCCGCTGTTCCTCAGCGTGTCCCACCTCCCCTCTCGAGTGGCGTGGGTGGAACACTGTTGTGCCAACTCGGGCCTGTCTGGTCGGACGACTAACGCCCCTAGTCCGACACCCTGTCCTCAACCTTCCGCATCGCAGTTTGTCTAAGCCTCCTTCTTAAGGTCGTCGGTTCATCTATCTGGGGGGCGTCGGGGCGTCCCATACTACGCTTGCCGATACGCGGTCTCCATTCTTGGACTCGTCTGTTCTGTCGGCAATCGGTCCTTCGACAAACATAGCCAGCCCACTGCTACTTCAGCTTGCTTACTTTGCTAGCTATACAGGGTGTCCCTGGAAGTATGGATCAAATCGAATAGGGGCGTGGGCGAGGTCATTTCCAAAATTTTTAACCCTGAGAATGTCGGTGAATTTTTTTACGGTTCAAAAGTTATGACCAGTCTTTTTTTTTTTAATCACTTCGCATAGTCCTCAAAGAAAATAATCATAAAAAATACTATCAGGGCTATCTAAAAAAATTCAATTGACAGCCCTGATAGTTTTTTTAAGATTTTGAATTGAAACTTCTTTACGCACGCTTGACTTGGGGAGTATATAAGCTGGCGAACGCGTGACGTAAGCGTTACGAAAATTGTGATCGGGCGACGCGAACGGGAGTTGAGTGGGGGATATAAGCAAAAGAAAGCAGTGCGCGCGCACATTTTCTTTCTCTCTTCCTCTCATAGCCAAATACGTTCCGTATATCTAAGCACAGTGCAGGCCTATTGTCTGTATCACAGTGTAGGAGCAAGAGAGAGCAGTGCGCGCGCACAATTTCTTTATCTCTTTCTCGAAGTTTCACTTCAGTCGTGTGGTCATAAGCACACTCGGTTTTTTTTTTTAAACGATTTGATTTCTCTTCTCTTTTTTGTTAAAACGCTTGGAAATGAACTTGCCCACGCCCCTATACGATATAATCCATACTTCCAGGGACACCCTGTATATTTCGATAATTCCGGTTCTACCTCTGCTTATTCTTCTGGTAATTCTTTATGATATTCAAATAACAAAAACATATTTAGAACAAAACCTTATTAATAAAAATTAATTAGTCAAATTTTTTATATTAACCTAATGAAAGTCCCCATGCGGCGTTGTTTGATGTCGTGTGGGTTGTTAATTATTTTTATTTAATCATATAGATATTTTATTGTTATGTGTTGTATCAATATTTTACTATGGAACGACTGTTTTTTGGAAAGCGTAGGACGCCATTGATGACACGGCTTAATTAAAAAATGTTTTCTGGGAAAACCTGTAACTAACTCGAATCTTTAGTAAGAAATAATAATAATAGTAACCATTAATTGGTAGGTATATAAGACTTTCCTGTGAAGATTGATTTATGTATAGATTCATTTATTTATATACATCATCATCTGCCTAGCCTTTTTCCGACTATGGGGTCTGCTTCCAGTCTAACCGAATGCAGCTGAATACCAGTATTTTACATAGAGCGACTGCCTATCTGACCTCCACAACCCAGATACTGGATAATACGATACCCCTTGGTAAAGCTGGTTGTCTGATGTTCGTTCTTCTGATGACCCGTAACATCCTGTATAAATAGTTGACAAACTGGCATCGCAGGACTACCCTTTACAAAGCGTGGTCACCTATTTAATTCCATAACTTGGATATATTAACTTAACTTAACCTAACAAAGCTCTACTACACACAAGGATTACGAACCCCATTAAAAATACAACTATAGGTACAACTTTTAAAATGTGTTTTAAACGGAAATGGTTACCCATCCAATTCTATACCTCGGCGATATGAACTTAACTCCTCTATTTATTCTAGCTAAGTGACTACGTTTAGTTCCCAGGCAGGCGGTCTGTTTGACGTCGTGTGCGCTTGTAACATTATTTTAAACAAATAATCAATATTTGAGAGGATATCGGTGCGGTTCGGACACGCGTCGGTATGGTGGTTCATCCGGTAATGTTGGAGCGTTTGATACTGTTTTTTTTTTAATGTTTTTTATACAGGGTGTAATTTTAATCACCGTTTTCCTCTTAAGGACTCATTGTACTCATCATTATGAACAATTTTTACTATGGGACCAAACCTGAAATCGTGAAAAAAAATAATCAGCTGTTCCCTACATTTATGTTCGCGTAACTCGTCAAAATGTAGGGAACGACTGATTTTTTTTCATAAGTGTCGATCCCGTAAGAATATTGGAATAAAAGCTATCCTATGTTCTTTCCCGGGACTCAAACGATATTTATACCAAATTTCATCTAAATCGGTTCTGCGGTTTAATCGTGACGAGGTAACAGACAGACAGACACACTTGCGCATTTATAATATTAGTATGGATGGACCGGAGTCTGTGCTACTTTTTATCCCTTAAAAAAAATCACCATTCCTATGAGACAGACCAAGGGAAGCTGCGGATAAAAGCTGTAGTGTACATATAAAGAAAAGCGTCTAACACAACGACATTACCGCGCATACCTACACTCGCACCGCATGACACATCCATGGTTCCATACATCCACACAGTCACATGTCCATTCAGAGAATCAGCACCGAGATGTTTCATTGTTAACAACGAAGCACGCTGAGCTCAGAGGGGCAATTCTCGTAATTTTAAGAACGTTCACAGTCTGATCTCAGTCTCAATCTGTCAAAAATACCTCTATTTTCCCTAAATTTTGACAAGTTTTTGACATTGATTGTCGCTGAGATGACATTGCGACTAGATTTTGAACGTTTTTAATTACGGGAATTAGCCTTCTGAGCCCTGATTCACAAACATACGACAGGCTATCGTATCGAAAACCTGACATTTCGATGACCTGATTTGACTTCCCCTCAACAGCAAATAGCTGTTGAAAGAATAGCGGGCGTCTATTTGATTTAAACTGACAACATTTTCGGGTTTTGGACTTGTGAACAGCATTGAGAAGACTCCTACGATAACAATGATTAATGTCCGATACGATACGGAAGCATATCGAGTATTTGTGAATAAGGGGGCAGATCTCAGGTATTATTAGTAACATCGTCATGTTTTGCGAGGATTTAAAACTGAAACATTTTCCGGTTCCGTTCTCTAAGGGTGCCAATAGGATTATAGGACTAAGGCTCTACTGTCAGTCCGTTCTGTCGCTGAAGAATTTGTTTTTTTTTGTTGTTTAATCGCGCTCACCTCTGGAACTCCCAGTTGGATTCCATCATTTCAGCCAAAAGACGTCCACTACTGGACATAGGCCTCCTCCAAGCACCTCCACTTCGACCGGTTCTGTGCTTCTCGCATTGAATTACATACAATTACGAATTTTGTAGGTAAATAGGTATTAAAAGAAAATTGTATATCGCCTGAACAAAAACACAAGGCAATATTTTGGTGTTAGCCATTGATTTCGAATATAAAAATATATATTTTAGATATATTTAAAATAACAAAAAAAATGAGATATGTCTCCTTCGTGTCGGGTCTGAGTCACAAATGACCGTTCTTCTTTGGTATAGAGATAGTTTGAGTCCTGGGGAAGGACATAGGATAGTTTTTATCCCGATATTCCTACGGGATCGACTCTTATGCGGGTGAAACCGCTGGGCGCGCTAAATAAACAAAACAATGGAAAATACTAAAACCGTGTCCCAGTTATGACTAATATTGTTTTACATTATTAGTCAACTAACTATGAATATAAATTAAGTAGAACGCAGGTCCCTATGTAGGTTAGTTAAAACCACAGACTCACGTGCATGTGTAGAATGAATGAAGTGGAAAAAACATTATGAGTAATGTCAATGTTTGTCTTTCATTGTTTTAATTCTTGTAACCAAAAAAATACATAATTTATAAGTAGGTACTGTGACCGCGAATTATATTTAAATCGACCTGCAAATTGCAAAAAACCGGCCAAGTGTGAGTCGGACTTGCACACGAAGGGTTCCGTACCACCTTACTATTGTACGGTGCTACGGAACCCTTCGTGTGTGAGTTAACACTACATACAAATAACGGCAAAAAAACACGTTTGTTGTATGGGAGCCCCCTTGAATATTTATTTTATTCTGTTTTTAGTATTTGTTGTTATAACGGCAACAGAAATACATCATCTGTGAAAATTTCAACTGTCTAGCTATCACGGTTCATGAGATACAGCCTGGTTACAGACAGACAGTGGAGTCTTAGTAATAGGGTAATATTTAAACGACAAATCCTTGAAACACATACGTATATAAGCAAAATGGTAAAGTATTATTATTATAAGTTAATTATTTTGTAAAAGTGTGTTTAGAATAAGTTAGATTATAAGATACCTACGTAAATGATAAGTCCTCTTCTCCAAATATCTTTCTTTTGCTGTGCCCGACAGGGTCCATGATTGTTTCTTTTGGCAAATATTTACCGCCTAAGCCTACATTGTGGAATGCAATAAAGAATTGAGTATTGTAGGGTCCCGTTTTTACCCTTTGGGTACGGAACCCTAAAAACGTAAGATTTGAATTTCGTGGGCTACCATGACGCTTTAAACCCACTTTATAAGAAAAGGAACTTTATACAGGGTGTCCCTGGAAGTATGGATCAAATCGAATAGGGACGTGGGCAAGGTCATTCCCAAACGTTTTAGCAAAATGAAAAAAATACTAAAAAAAAACTAAAAAAAATACTAAAAAAAAGAGAAGAAAGATCGAATTCGTGAAAACTATCAGGGCTATCAATTTTTTTTTTTTAGATAGCCCTGATAGTATTTTTTTAAGATTATTTTCTTTGAGCACTAAAGAAGTGATTGAAAAAAAAAAATTAAAATCGGTCATAACTTTTGAACCGTAAAAAAATTCACTGACATTCTCAGGGTTAAAAAATTTGGAAATGACCTTGCCCACGTCCCTATTCGATTTGATCCATACATCCAGGGACACCCTGTATACATAGATACAGTTTCTTTTCTTATTCCAATCACAATAGTCAGGCAGCGCTATTCCGTCTCAGTCTTCCACTTAAAATTTTGCTCACCTCCCTAGCACTATAAAGCTTGATGATACAAATAAAACCACTGACCCGCACATAGGAACATTATGACGGAAAAATAAAGCAATAATAAGTTAAAAAATGCCATTTTATGACTCCAGACATGTGTCATAAGAATTCTTAACTATACTTTTATAAAAATATAGTGTGTATTACGTATCGGGTAATAAATTTCTATGGCAGGAAACGACTGCGCGGCAGGCCCAGAAAGAGATGGCGGGATGAGCTGGACTCCTTAAGAGCCTATACTACCTCAAATGGCTTATCGTGATCCTCCGTTATGTCGAAAATACTTCACCATTAATTTTGAAATAAATATATGGTAAAGTTGAGGATTAATGCTAAGTCTTATGTTAGACGAAAACACAATTCCATAAAATTCACTCGATAGAAAAAAAATTCAAAGTTACCTCTAACCCGAACAATAAACCGCTGGTAAATACTTCAAATTAGATCATGAAACTTTGCATACTAACTGAACTTACTTTATAGCAGGTCTTATGTTATTTACTTTTTTATAATTACCATTATTTTCACTGTAAAAAGCAAATACCTAAACTATTGGCGCTGCCTGCCGCCCAGCACCGCACTCTGTCTCGCTCACTCAGTCCGCGAGCAGTATCGTATGAGCGAGATAAAGAGTGAATTTTAGCTGAGGTAGTATAGGCTCTTAAAGGATTGGCCCACAATCGCAGTAGACCGGGGAAAGTGGAAAGAGGGAAGGGAGGCCATTGCCCTGCAGTGGGACAACACAGGCTTATAATAAAATATAAAAACTTTTTAACAAAAAAATTAAACCTCCGAAAAAACTGAAAGGAAAAAATAAAAACCTTTTTTATTTTACCTTAATAAATAAGTTCTTAAACTAATGCAAGTATACCTAACTAATTTTGAGTTTAATTTTAATTGTAATACACAGCTCAGCATTAAAATCTGTGAATGAACAACAAATCACCCCTATTTTCCCACCCTTAGGGTTGGATTTTTTTTTCCAAATTTACATGGGACCAACTTAGAGGTATGTTCTATCCATTAAAAAAAGAATTATCAAAATCGGACTGCTCTGTAAAAAGTTATGCGTGATCATACATAAAAAAAAAAAAAAAATATACGCGTCGAATTGATAACCTCCTCCGTTTTTTCGTCGGTTAAAAATAATAAATCTCTATATAAGGTCAAACTAAATTAGCTAGCAGAACTCTGCAGACGTGCAGGGTATCGATATCTCATAATCTGCCTTTTCCCAAACTATGTTGAGCTTTAGGTTGGCTTCCAGTCTAACCCGATGCAGCTGAGTAACAGTATTTTACCTAGAGCGACTGCCTATCTGACCTCCACAACCCAGTTACTGGGTAATACCCCGTTGGAAAGACTGCTTGTCAGACTTGGCTTCTGACGACCCGTAATGGCTGTCAAAGATCCACGAATGGCAGCCATTGCTTCGTATGTTCGAAAAATTTGTCTGCACAACAACGTAAATACCGCAATGAATGTTGTTGAACTGTCAAAATGAAAGCCGTTCCTACTGTAAGAGCGGTTCTGCACTTCATCCGATCCGAATTCGAGAAATGCCGGGTGCGAAGTGACCATAGTCCTATTTGTATGAATGGTTGCGCACTATACTCCATAGGTTTAGGTAGTTAAATAAAGGTAAACAAAAAAACCAAGTGACTTATGTAATAGGTAGGTGCCAGTCTGAAGTCTGAATAGACTAGTATAACGTTTAGTCGGTTTACTAAGTCATGTTGTTTTTTTGTTTACCTTTATTTAACTACCTAAGGCCTGAGTTCACCAACATTCAAACCACCGGTTAGGTACTTAAACAGTTGGTTTATGTCTAATTTCCTAAGGAAATTTTAAATATAGAACTGATTAAATATTTAATCAGTTGATTTAAATGTTGGTGAACACAAGGCTAAGTCTAAGGAGTATGTAGTATCCGAACTATATCCGTTGAAATTTAAAATATTCCCAATTGGCTATTTGACAGTTGTAACGATAAAATATATAATATGTCAGATATAGTAGCATATAGGTTCACAATAATCATACAATAGGTTTTATGCATTAAAATAAATTGTAAATATTTTATTTTTGAAAAATAAATTAGAGATTTTTTATCTGTGGATTACAAAAACTGAAACGCGAACGGCCATGATCGAGCATCGTATGACGTCACATCACAATAAATAAAACGTTGTGTGTTACTGTGTTTTATCATCGTTGGCAGTTTGCTGATTGTGAGAGGTTTCACCACAGCAGAGTACAATACTATTTAAACTTTCCACACAAAATATGTTTAAGAATTGAAGCGTCGTAGTTAGCTTTACTTAGTTTATTGAAATGTGACGTCACAGCCATAAATGTCACGTGATCGGCTGTTTCCGCGCGAATTTCAAAATACGGAATGAAAAAAAAACATTTTTTTTCGAATAAACAACGCTTTTTTAAGAAAAAAATAATTGTAAGAGGTATAAAATAAACCTACGTATATTTAAAAATATCTTTTCGAAAACTGTCAAATAGCCAATTCGGATTGAAGTCGGATTCGGATCGGATGTAGTGCAGAACCGCTCTTAGTGTGTTACGCAATTACCCCGCCATTTACTCGATCCTACTGCAGGCCGCGTTAGAGAGCACCGTTCCAATAATAAAAAATAATAAAACATCATGCTTTAATCATAGAAAACCATAACCGATGGTGTTCAACGAAATTGTGAGAAGAAACTAGCTAAATGGATTATATCGACAGTCGTGAACGAAACTCGGTACGCCACAGATAATTCGAGAGACAAACCATTATAAAAAAACTCGTGCATTCCCAAAAATTCAATTTAACAAATTAGTCAACTCGTGACTACCTTCAAACGGCGGAACACATTCTGTCCAATCAGCGGCCCGTGACGCGGTTCCTTTTTTCAAATTCGAAAATCGAACGCGACCCGTCACGATGTCAGATTCACACGGGTCAGACGTCATAGGTTCATTGTCACGAACGGTCGGAGGAGGTCGAATGCTTTTGTCTAAAAAAATTTTTTTTTTTAAGAATTCGAACTAAATGAAAATTCTTTGGAGCGTTCCAAATTGTTGTCTTCGGAGGGACTCGACGTTTCGTTGTTTTTGTTATTTGTCTTGGCATTTTTTCTTTGATAGGTAATACTGCTCCCAGGAATTGATTGAATCTATAAGCTGTAAAAGTAAACGTTGGATTTACAGTGGATTTATGTTTCGTGAAAGACTCTTCTGCCCGCGACTTTGTCCGCGTGAAATTTCACCCTCCCCCTATTCACCCTCTTAGAGGTGGAATTTCGAAAAACCCTTTCTTATTGGATAACTAATCTTCACAAAGAACACAACCTCCAAATTTCATGTCTCTAAGACCAGCGGTTTAGGCTGTGCGCAGTAGCGAATTTACATATTTGCCGCCAGTAGGCTATTCAAATTCTGCCGCCCCTACCGACCTCTACAATCATGTCCTATGTCTTTTGTATACTGCTTCGCCTTTTCTTCAAAATGCTTATAATGTTCTCGTTCATCAGCTACGAAAAACTTGCAAAGAGGTTTGTAAAGATCGGCAACTGTAATAAAATCTACGGTAGAATTTGAGCATTCACTTTGTTTATTCTTTCCAAAAAAAACATGGTAGGTATATAAATATAAGTCTTTTTAATTTGAGTAAGACATTTAAAAAAATGTTAGCCTCAAATTTGCCGCCTCTAAAATCTGCCGCCCTAGGCTCTAGCCTACTCAGCCTATTGGTAAATCCGCCACTGGCTGTGCGTTGATATATCAGTCAGTCAGGACTTTGAATTTTGACTTTCCTGAATGGTTTTTTATATTCTACAAACGGTTGTTAGTTAAAGACTTTACTAATAAACGTTGTACAACGCTTTGTCTTCTTCTTTCGAAAGTCAAATTACTGACGACTGTAAGGGAGATATCGGTGTGACTGTTCATCTGATATAATACGTTTAGGTATTAGTAAGGGGGTTATTTACAAACGATGATTAAAATTAAATGACGTTCAAACGTCAAAAATGTATGGTTAATAAACATTCGCTAATCACTATTTAATTTCAAGCAACGCTTCTAAAGCATACATCTGCCTAGCCTTTTCGCCCGCCTCACGCTTGCAGTCTGGCCAAGCACTTAGACTGTCTGACAGCCATTCTGATGATAAACTGACAAACTGCGAGTCTACCAAATAGGTTACATTCTAACGTTAGACCGTATGTCTCAGTTTACACCTGAAAGTGAATAAATCTTACTATCCCAAAGACGTTCCTCTGCACGCAAATCTTCGCTGTGTAGGCTAGAATATTATTCTACAATATCCGGCCTTTATATCACCAGACTAGCTTCTGCCTTTGACTTCATCCGCGTGAAATTTCTAGATCTCCCGACCTACCCCGTCGCACTCGCAACGCATCGCCTGCCCGCGCTATTAGAGCTAGTCCACACGGCGCGTTGCGTCAGCGTTGCGTCGATGCAGCGCTGCTGTTGCGTTGTTTTACATACAAATAACCATAGTGTACACACGGTGCGCTGCGTCGTCGCAACGCACACATGACGGACAGCAGCCCCCGAGACGAAGCGGGAGGGGTATAATTACCTGCGATGCCGGAGCGTCACCGCTCAGTTGCATTGATAAAGAGGAGACACGCGGAACTACGAACTGGAACCGAAACTGCGTCAACGGAACGTTACGACTGCCAGTATTATGGCTAGAATGTGTATTCACATGTTGTAAAACACAGAACACACAAATACTAACTACTAGTAGCTCAGAATTTGATCACAAGGTTAAATTTTCTGTTGGAGAGAAATTTATAATTTCTCGAAAAATACAAAATATCGCGGAACATACATAGGGGTCCAATCGATATGTATTAGTATCCCCTGACCACAGACCTTCGCTGGTACAGGTTTCCTGGGACACCCTGTACCTATATTTTGTAGCAATTGTGGCAATCCCCTAATACCGTTCGCTGTATACAGGGTGAAATTAAATTCATGGGCATCCTTTTAAGGGGTCATTGTACTCATCATTATGAACAAAATTTTACTATGGGACTAAACAAAACATCGCGAAAAAAAAATCAGCTGTTCCTTGCATTTATGTTCACATAACTGGTCAAAATGTAGGGAAGAGCTGATTTTTTCGCGATTTCAGGTTTGGACCCATAGTAAAAAATGTTCATAATGATGATTACAATGTCCCCTTAACAGAATGCACATGAAGTCAATTTCACCCTGTATAAGGGAGGCTCATGTCCGGCTTATAGGGTTAATGCATAATATTGCAATAAATGTCACAATTTATTACATAATCGTGAGGGTTAGAGGTGTAATGTCATTCACCCACGATTGCCCATTAACGGAGATAGGGACAAAGGGCCATTTACCGAGCACCAAAATTAGAACAAGTATTTATATCTGAACTAGCAGCGCCCCGCGGTTTCACCCGCATAAGTCTCGATCCCGTGGGAATATCGGGATAAAAAGTATCCTATGCCCTTTTCCGAGACTCAAACTATCTCTATATCAAATTTCATCGAAATCGGTTCAGCGGTTTATGTGTGAAGAGGTAACAGACAGACACACATTCGCATTTATAATATTCGTAGGTATGGATAGTCTAAATATTATCCAATACGTGATGCTTCAATGGTTTAGTGGTCGCAACTCGCAAGCGCTGACTACTGCGTTTGATTCCCAGGTTGGGTAGTTTTTAGTGTTCAATGGAAGCGTTAGTGTTAAAAAACAACGTAGAAATGAAACAAAAAATATAATGGTTTGGTATGGACTGTGAAAACATCATCTGCCTAGCCTTTACAAGGTCAGCTTCCAGTCCAACCGAACGCAGCTGAATACCAGTATTTTACATGAGGCCACAGCCTATCTGGCCTCCACAACCCAGTTACTGGGTATTTGGGTAACAACGATACTCCTTAATTGGTAAGACTGGTAGTCAGTCTTTCGGGTTTCTGACAAGTCTTTCTTTACGAATGACAAGCTATAATGACTGAAAACAAGATCAAAATTTTATTTAACTCACAAGCTTATCGGAAATAACAAAATTAAAACCTAACTTAATAAAACTAAAACTATACAAAAACTAAAATATAGCGTCGAAAAATTCATCCGCATCGCTGTCGACTGGTAATGTACCCAAGAGACTTGCGGCATTACCACGTTGTATGGCAAACAACTTACAAACTTAGAACTGTTAGCTTTTAAATTATGTAAATAAATACCAATATTATGATTTTAACATAATTATTAAAAAAGTAAATAGGTATCTATTCGGTATTATTTTACATCTGGTAACACCTATATTTACTGCAAATAAATTATACTTGCAAGATTTGTCTACAATCTACAGCTGCTCCTAGACAATCATATTAAATTCATTACCGAAACACATTATCAAATTTAACATCTAAAAACAAGATAATCTACCCCAGTCAGATACATTTTTGAATAATTTCTACTTACCCCGTATTTATGATAAATCAATTACATATACACAGATACACCTGTCTGTCAGGGGTACTCAATAAAGGGTTGTTATCAGATCCTGTACCCTTGTATCACCCCTGACAGTTGTAGCGAATTAATTTATCTTTTCATACGATGTGTATAAAATTTTATTTGAAGGGTCACTCGTTTAGGGTTGGTTCGGACGAGTTCTTGGGTTGAATATTTTATTTACTTACTTATATCTTTTTAGGACTCGAGAGGCTCGTGGCTAAATAATAACAGCCGCACAGGCCGATCGATCAGGTTAAGCTACGCTTGCCGCGGTCGGTCCGTGGATGGGTGACCATCTTTACATACCAAGACCCCTCCGTGCCTCGGAAAGCACGTTAAGCCGTTGGTTCCAGCTGTCATTCATAGATCTTTGACAGTCGTTACGGGTAGTCAGAAGCCCGAAAGTCTGACTACCAGTCTTACCAAGGAGTATCGTATTATCCTGTAATTGGGTTGTGGAGGTCAGATAGGTCACTCCATATAAAATATCGGTATTCAGCTGCATCCGGTTATACTGGAAGCTGACCCCAACATTTTTGGGAAAAGGCTAGGCAGATGAAATAATTTTTAGGACTCGAGAACATTCTTGCCCTGTCTACTATTATCATTTTTGCAGGTGACAGAGCAGCACCCTAATTGCGTAACACACTATCAATCAGAATCTGAATCATTTTGAAGGATATTGCTAATCCATTGCTTCATATGTCCAAAAATTTGTCTGCTCAGCAACGTAAATAACGCAATGAAAGTTGTTGAACTGTCAAAATGAAAGCTATGGCTTCTGTATGCGTCATGTTCGTGAACGGGCGTCGTCTGCTCCACCGGCCATCGGTCCTTCGACAGACATGTTCAGCTCACTGCCACTTCAGTTTGTGCTCTGCAAGCTATGTCGGTAACTCCGATAATGGCGCCGATTCCCTTGTTCACAAACTAAACTAAATTTAATTTCAGTGCATCTTTTTCTTTCTATTTCATTAAGAAAAGGACAGAAGATAAGTATTAGTTTAGACCTGTCAAATTAGTCAGTGCCTGACGTAAATTGACGTATTTTTAATAGCCAATTTTTTAATCACGTCTAAATTGTCTATGGAGTATCTTAATTTGACAGGACTAAACTAATATTTATCTCCTGTCCTTTTCTTAATGAAATAGAAACAAAAAGATGCACTGAACTTAAATTTAGTTTAGTTTGTGAACAAGAGAATCGGCACCAATAACTATTTAATCATAACCACGACACACCTAAACCACAAGCGTCGCCATATTGTCTCGCGAACAATCACTGGAAGCTCTAAGGTCATATTACTCATAGCTATCGGATGTATCAGCCTATGACGGTGATAATGTGTCAACTTATATGCCTAACACCCACAGATTACGTGTGGGTTGTCGTGAGTTCATAACATACTAGCTGCGCCCCACGGTTTCACCCGCATAAGTCTCGATCCCGTGGGAATATCGGAATAAAAAGTATCCTATATCCTTTCCCGGGACTCAAACTATCTCTATACCAAATTTCATCTAAATCGGTTCAGCGGTTTAGGCGTTAAAAGGTAACATACAGACAGAAAGACATACAGAGTTACTTTCGAATTTATAATATTATAGTATATAGTATATGGACTAGCTTTTGCCCGCGACTTGATTCAAGTGCAAAGTTTACTACTTTACTTTTTAGGGTTCGGTGCTCAAAGGGTTCCAAAAGGACCCTATTACTAAGCCTCCGCTCTCCGTCCATCCGTACGTCTGTCAGCAGGCCGTATCGTATCGTATCGTATCTCATGAACCGTAATAGGTAGGTAGACAGTTGAAATTTACACATAGTGTGTATTTTGGTTGTCACTTTAATAATCTATCTTCTTCTATATACATAAAATAAAGTCGGGTTAGTTACACCATTTATAACATGGAATTTGGAATTTGGACCATTTATAATATGGAACACACTTAAATCGATTCCATCTCGCTTAAATATTTTATTTATATTACGTGTAAAAGATATTCCGATACCCTATTTACAGAATAATAAAATTCAATGAACGTGGTAAAATAGAAAACTTAATATAAAATGTAGGTACTGAATTTTACAGGTTTTTGACATTTATAACTTACAAGTAAAGCCGCCATTATACTTTCTCACAAGCCATAATATAGGACTGTATGTGAATAGGATATTATTATTTGCCAAAGGCAGTTCGAATTCTAAGCGGGTACATCCGCTTGTATACGTGTTCTAAACTGCAGACTATAGCTTATTGTTTTGGATATACTACACGTAATTCCTGGGAGTATGCAATTAGTACTCAGCCCAGAGTACTGACAGTTGCAGGTGCTATTGTCGGAATTATAGATGACGTCAGCGAAATGTCAGCCACCGTCGGTCTAGAAATTTGAAATTTTATGAGTAGGGTTACGATCGTGATTCATATTAACCAACAAACAACCTGACACAGTGCTGCATATTGCTACATTACTGCAGCGGCCAGCAAAACAGGCATTGATGGACCTACGCACACACACGTAAGTCCATCAATGCCTAGTTGTGGCCAAGGCTTGTATAGTAGTTTTCTCAAATAATGCGCGGAAATTAAAACTAAGTAGTACCTAGGCAGAACTTTTTTGTCAAATACAATTACTTTTCAAAATCAATTTTTTCCCGTGTTAAAGGGTTCAATTTTGTTTTTTTTTTCAATAAATAGCTTTCTATTTGCAAGCCAGTTCGAAATTTAAATAAAACCTTTGATAAGTTACCTACTTGGTTGCCATGTTTCGGAGCAAAAGATCGTTCCATTTTTAAATCACACGACAGATTATGAGTTAACTATGTAATTTATTTGGCCGCAAAACAGGACAGATATGGATTTTCAACTTCATACAACTTTTGCCGGCCGCTGCTCGCATGTATTTGGCCAGTACAGAAATTTCAATTTATCTCGAGGAAGGTTGTTAGAATAATGCTCCCAAGCGTGATTGAGAAAATATGAATTTCGTTGGCTACCTTAGCGTATTCCCCTTAAGTTAGGGGATGTAAGTTCGTCATTTTTGTCGATAGGCAATTCAATCGGGCAGAAGCCTTGTTCTCTAATATAGTGTGTTCATATAACCTTCGAATTTAAAACTATTCCAATGTCGGCGTCAGTACCTAACTTGTGGACCTAAACGAAAAAAACGCAAGTTTTAGAAACAATAAAAGTATATGATCTACTACAGTAAACAAAATCAGAAAAATATATGATATTCTTCAGGATATTTGCTAGGTAGATAGTGTGTTGAAAACATAATACAAATAATTTGATACGATAGAAAATAATCATGAAGATACCTCTAAAAACTTTCTTTTTACAATAAAAACCATACTAATACACATACAATCATTCTGATTTTTGTCAGATTATTCTACAAGCAACATACTAAAGCACTAGTTTTAAATTTTTAGTCCAAACAATAGATTTTTCGTAAATAGATAATTGCTTCATATTTTGCAATAAATTACCAGCGTTGTGTCATCGCGCTTTTCTTTCTTTTCTATGCAGTCCGACAAAGACCGCGCTTTAGGTCATGTAGGCGCCTTAAAATAAAAAAGCATCAACATTTTTTAATGCCAACTTTACAACCGTTCAACCCTAGATGAATGAACGAAATTGAATGAACGTATCGACGAATTCTCTGGAGTGGTGTAAAGTTACGAGAGCGACGCATGAGATTTTAACTGCTTTGTGCATTTGTATTGTGTTTTTATTATTATTGTAGTTTGATTTATTTATAATATATCTTTACTAGCTTTTGACAGGCGGCTTCACCCGCTTGGAAGTCGAAAAGAAATCCTTTAAAAGCCTTCTCCACGCAAAAATACTTAATTATATTGAGCCAACTGTCATGGTGGCCGGTCAGACGGTGTTGGTAGTGACGTAACTATAGGGTGGCATTGGGGCAAAATGCCCCCAAATGGCCCCAGCCAGAGGGGGCCCTGGCCCGAGAGGGTCTTGAGCACAAGAGGATCCTAACATAAGTTTATAAATGCAAACTTTTTTTCGAATATGTGCAACAAAGGATATCATTCAGGTTTCCAACGTTTATACCTTTTTCCCATTGTTTGTCTAATTTTTTGGACAGGACCCCATGCTCAGCAGTAGCGCTTGCGACCACTAGACCAACGAAGCAGTCAGGTGTTAGATTTTGTAGGGCAAAATATGAAATCTACGCGGAAAAGTCGCGGGAGAAAGTCTAGTAAAAAAAAATCTGTAACGTTGGTTGAGCTTCTTTACATTGAGGGAGGGCCCCATCCTTTGAATTTGCCACGGGCCCCAAACGGTATAGTTACGCCACTGGATGTTGCGAGTTTATCAATCTCATAATAATTATGCCAACATCCATTTTTATACGCGGCACTTCGAATTTAAAAAACACACCGTCACATCGGGGTGAATGATAGTGACGACACTACACAAAATTTAGCTGTTTCTAAAACTTTATGCGGCTTACATATATACAGGCGCCAGCACATCAAGCTACTACTTTCTGTCAAAATTCTTTAATAGATTTTCAACTTTATCGCTAAAGTATAAGGTTTAAAGTTGATTGGGAAAATTTGACAGTTTCGGGTAGCTTGATTTGCTGGCGTCTGTACGATCTCATTATGCGCATAATTACTGTGCTTAGATATTTAGAATAAGCAGATTATTACGATTTGGAACGACCTTAATCAATTACCTACTTAAGATGGCGAATTAAAAAAAGAGATTTTGATTAGCCTTTGTTAATACTATGCCTTGATACTGTCGCATTTATTTTCGTTGAGTTTTCGTCTCCTCAGTCTTAATATTGATTTTAGTACACCGCCCCCGATAGTTAAAAAGACTTTTTTTTCCGTTAGCCTGTACTATCCCACTGCTGGGCAAACGCCTCCCCAATTTTCTTCCACTTTTCCTTGTGCTGTGCCTTCTCCGTCCAGTCGGTTAGGAATGAGTCTTAAGTCGTCACGCCAGCGTTTCTTAAGCCTGCTTCGGTGACGACGCCCGTCTTCAGGCACCCACTGTGTGACGACTTTGGCCCATCTGTCTGGATGCATCCTATAAGTGTGACCCGCCCAGTCCCACTTCAGCCTCGCAGACTTGCCGCCAACATCGGCGATACCTGTCTTGGAGCGTATTGTGGTGTTGCGAATTTGGTCGGTGAGTTTTAATCTTTAAGATACTAAGCTCCATCGCTCTTTGGCAAACCTTGAGTTTGGACTTCTGAGCCTCGGTCAAAGAATCAAAGTCTTGGCGCCAAAAAGACGTATCAAACAAAAAGTAACAACGGAGAAATAAATGTTTTAATGAATGAAACAGGAAATTAATTATTGCTGTTGATTGGGAAATTAATTACTGGAGGAAGTTAGAAAAATATTAAAAATACAGGCAGATGCGCCTTTTTTTTCTGATTCCGGCAATGTACATATGTAGGTAACACAAATCTGGAAAAAATGTTAGATGCGTCTTTTTTTCTATCGGGGGCAGTACAGTTGTTCTTGTGTTTCAGTTGTAAAAAGAATCGCCCCCGGGTGGGCTCGAACCACCAACCTTTCGGTTAACAGCCGAACGCGCTAGCCATTGCGCCACGGAGGCTGTGGAGATGTCACTGAAATACATAATTTAGTTAGCCTGAAAGTTTTGGGGCACTCGTGTGGTGTTTGGCATCATTGAATAATAGATACAGTTCCCGGTAATACTACGCATCGATATTTAGAAAGAGACATAGGATTGGGAGAGAGAGACGACACTCTACAAAGCCAAATATATTATTAGATACTTTAACTTCACGCCCGCTTTCTCCAAAGGTTTAGACAGAGGTATACGGTGGGGAGCAGTGGTGGCCCAGAGGTATCAGCCGCGACTTACAAGTTGTAGGTCGTAGGTTCGAACCTCGACAGATGCTTTACTTTGTGTAAATTATTTCATCACCACTGCTCTCAAAACGGTGAAGGAAAACATCGTGAGGAAACCGGCATGTCCTAGAACCAAAAATTCGAAGACATGTGACATCCACCAACCCGCACTGGGCCCGCGTGGTGGATTACGGCCCACTCCCTCTCACAGAGAGGAGGCCTGTGTCCCAGCAGTGGGAACGTTATAGGCTGATTATGTTATGTATACGGGGTTATTGGAAAAACAGCAACAACCTCTTAAGAGGTTATTGTACTCATCATTATGAACAACTTTTACTATGGGACCAAACCTGAAATCTCGAAAAAAAATCTGCTGTTCTCTACATTTTGATAAGTTATGCAAACACTAGCTTCTGCCCGCGACTTCGTCCGCGTGAAATTCGTACTTTCCTCTAAAAGTTTCAAAAATGTATGTTGGTATGATCTTTATAATTAATTTAGATAAATAAGTATTCGGGCCAATTTTTAAGTTTATAGAACAAAGGAATCAGATTTTTCAAATAAACTGTATCCCCGCTTTTCACCCCCACAGGGGTAGAATTTTATAACTTGACTCAGTTTATTTATACCAATTTTCGAGCTAATCAAGCCACGCGGTAAAATCCTCCCTTTCACACAGTTAGGGGTAGATTTTCGAAAACCCCGAATACATGTTATTAATTATTTTTAGTCCTTAGTATAAATACTGAGTTTCAAGTTAATCGGACAGGGCGTTAAAATTCTGCCATACAAATTTTGACACCCCCCAATACCTCTTTAGGGGGTATTTTAGAAAAACGAAAAATTCCAAACTACATAATTTACTTAGATAAGTATTCGTGCCAAGTTTCAAGGTTATTAACTCAAGAAATAAGATTTTTCATACCAACAAAACCCCCCCCTTTTCACCCCCTTAAAGGTTTAATTTCCAAAAACCCCTTCTTATTCGATACCTACTCTTCACAAAGAACACACCCTCCAAAATTCATGTCCCTAGGAAGGACCAGCGATTTAGACTGTGCGTTGATATCTCAGTCAGTTCGTTCATACCCCTTTTGGGGGAGAAATTATCAAAAACGCTGAGACACGTATAAATTAATTTTCAATCGTTAGCCTAAATACAAAATTTAAAGATCCTAACTTTTAAACTGACGGACTTTCATACACAACTTCATCCCCCCTTTTAACCCTTTGGGGGTAGAATTATCAAAAACGCTGAGACACGTATAAATTAATTTTTAGTCGTCAGCCTAAACACAAAATTTGATGATCCTAACTTTAAAACTGACGGACTTTCATACAAACTTTCATCCCCTATTTAACTCCCTTAGGGGTTGAATTTCAAAAAATCCTTCCTTATTCCTTGTTTACACAACAAAAAAGAAATGAAAATAAAGCTGAAACGCCTGTGCAATACTATCTACCTATACCTACTTCACTTAAAAATAAATACTTATAACTACTTTAATTAATAAAAGTACCTACTTTTAATAATTTTTAATTTGAACGAATATTTAAACACTACCAAAACAACTCATACCTATTTTACAAAATAACAACAAAAGAAATTCAAATAAACTATTTAAAGACTAAAAGTCGCGCTGATAAGCACGGTTTCTCAATATCAATTATTGTCTGTCAATAAGGTCGAACGCTCTGACAACCGTTACACAAAAATAATCCTTATAGCATGATTCAGACGTGGGACGCGACGGCGCGATGGCTTATTTCATGTATAAGTTTGGTGTTTCTATACCGATTTCTATGATTCTTTTTTTATTGAATAGGTAATAATGTTAACTTTTTTAAATTAAGGATGAGTGAGAGTATTATAAACGTAAGAGTAAACAAATATAATCAGAATGCTCCGAACTGCTAAGCTATCAGGAGTTACACGTGTTATTGTGAGTCAACCATAAAAGATAGATATATGCTGTTGCGGGATATTTTTTAGACAATTTTATGTAGAATATTTCCGTCATACATTATTTCTATGTAACTTTAACCATTAAGGCTGCACACGCGACGGAAGCTTAAAAAATGGAGTAACTTCTCCCGTTTTCCCAACATTTCCCTTCACTACTCTGCTCCTATTGATTGTAGCGTGATGAAAAGTATACTATAACCTGCCCAGGAGTATGAAGAATAATTGTACCAAGTTTCGTTAAAATCCGTCGAGTAGTTTTTGTTTCTATAAGGAACATACAGACAGACAGACAGACAGACAGACAGACAGACAGACAGACAGACAAAAATTTTACTGATTGCATTTTTGGCATCAGTATCGATCACTAATCACCCCCTGATAGTTATTTTGAAAATATATTTCATGTACAGAATTGACCTCTCTACAGATTTATTATAAGTATAGATAAATGTAGGGAACAGCTGATTTTACAAAGCAAAAGTCAAAGCGATTTTTTTTTTAAATTCGAAGTCCCATTAATATACGAGATACTTACTATACTCACCTACTTATTTATAATAGTATTGAGAAAGCCAATAAATCTGCTTACCTCGTAACGGAAGAAGGGCGTGAAGATAATACAATGTTGTCAGTAAAAAACAGGCCAATTGAGTAACTAGCGTGATTAGTCCGTTTGGCACCATACTCGTTGATGTAGACCATTTTAAATTGAGCCTTCTGGTTAAGGAATATGTGCCAAGGAGCGGGTCAACCTTAATTGGACCTTGTTGAGTTCGTGCAGACAAGACTATATTTAACAATAAACCTTCTTTATAATAAAGTGGTTTGAAGATAATACTTACTTTAATTTGTAGTATAGCATTGACGTGGAGTTGCGGACACCAGCCCGTATTAGCTTCTGCCCGTGACTTCGTCCGCGTGAAATTACACCCTCCGGATTCACCCTCTTAGGGGTGAAATTTCGAAAAACCCTTTCTTAGTGGATACCTACTCTTCACAAAGAACACACCCTACAAATTCCATGTCTCTAGGACCAGCGGTTTAGGCCGTGCGATGAATTATATCAGTCAGTCAGGCTTTGAATCCATACTAATATTATAAATTCGAAAGTAACACTGTCTGTCTGTCTGTATGTTACCTTTCACACCTAAACCACTGAACGGATTTAGATAAAATTTGGCAAAGAGATAGATTGCATCCCGGGGAAGGACATAGGATAGTTTTTATCCCAGAAATCATGCTTTAAGGGGGTGAGAAGGGGGGGGGAAGTTTGTATGGGGAATCAATAACCGCTGAACCAATTTAGATGAAATTTGGTATGGAGATAGTTTGAGTTTTGGGGAAGGATATAGAATAGGTTTTATCCCCGAAATTTATCCCTTAAGGGTGTAAAAAGGGGGTGGAGATTTGTAAAGGGAATCAATAAAAAAGGACTATAATACTTTTATCGCGGGTAAAACCGCGGGGCAGCAAGTTTTATATACATATACTACAGATAGATATCGAGACCTCTCTCCGTGCCTCAGAAAGCACAATATACCGTTGGTTCCAGCTGTCATTGCAGATCTTTGACAGTCGCTACGGTTAGTCAGAAGAACGAAAGACTGACAACCAGACTTACCAAAGGGTATCGTGTTACCCAGTATCTGGGTTGCGGAGGTCGGATAGTCAAAGTCAAAGTCAAAGCATTTATTTCAAAATAGGTACATAAAAGGCACTTTTGAACGTCAAAAATTATCTATACATATAATAAAATCGTAGGAAAGTCAAAACTGTACATTGAATATTTTTTTAAAAGAATACTTGGGGCGTGATCTACAATCGATATCGAAGCCAAAAATATAGTTTTTAGAATTTTTGTCTGTTTGTCTGTATGTCCGGGATAAACTCAAAAACTACTGCATGGATTTACTTCAAATTTGGCATGAATATTACTAAGAGGTCGGGTCAACATATAGGCTACATATTATCACGCTATCACCTACGGGGGAGGAGCTGTGAATCTTTATTTTTCTTACGCATTCTGTGACAGCGTGTAATCTAACGACGCATATTTAAATGTTGTTTTTCAGTAAGCCATGCTATTATCTAGCTTTACACTATGAAAATTACCCCATTTAAGTAATTTGGGCCGAAAAACATAGTTTAATGAATGTTAGTAGTATAAAGAAAATTTTGAAGCAGCACCCGCCATCTATGAGATTTCATTAAAATCAAATCAAGTTACATGTTGACACTTTTTGGAAATTAATAATTTAAATTTGATCATGTTGGCGAGGTTAGTAGTTAGTTATTCTTAAAATTCATAGATGGCAATGTTCATTTTCTTCATCAAAGTTGATAGTTCGTTTTGATGAATTCGAGTTCCAACAAAACCCTCAAAATCTTGAGCAGAGTTGAGGAAGACAATTAAAAAAAACGCGGTGTTAAGTATTACAAAAAAGTTATGTTCCTACTGGAGACGAAGTGATGAACGCGTGCTGAACACCTGTCTCAGTTCACTTCAAGATGTGGTCATTTCTATCGGCGGCAATCCACTGATCAAATATGGGTTACCAGCTCCCCAATCATCACCGCATCAAGACCGTGGAAATCGGGAGTATAACGCTGAGACAAATTACGATCCGGGCGAAATGACCACCACACGAAATGACCATGTCGCTTTGTTCTCTTCAGAGTAAAAACAAATTTATGACACCGTCCTTGAAAGCGTTGGGCATAACCAGGGTAAAATGTTTTTCTTGGATGCTCCTGGTGGAACAGGAAAAAACATTTGTTACCATTGACATACTTGCAGAGGTCAGTAGGCGAGGCAAAATTGCTATTGCTGTAGCGTCGTCGGGAATCGCTGCCACACTGCTTTCGGGTGGCAAGATAGCACATGCCATGTTTAAAATTCCCATCGATTTATAGAGCGCCGAAACGCCTGTTTGTGGTGTGTCACGTAACAGCGATAAGGGACACGTGCTCAAGGATTGCTTTCTGACCGTATGGGATGAGTGTACGATGGCCAATAGGAAGGCAGTTGAGGCCGTGGACAGAACCCTGCAGAACATCCGCAGGAACGAACATTTGATGGGTGGTGTCACAGTTCTGTTCAGTGGCGATTTCCGGCAAACGCTTCCCGTGGTGACACGGGGATCGAGGGCTGACGAGGTGAACGCTTTGTTGTGGTCACGAGTTTGTACGCCGCGCTTGACCATTAATATGAGAGCTCGGCTCGGCGGCAATGCACGTGCTCAAGAATTCTCCGATGTCCTTCTAAGTCTTGGCGAAGGAACTCTACCAAAAGAGGTGGTGCTTCCAGACTCTCTCGGTAGAGTGGTATCCAGCTTAGAAGAACTCATTCGCTGTGTGTACGGGGACATTAGTCGTATACCGCACCTGCAGAATTCTTGAGTGTGTGAGCGGGCCATTTTGACGCCCAAAAATGATCAGGCTGCAGCAAGTAACGAATGTATCCTCTCGGAAATGGAGGGGAATGAAGTGGTCTACACCTCGATAAACACTGTTGTCGAACAAGATGACGCCACACATTATCCCGTGGAATTTCTGAACTCCCTGTCAGCAAGTGGACTTCCAGCGCATACCATCAAGCTGAAGGTCGGTGTCCCGATTATGCTTCTTCAGAACCTATCTCCTCCGAAGTTGTGTAACGGGACCCGCCTTGAAGTCATCTCGCTCCACAGACACCATTAAGGCGAAAATTCTTACGGGTTGTGGCGTCGGCGAGGCAGTATTTATACCACGCATTCCCCTCATACCTCATAACTTCCCGTTCCAGTTCAAGCGCGTACAGTTCCCCGTGAGTGTTTGCTTCGCGATAACCATGAATAAGTCGCAGGGGCAGACACTGAGGGCAGCGGGTGTCGAGCTCAGGACGAGTTGCTTCTCACACGGGCAACTGTACGTCGCTTGCTCCCGCGTCACCAGTCCTGACTCTCTTTACATTTTGGCACCTGGCAGCCTAACTACCAACGTAGTTTATAGGGAAGTGTAGTAAGGTATGATACCTTTGTACGTATTTTTACTCTTTTGTGTACTGGAATGTATTCCTGAATTATTTTCTCTATTTCTTTCAGTCACATCTTATGACTGAACTCGGCAGGATTCCCATATAACTCTCTTCACTTGCAAAAAAAAACTTATATTTTAATGCTATTTTAAAAGTTGTTTACTTATATTGCTATAGCGACACTGGCATCTTAGGTATTTTTGGTGCTGTAGAGCCTTCACGCAGACGACGTCGCGGGCAGCAGCTAGTCTTAAAATAGAATTGATTCTAGTCGCCCATTCCAAAAGGTAGTTTTCGTATGGAGAAGAACGGGCAAGAAACTCCACCGTTACTCTTTTAAAATGTTTAGGTACAATATTTTGCATGGGTACATTAATTATATAATAACATGTGAGGACGATGCACCTACAATAAAATTACTATACCACAATAGGTAAAAGAATTAAAAACGAAACCAATACATATAAATTAATTATCTGATAGATACATGGTGCTCACATATTTACAAACATGGTACAAGCAAAACGATTTTAATTAAAAAACAAAATACAAGAAATAAGTCAGGGTGTGAGTAATAAATGTAAAAAAAAGAATAAAAAAATTTACAATTAAATTAGCAACCAGTTTGATTTTGTCTAGACTCTAGATTGTCCTAGGTGTGATAGGCAGTCGCTTCATGTAAAATACTGGTATTCAGTCTGCATCCGGTTAGACTGGAAGTCGACCCCAATGTAGATACTTGGGAAAAGGCTTGGCAGATTTTTTTAGGACTAACATTTAATTTAAGATTTGATCCTATTATATTTTCCGTATTCATTGATGTCAGCTATCGATTTAATATAAGTTCTGTGCGGGCCGCCGTTTTGAAAAAAGACAGGTTGCACTCCGGGAGTGCCGGCAGAAGTGAAAACTTGAATATTAACGTTGTATATTAAACATATTTTAAACACTTTATATACACCAATTTTACGAATACACAGCAGCGTTGCCACTACACAGACGGTCGAGCCATCAGCTGTCACCATCCATGGATGCGCGTGGCACGCTGTACATAAACACACACGAACACTCGCGCAAGCGCCCTGCGCCGCCTAAACGAAACAGCAGGCATATATTTTCGCGGGCCTGCGGACGGAGAGTAATGGGTAGCTCACCGTCCGATCAGGACCAGGCCCGTGCCGGACGGCGCGTACGTGTTCCACGCGCGCCTCAAAGAGATGTCAGCATAAAGGAAGGGGCCTGCCAGGGCCGAAGCCTGCCGGGGGTGCGGGATTGTCCGAAAGGGTTACCGCTACCCCGGAACATAAAGGGCTAAGGAAGGAACACGGATGGGTTTTAGTCAGTAAGAGTCTGACACTCCCTTCGCTCCACCCAGAGCGGGAGGGGTCATTTGATGATTTCCCATCCATAAAAAAAAGGCATATATTTTCGCCGCGCCGGCTGTCTAGTGTCTACTCTCCATCCGTCTTACGAATTTCCGATCAGGTCACGTGTCCTGACGCGAGTTTAACATTTTTTACCCATTACAAAAAAAGTGTACAACGCCGCTAAAAAAGTTTTCACTTAAAAAAAAAAATGGTGGGCAGGTGAGTATGCCACGGACCTTCAAATCCTTTTGAATCTAAATTATAATAAGGCTTGACATAACTAAGCAGTCTTTTATTCCTGACCGTCTTATTATAACCTATGCTTTTTAGGGATGTCCAATGACATGAAACTAGGTCGAGTATAGTTCATTACTCATTCGGTCAGTCATTCGGTTATTGCTCATTATTGACTGGTCAATCGCTTGATGGCATATGAAAACACGCGGGTTGCTATTGCGTCGAGCATTGAACTGGATATTAGATTTTGTGAATGGAGATCACGAAGAATAGAAAGAATCACAGACAGAAAGACAGAATGTTGACATGCTAATAGAATACATTTTGTATTGCTGTCTACACTTATAATAATTATAATATAATAATAATAATAACTTATGCTATACCTATACTCACTTACTCTTTCGGCGTGATAAAATGGTCCAACACAGAACTACATGCACTCGAAATTAAAACTAGAACAATTCTCACACAACATAGATATCACCACCCTAAATCGGCAATAGAAAGGGTAATTATGTCCCGAAAAGAGGGAGGCAGAGGGCTTATTGAAATATCACACCTACACAAAAGACAAATAATAAACCTAAAACAATTTTTCAATAGGAAAAAGAATACCAGCCAATTGCACAAAACAATAGTAGAGATAGATAAAAAATATACACCACTGAACCTTAGCGAAAACAATACTGAAACAATAGACAAAGCGAGACATATAGAAGAGATACATAAACAATGGAGGCAGAAAGAACTACACGGAAGACATCCAAATGATTTATACCAAACACACATTGATAAAGAAGCTTCAAACAAATGGCTGGAATTAAGTGGACTATTTCCAGAAACAGAAGGATTCATGCTGGCCATTCAAGACCAAATCATAAATACCAAGAATTATAGAAAATATATAATTAAAGATAACACAATAAGAAGCGATTTATGTAGAAAGTGCCACAGCAAACCTGAAACTATACAGCACATCACAGGAGCTTGTAGCACACTAACCCAAAACGATTACACTCATAGACACAATCAACTTGTTAATATTATACACCAGAAACTCGCAACAAAACACAATCTCATGAAGGATCCATACACACCATACTACAAATACTCACCTAGGGCTGTATTAGAAAACCAATCATACAAATTATATTATGACCGCACTATAATTACGGATCATACAATATATAACAATAGGCCCGATATAACACTTGTTGATAAAGAAAATAAACACACATACATAATAGATATAGCAGTCCCGAACACCAATAATATACAAAAAACTATCACTGAAAAAATCAGGAAATATACAGAACTACAAGAAGAAATTACCAGAGTTTGGAAAATGAATAGAGTAACAATAGTTCCAATAGTGGTATCAACGACTGGTATCATCCCAAAACAACTATTTATCAGTTTAAATGCAATCAATCTTTCCAAATACACATACCTTACACTACAGAAAGCTGCTATATTAAACACATGTCGTATAGTCCGAAAATTCTTACAATTAGATTTAGACAATAATTTCAATGCAGTACAAAACACCGAATCTACTCAGACTTAAAATCTCATCTTGGTTTACACCCGTGAGATTTTAATAAATACCAGGTTCTTGGAACCTGAGAAAATAAATTTTAAAAACAAAAATAATAATAATATTATAAAGAGGAAAGATTTGTATTTTTGTATGTTACGAATAAACGTAAAAACTACTGGACCGATTTCAAAAATTCTTTTGCCGTTAGAAAGCTACATTATCACTGAGTAACATAGACTATATTTATTACTAGAAAAAAATAGGGATCCTTAGAAATTCTACTAAAACCAACCCAAAGTGCAAAAAAATAGCCATAAAATGTCTTTCATCGCATGCGCTGCGGAAAGTATTGATGATAGAACAAAAAAATGTTCTACAATATTATAGAACATATCAATATCTACAAAAAATTTTGCGAGACCATATGTCCAACTATTGTAGTTATGTCACTATAACTACTTTTTTACATTTTAAAAGTTGATAGAAATGCCGATCAAAATCAGACCATGTTATCCATACCTTTGTTTTAATTCTTATCCAAATAAATTATTTTGTATTCAAGACTGTATCAATACCTGTTGATTACTTTTCGAATTATTGAAATCGGACATTCCATTCAAAAGATATTACGAAATTAAAAATGTCAGTATAAAAAAAAATACACGCCGACGACGCGCCGCGCGTCGCTCCATTGCGTGGGGCTCCACGCAGCCACAGCAGCGATAAAATTCTCGTGTCCACAGCGTTTGTAACAAAACTCCTCTGAAACGGCTTGACCGATTCTTATGAAATTTTGTGTGTATATTTAATAGGTCTAAGAATAGGACGTAAACTATTTTTTATTTTATTTTAACTACTACTATTGATCGTGTAGGGTAGGGATAGGGTAGGAGTAGGGTAAGAGTAGGTTAGGGGTACGGTAGGAGTAGGGTAGGAGTCGGGAAGGGGTAGCGTACGAGTAAGGTAGGAGTAGGACACCACGCGAACGAAGTCGCGCCGGGCAGCTAGTCCTAGATATAAGTTTTGTATATTGAAATCAGTATTGTATATCGACATTAGTAATGTATATGTATTGTTTATAATTTTGTATTTTTTTTAGGGAGAGGGAGGCCTTTGCCATGCAATAAGACAATACAGGAAAGTTAGATTAGATTAGATTGTATAGAATAGAATATTTATTTGCCAGAAACATGGTGTTTACAAAGGTGTTCATAAAATTGCAAAGTGCTACATGTCTCACCGTCTTAACGCTATGTATATTAACATAGTATTATTATTTGTTTTCAATCTATGTGTTGACATGCAATGTATTTATTTTTCAGTTTTTCTCTTTTATTGATATTGATTTCTATTGCTATTTATTATTAATTGGCCCAGTAGTAACTGACCCAACTTACGAGTTTCGTGGGTTCGAACCCAGACAGGCGCTTTACTTTGTGTACTTAAATCATTTCATCACCACTGCTCTCAATACGGTGAAGGAAAACATCGTGAGGAAACGGCATGCCTTACAACCAAAAAAAAATCGAAGACATGTGACATCTACAAACCCGCACTCGGCCCGCGTGGTAGATTACAGCCCACTCCCTCTCACAGAGAGGAGGTCTGTGTCCCAGCAGTGGGAACATTATAGGCTGACTTTGCTATTGTATGCACGGCTACACATCCAGCTATGTATATGTCGCAGCCAACTGGTTAAATTATCCGTTTAGTTAACCGCCTGGCCTTTGGAAGTAGTGCTCGCCTCGCTTCGCTCTCTCGGCTCGCACACGGTTGATCACAGTTCTAACCTAACCTAACCCATTTGGTCGGGGTGCCCTGGATTAGTTACTGCGACCAATTCGGCTCGCGCGTTATTGGTTACAGACATCCGACCTAAACTATAATTGAATATCATTCAGGCTGTTAGTTGAACGGCCGCCGTTTAGTTAAAAGGCTAGGCGGTTAACTAAACGGCTAATTAAACCAGTTGGCTGCGACATAGACATTTCCAATTTAAGTTGACTGCTGATTGTACGAAAAACCTATACAATGCAAAGTCAGCTAAAAGTGGAAATGTATAGCTTGATGTGTCGCCGTATGTACCAAAAATGCTCGTCATTTTTCCAACTCGTGTTTTTCATTCTAGCCTAATAATAACCCCACAGATTAATAATAGACCCACAGAAACCATACCTACTAATAATAATTATTATTATGACCTTCCTTTCAAATTGCGACATTTAATAATTAATAGTACATGGACTGCAATGACATCTATTGTTTTAATCGTGAGCTAGCTTGCCTTCGGGCGTTATTTGCGTTTGTCTTTTGTTTTTTTTTTTTAAGTGATTGTAGGTGTTTGATTGCAAATATAATATCATGCTTGTTGGCCCGAAGGGCTAAGCTGAGTTGTACGGTCAGCATCAAAAGTTGATTAAACACTTCAGTTTTTTTAATCTTAGTTATTGAGCAAAATATTTGTTCAAAATTGCAGCAGAAGAATTTTTTTTTGAATATATACACTAGTCTATTATTTGAAAAGCTAAAAATCAGTTTATTGAAAAAAGTTGTTGTCAATTTAATAACATGTAAAAATGATAGTGTTAATCGACTTTTGATGCTGACTGTACCTACGTTCAGGCGTGATCGAGGTCAAGAGCGGGCCCAATCAGCAATAAAAAAAAATACGTCACGTTCCGTCAGTGGTAACAAAACCAGTATAATTAGGCCTCTGATCCTATTGAAACTCCGTACTATGCTAGACCAGATCAAGGTCAGTGTTGCCACCGACTGTCGACTTTATCATAATACTAGCTTCAGCCCGCGACTTCGTTCGCCTGAAACTTCTTCTTTCCCCCAAGCCACCCCGTCGTATCGCATCACCCGCCCGCGCTATCACTTAACGTTCTTTTTGACTTTTTTTCTTTTAGCTCGGCTCCTAAGGGTCATAGCGTGATGTTAAATAGCCTATAGCCTTCCTCAAGAATTGGGCCATCAAATGCAAGAAGAATGTTTCAAATCCGACTGGTAGTTCCAGAGATTACCCCCTACATATGTACATACTTACAAACTTTTACCTCTTTATAATATTAGTATAGATATGCAGCCTATAATGTCCCCACTCCTGGGACACAAGGACACAAGCCTCCTCTCTGTGAGAGGGAGTGGGCTGTAATCCACCACACGGACCCAGTGCGGGTTGGTAGATGTCACATATCTACGAATTTTTGGCTCTAGGACATGCCGGTTTCCTCACGATATTTTCCTTCGCCGTTTTAAGAGCAGTGGTGATGAAATAATTTACAGAAAGTTAAGCGCCTGTCTGGACTCGAACCTACGACCGACTCGTAAGTCGCGACCGTTACCACTGGGTCACCCTTGCTCTGACTGTACCTACATGGGAAATTTATAAAAGAATGTTTTAACTAGTTTTAACAGTACTACAATTGTTTTAATTACCGTAGAAATAAAAACTTGACGCATGCGTATTGCAGGATGTTCCACTGGTCGAGTTTTTACCTTAAAAGATGGGCATATCTCAAGTATATTCAGGCATATCTGGTTAGACTGGTGCCCATTACCACATAGTTGGGTAAATAAAGACTATGGTGAGAATTTACTTCAAGTTTAGGTTTTATTTTTTGTGAACTTGTATAAAAAGAGTACCTAGGTAAAGACAGGGAAATTAATTGTATATCAAATTGATACACTACCGTCAAACGGGGTGAATAGGGATGCAGGGGTGAATCGGGACAAAACTTTAAAAGGGATTTTAACATTAAAATAATATAGTTTGTGACCAAAAAGGACCCTAATGTGTTTACTGTAATTTAATTAACGATTACGTACCCTTATTGACAACAAACTATATTATTTCAACGTTAAAAACCCTTTTAAAGTTTCGTCCCGATTCACCCCTGCATCCCTATTCACCCCGTTTGTAGGTACGTCAATTTGCTGTGTTAATAGCCATTTTATATAACTGTCAGAAATGACAGTTGTTGACAGTCGATTTTATAAAAAACTAGCTGACCCGACGAACTTCATACTGCTTCAGAATCAATTATCCGTTCCATAAAAAATGTATGAGAAAATGAAGTAGGCATCTTAATTTTTTTTTTTCGAGAATCCATATCTACGTAATATTGCAAATTCGAAAGTCTGTCTGTATGTTAACTTTTCACGCCTAAACCGCTGAACCGATTAGATGAAATTTGGTATAGAGATAGTGAGTCCCGGGGAAGGTGTTAATTTCCTTTACATGGTGGTGCACGGTGAAGGAAGCTCTACCGCCATGTATAGTCGTCAGGGAGTAAGTTATGGAAAGGAACTGTTAAGCAGTTTTACTACCAACTTAGATTACTTATCCGTATTTTAAACTAGCTGCGCCCCACGGTTTCACCCGCGTAAATGTCGATCTCGTAGGAATATCGGGATGAAAGTAGAGTTTATGTTAATCCAGGGTGTCAGCTACCTCTATACAAAATTTTATCAAAATTGGTCCAGTCGTTTGTGCGTGAAGAAGTCACAAACATATAAACACACACAGTCACAAACTTTCGCCTTTATAATATTAGTGTGATTACAACTCTGTTATTATTTGACAGTTATATGAAATGTCTAGATAAGTATTACGGCAAATTGACGTAGATTGTCAATTTGCTTGAAAATTCATTTCCCTTAGGTAGGTACTGTATTTTAACTTGTAACGGAATTCGTAACTAACCTTTAACAATAATCGAAGGATCACCTTCTCATTCCAATACATTTTAATAATAACAAACCTCTATCATAATTCACAATGACTAATAAGTAAAACTCATTTAAAAAAAGAACATTACACAGCCTACATTTTATTAAATCATCACATTTTTTTTTTTAACTGACATGACTTAACTTTGAATTTCGAACGCATTATTCTACCTGGCCAGTCAGCGGCCGGAATAAAAAATCTTTGTAACAGCGGGATATCGATCCAAGGGATACCACACAGCGAACTAAACATAATAAGCGGTAATGGACGTTGATAGGACATAATAAAAAATGTTGCCCAAAACATGTTTCGATTCAAGAATTTATTAAGTACATACTTAGTTGCGTTTAGGTGGAAAATGTGGGAGCAAGGTTTAGAGTTTGTGTTGGTGAAAAAATAGGATTAATGTGGGAGTTGCTTGTGCCGACTAGTTGACTTTTAGGTACAAGCAACAATCATATTCATCCTACTTCTTATTTTCTTGAATTTCGCTGTTTATTTTCTTGAATTTCAAAGTTAGACCCTATGTAAGTAAATATTGTTTGAAACATTAGAACTACCATTTAATTAGTTCTCCCATATAATGATGACCTTAATTAAATGCAACTAGGCCAAGCTCACACTAATTACATAGGCACCTACTAATAGATATCAAAATATTCACCCAATGTCACTTAAGAAAATACCGAAACGTGCATAACAAAAAAGTAAAATACAAACTGTATTTTCGAATCAAAATAATTCGTTCCAAACTTAAAATGACGCACAAAACTCAACATAAACGCTAAAAAAAGAAACAAAACACAATGAACAATTTTTCGAATTTCGAATTCGCATTCCGTTTATTGTAACGTGCGTTTAGCCAGCGGGCGTCGAATTTATTTGAACGTTCCAAATGATCTCGAATTAGGAACGTATCAATTTTTTTATATGCTAACTTTTTAATGATTATCGGACTAAGCTGAATTTATTGAGCCTCGGTCACATTGAGTATGTTAAACGCATTTTTGTATTGGCAGATTTATTTGTACAACATGTTTTATGGAATAATATTATGGATATTAATGGAATTAGCGTTTTTCACTCTCACTCACTGCAACTCACTGCAATGCAGTGAGTAGGTATTAGTGACATTTTCTTGTTAGATACTTATTATATTCGAAAAACTAGAAAATGTTGACAAGGGCAGCGTAAATGAAATAGCATATTATAATGTGAATTTGTTGCATGCGAAAAATGTGATTAACCTTTAAATTACCAATTTGAATAATTTTTAAAGATATTGCTAATCCATTGCTTCATCTGTTCGTAAAATTCATCAGCTAAACAATGTAAATAACGCAATGATTGTTTTTGAACTGTCAAAATGAAAGCGATTCTTGCTGATAGTGTGTTACGCAATTACCCCGCAGTAGCAGTTAGTTAATAACTACTTTGTATTAATTAATAAATAAAGGGCTTCGTAGATCCGTAGCATACTTACCTACTTTCGCGCCATTTTGTACTTTTTTCAAAATGGCGGCCACGCATGTAACCTATATAAATCGATAGCTAACATTAATGCAAACAGAAAACATAATGGGACCACACCCCGTAAAGCGTCACATTTCCGAGATATTAACGTTCAAAGTTGATCACGTGACATCCATATCAACTTTGAAATATACAACAAAATGGCGCGACACTAGGTTTGCCAGCATCCATATAAAAATCTTTAATCCCCTAAGTAGATCACATTACCGTATGTAAAAAAGTTCACGATCTACCAATATGAACCCGCCTTAAAGTATTTATGCAGATTAGCTGATATTTTGAGATTTCGTTCCGTTTCTTAATTTCTTATATTTTATTGGAAAAGAAATAAAAGTTGTTGACATTATTATAGACTACTGTTTTATGGAACGATTTGAATTTCGATTTGAATGATTTGAGTTTTGTTTGTGGCCAGTTCGTAGTATTTCAAATTTGACCGTTTAATTTAAATGTGTGTTCGATTCATGTATTAACGTTTAGTGGGAAAATATCTGATTGCATGGTCGAGATTGTTAATAATTGGTAATTACTAATGGAATTAAACTGTTATTGGAAAAAATTACATATAAAAGCGATGTAAAGGTGCGCAGATTTTTGCTGGGAGCGTGAAATAAATTGATGTTACTAGTCAGTAACAAACTCTATAACGTTATAACTAAGTCTAGTTATAACATAACATAACATCACGCCTATAATCTCCGAAGGGATAGACAGCGGTGTACCTATAGTACCTATACCCATATTTCACCAGTTATGTTTAAGACCCATGTAAAAGGGGGGCGAGTCTATTGCCATCAACCGGGCACAAATCTAGACCCCGGGCTGCTACTGAGAAATTTCTGATGGAAAAACCTAATAACACTTTTCCCGACCTAAGAGTCGAACCCAGGACCTCATGTTCAGCAGTAGAGCTTGCGATCCCTAGACCAACGAGTCAGTCACTGGCTTGGTCATACCTAACTATGCAGGTTACTGTTTAAACAAAAAATATATCTTTGGAGTTGAGCCAATGTCACCCAACACTCCCCTCAAGAAGAAAAATCTAAAGAAATGACTACCAGTTCTGTGATCAGAGTGGCAGTTCGCGTAATTTTAAGAACGTTCACAGTCTGATCTCTGTCTCAATCTGGCAAATACTCTTTAGCTAATTATACCTGATCGTTCGACCCGTGCGGCTGTTATTACTTAGCCAAAAGCTCCCCATACGTTCCAATAAAGAAAAACTTTTTTACAAAAAATAACATCCGACTTCAAAAAAAAAAACTACATCGTGATAAATAACTTTAATATCGGAAGTCGGTGTCGTTGGTTCCGCATTTTCGTTTTTTGATACCGACTTCCGAAATTAAAGTTATTTTTCAATCTGTAGTGTTTTTTTTCTTTTTGAAGTTGGTTGTTTTTTTTTGTGAAAAGGTTTTTATTTTTCACTTTTTAGTTCTACCTTCCCTACACAAATTCAATTACCACATGTGCATTGAAGAATTGAAGACACCGACTAGAAGAAACATCAAAATTCGCATAGAAATGTCGGAGACGCAGTACATTAATGCATATAACTTCGTACATAAGAATAATTACCTAATGTATAATATACTAAAACCTTTCTGAAAGTATGTAGATCACATTAATGAAAGAATTATTAAAATCGGCTCATTAGTTTTTGAGAAAATCGCGGTCATACAAACATACATACGGGTCGAATACAGAACCTCCGTTTTTGAAGTCGGTTAAAAATAGATAATAATGGAAGGTAGGCCCACAAATCAAGCATTTTTTTCAAACATAACACCATCAATTTAAACGGATGAGTGTATCTAAATCAATACATAACAGCCCAGACATCAATTAACGGCCACCCATATCCATCAATAAATTAATATTTTCCAAATGTCATCGTAGCGGCGGCCATTTTAAAAATTCAAACGTCGAACACAAATTCGCGCTCCGTTCTGTGTTCGTGAATTTGCGTATTTTAGGCGCGTTCGCTTTAGCGTTCATTTGTGTTAAATGTCTCGGCACTAATGGAGTATCAATGGCGAACAGATAAGAAATACGCCGTAATTAACGCGAATATCGACCTTTAGCCATTGAAAAGCGTTTACGATGCCATATTTTTGTTGTTCTATAAGTTATTGAGCGGGTGGTAATGATTTGGAAGGGTGTTTTTGGCTTGGCTTTATTTTGTAAAGGAGGTGAATTAAGGAACTTTTATAAGATGCTCAAAGCATGCATTTTATGCTACCTACTGTGGTTACAACTTACGTAGGCATCAGTATTTTACGAGTACATGGAGCGACTGTCTATCTGACCTCCACAACCCCCATGGTAATACGATACCCCTTGGCATGACTCGTCAGACTTTCTGGCTTCTGACGACCCGTAACAACTATGAAAGATCCACCAATAACAGCCGGGACCACCGGCTTAACGTGCTTTCCGAGACACGGTGGGGTCTTGGTATGTAAAGATAGTCACTCATCCACGGAACAACCGCGGCAAGCGTAGCTTAACCAGATCGATCGACCCGTGCGGCTGTTATTACTTAGCCACGGGCCCCTCTAAATATTGACACCTATTAGTCCCAATTTCTCTAAAAATATTAAAACGATTAATCGGATAGAATCATGAATCATTTTCAAAGTAAACATCTCGAGTAATCTTTGGTTCATGTCATCACTAGTCTACATGACGTAGCATTTTAAACTTCGAACAGTCACGATTTTCGACACACGATTTTGCGTTCTTTATTCGGAAATTTGAAAATGTACGTTAACACCACTTTGTTTGACTGTCATTTCTGTTTTTGTTAGGATTAAGGTTAGTTTTGTGATTCAAAACAAGCAATGAATGTTGTATTTTTAGATGTTGTCGACTTTGTCGTATATTTTAAGGTGTGTTCCAAAACGTTTTTGTATGAAGCGATGACTGTAAGCTTGTTTTAACAAAAGATGGACGCTTTTACTTTTGCGTTATATACTTGTCTTATTTTTACCCGACTGCTCCAGAAGGAGGGTAATGTTTTCTTAAAAAACATATTTTTAAATTTTTTGCATGTTTGTCTGTTCATTTCGGCTAATCTCCGAAACGGCTGGAGCCCTTTTCGCGTTACTTTCACTGGCAGATAGCTAATTTTATAAGGAGTAACACAGGCTACTTTTGTCCTGGTAACACGTTCCTATGGAATAATTTTCAACATCCACACGTGCGAAGCCACGGAGAGAACCTAGTCTTTTTATAACTCGTCCTAAAAATAGTATATTTTACCCGCGAAGCAACATTGCAGCCAGTATTTCTGTTTGAAGAGGAAATTATGCTCGTGTAATTCTAGTACAGACCTTAACACTTGTTTAGCTAAGAATTAAATACGGGCCTATCAGGCTACTTAATGCAAACAGTACACCAAGGCCCCGGCGAGATTCGAACTCACGATCTCCTGTTTACTAGACAGGCGCTTTAACCAACTAAGCCACGGCGCCTATGTTACTGTGGGCAATTTTTTGCATTGACCTACGAGACATGGATGCCTTACCTATAGCTTCATCATTATCATTCTGCCTAGCCTTTTCCCAACTATGTTGGGGTTGACTTCCAGTCTAACCGGATGCAGCTGAATACCAGTATTTTACATGGAGCGACTGCCTATATGACCTTCACAACCCAACTACTGGGTAATACGATACCCCAATTGTAAGACCGAAGTCGGTCCGTGGATGGGTGACCATCTTTACATACCGAGACCCCTCCGTGTCTCGGAAAACAAAGCCGTTGGTCCCGGCTGTCATTCGTAGATCTTTGACAGTCGATCATCATTACGGGTCGTCAGAAACACAAGTCTGACAACCAGTCTTTACAAGGGGTTTCGTGTTACCCCGTTACTGGGTTGTGGAGGTCGGATAGGCAGTCGCTCCATGTAAAATACTGGTATTAAGTTGAACCCTAGATTGGAAGCCGACCCCAGCGTAGTTGGAAAAAGGTTAGCCGACTTCTACTCGTATCAATATCTTCCCGATATCGGGAACCCACTATAAGGGATGATTTATACATATTAGACTGGGCCGTTCCCGGGGCGTGCCGTGTACGTGGCCCGGATGGCGCACGGATTTGAAACGTTACATACATTTTGTATGAAGCAGTTTATATTACACAGTGCATGATCCGTGTCTCGTCCGGGCCATGAGATACGGATCATGCACTGTTATGCTACGTTCACGGCACGCCCCGGGCACGGCCCGGTCTGATATAAATCATCCCTAAATCTATTGTATTAATAATAGATACGCCTCAAAAGTTCTACAAACACAAACAATTCTATGACAATAATATGTGACGAGTGACAACACTACTGTCATAAATCAATATTGAACGCAGGTACAGAACCCGCGCGTTAACATCGAGGCACATTGAGTTTTATACATAGAATAGCTCATGCCAATATGCATACGTATAAACTAAAAAAAATTCGCGAGACAGAAGTGCAGGGGACAGAGGACAGGGTGCAAGGGTGACGTCCAAGGTGTGCCGGGCGTACATAAAGTCAAACAATTTGGTATACAGGCCAAAATAATGAAAGCCCGCTTGTACCGCAAATCCATATTATACCTACGTCCATTATACAGGGTGAAATTAAGTTCATGGGCATCCTTTTAAAGGGTCATTGTAATCATCATTATGAATAATTTTTACTATGGGACTAAACCTAAAATCGCGAAAAAAAAAATCTGCTGTTCCTTCCATTTATGTTCACATAACTCGTCAAAATGTAGGGAAGAGCTGATTTTTTTCACGATTTCAGGTTTGGTCCCATAGTAAAAGTTGTCCAAAATGATGATTACAATGACCCCTTAAAAGGATGCCCATGAATTTAATTTCAGCCTGTATATTACAAAAGCAAAAGTAATTCTGTTTGTCTGTCTGTTACCTTTTCACGCCTTAACGGCTGAATGGATTCGCACATATGTAAATTATACTTTATATTCCTGGTAGTACGTTTCCATTGCATAATTTTCAACCTCCACGGGGGCGAAGTTAGGGGCAAAATCTAAACGAAAGCAACTAAACAAAAATGCGATAAACGTATTTAAAACATCTTTCTATCTGTGTCAACTACAAACGATTGACAGAAACAAAAGGACGTTTTAAATTAGTTTAGCGCTAAATTCGATTAGTGATCAGTGGCGCCAGCAGCTCTAAGAGAATAACATAATTAGCCTATAACGTTCCCACTGCTGGGACACAGGCCTCCTCTCTGTGAGAGGGAGTGGGCCGTAATCCACCACGCGGGCCCAGTGCGGGTTGGTGGATGTCACATGTCTTCGAATTTTTGGTTCTAGGACATGCCGGTTTCCTCACGATGTTTTCCTTCACCGTTTTGAGAGCAGTGGTGATGAAATAATAATTTACACAAAGTTAAGCGCCTGTCGGGGTTCGAACCTACGACCTACAACTTGTAAGTCGCGACTGATACCACTGGGCCACCACTGCTCACCACTGCACCACTGCTCTAAGAGAATGATATAAAGCAAATGACTACTTATTACACCATATTACACTGATAACATTGTTTAAAAGGTCAAAGTGACAGACAGTCTGTCACTTTGACATTGAGTTGATTAAGCATGATTACGGGCTGTTCATTTATTACGTATGACGATTTGAGGGGATATGGGTCTTACGTAGGGGTGGGAAGGGTCTAGATTGTTCTTAGATCACAAAGGTAAACAAAAATTTTTTTTTCTACTTTTTCTTTTTGCAAATTTGGTGGAGGGGGTTTTTTTACCGAGGGGTCGGGGGGGGGGGGGTATAGGCGTCAGAAAGTGGCCAAAATTGTCTTATGTGATAAATGAACAGCTCTTTACGGAGTTTCAATACAATAACCCCCTTACCACAGGATAAATAGTACAAGCCCTTACTAATAAACGTTGTATAGCGTCTGTACAGTTACACAACGCTTTGTCTTCTTCTTTCGAAAGTCAAATTACTGACGACTGAAAGAGAGAAATCGGTGTGTAACTATTCATTGATATAATACGTTTATTAGTAAGGGGTTATGAGACCAGCTATTACTCATTTTTTTTGCCACTGCAAGCGACCCACCCGTACCAAATAGCTCGTTCGACTATACATATACTTACCTAGGAACTAATTGAATATTGCCACTTATCTGCCTAACCTTTTCCCAACTATGTTGGGTTCCGCTTCCAGTCTAACCGGATGCAGCTGAATACCAGTATGTTACATGGAGCGACTGCCTATCTGACCTCCACAACCCAGCTACATGATTAATACGATAGCCCTTGGTAAGCCCTTACTGGTTGTCAGACTTTCGGGCTTCTGACGACCCGTAACGACTGTCAAAGATCCACGAATGACAGCCGGGACCAACGGCTTAACGTGCTTTCCGAGGCACGGAGGGGTCTTGGTATGTAATGATGGTCACCCATCCACAGACCAACCGCGGCAAGCGTAGCTTAACCTGATCGATCGACCTGTGCGGCTGTTATTATTAAGCCAACGATTTTGAATATTGCCTAATGCACTCAACCAAACTTATCAATGTATGCCAAAATATTATTATTATTATTTAATTATAAGCCTGTATTGTCCCACTGCAGGGCAAAGGCCTCCTTTCCCTCTTTCCACGTTTCCCGATCTACTGCGATTGTGGGCCAATCCTTTAAGAAGGAGTCCAGCTCATCCCGCCATCTCTTTCTGGGCCTGCCGCGCAGTCGTTTCCTGCCATTTGGGATCCACTGAGTGGTGACTTTTGCGTATTGCTGCTCCAACATGCGACAGATATGGCCAGCCCAGTTCCACTTTAATCCAGCAGCTGTGCGGCCGGCGTCCGCTATTTGTGTTTTGGAACGAAGTATGGAGTTCTTAATGCGGTCAGTCAGTTTGACACCTAGTATACTTCGTTCCATAGCCCGTTGGCAGACTCCAAGTGCGGACTTTTAACGCTTTGTAAACTAAACTGTCTAAACCCCTTCCCAATATGAACGATACAAAGCGTCAATATATTGCCAAATCTATTCTAAAAAGTCGAAAGTACTTGATTCTATAATCTCAGGTAGCCACAAACATTGCCACCCTAATTTTTTGTCATCATATTAATCTTTCACACTGTATTTAAGACCTTTTGTGTAAATTCAATGGACCCAGTAGATTTGGGGACAATAGATTTCATAAGTATTGTTACTATACCTACTATGTTTTTTAGGGTTCCGTATCCAAAAGGGTGCCTACGGGACCCTATTGCTAAGGCTCCGCTGTTCGTTGGCCTGTCACAGGACTGTATCGGCCGCTGCTATAACAACAAAATAATAAAGAAAGAAAATACGAAAAAAAAGTGGAGAGTAATACCTACTTATCTGTATTTTTCTTCGAGGTACAAAGCTGATTGTGTAATACAAATTAATTATTGTGATATTTTTTTGTAAATATACAACGTTAATTCTATGATCCAAATAAATGATTATGTTATTTTTAGTATTTAATAACGTTAAGGTTGTGTTATTTGTGTTTTTTTAATCAGATTTTTTCAGATTTGATTAAAAACTCCATTATGCTTAAATAATTTATTTCATTTGTATGTAGATAAACTATGCATACGTCAATGGGGACAAACGAAAGGATATTGTATAAGTTCCCGTTGTCCCTATAACGTGAAAGCATCAATGGAGACAACGGGAAGGAAATTTTGTGACTTCCCGTTGTCTCCATAATGGGGACAGCGTCAATGGGGACAACGGGAACAGACCATAAAAACAAGAAACATATTTTTTTTATAAGAGTATATTTTTAATGACGTGTTAATATACGGAACCCTGCATGTGCGAGTCCGTCTCGCACTTGGCTGCTTTTTTAAATTATATGCATAGGGAAGTGAGCGCTCTGGTTTCCTATTGAAGAACCCGCCTCTATAGGTACAAGAGATTCTCAATGGCTACTGATTCAAAACATTTAAATCGTTAGAACTGCATATACCGTATTTAGGACGCAAGAAAAAGTGACCATACCGAGAAGAATGTGCTGACGCAGCTCGCGTGGAACTGTATATATAATATGATACGATGCAATATTTTATCTCATGAAGCGACGCGTTCTTTACTTGTAGTAACCAAGCGTACAAACACATTGTGAACGTGTGTGTTATAAAAATATGATTTTTGGCATTTTCAATCTCAAATAGCAGCCGGGGGTTTAGTTGTAGGCTTTCACTGTAATAGTAAAAATAAGTTTAATAAAAACTAAAACCTGACTACTGAAATGGATGAAACCATAAAGTACCTTCCCGTGATCGCATAGTTTATAATATGTTAGTACAATGGCATGCGACCACGGGAAGGTACTTTCTTGTTTCATCCTTTTCAGTAGTCGGGTTTTAGTTTTTAAACTTATTTTTTATTTAATTATTTAAGGGCTTATTTGGATAATATTTATATTTTTGAAATGTGCTAATTAAGCCCTTTCATTTGATACCCCACACGCCGTGATTATTTTTTTTTTTAATTGTAGACTGTCGCTGTAATAGGAAAAATGCTCAAGATGTTATTTCCCATAAGAAAATAGTACTTTTTTATTCTGACCGGCATTTTAATATTTGGGTTTAAATGTTCGACACTTAAATGATGTCCTTTTAATAAAATCGGTTTAGCCATTTGGGAGCTACGATACACCCCTCTGTTTTTGTCGGGGGTTAAAAATACATTTATTTTTATATTCTATAGTATTCAGTATACCCATTAACAAACTAGGTCGGTATTAAAATCTCACAAATTCGAGGAATTTATCATTTTACATAATAAAATACCTCCATAATCACGGCTTCATTATAATAATTAAGTAGGTATGGTTAATAAAATTTATAATATCATTAATTAATATTTCATTCATATATGCCAGTAATTAATAATAGGACGGGTTAACAAAAGGCAATTAATTGGTGGATAATCTTTTTAACTGAAATTATAGATAATTTAAAAATGAATTCAGTTTGATCTTAGATGCAGGGACGACGTCACAAACTACTAAATTGTCTTCATTATTTTGATACTAGCTGCTCCCCGCGGTTTCACCCGCATAAGTCTCGATCCCGTGGGAATATCGGGATAAAAAGTATCCTATGTCCTTCCTGGGACTAAAGCTATCTCTATACCAAATTTCATCTAAATCGGTTCAGCGTTTTAGGCGTGAAAAGGTAACATACAGACAGACAGACAGAGTTACTTTCGAATTTATAATATTAAGTACCTATGGATTAGTCGGCCGTTGCCAGCTCTACAACCAAAATTTTTGACTTGTTACCATATTTTTATCTATTACATGTTAAGCCAAAATCACATCAATATAATCGGGTATTTAAGTTAATGGGATACCAGCCCGCATGGCTCGAAATCCAATATGTATCAATGTGATACTAATTCAAAGTAATGTATGCAAGGGAGATTAATTATAATCCAATAAACATAAGATATTATTATAGGGGTAGTGTGAGAATCTCTGGTTGAAAATAAATTATTTATTTTTCCGTGCGAAATGAACTACACGAGAATAGGTCGCATTTATAATACTAGTTTGACACTTCCCGTGACCCAAGGGCTGGCTTTTACCTTGGCCAGAGGCTAAGCATTGCCGTACAACGTGGTAATTTATTTATTTATCCATTTACTTCACGCATCAAGGCCCATATAAAACACATACAATACAATATTAATATTAACTTAAAAATACAATGAATACATACAGCATTATAATTAGGTACTCTAAAAAACTAACTAAACACGAAGTGTCTGCATCGTGTTTCGCTGACTGGTGTCATGTAGCCGGCCACGGAACCGGCGGTACACAACACCCTTCAGCCAGAACTCTTCCTTAAGGAACTTCTCGAGATGGTGTGTCGGAACACGCACCACAAACGACTTGAAGTTCGTGTTGTGACGCGACTCGAACTTCTCGACCCTCAAAGTCCAGTTGGTCTTCACACGCAAGTACTCCACGATCTCCTCAACCTTCGTGGAGTGGTGCAGTCTGGACACGTACAGCTGCGTCGTCGGGATTGCTGGGTCGTGGGGACTGTAATGCCGCCAGTCTCTTGGGCACATTACCAGTCGACAGTGATGCGGATGAATTTTTCGTAATTGAATTAATGGACCGTAATAAACGACGCGGGCCCATTGCGGGTTGGTAGAGATGTGACATGTCTTCGAATTTTTGGTCTTAGGACAAATATTATAATGTCACTCCGAGTTACAATATTTAATTAAAAATGGACCGACTTTAAATCTGATGACTACAGCACTGTTGTTTATTCACATTAACCCCCTTACTAATAAACGTATTACCTTAGATATCAGATGAATAGTTACACACCGATTTCTCTCTTTCAGCCGTCAGTAATTTGACTTTCGAACGACAACGTTTATTAGAAACGTTGTATAGCGTCTGTATAGTTACACAACGTATACTTCTTTCGAAAGTCAAATTATTGACGACTGAAAGAGAGAAATCGGTGTGTAACTATTCATCTGATATAATACGTTTATTAATAAGGGGGTTAGTGTGTTACGCAATTACCCCACAAAATGCCATAGAATAGTTAAGATAGATCATCATCTGCCTAGCTTTTTCCCAACTAAGTATGTTGAGGTAGGCTTCCAGTCTAACCAGATGCAGCTGAATACCAGTATTTTACATGGAGCGAGCCTATCTGACTTCCACAACCCAGCTACTGAGTAATACGATACCTCTTGGTTAGACTAGTTGTCAGACTTACGGGCTTCCGACTACCCGTAGGTAACGACTGTCAAAGATCCACGAATGACAGCCGGGACCAGCGGTTTAATGTGCTTTCTGAGGCATGGAGGGGTCTTGGTATGTAAAGATGGTCACCCATCACGTACCAACCGCGGCTTTTGTAGCTTAACCTGATCGATCGACCTTTGCGGCTGTTATTACAAAGCCACCAGCCCCTCAATAGTTATAACAGATATTATAGCATAATAATTCTAATTGGGGAGGGGCTTGTGGCTTAGTAATAACAGCCGCACGGGTCAATCGATCAGGTTAAGCTACGCCTGCCGAGGTTGGTCCGTGGATGGGTGACCATCTTCACATACCATGAAATCTCCATGCCTCGGAAAAGCACGTTAAACCGTTGGTCCCGGCTGCCATTCGTGAGTCTTTGACAGTCGTTACGGGTCGTCAGAAGTCCGAAAGTCTGATAACCAGACTTACCAACGGGTATCGTATTACCCAGTAACTGGGTTGTGGAGGTCAGATAGCCAGTCGCTCCATGTAAAATACTGGTATTCAGCTGCATCCGGTTAGACTGGAAGCCGACCCCAACATAGTCGGGAAAAGGATAGGCAGATGATGAATTCTAATGGGGAGTTTGGTGGTAAACGTTAATTCCGGGAAATGTTGTACATAAATCAGTCCACACATCCTTGACCGATAAGCCCTTTTATACCAAGATAATCCGAATATAAGACATGCCAATGACGTCAAGGTACGCCCAATAACCGGACAAGCTTAACAAGAGTATTCGTGTAACAATACGTCGTAAAAATAATGAGGCATTGTTCACTGCGCTAGAGGGCCCGACATATTGGTGCGGAGTTAGGAGACTGGATAAGGCTAAGGGCTTTTGGCATCTAACTGGTAAAAAAATAATATGAATGATGATAATATGTACTCACAAGGCCAATTCTCGGAAATCTAGTCGCAGTTAATAAGACAAAGTCTAGTGGCAGTCTCATCTCAGCGGCAAACAAATGTCAAAAACTTGTCAAAAAATGTAGGGATTTTTCAGGTATTTTTGACAGATTGAGACTGGATCAGACTATAAACATTTTTAATATTACGAGAATTGCCCCTCTGTATTGAGAAGTGCGCATTTTGCAAAGTGCACATTCTGCGAAGTGCACATTCTGCGTCAAACCCTTATGATGTGTTAAAGCCCTTTTGGCATTATAAACACGAGTTTTCTTTCTGTTTTCATAGTTTTAATGGTTGTTTGCTATATTAGTTCATGAATAAACACATTTTTCTATCTCTCTTTTGGTATCTTAATGATATTAATTACTAAATCGGTTATACAAAACACTTTTTTCTGAAATAATTTTAACAACAGATTATTTTACCCACATATAAATTCCCCCGACTTGTTTTTTTATGTGTTTGTATTTTTTCTTTGTGTCATTTTTTATTCAAATCAATGTGTCTCTTATATTCCTAATTGATCTAAACCGTCTAAACCATAATAATTTCTATGATAATTAATTTTTAATTCAACATTTTAACATGAAAGTAAATCCTTCTAAATAAGTTCTGACTCAATTGACTGCAAATTAACCAGCTAACCACGCTCAAAATCACAAGCCACTTCCATCACCTCTACATCTGCGCACAATGTTCGATAACCCGCGTATATTATATAAAAACAATACCATCGCATGGAAGCGCGACTTTCACTGATGCACCGATTGTACTACAAGGCTGCCCCGCGGTGTTGCCTGCTAAACTCGCGTGTCGGCTTCCGGGGTGGGCAAGCAAGGTTGGCAGAAGTAAAAAAACGAAAGAAAAACGAGAAACGATGAAAGGTCGTGAGTTCAAATTTCAAACCTCATTGGCACAGATTTTTATATTTTTGAGGGTTCATATGTTGTTAGGGAAACATAAACTTTGTAGAGTTTCGTAGCACGCGTAGCACTTTGGCGTAGACAAGCGTAGCATCGCGTAGATGTCAACAGATTATATCTGAATTTCGGGGTGACCTTTTTTTTATGGATGGGAAATCATCAAATGACCCCTCCCGCTCTGGGTGGAGCGGAAGGGAGTGTCAGACTCTTACTGACTAAAACCCATCCGTGTTCCTTCCTTAGCTCTTTATGTTCCGGGGTAGCGGTAACCCTTTCGGACAATCCCGCACCCCCGGTAGACTTTGGCCCCGGGAAGGCCCTATCCTTTTTGCTGACATCTCTTTGAGGCGCGCGTGGAACACGTACGCGCCGTCCGGCACGGGCCTGGTCCTGATCGGACGGTGAGCTACCCATTACTCTCCGTCCGCAGGCCCACGCCTACGGTGGCCGGGAGTCGTCACGCGGCTCCCGACGCCCGGAGCGTCTCCCGCGGCGGCTGGGACGTGAGGCTCTCTCCCTCAGCAATCCCGCCACCTCCTTCGCTAGCATGACTGCTTCGCTGAAGGAGGTGACTGCCTCCCACTCCCTCTCGCCCTGGACCATGGCTTGAACCAGGGCCGGACGCGAGAGGTCGCCGCCGCTGCCGATCGCTTCTACGAGGGCACGGCGGTGCTTCGCCCAAACGGGGAGTTCAGGGTGACCTACGGGAGAGATTTTAGGTGGTTAGGTTAGGTTGGTGGAGTTATTTAAATACTACATTACAAGCATAAGTGAAGCATACAATCAGTCATGATCTCACGGCTGGCACACAGGAGGCAAAACTACCATGCGTCCAGTTTGGGTTGGTGAATTGTCACATGTCGTGTTCTAGAACAAGCCGGTACCCTCACGATGTTTTCTTTCACCGTTTTTAGAGCAGTGGTGATGATATAATTTGCACAAAGTAAAGTATGAAGGAGAGTAGTGGTGGCCAAGTGGTAACGGCCGCGACTTACAAGTTGTAGGTCGTAGGTTCCAATTCAGACAGGCGCTTTATTTTGTGTAAATTATTTAATTACAGTGGTAATGAAATAATTTACACAAAGAAGAGAGCAGTGGCTCTCAAAACTAGTGGCTCTATAAACTAAGTGATAAAAATTTGTATTATTGAAGCTAACTTAAAAACTACCCAAACAAAGTTAATACATTTTATATGGGACCACCCCTGAGGCGTACCTTATCCATTACAAAAATAATTTTGCTAATCGGTTTATAAATAACGAAGTTATGAGGTAACAAAAAAATAAAATATTAAAAAAATCAACCGAATTGAGAACCTCCTCCTTTTTTTAATAATAATATAATAAACCATTTATTTTCAGGTAACAAAGCCCCATAGATACATAACTTAACCTAAGTATACATAATAATATAGTAACAATTTTGTTAGTAAATAAAACATAATAACTATGTTAGTATCACTTACATTAGTTGTTTTTGAAGTCGGTTAAAAATAGCAGTGGTCTATTCCTTCCCGGGGAATTATAAAACTTGAAGAGCGAAGTACCTAAAGTTGGAAAACGCGTTTTGGCAGCCGATCTCTATAGTAAATCTAGCAAAGAACTGCGTCGTTTAAACTATACCCCAGTTTCAAGAGTCATAAAAAAGTTGTAAAATCAACTACAGTAAAAGTCTTCTAACATTTTTATGTGTAGTTTCTACTACTTTTGGTACATTGTACCTCTAAACTTGTTTCGATCTTTCTTCTCAGAGTAGTCAGATAGGAAACGCCGACCTCATCTACTTAGTTTTTAAAACAATAAATTATTGAAGTGTAAAGGTATGATTCCGATCTCGGCAGCACGCAGCAGTGCTGCCGCAGCACTGCTGGTCCCCATATATTCTCTATAGGAATGTCGCGCAGCATTGCTGCCGTGCTCGGAATGTCATCTCATATAAACCTATAGAAAATGTATGAGGACCAGTAGTGCTGCGACCGCACTGCCGCGGCAGCACTGCTGCGTGCTGCCGAGATCGGAATCATACCTTAAAAGTGTTGTGCAAACCTACTTACAAAAATAAAATCATTTATTGTAAGTAGGTTTGCATACATACGGGTCGAATACAGAACCTCCTTTTTGAAGTCGGTTAAAAATAAAATCATTTATTTATTTCAGGCGACGCAGGTCCATAGATAAATCATTATTTTTATTATTATAAAATAGTACTTCACTAGCTTGCTCGTGTGCTGTTCTGAGGTACTTGTCCGTGGAAGGGACGGAACACCACGTCCTGCGGCTAGAAGTCTGACTCTGTCTGTCTGTGTGTCTGTCTGAGTCTGGAGTTGGTCTGTTATCATTGAGCATAAAAAAATTATTAAGGGACTTTAAACTGTCGTGCATTTAGTATTGAACTAAATGTAGAACGCCACCTGTAGGCTATGGGATAAATACACCCAAATAGGCTCGGATGGAACAGTCGATATTAGTGCAGAATATCAACTCAGGGCGGCGGCTGATGAACATCTAGCACGTCAAAGGCGGCGCCCACGGACCCAGTCAGGCGGTCCACTGTACACCCACCAACTCGCACTAGACAAGCGCGGTGGGTTAATTTGTCTAAACCCCTACTCTCTCATGAGGGAGTAGGGAGGCCTTTGCCCAGCAGTGGGACGTCACAGGCTAATAATAATAAAATGTTGTAGAAAAAACAAACATTTTAGTTATTTGACAGATTGAGACTGAGATCAGACTGTGAACGTTCTTAAAATTACGAAAATTCCCCCCCCCCAAGTTCAACACAAATGTTAGAGCTGAGTGAATAGTGTTAAGTATGTTTTTTTTTAATAATTCGTATTCGTACTCTACCTGATCGTCGTCATTTCGACAAAAACAAACATTATTTTTCTTTCTTTCTTATCTTTCTCTCCCAAAACTTTCCGGAAGGCTGGCCATTCACAAGTCCCTGCCGCGGTGGGTCGGTAGTCACGACTCGAGATGTTGTATATAGGGATATCTAGGGATACGATTTTTTACTCGAGTGGGTAGCTAAATGCCGTGTCCGTTCGGGTAAGTAAGTGGTGACATAACTACTCACTTGTTAAGGAGTAGTTTCTTCTACTTTTACACAGACTTCAAAAATAAACCGAGTGTGCTTATGACCACACTACTGAAGTGAAACTTCAAAGATATTTGGCTATGAGAGGAAGAGAAAGAAATCTCTTGCTTTTATCCCCGACTCAACTCCCGTTCGCCTCGCCCGATCACACTTTTCGTAACGCTTACGTCACGCGTTCGTCAGCTTACTCCCCAAGTCAAGCGTGCGTAAAGAAGTTTCACTTCATAAAGAGAAGGCTCTCAATCAGCAGGGCAATTGCGCAACACATTATCAATCGGAATCGGTTTCATTTTGACAGTTCAACAACATTCATTGCGTTATTTACGTGTTGAACAGACAAATTGCTCGAACTTATGAAGCAAAGGATTAGCAATTTGCTTCAGATTCCGATTGATAGTGTGTTACGCAATTAGGGTGCCGGTTGTATTTTGTTTTTATTTTTACTTAACTTCGTCGTTTAAGAACCGATTTTAATAGTTCTGCATAGCTATTCACAAACACTCGATACGCTTCCGTATCGTATCGAACATTAATCATTATTATTGTAGGAGTCTTCTAAACGCTGTTCACAAGTCCAAAACCCGAAAATTTTGTCAGTTTAAATCAAATAGACGCCCACAATTCTTCCAACAGCTATTTGCTGATGAGGGCAAGTCAATTCAGGTTATCGAAATGTCAGGTTTTCAATACGATAGCCTGTCGTATGGTTGTGAATCAGGGCTCTGTTCTGATAAGTGGTTTTTAAGTTGGTATGTAGTTAATAATACGTATTTTTCCTACTTACCCCCTTAATAATAAACGTATTATATCAGATGAATAGTTACACACCGACTTCTCTCTTTCAGTCGTCAGTAATTTGACTTTCGAAAGAAGAAGACAAAGCTTTGTGTAACTATACAGACGCTATACAACGTTTATTAGCAAGGTGGTTAGTGTATTTTGATGATGGTATAATAACTTCTTGACCCTGTTATTTACGTATCTACCAAGTAGTCAGTAGAATATAGGTAATCGTACAGTTCGCTACTGATATCGATTATTGAGACGTTAAAACCAGAGATAGATAGGTTTTTCTACCTCCAGTATGCCAAAACTGGTGGTAGATAAGTAATTGGGTTCGGCCGTAAGATGTTAGAATAACAAAATAGGTAAATATAATTTTAGGGTCTTGAAACTAGACCATCTTCCTAAAGAGGATCAACAAAATACGCATATTTCCCCATATTTGTCCTTTTTGTGTTTTGACGTCTTTAAAATTGCTTCCATAGTGGAAGAAAAGTCAAAAAAATCAATGATAACAAAATCGGGGGATACAGTTTGGTGTTGCAGCTTCATATCTATCATCTCCATTCTAAATTAAGTTACACCATTGGATAGCTAAAAGATCAAAGAATTAATTACGCCAAGTGAGGACTGTGAAGCATCGCGCGCCGCCGCCATTTTGAGGTCAATTTGCTGCGTATTGAGATTTTCACTGAGTATAATTTTTGACTCAGAAAAGCTACGACGTTCGTTTAAGTTTCAATCGTCAGCTCTCCTCAAAATATATCGATTGTAGATTAAAAAATTGTGTAAAATAGTGACTGAATATAATATGTTAAAATAAAAAGAAAAATATAATGTCGGCCTACTTATTATGACCGAGTCAATCAGTACCGGGAACGTAAAAGAATTAATGCGGCCGAGCGGGTCAACCCCGTTACGTAAACGTATTCACGTACAACACCCGGCCGTATAATCTATGACACAGCCACACGTCATGTCTTTGCGTCATGTTTACAGCATATAAACATATGTTCTTCCTGCATTTTCTTTCTTTTCTTTCTTTAAAAAAATACGTTACTTACTTATTTCGCATTCGTTTGTCCGTACGTTGTCCTATCTGCGTCAAATACGCCTTTACACTGCAAATATATTTATCGTTAATTCAGAATGGTCTTTGCCTTAACTCCGCTGACTTGCGCGTTCCAGTCGACCGCATACAAACAGACAGACAAATTGTTATTATTTACATCAATGCGTAAGTTTACGTAGTTTCCTTTGTAAGTTGTGCAAATTATATGTGTATGACCCTGCAATGACTGCAATAGGCCTTTGAGCTATAAGGAATAGGGCTACAGGACCAAAACGCAAGTTTTATAATGCCTAAAAGTATATGATCGACTACAGTAAACAAAATCAGAAAAATATATTATATTTTTCAGGATATATGCTAATTAGACAGTGTGTTGAAAACATAATATAATAACTAATTTGATACGATATAATAAATCATGAAGATACCTCTAAAAACTATCTTTTCACAATAAAAACTATACTAATTTACCTAACATACTATCATTCTGATTTATTGTCAGATTATTCTACAAGCAACATACTAAAGCACTAGTGTTTTAATTTTTTAGTCCAAACAATACATTTTTTGTAAATAGATAGATAATTGCTTCATATTTTGCAATAAATTACCAGCGTTCTGTCATCGCGCTTCTCTTTCTTGTGTATGCAGTCCGACAGTGACCGCGCTTTAGGCCATGTAGTCCCCTGAACTGAGGCGTTGCCTGAGGTAGCAGCATCGTCACAGATCACGTCAGGGATCGTCACCGTATCAACTCGAGCCATTCAGTGTTCTTTGTATTAAACTCCTTACTACAACGCACACTAATCGGAATCGTATACCTAACGTAATTGCCTCGCCTCGGGACAAGCTCACGAACCGCGGTGCGGTGCGTGGTCAACTTGCAGTTCCCGCGCTTACGGCTCGTCGTCCCCGCGCTTACGTCTCTCCTTACCCGAGCTTACGCCCCTTCGTCCACCCTTATCCCTATCACCCCTCACGCGGCCTACCTGCAGCACCATCAACCAGCGGTCGGCGAGCCGTAAGCGTGGCGTCGCCTAGCCGTAGCCGAGTCGACGTATCGGAGCTTCTTATCCGCTTTGGTTACGTGCTTACGTTAGGTTGACGCCTGTTTGACGCCAAGGCGAAAGGCGATACAGAGATGATCCCTTTCCGAGTTATATGTGCCTTTAACGTGCTTTCAACGGCACGGAGAGGTCTCGGTATTTAAAGATGGACACCCATCCATGGACCGACCGCTGCAACAACAAGCAACAGCAGCAACCAAGCTTGAATGTGACAAAATAAAACCATCGTAGGGATTTTTAATAAATAAAATATACTCTTTATAATAAAACTGGTATGGGATATTGAACTTAGGTTAATGATATGAAGGCTTATAGTTTATGGAGAACCCTTTTACTTCTGCTTTTTGGTAGCGGTATCACATTTGTTTTTCTGCTCCGCAGGCCGGGGAGGCGGTGGCGGGGGCATGTCATCACGGCAAGGCAATCTTTCCCGCAAAACTAAGTTCCTTCCGCAAATACTATTAAATATGGTAACCGCGACTTTGCCGACATGATAAGAACCTTCTCTGAATATTTCATCAGTTTCCGTTGGGAAACATAAGGCGCCTGCACTCAGTGCCCCTAAAGTAGTGCAGAATAATTTTTTCAAAACACCTGTTCCTCTGCCAATGTAATAACCAGTCGCTATTCCTGTGGCCAAGACCGCTTGTCTAACTGCAAGATTTTTGCAAGACCTCATGTAGCTTACGAAGTCGTTTTTCTTTTGGCGTAAGAAGGCACAGCAGTCATCCTTTATCTCTCCTGCATCTTTATTAAATTCGGTGATGCTATCAACCCAATCTTTTCTCCACTTCCCCACCTTTGGATAAAGATAGGTGTGCAGTATCTTCACGTCCTTGTTTGGACAATGTTTTTGGTCCGCTATATAGTCTTTGTATTCATAGTGCGGACTTTCGTAGATTGGGAGATCCTCGTATTTCATTTTGGGTGGTCTTGGTGGAGGTCCTCCTTCTTTCTTTTCGGCTGCATTGACCACAGGAATGAGAGATAAGTTTGCACCTACTAGGACAGTTCTTAGAGTCTGGATCCATATCCTGCCAATGACGTAAAGGTCTCCATGACATAGCCATGCGATTTCATTTTTGAAGTGTTGCCGTGACTGAAATATTGCGCCTTCATCTTGGTTATCATTATTACCTAAACCCTCTTCTATTTGAGGATTTTGCATTTTATATCGGTTTATGTGTTATGTGTTTACAAAAATTTTGACACTGACATTTTGAATCTGTGTTGAATTGGCGTTAAAAGAGGTTGGTTATGAAGTTTCATAAATGTAAGGAGGTCAACATAGTTGGGAAAAAAGGCTAGCCTTTATTTTACATGGAGCGACTGCCTACCTGACCTCCACAACCCAGTTACTGGGTAATACCACTTGGTAAGACTGGTTAGCAGATTTTCGGGCTTCTGACGACCCGAAACGACTTCCAAAGAATGACAGCCAGGACCAACGGCTTAACGTGTTTTCTGAGGCATGGAGGGGTCTTGGTATGTAAAGATGGTCACCCATCTGCGGAATAAACGCGGCAATCGTAGCTTAACCTGATCGATCGACCCGTGCGGCTTATATTACTTAGCCACACGCCCCTCTCTCGGCCCTCTCAGCTGCTCATTATCTTTATAAAACATTGTGAGGGCTTTTAAAAAACTGGATAATATTTAATTTCCTTATAACTGGAGATCGGATATTTGGATGAATTATATTTATTTAAAGTGAATTTTTAGCACTGAAAGTATGGAAGCGGCTTCTTAAAATATTTTTCTGTAAAAAATCCCGGGATGCCAGGAACACCGGGAATACATAACTAGTCGGGTGTATAGTATGGAAGGAAGGAACTACATCAATAAAATTAGTTTAAATAAATATGTAGTACGTTATCTTATCTCGACGTTGTTTGCGATTGCAGTTTGGTATCTACCTAACTAATTTACAATATTAGGTAGGTAGATATGCATCCGATTACACATAATAGTCAGAATAAAAAAAACCTCTGGCACTCGGGGACTGCCGCGATAAAGCTATTGCATAGCATTTTTTATTATTTATCAACTTATGCGAGCTTCGTACAGTCTACACGCATACGTCTAGCCGCACGCACACAAACGCCGTGCCAAAGTGTGCTGAACTGAAACAACGTTAGACGATGCACGACTTTCAACGTCGCACCGCTGTGCCGGTCGGAGTGTTAGGTTTATTTTCGTTACGGAATTTCTTGATTCGGTCGCCGCGCTCAAAGCCCGCGATAAAAGCTATGCAATAGCTTAAAACACAAAATTCCGGAATCGCGGGATTTTTACGATCGATACGAAAGTGCATTCCGTATAAGCCAACATTTGAAAGTGAGCAAATATACATCCGATTCTATAATCAGAAACCTTTTGTCGATCCCGGAATCGCGGGATTTTTTTTATACAAAAGCGCATTCCATATTAGCCAACATCTCAACTTTAGGTGAATATGCATCCGAATATCCGATCTCTACTTATAACCCTTAAACGCTTCATAACATGTTGTTGATCTCAATTGAGGAAGGGCGCGAAAATCTGTAGTTTTCTGCACCCTCGCGTACTGACACAAGTTTTCGATATCTCATTTATGTTCTAACTAGATTTAAGTATATACAGTTATTTGTATTTGCAAGCAGGATCATCGTAGAGTAAAGTACAGACGGCAGCACATCAAACTACCCGAAACTGTCAAATTTTTCCAATCAACTTTACTCTGTACTTTATGCTTTAGCGATAAAGTTGAAAATCTATTAAATAAATTTGACAGGTAGTAGCATGATGTGCTGTCATCTGTACAATGAGTGATGATACTGAAGTAGGTCTGAATGCCAGTCGCAAGTTTGGTCTTGCTACCAACTCCGCTGGCTGGCTTTTCACCAGCCGCCATTAAAGCTCATGAAATGTGGTCATTAGAAACATCAGAACATAATCAGCCTATAATGTTCCCACTGCTGGGACACAGGCCTCCTCTCTTCTAGAGGGAATGGGCTGTAATTCACCACGCGGGCCCAGTGCGGGTTGGTACATGTCACATATCATCGAATTTTTAGTTCTAGGACATGCCAGTTTCCTCACGATGTTTTCCTTCACCGTTTTGGGAGCAGTTGGTGAAGTGGTGTTGAAATAATTTACACAAAGCAAAGCGCTTGCCTGGGCTCGAACCTACGACCTACAAATCGTAAGTCACGGCCGTTAGCACTGAGCCACCACTGCTGCCTCTTAGGGTCAGTTCACACCGCGACGCGACGCGGCGCGCAGTTTTCAAGATAGCAATACAATTATAGACCTTACCTTCTACACAAAAAGGTACACTATTCAGTGTGCCTACTACGTCGAGCTACGCCGCGCGGCGCAGCGCGGCGCCGCGCGGCCCTCCTCACTGATGTGTACCTTTTTGTGTAGTAGATAAGGTCTATAATTGTATTGCTATCTTGAAAACTGCGCGTTGCGGTGTTAACTGACCCTTATGGTTTAATGATAATAATAAAGTGGAAGAGTTTGTTTATTTGAACGCGCTAAACTCTGGAAGTACAGACGCCAGCCCATCAAGCTACTACAATCTGTCCTTTATTTCAACTTTATCACTAAAACATAAGGTTCAAAGTTGATTGGGAAAATTTGACAGATCCAGGTAGCTTGATGTGCTGGCGTCTGTACCAGTCAGATTTGAAAAAAATATTTTTGCATTTGATAGCCCAATTCTTGGGTAAGGCTATATAACATTACGCTAGGACTCTTAGGAGCAGCCAAACTAAACGAAAAATGTAAGAAAGGTCGCTAAGCGAAAACGAAGTAATAGCGCGAACAGGCGATGCGATGCGACAGGCTGAGTCGGGGGAATCATGCGGACGCGGACGCGGCGGTTTTAAAACCGTTAGAAATATGCGTGTAACTACACGTCGTACGTGTCGATGTTTACTCTACAGTTCGACCAATAAATATCGATACTTTCCCATCACTATTCCACCGTCCGCCCGTCTGATTGACTGTCATGTTGACACAACTTATGAGCGTGACATGTCGTCCACTTACAACACGGTTCTACTGAACATAATAATGTTTTTATGAATCATACCAAAAACTTACGAAAATGCTGGCCTACCTTAACCATAGAACCAAGTGGTTCCAGGAACTGAGTCATTACAGTTGTCCACGTTCAACTTTTGAACATTAAATGCATTTTATTACTTACCCACGACCTTAAGGTATTAAGATCTCTATGCATATTTGAGGACCTTTGTCGTAACGTAACATAGATAAAGAAGGCCCACTTTGACAGATCTGCGGAGTAAGTACCTATATCCCGCGGCTATTTCTTTTCGCTCACTGGATTTTCGACGCACTGCCTACCGCCGAGAGCTCAAAATCTAACTGTGTGTTTTTTGACGCGCTGAGATCCGTAGGTCACAAGCGCGGCGCGCCTACGGTGCGACGCCGCACGGCGGCCCAACGCATCGTGTGACATGGCACCTTCGATCAATAATAGCACGCACGAACAATACACGCACGCACAATGCACGCACGCACAATACACGCACGCACAATGGTCCATTTGAAGGACTAAGTGCGGAAACCAAACTCATAACATAGAACATAGCATGGCATAGTGATTTGTATGTAGGATGACGTTGCGGCACCGCCCCGGCGCCGCACCGTTAACGCATCGTGCGGCCTCACTCTTAAACGAAAACGTTTGAAATGGGACTTCTGATCAATTTTTTGTGACACTATGGTTTTTGGAATTATTAACTTGTAACTCACACGCCTTTATCCTTAACGGGGTAGGCAGTTAACGTAGTCATAATAATGCTTTTGGTAGCACATACATTTTTGTAATAAAACAGCTGTGCTATTGTGGAAATTACGTCATATTTACCCACTGTTAAACATTTAAACATCCCACATTGTTACTAGGTACATACTAGCTCCTGCCCGCGACTTCGTCTGCGTGAAATTTCTTGTTCCCCAAACCCAGCTCGTCGCATCGCATCGCCTGCCATAATTTCGTTTTCGCTTATCATTCTTTATGGCTTCTTATTCGGTCCCAAAGGGTCCTAGCGTGATGTTTTCACTTCTGTCGGCACTCCCGGAGTGCCAGTTTTTTTTTTTGTCTCCTTTCTGCAACTGTTTCTATTGTTATACTCTTGCTAGTATACAGAACCTACTCAACCGGTCAAGCGGCGCGCGTCGCCCATTGGCGACGAAACAATATAAAATCAATTGTGTCTCATTAGCGGAGCTTGACAGATTATTCTATATACCATTGTATAGATAATTTAATGAAGATTAATTCTGTACGTTTCAAAAATTGATTTAATGCAGTAAAAACGAAAAAAACATCAAAATATTTCTATAAATTTTCCTGTCAATCAAGTGTGAAACCTTAAAAAGTTGTAGCTTGCGAAAAAATCAATTGAGTCATTTTTTTTTATAGTTTCGTTTCACCCATAGGAGCAACCCTATTGAAAATGGCTCTTTTATTCAAAGTAGTTTTTTTTTATACGACCAAATGAGCAATAAGAGTCGTGCACTTTTGTATTTTCCAAATTTTTTATATTATGTTGTTTTTTTAACGGACTTCATATCAGTCTTTAAAATAAAGAAGGCTAGAAAATGTTAGTTGGTCAATGATCGCTATTACCACGCTCAAGCGACTCGGGTATAATAGTTATGTATTTCATGTGACGTCTTCACAGCCTCCGTGGCGCAATGGCTAGCGCGTTCGGCTGTTAACCGAAAGGTTGGTGGTTCGAGCCCACCCGGGGGCGATTCTTTTTAGAACCATACACGAACAGTATTGACAAGCTCCCGTGCCTGAATGGAAACATGACGTATGAATTGCAGTGACATATCCACAGCCTCCGTGGCGCAATGGCTAGCGCGTTCGGCTGTTAACCGAAAGGTTGGTGGTTCGAGCCCACCCGGGGGCGATTCTTTTTAGAACCATACACGAACAGTATTGACAAGCTCCCGTGCCTGAATGGAAACATGACGTATGAATTTCAGTGACATATCCACAGCCTCCGTGGCGCAATGGCTAGCGCGTTCGGCTGTTAACCAAAGGTTGGTGGTTCGAGCCCACCCGGGGGCGATTCTTTTTAGAACCATACACGAACAGTATTGACAAGCTCCCGTGCCTGAATGGAAACATGACGTATGTATTGCAGTGACATATCCACAGCCTCCGTGGCGCAATGGCTAGCGCGTTCGGCTGTTAACCGAAAGGTTGGTGGTTCGAGCCCACCCGGGGGCGATTCATTTCTGTAACATGTTTACTTTTTTTACTCTAGCCATACTGTCTAACAGCTGGGTAAAAATCTCCCCAAGAAAGTAATACTTGGAAAGCCAAGTATTCTTTTTCTTTTTTTTTAAAGAGATGTCAGTAAAAGGAAGGGGCCTGCCAGGGCCGAAGCCTGCCGGGGGTGCGGGATTGTCCGAAAGGGTTACCGCTACCCCGGAACGTAAAGGGGTAAGGATTAAGGAAGGAACACGGATGGGTTTTAGTCAGTAAGAGTCTGACACTCTCTTCCGCTCCACCCAGAGCGGGAGGGGTCATTTGATGATTTCCCAACCATAAAAAAAAAGTATTCTTTTCCTGCGCCACCTCGATCTAGCCCTCATAGTAGGGGGCTGGTTCGAGGTGGCGAAGCTGGGGACTGGGGAGTCTATTGCACCACTTCTTCTTCCCAAATAAAGCATTAGGGAGTGGTTCAGAGCGAGGGTTTTGGGGGACGGTCTCATGTAATCTTCACGTTCAAAAAGTGTTGATTCTCTACCAAGTTTGAATAAATGACTTGATTTTGATTGATTTTGTCACATCTCTCTCAGTGGCGTGCATTGGTTTTCAGAATAGGTAGGCACTAGGCCGGGTCTAGTCTAGGCAAACGCGGTCACTAATCAGAAAAAAAGTGAGGTCAAAAGTGAGGTTATTTGAGTAGGCAAGCCTACTTAAGGGTGATAAATTGCGAAGGCCGAACGTCATGGTATTACGCGTGAGACGTAGGTACGTATTTTAATTTTGTCGTATTAACTTGCTCTCAAAACGGTGAAGGAAAACATCGTGAGGAAACCGGCATGTCCTAGAACCAAAAATTCGAAGACATGTGACATCTGCCAACCCGCACTGGGCCCGCGTGGTGGATTACGGCCCATTCCCTCTCGCTGAGAGGAGGCCTGTGTCCCAGCAGTGGGAACATTATAGGCTGATTATGTAACTTGAACGAGTAAAGACCAATGGCAATATGCGAATAGTACGGGAGCCGAGTAGGCCGTCCGGCGACTGCCTACTGCCGCGCGTGTTTGTATGAAGATTTTTTTTTGTTAGGTATGATAATTTAGTGAGTTTCTTAATTGTGGAGCACACAGACTAAAATTTAATTGACGGGCTTAGTTTGATATATCAAGGTAGGCACTGCTTATATGCCTATATGCAATGCACGCCACTGCTTCCTCTGAAGGTCTTTGTGGTAACGTCCATCTTTTAGAGTCACTCATTGTGTCGCTAAGGATTTTTGGGAATACCTCCACATATTTTTTTCTTTGGGTCGCTCCGCTCATTCCTGCGTGCTATCCCTAACATAACCGGTTGTAACCGGAACAGTGACGTCATCGCATCGTTCTTATCTTGCGATAACATTTTATTGGTACAAGTCTACAAGTAAAAGTGTGTTACTACATATATGAACGTGTGTATGTGCTTATATTGTGCCCTTAATGTTTATTTTATGTGTTCTTCTTGAGAATCAAAACGTGTGTTGAAGTGAAAGCTTCTGTAGGCGCGTTGGGAAGTTTTTGAGATGGGAAAAAACCATTGGATTCGCGCCACTGTTACCGTAACCGACACCGCTTTGGATGTGTTCGGCTGTCCTCGGGATGTATTCGGTTTTAATGTATATCCGATATGTCTTTGTAAGGCCTCCTAGGTAGTTACTTCAAATAACGTTATCCTGTGTCGGTCATAGTAAAGAGTGGCTGCTATTTTAATTATGGTCTGGCAGTTTGAGTACTTTATACGGCCTACCCAAATGTCTTTTCGCTGGTATTATTGTTCGCAACACAATTACTGGCAAATACTTCTAGTGACTGGACAGGTCCACTCAAATTATATGTGGTTCTTTCCTCAAAATACCCTGTTATATCGACAGAGAGTTGATCCGACTAAGATTATGTTTTGACTTTAAAAGAGACTTTGACTCCTGAGTTTGTTCCACTTTTTGAAGTGTAAACTTCTTTAGCGGCGTTGCACACTTTTAGTAATGGGTAAAAAATGTTAAACTCGCGTCAGGACACGTGACCGTCAGGAGAGATTTCCCCCCCCCCTCTTTCTACGGCGGCGCCAATCGAAGTGAAGTGACACACGGACACAATGGATGGATGGATGGGATGGATGGATGGATGGATGGAAGTGGAAGTGGAAGTGGAAATGGAAGTGGAAGTCGAAGTGGAAGTCGAAGTGGAAGTCGAAGTGGAAGTCGAAGTGGAAGTGGAAGTCGAAGTGGAAGTGGAAGTGGAAGTCGAAGTGGAAGTGGAAGTCGAAGTGGAAGTCGAAGTGGAAGTGGAAGTGGAAGTGGATGGATGGATGGATGGACAGCTGATGGCTCGACCGTCTGTGTAGTAGCCACACTGCTGTGTATTCGTAAAATTCGTGTATATAAAGTGTTTAAAATATGGAAATTGAACAAAGTGCATCTATTAATGAAAAAAGTGACGCAGAAATAGTGAAAAAAAATGAGTTATATTAATTCAATTAATAATTGATTTATTTCAACGTTAATATTCAAGTTTTCACTTCTGCCTTCACTCCCGGAGTGCAACCCGTGTTTTTTTTTTATCACTTGGAAAAGTGATTCCGGTACCCTATTTACAAAAAAAAAAATACTTGGCTTTCGAAGAACTCTTTTCTTGGGGAGGTTTTTACCAAGCAGTGGGATAGTATGGGCTAGTCAGAAAAGTAAACATGTTATTGAATCGCCCCCGGGTGGGCTCGAACCACCAACCTTTCGATTAACAGCCGAACGTGCTAGCTATTGCGCCACGAAGACTCTGGAGATGTCATTGAAACACATCATGGTTCCGTTCAGCCACGGAAGCTTGTCAAAACTCTTCGTATAAAAAGAATCGCCCCCGGGTGGGCTCGAACCACCAACCTTTCGGTTAACAGCCGAACGCGCTAGCCATTGCGCCACGGAGGCGTTGGAGATGTAACTGAATGTTGGTATTAGTTGATAGCCATAAATAGTAGATAATAAAACATAATTATTAGTCAGTCAACAAGATAGTAGCGGGAATGACGGTCCAGGGGCCCAGATTCTGTATTATCTTATTACTATCTGACCTGTCGAACTTCGTACCGCCTCAAAATTAAATATAATGTGACAAAATTCAATAGACATGTGGCGCCATCTATTATCATAATAACGTTATTGTTGTTTTCCTCGGGAACAGCACTTTTTTCGGGATGAAAGGTACCTTATGTCCGTTTCTGTACACCTCACAACGTATATGCAAAATTTCAGGATGATCGGTTCAGTGGTTTAGGCGTGAAAAGGTAAGAAACAAACAAACAAACTTACTTTCGCATTTATAATATTAGTTAAGATTATTCTATATTTCCCCGCGAAATCTAACTACGTGCACACCACGTCAATACGTAAGGAATCGAAATGTCATCGTACGGACAACATGTATTTTGACAGTTCAAACCACGCCATTGTGTCATAGAGAGGGAAATTCTCGTAATTTTAAGAACGTTCATAATCTGAAAGTCAATTCTCGTAATTTAAAACGTTCAAAATCTAGTCGCAGTGTCATCTCGGCGACAAACATATGTCAAAAACTTGTCAAAATGTAGGGAAATTTGAGGTATTTTTGACAGTTTGAGACTGAGATCAGACTGCGTACGTGCTTAAAATTACGAGAATTGCCCCTTTGATCTAAGTCACATTCTGTCAAAAATACCTCTAATTTTTGACATTTGTTTGTCGCTGAGATGAGACTGCGACCAGATTTTGAACGTTTTAAATTACGACAATTGGCCTAGGATATTGGCAATATCCTTCAAAATGATTCAGATTGTGATTCATAGTGTGTTACGCAATTAGGGTCCTGCCCTGCAGGCTGTCCTGCTAATTATTATGTTAGGGTTACTGGAGACAAGCTGCAGTATGCAGCTTCCAAAACGTCGAAATATCGAATCTTCTCACATCATAGACGAAAAACCTAATTACTTTACCGCTAATGAGTGTAGCTCCTTTACCAAAATAGCATCAGCTGGCAAAATGCCAAAAGTTTGTAGAAGAAAAAGAGTTGGTCGATAATGGTAAGGGCTTATTATCTTGTTTAATAGATTTTCAACTTTATCGCTAAAGGTATAAGGTTCAAAGTTGATTGGGAAAATTTGACAGTTTCGGGTAGCTCGATGTGCTGGCGTCTGTACTTTTGGTCAGTTTTTTGTGCTAGAAGTTGGAGACCCACTTTATGGAATATGGTTGCCACTATAGAGGTATGCTCGATGACCTCAGTAGAGCCTCTGAAAGAGTGGGTCTGAAAATGAACATGGACAAAACGAAGGTCATGTCAAATGCCCATGTAACACCCACTCTCATGAAGATCGGAGGCGCAACACTCGAAGTCGTGGACGAGTATGTTTACCTAGGACAAACTGTCCAGTTAGGTAGGTCCAACTTCGAGAAAGAGGTCAATCGTCGACTCCGACTCGGCTGGGCAGCGTTCGGGAAGCTACGCAATATCTTCTCGTCCCACATATCGCAGTGTCTCAAGATAAAAGTCTTTGACCAGTGCGTGTTGCCAGTGATGACATATGACACTGAAACGTGGTCGCTCACAATGGGCCTTATTAGAAGGCTGAAAGTCACCCAAAGGGCAATGGAGAGGGCTATGCTTGGAGTTTCCCTGCGGGATCGAATCAGAAATGAAGAGATTCGCAGGAGGACCAAGGTAACCGACATAGCCCGAAGAATTGCCAAACTTAAGTGGCAGCGGGCAGGGCACATTGCTCGCAGAACAAATGGCCGATGGGGCCGAAAGGTTCTGGAGTGGCGACCGCGTACCGGAAGGCGTAGCGTTGGAAGGCCTCCCACAAGGTGGACCGACGACCTTGTGAAGGCCGCAGGAACTCGTTGGATGCGAGAAGCACAAAACCGGTCGAAGTGGAGGTGCTTGGGGGAGGCCTATGTCCAGCAGTGGACGTCTTTCGGCTGAAATGATGATGATGATAGAGGTATGAGGAACAGGGTGTAAACTTCACTCATCCTCTGATCCTCCATAGAAAAGGAAGGATCCTTCGACCAGACGGGTGTCGTGTCTTGTGGGCAATTGCCCGACGATTGATGTCGGGACGTTTTATTACGCTAGTTGCTCGGTAAACTCTGCTTGTGCGATGCAGGATTTTACGTGACGTCAGTGCGATTAGATGCCGCCACAAAATATAAAAGGGTGTTGTATTGTCCGGTTCAGGCCTCGCCTCTCATACTTGAGGTTGTGGGTTCAAACCTGGGCAAGTACTAATGTAACTTTTTCAATTCATATTTTATACTTTCTGAGTTTATCTTAGACGCTAAGAACATCAGTGAAGGAAAACATCGTGAAGAAACTTGGACTTATCATACTAATAAAAAAAGTGGCACTCCGGGAGTGCCGACAGAAGTAAAAACTTGAACAATTACGTGTGTATTGTTTGAATCGTCATTAAACAAAACACAAACAGAATACTTTGCCATCACTCACTGACATATCAGAAATACATTAAAACCGAGTACATCCCTAGGACCAAATGTAGCGCGGTGTCGGTTACGGTAACAGTGTCGCGAGTTCAGTTGTCCCCATCTCAAAAATGCTAAACGCTCCTAAAGAAGTTTTCAATTCAATAAAGCTGAACACGCTAATCTCTGGAACTACCAGTCAGATTTGAAAATCTATATTTGAGCGAGGAATGGAACGAAGTATTCTTGGAGTCAAACTCACGGACCGCATTCGGAACAGTACTTCGTTCCAAAACACAAATCACAGACGTGGGCAACACAGCCGCCAAACTAAAGTGGAATTGGGCAGGCCACATCTGCCGCATGTCGCAACAGAATTGGGCAAAAGTAGCCACTGACTGGGTTCCGAATAACAGGAATCGGCGACGCGGTAGGCCCAGAAAGAGATGGCGTGACGAATTGGACGCCTATCTAAAGGATTGGCCACATGTAGCAAGAGACAGGAGAATATGGAAAGACGGAAGGGAGGCCCTTTTGCCTTGCAGTGGGCCATAACAGGCTCATAATACTTAATAATAAATAATGTTTGCATTTGATAGCCTAATTCTTTAGAAAGGCTATTTAATATCACGCTAAGACGCTTAGGTACTGAGCAAAAAGAAAATCATTCAGAAAGAACGCTAAGCGAAAGTGTCGTAACAGCGTGGGCAGGCGATGCGATACGACGGGCGCCGGGCGGGGTAGGTCGTGGAACGAGAAATTTCACGCGGACAAAGCCGCTGGCCAAAGCTAGTACATAATAAAGAAAAGTCCTGACTCACTAATTGACTGACTCATCAAAGCCAAGCCTAAACCCCTGGACCTAGAAAGCTGAAAATTTGCACAGAGGTTCCTTTTGTGCTGTAGACAATGAATAAAGACGGATTTTTGAAAATCCCACGGGATATTGGATATAGAACGGATAGATGAAGATGCTGGCAAAGTGATCGTTCCTTTAAAAAAAAACTTGTTCTCATGTCATTTGTTTTGAATAAAAAAAATCAAACTGCTTAGCCTTTTTTTCTCAACTATGTTGAGGTCGACTTCATCTAACTATACTCCATTTACTATAGCATTAGACAGAAGTTAAAAAAGGCTCTTTTAGTTGCACACTTTGTAATAAAAGTACAACAAACATTATTACAGTCAAGATTGATGTGGAGTTAAATATAATCAATTTAAATAACAGCAGTCACACTTAATTGTACTTATTTAACTTATCTAGGTACCTTCTGAAATTACAAGGCTTTCATTTAATAATATTTAGTTTTTACATAAAATATTGTCGTGTCAATGTTTAAAATCTAAAAGAAGCAGGGGCGGACAGTACCGGGAACGTTTTTCATGTCACTATAACTCTACCAAATCTAAAATGTTACTTATTCCCTTCATAAGTTGTGGCAGCACGTGTTTTTTTTATTTTGTCGGTTTATATAAAGTTGTTTTTAATAAACTGATGGTAACTAAAAATTGTTTCATTTCATGTACCTATCCAAGCATCGTGACGAGTAAATAGATAGAATATGCTTTATTGTATGCCATACAATATTACTTACAACAAAAGCACATACATTATTTATTAAAATTGTTTGAACTTAACTTGAAAATAAAAGGTTTCGTACTCCTGCTTCTGCGAGCCTCTTTTTTCTAATGTTATAATAAATGGAGTATAGATGCAGTTAAATACCAGTATTTTACATGGAGCGACTGCCTATCTGTCCTCCACAACCCAGTTACTGGGTAACACGACACTCCTTACTTAGCAAGACTGATCAGACTTTAGGGCTTCTGACTACCCGTAACGACTGTCAAAGATCCAAAAATTACAGCCGGGACCAAGGGCTTAAAGTACTTTCCCAGCCACGAAGGGGTCTTGGTATGTAAAGATGGTCACCCATCCATGGACCGACCGCGGCAAGCGTAGCTTAACCTGATCGATCGACCCATGCAGCTGTTATTACTTAGCCACGAGCCCCTCGATTTGTTTTGAATAGCAGATAATTATTTCAGCTAATGTATTCATACATCAAATTGTCGTTCATCATCATCATCATCATTTCAGCCGAAAGACGTCCACTGCTGGACATAGGCCTCCCCCAAGCACCTCCACTTCGACCGGTTTTGTGCTTCTCGCATCCAACGAGTTCCTGCGGCCTTCACAAGGTCGTCGGTCCACCTTGTGGGAGGCCTTCCAACGCTACGCCTTCCGGTACGCGGTCGCCACTCCAGAACCTTTCGGCCCCATCGGCCATCTGTTCTGCGAGCAATGTGCCCTGCCCACTGCCACTTAAGTTTGGCAATTCTTCGGGCTATGTCGGTTACCTTGGTTCTCCTGCGGATCTCTTCATTTCGATTCGATCCCGCAGGGAAACTCCAAGCATAGCCCTCTCCATTGCCCTTTGAGTGACTTTCAGCCTTCTAATAAGGCCCATTGTGAGCGACCACGTTTCAGTGCCATATGTCATCACTGGCAACACGCACTGGTCAAAGACTTTCGTCTTGAGACACTGCGGTATGTGGGACGAGAAGGTATTGCGTAGTTTCCCGAACGCTGCCCAGCCGAGTCGGATTCGACGGTTGACCTCTTTCTCGAAGTTGGACCTACCTAACTGGACAGTTTGTCCTAGGTAAATATACTCGTCCACGACTTCGAGTGTAGCGTCTCCGATCTTCATGAGAGTGGGTGTTACATGGGCATTTGACATGACCTTCGTTTTGTCCATGTTCATTTTCAGACCCACTCTTTCAGAGGCTCTACTGAGGTCGTCGAGCATTGTACTGAGGTCCTCCATAGTTTCAGCCATGACTACTATGTCGTCGGCAAACCGAAGGTGAGTTATGTACTCGCCATTGATGTTAATGCCAGCTCCTTTCCAGTCCAGAACCTTGAAGACATCCTCCAGAGCAGCGGTGAACAGTTTCGGAGAGATAACGTCTCCCTGTCTCACACCTCGCTGCAGAAGGATAGGTTTCGAGGACTGGTCCTGGAGTCGAACTGACATAGTGGCGTTTTCGTACAGACACTTCAGCACCTCGATGTACCGATAGTCGATCTGGCACCGTTGAAGAGACTGCAGTACAGCCCATGTCTCGGTCGAATCAAAGGCTTTCTCGTAGTCCACAAACGCTAAGCAGAGAGGCAGGTTATACTCTTCGGTCTTCTGTATAACCTGTCGCAGCGTATGTATGTGGTCTACGGTGCTAAAGCCTTTACGGAATCCGGCTTGTTCGGGAGGCTGGAAGTCGTCGAACCTGCGCGCGAGACGGTTCGTGATGACTCTCGAAAACAGCTTGTAGACATGGCTCAGAAGTGAGATGGGCCTATAATTCTTAAGTAGGGCATTGTCACCCTTCTTAAAGAAAAGTATCACCACACCTCTGTTCCATGCCTGTGGTGTTTTACCCTCGAGTATGACGGAATCAAACAGCCTCTGAAGGGCCTTAAGAACGGGTTTTCCGCCGGCCCTCAGAAGCTCGGCCGTAATTCCGTCATCACCCGGTGCCTTGTTGTTTTTAAGCTGCTTCAGAGCCATCCTAATCTCGTACAGGCTGACGTCCGGGATGTCTTCGGTATAGTGTCGGGTCAATCTAGCTCTTGGGTCATTTGCCAGATTCGTAACGGGGTTGCTTGTTGACGTGTATAACTGCCCATAGAACCTCTCGATCTCTCTCAACAGCTCAGGTTTGGCGGATACGATCCTGCCATCATCAGTCTTCAGTTTCATAAGCTGGCTCTGCCCAATAGACAGATCTCTAGCAAAAACCTTGGAGCCTCTATTTTGCTCTATCGCTTCCTCAATACAGTCTGTATTGAAGCGGCGAAGGTCGCTTTTCAAGGACTTAGAGATCTGTCTGTTGAGCCGCCGGTACTTGAGAACATCATCTGAAGACTGCAGGACCATCTCGCGCCTCTCCTTCATGAGCCGCAAAGTAGGATCAGAGAGCTTCTTTTTCGTGTTCGTACGACGGGTCTTGAAGATCTTAGACCCGACCGTATGGACAGCTTCCACGAACCCATCGTTATATTCGTCCACGGAGCTCCCCAGGTACTCGAAACGATTCTGAAGTTCGAGCTGAAAACTCTCGGGGTTTTGAACTTGGATCGGCGCTGGGCGGAGCGTAGACCTCATTAGTCGAGACCTTTCCAGCTTTATATTTAAGTTCAATGTGCCTCTTACCATTCGGTGATCACTTCCGGTTTTCACCGCGTTGATCACAGAGACATCATTGAATATTTGCTTCTTCGTCGACATAATGAAGTCAATCTCATTTTTAGTTGCGCCATCCGGGCTCTGCCAGGTCCACTTTCTGTGCTCACGTTTTCTGAATAAGGAATTCTTCATAAAGAGGCCTTCCTTCTCCATAAAACTAGCCAGTAGATGGCCCCGGTGGTTCCGTCGTCCAACTCCAAATTGCCCCATTCGCAGCTCATCATCGCTTCGCTTACCCAGTTTCGCGTTAAAGTCCCCCATGACAACGGTGAAGTGAGTTTTACAGCCAAATTGTCGTTACAATGTGAGAATTATTTACACAGATGATATTATTTCTGTTGCCGCTATAATAACAAATACAAAAAAAAAGAGTAAAATAAATATTTAAGTTTTTTATTTATTTTTTTACTACGGAACCAATTCCAATATGTACTAGGTACAAGCGATTCTTTCGGTACTTCGAAGATGATTCCATCATCTCACAATAAAAGTTGCGCCACTTTTTTACGTGATCTTTACATAATCTTGAGGCTTGGGACCATAGAAGAAACACGTCATTCTATGGGTTATCATGCTCAACACATTTGAACGAACTCCATTTGACATAGTCACAGCACTCACATTTCCTCTAAAATCAAATCTGAAAACCCTCAAGTTCCCAAGCCTGCCAATCCTTACTCAAATTGATCGAAAACTCCATCGATACTTGATTCCGACTATTCGATTAACCGATGCACCCGTTCTCGATTGCACAAAAAAACATTCGAATCGAAAATCGGTCCGTATGCGCTACGCAGACCATTCCTCGATCACCAACTTGCTTGCACCTCTAAATGGACTTTCTCGCTCTTGGTACCAAGACGTAAGGTTGAAAATTGAATCTTTAGCAGTTTTTCAGCTGTAAATAAGGTGTGGTTTTGAACGTAAAGATTGGGTCGTTTTGACTGTCTCTTTGATTCAGTATTGACGTACTTTTGAATAGGATTTCTATTCGAAGAGTTACGGTGTAAGTGTGAGGTGAATGATACTCTGATGTTAATTGTTTCTTTGCTAGAATTGATGATGAGATTAACAAAGATTCCAATTGTTAAGTACAGAACAATGATGAGATATCAATGTCGTGGCTTGGTAACTTATCAGCCTGTTTTCCCTGACGGGGTAAGCAGAGGTGTATAGTTATACAACCTTAATTTTTAGCCGACTACGGCGAAGCAAAAAGGAGGGTTATGATTTTGACCGGTATGTATGTTCATCTGTTCCCTCATAACTTAAAAAGTACTAATAAAAATTTGATTAATGAGATATTGTTAGAAGCGTCTTGACCGTCCGCTAGTTATAGGCTATGTGACGTCACACTAAATTCAATATGGCGCCCTCTAGAGGACATAAAGTAATGAATTTAAAAATAAATATTTCGGGATGGTGCCTTATGGGGTATCAAACGAATGGGCTTAATTAGCACATTTCAAAAATATAAATATTACTGAAATAAGCCCTAAAATAATTAAATAAATAAAAAGTTTAAAAACTAAAACCCGACTACTGAAAAGGACGAAACAAGAAAGTACCTTCCCGTGGTCGCATGCTACCATAGCTTATATGTATGTTAGTACAGCGGCATGCGACCACGGAAAGGTACTTTCTTGTTTCATCCTTTTCAGTAGTCGGGTTTTAGTTTTTAAACTCAAACTCAAACTCAAAGCATTTATTTCAATTAAACCAATTACAGGCACTTTTGAATTGTCAAGGGGTCGGTCAGTCAGAAAGATGAAGCTAGTTGCCCATTCCAAAGAGTAGGTACCTATGGAGAAGAACGGGCAAGAAACTCCATGGACACTCTTTTAAATCAAAATAATATGGTTACAAAGTCTTGGTTACATCATTCATGTTAAAAATTATACATGTGAGAACGATGCAGAACGTTAAAAGCGTCCATAATGAGAAGATGAGAAAAAACAATTCAAATATTAAATTAAAATAAGCCGTGGCAGCAAAGAGATGACCAGTCCCTACTGACGGCGCCCGTTCACGAACATGACGCATGTATTAGCACCATTCAGCTCAACCATTTTGAAGGGAGCTAAATGATCCAACACATGCGCCACCATCAGCGAGACATTTGAGTGAGCATGACACACTCTCAGCCGCCAGAGCACATTCAAGTCAATGAAAGACGTACCCAGTAAATGGTAGCTTTATAGTATGTACATAGTACTCACACATGTGCTATGCAATTATACAATACAAGGAGATTGAATTTATATAATGCAAAAATAGTATTTTAAAATCTTCAGCAACTCCAACAGTAGGTATTTTCCAATGCTAATCAATTTATTTGTGCGTCCTTATGGAGCAGGACCAGCATTTTGTCGCAAACTTTTTGTCGATCTAAGTATTGAACAAAAATTTTAATGTAGGAGGTATGCTTTTTCGCAAATGCAGTACCTTTTTTTTGTTTTCGGGGGAAACCTTCAAACGGCACCCGACCTCCGGGGAGGGAGGTCGGGGAGTGTGCGATTTTTACCTCAGTAAAACCACCCCGGTGATCACCATCAGCACATAGGGGTGGTCCCGGTTCCTCTTAAAAGACCAATTCCGGAACCCCCGTGCAACGCCTGTAAGGCACATCCCTGGGGAGACTGCAAAGGGGCCTCCCCTGAGCCTCGCCATGCACGGCAGCACGTGACCACTGTGCCACCGTCTTCCCTGGGGTCACTTGGTGGGCGGAGAGGAAAGAGTCCCCACTCTGTGTGCCTGCCGACTGAACCGCTGATATATGTTTTCGATTTCATCTTCGGTAGATAGGTACCATTGTAAAAGCTGTTCATAATGACGAGTACAAGATGAACCCTTAAACGAAATCTGAGGTTGTATGGGGTCAAGCCAGTTGACATTACACGCGAACAAACCTGACCAAGAAATTCTTGACGGAAAAAGTTAATAACATTTTGCTTGACCAGGGAATCAAACGCAGGACTCCACTCGTTATAAACAGTATAATTATATTATTATTTCATTATTTACATAAAAATTATAATTTTAAATATTAGGATATAAAAAATATAAAAACATTTTAAAATATAAAAATAGTAGTCCGCCGGTGTCGGGAGCAGGGTCCAAGCTACCGGTGGTTAGGGCTCCAGAGACAGGAACCTCCTCCCAATACGAGCCGAATCGAGGAGTACTGTCTTCTGAATCAGGCCCTTGATCCAACCGCCTAACGAGAGCCTCGATAGATGTTATATCATTATTATTATATTATTTAAAATTTTGCTGTGCCCAACAGGGTGGGTCCATAATTGTTTATATTATTTTTTATTTACCACCTGTAATTTTACATTATGGATTGCAAAAGCGATTTGAGATTTGAATATCATTACCTAAAGCCTAGTAAATATAAAACAAGCTACATAGTCGAATATCCTTAATCTCTTAGCCAATATTTTTTGCAAATTCATCCTCTAGTATTGTCGAAAGTAACATTCTAATAGAAGATTCGTTATTAATAGACGATTCTTTTGTTATTAAAGACGTGCAGTATTAATCATCTTAAAACATTCTAATACATAAAACAGAAGTCTATCGATCCATTGATCTATCGCTAGCGCAGCTTTTGAGGTTCGATTTCTAGGTTAGCTAAAATGTTTTTGGGATTTGAATTTTGACTGCAAAAAGAAGAAAAGTTTTGTTTACCGTCAAACGGGGTGAATAGGGATGCAGGGGTGAATCGGGGCAAAACTTAAAAGGGATTTTTAACAATTAAAATAATATAGTTTGTTGTCAATAAGGGCACGTAATCGTTAATTAAATTACAGTAAACACATTAGGGTCCTTTTTGGCCACAAACTATATTATTTTAATCGTTAAAATCTCTTTTAAAGTTTTGTCCCGATTCACTCCTGCATCCCTATTCACCCCGTTTGACGGTACCTACGTCTTTATTCGTCTTTAGTCAGTTTTTGTACATAAGTGGATGCTTTTGTCTATGATAGGAATCTGGTAGACACTTGAGGTATACTATCTAAGTCTGGAAACGAAGATACGGACAAATACATATCTGTAGTATATACAACGGCTGTCAGTGTTGTCATTCATTCTCAGTTCGGGCCCCGAACTAATCATGTATCGACCTGATTAGACCCCTGAATATCGTCATCGTTATGTGCAATGTGAGTGATTGTACTTACAGCTAAAACACTTCCGTGAATTGCTTTGAATATGCAATTTCTTTAATCTTCTTGCAAAGACATGTAGGATTAATCATTGAAATAAACCTCCACACAATACATCAACTAAACACGTAATTACCCAACGCCAAAGTAATTGCAATAATGTCAAAGGCCGGCAAACGTTAAAAATTAATCACAAAACACAATAATACGCGAGATAATCTTAAAAAAAAAAAAAATAAAATAAAATAAACTTTTTGCCGCGCATTATTAGCCGCCATTTTAAACATCTCGAAATGTCATTAGCAATATAAATGAGTTTCGCGCCATAACGAACGCTGTGTTGCCACAATGGGAAATCATAAATCAACTGTCATTTTGATATTCGTTGAAAGGAGGTCCGTCAATGCATCGGTGCAAACTTTTTAAACTCTTAGAGAGTCTTTTTTTTTACTGGCACGTTTGATTAATTGTAAAAAAAGGCGTGCTTATGTTTTTTTTGGTCGCCTTTCAATGGAGATCTTTTGAAGTAAAGATTTTTGACGTGAGCGGTGGTTAATATGTTATTTCGTGAGTGCTGAGATGGTTTGCTGTTAAATTAAGTTTATACGTGTATTTATTGTTGAGTAATGTATTGGTGAAGGTTTTTTGCGCGGTTCTTTTCTTTTGTGCTTTTGTTTTTGCGTGTAATGCCTTTTTGTCTTATCTTGAGTTATATTCTTACTTGTGTATTGTAACACCGATGTTCGGGAAGACAAAGTGTGGTTACTTGACCTTCTTCAAGTGGAAACTTAAAAAAAAAATCAGTATGAGCGCAGTTAGACCTCTTTTGGGGTTCAACCAATTGATGTCTCATACGTCATCATATTAGTATCACACTAATATTATAAAGGCGAAAGTTTGTGAGTGTGTGTGTGAGGGTGTATTTATATGTTTGTTACTTCTTCACGCTCAAACGGCTGGACCAATTTTGATAAAATTTTGCATGGAGGTAGCTGACACTCTGGATTAACATTTATCCCGTGGGAATATCAATCGACACTAATGCGGGTGAAACCGCGGGGCGCAGCTAGTTAATAATAAAGCTAAAGAGTTTGTTTGAACGTGCTAATCTCTGGAACTACAAAACTTAACTTTAATTTAACATTACGATAGGATTCTTAGTAGCCGAGCAAAATCAAATTGAAAATATTTTATTTCACATAAACCTACATGGGCATGGGCGTCAGAAGCTAGGTGCACGGTTTCGATTGGTCATTTCCTATAGAGAAGAGCCGGCAAGAAACTCCATGGTTACTCTTTTAAAAATAATTGGCTTTTACAGTATTTTTTTTTTGTTTTAAAATTACAGTAGGTATGGGTGGACTGCGTACGGAAGCCTGTCAACAAGTACCACGTACTTAATAAAATAAAAATGGTCTACAAATGAAGGGATCAGGGGAAGAACAACTTTTGTCACATTTTTATTTTTTTTCAACTGGCAATGCAGTCTGAATGGTTATACAAATGTCACAATGTCAAAAACAACAGGGCAATAACATCCATAGTCTCCGAGCTTTCATGCTTTTAAAATATCGATACAGGGAAAAACATACAATGTCCGTACCTCCACCCCCTATACCATTAGGTATACCTATTACAGGTAAAGTGCCTTGGGTATAAATGACACTATTTTATAAGATTTTATCTTTTAATTAGTAATATCTCAGTTTGTTCATTAGGTGACAAAAGTGGTTCTTCCCCTGATCTCTTCAAATCTAAAGTCTACTCGTGGAGCACTATATTCTTGTGCGGCATCAAAGCAACAGCTTTCAATGAGAATTGAAGGCTTGGAAATCACAGTTCAGATCAGACAGCAGTTAAATGAGCAGCTTCCAACAAAAAAACAAATAAAACAAAGTCCTACACAGAATGCGAGTCCATAAGTCATAGTTGGCGTCTATTGAAACGAAATGAAATGTAATTTGCAAGAAGATATTTAAATCTATACATATAAAAGTCCTGACTGACTGATATATCAACGCACAGCCTAAACCGCTGGTCCTAGAGACATAAAATTTGCAGGGTGTGTTCTTTGTGAAAGAAGAAAGAAAGGGTTTTTCGAAATTCCGCCCCTAAGGAGGTGAATGGGGGGAGGGTGAAAGTTCACGCGGACGAAGTCGCGGGTGGAAGCTAGTCTAATTAATAATTAATCCAGTCTTGCCAAGAGGGTATCGTGTTACCCAGTAACTGAGTTTTGGCGCTCAAATAGGCAGTCGCTCTATGTATACACTGGTCTTCAGCTGCATACGGTTAGACTGGAAGCCGACCCCAACATAGTTGGGAAAAGGCTAGGCAGATACGAAATCTTTAAAACACTTTTATTTTACACGCACGTTCATTTAATTGTCAATTTTTTTAAACTAGATGGCGCCGCCATTTTCTGGCGACTGATCCCTTAGAAAGCCGAATCAAACCCTCTCTCTCTCTCTTTCAAAGTCCAAACATTACACTATTAAGATTTTTTGTGAGTCTAAAAATGCAAGGCCATATCTAGAAGCTCCTTTTGAAGAAAGGGCCATTGCTTACCGTGTAGCTCAAGCCTGTTTTAGCTCAAAGACCCGTCACACGACGCTACCAGATCTGCAGGACATTTGCGTAGCCAGATGATAATTTTATTATATCTTAAACTAGCGAAATCTGTATCTCTGCATATCATTTTGAGGAATGCAGACTGGCATGATGTTAACTAAAACCCGACTACTGAAAAGGATGAAACAAGAAAGTACCTTCCCGTGGTCGCATGCCGCATGTACTAAATATGATATGGTAGCATGCGACCACGGGAAGGTACTTTCTTGTTTCATCCTTTTCAGTAGTCAGGTTTTAGTTTTTAATTTTTATTTAAATTTAATTATTTTGGGGCTTATTTCAGTAATCATTATATTTTTGAAATGTGCTAATTAAGCCCTTTCATTTGATACCCCACAAGGCACCATCCCAAAATATTTTTTTTTTAAATTATTACTTTATGTCCTCTAGAGGGCGCCATATTGAATTTAGTGTGACGTCACATAGCCTACAACCAGCGGACGGTCAACACGCTTCTAAAGATACCTCATTTGTCAAATTATTATAAGTACTTTTTATGTTATGAGGGAACAGATGAACATACATACATACATATCAGTCAAAATCATAACCCTTCTTTTTGCTTCGCCGTAGTTGGGTAAAAAATAAAGTTCCTTGTGAAAGAGTACGCTAAGGGCACAACTACAACCGAACCAATACGGAAACACACGAATGCGCACGATATGCCCCGATTCCACATATTAACAAAGCAACAAACGTTCACCGTATGACATCACCGTACATACGTATCGGAACATTTTCCCCGTACATTGTATTTAGTCTCTTTGTTGAAAAAAGACAATATTTTCGCACCGCACATTGTGGAATCGTTATGATCCGAAATGTGTGTAGGGTTGTACCTGTTGTAAAATGCGGAATAAATTGGAATAGTTCAAGGTCCAGTTGAAAACCAGCGTCAGGCACTAGTTGTCTGGCATTTTTGCTGAACTGGGCCTTTTTGGTGCAGTCGTAAGGCATACTTTCCTGCTACGCGGACTCGTGTCTTTTAGTCTGTGCAAAATAAATGTATTTTCTTTTATCTTTCTCTTTTATAGTTTTTCGTCTCTAGTCTCGTATGGACACGGTATTTTATTGGAATAACTCATGTCGTGAAATAAATTTAATATCAATCAAGTAGCAAGGTGGTGGTCCAGGGTGCTTTCAACGTAGGTATATTATTCATGTGTTGCCAATTATAATCATCTGCCTAGCCTTTTCCCAACTATGTTGGGGTCGGCTTCCAGTCTAACCGGATGCAGCCGAATACCAGTATTTTACAAGGAGCGACTGCCTATCTGACCTCTACAACCCAGTTACTGGGTAATACGATACCCAGACTTAAAGACGTAAGACTGTTTGTCAGACTTTCGGGCTTCTGACGTCCCGTAAAGGTCCAAGAATGACAGCTGGGACAAACAACTTAAAGTGCTTCCCGAGGCACGGAGGGGTCTCGGTATGTAAAGATGGTCACCCATCCACGGACCGACCGTGGCAAGCTTACCTTAACCTGATCGATCGATCCGTGCGGCTGTTATTACTTAGCCACGAGCTCCTTTGGTTTACAATAAAGTTTATATAAATATATTTCATGAAATCATGACATTTCATCCATATTTGCTACGGTCCCGAATCAAATTTTAATTAGCATACAGCCTGACACTAACTTTTAACAGCAAAGGCGTCCTTGTTAGTAAGTATTTCTATTTAGGTAAATAACAACGAAAATACTAAACAATGTAACCTGAACTTGAAGATGTTCATCCATGTTCTTATACTTTCACAAGTGTAGTGACTGGCGCGTATTTTTCCTTAAGATGAAGGCATGGAAGTCTCATCCTTAATACTTACATTATACTTAGTCAAAGACCACACCATCCAGCAAAAATCTTAAGCCTTCACAACAAAAACCATTCTTCTAAAAAGAAACACCTAAGCTACGCAACAAACGATTTTCTAAATAAACCGTCCCGAATTCGAAATACAAAACTTTCAAAGCGCCATTCAATCATTCACAGACTATAAACAACAATAAACAAAAGGTTGTAAAAATATATTTTTACACTGGCAACCCTCGCATTTCTGAACGATAAAATGAACAAAAGAGTGGTGAACTGGACATGAGTTTCCGAACGAGCGTCGAACATACTTTTCTATTACCTACGCGTATGGAAAACGATTTAAAAAAAATTGTTTCATCTGTTTCGGTTTTGTGTATCGAGTATTTTTATACGTGATACGGCATTTGGTTGAGTACCTTTTGGTTCAATTTGAGAATCAAATCATTGTTACACACATACATAATCAGCTTATAATGTTCCCACTGCTGGGACACAGGCCTCCTCTCGTTGAGAGGGAGTGGGCCACGCGGACCCAGTGCTGGTTGACAGATGTCACATGTCTTCGAAGTTTTGGTCCAAGGACATGATTCCTCACGATGGTTTCCATCACCGTTTTGAGAGCAGTGGCGATGAAATAATTTACACAAAGTAAAGCGCCTGTCTAGGTTCGAACCTACGACCTACAACCTCATAAGTCGCGGCCGTTACTACTAGGCCACCACTGCTCCCAATAATTGCAGTGCTTCCCCGAATAAACTTCTTCAAAAATAAAACTCGACCACTACTAAAACTTTCGGGCCACCGCATACAACTAAATAACATAAATAATAATAGGTCAAACAAAAAAAAAAACAAAACATTTTTAACCCTATTTCAAAATTATAACGTCCTTCATACATACCAGGCCGTTATAATTAAGTTAAAAGTAATTAAAGACAAACGGTTTTTAGTAGATGATTGATGATCTTAAAACCCGCCTTAAAAGCATTGTGTTTCAAATATTATAATTATAAAGTATTCCATTTAAAATGGTCACGATTTTTGTTCTGTCAAAATGAGATGAAGATTTTTTGAAGGGAATTTAAGTTCTTGGCTGTGTTGCTAGCAGGAAAAATTATTTTTGTCGTTTTTTTTTTTTGGAACTAAAGTTAACTAGAGGGTCATTCTCGTAATTTAAAAAGTTCAAAATCTAGTCGCAGTCTTATTTTGGAGACAAAAAAATGTCAAAAACTTGTCAAACATTTATGGAAATTAGTGGTATTTTTGATAGATTAGAGAGATATTTTTGACAGATTTGGCAGATTAGAGAAACAGAGAGGTAATTCTTAAAATTACAAGAATTACCTCTTTGTTTTTGAAGATATATTTATATCATATATTATAATAATATACACTGTCTAAGGGAACTCTGAGCGCAAACTTTACCATGAATTCAGCACATGATTCTAACCCCAGCGTAGAACTATTTTTGTCGGATATTAAAAAAAATAGATGTTTATTACAAAAGTGTTTTAATACATTTTGACCAAAATGTATTACACAGCTGATTTTTCTCAAATAACTTACTAAAATAATCGTGGGTCACGAATTAAGTAATGGTGACAGACTTACACCCTGTATTTTAAAATTTTCTTGAATTGAGAATTAAATAATTATTTCGCGAAATAAAACTCTCCCCTCAAATTAATATCAAACAGCTTTTATTGTATTTTTATGTATTTCATATTATTCCCTGACTGCATTTAAAAGATATCTATATGCAACCATGAATCACCCACTATTTTATTTAGCCGAAAACTTTGATGCGATAACCCCCCAATGGAAAACTTCCTAAAACAAAACCTGTTGACATTTAATCCTAAAAATCCGCTTGGTAAAATATTTTTCACTTCCCTTCTTATAATTTGCGCTATCTCATCTGGATACGGCACAAGATGGCTCAAACACCTTCAGGCCGCGTCGTGGATCGCTTTTCAAACCCCATAGCTTATTCATGTGTTACACTAAGGTAACGTAATGGCTTGATAAAGATCGGCATTCACAGGACGACTTTTTGATGCGATTTTTTTTGTTGCATAATCCATACTAATATTATAAATTCGAAAGTAACTCTGTCTGTCTGTCTGTATGTTACCTTTTCACGCCTAAACCGCTGAACCGATTTAGATGAAATTTGGTATAGAGATAGTTTGAGTCCCGGGAAAGGACATAGGATACTTTTTATCCCGATATTCTCACGGGATCGAGACTTATGCGGGTGAAACCGCGGGGCGCAGCTAGTAGATTATAAATTATTTAATAAGAAGCTAGCCGCACGGTTCGATCGATCAGGTTAAACAACGCTTGCTGCGGTTGGTCCGTGCCTCGGAAATTTAATTCAATTTAATCTTTATTGCATTCATAATGTACACATATAGCGGGGTAATTGCGTAACACACTATAAGTAGCAATGGGCTTCATTTTGACAATTCAACAACATTCATTGCGTTATCTACGTTGTTGAGCAGACAAATTTTTCGAACATATTAGTCAATGGATTAGCAATGTCCTTCAAAATGATTCTCTTTTGACATTCATCTTCTGTCTACAGTAATATTTTTTTTGTTTGTTTGTTTGAATTCGCTCATCTCTGGAACTACCAGTCGGATTTGAAAAAATATTTTTTGTATTTGATAGTCCAATTCTCGAGAAATGCTTTTAGGCTTAAACATCAGGCTAGGACCTTTAGGAGCCGAGCAAAACGAAAAAAAGTCAGAAAGTACGCTAAGCGAAAACGAAGTAATAGCGCAGGCAAGCGATGCGATGCGACGGGCTGAGTCAGGGAACAAGAATTTTTACGGGACACAAAGTCGCAGGCAGAAACTAGTTTCAAATAAATGATTTCGGTGCTTATTACAAAAAAATACATCGCTCCTTTTAATATCATAAACAGACCGCAACACGATTCATACGCTGCACGACTAATTTTGTAACTCATTTTCCTTAATATACTTATTTATTTATACAGGGTGAAATTGAAAACATGCGACAAATCGAAATGGGAGATTGTACTCATCATTATGAACAACATTTACTATGGGACCAAACCTGAAATCGCGAATAAAAATCAGCTATTCCCTACATTTTGACGAGTTATGCGAACATAAATGTAGGGAACAGCTGATTTTTTTTTTTCACGATTTCGGGTTTGGTCCCATAGTAAAAGTTGTTCATAATGATGAGTACAATCTCCCATTTCGATTTGTCGCATGTTTTCAATTTGATCCTGTATATACTTTATTAAACACCAGAAAAGACACAAAAAATAAATTACCACTTCAAAACATACAATGGGCGGCCTTATCGCTTTCTGCGATCTCTTCCAGGCAACCTTGGAATGGACAGTGATTGTGTGGAAATTAATAAAATGGGGTTGCCCCACCTACTCCCAATTTATTTATTTCTTTAATGAAAACGGTTTAAAACTAATTACAAAAACATATACACGTAAGAGAAAATATAAAATCATCAAGTAAAAAGTTAACAACACTTTCATAAATCCCTCTCACAGTACTTCTGACATGACGATAAAATCTTCGTCCATTCGTCCGCAAACAGATCGTTTGTTCAAAAAACTGTCGCACCACGAATGGCAAGCTTTACCACGTGATAGGCTAGTACCTGTCGCCCGGCCTTATGCAATAGTCGCTCTTAATATTATTTATGTTAACTACGATAGCGGTTCGTCATAAATCTTCAGAACGGGCCAAATTCCTGTACTCTCTCTCTGAAAGCCGACGAACTAATTACTATAGGCGGACTGTGAATGTCTTCCTAACTTAATAGACTTTAACTAAAATAATACCAGAGGGGCAATTTTATTGCGTAAAACTCTATCAGTAGCAATGGTTTTCATTTTGACAGTTCAACAACATACATTGCGTAATTTACGTTGTTGAGCAGACAATTTTTTCGAATAAATGAAGCAATGGATTAGGAATATCCTTCAACATGATTCAGTATGGCAGGTCTTCTATCCCACTGCTGGGCAAAGCTTTCTTCTCATATAGAGAAGGCATGAGCGTTGATCAAGCTGGATTGGCGATTTAAGACTTAGGGCTAATTTTTCAATTGACAGATAATTTTTAATCGTAGAATAAAATTGACGTCTTACAGCATTTGTATAGAAGAACTGTCAAAAATTCAAAATTATTCCTCGGATAAAATTATTTGGCGTTGGAAAAATTAGGCCTTAATTAGGTGTACAAGGTGGATTTTTAAGGTGAATGGGTAGTTGTAGCCCGCGAAATTCAATTTTTCTTACGTTTTTTGCAATTTTCAGGTCAGTGTCAGGTTGTATCTTGATCAAAATATGATTTGCGACTATAATAGACATGTATTTACAGAATTATAGTCATTAGAATCATTAATATATCTCTTTAAGTTAGATTTCTACCACTAACACTTTTCCATACGAGATTTGTTCTTAACGGTAGAAATCTAACTTAGAAAGATGTATTAATGATTCTAATTATTATAATTCTGTAAATACGTAGATACCTGTTATTGTCGCGAATCATATTTGGATCAAGATACAACCTGACACTGACCTGAAAATTGCAAATTGCAAAAAACGCAAGAAAAATTGAATTTCGCGGGCTACAACAACCCATTCACCTTAAGATAGGGCAGCTTACTGCCCTCAGGCAGCTAGGTACCTTAAGTAGCTACAATGAGCAATAAAGGCAGCTACCTAACTGCCCTTATTGCCCATTGTAGCTATACTCTTCTTAACTATTTAATAGGAGGTAATTTCCAGAAAATGTAAAAGGGATTCTATCAGCACCCCCCCCCCCCTCTCATACCACCCACTCATACAGCCATTTTGAAAACAAAATACAGTCAGCAGGAAAATGAGCTTACAATTTTTTTTTTATGCCAATCGATCCTGTTTCTTATAAGGATCAAACACCTCAATTTAGATCAACTGAGGTTCGAGTACTAAAAAAGTCAGAAATGGCAAAAAAACTTTTCCCGTACAATTCGTGGGGAATGAGACTCCAACTTACATTTTTGCCATCGATAAACTGGCAGCTACAAAAAAGACTAATCGAAAAACAAATAAAAAATAATATCACAGAAACCTCTTTTTTTCTCAGAAAAAAAATTGATTTGAATATCGCTACGAATTCATTGATAATTTCCGCGCGTAAAGTAGTAGGGTCGTCTAAAAGTTGAATTTTTATATTTTTCGTTTTTTTTTTTGTTTTATTTTAATAATTATGAAAAGTTTACTTCTAATAAATATAGTAGTAAGCAGTAGTATTTATTTAAGTTTCATTTCAGGTTTTCGAAAAAAAAAATTTTTTTTTTGTTCCATTGGCTTCTTCTCCATTCACCTTTTGCATGGCGATCGTGGATAAAAAGAAATCGCCCCCGGGTGGGCTCGAACCACCAACCTTTCGGTTAACAGCCGAACGCGCTAGCCATTGCGCCACGGAGGCTATGGAGATGTCACTGGAAACCGTACGTCATTTTAGCCTGAATGTTTTAGGACATGTTTATTAAGATACGGATGCTAAATAATAACAGCCGCACGAGTCAATCTTAAAGGTTAAGCAACGCTTGACAAGGTCGGTCTGTGGATGGGTAAAATTTCATTACATTCCAGAGAGAGATCTCGACCCTCGGAAAGCACGTTAAGCAGACCCGGGCGTCACTTGTAGATTTTTGACGATTTGAAGCAAAACGAATCATTTTTATCGCAAAGTTGCCAGACCAGTCATGCTTTTACTAAAATTAAACAATAAAAAAACAGAGGTTAATAAAAGTGAAAATATTTTTTAACTACACAGATGTGGACAGTTGTAGATAATAGGAGTAAAATATAATAGGAGTGAAATTAAAAAACATAAAAAATAACAACATAATAAAAATAAAACCGCCCACAAAGTGTTTTTTTGACGACGATTCGCGAACAAATTAACGTCATTTCTATCCATAGCGTGACGACTTTTGTTAGGACCGTTTCGGGATTGGGACTAGGAATGTTTTTTTTTGTTTTTTTTTTTTTTCAAAAGTCTGACAACCAGTCATTACCAGTCTCACCTCACTCTCACAGTGGAGGTCAGATTATGTAGGTAGTCGCTCCACGTAAAATACTGGTGGTTCAGTTGCATCCGGTTAGACTGGAAGCCGACCCCAACATAGTTGGGAAAAGGCTAGGCAGATTAATTGGTCTGATTTTTTATTCATTTAATCTTCATGTACAAAAGTGGTACACAGGTGAAATAAATTCCTAAAGGAATTCTTCATAATATTGTTTTACTAGCTGCGCCCCGCGGTTTCACCCGCATAAGTGTCGATCCCGTGGGAATATCGGGATAAAAACCATCCTATGTCCTTCCCCGGGACACAAACTATCTCTATATCAAATTTCATCTAAATCGGTTCAGTAGTTTAGGCGTGAAGAAAAGACAGACAGACAGACAGACAGAGTTACTTTCGCATTTATAATATTAGTTTGGATTGTCTTCAAAAAAACGAAGCCTTATTAAAAATGGACTATTCAGTCGTTTTTAGCTGTGATCGAACTTATGGCTGAGATTTTTAACCATTCATCCAAACTAATATTATAAATGCGAAAGTAACTCTGTCTGTCTGTCTGTCTTTTCTTCACGCCTAAACTACTGAACCGATTTCGATGAAATTTGGTATAGAGATAGTTTGAGTCCCGGGAAAGGACATAGGATAGTTTTTATCCCGATATTCCCACGGGATCGAAAGTTACGCGGGTGAAACCGCGGGGCGCAGCTAGTTATTCATAATTGGGTAAAAATACTAGCCGAAGTTCAACATTTGACCGCAGGTATAGAAAATTACATGCTCTGTGGGTCTAGCTACATATCACCCGACGAAGCGGTATTGATGACCGCATTGCCATATATTATAGATATTCAATTAAGTCTCCAAAAAACGATGGTAAGCTTTTAACGTCCGAATAGATCTTCACAATAGTACTAAAAGGTCGTGTAAATTACAATAATTCATGGTAAATCTATTAAATATAATATTGATACAACTTTAGGTATCGAGGTTATACGTTTGAAGGGTTCCGTATCGATTTTAACAACGAAACCCAACCCAAGTAACCAAACTCAAACTCAAACTCAAAGCATTTATTTCAATTAAACCATTACAGGCACTTTTGAATTGTCAAAATTAAGTAGTCGGTCAGTTAGTCAGAAAGTTGAAGCTAGTTGCCCATTCCAAAGCGTAGATCTCTATGGAGAAGAACGGGCAAGAAACTCCATGGACACTCTTTTTAAATCAAGATATTACAAAATCCTTGGTACATTATTCGAGTTGCTTCTATATGTGAGAACAATGTAAAAAAAACACATAAATGAAGAAACAATACAAGAAATAAGATTAAAAATAAGCCTTGGCAGTTAAGAGATGACCAGTCTCAACCGACGGCGCCCGTTCACGAACATAACGCATGGATCAGCACCATCCAGCTCAACCATTTTGTAGGGAACCGAATGATCCAACACACGTGCCACCATCAGTGAGACATTTAAGTGAGCATGACACATTCTCAACTGCCATGCTCTTTCAAGTCAACATCAAAAAATCATAATAAACGGATCCATGGTTCCCACATTTACAAAAATTGAAAAAATGCTTCTAAATTATACAAAACTATAAATTGCAATTTATTTAATAGATGAATAAAATTTTTAATACCAAACAGGAAAAGGTGTTTAGTATTGCAGCATTAAACATGATTGAATAAAATAAAAATAAATATTAAGATCGTAATGTCAGAAACACTAAAAAAGAAAAAATAAAGGGAAGCACCTCTTCCAAATATTGAAATTTTAACTAGTGAACTCAAGTGCCTGTGGAGCAGGACCAGCATTTAGCCAAGCATTTTTATCTGCGATATAATCATCCAACTTATAATATGCTTGTCTACATAGTGTGCGTTTAATGCATGTTTTAAATTTCTTCTCATTTAGTTGAAGAATATCGAATGGTATTTTATTATAACATTTTACACAGTAACCCATAAAAGAAGTTTTTACTTTAGACAATCTGAAACGCGGTTGATCTAATTTGTTCCTATTTCTTGTGTTAAAATTATGCCTGTCACTTATCTTACTAAAAAGATGTAAATTTTTTCGAACGTACATAATGTTTTCATATATATATTGACAAGGAACCGTCATGATGTTAATTTTTTTAAACAGTTCCCTTAGAGAGTCGCGTCTGCTCAGCTTGTATATGGCTCTGACAGCCCTCTTTTGCAGGATGAAGATAGAATCAATATCTGCAGCCCGTCCCCACAACAAAATACCGTAAGACATGATGCTATGAAAGTAACTAAAATAGACCAGTCTCGCGGTATCCACGTCTGTTAATTGGCGGATTTTCCAAACAGCATAAGCGGCTGAACTTAGCCGCCCTGCAAGAGATGTTAAGTGCGGACCCCACTGCAGCTTTGAGTCAAGCGTAATCCCCAGGAAAACCGTATTTTCGACGAATTCAAGTATTTCCTTATTCAATACAACGTGACACTCACTACTTCTAACATTTGGTAAAGCGAATCTAATGCATTTAGTTTTTTTTTCATTTAATACCAAATTATTTACAGTAAACCAATTATGGACCAAAAGCATAGCGTTATTTACGTCGTCAAGCTCCTGTGCACGTCTGCTTACTTTAAAAATCAGAGATGTGTCATCAGCAAATAACACCATTTGTAATCGGTTTATCAGTAAATGAGGTAAATCATTTATGTATACTAAAAATAGGAACGGCCCCAATATTGAGCCCTGCGGTACACCCATTTTGACTTTCAAACCCGATGAATTCACACCGTTAATTTGAACTTGCTGAAATCTGTCATTTAAATATGATTTTATTAAGCTAAGAGCAAGTTTCCCGAGTCCGTAATGCTCAAGTTTCAAGAGCAGTGTATCGTAATTCACGCAATCAAATGCTTTGGATAAGTCGCAAAAAATGCCTATTGCATCTTGTGCCTCTTCCCATGCGTTAAAGATATGTTTTAATAAGGTGACACCGGCGTCGGTTGTACAACGTCCTTTGGTGAAACCATACTGTTGATCGTGTAGGATGTTATTACGATTAAAATGATTGAGCATTTGATTTAACATGACTTTTTCAAACACTTTACTGAAAACCGGCAAAACCGATACGGGTCTATAATTATTTGTGCTTTTGCTGTCCCCAGATTTGAAAAGTGGAATAACTTTACTGAACTTCATTAAATCCGGAAAAACCCCTTGATCTACACACAAATTAAATATTAAAGCTAAATAGGGTGCAATTGTCTCAATAATGGATTGACAAACTTTAGTAGACATGCCCCACAGATCCTCGGTAATTTTGATCTTAAGTTGCTTAAATGCCTTTATAATGACTGTAGGGTTTATATGTTTAAATCTAAATTCCACAGGACAGGCTGAGACATTCGCTCTTAATAATTCAATAGCTAGTGCAGGCGAGGAATTTAAAGTTTCTGTAGTTTTAATTGGGATATTGGTAAAGAAAGTTGCAAATTCCTGAGCGACATCGATGTTAACGCTAATGAGACCACGGGAAGTGTCCAGTGTGTAATCAGTATTATGTTTTTTGTTCCTGTTCGTTTCATTGTTAATAATTTTCCAAACTGTCTTTATTTTATTGTCTGCTGATTTAACCTTGTTACTAATGAAAGAAGCTTTAGCTACTTTGCAGACATTTTTAAAAGTTTTAGAATATGTAGTAACATACTTATTAAAAGTATCCGTGTTAATATACGGCTTAAGGCCATACAGTTCAAATAATCTATCCCTACTTTTCCTGATTCCTTTAGTTGCCCAGTCACTGAACAAAAACTTAGGGCAAATAGTTTTAGATTTCTTCTTAAAGGAATCATTGAACTCTGTTTGCACTAATGAAAAGAATTCTTCATACAAAATATTACCATTAGTCACACTTAGGCCCTGAGCACTCAACTTGCTAACTAATGTAGCATTAAACTTAATCAAATTACCCGATGTTATTGGTCTAGTTTGAATCTGCACTTTTTGCATCGGTGTGTTGGACTCAAAAGAAACAGTTTGACCACTGTGATCAGAAGGAAGATAATTTACAATGGCTTTATCTAAATATTCGCAGCAACAAAAGACATTATCAATACATGTAGCCGTAGCCGTAGTTATTCGCGTTGGTTCCAAAAACACATTTGACAGATTGAATGATTTAAAGATGCTTAACAATCTACTGCTATTTGAATTATTTTCTAAAATATTAATATTAAAGTCACCACAAATAATTACTGATTTGTTACCAGTTGCAAGTTTTCCCAAGACATCTTCCATTACCGACTCAAATATAGAATAGTTTTGATAGTTTGGAGGCCTGTAAACACACACTATAAAATGCTTATCTAGCTCAACACATGACAGTTCGATGCTATGTTCCACCGATAGTTCCACTATGTCTTTACGAGACTTATATTTTACACAATTTTTAATTAAGATTAATGAACCACCACGCAGCATGGATTTTCGGTTAAAGCAACTGCCTACACTATAGTTCTCATAATTAATCATCATTTCATAATCTTTCAACCAGTGTTCAGTAATACAAATAATATCAAACATTGTTTTTTCTAAAAACAATTCAATTTCTAATAATTTGGAAGAAAAACCTTGAATATTTTGATGAAACAATTTCAAGGAATTCTGCTTAGCCCCTTTTTTACAATTAACTAATCGAGTGCTAGAAGATACCTTGTTGGAGGTAGTATTAATAATATTGTTATTGGTACCTTCTGTTGTCTTACTGACTAGTTTAAATTATTGTGGCTAACCACCTTTATATTAGTATTATTACTAATTTTTATGGTGCTAATTACATCAGACTTCGACATACTACTTATGTCTGAGTTAATAATAAAAGCTAATAGCCATGCTATTTGACGTCTAAAACTAATAGGTAGATACACTGTATCCCTAGTCGATTTTAACTTCTCAACAAAAGTGTTGGTGTCAAAAAACATAAGTTTGTCACTATAGTGATTAGCTAATAAATGCATGTGGTTATTTAGCATATGTATGTAATGATTTTGCCTACTTGATAAGTGCTCGAAGTAAGGGAAAGCACACAAAATTATTTTCTGACAATTAATCTTTAAGATTTCAGTGACACTGTCAGTGATGTCATCTATTTTTACATTTGCACTATTACCTACAAATACAGAAATAATGGCATTTGGATTATATTTATTGCAACTAACTGATGACAAACCTATTTTTGGGTTGTTCCACTGCAGGAATGCATTCTACTGCGCTCCAAAATAAAATAAGTAGAGTCGGCATAAAAGGCAAACCATAAGTTGTTTGTTATACACAAATATAAACATTAGTAGTATTTTTTTTACCGTGGATTCATCTCGTGTGTCAAAAATTCTCAAGGTCATTTCGCACTTTATGGCCCTAGTGTCGCATGATGTTGCATAACATAACGCGCGAAATCGCGCGCGTCGCCCCGCCCCGCGGTCATTAAAATGACGATATTATCTAAAATTTTGTATGAAGGCTATGTAGGTACTTATAAAACTTAAGTCGTTGGAATTGCAATAAAATAAGCTAACTGAATATGTACAACTTAATACAGTTTTATCTTGTAATGTGTTGTTTTTTTTTAAGTGTAGGAACTACGGAACCATATGAGAGGTTGTTCAGTTTTTTACCCATAATATTATTGATTATTGATTCCATCGGTCACGCAAATCCGTAACTTTATCCACCTTTGATCCTATTCATATCATTTTCTACAAAACTGTATTAATTTTGACATCAATCTAAATTGGTTTTTAAACGATTTTTACGAGATATTTAAAACCCACAAAGTTTTTGACAGTCAGTTATCGAAAACGAATTTTTATGACTCAAAATGGGCTATATTAAAGGTAGTTTTATGGCATGGGTCTTTCCACGTTTATTGATTGCCTGTTGATAAGGTATCTGTAAAATCCAGATTTTCTTTCGATGATTTCCCTTATCGTTATTTAGTTATGTATACATATATCTAAGATTTACTTTGAAAATGTATATCTATGTATATAGCATATAATACTATTTGTATTTTTTGTTCGAACGAGCTAATCTGTGGAATTACCAGTTAGATTTGAAAATAATTTTTGTATTTGATAGCCCAATTCCTATGAAAGGCTAGGCTATTAAACAACATGCTAGGACCTTTGGGAGCCGAGCAAAAAGAAAAAATGTCAGAACGAACGTTAAGCGAAAACGAAGTAATAACGCGTACAGGCGATGGGATGCGACGGGGTGGGTCGGGCGAACATGCAATTTCACGCGGTTTAGTAATTAATAAAACTTTTAAAAACAACCGACTTCAAAAAAAAATCACTAGAAAGTGATAAATAACTTTAATTTCGGAAGTTGGTGTCGTTGGTTCTTTTTGACACCGGCTTCCGAAATTAAAGTTAGGTATTTATCACTTTGTAGGGTTTTTTTTTTTAAATCGGTTTTTTTTTTGTAAAAAAGTTTTTTTTTCACTTTTTTGTTGTACCTACCCCACACAATTTCAATTAATATTATTATATATATTATATTGCAATGGAGAATTGAAGATACCGACTAGAAGAATTATCAAAATTCGCATAGAAGTGCCGGAGCTGCAGTACAATTATGCATATAATTTCGTATATAAGAATAATTACCTAATGTATTATACACTAAAAGCTTCCTGAAAGTATGAAGATCACATTATTGAAAGAATTATCAAAATTGGTTCATTCGTTTTTGAGGAAATCGCGGACATACAGTCCCGAGCACTAATATGTCAACACTTAGCAACTATCAATTGCGATTTTTTCGTGAAATAACGAATGTATCATTGAAATAAGACACTTTACATAAACCTATGGGTTTGAAAATACTATGTTCGTAATAACATAAAATTTCATTCAAAAATAAAGGAGAAAATCGCCCTTGAATAAAGCCAAGTGAATACATAGGTACTTATGTTCGTGACTATACATATGGGTCGAATACAGAACCTCCTTTTCTTTTTTGAAGACGGTTAAAAATTAATTGGTACTTGCCGAATTCAAACCCGTAACCTTTTTCCACGAGATTTCCTAACCTTTGAGCCACATCTAGTCTCGTTATTAATAAAATTATAAAATATCTCGTAAAACAAACTACTGTCTGATATTTCAGTCAAAGTTCATTAAGAAAGCGACAATATTAAATCAAAGTAACTTAATTGTTAAGACATAATATTAGTTAACTAAATAATACTCTGATTGTAACTGATAGCGCCCAGCTGAACTGCTACCAAATTAATTTCACTGCAGGTACTTAATTTGTACGGTGGTCTAGCACTATAACTGCTGAGGGTTACCCCACCCGATCAATTCCGTAAAAATCTCACAAAAAAAAAATTGACCAAAATACAATTGATTTTCCGTTGTATATTGATCTATTTATTTTTATCGTGGAATAATAACCTCATCCTAGATTAATTAACCATTAAAAAAGTAGTCATAAAAAAATATTGCTAATTCCACTAAAATAGCGATGAAGAGCTTCTACTACTACTACTACGAGCTACTTCTTTTAAAGAAAGAAAGAAAGAAAAGTATTTATTGCGACTCGTACAGGAAGATCACAAACTAAACTAAACACAGTAAAAAAAAAACATGTTATATTAAAAAAAGTAACAAAAAGAAAAATGAACAGAAAGTCCTACACGAGGCCAAAAGGCTGCTATCTCAGCATGATGCTGCAACATTTAAAAAAATAAATGTCACAGCGCTGGTGACTTATAGCCTAACCCTATCACCAAAAACTTAACTAAAACCTCAAAATGTGTAAGTATCAAAATTCACTCCAATAACGCAACTCCAAGCGTCCATTTTAACTCAAACACGTTACACGAAGCAATTCTCTTAATTATTGACCAGCAAAGTTATAGAGCTATTAAACAGAATTGGTTTTCTGCAAAATGTGTAATTTATAGTTGTCTATTAGGCCGCGCGGTAAGGGCTGGGGGTGGAGCTGTCGTGCTATATCATTTTATAGAAATAGAAAATGGCGGTCATTTATTTTTAATTTGCTTTTTTAATTCGAGGTTTGCCATCTGGTTATTTGTATTTATGTCTTAGGAGTTAAAGTTTTAGAACGCAATAATTAGGATTTTATTCTCTGTCGTATAAACGAACATCTCTCCGTCTAGTTATAACATAGCACTATCAGCCTATAATGTTCCCACTGCTGGGACACAGGCCTCCTCTCAGTGATAGGAAGTGGGCCGTAATCTACCACACGGGACCGGTGCGGGTTGGTAGATGTCACATGTCTTCGAATTTTTGGTTCTAGGACATACCGGTTTCCTCAGTCCTCACGATGTTTTGAGAGCAGAGATCTCCATCTAGGGTTGTCCTCCTCCATGTGCTGATGGTGACCACCAGTCTAATGCTAGGGAGACAAGAACAGTCCTATACCATAGGCCCAGCGCCTTTTGAAGGTATCCACTGAAAACAAGAAAAAGTTATAGGTCACTGAATAATAATAAATACGTTTCTCAAGAAACGTATCTTAAAATTAACGTGATCTACGTAATTCAGCGACATATCCAGAGCCTCCGTGGCGCAATGGCTAGCGCGTTCGGCTGTTAACCGAAAGGTTGGTGGTTCGAGCCCACCCGGGGGCGATTCTTTTTAGAACCATACACGAACAGTATTGACAAGCTCCCGTACCTGAATGGAAACATGACGTATGTATTGCGGTGACATATCCAGAGCCTCCGTGGCGCAATGGCTAGCGCGTTCGGCTGTTAACCGAAAGGTTGGTGGTTCGAGCCCACCCGGGGGCGATTCTTTTTACTTATAAGTCTAAGCAGCTTCACTTCCGTTGTCTAAAACTAACCAACCGACTAATGTATCCGAAATCGTGACTAAAAGTTGGTTCGGACTCACCCAGGGGAGATTTTTTTTACGATTCCGCACCATATATAGACAGCGTAGGTATTAAGTACTGAACCCTAAAAACACGTGTAATTTTCCTCAGAATGCAATTCGGCGTATCAGAACAGAAATAACCACAAAGTACATATTTTGGTTTACTCATCAGAGATTTTCATGCGTGTGGTCGCTGCTTCTCAAAAATTCGACCACAGGACATTGTATGAAATTGCCAGAATGTGTGTTTCGGACTTTTATTGACATTGCAATTATGTGCATAAGCCCAGCCCAGGGGAGCAGTGATAGCCCAGTGGTAACGGACGCGACTTAGAAATTTTAGGCCGTAGCAGGTTCGACAGACACACAGGCGACAGACAGGCGCTTTACTTTGTTTAAATTATTTCATCACCGCTGCTCTCAAAACGGTAAAAGAAAACATCGTGAGAAAACCGGCATGTCCTGAGATCAAAAATTTGAAGACATGTGGCATCTACCAACCCGCACTGGGCCCGCGTGGTAGATCACAGCCCACTCCCTCTCACCGAGAGGAGGCTTGTGTCCCAGCAGTGGGAACATTAAAGGCTGATTACGTGGATCATGATGTTTCCGACCGCCTATCTGACCTCCACAACCCAGTAACTGGGTAATACGATACCCATTTGTAAGACTGGTTATCAGACTATCGGGTTTCTGACTACCCGTAACGACTGTCCAAGATCTACGAATGACACCCGGGACCAACGGCTTAACGCGCTTTCCGAGGCACAGAGGGGTCTCGGTGTGTAAAGATGGTCACCCATCCACAGACCAACCGTGGCAAGTGTAGCTTAACCTGATCGATCGACCTGTGCGGCTGTTATTATTTAGCCACGAACCCCTCTCACCACTATAATAATACACAACCCTTAACTGAACCCAGCCTACCCCCTACAAACAACGTCGTTACAATACAAGTCGCGATGGCTCAGTAATTAAATTACTTGTTTGCAGCCCCGGCACCGATCCTGGAACATTGTTAGAGGCGCTAATTTGAACACCGTAATGCATTTTATGATGTTCATGAAGAGTTATGAATGTGATAGAATGGTTGTTGGAAATTTAAATGGACTAGCACTGGCCCGCGGTTTCACCCGCATAAGTGTCGATCCTGTGGGAATATCGGGATAAAAAATATCTTATTTGTTCTAATTTATAATCTTATACGAGCATTACTGCAAAGTTTCATTATCAGGAGGAAGAAGCCTCCTCGTGTAGCGCAGTTTGTTCCGCCAGTTACTCAACTGAACGCTCGCGCTCGGCGCATCCTGGACAGTCACACCCAACACCTTATTTGACTGGCCAATTCTTCTCATGCGGTGGAAGAGCTAACGCTTGACTGACTTGCGAGTTTGCGACTACCCTCCCACCGGATTCAAGCAGCCTGCCGTGTTTCGTCTATGCGTGGGAGTTCCAGTGCCTTAGGCATCTTCTGGGCACGCTCGTTCCATCATAGACCTCATCCATCGCTTTTCATCATTTGTTTCCAAGAATGTTGTTGAACTGTCAAAATGAAACTACTAATAGTGTATTACGCATTTACCCCGCGGTTGTATTTATTTATTTAAACAATGTTGAGACAACATAATTATTTTCCACTATGGCAAATCCTTGTGTAAATTTTTGGGAATCAAAAAAACAAAAACAAAGACACACACACACGTACACACGTCTAGAGGTTTTTCCCTTAACTTGCTTAAACCGACCAGTCATCATTATCAAGCGAATGTCATCAAAACTCCGCGTTTCCAGAGAAACAAAAAATTCGCGTTATGATCTTATCATAATCACAGTATTGTGTGTATGATGCCGCCCGGCCCAAGATTATAATCTGGCGGTTTTATAACACCCACAGACAACGACGGACATTTTTGTAGGTCTTTTAAAACTATGTAACCTTCTACAGTACTAGGCTTGGCACGCGACGATGGCAAGAGACCGGACGGTATGTCTTTATTTCCATGGAAGGTGGGCAGGCCTTTAGTGTGGGACGCAACTTGTGTCGATACTCTTGCACCATCCCACCTTCCTGGATCGGCATGCTGTGCTGGCGCTGCTGCTGCGGCTGCGGAAAACCTCAAGCGGCGAAAATATAATAACCTTATCGGAAATTTAATTTTCAAGCCGTTTGGGGTTGAAACCCTCGGGCCTTGGGGTCCGAGTGCTCATGGTCTTTTTAAGGAAATTTCAAAACGGCAGATTGACACTTCCCGTGACCCAAGGGCTGGCATTTACCTTGGCCAAAGGCTAAGCATTGCCATACAACATGGTAATGCCGCCAGTCTCTTGGGTACATTACCATGGTCGACAGCGATGCGGATGAATTTTTCGACGCTATATTTTAGTTTGTGTATAGTTTTAGTAAAGTTAGGTTTTAATTTTGTTATTTTTGTTAATTAAGGATATAAGTAAATAAAACAATTGTGCTTGTGTGTAACTTGCTACAAAGTTTATATAGCGCTACAGGTACCTATTTCTTATTTAGTTTTTTTTTTGATGAATGGTCCTGTTCTTGACCTCAATCACGCCTGATTGAAAGCAATGAATGAGGTCTATGATGGTACGAACGTGCTCGGATTTTAGTTAGTTAGGGAAAGCTAATGCCAATAAGTTCATGAATTTTGTGCTTGAATAAATTAAATTGGAAATTTTAAATGGATATTGGCAGTGGCGTAAATATACCGTTTGGGGCCCGTGGCAAATTCAAGGGATGGGGCCCTCCCTCAATGTAAAGAAACTCAACCAACGTTATAGTTTTTTTTTACTAGCACTTCTCTCGCGACTTCTTCCGCGTAGATTTCATATTTTCCGCTACAAAATTTAACACCTGACTGCTTCGTTGGTCTAGTGGTCGCAAGCGCTACTGCTGAGCATGAGGGCCTGTCCAAAAAATTAGACAAACAATGGGAAAATGGTACAAAATGTTCGAAACCTGAATGATGTTCTTTGTTGCACATTTTCAAAAAAAGTTGGCATTTATAAACTTATGTTAGGATCCTCCTGTGCTCATGGCCCTCTCAGGCTGGGGGCCCCCTCTGGCTGGGAGCCCATGGCATTTTGCCCCAATGCCACCCTATAGTTACGCCACTGGATATTGGGTACCAAAAAAGTTTACACGAAGTGTGCATGCGAAGAACAAGCACTACAAATTGTTTATTAGAAAAAGTAATAGGTGTCGTTTGTAAAGTGGCCCAAAAAAGAGAACATGACAAGACACCTTTCTTGTATGATCAACAGCTTTCTGGCGAAAGTAAAATGTTTTTTTATTTTTTTCACCATTTAAACACAGGTCTACGAGGACAAACACACGTCGTAGGTTAGAACTCAGGCAAGCGCTTTAATTTGTGTATTTCATCACCACTGCTCCCAAAACGGTGAAGGAAAACATCGCGAGGAAACCGGCATAGGTATCCTAGAACCAAAAATTCGAAGACATCAGACATCTACCAACCCGCATTGGGCCCACATGGTGGATTACGGCCTACTTCCTCTCACTAGGGAGGCCTGTGTCCCAGAAGTGGAAATATGTTAGGCTGATTATGTGGAATCCTGTTTGTGTTTTTCCACTGCACTTACAACTTCGACGATGACGAAGAAGCGGTGAAGTTTTGGGTCAACAAAATTCAATACACTATCATGCCGTCGACACGACGAAGAAGAATATTATCAGTTCTAACCACACCTCGCTCTGTGGCCGGTAACATTTGGCGCGGGGCATCGCTTTCGGTAAATATTTACATGTGACTCACGGACTGGAGCCGCTAAAATGACGCTGTTACTGATGTAGGGCGTTTTGTATAAGTTTTGTGTGGGTTTGGTAGGTTTATAATGATTTAGGTCTATAGACTGCTTCGTTTGTATTGTGTTGATAAGCATGACTGCTGGTTATGAAGTTCCTAGGCCAGACAAAAAGGTAAACCATATTGTGATTTTTCCTGATAGGTACTAAAGACACATGTCATAATCAGCCTATAATGTTCTCACTGCTGGGACACGGGCTTTCTCTATGTTGTGAGAGGGAGTGGGCCGTCTTCCACCACGCGGGTCCAGTGTGGGTTGGTAGATGTCACATGTCTTCGATTTTTTTGGTTCTAGGACATTCCGGTTTACTCACGATGTTTTCGTTTTGAGAGCAGTGGTGATGAAATTATTTACACAAAGTAAAGTGCCTGCCTGGGTTCTAACCCACGACGTACAACTCGTAAGTTGAAGCAGCTACCTAGTAAAGACAATGTCCGTAAATGAAAGATCTTAGATGTCACAGATCTTCAAAGTGTTTACAAAGTGTATCTCCGTCTTACGCGCATGCACTTGTACCTGCAAAGACCTAATGACTGCGGCAGTAAACGTTGCTGAATTCTGGCCCAAAATGATCTGAGTAAATAGATATTTTTTGCCATCGAATCGAGTCATAATATCTCAGAACTAAAAAAATAAAATGTCGTTCCCCGCAAAATTTGTTTCAAACAGCGCCAACTTAGGCACTCCTGAGAATAAAGGCGGTGAGCGCGTTGGTTTTATAACTGGAAGGTTATTGGCCGATCAGTCACTGTGGTCTGTTGTCAGAACACTACTTTTATACCTTAATGTATCAGTGAGATATATTATATTGATTTTTTATTCTTTTCCATCTTTTTACGGCTTGCGCGTGTGTTCTGTGTTCCCTTCCACATTTGTGACGCAGCAATGTCGCGCAGCATTGCTGCCGTGCTCGGAATGTAATCTCATATTTCATAAACCTACATAGAGAATATAATAGGAATCAGTAGTGCTGCGGCAGCACTACTGCGTGCTGCCGAGATCGGAATATGGAAGAAAAAGACGTGTTGCGCCGACCCCAAATAAATTGGAATAAGTGCAGGAGAATGATAATGAGATCAATTTATTCTTATTTTATTATATTATAAAAACTTTTTTACAAAAAAAAAACAACCGACTTAAAAAAAAACACTACAAAGTGATAAATAACTTTAATTTCGGAAGTCGGTGTCGTTGGTTCCGCATTTTCGTTTTTTGACACCGACTTCCGAAATTAAAGTTATTTATCATTTTGTAGTGTTTTTTTTTTAAGTCTGTTGTTTGTTTTGTAAAAAAGTTATTATTTTTCACTTTTTAGTTGTAACTACCCCACGGAAAAGTAAACAAAAAGATCTTTAATGTAGACAATGTAGATACATTTTTAGATTTTTGTTGATTTTTCAAAAACCGCTTGTCCGATTTCGATAAAATTTTCATGGGACCATTTGGGAAGTATATCCCTTTCCAACAAAAGAAAAATTTTCCAAATCGGTCCAGGCGTCTTCGAGAAATCGGGGAACATACATAAAAAAAAAAGATTCCGACGAATTGAGAACCTCCTCCTTTTTTTGAAGTCGGTTAAAAATCCAATAGACTACGCCGGTTGTCGCCCCCAGCGCTGGTTGTCTCTGTTTCTCATAGAGTTACAGCATTATGCTGAGCGATGGCTGTTTTACGTGGATCATCATCTTCATCATGATGATCGTTTTATGTGGATGTGACGCATATCGTCGACCGTAGGTTCAATTGAGGTAAGGGACAAAATACCCAAAATGAGTTGAGTATACAGTTTTGTTCAGAATTTTTCGCTCTATCGAATGGTGAATATGAAAAAATTTTAGCTTAAGAAAATGTCCCTTACCCTAATGATTTTTGGATCCAAATTTCGAATCAGCCCCATAATAACGTCCGAAAAAAAACTTTGTCGGCCACTCCTGAAAAAACGTGTTTTGTCCCTTACCTCAATTGAACCTACGGTCGACGATATTTTACTCCAACTTGTTCTTTTTTATAGTTATAGAATAGAATACTCTTTATTATGTACCTACACCATATTTTATAATTCCTTCAGCCCACAAGAATGTTAATACAGGCATGCATCACTTCATTAAGAAATAGAATCTATCTTACAACAAAAATGTAGGGTATATGAAATCGACATGATTAGCGTTATTAGGCGATACGCGACGGGCGGTCCAGCGAGACCAGAATTATATCATAGAAGTTCAATATTACAGATCAAAATGTATAAATTAATTGGTTTAGACAAAGTTTTTGGTGGTTCCGTTTAAACTAAATCTAGTCCTGACTGACTGATATATCAACGCACAGCCTAAACCGCTGGTCCTAGAGACATGAAATTTGGAGGGTGTGTTCTTAGTGAAGAGTAGGTATCCACTAAGAAAGGGTTTTTCAAAATTCCACCCCTAAGAGGGTGAAATTTCACGCGGACGAAGTCGCGGGCAGAAGCTAGTAATATTATAAAGAGAAAAGGTTTGATTTTTGAAGTGAAAACTTCTTTAGCGGCGTTGAACACTTTTTGTAATGGGTAAAAATTGTTAAGCTCGCGTCAGGGCATCGCGGCAGGACACGTGACCGTCAGGAGAGATTCCCTTCCCCATCTCTTTCTACGGCGGCGCCAACCGAAGTGAACCAAGTGAGACACGATAATGGATGGATGGATGGATGGATGGTGATGGTGATGGCGATAGCGATGGCGATGGTGATGGCGATGGCGATGGTGATGGCGATGGTGATGGCGATGGTGATGGCGATGGCGATGGCGATGGCGATGGTGATGTGATGTGATGGTGATGGTGGACGCGGACGTGGATGGACAGCTGATGGCTCGACCGTCTGTGTAGTAGCCACACTGCTGTGTATTCGTAAAATTCGTGTATATAAAGTGTTTCAAAAAATGGAAATTGAACAAAGTGCATCGATTAATGAAAAAAGTGACGCAGAAATAGTGAAAAAAACTTAGTTATATTAATTCAATTAATAATTATTGATTTATTTCAACGTTAATATTCAAGTTTTCACTTCTGACGGCACTCCCGGAGTGCAACCCGTCTTTTTTTGTACATATTATTGTTTGTAATGGATAAACTAAAAAAACGCTTAACCGATTTAAAAAATCTTTCAAACTTTTTTCTTTTTACATTATCAGTGAGAAACATAGGCTGCATTATACGAGTATTATAAATTTATTTGAAACTAACACTGACAGGCCAAAAAGCCGAACACGGCATATATATATAGACTTCGGCTACCACCAATAAAACTCAAATTATTGAAAAAAATGTATACTCCATGTCGATTATTATTTACAATCATTTAATAAATAGTTTTCAAGATTTACTGCTGACAATGTTTAAAAAATACTTTTCAAACTATTACTTTTCAAAAGATATTATACCATTAAGGACTATTTAGAAGACAAACATAGAAGCTGTAATTTGCCAGCTAGATTAATTGACATTGCTGTCTGTGAATATACCTATTTGCACGCCATGTTATGGCAGGATATGCTGAAACAAACTTACTGTAACATCTTACAATATGTACCATATTCTAGCAAATAAATATTTTGAAGACAGTACTAACCATATATTTATAATTACTTACATATGTACACACATACTAAAATATATATATACTATATACAAATGATAATAATAATAAAAAAAAAAGACAGGAGTTCATTGGGCATCGAAAAATTCGTCCGCATCGCTGTCAATGGGATAAGTGCCCAAAGAATAAGCATTGCCATCCAACGTGGCAATGCTGCCAGCCTTTTGGGCACTTATCCCATTGACAGCGATGCAGACGAATTTTTCGATGCCCAATAAATATTTTTGATTTGATTTGATATATTTTAGAAATTCAAGAAAAATGAATTAAAAATACCTTTCATTTCGCATGCGGCGCATCCTGGTCAGAAAGTCCTGCTCAATCAATCAACTCAGCCTATCGCCGTGCACTGCTGGACATAGGCCTCTCCCAGACTGCGCCACAGCACCCTGTCCTCCGCCTTCCGCATCCAGCCTACCCCAGCCACGTTCTTTAGGTCGTCCGTCCATCTAGCTGGGGGGCGTCCCACACTACGCTTGCCGGTACGCGGTCTCCACTGTCCAAAGTCCTGCTACCAAAGTTTAAAATAGCTATTTTATCACAAAAGCTTTTGTTTTGCAGCATGAATGGTAGATTTCCCTTATTGCGTAACACACTATCAATGTTAATCTGAATCATTTTGAAGGAAACTAATCCATTACTTCATATGTCCGAAAAATTTGACTGCTCACCAACGTAAATAACGCAATAAATGTTGTTGAACTGTCAAAATGAAAGCTATTGCTACTGATAGTTTGATACGCAATTACAACTCAGGTGTTTATAAAATGGGAGCTCATTATTATTATTGCCTGTGACGTCCCACTGCAGGGCAAAGGCCTCCCTACTCTCTCATGAGAGAGTAGGGGTTTAGACAAATTAACCCACCGCGCTTGTCTAGTGCGAGTTGGTGGGTGTACAGTGGACCGCCTGACTGGGTCCGTGGGCGCCGCCTTTGACGTGCTAGATGTTCATCAGCCGCCGCCCTGAGTTGATATCCTGCACTAATATCGACTGTTCCATCCGAGCCTATTTGGGTGTATTTATCCCATAGCCTACAGGTGGCGTTCTACATTTAGTTCAATACGAAATGCACGACAGTTTAAATTCATATCGAGGTCATGTCAAACTAAAAATATTTTTTTTAAATACGGACCCCTAAAAATATCGAAAACCTCTACGTCACAACACAATTAACATAAGTATAAGCAATAATAATAAATTCATTAAATTATTCAAAGTATGACAAACTCACAAACATACGCGCCGAGTTATCGGCGAATTATTCAATAGATTTATATAAATAACGTGATTTGAACGGTAAGCGGATTTTCATCAGTCTTTACTGACAAGCCGATTGTAATGGATGGTCGTCATGGGCGAGCCTAAGACTAGGCATCGACTGAAGGAGGCTAGTCAAACTCTCTGTTGGATTTTCAACTCTCGGTTCAAATCCGAACGTTGAAAATTCAAGAGCACGCTTTTCTTTCGGCATTCTTTTAGGTGTCGCTTAGCATTAGTGAAACGGGCATAACACTTTAAACATAATAATGGTTAATGATGATGGCATTAAGGTTCACCTAAATACAGTATACAACGACTTGACGAATTTGAGCTGCAATGTTACTTACTCTGTATGGCTTTAAGAGCAAATACGGTCGGAGAGACATTTGAAAAAGCCTAAGTAAAAAACTTTTTAACAGAAATACAACCGACTTCCAAAAGAAACACTACAAAGTGAAAAATAACTTTAATTTCGGAAGTCGCTGTCTTTGGTTTTGTATTTACGTTTTTTGCCACCGACTTCCGAAATTAAAGTTATTTTTCACTTTGTAGTGTTTCTTTTGGAAGTCGGTTGTATTTTTGTTAAAATGTTTTTATTTCACGATTTTTAGTGGGTCTGCTTATAATTTATCTAAGTTACAATAGACAGTGTCAACATGCTCATCGCCTTTTACAAAATATTGCTTTTCCCGATGCAGGGAAGTTAATTGTTGAGGAGTTCTCCTGGTCCACCATCAGCTTCATATTACCATTCACATCGTGGCGAGCATAAATTGCTTAGCAACCATATTAAAGTAATCGAATCGCAACCCGTGAAATACTTAGATATTATTGAGTAGTTCCGGTGTCCATCTGTGGTCTTCATCATCAGTTCTACTTCACCAAACGGTGCTTTCCGAGAGCAAATGCACGAGTTACTATAATAAATACCGAAATCGCTATAGGTGTGCCTATAATATTTAAAGAGTTCCTTCGATTTCTCCTGGATCCAATCATCAGATCCTGACTTGGTGACTATGGGACCATTTCAGAAGTATCTCCTTTGGAACAAAAAAATAATTTTGAAAATCGGTCCACAATTGACGGAGTAATCGCGTAACAAACATACAAAAAAAAAAAAAAAACATACCGTCGAATTGAGAACCTCCTCCTTTTTTTGAAGTCGGTTAAAAAGTCCTAATTCGAGGTTTGGCTCTCGCCTATTTCCTCCTCCAATATTGGACAAAAAAAGATATTTCATAAACAGAAGGATAATACTGTGTCCCTATGTTTTTCTTTTTTCATGAATAGTTGTCAAGTACACTAGGCCTCTGTTGACAGCGGTTTAAATCGGCATTTTTTGAGGTTCTGGTTATTGATCTGGTTATTGGGTTGTATTATTGTTTGGGGTTTATTGTTGGGTGCACCAGAACCCTAATTGTGCCCTGGTTTTGGGCAAGTTTGAAGACAAGCACCTGCGTCGCCTTTTCTCAACTATGTTGGGGTCGGCTTCCAGTCTAACCGGATGCAACCAAATACCAGTACCTTACACAGAGCGACTGCCTATCTGACCTTCACAACCCAGTTACTGGGTAATACGATACCCCTTGGTAAGACTGGTAGTAAGACTTTTAAGCTTTTGACTACTCGTAACGACTGTCAAAGATCTATGAATGACAGCCAACGGTTTTTCCAAGGCATGGAGGGGACTCGCCTTGTAATAGGTGGTCACCCATCCACGGACCGTCCTCGACAAGCGTAGCTTAACTTTCGATCAACCCGTGAGGCTGTTATTATTTAGCCACGATCCCCTCTTGAGGATGATAGCCATGAAGGATAAATAATTAGGTTCTTTAATAAAACCTTCACACATCAAAGATATTTTAAGCCATACGAGGCGTAAGCGTAGGTTTTTTATTTCGTCGTGAGGACAAGTTTCTGGTTGAAATTATTTGACACGGCAAGTTGTAAATAAGGATTAATAATAACGTATGGTCGGGCCACTAAGTCAGCGGGCTTAAAAGGCCGTAGATTTTATTTTTGTTTTCATATAATATAGTATTAAGTTTCATCATCATTCATTTCAGCCGAAAGACGTCCACTTCTGGACATAGGCCTCTCCCAAGCACCTTCACTTCGACCGGTTTATTTATTTATTTTATTATTTATGTACACACAGTAAAATACATACGGATATGACATAATTCTGTGCTTCTCGCATCCAACAGTTCCTGCAGAAATTATGTTTAGAAAAAATTATAAATTCTCTGCCGTTGATGTGTGCCACTCGTGTGCATGGACACTAATATTGCCAAAATACAAAAAAATACCGCCTGAAGAAAAAACCCAAAATGGCGGCGCATCGCTACTTGGTAAACCTAGTTCATAATAGATGATACTAACTTTTTCAAACGAGGCTACTGCTAAAATTAATGGGATTCCATCTTATTTATACATGTCTTCTATACAATTTGCAATATATTGGTCCTTACATATGAAATTGGCGTTTTTCGTACTGGCCACTTTAATCACGATTTTCTCCTCTTTGGTAAGGAATTCCAAATTCAAATTTGTACAGCTATTTACTCATGTATTTGTGCTTCGATGACCGTCATTCATTTGTTTTTTTTCTTCTGTTTTTTCTGTTTGCGTCACTCATTTTACAAAATGGAAAATTTAAAATATCGCATTATTTACGAGTACGAGTTCCGCCGTGGCACTAGTGCTGCGGAAACGACTCGAAGGGTGAATGATGTGTATGGCGGTCATGTTGCAAAAGAAAACACAGTTCGTTTTTGGTTCCAACGTTTTCGTTCTGGAAATTTCGACCTGCAGAACAAGCCCCGTGGACGGCCTGAGACCCAAGTTGATAATGGAGAATTGAAGGCTATTGTGGAAGCGGACCCATCGCAAACCACGTCCGAGTTAGCTGCAGGCTTCGATGTTAGTGATAAAACTGTTTTAATTCACTTGAAGCAAATTGGGAAGATTAAAAAGCTTGAAAGGTGGGTACCTCACGAATTGACTGAAGCAAACCGGCAAACGCGCGTCGACTGCTGCGTTACATTACTGAACCGGCACAACAATGAAGATATTTTAAACCGAATCATTACCTGTGATGAAAAATGGATTCTTTACGATAATCGGAAGCGCTCAGCGCAATGGTTGGATCCTGGCCAGCCAGCCAAATCCTGCCCCAAGCGAAAATTAACCCCAAAAAAGTTACTTGTAAGCGTTTGGTGGACTAGTGCCGGTATTGTTCATTACAGTTTTCTCAAATCTGGCCAGACTATTACAGCTGATGTCTATTGTCAGCAATTACAAACCATGATGGAAAAGCTAGCGGCTAAACAACCAAGGCTGGTCAATCGCTCCACGCCACTGCTGCTTCACGACAACGCCAGACCACACACTGCGCAACAGACGGCTACCAAATTAGAAGAGCTTGAATTGGAATGTCTTAGACATCCTCCGTACTCCCCGGACCTTGCTCCAACAGATTACCATTTTTTTCGCAATTTGGATAACTTTTTGCAAGGGAAAAAATTCAACTCCGATGGGGCAGTCCAAATCGCCTTCAAAGATTTTATTGATTCCCGTCCGACTGGTTTTTTTAGTAAAGGGATCAATGAACTACCTATAAGATGGCAAAAGTGCATTGAAAACAATGGTTCATACTTTGATTAATTAAATATATTATAAAAAATATTCGACTTTTTGTTCCTTCCATACAAAACGCCAATTTCATATGTAAGGACCTAATAATAAACTAGAGTTTCGCAATTCGAAAATCGTAAAATGAAGCCAATTGTGATAGAAATGAAGCCAACTGATCAGAATCATTTGACGATTTGGCGTTCCGCAATTAGGCTGCTGGTTTTCGGCAAGTTTGAAGACAAGCACCTGCGTCGCCTTTTCTCAACTATGTTGGGGTCGGCTTCCAGTCTAACCGGATGCAGCCAAATACCAATACTTTACACAGAGCGACTGCCTATCTGACCTCCACAACCCAGTTACTGGGTAATACGATACCCCTTGGTAAGACTGGTAGTAAGACTTTTAAGCTTTTGACTACTCGTAACGACTGTCAAAGATCTATGAATGACAGCCAACGGTTTTTCCAAGGCATGGAGGGGACTCGCCTTGTAATAGGTGGTCACCCATCCACGGACCGTCCTCGACAAGCGTAGCTTAACTTTCGATCAACCCGTGAGGCTGTTATTATATAGCCACGATCCCCTCTTGAGGATGATAGCCATGAAGGATAAATAATTAGGTTCTTTAATAAAACCTTCACACATCAAAGATATTTTAAGCCATACGAGGCGTAAGCGTAGGTTTTTTATTTCGTCGTGAGGACAAGTTTCTGGTTGAAATTATTTGACACGGCAAGTTGTAAATAAGGATTAATAATAACGTATGGTCGGGCCACTAAGTCAGCGGGCTTAAAAGGCCGTAGATTTTATTTTTGTTTTCATATAATATAGTATTAAGTTTCATCATCATTCATTTCAGCCGAAAGACGTCCACTTCTGGACATAGGCCTCTCCCAAGCACCTTCACTTCGACCGGTTTATTTATTTATTTTATTATTTATGTACACACAGTAAAATACATACGGATATGACATAATTCTGTGCTTCTCGCATCCAACAGTTCCTGCAGAAATTATGTTTAGAAAAAATTATAAATTCTCTGCCGTTGATGTGTGCCACTCGTGTGCATGGACACTAATATTGCCAAAATACAAAAAAATACCGCCTGAAGAAAAAACCCAAAATGGCGGCGCATCGCTACTTGGTAAACCTAGTTCATAATAGATGATACTAACTTTTTCAAACGAGGCTACTGCTAAAATTAATGGGATTCCATCTTATTTATACATGTCTTCTATACAATTTGCAATATATTGGTCCTTACATATGAAATTGGCGTTTTTCGTACTGGCCACTTTAATCACGAATTTCTCCTCTTTGGTAAGGAATTCCAAATTCAAATTTGTACAGCTATTTACTCATGTATTTGTGCTTCGATGACCGTCATTCATTTGTTTTTTTTCTTCTGTTTTTTCTGTTTGCGTCACTCATTTTACAAAATGGAAAATTTAAAATATCGCATTATTTACGAGTACGAGTTCCGCCGTGGCACTAGTGCTGCGGAAACGACTCGAAGGGTGAATGATGTGTATGGCGGTCATGTTGCAAAAGAAAACACAGTTCGTTTTTGGTTCCAACGTTTTCGTTCTGGAAATTTCGACCTGCAGAACAAGCCCCGTGGACGGCCTGAGACCCAAGTTGATAATGGAGAATTGAAGGCTATTGTGGAAGCGGACCCATCGCAAACCACGTCCGAGTTAGCTGCAGGCTTCGATGTTAGTGATAAAACTGTTTTAATTCACTTGAAGCAAATTGGGAAGATTAAAAAGCTTGAAAGGTGGGTACCTCACGAATTGACTGAAGCAAACCGGCAAACGCGCGTCGACTGCTGCGTTACATTACTGAACCGGCACAACAATGAAGGTATTTTAAACCGAATCATTACCTGTGATGAAAAATGGATTCTTTACGATAATCGGAAGCGCTCAGCGCAATGGTTGGATCCTGGCCAGCCAGCCAAATCCTGCCCCAAGCGAAAATTAACCCCAAAAAAGTTACTTGTAAGCGTTTGGTGGACTAGTGCCGGTATTGTTCATTACAGTTTTCTCAAATCTGGCCAGACTATTACAGCTGATGTCTATTGTCAGCAATTACAAACCATGATGGAAAAGCTAGCGGCTAAACAACCAAGGCTGGTCAATCGCTCCACGCCACTGCTGCTTCACGACAACGCCAGACCACACACTGCGCAACAGACGGCTACCAAATTAGAAGAGCTTGAATTGGAATGTCTTAGACATCCTCCGTACTCCCCGGACCTTGCTCCAACAGATTACCATTTTTTTCGCAATTTGGATAACTTTTTGCAAGGGAAAAAATTCAACTCCGATGGGGCAGTCCAAATCGCCTTCAAAGATTTTATTGATTCCCGTCCGACTGGTTTTTTTAGTAAAGGGATCAATGAACTACCTATAAGATGGCAAAAGTGCATTGAAAACAATGGTTCATACTTTGATTAATTAAATATATTATATTAAAAAATATTCGACTTTTTGTTCCTTCCATACAAAACGCCAATTTCATATGTAAGGACCTAATATTTTTACTATCTTAATTCAAGTCGACGATTTCGGAATTTAATAAGCGTATCGACACCTTTAGTTTCGTGGCCCCAACGTAAACGTTCGCTTTACCATATTGCTACTTTGAAGCCGTATTTAAGAAAAAAATGTTCGGCAATATTTTTTAATATTGCAAAATAAGAAGTCAACGTTTATAGAAATTATGCCAATAAAATAAATGACTGTGGCTTTTTTGTGACGAAGCTTATAAATACTTCGTTGGGGAGTTGGCACCTACCTCAAACGACTAGGTATGTTTTGCCAGGTAAGATTTTTTTTTGGTTCACCATTTTGATACCATATTGATCACGCATTTATGCAGCCTACCCGAATGTCCTATCTTTGGTATGGTTCGTCGAGTCGCCACCACCTCACCTACGTATGTATCAAAACAAGGGTATATCAATACAAACGGGTTGAAGAGTGTATCTGGTCTAGAATCTCTGTACAAAATTTCAGCGTCAAAAGCAGTAACTTTGAAAGTGCTTAATATTTTTTTATTTCGATAGTTTATTAAATTGAAATCATAACAAACGTGTCACCGCACTACGAGGGTCATTATCCATTATCTGTAGTGTGTCTGTGCGCCTAGTACACGTACATCACGCCGCCGCGCGCCGGTGCAGCGCCGTGATGTCGAAATAAAAAAATATTAAGCATTTTCAAAGTTAATGCTTTTGAGCTGAAATTTTGTACAGAGATTCTAGACCAGATACACTCTTCAACCCGTTTGTATTGATATACCCTTTCCGTAACACCCTGTATAAGTATTTTCATCACAAAAAAAAACTTAAAAAAATACTTATGAGGGGCCCGTGGCTAAATAATAACAGCCGCACGGGTCGATCGATCAGGTCAAGCTACGCTTGCCGCGATTGGTCTGTGGATGGGTGACCATCTTTACATACCGAGACCCCTCCGTGCCTTGGAAAGCATGTTAAGCCGTTGATCCCGGCTGTCATTCGTGGATCTTTGACAGTCGTTACGGGTCGTGAGAAGCCCGAAAGTCTAACAACCAGTCTTACCAAGGGGTATCGTATTACCCAATAACTGGGTTGTGGAGGTCAGATAGGCAGTCACTCCATGTAAAATACTGGTATTCAGCTGCATCTGGTTAGACTGGAAGCAGACTCCAACATAGTTGGGAAAAGGCTAGGCAGATGATGATTTAGCCTATGTTGTCCCACGGCTGGGCAAAGGCTACATTTCATTTATCCATTTATTTCAGGCATCAAGGCCCATAGAAAACGCATAAAATACAATATTAATATAACTTAAAAATATTATAAATAAATACATCATTATAATTACACTAAGAAACTAACTAAACACGAAGTGACCACTACTACGACCTACAACCTACGACCTACAACTCGTGAGTCGGCCTTTACCACTGGGCCACCTATACCTAATGTTTTTTTTTTTATTATTTGGTATTTCAATACAAAGTGTGACCGCGTCTGTTGTTTTTATTAAAACTTGTCGGCAACGATTTTTCATTGAATTTATAAGATTTTATATCTGATGCTCGCTTGGAATAAACGTAGAGAAATCATAATTATAACGTTGTTTGATTTCTCCCAATAGTGTCCGGCACCCTAAATTGCGTGACACACTATCAATCAGAATTTGAATCATTTTGAAGCACATTGCTAGTCCATTGCTTCAGAAGTTCGAAAAAAAAAATCTGCTCAACACGTAAATAACGCAATGAATGTTGTTGAACTGTCAAAATGAAACCAATTCCGATTGATAATGTGTTACGCAATAGCCCCGCTGTTCAGTAAAGAAGTCTAAGTAATCAGTATGTTGTGAGAGAATGAAAGAGGGAAAGGTATGAGGGGAGAAGCTAGTTCATCATGATCAATCATAGAAAGTTTTGCAAGTAAGGGCGCTACCGTTTTCTACCTATGAACTAAAGTTGGGTACACTCACTACCGAATAGTTTTGGCAGAAACATAAACATGACATTCTATTGATTTTGTTTATGGGAACGTTGTGCATGAACGTTGTATCTACTATCTTGCTGATTTCTACGTTTCGCGATAGTGAATAACGATATAGAGGTACGAGGAACAGGGTGTAAAGCTCACTCATACTCTATAGAAAAGGGAGGATCCTCCGACCAGACGGGTGTTGTGTTTGGCGGCCAACTGCCCAATGATTCATGTCAGGCCGTTGTATCTATGCTATTTGCGCGGTAAACTCTGCTTGCGAGATGCAGGATTTGCGTGACGTCAGTATGACGCGTTGTTCGCATGTAGCGTTGTAGATACCGCTACAACGACTTCCAGGCTAAGCTACTCTTGTCGCTGTTGGTGACCATCTTTATATACCGAGATCCCTCCGTGCTTCGGAAAGCTCGTTAAGCCGTTGGTCCCGGCTGTCATTCGTGGATCTTTGACATTCGTTACGGGTAGTCAGAAGCCCGAAAGTCTAACAACCAGTCTTACCAAGGGGTGTCGTATTACCCAGTAACTAGGTTGTGTAGGTCAGATAGGCAGTCGCTCCATGTAAAATACTGGTATTCAGCTGCATCTGGTTAGACTGGAAGCCGACCCCAACATAGTTGGGAAAAGGCTAGGCAGATGATGATTTAGCCTGTGTTGTCCCACTGCAGGGCAAGGGCTTCCCTTTTTTCATTCCACTCCTCTGTCTTACGCTAGTGTGAACCAATCCTGTCTGTAGTTGCCAAGCTTGTCCCGCCATCTTCTCCTGGGTTTGCCATGATGTCGCCGGACGTTTTCTGGGACCCACATTGTGGTAGATTCAGCCCATAACTCCTTCGACATGCGGCAAGCGTGTCCGGCCCACCCAAAGACTATTATTCTCTTTGGGCCCACCTAAGCTTGGCTACTTTTTGGTTGACGTCGCCAATTTGTGTTTTGGAGCGCAGCCCTGTGTTTCCTTTATTTTAAGAACAAAAAAAAAAAAGATAAAATTAATGAAAACACAACACAAGAAAGCGACACATAACATAACTCCTTTTTATTCAAATCGGTGAATTCAATACTTGTTCACCAGTGTTATGAGACCTCTCTTGCTTCAAATGTTCTTTTCAAAGGCAGGTCAGGTTAGGCTGGTTTATTTTCGCGTGATACTTAGCTATGTGCTCTATTTAGGTCAATTACAGCTAGTTAGAGGTTCATGTTAATATGCTTAGACCACGCATTTTGGGGGTGAGTGTACTTCAAATTGTATTTTTTTTTTTGTGGCTTTCTGTTAATAATAGTGGTTTAGCGGTAGTATTACATTGGTTTGGGCGTTTAAACAATGGGTTTGGTGTGATTTTTACCGATTTTTGGGTACAAAAGTTTATGCAGATGATTTATTATGAGGGGTGGTGACCACATACAGAAGTTTTTTAGTGAAAGGTCTTGTCGTCTGTGCAGAAATAAAAATTAACCAGTACTCAAACTGTAACCATGAATTCAGCACATGATTGCATACCCGCGTAGAAATACTAGCAGGTTATCAAAAAAAAAAAAAAAAAAAATATGCTGTTTCATAGAAAAGTGCAATACCAACGCGGTTAAAATGCACTGAACAGAATTTTTTTTTTGTTATCTGTCAAATGTCCAATCAACCTTGAACGTTGTGCTTTAGCAATAAAGTTGAAAATCTATTAAACAAATTTGTCAGATGGTAGGTAGTAGCTTGATGTACTAGTCTGTACTTACTGAGTACAGTCCGTCGATGTTCCTGACATCCTGTATTTAGTATAGATAATAACGGGTGTAAAAATACTCTTAACGAAGCCGAGAGTCACTTGTAGGTACTCCCCGTCATTGTAATCATTTTTTTGTACTGGACCATACCTGGGAACCTTCTGGTTACGGAGATATTGAAGGTCAAAATTGCAACATTTAGTGACGATTTGCTCTTGACTCTAGTCTAGGTCAAAGGTGACAGAGTAATATTGTAAGTAATACAAATTTATATACCCCCACGACACCTGTTACCATTGCATATACCCATAAGCACAATGTTTTGCGTGCGTTTGATGTACAGAATGCGCAGTTGACGGCTACGTGATGTGTCTTTTTACACCCCCCCCCCCCTCCTAACCTGTTGTATGAACTAGTACCCCCTTACTAATAAACGTTGTATAGCGTCTGTATAGTTACAAAACGCTTTGTCTTCTTCTTTCGAAAGTCAAATGACGACTGAAAGAGAGAAATCGGTGTGCAACTATTCATCTATAATTCTATATAGGTATATAAAATTCAATTTCAATTCTGAAAGTCACCCAAAGGGCAATGGAGAGGGCTATGCTTGGAGTTTCCCTGCGGGATCGAATCAGAAATGAAGAGATCCGCAGGAGAACCAAGGTAACCGACATAGCCCGAAGAATTGCCAAACTTAAGTGGCAGTGGGCAGGGCACATTGCTCGCAGAACAGATGGCCGATGGGGCCGAAAGGTTCTGGAGTGGCGACCGCGTACCGGAAGGCGTAGCGTTGGAAGGCCTCCCACAAGGTGGACCGACGACCTTGTGAAGGCCGCAGGAACTCGTTGGATGCGAGAAGCACAAAACCGGTCGAAGTGGAGGTGCTTGGGGGAGGCCTATGTCCAGCAGTGGACGTCTTTCGGCTGAAATGATGATATAAAATTCAAAGTCTTGACTGACTGATTATATATCAACGCACTGCCTAAACCGTTGGTCCTAGAGACATGAAATGTGGAGGGTGTGTTCTTTGTAAAGAGTAGGTATCCACTAAGAAAGAGATTTTCGAAATTTCACCCCTAAGACGGTGAATGGGGGAGGGTGAAATTTCACGCGGATGAAGTCGCGGGCAGAAGCTAGTCTGATGTAAAACGTTTATAAGGGGGTAGTATCTATGTATTTTTGTTTTTTAATATCTACTATTCGAGCTGACAACTTTAAAATAGATGACAACAAAAAAACAAGATATAATTTTTTTTTTTTTTTTTTTTTTGTTGCTGAATGGGCCCGCTCTTGACCTCAATCACGCCTGATGGAAAGCGTTGGATGAGGTCTATGATCGAACGAGCGTGCCCAGAAGATGCCTAAGGCACTGGAACTCCCACGCATCGACGAAACACAGCAGGCTGCTTGACGCCGAACTCCGGTGGGAGGGTGGTCGCAAACCAGGCGGGCGTTAGCCCTACCACCGCAAGGGAAGAATTGGCCAGTCAAATAAGATGTTGGGTGTGACTGCCCAGGATGCGCCGAGCGCTCGGTTCAGTTGAGTAACTGGTGGAACAAACTGCGCTACACGGGGAGGCTTCTTCATGCATCCCAAAAATTAAAATAAAATAAAAATAAAATTTCAACCCCCTCAAAATATTGGCAGAGCAAAACATTTTCAATTCCACCCCTTTCCGTAAGGGTGGATACTGATGGATGAGTTCACCGATATGTCTGTATACCCACATTTGTGGGTGGTGAAAGTCCAATAAAATATTATTAATTATTTATATTTATTTGGGTTTCGTTTTGCACAAGAGTGGAGTGGAGTCGATGTTAAGAGCAATATTTACCAAAAATATATAGTGTGATTTTTTAGAGGAGCCCATGGCTAAATAATAACAGTCGCACAGGCCGATCGATCAGGTTAAGCTACGCTTATCGCGGTTGGTCTGTGGATGGGTGACCATTTTTACATACCGAGACCCCTCCGTGCCTCGGAAAGCATGTTAAGCTGGGTTGTGGAGGTCAGATAGGCAGTCGCTCCATGTAAAATACTGGTATTCAGCTGCATGTGGTTAGACTGGAAGCCGACCCCAATATAGTTGGGAAAAGGCTAGGCAGATGATGACAGTGTATTTTTTACTAAGTTCATGTTAAACTGCTGTGATTGGCTAATGATGTAACGACAGCCAATTAAATCTCTTGATTGATTTCGATAGAAATCATATGTTTCTTGTTGGCCTTTTTGAAACCGGGTGTTAGTCCTAATATTGTACGTATAAAGGGATCTATCTATTAAAATTAGATGCGGCCATTCTAGGCTACGTAACAATAGCATCTATGTGGGTGATTGTTTTTTTTTTTTATTCTCAAAATAATATTAGTTTAAGTTTTAATCATGGTCTAGCGGTTAGAATAATTTGTGCAGCCTAATCAAATGGTAGCCTTTCTTTGGTATTGTTCGTCGAATCTTTGAGCTCCTTAAGTTTTGAGTTGAGCTGCACTATTTCAAATATTTTTTTTTTCAATCTAGCTAGAGAGCAGGTAACTACTGAGATTACGACCATAGAAGTATGGAAGGTCCTCGATTTTTTTGTTTCTAGAACATACCGGTTTCCTCACGATGTTTTTCGTCACCGCTTTGAGAGCAGCAGTGATGATGAAATAAACTACACAAAGTAACGAAGGACCTAATTAAAATAATAACATTGTGCAGGTTAAAATTAAATATTTGCACACCATAATATGTAATGGTAGTGTGTAAAGGGGCCATTATTATAAAGATCTTACATTGTAAACCTACATTCTGGCAAATAAATGGATTTGATTTGATTTGAAAACACTACCATAGTGCCTCTTAATTGAGCACATTGAAACACTGTATCAATTTGTCGTGTAATCTATACTAATATTATAAAGAGGTATTTGTTTGTAAGTTTGTATGTAGGGGGTAATCTCTGGAACTAAAAGTCGGATTTGAAAAATTCTTCTTGCATTTGATAACTCAAAGGCTATAGGCTATTTAAAGTCACGCTATGACCCTTAGGAGCCGAGCAAAAGCGCTATGGGGAAACGAAGTGATAGAGCAGGAGACGCGGGCAGGGGATGCAATACGACGAGATGGGTCGAGGGAATAAGAAATTTCACGCGAACGAAGTCGTGGGCAGAAGCTAGTAGCTATTATGTTCGAACAGTATTATTCATAGGTATTTTTCCTTATACTGTGTGAATTAATCGATCAAATAATGGCATCATAAAGGTCATACTTGTAGCAAGGGGGGAATAACTCCTGTCATTGTTAGTCACGGAAAAACTATCTCCTTACATAGATCTATTATTTCTCATTTACTTGCTAAATCAAATACTTAGCGCAAAAATCATGAAGTATAAACAACAACTTGAAAATCTAAAGTCAAAGAAATTTGAACCTTAAGCCATTTGCATAAAAGCTACTGACATTTTTGGTGATGGCAAAATAAAATTTGCATACCTGCCTACTTAGCGCAAAAATTATGAAGCTTAGACAACAGCTTGAAATACTAAAATTACAGCAATTTGAACCTTATGCCATTGGGATAAAAACCACATATATATTTTGTGATGGCAAAATGAAATTTGTTTTTTAACGTATATATCGATACATTTTACGCATTATTGTTAAATCTTTATTTTGACGCGGAGAAGAAAAGAGGTGTCGTTTGAAAATGTCTTTTGTTACGAGATTATTATTGGTTTTAACTGTGGTTTTGGCTTTGACACAGGTGCGTAAATCTATATACTTAATAATTATATTATTATTATTAGCCTGTGACGTCCCACTGCAGGGCAAAGGCCTCCCTACTCTCTTTCCACCTCTCTCTGTTCAAAGCTGCTAAGGACCAGTTGTTGTTGAAGGAGTCCAGCTCATCCCGCCATCTCCGTCTGGGTCTGCCACAATGTCCCTCGTTACTTAATAATATTTTATTTAAAAAGTATGAGGTCATTGACCTTAACAAACTATAGGTACTCATAATCAGCCTATAATGTTTCCACTGCTGGGACACAGACCTCCGTTCTGTATGAGGGAGTGGGCACTAATCCACCACGCGGGCCCAGTGCGGGTTGGTGGATGTCACATGTCTTCGAGTTTTAGGTTCTGAGACGTGCCGGTTTCCCCACGATGTTTTCCTTCACTGTTTTGAGAGCAGTGGTGATAAAATTAAATATACAAAGTAATGTGTCTGCCTGGGTTCAAACTCACGACCTACATTTCGTAAGTTTGGGCCGGTACCACTTGGCCACCACAGTTCTCCATATATACTAATCCATACTATCCATACTAATATTATAAATTCGAAAGTAACTCTGTCTGTCTGTCTGTATGTTACCTTTTCACGCCTAAACCGCTGAACCGATTTAGATGAAATTTGGTATAGAGATAGTTTGAGTCCCGGGAAAGGACATAGGATAGTTTTTATCCCGATATTCCCACAGGATCGGAACTTATGCGGGTGAAACCGCGGGGCGCAGCTAGCCTATATACTATAATAAATTATGAATCGACTGTATGTATGTTACCTTTTCACGTCTAAACCACTGAACGGATTTCGACAAAATATGGCATGAAGATAGAACGCATCCTGAGGAAGGACATAAGCTACTTTTTGTACCAGTAGCATATTCCCATGGGCTAATTTTCGGCATGCACGCAGGAGAAGCCGAAGGCAGAAGCTTAAAAAAAAAAAGATAAAGAAAAAATTAATGAAAAATGATGATGATGTGAATGTAAATGCTGTTCGTTGGTTGCCCTTCACTTGAGAACGGCTGAACCGATTTGGCTATTTTCTGTTTTATAATGATCGTAATAGTCCGGGCCCAGCTAGGCAGTCACTCCATGTAAAATGCTGGTATTCAGGTGCATCCAGTTAGACTGGAGTCCGACCCAACATAGTTGCGAAAAGGCTAAGTAGACTGATATCATTTTGCTTCCTAATTTCGCCGTCGTTTTTCTTAATTAAAATTATAATCAAGTGATTAGTAACCTAATGATAATATTTAACAAGTTAATGACCCGTCATTATAGCTTGCCTAAATAGAAAGAAGGAAAAGTATACTTAGGTACCTATTGCTTATCTTTATGTAAAACTAGCTTTTGCCTGCGATTTCGTCTGCAATTCAAGATGAAAAGTATCCTATGTTTTAACCCAGGCTATGGTCTACCCATGTGCTAAATTTAAGAGCAATGCCCAATGCAAAATCTTCAAACTTAGATTAGATTTAAACAGTAGTGAATCATGTTCAACAACATGTATGGGAGAACATACAATGTTAAGTTTGATCTTGGGTAAATTCATTTCAACTACAAACCCTTCATTGTGCGTGGCCCGACACGCAATTGGCCAATTTTTATCTGAATATCCTGCATATACTCAGTGGCGTGCATTGGTTTTCAGAACAGGTAGGCACTAGCCGGGTCTAGTCTAGGCAAACGCGGTAGTGACCGCGTTTGCCTAGACTAGACTGATTATTGACTGATTAGTGAATCAGAAAAAAAAGTGAGGTCAAAAGTGTGGTTATTTGAGTAGGCATGCCTACTTAAGGGTGATAAATTGCGAAGGTCTAACGTCATGGTACTCCGCGTGAAACGTACGTATTTTTAATTTTGTCGTATTAACTTGAACGAGTAAAGACCAATGACAATGTGCGAATAGTACGGGAGCCGAGTAGGCCATCTGGCGGCTGCCTACTGCCGCGCGTGTTTGTATGAAGATTTTGTTTGGTATGATAATTTAGTGAGTTTCTTAATTGTGAGGCACACACACTAAAATGTAATTGACAGGTTTATGTTGATATATCGAGGTAGGCACTGCTTATATGCCTATATGCAATGCACGCCACTGCATATATTACACACTGCGCTTGAAGTGGAGTACCGAATTTCGTTGCGTGCGTCTTCACGCCACCCGTGGTTGTTTTTTGCACTAATGTGAGTTTTGCGAGACGCGCGGGTGAAATCAGATTTTATCCTGTCATTGGGCCCGCCCTTAAGAGCCTATACTACCTCAGCTAAAATTCATTCTCTAGCTCGCTCATACGATACTGCTCGCTGACTGAGTGAGAGCGAGACAGAGCGCGGTGCTGAGCGGCAGGCAGCGCCAATAGTATAGGTATTTGCTTTTTATAGTGAAAATAATGGTAATTATAAAAAAGTAAATAACATAAGACCTGCTTTAAAGTAAGTTCAGTTAGTGTGCAAAGTTTCATGATCTAATTTGAAGTATTTTTTGAATACCAGCGGTTTATTGTTCGGGTTAGAGGTAACTTTGGATTTATTTTCTATCGAGAAAATTTTATGGAATCGTGTTTTCGTCTAACATAAGACTTAGCACTAATCCTCAACTTTACCATATATTTATTTCAAAATTAATGGTGCAGTATTTTCGACATAACGGAGGATCACGCTAAGCCATTTGAGGTAGTATAGGCTCTTAATCCAAATCCGTTTAGCTGTTTTACCGTGAAAGCGTAAGAAACAAACTCACTTTCGCATACATAATTAGTTAGGATATTATACCTTACAATAAACGGTGATCACTATTAATTTTGCCAGGCTTGGAGATTACGGCCATGAGATTATATATCGAGACCCTTCCGTGCCTCGGAAAGCACGTTGAGCCGTTAGTCCCGGCTGTCATTCGTAGATCTTTGACAGTCGTTACAGTTAGTCTGAAGCCCAAAAGTCTGACAACCAGTCTTATGAAGGGGTATTGTGTTTACTAGTAACTGGGTTGTGGAGGTCAGATATGCAGTCGATCCGTGTAAAATACGGGTATTCAGCTGCATCCGTTTAGACTGAAAGCCAGCCCTAAAACAGTTGGGAAAAGGGTAAACATATTGATGGGTAATTCTGGCAGTAATATTCGGGAAATAATTAATCAATGTCTCTTAACAGAGGAAGTCAAAGGGTTCATTGGTCAGCCCTGGACTGATCTGTGTGATTCTTTCCTCAAAAGACCAATCATTGGTCTGTAAAGAAATTAAAAAAAAAATAACAAAAAAAAAAAAAAGACGGGTAGCACTCCGGGAGTGCCGGCAGAAGTGAAAACATGAATATTAACGTTGAAATAAATCAATTATGAATTGAATTAATATAACTAATTTTTTTCCACTATTTCTGCGTCACTTTTTTTATAAATCGATGCACTTTGTTCAATTTCCATATTTGAAACACTTTATATTCACGAATTTTACGAATACACAGCAGTGTAGCTACACAGACGGTCGAGCCATCAGCTGTCCATCCATCCACATCCACGTCCACCATCACCGTCACCGTCACCGTCACCGTCACCGTCACCGTCACCGTCACCGTCACCGTCACCGTCACCGTCACCGTCACCGTCACCGTCACCGTCACCGTCACCGTCACCGTCACCGTCACCGTCACCGTCACCGTCACCGTCACCGTCACCGTCACCGTCACCGTCACCGTCACCGTCACCGTCACCGTCACCGTCACCGTCACCGTCACCGTCACCGTCACCGTCACCGTCACCGTCACCGTCACCGTCACCGTCACCGTCACCGTCACCGTCACCGTCACCGTCACCGTCACCGTCACCGTCACCGTCACCGTCACCGTCACCGTCACCGTCACCGTCACCGTCACCGTCACCGTCACCGTCACCGTCACCGTCACCGTCACCGACACCGTCACCGTCACCGTCACCGTCACCGTCACCGTCACCGTCACCGTCACCGACACCGTCACCGTCACCGACACCGTCACCGACACCGTCACCGTCACCGTCACCGACACCGTCACCGTCACCGTCACCTTCACCGTCACCGACACCGTCACCGTCACCGTCACCGTCACCGTCACCGTCACCGTCACCGTCACCGTCACCGTCACCGTCACCGTCACCGTCACCGTCACCGTCACCGTCACCGTCACCGTCACCGTCACCGTCACCGTCACCGTCACCGTCACCGTCACCGTCACCGTCACCGTCACCGTCACCGTCACCATCACCGTCACCGTCACCGTCACCGTCACCCGTCACCGTCACCGTCACCGTCACCGTCACCGTCATCACCGTCACACCGTCACCGTCGCCGTCACCGTCACCGACACCGTGACCGACACCGTCACCGTCACCGTCACCGACATCACCGTCACACCGTCACCGTCACCGTCACCGTCACCGTCACCGTCACCGTCGCCGACACCGTCACCGTCGCCGACACCGTCACCGACACCGTCACCGTCACCGTCACCGTCGCCGACACCGTCACCGTCGCCGACACCGTCACCGACACCGTCACCGTCACCGTCACCGTCACCGACACCGTCACCGTCACCGACACCGTCACCGACACCGTCACCGTCACCGTCACCGACACCGTCACCGTCACCGTCACCATCACCGTCACCGTCACCGTACCGACACCGTCACCGTCACCGTCACCGTCACCGTCACCGTCACCGTCACCGTCCGTCCGTCCGTCCGTCCATCCATCTATCCATCCACCCATCCATTATCGTGTCTCACTTGGTTCACTTCGGTTGGCGCCGCCGTAGAAAGAGGGGTGGGGGGGGGGGGGGGAAATCTCTCCTGACGGTCACGTGTCCTGACGCGAGTTTAACATTTTTTCCCCAGTACAAAAAGTGTTCAACGCCGCTAAAGAAGTTTTCACTTCAAAAAACCGACTTCAAAAAAAAAACCAATAAAATGATAAAAACCAGCTGAAAACCAGCGCTGGGGCTCTGTCCTGCATAGGGTCGCAGCATAATGCTGAGCGATAGCCGTTTTGCGTGGATGTGACGCATGTTTCCCCCTACCTTTTTATTTTATTTTTTGTGTTTATGTTCTTTTTGCGTCATTTTCACCGCAAATAAACGAATTTTCTTTCTTTCTTTCTTATAAATAACTTTAATTTTGGAAGTCGGTGTCGTTGGTTCCGCATTTTCGTTTTTTGACACCAACTTCCGAAATTAAAGTTATTTATCATTTTTTTGGTTTTTTTTTTTTGATGTCGGTTGTTTTTTTTTTGGAAAAAAAGAAATATTTTTCACTTTTTAGTTGTACCTACCCCACACAAATTCAATTAACACTAGTGCATTGAAGAATTGAAGACACCTACTAGAAGAATCATCAAAATTCGGAGAGGCAGTACATTTATGCATATAACTTCGTACATAAGAATAGTTGCCTAATATGTTATATACTAAAACCTTTCTGAAAGTATTTAGATCACATTAATGAAAGAATTATCAAAATCGGTTCATTAGTTTTTGAGAAAATCAAGGACATACAAACATACATACATACGGGTCGAATATAGAACCTCCTTTTTTGAAGTCGGTTAAAAAAAACCATGAAGATTGATGACATAATTATTTAGTCACCAATCTTCATGGTCTTCACATGATCTGACTAAGATTATGTCTGGACTTTAAAAGAGACTGTGACCTCTGAGTTTGTTTCGGCCTTTCTTCTCAGAGTAGTCAGATACAGATAGGAAACGCCGACCTCAACTAGCCAATTTTTTTTTCGTATGACTTTTAAACGTGATTCCGAAATCTTTTTTTCAAAAGAAACAATTTAATTTAATTTCATTCTGTTTATTTTTTTTTCATTTTTGCAGATCATTGAAAGCCATCACTTCTGGGGGCCCGTATTTGGTGGTTATAGACCAGGTTTTGGCGGTTACGGACCAGGTTACGGTCCAAGATACGGTCCAGGCTACGGTCGTGGCTTCGGACCTGGATTCGGACCTGCATTTGGACCAGTATATGGACCTGGATTTGGACCTCCACCGCCCCCACCACCGTTCTTTGGATAAATAATAATTGACTACGCAACAACAAAACTGTATAATTTATAATGAGTAAATGATTAAATAAACATTTTTTTTTAAATAAACCTGCATTATTTACCATTTCTTAAAAAAAAACCCGTCTTTTTCATCTAGGAGGTGGTCTTCGTGATTCATAGTATGGTGTCTGTCAACTATCCTATTCAGGAGCCTATAAAGTTCCCACTGCTAGGATACAGGCCTCCGCTCTGTGAGAGAGAGTGGGCTGTAATCCACCACGCCGGCCCAGTGTGGGTTAGAGGTCAAAAATTTCTTCGAATTTTTGGTTCGTCACCATATTTTCCCTCACCGTTTGGACAGCAGTGGTGATAAAATACATTACACAAAGTATATTCATAGGTTCAAATCCATGACCACCACTGGACCACCACTGCTCTATGCAGGGTTAAGGCGACTACACGACCTAAAGCGCGGTCACTGTCGGACTGCATAGAAAAGAAAGAGAAGCGCGATGACACAACCGTGGTAATTTATTGCAAATATGAAGCAATTATCTATTTACAAAAACTCTTAAACACCAAACAAATAAAAACCGTATACTAAAATTCGGGGAATTAAATTGTCTTTTAGATGGTGAAAGTTTTATGAAAATACACCCGATAGTGTGTGCGTGATTATCGTTTTTATGTACGCGGTAGACATTACTTTACAAATTAATTACACTATGTTAAAAAAAATATAATTGCAAATATTCACATATCAAATTACGAAGCAAATGGTCTAGTATAACATTTATTTTTTTCAAAGAAATCAGTCCGGTCGATTAGACGTGATGTTGAATTTAAAATCATTAGAAGTCGTATATCTGCGCCTTAAGTTAAATTAGCTAGCGAAACTTCACAGGCGTTATAATGGGTTATGGGTTATGGGTTATGGGTTATGGTATCTTAACCATGATAAAAGAAATAATAAATAAATTTGATGTTTTTCTTTGTGGGGTTATCGATCGCAATTAGTGTAGTCACTTGTAATATAAGTTTTTTTTTTTTTACAAAACAGATTCGTTTCCTCGACTCATACTGCAAGTAACAAAACTACCAGCAGTAGTTGACCCCAAAACAAAACATTATAAATATACACCGTGTTCTCCACGATATCCATAAGCTTTGTTCAAACGCTTCTATAGCTTTTACAAATTAAATCTACCAAAGGAAGTACCTAGTACTTAAAATGGCTTCGTTACAAAGATATTTGTAAATTAATTTAGTGAAATTTAATTGAGCTATGCAGTAAGAAAGGGTCCTAGCTCAGTTTTGACAAGTTGCAGCCCGCCAAATCTTATGAATGAAAATACGTCATCGTTGCCAATTCGGATAAAGAGGCATGTATATCGGGCGATTTACGTCAAGGTGTTTAGTTTATATGAAAATTAACAAAAAATAAGAATTGATTAATGTGTCCATAATGAAAAATGTTTACTTCCATGGTCTGAATATCTGGTCGAAGTTTATGTATATCGTCCGGAACACGGTGTATCTTACCCATCACGTCCGTCTGCAGAGTTTTGTTAGCTTATTTAATTTGACTATGCATGTCCAACTGCCTGTTAACTATTTTCCTGGACTATTATTTTTATTACTATGGTTTCGTTCCATAAAATCTTTATTAAAATTGTCGACTCCATGCCTTCCCAATACTTAAATTTCCACTCAATTAACTATTTGGCTGGTCTGCGGTAATTTCTCCGTCGAATGGTTAGCGTCCAACACAATGCATTGAGCCGATCGTTTGTCGAAAAAATTAGGTCTCCAATAAATCGTGGTTTAAATGAAATAATAAAAAAAGAGATAATGGCAGAAGATATTTCATTTGAAATTCTTTTGATTTATAGCGTAACAGATGATTATTTTTTTAGTAGTTAGGTAAAAAGCAACTAAAAACACTCCAGGAATGCTGAAAAAAGTAAAAACTTAAACAATTACGTGTGTATTTTTTGAATCGTCAGGAAATATTTCGAAATATTTATTTGGTGTCGGTTACGGTAACGGTAACAGTGTCGCGAGTTCATTGGTTTTTTTCCCATCTCAAAAAATGCCAACATGCATGTGTATCTATGTACGTACATACACAATATAATATATGTACATACTTATATACAGAGGTGTCGGTTACGGTAACAGTGTCGCGAGTTCAATGGTTTTTTACCCTCTCAAAAAATGCCCAACGCTACTAAAGAAGTTTTAACTTCAAAAAAAAAAAAATTTTTATATCTTGCAGATGAGTGTTGGCAGACCAACATGCAATAGCCGCAGTGGTGTGTGCAATGGTGACCCAGTACAGTTGTAGGTCGTAGGTTCGAACCCAGACAGGTGCTTTACTTTGTGTAAATTATTTTATCACCACTGCTCTCAAAACGATGGAGGAAAACATCGTGAGGAAACCGGCAAGTCCTAGAACCAAAAATTCGAACACATGTGACATCTATGAACCAGCACTGGGCCCGCAGAGTGGATTACAGCCCACTCCCTCGCACAGAGAGGAAAACTGTGTCCCAGCAGTGGGAACATATTATGAGATGATACTTTTTGCAAGAGGCTAGGTTAGGTAAAACCAACTGAAAAAAATTTGTTGTCTGTAAAGTCGGTGTACGGACCATAATTTTACGTGATAACGTCATAAGAAAACATCACATAGATGCGTCACAAGCCAAACGCTCAGGCCGATCGTGCCTCTCTATCGCTTGTTCCGCGCTCTCGCTTGCAGGCTCGGCTCAGGCGGAACGTAACAATGAGTCATGCTTTTTTGTGCCTGCAGCCGGCGTTCATCGACTTATAAGATGTTATCATGTCAAAACGGTCTTGTAGATTGAGTGTTGGCAAACCATCAGCCAGACTGACGACATTCAGAAGACCAGCAGGGTAATTGCCTAACACAGTATCAGTAGTAATGGCTTTCATTTTGACAGTTCAACAACATTCATTGCGTTATTTACGTTGTTGAGCTGACAATTTTTTCGAACATATGAACCAATGGATAGCAATATCCTTCAAAATGATTCAGATTGTGATTGATAGTGTTTTACGCAATTAGGGTGCTGGTCCATAGGGCTAACGTATAATAGGTACGCCAGAAAAACCACTATACTTGCCACAAAATATTAAACAAAAACCCAAAGTTTTTTGGTCCTATACCCTCCTCTTATTAAAGTTACCGTGTGGGTAATCGTCACCTTTAGTCTGGCAACACCGCGGCTGTGTAATAATTAAATATTTTCATAACACGACAACACTGGCTCGTGCCTATAAATCACGGCGGTTGTGTGTTCACATTGTTTGAATGAATGCGTCACGTGAATGTTTTTCCTGAAAGCTGTGATCATAATTGTATATCATTTTTATTTTTTTGAACCCGTCTGATAACGTCTTATAAATCGATGAACGCCGGCTGCACGCATGAAACAGCATGACTCATTGTCACGTTCCGCCTGAGCCGAGCGTGCAAGCGAGAGCGCGGAACAAGCGATAGAGAGGCACGATCGGCCTAAGCGTTCGGCTTGTGACACATCTATCTAATGTTTTCTTATGACGTTATCTCGTAAAATTATCGTCCGTGAACCGACTTTACAGACAATTTTTTTAACAAGATGAGGTCACATTCAATGACGTCACCATACCGTTAGACAATGCAACCTTACATTAATAAGGGGTAAATTCATAACGCTACCGCTTTATAATACCGTTGTGCGGCTTCTATTATATTAGAACAATACCCATTTATAGCCCTATAGCCCTTGAATATTTAGAATACCTCCGAGCAATTTGTCAATGTCTCTTAAAAAATCATTTTACACCGTGACTCAACGAATTTCATTCATATACGTTGTTTGTTTGTGGTATGTGATACAAAATATTTGTATGAGAAGTGCTTTTTTTGGTAATCTAATCTACATACATACAAATAAATAAAATTGAAGTGTCCGTTTGTAATATAAAAAATAACAGCTTTTTATTAAATTCTCTTTGAATGAGATTCTAGAAAAACGATATGCAGCTCATGCCGTGATTAAACATTATCCAGTTAGAGTTGACTACCTAAAATTCACCAGACGCTCAATAGAGAAACATTATTATTAAGGAAAGTCAAGGTTAAGCAACACTTGCCGAGGTTGGTCCGTGGATGGGTGGCCCTCCATAACATACCGGTCTCAGTACGTTCTTTCTGAGGCACTGAAAGAACGTTCCTTCAGTGCCTCAGAAAGAACGTTATGCAATTGGTCCCGCTCCCGGCTGTCATTTGTACATTTTTGACTGTTGTTACGGGTAGTCAGAAGCCCGATAGTCTGACAACCAGTCCTGCTAATGGTAAGGGGTATCGTGTTACCCAGTAACTGGGTTGTGGAAGTCAGATAGGCAGTCGCTCCATGTAAAATAATGGTATCCAGCTATATTTGGTTAGACTGGAAGCTCCAGCATAGTTGGGAAAAGGCTAGACAGATGGATTCTTAATGAGGCGGGAAAACACTGCGTCCATCTGCTTAACGTTTTTTTTCCTTGACAGTACATTACCTGAAGGTTATTGTAATGCACCAACCTATGTAAATCGTTTATTTACCTCACCGTCGATACCTGTCGCTCTGCCTCGCCAAACATACATACAAACATAATAACTTCTTGGCATTGTGTTGAAAACTGCGCAAGAGTCGCCATGCTGTGCGATATCCGCGCGATCGGCAGGGGTGGCACTGTTGAATTATTCATAAAAAATATTTTATTTATAAATAGTTAAATATATTTTTTCATGTGCATTTTTATTCGATCATGGGTTCGCATAAGTCTTGGGTAACTATTGTGGTGTGCGCAGCAGTTAAAGGCGTTTTAGTGGTAGACGATATGTATATTTTTACAGACAACCGATAGTTTAAATATTTATGGTGATACGAGGTGAGGAAATGCGTTTGCGACTAACAGCAGTGGCTGTATTCCTTCGCAGGATCATAATCAGTCTATAATCTGTCCACTGCTGGGACCCAGGCCTCCACTTTCTGTGAGGGTACCACACTGGCCCAATGCAGATTGGTGGATCTCTTTCGAAGGATAACTTCGCATATTTCGGTCTATGATTTTGTCAAAGATGTGTCATGTTTTTCATCTTTCCAAAAAATGAAATTCTATGTAAAAACTTGGATTTTTTGAGTGCAACTTTGATTTCGTTTCGTAAGGAATGAGTAAAAAATGGGAAGTCCAAAAGTGACAGTGGCGACCAAAAAGTTATGTCATGTGGTGTCATTGTAATGGGCATGTGATGCGAAGGAATGAGGAAAATGTCGCGAGGAAAGTATTGAGTATCGATGGCTATAAGAGTAGGGGAAGACCAAAGAAACGATGGATGGACTGTGTGAAAGATAATATTATTATTATGGCTATGGAAAATAAATTGGACATGAATCCGTTGGATGCGAAAAGCACAGAACCGGTCGAAGTGGAGGTGCTTGGGGGAGGCCTATGTCCAGCAGTGGACGTCTATCGGCTGAAATGATGATGATGAAGGACATGAAAATGATGATGAACTTTGATTTGTTTTTTTTTCTAAGTTACTCAGAGGCATCGTTCGTTGACCCACCTGATGGTAACGTTGGTAACATCTATAAATAGCCGAAATACAAAGCTTAAATTAATGTCTCGTGTTAGTGATTACATATTTTCCTAACAATCCAGACGGTCTATTGTGTGAAAATTTCACCCTAAAAACTTAAGATCTATTCAAATTTATGTTGGCATCAGTAGCGTGCATTGCATATAGGCACATAAGCAGTGCCTACCTCAATATATCAACATAAGCCTGTCAATTACATTTTAGTGTGTGTGCCCCACAGTTAAGAAACTCACTAAATTATCATACCTAACAAAAAACAAAATCTTCATAGAAACACGCGCGGCATTAGGCAGTCACCAGACGGCCTACTCGGCTCCCGTACTATTCGCACTTCGTCATTGGTCTTTACTCGTTCAAGTTAATACGACAAAATTAAAAATACGTACGTCTCACGCGTAATACCATGACGTTCGACCTTCGCAATTTATCACCCTTAAGTAGGCAAGCCTACCCAAATAACCACATTTGACCTCACTTTTTTTTCTGATTAGTGACCGCGTTTGCCTAGACTAGACCCGGCCTAGTGCCTACCTATTCTGAAAACCAATGCACGCCACTGGTTGGCATACGTGTTATTTCAAGTTAAACAAATATTAACTTTATTTCAATGGTAAGAGTTGATTTCAGAGTGACTAGCACCATTGAAAAAGTTATAAAAATGTTTGAAGTTGTAGCGTAAACTGAACTTTATTGTGTAGGAATTAAAGTTATTTTTCCATTATTCATATTTGCTTACATTTTTGGCAATTAAATCACGAACGTAGTACCTATATGTGAAGTGGACTGTCTTTCCAACTGACGCGATGACGCTAGGGATTGACACTATTGACAACTCACTTTTTTTTTGTGGATGGGAAATCATCAAATGACCCCTCCCGCTCTGGGTGGAGCTGAAGGGAGTGTTAGACTCTTACTGACTAAAACCAACCCGTGTTCCTTCCTTAGCCCTTTATGTTCCGGAGTAGCAGTAACCCTTTCGGACAATCCCGCTACCCCACCTATGTTTTAACGATAACATTTTTACAGAATCGCTTTCGCTCGGCAATTTCCTTGTTATTAAGCGTATTTTAATATAAACTGCAGTTTGGGACAACCCTAACCCTTTCGCGGTGGCTACCCGTGTAAGGCTTGTAGCGTGTTATATTTTTTTATTTTGGTTTAAAGAATATAATATTTTTTGATACTCTTTTTACCATACTTATCTGTTTCGGAGAGTTTTTTATGATACATTATAAAAAGTGGTATTTTTTTTCGTTAAGTACTAGTTTTGGACGTGGCTTTGCTTGGCGTTTTAAAGAAGAGAAACTTTACAGGCAAAATACGGTGATATGGCTTTAATCTAATAGGAATGATCACAAAATATAATATAGCATCTACAGCGCTACATGCGCGCTGCTGTTTTATTCCTATGATTAAACTACTGCGCAGTGATTTGTTGCCTACTTCAGAGCGGCACAGTTAGTTGACGCGAACTGTACCAAGGGGTATCGTATTACCCAGTAACTGGGTTGTGGAAGACAGATAGGCAGTCGCTCCATGTAAAATACTGGTATTCAGCTGCATCTGGTTAGACTGGAAGCCGACCCCAACATAGTTGGGTTGTTACCAAGGCTAGGCAGATGTTTCTCCATCTAACAAAAAAGATGCTTAGATTTCAAAGACTAAAGAGTACAGTCGACTGCTCGTCAGTGATACAAAACCAGACCAAGCTGGCCTCATAATAATGTATTGAAACTCCGTACTATACTAGGCCAGCTCAAGATCAAAGTGGTAACTAACATGCGGTCGCCTGTACCTATACCTCTCTTCCAGTAGGTACAGACGCCAGCACATCAAGCTACCCGAAACTGTCAAATTTTCCCAATCGACTTTGAACCTTATACTTCGGCGATAAAGTTGAAAATCTATTAAAGAAAGACAGATTGTGTAGCTTGATGTGCTAGCGTCTGTATATAATGTTTCTTGAAGAAAAATACATAACATACCTAACTTCACGCCTGTGGTCCTTTAAAGGTTAGGCAGAGGTGTAACTAAAACGCAAAATAAATGAATATGAATGAATATGAAACTATAGTACACCCAAATTTCGCCAGTTATGTGTAAGTTCCATGTAATAGGGGGCGCGCCTATCGCTACTAACCAGGTACGGTCGAACAAGCCATTTGGTATACAGGCAAAAATATTCATCTTTCCACTACACTGCCAATATTTAGTTTTATTTTGTGCGTTATAACCTTTTCAGCTTACGGCATCCTTAATTAAATAGGGTGGTATAAAAGAATTGACTAACTCAGCACACCATTGATTAAAAGCAGTTGCAAGCTAGCTGCCTGTATACCAAATAGCTTGTTTGACCGTACAAACCCAGTCTCCAGGCTACTACTGAAAAATTCCCTGAAGAAAAATAAATGTTATTTATTACACGAATAAAGTAAACTGTGAAAAATCTCAATCAACAAACAGACATATTTAATAACTACCTTAACAATAAATAAGAAGGTAAAAACATTGTTATTTCCCTCATTTCATTACGCCATTTTAAAATGGCGGCCGGCTCGGCGGGAATACCTTGTAAATAATATGATTACAACTTTTTATCACTTTATAGACTATTATATGGTAATCAGAAGGCATTTTTTGCATTTTTAGGGTTCCATACCTAAGGATGCCAACGGGACTAAGGCTCCGCTGTCCGTCCGTCTGTCACAGGGTTGTATCTCTTGAACCATAATAGGTAGACACTTGAAATTTTCACATAGTGTGTAATACTATAGCCGCTATAACAAAAAGTAATAATAAAAATAAAATATTAAACTAGGGAGGGTCATTTGATGATTTCCCATCCATAAAAAAAAATGGGAGGGTCCATACATGAAACGTGACTTATTCGGCGTTAAAAAAAATTAAGTGTTAAATATAAGGGGCATATTACACAGTAACTGGCTTGTGGAGGTCAGATAATCAGTCACTCTATGTAAAATACTCCTAATCAGCTGCATCCAGTTAGACTGAAAGCCAACCCCAACATCGTTGGGGAAAAGGCTAATCAGATGATGATGTAGTTTTAATCTGTCAAGCTCTGCTAATGAGACACAATTGATTTTCTATTGTTTCGTCGCCGATCGGCGAACCGCGCCGCTTGACCGGTTAAATATTTAACGGCAATACGGAACCCTTCGTGAACGAGCCCGACTCCCACTTGTTCGCTTTTTTTTAAGTGTCGTGGGTTTTCGAACACCTTAGGCGTTCATTTTAGACATTTGAATGCTAAGTCGTGTGCCAAAATATATTGTGTGGCTGGATTATGCTAAAATAAGTGCAAAAGAGTGTTAAAGGTGGGGCCCTGACAATAAATATACTTTTCTTGAGTTCTTTAGTCGGTTTAAGTTGAGAGAGAATAGCTCACATCGTTGATAAAAGGAGTGGTGAGTCAGCAAGTGTGAGGCTGATTGTCCATCGAGCGTCTAACGTGTGTAGGTATATATTTTATTACTGCCCCGTTCGATGGTCCCTATTAACAATGTCAGTTCTGCAAAAAGATCAAGGTTTGTTTTGGCAATTCTATATTTCGTCAGTTCATAGTAAACAATACATAAAACAATCAGAGCAAATTATTTTTACCGACTTCACAAAAAGAAGGAGGTACTATGTTCGGCTTTTTTTTTTTTTTTGTATGTTGGTTCATCGAATACTCCGCCAATTGTCGACGGATTTTCAATTTTTTTTTTGTTTCAAAGGTGGAACAAAAAAAGTGAGTTCTGAGGTGGTCCCACTGTCCCCAAGTTAGGATCTGATGATGGGATCTTATAGAAATAGAGGGCAACCCTCAAATTTTATAGGCTCACTTATTGTTTTTCGCATATTTTATGAAGTATCTTGTTTATTTGCGTATGGTTGTTACCATCTCAGGTAGCTGGGCTGATGATGGAAGGTACAACTCCTTAACAGTAAGAAGTTACTCGAACAGGCAAGGACTGTTTTAGTAAATTGTTTTGATGTTTGATAGGGCATTTGCCACATTTGGTCTCATGATCATCAAGTTATGATCTGATGCTGCAGTCTCCTGACTGCAGAGTACCTAACTCCTCGACAACTAACAGCAGATATATTATCGTGTTTAGGCTCATTGAAAAGGGCTCAATGTGTGGATAAACGTACTGTTAATGAGGAACACCGAAGTACATAAAGACCTGATGCTGAAGCCAGGAGCATCAGAAAAAGTACCAACCTTGAAATTACAGCACCGTAGTCGTGTTTGGGCTCATTTTAAACAGGACTCAATTTTAAGTTCAATGCAATATTGACATAAGTCTTGCCTGATGCTGCAGCCAGGATTATCAGCATCTAGTCTAAAAACATCAGGTCAGGATTTGATGATGGGATCCTGGAGATATCGAAGGAACTCTTCAAATATTATAGGCACACCTATAGCGATTTGGGTATTTTTTATAGTAACTCGTGCATTTGCTCTCGAAAAGCACTATTTGGTGAAGTGGAACTGATGATGAAGACCACGGATGGCCACCGGAACTACTCAATAATATCTAAGTATTTCACGGGTTGCAATTCGATTACTTTAATATGGTTGCTTAGCAATTTATGCTCGTCACAATGTGAATGGTGATATGGAGCTGATGGTGGACCTGGAGAACTCCTCAACAATTAACTTCCCTGCATCAGGAAAAGCAATATTTTGTTTGTAAAAGGCGATGATCACTAGGCTATTGTAACTTAGATAAATTATAAGCAGACCCACTAAAAGCGTGAAATAAAAATTTTTTAAGAAAAAAAAACCGACTTCCAAAAAAACACTACAAAGTGAAAAATAACTTTAATTTCGGAAGTCGGTGGCAAAAAAACTAAATACAGATCCAAAGACACCGACTTCCGAAATTAAAGTTATTTTTCACTTTGTAGTGTTTTTTTGGAAGTCGGTTTTTTTTAACACCAATACAAACTTTGAACTCAAAAACGACAAAAAAAAACAACCGATTTAAAAAAAAAAAACACTACAAAGTGATAAATAACTTTAATTTTGGAAGTCGATGTCAAAAAACGAAAATGCGTAACCAACGACACCGAGTTCCGAAATTAAAGTTAGTCGTACTTTATAGTGTTTTTTTTTGAAGTTGATTATTTTTTTGTAAAAAACAAAATATTTTTCCCTTTTTAGTTGTACCTACCCCACACAAATTCAATTATCACTAGTGCACTGAAGAATTGAAGACACCGACTAGAAGAATCATCAAAATTCGCATAGAAATGCCGGAGATGCAGTACATTTATGCATATAACTTCGTACATAAGAATAATTGCCTAATGCATTGTATACTAAAACCTTCCTGAAAGTATGTAGATCACTTTAGTGAAATAATTATTAAAATTGGTTCATTAGGTTTTGAGAAAATCGCGGACATACAAACATATATACATACATACATACGGGTCGAATGCAGAACCTCCTTTTTTGAAGTCGGTTAATTAAAAATACGTGCCTACTGTCTTCATCTGCTAAACCTTAAGTTTTTCTGACTGTACATGAATAAGTGAATTATAAGAAATTGTACCGAGAAATCGATCTTCAACAATCCTCAACAAATTCTTAAAGATCTTGAAATGCCACCAAAACTACTGATAGGCAACTTATACTCAGAAATACTCGGAATAAAGATCACCTATTTAGGAAAGACGAGCACTGAGTTATTTCAATACATTCTCCGGCTAGCTGATATTTGCATGCATACTCGTCTGGTTAATTAAACTTATTTTAACGATAAAAACACTTTTAATTTATAAAGTTGTGGACGTAAATAATGGTACTGCTGTGAGCTAAAAGGGCGTATCTGTGTTTTTGCTTTATTTGCTGCGAAAAACTACACACAATTCTTCTTCAAGTCCGACAACCAGTCTTACCATTACGAGGGGGTCAGATATGCAGTCCTATGTAAAATATTCAGCTGCATCCGGTTAATTTGGAAGCTGATCCCAAGATTTTTTTCTTAATACAGGCTGAATTCTAGCCTATCTAGGAGAACAGTACTTCACCCATCTTTATTTTATAGTTGAATCCAAATACTTTTTATGTATGCAACATATCGATGCCTTAGTTCACAATTGTACTAACTCCAAAATTTTCAATTTTTACTTTTTTGGTGCTAAATATATTAAATGTTGTGCTCTTTTGTTTGCGCGTATCGAAATACCAATAATCCGTCTCTTTCTTCCAAAAAACCTAGTTCACAGTTAAGAATCAAGAAAGTTTGATGTACAAGTGTGTTAAGTACTTTTACTTTAAGGAGTTTAGGGGTTTTTTTTTACTTTCTGGAGAACCTCTTCCAGTACAGTAAAAGTAAAAAGTAAAAGTACCTACCTATTTTTACTTTAAGGAGCCTAATTTTTAAGAAATTTACATGTTTCTCATTAAATAGTTAGTAATTGATTATTGTTACCAAACTGAAGACTGATTAATAAATCTAATTTGTAATTATTAAGAAACCAAAAAAAAAATTGTTTAGCCCTCTTAATATTTTGATTGCGAGTTAGAAAAAGTATTTTATGATTGTAGTTTGAAAAACTGTTTGTGTTTTATAGAATAAAATAAACATTATAAATATGAATCACTGGTTTATTCTTAGTTGTTGGACCTAGAACCAGTTTGTTAAAGCTGTTAAATATTTTTAGTTTTTCACTTAATGCACATCAACATAATCAATCTTAGTGCACAAATGTATTAAACGGGGGGTTTGTACATTACATAGCTATTTTTAAAATGTTATGGTTATACTAACATTACAATATTGAGATATGATGGAGTTAAAGGACTAGTCTTGTGAATAGATGCATAATTGTTTTATTATTTTACTTTGTTTTCATAGTGTACATGTCTAAATTTAAAAAAACTTTAAAACACTCTCCTCAAAATTATTAATTTTGTAGTTAGTGCAATTGTGAACTAAGGCATCGATATGTAAACTTTGCAATCCCATTTTGAAATTAACTATTATAAAGAAATAAATAAAACATAATTTCGAAAAGGCTAGGCAGATACACATGTGAAGCGATACAGTAATGCCACACTTTTATATCGCCTCGTCTTTAGGCAAGCTAATTAAGTTCGGTAACAATAGAAGAAGTAATTTTGTCTCATTATTGACAGTTGAGCTCAAAAATAAATCATGCTTAGTGCAAAAAACAAATGACCAATTTGTTTAAAAAAAAAAACCTATCTTCTAATTTATCCGTCTTACGTCACCAATTAGAACATTTGCCCTATCATCAAAATCAAAATCAAAAGTCATTTATTCAAACTATGCTGAGAATCAGCACTTTTCGAACGTCAAAATTACAAAAGACAGTCCCCCAAAATGCCCGCCCTTCGCCACTTCCTAGTGCTTTCGCTGGGGAGAAGAAGTAGCGGAACAAACTCCCCATCATCATTAGCAGTCCACTGCTGGACATAGGCCTCTGCTATTGCACGCCATTCAACTTTATTTTTAGCAAATCTAATTTCAGCTGCTACCAGCCACCCTGCAAAGATCGTCACACTACCTAGCTTGAGAGCGTCCTACCTTAAGGTGCTCCCTCACCAGGAGCATTCGCGTGTAATGTAACATTACAGATTTGACTTGGAACGTTACATTACAATACTACCTCCCTGACTGACGAGCATTCGCGTGTAATGTAACATTACAGATTTGACTTAGAACATTACATTACAATACTACCTCCCTGACTGATCAGCATTCGCGTGCAAAGTTACATTACAGATTTGACTTTTTACAAATGGAGCGCATTGATGTTACAAGTTGTATCATTACAAGGTGCGCATTGTAATGCTCGGTTCTCCTCCTTCCCTGATGTAATGTTCGAATCTGTAACGTTACATTACACGTGAATGCTCCCGATGAGGGAGCACCTTTACGTTTGCCGATTTGCACATACGACGTTCTACTTCAGACCTGCCCCATAGGTGTAGAACTAAATATGCGGCGCATGCGCCTACGTTTCCATATACAGAATGCCTTTCTTGTAACACCCGTTATATTTATGTTGTATCAGTTATTTGCATGCTATACTTTATGTTGTTACAACACAATGAATTTGACAGAACAAAGAATAAGTTTGCGTGTGCAAAATGTCCCGGAGAGCGATTGATCGGGTACATGTGCAGCAGAATCTGTATTTGGCGATAATGCTGAGTTTATTGCTGAGCTCTAACCAAACTGTTTTTTTTTCTAAAAGTTTGTGGCGACATCTACATCGCCACATGGGAACTGCGCATCACGCTGACATCATCATCTGCCTAGCCTTTTCCCAACTATGTTGGGGTCGGCTTCCAGTCTAACCGGATGAAGCTGAATACCAGTATTTTACATGGAGCGACTGCCTATCTGACCTCCACAGCCCAGTTACTGGGTAAGTTAAGTCCGCCTTTGTACAGTTTTCACTAGTGCATAAAGTTTTAATAAATAAATAAATAAAATAAAAAATTGTTTATTGTCACAAATCAGCAAATAGTTACAAATTTGTATTCGAAGTCTCCTTTAAAAAAAAAGGAAAAAAAAGAAAAGAAAAATAAGGAAAAGAAGAAATAAATAAAAGAAAGAAACAAAATGCATTTATTTAGCACAGACTAAAAGACGCACAATACACCAGATACATAATCGAACTTACAAAAATAAAGATAAAAATAAATAAAAAAAGTGCAAAGTCCGATGTAAGAAATTACTAGGAAAGTGTGCCTCACGGCTGCGCCAAAAAGCCCCAGTTCAGCAAAAATACAAGACAACTAGTGCCTGATGCTGGTTTTCAACTGGACCTGAAGGCCGATTCTCGTAATCTAAAACTTTCAAAATCTAGTCGCAGTCTCATCTCGGCGACAAACAAATGTCAAAAACTTTTCAAAATTTACGGAAATTAGAGGTATTTTTGACAGATTGAGACTGAGATCAGAGGGGCAATTCTCGTAATTTTAAAAACGTTCACAGTCTGATCTAGAGCAGTGGTGGCCCAGTGGTATCGGCCGCGACTTACGAGTTGTAGGTCGTAAGTTCGAACCCAGACAGGCGTTTTACTTTGTGTAAATTATTTCACCACCACTGCTCTCAAAACGGTGAAGGAAAACATCGTGAGGAAACCGGCATGTCCTAGAACATTCGACCAAAAATTCGAAGACATGTGACATCTACCAACCCGCACTGGGCCCGCGTAGTGGATTACGGCCCACTCCCTCTTACAGAGAGGAGGCCTGTGTCCCAGTAGTGGGAACATTATTGGCTGATTATGTTGACAGTCTGATCTCAGTCTCAATCTGTCAAAAAATACTTCTAATTTCCCCACATTTTAACAAGTTTTTGACATTTGCTTGTCGCCGAAATGAGACTGCGATTAGATTTTGAGCATTTTAAATTACGAGAATTGGCCTTCAGACTGTGAACGTTCATTGCCCCTCAGATGTATGAGGCGACGGATGTATGACTTCAGTGGCGTGCATTGGTTTTCAGAATAGGTAGGCACTAGGCCAGGTCTAGTCTAGTCTAGACAAACGCGGTCACTAATCAGAAAAAAAAGTGAGGTCACAAATGTGGTTATGTGAGTAGGCCATGCCTACTTAAGGGTGATAAATTTCGAAGGTCGAACGTCATGGTATTACGCGTAAGACGTACGTATTTTTAATTTTGTCGTATTAACTTAAACGAGTAAAGACCAATGACAATGTGCGAATAGTACGGGAGCCGAGTAGGCCGTCCGGCGACTGCCTACTGCCGCGCGTGTTTGTATGAAGATTTTGTTTTTTGTTAGGTATAACAATTTAGTCAGTTTCTTAATTATGGAGCACACACTAAAATGTAATTGACAGGCTTATGTTGATATATCGAGGTAGGCACTGCTCTTATGCCTATATGCAATGCACGCCACTGTATGACTTCCAGATCTTTCGATCCAGGGCTAGGAAGGACTACTGCTCGTTTGTTTTCTCCATCTCGTCCTGCCATCTAGCAAAACAGTAAACTTGAAAATAACAGTTACCATTTTAATTTATTAATTTTATTTAGTAGATAGTGTTGGGTATTTTACTATTGCAACACCAATATTTTACTATTGCAACACCAACATAAAAAATGTAATCTAATTTGTTTTCTGTGGCAACACGCCCCTTCCAACTGCGACACTGGTCGAATACACACGTGAACCGAATTTGTCCGCCGTTTTATTTATCTTCCGTGGCACCACGCTACCAGCACCTCATCAGCACCCAACACCATTACACCGCTGCACATTGGTCCTTCGAGGGAGAACAGCGGTGCTGCGGAAGAAGCGGGCTACCTACAGGTTTGCCAAGTTTTTCTCGTCCGTGTCGCAGCCATTTTGGTTGGCACAGGGCACTGCAAGCGGGCTCTGCATCGCCTGACTTCGTTGTCGCAACACGCCTATCGATTCGACAAGTCTGAAGAACAGAAGTCTGGCAGTATTCTTCAAGAGAAGGAAGCAACCCAGCAGCAATCGGTAATCATTCCATCGATCGCCTTTGCCGTCGTCGCCGGAGTCACCTCTGCAGGTGTGAAGAGTACAGCTGACAGCACAAAAGGTATTCCGCAAGAAGAAGCGAGACGGCACGCATCGCAATATTCTACAATTCTGCATTTCTTCAAACCTGAAACGCACGATCCACGCACGCCGTGCGTGCAACAGACAGCGAATTACGCACGAGCGCAAGAGGGACAGCAAGCGACGCCAAAATCGTCGAAGCGAATTTCCGGTTACGACTTCCGAGCCGACATTTTGTAGCTTCGACTCGTCCTCAAGATCGGTCCACGCGCATCAAAGAATTTTCAACTAATTAATTACTCTATTCATAGTATAAAGTGTATATTTGTGGTACCTATAGTGACAATATTAAGTTTTTATATAAACAAGTGCACTAGAAGTTAAAAATGGAGGACGAACTAAAACGTAAAATCGCCTCACGTGGCTATGTTAAAGGTACGATTACAAGATTACTTAAGTTCGTCGAAGTTTCTGAATTATGTGAATTAAGTTCCAATGAGCTAGTCAACAAACGTGATCGACTCATAACTGCTTTTCAAGAATATGAGTCTTTATGTAAAGATATTCTTTATCTCGATCCTGCAGACAAAGAAAATGTTGAGCAAATAGAAAATAATTACTACAACATTTTGGCATCATTGAGCGAGCAAATAAAGACCCACGAGATTAAAGGCCCCTCCGGTCGCTCCATGCATTTAGATGCAGACACACATAAAACAAAGTTGCCACCAATTTGCATAAATACATTTGATGGTAAGTTTACCGAATACGTACCATTCATTAATTTGTTCGACTCATTGATTCACAATAACACTAGCCTTGACCCTATTCAAAAGTTTTATTATTTGAGATCGTTTCTAAAGGACGAACCATATAATTTGATAAAAAATTTATGTTTAACCCAAGAAAGTTATAGTGAAGCTCGCAAACTGTTGCAAAATCGCTATAATAATAAATATAAGATTATAAATGATCATATAGGTAACATTTTAGATTTAAGTAACATTGTTAAGTCAACTGCTGGTAGTTTAAGGGACTTTGTGTCATTTATTAGGCAACAATTGGCTGCAATTAAAAACCTTGACTCAAATGTTATATACTGGGATGCAATTCTGTTATGTGTTCTTTCTCGGAAACTAGATGGAATTACTGCACGAGCTTATCAGCTAGACCGAGATCCCAGCGTACAACCTAACCTCGAAGATTTCCTGCAATACATTGAGAAACGAGCTCTGGCACTGGAGAATGCCGGACAGGGTCTTCACTTGCAGCAACAATCAACTAAAGTAACAGCAGTCGCCACTGCAGGAGCAACATGCATCTTCTGTAAGTTAAATGACCATAAATTATACAAATGTAAAAAGTTTCAACTATTGCCAGCAGACAATAGACTGACATTTGCCAAAGAACAAAAACTGTGTGAGATTTGTTTGGGTATACATGGTGGCAAATGCAGGTTTCACTTCCGGTGCTCAGAGTGCAAGAAGCCTCATAACACTCTGCTCCACTGCAATTCAGGTGAAACCACACCAGTTGTCACCTTGTCAAGTAATGTTAATAATAATGTGCTTCTACCTACAGCTAGAATCAAAGTTGTAGCAAGGAATGGCACCGAATACATCATCAAGGCGTTACTGGACAGCGGATCTCAGGTTTCCTTTATAACTGCAAAAGTTGTTCAGCTATTAGGTTTAACGCCCTTGCAAAGTAACACTTGTATTGTTGGAATCACTAATGAAAAAAGTAATGTAAAATATAACATTCCCATTGAAATTCATTCATTAAAATCACCATACAAGACAACGGTAACTTGTCATGTGGTAAAAAATGTAACATGTAAATTGCCTCAAAATAAATTTGATGTCTCTAGGGTCATAATACCATCCAACATCATACTGGCAGATGACCAATTTAATGTGCCTAGTGAAATACATATGCTATTAGGGGCTGATGTGTTTTTCCAGACCCTGTTGCCGAACGAGCAGTGCACAAGCATCGACCTGCCAAGGCTCAGCGAGCAGTCATCAGCTCTGCCCCAGAATGCTGCTCATCTACTGCAGCAGCCTAGTAACACACAACTACACATCTTTAACACATACTTCGGGCACATTGTAGGAGGAAATCTGCCACCCAAGGTATCTCAACAGACATGTAATAGAGTAGTATTAAAATGTGAATTAGGTCTCAATGAGACACTTGCCCAGTTTTGGACCAATGAAAAAGTTCCAGAAATATTTACTGAGCAAACATCTGAGCAAGAGCTTTGTGAACATATTTTTCAAAGGTCTGTTAAATTAATTAATAATCAGTTTGAGGTTCCTCTGCCTTTAAAATTACCTTTATTAGATGTAAATGATACTCTTGGGGAGTCATTTCACCTAGCTTTAAAAAGGTTTTTAAATTTGGAAAAGAGATTGCATGCTGATCCTGATTTATTCATGCAATATAAAAATTTCATCCATGAATATCTAGCACTTGGTCATGCTCATTACATTGATATAGGATTGTATGATTTAAATAAACATGCAGTGTATTTTCTCCCACACCATGCAGTTATTAATAATAACAGTAAAACCACAAAGCTTCGAACAGTCTTTGATGGTTCAATGAAAACAAACAAGAAGGTTTCTCTAAATGACTTACAACTCAATGGACCTGTGGTTCAAAAAGATTTATTTGATATAATTTTATTATTCCGCGTAGGTAGATATACATTTACGGCGGACATAAAGCGTATGTTTAGGAACATTAAAATAGATCCTCAATACACTACCCTTCAAAATATTTTGTGGAGGGACAATCCTGACGAACCAGTCAAGTGTATTAGATTAGATACGGTTACATATGGCTTGAAAAGTTCAAGCTATTTAGCAACTCGCTGTATATATGAGCTAGCAAATAGATATGAGTCATTATATCCACTAGCATCATCTATCATAAAAAATAATCTTTATGTTGATGATATTATCTATTGTAATAATAATTTAGAAACTACTATTGCTGCCAGAGACCAACTTCGTGATTTGCTTAAATTAGGTAGTTTCCATACTCATAAATGGTCATCAAATGATGAAAATGTTTTGAACAATATACCATTAAATGAAAGACACTTCGATAGTTTAGAATTACAAAAGGATAATTATAACATGAAAGCCTTAGGACTTCAAATCAATGTAAAAGATGATCATTTTATTATCTCTAGTCCAGAACCGTTCAATAGGAATAAGGTTACAAAAAGGAGCATACTTAGTTATATAGGTAGATTCTATGACCCAATGGGATTCGTGAGCCCAATTGTAGTCACAGCAAAGGCCATAATGCAAAAATTATGGCTACTGGACACAGGTTGGAATGACAGTCCTCCTGCAAATGTTCAGCAAGAATGGTTTCAATTTACCAATAATTTAGCTGCAATGCAGCCAATCCTATTAGATAGGAACATTAGAATTTCAGAAGCAGACTCGGCAGATTTAATCGGCTTTGCAGACGCTTCGAGTAAGACAGCCTACGGATGCTGTGTGTACCTGCGACTCACAAACCAATCAGGTACAACAAAATTGCATCTACTCTGTTCCAAATCACGAATCAACCCTGTCCAAAAGAAAGGCATGACTGTGCCAAGGCTTGAATTGAATGCAGCACTATTGCTATCGAAATTAATTGTGAGGACTCATAATACACTCAAAGTTAAATTTAATATAAGGCATGTCTGTTTATTCAGTGACTCACAAATTGTCCTTGCATGGCTAAATACTGAATTAACAAAACTTCAAGCTTACATATCAAACAGAGTAAGTGTAATTCGTCAAAACACAGCTGGATGTAGTTGGCATTATGTCAACACAAATGACAATCCTGCTGATCTCATAAGCCGAGGCGTCAATCCGAATGAGCTGAGTAGCTGCGATATCTGGTGGAATGGGCCAAAATTTCTGCAAAACAGTGAGTACAACTTTCCTGCTTACAACTCTCCCACTGATTTGCTTGCAGTGGAACCCTGCTTGGCTCTTTCCAGCAACTTGGTTTGCCAAAACCCAAATTCGCTTGATTATGTGTTCAAGCGCTTGTATAATTACTCTAATATAAATAAAATAGTAAGGCTACTATCATACATATTGCGATTTTTAAACAATGTTAATAAAAATAAAGTTAAAATAAATACAGACTTTTTGCAAAGTTCTGAGTTAGATGGTTCATTAATGTTATTAATTAAACATGAACAAAATATATATTTTCAATCTGAAATCAAAACCTTAAACAATAATAGCAATATGAAAGGAAATCTATCCGAATTGCATCCCTTCCTCGACAACCAAGGTCTTTTACGCGTTGGGGGTAGGCTACATTATGCTGATATTGCTTATTCACAAAAACATCCTGTCATACTGCCTAAAGGCTCTTTAATTACTAGCTTGCTTATACGGTGTGAACATGAAAGGTTACTGCACGCAGGGCCTAAGCTGTTACTCTCGCATCTTAACCAAAGATTTTGGATTGTTAACGGATTATTAGAAGTTAAGAAAATAACCCACAAATGCATTGTGTGTTTCAGACAAAAGGCCTATGTGGCCAAGCAGCTAATGGGCTCCTTGCCGGCTGCACGTGTAACAGCTACCAGCCGCCCATTTGAGAAGGTCGGCGTGGATTTCGCTGGGCCAATTGATGTAAAACTCTCTCGCGTAAGACGATCCTTAATAGGTAAAGGTTATATCTGTGTATACGTATGTTTCGCAACAAAGGCCGTTCACTTAGAACTTGCGTCAGACTTGACCACGGAAACCTTTCTAGCATGCTTGAGGAGATTTATCTCTAGACGAGGGTTGCCCACCGAAATTCACTGCGATAATGCAAGTACTTTTAAATGTGCAAGGAGTCAATTAGTTGACCTTTACAAACTGCAAGCTTCTCAGAATCACCAAATGCAAGTTCAAAGATTTACCGCCGAGCGTGGGATTCAATTTCATTTTATACCTTGTTACTCGCCTACATTTGGGGGGCTCTGGGAGGCGGCAGTAAAAAGTACAAAGTTTCACCTAAAAAGAATATTGCAAAAAACTGTCTTAAATTACGAACAACTTAATACTGTATTAATTGAAATCGAAGCAGTGCTTAATTCCCGGCCGCTCTTACCGTTATCTTCAAGCACTGATGATTATTGTTATCTAACACCTGGCCACTTTATTATAGGTTGTGCAATGTCAATGTATCCTGAAAACAATGTATGTAACATTCCACAAAATAGACTTAAGTTTTGGAAACTGTGTACTTCTCTAAAACAGTCCTTTTGGAAAGTGTGGTATCAATATTATTTAAATTTGTTACAAAATAGACCTAAGTGGCGTGATAATATACGTAATGTGAAACTAGGGGACTTAGTTATATTAAAAGAGGATAATACTAGCCCTATGTCGTGGCCCATGGCACGAATTGTTAATTTGTTTCCAGGACATGATGGCAAAGTTCGGGCAGTAGAGGTCAGAACCCCAAATGGGAAAACTCATTCCCGAGCCATCAATAAAATTTGTCTATTACCAATAGAATATGATGATAGTTCTTAAGTATTTTCCTAACTGTTAATGTTAAACATCTTTTTTTTGATTTATCAATAAGTTGTGTTTGTAAAACCATTTAATCTCTATTTCTATATAATCTAAATAAACAATTAATGTAAGCTTTGAGTTTATATACTTAACTGAATTTTATGTAACTTTTTACAAAATGTAAGTTCATTGTTATTTTAATTCTGTGAGGCCGCAGCATGTTGGGTATTTTACTATTGCAACACCAATATTTTACTATTGCAACACCAACATAAAAAATGTAATCTAATTTGTTTTCTGTGGCAACACGCCCCTTCCAACTGCGACACTGGTCGAATACACACGTGAACCGAATTTGTCCGCCGTTTTATTTATCTTCCGTGGCACCACGCTACCAGCACCTCATCAGCACCCAACACCATTACACCGCTGCACAGATAGTACGGTTATATTATTATAATAGTGGCATTAGTGAGGGAACTACGGTCTTATTTGCATAGGTCAACCGTCGAGAAGATCCTTAAACTGTGATGGCGGGCCACAGACTTATGTTTGCAGATACGACTTATATCATCATCTGCCTAGCCTTTTCCCAACTATGTATGTTGGGGTCGGCTTCCAGTCTCTCGGATGCAGCTGAATACCAGTATTTTACATGGAGCGACTGCCTATCTGACCTCCACAACCCAGTTACTGGGTATTACGATACCCCTTGGTAAGACTGGTTGTCAGATTTTCGGGATTCTGACTACCCGTAACGACTGTGAAACATCTACGAATGACAGCCGGGACCAATTGCATAACGTGCTTTCCGGGGCACGGAGGGTCTTAGTATGTAGCCTTTTCCCAACTATGTTGGGGTCGGCTTCCAATCCAAACGGGTGCAGCTGAATACCAGTATTTTACATGGAGCGACTACCTATCTGACCTCCACAGCCCAATTACAGGGTAATACGATGCCTACCCCTTGGTAAGTAAGACTGGTTGGTCAGACTTTCAGGCTTCTAACGCCCCGTATCAACTGTCAAAGTCCCACGAATGACAGCCGGGGCCAACGGCTTAACGTGCTTTCCGAGGCACGGAGGGGTCTTGGTATGTAAAGACGGTCACCCATCCACGGACCAACCGCGGCAAGCGTAGTTTAACCTGATCGATCGACCCGTGCGTCTGGTATTAACTATTACTTAGCTACAAGTCCCACCTCTGCCTAATCCTTCGGAGAGTAAAGGCGTGATGTTATGAAACAATTTGTCCATTCTACAAACTAGTCTATGAGAAAATTCCGTAACGAATATTCCAGTAGGAAATGACTAACTTATTCCAAATCCCGGTCGCTATTGTTATGTTGGCAGTGCCAATCTCCGGCCAATAGAACTATTAGGTTGCGAGATTGGGCAAATATTCTACTGTTTACTTGTGCTTTGTCTTTCCTGTATTAATTACTTACTAGCTTTTCACCGTGGCTTCGCGGGGATGTCGGAAAAATCCCATTAAGTAGTACAAACGCCAGCACATCAACCTACCCGAAACTGTAAAATTTTCCCAATCAACTTTGAACCTTATGCTTTAGCGATAAAGTTGAAAATCTATTAAAGAAATTTGACAGATTGTAGTAGGTTGATGTGTTGGCGTCTGTACATTGTTTTTCATATAATCTTCATTCGCGATTTATTTGCCAAAAATGTAAAAAAATAATATGAGTTTAAGGAAAAATAACTATGAATCCTACACAATAAAGTTCAGTTTACGCTACAACTTCAAACATTTTTATAACTTTTTCAATAGTGCTAGTCACTCTGAAATCAACTTAATCAACATTAAAATAAAGTGGATATTTGTTTAACTTGAAATAATATTAATTTGAAACATAAGTTTTAGACTTTAGCTCTATTGGTTTACGCGGTGCACGCCAGTAAAGCTCCCAGTCGGCATGATTTTTTCCGACATCTTTAACAATCATCGTCGGAGGGGCTCGTGGCTAAGTAATAACAGCCGCAAGAGTCGATCGATCAGGTTAAGGTACGCTTGCCGCGGTCAGTCCATGGATGGGTGACCATCTTTACATACTAAGACCCTCCGTGCCTCAGAAAGCACGTTAAGCCGTCGGTCCTGGCTGTCACTCGTGGATCTTTGACAGTCGTTACGGGGCGTCAGAATCCTGAAAGTCTGACAACCAGTCTTAAGAAGGAGTATAGTATTACCCAGTAACTGGGTTGTAGAGATCAGGTAGACAGTCACTACTTGGAAAATACTTGTACTCAGCTGCATCCGGTCAGACTAGAAGCTGACCCCAACATAAAAGCTACACAGATGATGGTAAGCGGCTCAAAATGTATGAAACAGATGGTTATAATAATTACCAGGCTTAGCATAAAAAATCTCTCAAAGATCGCAGTTTGTTGGTATATAGCAGAAAGGAGGACTATTATCTGACTAGCTGCGCCCGGCGGTTTCACCCGTGTTAATGTCGATCCCGTGGGAATATCGGGATAAAAAGTAGTCTATATGTTAATCCAGGGTGTCAGATACCTCCATACAAAATTTTATCAAAATTGGTAAAGCCGTTTGAGCGTGAAGAAGTAACAAACATATAAACACACACATTCACAAACTTTCGCCTTTATAATATTAGTGTGATAATGTGACAACTTTGCAAAACAGATAAAATAAAGTTAAAGATTATTAACCAGTTATTCTCATCTGTTGATAACTTTATTGCCTTTAAGATATCGACACGCGACGATTTGGACTCATTCCTGACTGGAGAGGGAAAAACACAAAGAAACTTGAAACATTATATGGGAGAACTTTGCCCAGCCGTGGGATAACATAGGTTACAATATTAACATTAAAACAACTAAAACCCGACTACTGAAAAGGATAAAACAAGAAAGTATCTTCCCGTGATGAAATGTGCTAATTTAACCCTTTCATTTGATACCCAACACGGCATGTTTAAAAAAGATTTTTTTATGTCATGACTTTATTTCCGCTAGAGGGCGCCATATTTAATTTAATGTGACGTCACATAGCCTATAACCAGCGGACGATTAAGACGCTTCCAACGATACCTCATTTGTCAAATTATGACAAGTAGTTTAGTTAAAAGTTATGAGGGAACAGATGTACACATACCGGTCAAAATCATAAACCTCCTTTTTGCTTTGCCGCAGCCGGGTAAAAAATAGTCCTCCAGGCCGTATTTCGGCCATAGCGGCCAATCTCAACGGAGAGTACCTTCGGCGCGAGAAATATTACCTATAGTGCACAAGTGTGTGCGCAGACACAGATGCACTCTCTCTTCCCTCACTCCTATAGTTCGATGGGACGGCAATCCGACACGACCGGAGAGAGATCAGGTGCAGGACCAACGGCTTAACGTGCTTTCCGAGGCACGGATATCACACCGCCAACTTCCAAACTCCGGGCTGTTATTAAGAAATTTCAAATGGAACTACCTGATAACACTTTCTTGGGAATGGAACCCAGGACTCCACGCTCAGCAGTCGCGCTTGCAACCACGAGACCAAAAGGGACAGTAACATTAACATAGGTTACAACAACAAAATGAGACGCCTACACGGGCCTCACCATACAGTCTTAACATTTGCAGGTCAATATTCGACGAAAAACTTGTCATGCAATTTTGTACCATGTTTTCATGAACTGTTAACTGTCACTTTGACCTGCCCTGTATATTACCTGCCCAGCAAATAATTTTGACAGGTCCTTTGAAGGGCATTTAAACACTCTGTTCTCAGTCTCAATCTGTCAAAAATACCTCCAAAATCTTTACATATTTGACAAGTTTTTGACATTGATTGTCGCTGAGATGAGATTGCCTAAAGATTTTGGACGTCTTTAATTACGGGAATTGATCTTCAGAAGTCGAAAGATAACCTACCTGATTCTTTCAACCTACAATAGTCGAAGCGATGACAAATAAATCTAAATGCAACCAAGAAAACAATACCCCTTTTATTCCTGTGTTGGGGTCAAAAAGTGCGGAATTTGCCCCCTTCATCGCTCCTTCGCTTCCTAAGGTCGTGTGTGTGGGTGTGAGTTGTGTGTGTGTTGTGTGTGTATATTATTATTATTTAGTCGTCGACGGTACTGCGGGGAACTCGTTTCAAGACGGCTTTAGGCCGTGACCTCTGGGGACGGGATTGGGACATAGTTTGGGTGTCGATATCGATAGTTTCGGATTTATTGTGGTTGTTTGTTTAATCGAGTGATGATTGCTTATTGTGGACAAAGAGTAAGATGTAGATAGGTGGAGTTATTTACCCATGTTAGACGAAAAAGATAACTCTTAGTAAATAAATACTCATATATTCATTTATTTATTGCGTTCCATAATAGATATTACAAAAGGCTTATATCATGTAAATAATTTCTCATTATTTTGAATAATTATCCCAAACAAGGGTTTTCATTTCTGCAGGTTTTACAAAAATAGGATGATAATTAGAACTTTAGGTAAATAAAATACTAGAATGTCATGCTAAATTCGATATGATCGTGACATCTACCTTCGGCAATAACTAAGAAGAGTAATTCTTTTAGTTCAACTAGAACTGTCTCATAATTTAAAACTAAATTTTCATTTAGTTTTAATAATAATAAAAATGGCTATTCGTCATTGATGTACCGACTTGGACACTCAGGTGGTCTAAAATTAAAATTCCATCCAAAAACCTGTCTCAAAATCAATTCAATAATGGAATAAGACCAGCAAATACCTAAGTACATAGAAAAATATGAAAAATACTTAACAAAACCAAAAAGATAGTTTTATCGACAAATCCAATTTGCAAAAACACCCCATCACTAAAACACGCGTCACTTTCGTGTTTCATCTTTTACACCTTCCATGATGCAATCCTCTGTCTTCTTCACACTCGGACTTCTCGCTCTCACGCTCCTTGTTCCTCCGAAGACTATCGGCATAAGTTTATCGCGGCTTTACATATTTTTTTTTGTAATGGCATTTTTTATGTCACTATGGTGTGGTCGTGGTGAAGGGATATCCTAGGTTCGATTGAAGTTGTCAGGTTACTGTTAAAAAGTCCTACTATTTGGGGTTTAAGATTGTAAAATAAGCAGTTTGTACTACCCACATTTCATGTCATTATTAACCCCCGACGCAAAAAGAGGGGTGTTATAAGTTTGACGTGTCTTTTGTGTCTGTCTGTGGCATCGTATAGCTCCTAAACGAATGGACCGATTATGATGCGGTTTTTGTTTAATAATTTACCTACTTATTTTAGTATTTTTAGCGGTTTCTTTGTTAAGTGCATAAAGCTTCAGACTGTATGGCCAACTGAGGATGTCGTTGACAAGAAGTTTTGTGATAATTTCCATGCTGCGTTCTAGTAGCGAGTTGACTTGCCTATTTACATGTTATACCTACTTTGACAGTGACAACTACGTACTTGGTGACAAAAACGAACGGCCTATTTGCTAAAAACATAACATATCATAACATCACGCCAATTCCCCGAATGGTTAGGCAGAAGTGTACCAACAGTAGGTACTTTATTCGCAAGTTATGTTTAAGTTCCAAGTAATAGGGGGCGACCCTATTTCCATCATCGGGCACAAATCCAGATTCCAGGGGCGCAATTATCGTAATTTTAAGAACGTTCACAGTCTGATCTCAGTCTCAATCTGTCAAAAATACCTCAAATTTCCCTAAATTTTTGACAAGCTTTTTTTTTCTATGTCCTCATCTTGCGATCGGCTTTACAAGCCCTTAGCAGATTTGTTATGAGGGTTTTTGTCAGGTAAGAACTGTCCCTCCTGTGAGGAAGCTGTCTTTTATTTTAATTCCGGCTTTGTTTGGGAACAAAGTCCCATATGTGTTGCCTTTAGAGTCTTCTATCACATAGTGGTTCCCATAACGCAGTTGCTAGGGTATTTGTGTGTGTTTTTATTCGGTTTTGATAAACATGCTAATGCTCCGTGTGCCACATCTTCTTTGACAAGTTTTTGACATTGATGTCACTGAGATGAGGTTGCGACTAGATTTTGAACGTTTCTTCAGGCTCATCATCTGCCTAGCCATTTCTCAACTATGTTGGAATCAGCTTCCAGTCTAACCGGATGCAGCTGAATACTGGTATTTTACATGGAGTTACTGGGTAATGCGATACTCCATGGTAAGACGGGTTGTCAGACTTTCGGGCTTCTGGCTACCTGTAACGACTGTCAAAGATCTACGAATGACAGCCGGGACCAACGGCTTAACGTGCTTTCTAAGGCACAGAGGAGTCTCGGTATGTAAAAATGGTCACCCATCTACAGACCAACAGCGGCAAGCGTAGCTTAACCTGACCGATCGACCTGTGCGGCTGTTATTATTTAGCAACGAGCCCATCCGTTTCTTTCAACGTTTCAACGTTTCTTCAGGCTGCTACTGCAGGGGTGCGGGATTGTCCGAAAGGGTTACCGCTACCCCGGAACATAAAAGGCTAAGGAAGGAACACGGATGGGTTTTAGTCAGTAAGAGTCTGACACTCCCTTCCGCTCCACTCAGAGCGGGAGGGGTCATTAGATGATTTCCCATATCCATAAAAAAAGGCTGCTACTGCGAAATTCCTGATGGAAAGCCCGAACAACACAATTTGCAAAAGAATCAACACGAAAATCACGAATAACACAATTCCGAATATAAATATGTAATTGTAATATCCATAATTGTATTCACGAATGTAAATGCAGTAGTCATACATTTAACATTCAAAATTCTCGGACAATTTAAATAATTTGAGATGACAGGTGTTAAAGTCAGATTTAAAAGGTTCCCGACCCGGTTTTGACAGGTTAACTGTTAACCCTTCCTTCGTTGTTAATTTGGATATAATGTGCCGTACCATAACTTTGTACAGAAATTATATAATATCGACCTGGAATTTGTCCTAATTCAGGGCAAACGCCTCTCAGGTTCTCGTTCTTTTGCGTCATAATAAAATAATATTCTATGTTCATATCTCTGAACAATTGACGGAGAAATCGATGAACATACATAAAAGAAAAACCTACATAAAGTCGGACATTAACCTCCTCCTTTTTGGAAATCGGTTAAAAGTCTGAAATGACACAAGCCACGCACAGCCTAAACTGGGCTCGAATTCACTATGACAACTCAATGATGCCTTACTTCGAAACCACGTATTGACGTGCATTGACGATATCGTCAACCAATATAATACATAACTAGCCTATAATGTTCCTACTGCTGGGCCACAGGCCTCCCCTCGGAGAGAGGGAGTGGGCCGTAATCCACCACGCGGGCCCAGTGCGGGTTGGCAGATATCACATGTCGTCGAATTTTTGGTTCTAGGGCATGCCGGTTTCCTCACGATGTTTTCCTTCACCGTTTTAAGAAGGGCGGGCGTTTTGGGGGACTGTCTTTTGTAATTTTGACGTTCGAAAAGTGCTGATCCTCAGCCTAGTTTGAATAAATGACTTTTGATTTTCATTTTTGATTTATATGTTACCTTTTCACGCCTAAACCACTGAACCGATTTAGATGAAATTTGGTATAGAGATAGTTTGAGTCCCGTGGAAGGACATAGAATAGTTTTTATCCCGATATTTCCACGGGATCGACACTTACGCGGGTGAAACCGCGGAGCGCAGCTAATACTTAATAAAATAAAAAATGGTCTACAGATCTAAAGTTTACAAGGCCTACAAAGTCCTCATATTAGCACAGTAGCTGGTAGACTAATAACTTGGTGAAGAGAAGCACAGATCCAGTCGATGTGGCGACGCTTGGGGGAGTCCTATGTCCAGCTGTGGACGTCTGAAATGATAATGATGATAACTAATAAAGACTATTTTATTGCATTTCAACGACGTGCATCATGGAGACCTGCCTAAGTGAGTTCACGTGTATCAAAAGTGCAACATTCTGGGAATCGAACTCACGAAGATCCTCAACCGTTGGGCTATATAATTTTGCGCTCAATCACCATTTTGCACAAAAACTGCACATTATAAGCGTTTTGCACAAAACTGCGCAACCAGTTATATCGACCTCTGTGCCAGTTATAAATTAACACCATACAATGCGCTGACATTAAGGATTTTGCACAGTTATTAAGTGAGGTAAATGCACCGGTTGTCGGTAAAGTTTTAGTGTCTTTTACGAATTTATATGCCGCAGTATTCATTTGTTTAGTATTAATTCAGTTAACTTAATAATATGAAGTGTTAAAACCTCACTTTTATTTAGTTGTAAATAAATACTTCAACTTAAATTTTCTGAGGTGTTCCACAAATACGATTTACAAACAACAACTATTTTTTTGTTTAAAGGCCAACAATGTTATATCGTAATCCTAAATATCTTAACTAATATTGAAAATGCGAAAGTGAGTTTGTTTGTTTGTTTTTTGTTACACTTTCACGCTAAAAGCCGCACAGAAATCGGATGAATGGATTTGGATGAAAGTATGACCATAACTTGGAGAAGGACAGAGGCTTCTTTTCATTCTGGATCGCAGACGGAAGTCACGGGCAACAGCTAGTAGAATATATTAATATATGAATGTTTAGAATTATGTAAGATCAGAGGGGCAATTCTCGTAATTTTAAAAACGTTCACAGTCTGATCTCAGTCTCAATCTGTCAAAAATACCTCTAATTTCCCTACATTTTGACAAGTTTTTAACCGACTTCAAAAAAGGAGGAGGTTCTCAATTCGGTTGTATTTTTTTGACATTTTTTTATCGCCGAGATTAGACTGCGACTAGATTTTGAATCCAGTTGAAAACCAGCATCAATCACTAGTTGTCGTACAGAATCGGCGATGGAAGAAATAGAGGGAGGAATTTGTTTTACTTTTAAGACTAAAATCTTTTAAACTTTTAAGTGACGGCCGACAACAGGTGCGTCCACCACACTAGCCGGTATGCTACAAGTATGAAATGATTATTAACGCGCGTCCGACAAGGCGCAAATATGAAAAGTTCACTTTAATATCACGCACAACTCGTAGCTATATCATTTAAAATCGTAAACTTGGAGGGTAGTCGAATGTATGAGAGAATCTCCAAGATAATATTTCTAGCCGGTAAAGGAAACTGTCTCCTTCGTCTAGCGATCTCATGCGAGAATTATGTGGGGTTGCTAGATGTCACATGTCTTCGAATTAGTTGATTCTAGGACATGCCGGTTTCCTCACGATGTTTTCCTTAATCGTTTTAAGAGCAGGGGTGATAAAATTGTAGCGGTATCTACAACGTCACATGCGAACAACGCGTCATACTGACGTCACGCAAATCCTGCATCTCGCAAGCAGAGTTTACCACGCAACTAGCATAAATACAACGGCCCGAAACCTACGACCTACAACTCGTAAGTCGCAATCGTCACTGAGCCAATGTTGCTCTCACTACTAAGTTGGATACATCTACTAAGTTGGTACGTCTAAAATCACATCACACTAATATTATAAATGCGAAAGTTTGTGAGTGTGTGTGGGGGTGTGTTTATATGTTTGTTACTTCTTCACGCTCAAACGGCTGGACCAATTTTGATAAAATTAGGTATGGAGGTAGCTGACACCCTGGATTAACATATAGGCTACTTTTTATCCCGATATTCCCACGGGATCGACATTTACGCGGGTGAAACCGCGGGGCGCAGCTAGTAAGTTATAAACGTCATATTAAGTTTATAACTTAAACCACTCAGAAAGATCGCATCAAGATTAAAAATGCCAACGAAAAATGCCTTCGCAACGTAATCTTATATTGGATTGGATCAATAGGTACCTGTATGTACAAACTTGTATATAAGTAAGTAAATATAGGTAGTTATGATTCACAACTCGTGGTGACTAGGCACTACAACCAGCGGAGCAGTTACATTTTTCCAACTTATGAAGCAATGGATTAGCAATCTGCGTTCGTGATTTTTTTCCCAAAAATGTAAACAAATATGAATTAAGAGCGTTTACGACATACGGCATTTCATACGAACTTTCAAGCCCTTATTTTTCGAAATGAATGAACTTCATACGCATAAGCAGAATACAAATATATAAAATGAAACTTCATACGCATACGCAGAATTCAAAGGTCTAAAAAGTTAGTAAAGAACATTTTGAGAGCAGTGTTGATGAAATAATTTACACAAAGTAAAGCGCCTGTCTGGGTTCGCACCTACGACCTACAACTCGTAAGTTGCGGCCGCTACCACTGAGCCACCACTGCTTCTCAACCTGACTACCCGTGACGACTGTTAAAGACTTTTTTTGTTTTCATCGTTGCGAAGTCTTCATGGATGTCTACCACCCTGGGGTGGGTGGAGGGGTCTGACAGAGTCTTACTGACTAAAACCACACGGTGTCCTGCTGCTATCTTTAGCCGGGGTGCTGGAGTGGTTGCGCATTTCGTCACGCTTCCCCGGCCAGGTGTTTTCCCGCATGAATCCATGCGGACCCCGTCACCCTCAGCGGCCGCAAACGGCCACCGTTCCTCTAGAGAGAGGCGCGCCGCCGTCTCGGGCCTTTCACTGTTCAGGCAACAAACTCCCCAAGTCTGTTGCCTCACGAGCCCCTCAAATTCTCATAAACAACCCAAACCAATTTTAGCACAAAAAAAAAAAATAACAAAAAATTAAAACCGGTCTTCAAAATAGACTTTAAAACAACATCTCCATCCGACGTAGACCTCAAAAGTGCTTGTAAAACAATGCCAGTACTATTAACACATGCAAATGGGTTTTTTGTTATGTCGTCTTTATTTGTCAAACAGAATCCGGGCGCCGCACTTCAACACCTCGAAAAAAGCTACTCAAACGACTTTGCCGCTACGTTTGGTTAGGATAGATGGGTTTTGTAGAAAAAAAAAGTTAGAAAATGGATGGAATTTGGTGTGGCTAAAGCTTGAGTTTAGCTTCGGTCAAGGGTTTTGTGTTTTTTGGTGTGATTTTATTGTCAAGATTCAACTTTATTTAAAGTTGCTGCAACATATTGTCTTCTTCTTCATAATTTTTACCTGACCATCGTCTTAGACTTCACGCCATTCGGTCGGGCAAAGTGTTATTGGGTTTTCAATTAGGAATTTCATAGTAACAGCCCGGGGTTTGGAAGTTGGCGGTGTGATACCCCTATGCCTCTTAAAGCACCTTAAGCCGTTGGTCCTGCGCCTGATCTCTCTCTGGTCGTGTCGGATTGCGTACCGCCCCACCGGACGATGAGAGTGAGGGAAGAGAGAGTGCACTTGTGTCTGCGCGTACACTTGTACTCTACAACATCTCCCGCGCCGAAGGCTAGTCTCCCTTGAGATTGGTCGCCATGGCCGAAATACAGTCTGGAGGACAATTTATTCACCACCTTTCTTGCCATATCATCTTTCACACAATTTTTCAATCGTTTCTCTAATCTCCATTTTGTTCTCAAATCAAATCAAAAATATTTATATGCAAGTATGGTAAATGTAAGGTGTTACAGTAAGTTTGTTTCAGCATATCCTGCTGTTGGATACTACTACCCGGCCCAGGAGCGCGGAAGACGCGGTCACTGAAAGGAGGCTGCCGTAGGCGGCGAGTTAGGCTCTCTGGTTCTTGTTTGGTGGTCTATGCTTTTTGACAGCGTTGCTGGTGGAAGCACTATCTGTCAGCCGTTCGGTGTAATCTGGTATCTCGTTATTTCTTGAATATGTTTAATGATGATTTTGTTCCTCTGATTGTAATTTTACTATGGTTGATAATTCTTTTCATAATTCATGTGATTAGTTATTAGATTATTAAATAATTCTGTTATTTAATTGTGATTTCACTTCTGTCCTAACACTGCCATAACGTGGCGTGCAAATATATTCACAGTCAGCGATGTCAATTAATCTAGCTGGCAAATTACAGCTTCTATTTCTGTCTTCTAAATAGTCCATCTTATAAAAAGTAATAGTCTGAAAAGTATTTCTTTAAACATTGTCAGCGGTAAGCCTTGAAAACTATTTGGTAAATGATTGTAAATAATAATCGACATGCAATATACATTTTTTTTAAATAATTTTAGTTTTATTGATGGTAACCGAAGTCTATCTTTATGCCGTATTCGGCTAATTGCTATTTTTCTCATCTTCTGTTTGATCCATATTTTTATGAAAATTATGGAAGTGCTCACAAAACGGTGAAGGAAAACTGGCATGACCCAGAACCGAAAATTCAAAGACATTGTAACATCCACTAACCCGCAGTTCACCCGCGTGGTGGATTACAGCCTGCTGTATTGCTGCTGCTGTCTGCTGCTGCGTGGGAATATTATATGCCACTGTGATTCACCGTCATCTTCCTAGCCTTTTCCCAACTATATTGGGTTCGCCTTCCAGTCTAACCAGATGCAGCTGAATACCAGTATTTTACATGGAGCGACTGCCTATTGAACCTCCACACCCAATTACTGGGTAACACGATACCCCTTAGTAAGACTGGTTATCAGATTTTAGGACTTATGACTACCCGTAAAGACTGTCAAAGATCTACGAATGACAGCCCCGACGCACGGAGAGGTCTCAGTATGTAAATGACAGTCACCCATCCACGGACCGGCAAGAGTTACCTGCGATCGCCCCGTACGACTGTTTTCATTAAGCCACGAGCCTATCAGGTCAAAAGACATAGATGTCTCAAAATGCAAAATCCAAAATCATTGACAGTCAATCCGTCACTTTAACTATGATTCAATGCAATTAAAATTCATGCCTCGTCGATCAGTTGTTATAGATAATTTGGCCCACCCAAAACTTCTAGCCATTTTGGATTATCAATAATGTTTCAACGCTGTTTGAATGTTGATTAGTTAAACTACGTCTTTCCTGTAGTTAAATTAGTTTTAGCAAGAAGTTATAATTAACGATGGCAGACGATAGCTCTTCTTTCTTTATTTAGGAAGTTCATTATTAATTTTTTCTTTGGCATGTACCTTCCAACTTATTTTACATAATCAGCCTAGAATGTTCCCACTGCTGGGACACAGGCCTCCTCTCTGTGAGAGGGAGTGGCCTGTAATCTACCACGCAGGCCCAGTGCGGGTTGGTGGATGTCACATGTCTTCGAACTTTTGGTTCTAGGATATTCCGGGTTCCTCACGATGTTTTCCTTCACCGTTTTGAGAGCAAGAACTGCTAATAGTTGTAATGACACCGCTTCGGATGTGTTCGGCTGTCCCCGGGATGTACTCGGTTTTAATGTATATCTTATATGTCAGTGAGTGATGGCAAAGTAGGTATTCTGTTTGTGTTTTGTTTTCACTTCTGGCGGCACTGCCGGAGTGCCACTGTTTTTTTTTTTTTTGCAAAACACAACATTATAACATCTTAATAGGTCTGTAAGCCAAGAGAATGACCTCTGCTTATCCTCTCTTTCACACGAAACCTTGAACGTAAAACAACAAAAGATTTTTTGTTCATTTTTATGTGTCCGACGCGACTCAGGAAACGAACCCGGGACTTTGAATTAGTATGCAATGTTTATGTTGTTACGTCACGCAATATTTAAAGATAGAGGATGATGTTCTTATGAATATTGTCATTTTACTTTTAATTTTATCGTGTTTAGGGATATCAATATCCATCGCGTCTGCGGAGTTTAGCCAGCCGGCTTCCTCACGATGTATTCCTTCACCGTTTTGAGAGCAGAGTGATGAAATTATTTATAAAAAGTAAAGCGCCAGTCTGGGTTCGAACCCACGACCTACAACTCGTAAGTCGGGGCCGTTACCGCAGCTCTCAATAACAAACAAAACCTCGGTTCCTATCAATCATCTACGGATACGCTTACAAAGAAAACCAGCATAAAATACGGCTTTTACAAAATATAACGCAAAATTACACCCTCACAAAATATCCTTGTTCATTTTCTTAACAATGTCATGAATTATTGCGAGTACGGAACCGCAAACGTTTGCGGTTGGCTTCACCGCTGCCGCAATGATTACGGAACCCTAATATTATGTTGTCTCAGTTTTTGTGACATCTTGACAGTGCGGTGAGAATGACGGTGAAATAAGGATTTTGCTTCATACATTTATGTTATTGTGAGGAAAGTGATCGCAAAATTATGGAGTGTGGTTTTGAGTTTTATGTAAGTAAGTGCATTTCTTTACATCGTCTGTCAAGTCTTTTCAATCCTATGTTGGGGTCGGCTTCCAGCCAAACCGGATGCGGCTGAATACCAGTATTTTACATGGAGCGGCTTCCTATAGGATACCCCTTACGATAACCCTTGGATCGAAATATCCTTACAGGTTCACACCCAATGCGATAATATGATTAAATGATTAATATATTTAGTAGTTAATAAATAAAAATAAAAAGAACTAAAAAAATAAAAGAATAAATAAAAATAAAAAGAACAGGAGAGAAAGGGAGATAGTGATGCGCGAGTTAAAACTTAATATGTATGATGTTGGGGCTTTCATTAAAATATTATCTTCACCTAATTCGGCAGAAGCGAAACTGATGTATGAAATGGTTGCTGCAACACTATCTCCCTCACTTACGCAATAATATATTTGTATTATTAATATTATAATTACGTGTAAACATTAGTTAGAATAGGGTATGATGAGGCTGGCATACCTTTGTAAGGTAAAAGCCTCTAAATAAATAAAAATAAAAGAAAATAAAGTTAATAAATCGAGATTCACCCTCACTAATTCCTCCAAAGTACAGTTAAAAATGTCAAGCCTTAGAATTATAAAATATAGAATACTGTGTACAAACAGACAAGTTCAACTAAATGCCATTATAACCTACTCTTCACTGACAGTAATAATCTTACTAACAAAAAAAAACAATATAAATCAAGCACGCAACATCCTGTATACACAACCTAAAAATCCTATAGTGATTAGCACATAATAAAAGAGGTTAGGATCTGTGGCGCCGTCTCTATGCAAATAATATATCCGTCTCTGACTGAATCTATGGGAAATCGTAAAATTCGACCTTGAACCAACAATGAAGAGGATATTTGTGGTATTTTTTGTAGGTATTGAAATTGTATTCTTTTATTCTAGTCACTAGTGTGATAATTTTATGGTGATTGATAAATGACATATTATTATATACGTACAAAAACAAACTATATTTGTGTTCCACACAAGCTTAGACATTCCACACATACCTATTTTTTTTATATAAGTACTGGCTGACTTTTGTACCGTCGTACAAAAACAGAGTGTATACTGTGAACGGAGTTGGTTAGAAGCCTACGGCACAGATTTTTTTTTTTTTTTCACAAAAATAAATACGAATAATTCGACAAATAATATAAAAATTCAACTCAAAGGCAGAGGTTTCTCCACGCGCGGAAATTATCAATAAATTCGCAGCGACAAAAAAAAGATTTTTTATTTTATTTTTTGTGGAAAAAAAAAACTAATAAAACCTGTAGGTGCTTCAATAAATTAAGGCCTCCAGCCTGGGCTTAAAAAAAACTAAGCGACTAGATGCTAAGGGCACCTCCTGTGGGATACGGACTTCGGCTTAGGGCGTCGCAGGGAGAGGGCAGCTCGGATTGAGAAAAATGCCACCTAGCCGCCTGTCGTAATAATATTTTGTCCATGCATCATCTAAAGGTTCATTGGTAGAAAGGCCGCGACTTACGAGTCCTTAGGTCGTAGGTTCGAACCCAGACAGGCGCATTACTTTGTGTAAATTATTTCAACTCTACTACTCTCAAAAAAACGGTGAAGAAAAATCGGGCTGTTACTTAGAAATTTCAAATGGCAAAACCCAATAACAGTTTTCCCGACCCGGGATTCGAACCCTCATGCTCGGCAGTAGCGCTTGCGACCACTAGACCACCGAAGCAGGGCCAAATATTTTCACAAAAATCCTATAAGTTATTCACTTTAACAACGACACGTAAATTGAAAACTGAACACTGGTCGCAGTCCCATTTTACTCGAAATGTCTGTTTGCCATACATATTTTTTATTTGAGTTTCCGAATGATATTTGCTATCAAAACAGGAGTTGATTGGTTGCAGACAGACAGGCATGCATATTTATTTGTTATTATTATACCTATAGCGACATGTTTTTTTTACGTTTATTAAAGTAGGTATTATGGGGAATGATTGATTTTGTCGTGTTGATTGTTTAATGTGAGCATCATTTTGTTTGTTTTAGCCTTTTTGAGTTCGAACTATGAGTGTGTTTTAGATTTTGAGTTATTATTTTAATAAATACCAAAAAAGGATTATTGACGATGTGAGTAGATACAGCCTTAAGAAGATGTACAGTCAGCATCAAAACTCGATTAACACTATCATATTTACATGTTATTAAATTGACAACAACTTTTTTCACTAAACTGATTTTTAGCTTTTCACATACCTAATAGACAAGAGTATATATTCTAAAAAAAAATCTGCTGCTGCAATTTTGAACAAATATTTTGCTCAATAACTAAGATTAAAAAAACTGAAGTGTTAATCAACTTTTGATGCTGACCGTACCTACAAGAAGAAGAAATAATTAATTTACATAATCAGCCTATATTGTTCCCACTGCTGGGACACAGGCCTCCTCTCTGCTAAAGGGAGTGGGCCATAATCCACCACGCTGGCCCAGTGCAGGTTGGTAGATGTCACATGTCTTCAAATTTTTGGACATGCCGGTTTCCTCACGATGTCATGCTCAGGGAATCAGACGGAATAAATCCACAAAAAAAAAAATTAAACTCATTCAACCCGATGAAAGGTCCGTTTTAAATATTTACACTCGTTACTCCAAAACTGATTAAAGATATTCATTTTGACGTTTCAAAGATAAAAGATCGCGAAAGAAATCGCCCGTTTGTTTTAATAATTTTCTACCAAACAAGTGTTGAGCGAATTTCGACCTTAACTGATTGAGATAAAGAGGTTGATTGGTGATGAATCCAATCTAAATTTTGGGCGGGCCGGCCGCTGAAATATAAGCGGTGATCACGAATGTAGTATCGGAGCTAGGGTGAAAGAGATATTGCGAAATACAACGGATAAATACTGGTTTTATTTCAGTTCATAAAATCTGAAATTCATCGTAGGTATCCTATTTCAAGTTACTCAGAATATTTTCAATATAAATTACTTGAAATACTTGAAATATTTTCCAGGAAACCGGTACAAAATGTACGTCAGATTATTGGAAAGAGATAATAAGTTTGCTAGCAAATAGAAAAAATGGATAATTTTGCCAGTTGTGGATCAACTAAGCGAGTCACACACCATACGCAATTTCTTACATATTTTTCTCTGATTGATTTGAGAATCTAAATACATTAATTTATTTTATATTTGTAAAAGCATAAATTATTTAATCTTTCTAAAATTTATATATGTTATAATAATATTATTGTGGCATGTATTTTATTCTTTGGTTACTAACATAGTTTTTAAGTATACTTACTAACACAAATATGGACTGTGTCTGACTTAAATAATTAATTAATTAAAAAATTTATGGGTTTGATTTCTTTCTTCATTATTGGAAGATGGTTTTATTGAATCGATCCTCTAATAATTCTCATTTTGCGTACTTAAAGAAATAATTGAACACTCTAATATAATGACTGAGCCTCTTTTTGTGAGCCTCAAATAATTCCTATTTTGAGGTTTTAAAAATACGAAATAGCCAAGTAACTACGACAAACTTGGTAGTAATAGTAGGTCAAAGTTCTAACCTAACCTAACCCATTTGGCCAGGGTGCCCTAGTTTATTTACTACCCCAGCTCAACTATTTAAGAAAAGTGTGCATCATTAAAAGCGCAAAATGATTTAACACTTTGACAGCGGATCACGTACTACGTGACACACTACACTACTAAATAAATAAAATGCTTGGCTGTCAAAGTGTTAAGAGGATCAATAATTTAAAAAAAATTGTGTTTAATATTATACTGAAGGTATTTAAGTATTTCCTTTTGGTATTCTGAGTCGAATGATTATTTCAAATAAATCTCAAATCACGTTAGAAACCTGCAATCCGTCTCTTGACCTAACCTGGCAGTTAATAGCAAGCAACGAGTTGATTCGTATTGATGGTTCCGTACGGTGGCGACTGCCAACTTAATTGGTTTTCGTTTCGTGTTTATGCGTGTAGATTTTTGGGTTAGGGTTCCGCAAACATTTGGGACTGACCATTGGAATCAGATACTAGGGGTGCAAAAGGCATAGTGCTAGCAGAAGGCTCGCTCCATCATTGGCTTCATCATGAAGCTTGGACTATGACAGTGAGGGAATGAAAGAGTACACCTGTGTTTGCGCTATAATATCTCTTGCACACCTAAGAATGAAAGTAAAAAGTATTTATTTAGACTCGTACAGGAAAATCACAAACCACCACCACCACCACTCACCACTCACCACCACCACCACCACCACCACTCACCACTACCACTCACCACTACCACTCACCACCACCACTCGCCACCACCACCACTCACCACCACCACCACTCACCACCACCATTCACCACCACCACCACTTACCACCACCATTCACCACCACCTTTCACCACCACCACCACTTACCACCACCATTCACCACCACCACCACCACTTACCACCACCATTCACCACCACCACTCACCACCACCATTCACCACCACCACCACTTACCACCACCACTCACCACCACCACCACTCACCACCACCATTCACCACCACCACCACTTACCACCACCATTCACCACCACCATTCACCACCACCACCACTTACCACCACCATTCACCACCACCACCACTTACCACCACCATTCACCACCACCACTCACCACCACCACTCACCACCACCACTCACCACCACCACTCACCACCAACACCACCATCTACAACGAGAATAACTCATACCTACAGAACCCACAAAACTGAACAAATCCTAATTCCTTTTATTTTCTCACAAGATATTTTTCGAGTAATCAAAAGGGCTTTCTTTCTGCCTCAGGAAGCCAATCCTAATTGTATTTCGTTAACAAATATTTAGTTTCGACTCCCAAATCTTTTGGATAATAAATGTTATAAAATTAATCCCTTTTATATAAATTGTTGTTGATTTTATTTGGTAATTAAATACTGCAGTTTTTCTCGATTTTATGTTGATTGCTATGTACAAGATGTTGGTATTGCTTGGCTAATTGTTTTGCGGAAAACTTCAAGCGGACAATCAAACAGATCATAATGGAGAAGGACTTGTCCGTATGTCATACTTAAATTGGACAGTCGTCAGGGAATATATTTTACTATCGTAATTACGAACAAAGTTTGAAAAATTTAATCTGTCAAGCTCCGCAATGAGACACAATTGATTTTCTATTGTTTCGTTGCCAATGGGTGACGCGCGCCGCTTGACCGGTTAAATTAAAAGTTTTAAAAGGATGATTTCAGAGGGCTTACCATACCTACACTCTTAGATCAAGGAAATGTTTGTTCATAGTTTTAAAGTATTTTTCTAGGGCTGATTTTTCAATCGACAGATAATTTTTATTCGTGAAACAAAATTGACGTCTGAAAGTTTTTGTATGGGAGAACTGTCAAAAATTCAAAATTATTCCTCCGATAAAATTGAATGGCGTTAGAAAAATCACCCCCTATTCCAATAAAAGCATGCCAAGTGATTTTGTGGTAGGTACAACTGTTTGGACTTGTCACCTTGGCCTGCCCAAAAAATTAAATGTTCTGCAAAATAATAATTATTGTAGGCAAGGGCTTGCCATAAAAAAGTCCTCCAGACCGAATTTCGGTTATGGCGACCAATCACAGCGGATCGCCTTCGGCGCGGAAGATATTAGTGCACAATTATGTGCGCATACACAGATGCACTCTCCCTCATTACAGTACGATGGGGCGGCAATCTGACACGGCCGGAGAGAGATCAGGCGCAGGGAAAACGGCTTATCGTGCTTTTCGAGGCACGGGTGTATCACACCGTCAATTTCCAAACTCCGGGTTACTATAAGAAATTCCCCATGGAAAAACGCAGTTATACTGTTGCCTGACCCGGGAATCTAACCCAGGACCTCACGCTCAGCTTGCGACCACGAGACCAACGGGGCCTACCATCCATACTAATATTACCTTTTCACGCCTAAACCGCTGAACCGATTTCGATGTTGGTATAGAGATAGTTTGAGTCCCGGGAAAGGACATAGGATAGTTTTTATCCCGATATTACTACGGGATCGAAACTTACGCGGGTGAAACCGCGGGGCGCAGCTAGTACTATTATAGTAGGACAACAGAAGATGATGCTTGGTTCCGATCAAGTCATATTTTTGATGTCATCCCAGACTGTGTAGTTCTTATGACAAGCGCCAATGACAATGCTCAGGCGCCATTCTGCGATCCCCTACTCAAAACAAAACCAAGATGTCACAAAAAACATACTGGAAATGTAAAATTATGTTAAACTAAAAATCTTCATACGTTTCGAAGGGAAACTGATTAGTGATCAATACAATTGGTGCGCCGGAGTGGGTCGGCCGGCATCGGAAGCTAGTATTGTCATGCGCACACGCATAGTTTAGTTAAATAGTGTGGATAAGGAGCTCAAAGCAATTTGTGATCAGGCTTTTACTGTGCCTTTATAGCCTTGGTTTTCTAAGAAAGCGGTGATCGGACACACAATATCGACTGTCGAAATTAAGAGCATTTTTGACACCTTAATGTCAAATACTGCTAAGGATGACAGATTCTCATGATGCCGTTATTATATGACGGAACCATTTTCCTAGCAAACGCAAGCTTTACAGGGCAAAAGCCTTTTCCTCAACAGAGCAGGAACAGCTATAGATTGATTACTGAAGCGATGATCTACAAAGCTGCTATCTTTTACACGATGTGCCATATTTACAACTGGTTAGATTCTGTATTACGACGGCCTTATAGCACAATGCTCGCAGAACGGATGGCTGACGGGGCCGAAACGTTCTAAAGTGGCGACCCCGTACCTCCCACAAGGTGGACCGATTACCTGGTGAGGATCAAGGGAATACGCTGGACGCGAGAAACACAGGACTGATCGATGTAGTAACACTTGGGGGAGGCCTATGTCCAGCAGTGGACGTCTTTCGGCTGAAAGCTCTTAGTACCTAAGTAGGCCGCAGCAAGGACAACCTCCACAAGTAGGGGTTCATGGAAGACTCAGACCTCCGGTCTGTATGCGGCGTCTCTCACAATGGCTGACCTCCCATCTTATACACCTGTCATCTGCACACGTGAGGATACAGCTGCGTCAGCAAACGGTATCCACGTTGCTGAATTTTGGGCCAAACAAATAATGGGCCAAAAAAACAAAATATTTGGGGTATTCCTCGAAAAGCACCAATTTTTAAACGCACCAACAAAACATCAAACGTATATCGTCGTCTTAGAGTGAAAACCTCGGAAATGCATTTTTTCTCATATTTTTTTTATTGCGTTTCTAGGAAGAAAACCTCGTGACGCACATCCCTGGTCTCACTAAATTGTTCATTTGATACTTGTAGCGCCACCTATGACGGTAAATAACAAAAAAACATAAAAGACGCCGTACAAAAATTTTACAGCACGCAGTTTTATCTTCCTCCTGAAAAATTGCTTCTTTTACACTTAAGAGGTTTTCACTCTAAGGCGTCGATATGGATATTATTTGTTACGAATCCTTTATGCTCTTCTCTATGTTTCATCATTGATGCATTTCGTGCATTTCGAGGAATACATTTTTTTTTTGTTCGATTCAAAGTTGGTGTGTTTCGAGGAATACTCCGATATTTCGTTATACATGGTTCGTGTTATTTGTGCCATTGACATGCTAAAAACAAGAAGGTGGATGTTGATGTAGTTCCTATGTATCCTGACCAGTCAGATCGGAATCAGCCCCGCTACATAGGCTTACAGACACGACATGACCTTATCTCGTGTAGCCCGTGCCGACATGAGAGCAAATAGTCTAGTCCACACTAATATAGACGGTGTTTACATAATAATAAACTGCACAATGGTGCCGCATTGTAATGAGTTACTCCCACGCGTGGGCAACGCTACGGTTTGGGAGGAGGTCTAAAGTAGACGGGGAAGCGATTTCTGACAGTTACAATTTTTTCTACATTATGAAATCATGATCGTACCTACTCGTAAATCGTGATAGATATCGATGGGTCCTATGTATAAGGGCCAATGTGCAAATTGACAACTTTTCAATAGAGGCTCTCAAAGTTTTAATGTGATATATTTTTTCAACTGAGTTTCACAAACAGCCTCTATTGAAAAGTTATCAATTTGCACATAGGACCCATCGATATAATGAATGATAAAACGGTAATCTAGCCAATCAGCAAAGTAAGTAAGTCGCCTTACTAGCCTTAGTAAGAAATGCTGAGTCTTACCTAGTTGTTAAGGCTTCCAGACAGCACAACTAACTGGTAGTATCTAAAATAATCTGTGTAAAATAATTAATTAAACAACGGGTCATACTGACGTCACGCAAATCCTGCATCTCGCAATCAGAGTTTACCGCGCAACTAGCATAGATACAACAGCCCGACATGAATCATCGGGCAGTTGCCCGCCAGACACAACACCCGTCTGGTCGGAGGATCCTCCCTTTTCTATAGAGTATGAGTGAACTTTACACCCTGTTCCTTATACCTCTATAGCAGTATGAACTGTGATAAGTAACCAAAAAAAATAGTATGGGATTCATCAATATCGTCCTAGTTTCATCCTAAAAGTAAAACAGACAAGCAACGGGATAATTGCATAAAGTTTATGAGTGTGTGTGTTTATATGTTTGTTACTTCTTCACGCTCAAATGACTGGACTAATTATGATAAAATTTTGTACGGAGGTAGCTGACAACCTGGATTAATATATAGGCTACGTTTTATCTCAATATTTCCACGGGATCGACACTTACGCGGTTGAGAACGTGGGGCGCAGCGGCTATAAAATAACAATTCATCGCCTTGCCTTTCATTTTGACGGTTCAGCCACGTTCATTTCGTTATTTACATTGTTGAGCTGACGATTTGTTTAAACCTACAAAGTTTATAAGGAATAGACTTCAAAACTCTCGAATTGTGTCTGAAAGTGTATTACGCAATTAGGGTTCAGAGGTCCTAGCACGAACGCGGCGTAAAAATAATGTAAATTCAAACGATTTTCGAATCGAAAACAGCGATGGCATTTTTTTTTTTTTGATATGAATAAAGTCTATTTAATAACATAACCCCCTTACTAACAAAATTTGTATAGCGTCTGTATAGTTACACAATGCTTTGTCTTCTTCTTTCGAAAGTCAAATTACTGACGACTGAAAGAGAGAAATCGGTGTGTAACTATTCATCTGTTATAATCAGTGATCGGAATAGGCTGAGTATATTTACCTATACTTCGGAGAACAGAGACAAAAAGTGGAGACTTCGTAACGGCGACATTTTTTTTTCCCGGAATTCGGGAAAAATCTGAAACAAGTTGAAAATAAGCTTTATTTAAGATGGGTAAAGGCTATTTTTAACTAAACTTGCGTTTACCAAATTTTCGGGATTTTCACGTAAAATCCCGAAATAAATAGTCTAACTTTGATTCATGTATTCGAATTATATTTACTATCCTTAAATTAACCGTTATATCATACATTACATATAATTGGAATACATGAATTAAAGTTCGACTATTTATTTCGGGATTTTACGTGAAAATCCCGAAAATTTGGTAAACGCAAGTTTAGTTAAAAATAGCCTTTACCCATATTAAATAAAGCTTATTTTCAACTTATTTAAGATTTTTCCCCAATTCCGGGAAAAAAAATGTCGTCGTAAGGAAGTCTCCACTTTCTGTTTCTGTTCTCCGAAGTTTAGGTAAATATACTCAGCCTATTCCGATCACTGGTTATAATACGTTTATCAGTAAGGGGGTAAATAAATATTAAGGGCGAAACGAATATTTTCAATTATAAAATCGTTCACAGTTCTGCACCTCTCCGAGTCATCTTCGTACTTGAACAATAATAATCGTGAATCCTCCATTGATATATCAATGGAATCCTCTAACTTGTGCCACACAAAGTCAGTCCAAATAATAGTAAGTTACTATCTCTTTAAGTTCATAAAGAGGAAACATTTCGGTCATTCCACTAAAGTGACTCGGCATATTTATCTACATGCTATTTTGGAAGTTTTTGACTCTTTCTGGAAGTTTTCGACAAGTAATAATATCGCTCATTTGGAGAAACATCGACGTAACTGCTACTTTTTTTTTTAAAGTCAAAGTCAAAGCATTTATTTCAAATAGGCACATACAAGGCACTTTTAAACGTCAAAAATTACCTTAAAATAGAATTGATTCTAGTCACCCCTTCCAAAAGGTAGTTTTCGTATGGAGAAGAATGGGCAAGAAACTCCACCGTTTAAAGTCTGCTTTCCTAACGTAAATACGCTTTCTAAGTGCTTTGGTGCTTTGGCATATTTAACTTATTTTTGGGTAAAAATACATTAACGTCGATGTTTCTCCAAATGAGCAATATTATTACTTGTTTTGGGTAAAGATAGGTCATAGCAGGCATATAGATTTGAAGTTAGACCTCCAAAATCGATAAAATAAATCATTAAGTAATTGTTGGAAAAAGTGGTTAGTTCTTTATTTATTCACAAAGACAACACTATAACAGAAAGACTTAATTACAATTTATAAGCTGGCAATAAATGGCGCTTTAGCATTTTCTCCTTTCCAGTGACGATATATATTTTTACAAATGCGATATAAAATTAGAGAAAAGGGAGAAGCTCATTGGGCATAAAAAAATTCGTTCGCATCGCTGTCAATGAGATAAGTGCCCAAAAGGCTGGTAGCATTATCACGTTGTATGGCAATGCTGATTCTATGGGCTAAAATAGGCCAGCCTCCGGTCACGTAAAGAGTCAACCAACCACTTGGCGATGTCCCGAAATATTCGATGAGCACTCGAACCCCAAGGCCCTAGTGTTTCAACCCAAAAGGATGAAACATAATTATAGCTCCCAATAAGGTTGTTATATTTATTAGATACAGATGAATGTGTTGTAATTCCTTTTAGTGAGTGATTGTGTAAGAATTTATCCTGAACAGGATTTGTTTGCACTTTCATTATATAATAATATTAGAGATTCGTGTATTAGACTATTCGTGTATGTCTGTGTGAGCGCTTACATCTTCAAAACTACATATACACTGGATTTTGATAAGGATGTCATCATCATTTTGAGCTTTCATTGCGGAAGATTCATGTGTGTAACCCTTTGACCGCCATGTAAAATTTCATCTATCTTGCCCCCAACGCCGCGATCGTATTACAAATCATTTATCGTACGATTGGCTAGTGATGTGTAACACGTAAAATATACAGTAGTAATATTAACCCTTTGAACGCCACGGTCGTGTATAGCCGAAGTGCGATGAACGCTTAAAGACGTCATTGGCGTCTCGATCAAGTTATTGAATGACGCTTTAATGCGTCGGGTTAAGTAATGATTAATATTTAACTTGGATTTAGCATATAAAACTCGATGTTTCGACGTGTCACTATTGCACGCGTGCGAAACAAGGGCTTTTCGCTAGTCCATACTATACTAATATGGACTAGCGAAAAGCCCTTCGAAATGCGAAAATGTGTCTGCCTGTCTGTCTGTCTGTTACCTCTTCATGCTTAAACCGCTGAACCGATTTAGATGAAATTTAGAATAGAGATAGTTTGAGTCCCGGGAAAGGATATAGGATAATTTTTATCCTGATATTCTCACGGCATCGAAACTTATGCGGGTGAAACCGCGGGGCGCTGCTACTTATTTCCAAACACAAAAATAAGTCCTTTTAACGACACTGAGATCTATAAATAACAAATGCACTCCCATCCAATAACTTACAATGACAAGCGCTGCTTAACCTTCCAAACCAAAGACTGTTTCGCAAGTTATTATTATTTTTTTTACAAAATAAAACAGCAGTGTTTGCCAAGGTAGTCAGAATTAATCCAATATGATACGCAGATCATAAATTTTGGAAGGAACGCCCCCCTGTTTTGAAGGAAGAAATGTTTTTTATATTTTTTGTACTTTGTATGTTTGCACCTTTTAGTTTTTGGATATCTCAGGTAGCTCTTTGCACAATGATGACCGGTTTCTATAAACTAGCGACCGTAGTATAATCGGTCTATAATGTTCCCACTGCTGGGACACACTATGAGACGTATGTGGGGTCCACTCCCTCTCTGTCCACCAATCCAATCCAATTGTCTGACTTTTGTTTTATTTTTTTGATTTTGCTCGGCTCGTAAGAGTCCTAGCGTGATGTTAAATAGCCTATAGCCACATATATAGATATACCTAGATAACGCAAGTATCACGAACTGTATGAAAACTAAGCGTGCCACTTTTTGACTACCTACAATGACGTCACAAGCTTGCGCTCTCGCTCACGCTCACCTAGCCAAGCAGTACGCAGGACTGAGCGCGAAAGTGGTGGCTTATGATTTTAGATCGTAAACTGGTGCGATTTTTGGCACGCGAAGTAGGTGCTCTTGCGTTATCTAGGTGTATCTATATCTGTGCCTATAGCCTTCACCAAGATTGTGCTATCAAATGCAAAGAGAATCTTCGACTGGTAAGCCCAGAGACTAGCGCGTTCAAACAAAGAAAATTTTTAGCTTTATTATTATTACAGATAGTTTAGACGGAGCGACTGATCAGAAGGCTAATTCTTGTTATTTAAAACGTTCAAAATCCAGTCGCAGTCTCATCTCAGCGACAAACAAATGTCAAAAACTTGTCAAAATGTAGGGAAATTAGAGGTATTTTTGACAGATTGAGACTGAGATCAGACTGTGAACGTTGTTAAAATTACATGAATTGCCCCTCTGATCTCCACAACCCAAACTCATGTGATACGTAAATATAGCTGGCAAAATGTGAGTGTACAGTCAACAAAAGAGATAAGTATGCAGGATCGTCGGATATAGTTGAAGTTTAGTAAGAAACTGACGGATGTTCTCGAAAAAATTTTTATTTTATTAATTGAAAATAAACAGCTCATTTATCAAAATTAAATTTCAGTCGCCAGTCACAGATGTTATACTTACATATAAAAAAGCTCTAGAAGAATACGTTAGGACGAAGTACTAACACCTGAATGTCGCCTATAAAACCTTTTAATTATGTTGTTTTGTATTTGTATGTGATCACAGAGACTGTATCTACTTTTATTTTATATTTTCTATACATTTCTTAATTTGTGAGTGAACGTTAATGTTCTTTTTTTGAGTAATAGATGTCTTTAAACCGAACTACATACATCCGACGATCCTGCATACTTATCTCTTTTGTTGACTGTACCTACTGTTATAATTGTACCACTGCCTACCTCTTCGACGATACAGGCGTGATGTCTTAATATCTCATTTAGTTCTATCTCTATGCCCTAAGTTCCCTTGCACGTAATGAAGAATTTTCATAATTGTTCGCATAATTTATGCTTAAGCTCATATATTTCGCGGACTTATATTGTTTTGCACATTCTGAGTCGAATGAAACGTCAGTTCAACAGATGGACTAAAGGATTCTTAGAAGGGGTGCTACTATGGTAGTGTAAGTCGTTTGGCACTCGATTTTGAGTGAGAAAAAAGTGAGGAGATTTGTGGTCTTTGGTTGGCAAATTAAGCATTACTATGGGTTGTCAGAAGCCTGAAAGTCTGTAAACTAATGTTTTGTCTGATATCTGCAGAAAACAGAATTATTCGAAAAAAAAAATAGCATTTATTTGCAGTGAAATATTTTTTGGCAATGGAAAATAGTGACTTATTCGCAGAATAGTCCACTCCAAAATCAAAATTCTCCAAATTACTCTACATTTTGAACACATCGGTGTTATTAAACAAGCCAATCATAATACATAGGGGTAATATTTGGTCAAAATGTTTTTTAACTTATCTAAAGAAGTCAGTATCTTCACGAGCTTATTCCTGCCATTAAAATTTCCAATACGTGACACGCGGTCCCCAGGCATTCTCATTCAGCTACTAGCCACCCTACGAAGACCGTTCTCTCCTACGTTTCGTGGTCTCCATTCAAAAACACGTTTACTCCAACAGCCATCGATTCGTACGTCTAATATTATACGATTTACTACAATTACCAAATCGAGTGAGATATTTAAACCCGTAGTAGGGGCTACCACCTTCATAATTTACGACATGAGAAATAAAATATCTTGAAAATATAATTGTAGGTGTCGACTTGGACGCACAAAATGGAGGCCGTTCTTTTTTTAAAGAATTTGAGTTATGATTATTGTAGCATTGGGTGCAGCCTGCATTTTTTTTTTAAAGTCAGTTTCCATTTTCAAAATTTTATTTATTGTTCTCTCTACTAATAAAGGCGTTGGCTTTTATAATTGGTTGAAATTGATATTCGATTGTTTTTTTTTAAGCATTTTTGAATATCGTTTGCAATTGAGAACACCCTACTTACATAGTTGTATAGTCCTTTGACAGTTATTTTACCTCTGTCAAAATTAAAATGATCTTTATTCTTGTTGCAGTAAGGTTGTAGATGGGTTGCTGCTGTCAGACAAATTAGATATTATAAAAATTAGATAAGTGCTGCTAGCAACGGGAACTCCCGGGAATGCGCGAGAATGTTCCGGAAGACGGGCGCCCTGTTTTTTAGGCTTCTATTCAGTTTGTACGTTATACAAATCATGTGATTTGTATAACTGTATAAGTTCATTATGTTTTACACAATTTCGTTACAAAAATTCGTTTCCATTCCGTTCGGCAATTCTCGTAATTTTAAGAACGTTCACAGTCTGATCTCAGTCTCAATCTGTCAAAAATACTTACCTCTAATTTCCCAACATTTTTGACATTGATTTTCGTTGAGATTTTGAACGTTTTTTATTACGAGAATGGCCTTCTATTATTAACCGACTTTAAAAAAGGAGGTTCTGTATTCGACCCGTATGTATGTATGTTTGTATGTCCGCGATTTTCTCAAAAACTAATGAACCGATTTTGATAATTCTTTCATTAATGTGATCTACACACTTTCAGGAAAAAAAAAACAACCGATTTCAAAAAAAAAAAAAAACTACAAAATGATAATTAACCGTCGTTGGTTCCGCATTTTCGTTTTTTGACACCGACTTCCGAAATTAAAGTTAATTATCATTTTGTAGTTTTTTGTTTTTTTGAAATCGGTTGTTTTTTTTTTAGACAGCGGGTTTATATCACGTTTAGTGTGATTTAAAAATTCGAAGGTAATAACAATAATAACATAAAATCCTTCTTAGTGGGTGGCCTCTTTAAACCCACTTGCTAAGCAATACACCTAGGCTTCTATACACCTAGCTGTATGAAGTCATTACCCGGGAGTCGAACCCGCACCTCAAACGGTGGCTGACACATGAATATGCGTTTGCCACCTTTTAATGTGGCCGGTATGTAAATAAGTAAGTACTTAAGGGTGTGGATACAATCATGGGCGGAAGCGACTTTATAAGCGGAGCGATGTAACCAAAAAAGGTTAGAAAATGATGACATTATAGATATGTGATGACGAGGAATGAAATGCATGTAACTAAAAGAGTGATAAATATATGTAAATGTTGATAGATGGAGAGGGAGATGATGGGCGACCATCTTTACATATCAAGACCCCTCCGTTCCTCGGAAAGCACGTTAAGCCGTTGGTCCCAGCTGTCAATCGTGGATCTTTGGCAGTTGTTAGGGGTCGTCACAAACCCGAAAGTCTGACTACCAGTCTTACCAAGGAGTTTTGTATTACCAAGAAACTGGGTTGTGAAGGATAGGCAGTCGCTTCATGTAAAATACTGGTATTCAGCTGCATCCGGTTAGACTGGAAGTCGACCCCCACATAGTTGGGAAAAGGCTATGCAGATAATGAGATGGAGGCATATAAACAGTGCCTACTTCGATATACACTTGGGAGCAAATAAATCGAGCCACTTGCTTTTTTTTGCACGTATAATGGTTATTATTTTTGGTATTATGGAACGTATCAATTCGAAATAGATATCGCCTAAGAGCTTATTTAATAACCTTTACAATGAGGGTAAATTGTTGAATAATAACCTTATTTAATGATAAATGATTGGCTCTGAAATAAAAACGGTAATTTTGATAGAACATTGTAGGGTTAAAACAGTCCAGAAAATCTATCGAAATCAGGGCGTGGGGGGTTACTACAAGATGTTAAGAATAAGTTTATACCATAATTTTGTTTTTAATTGTTTTTTTCTGGACTGACAATTTTCTATCAAAATTACCGTTTTCAATCAGAGCCAATAATTTATCATTAAATAAGGTTATCATTCAATAATTTAACCTCATTGTAAAGGTTATTAAATAAGCTTTTAGGCGATATATGTTTCGAATTGATACGTTCCATAATACCAAAAATAATAACCATTATACGTGAAAAAAGGAAGTGGCTCGATTTATTTGCTCCCAAGTGTATAAACATAAGCCTGTCAATTACATTTTAGTGTGTGTTACCCACAATTAAGAAACTCACAAAATTATCATACCTAACAAAAAAAAAAATCTTCATACAAACACGCTCGGCAGTAGGTAGTCGCCGGACGGCCTACTCGGCTCCCGTACTACTCGCACATTGTCATTGGTCTTTATTCGTTCAAGTTAATACGACAAAATTAAAAATACGTACGTCTCACGCGTAATATCATGACGTTCGACCTTCGCAATTTGTCACCCTTAAGAAGGCATGCCTACTCAAATAACCACACTTTTGACCTCACTTTTTTTTTCTGATTAGTGACCGCGTTTGCCTAGACTAGACCCGACCTAGTGCGTACCTATTCTGAAAACCAATGCACGCCACTGAGGCCAAAGAAAAGATGGATAGATTGTGTGAGGAATGGAATGAAAGAGATGAGAGGAATGATGCAGACAATGAAGAATAAAAGAAAAAACATGTGTCGAATGATCTCCTTGGTATTGTCAGTTGCTATTTCTATTTATCGAAACTTTTGTATTAGGTAGGCTATTTTTGAGTAAGGAATCTTCCTTAATCCGAAAATGGCGCCAAAATGTTTAAAACAAAAACAACTAGGTAATGATCTACCTACGCAATAAAACTGAATTCTGAAAAATCCAGTAAGTGTCTCCTTAATAAAAAAGGTAAGTGCTTATTTACTTTTTTTGTAAGCCTTTTGTTAAAGTATTGCCAAAAATAATATGATTAAGTATTTATCAAAAGATTTAAGTTGCTAACGAGCATGGTATGGTTTCTTTCATCCATTCCAAAAAAAACACTATAAAGTTAAAAATAACTTTAATTTCTGAAGTCGGAGGCAAAAAACGAAAATGCGGAACCGACGACACCGACTTCCGAAATTAAAGTTATTTTTCCCTTTGTTGTGTTTCTTTTTTTTGGCAGTCGGTAGTTTTTTTTTTTTGTAAAAAAGTTTTCGCTGTACCTAAGTATTTTACAGCACCCAATTTGAGCTTTCCTTTTGTTTACCAAGTGTAACATATACAACCTATAACTCCCCGCTCCGCTCATACCACTGCAGCAACCCAAACCCACACATTGTTATAACTACAAAACAATTGCTAATTAAGTCGAACAATTATCCAACAGATCGTATAATAATTACCTGCGCTGTCCCATGAGCTTTATGGTGACTTAACGAGCTCTTGAGTGGTATATGGGGACCCTGATTGTGGTATATATGGACCCTAATTGTGGTATACGAAGACCCTAATTAGGGGGTACTCCATGGAAGTGCTTGCAAGATTTTGCATTATGATATAGTTGTGGAGTTTTTGGCATTCATGTGAGTATGAGGTTAATGGATCTTTGAAGTTGGTTTATGGTGAAATTAAGGCCATTTTTGATCTTTGACTGCTTAGTGGTCAATTGGTCGCTAGAGTGACTGTTTTTCTTCTTCTTAGCGTGTCGATACTTCGATAGCAATCTAAATGGACTTGGCTTAGAATTTGGCTACTTTTTTTGCGCCATCACCAGCGTCCATCAATTCCTGTAACGTGCAGCTGACAAAATCAAAAGTCATTTATTCAAACTAGGCTGAGAATCAGCACTTTTCGAACGTCAAAATTACAAAAGACAGTCCCCCAAAACGCCCACCCTTACCACTTCCTAGTGCTTTCGCTGGGGAGAAGAAGTGGCGGAACAAACTTCCCACCAGCACAGCTGTCTATTCAGTTAGAAAATAATTGATATTATACAATACTAAGACAGAACACGCAGGATACGATATTAGGTGTCTAATCGTTTGTGGAACAGCACCACATTTACACTTCAAGGCGGAGTCATCTCCACTGTTGAGCGTCGGGTTCTCGGTACGATTTTCAAAATGGTTTGAACTGTCATTTGGGTTATCCAACAAGAATTTCTTCGTAATTTGTGCTCGGTTGATGGCAATAACCTCGACCCCTTTAGCACGAAACTTAAACATACTTGTGAAAATGTGAGTGTAGATTACTTTATGGTCCTCTGCCTATAATTTCGGGGCACAGGCTTGATGTTATGTTCTTTACGACCATGTGTTCAAAGTCATAATGTCGTGTTTCGTAATGGTTCGGAGGTTAATGGAGTCGTACTGCAAGCATTTGGATCTATGTAAAATACTGGTATTCAGCTGCATCTGATTAGACTGGAAACCGAGACCAAAATAGTAATAAAATTGGGAAAAGGCAGTGGCATGCATTGGCTTTCAGAATAGGTAGGCACTAGGCCGGGTCTAGTCTAGGCAAACGCGGTCACTAATCAGAAAAAAACCGAGTGTGCTTATGACCACACGACTGAAGTGAAACTTCAAACGTATTTGGCTATGAGAGGAAGAGAGAAAGAAAATGTGCGCGCGCACTGCTTTCTCTTGCTTATATCCCCCACTCAACTCCCGTTCGCCTCGCCCGATCACACTTTTCGTAACGCTTATGTCACGCATTCGCCAGCTTACTCCCCAAGTCAAGCGTGCGTAAAGAAGTTTCACTTCAAAAAAAGTGAGGTCAAAAGTGTGGTTATTTGAGTAGGCATGCCTACTTAAGGGTGATAAATTGCGAAGGTCGAACGTCATGGTATTACGCGTGAGACGTACGTATTTTTAATTTTGTCGTATTAACTTGAACGAGTAAAGACCAATGACAATGTGCGAAACTGCGAATAGTACGAGAGTCGAGTAGGCCGTCCGGCGACTACCTACTGCCGCGCGTGTTTGTATGAAGATTTTGTTGTTTGTTAGGTATGATAATTTAGTAAGTTTGTTAATTGTGGGGCACACACACTAAAATGTAATTGACAGGCTTATGTTGATATATCGAAGTGGGCACTGCTTATATGCCTATATGCAATGCACGCCACTGGGAAAAGGCTAGGCAGATGATGATTACAAGCAGGAGAGTGTTGGAGGTATATAACTATAGTCCAATTTAGTTTATTCCTGCATTGTCTTTCGTGGATCTTTGACAGTCGTTACGGGTCGTCAGAAGCCCGAAAGGCTGACAACCAGTCTTACCAAGGGATTATCTAGTAACTGGGTTGTGGAGGTCAGATAGGCAGTCGCTTCATGTAAAATATTGGTATTCGGCTGCATTCGATGAGACTGGGAGCCAACCCCAACATAGTTGGAAAAAGGCTAGGCAGTTGATGATTGACAGGGTCTTGAACTCGTAGTTGGAGCAAAACAAAAAAATTGCCCTTTCTGCTTTTGGTCATTCAATTCAGTACATCTATGAAACCTTTGTCGTTCCAAAAAGATTGGTGATAAAACGCACTCATAATTCGTAAAATAATAAACGTAAAAGCTCACCCATCAGATTCCAAGCCTCACTTGGGTACTGCAGCCGCATTGCGTTATTTACGACCACACAATGATCTGTCCAACCTGTGAATGAACTCGCACTTACAACAATTTATTGTTCATAAAACGTGTTTTTTTTAGTGTGAAGTGGGCAGTGTGGGTTTGGTTTATTTAATTTTGAGGTTCCGTACCTATTCAGCTAGACACTAGGAAATTGGTGGTCATGGTATCTATGCATGTGACTGACTGCCCCGTTGCGTTGGTCTGGGTTGTGGTTCGATTCCCGGGTCGGGCGTGTTATTTGGTTTTTTCTATTAGGTATTTCTTAGTAAGAATCCGGAGTTTGAAAGTTGGAGGTGTGATACCCCCCGTGCCTCGAAAGCACGCTTAGAGGAAATGCGTGTGTCGTTTCTCCATAGAAACGCTCTCGCCTGTTTTCTTTCTGGTTAATGACCATAAAGCAATGATTTTTTTGGCGCTCCACACACTGCACCGCGCTCCGTCGCGGTGAGCAGATTTTTACATACAAATTCAACTCCCGCGCTCCCGCGCTGACGCGCGGGCGTTGAATTTGTATGTAAAAAATCAAGCACGGGGGAGCGTTATCTGCTCGCCGCGACGGAGCGCGGTGCAGTGTGTGGAGCGCCTTACAGAATAATAAATATTAACTACTTGTATGTCATGTCCCTATGTTTTCCTTTTTGATGATACATTATTTGTATAAACACTAGAACCCTAAAAAAATGCTCAAAATTGCTGATTTAAACCGCTGTCAACAGAGGCCTAGTGTACAAATTTGACAACTGTTAATGAAAAAAGAAAACATAGGGACATAGTATATATCCTTCTTATTCAATTTTTGAAATACCTTTTAAATTGGTTCAATATTGGAGGAGGAAATAGGCGAGAGCCAAACCTCGAACCTCAATTTTTACTTAGGCTTTTTCAAAAGTCTCTCCAACCGCATCCTGCTTTCTCTCCGGTCGTGATAGTGTCCTAATGTCCTTGTTTCTTGCTCGTTCTTCCTAGTATGCTTTAGAATAGGCAACTAGCTTCAACAACCAACACACCAATAATCAGACAAACACACAGACAAACACACAGACCAACAGACAACACAACACCAACAACACACCAACACACAACACCTTGACGTTAACCCCTTGACAGACCAATTCCCTTGACAGTTCAAAAATGCCTGTTTATATTATAAGCCTGTGTTGTCCCGCTGCAAGGCAAAGGCCTCTATTCCCTCTTTCCACTTTTCCTGTTAATAGTTTAATTTAAATACATAAATACTTTTAATTTGAGTTGAAGAAGAATACAATATGCTGCGCCGAAACTAAATAAATTGGAAAGGGCAGATCAATGATTTATTTGTTTGAAGACAATTAGCTTTAGAAATATCGTACTATGGACCTCAAATGGTTCTATCATTGACCCACGGGACCCCAAAAACCTTATCACCCGTAACTTGGCATGACTTTTTAAGTGTTAACTTTACAAAAAAAAAAAAATATGCAATAAAAACACCGTCAAAGTCTAAGAGAGAATTTATTTTTTATTAACTTTTTTATATGGCGACCTTATTCCCATAATGATAGGAATGAAAGTCGTTTAACTATAAAAATGGAAGTAAAAACTTTATGTAGCAATTATTAGAACAAAATGTGGATTAATACCGACTTTTAAAGTCTTTTCTTGAGTATATTAAGATAATTTTTTATTAAACTTTTGTTTGAAATGTATACAGGATGAAATTGAAAACATGCGATAAATCGAAATGGGAGATTGTACTCATCATTATGAACAACTTTTACTATGGGACCAAACCTAAAATCGCGAAAAAAAATCAGCTCTTCCCTACATTTTGACGAGTTATGCGAACATAAACGTAGGGAACAGCTGATTTTTTTTCGCGATTTCAGGTTTGGTCCCATAGTAAAAGTTGTTCATAATGATGAGTACAATCCCTCATTTCGATTTGTCGCATGTTTTCAATTTCACCCTGTAGAGGCAGTGGGCTGCCATGTATGTCGGAAGACCGATGGCCGGTGGAGCAGACGAGTCCTGGAGTGGAGACCGCGTATCGGCAAGCGTAGTGTTGGCACGCCCCCCAGCTAGATGGATGGACGACCTGAAGGTGGAAGGTGGCTGGAACAATATTTTCTTTAAGTAACGGCTAATTTTTCAATCGACAAGTAATTTTTATTCGTAGAATAAAATGGACGTCTGACAGATTTTGTATGGGACTACTGTCAAAAATTAAAAAAAAATCCTTTAATAAAATTATCTGGCGATGGAAAAATCACCCCTCAAGTAAGTATAGTTTTAAGTTGATAGCTTATCTCTCTCAAATCCCTTCGCCATTGACTTGACGAAGCTTCTAAAATAGAATCAAAATGTAAAAAGTTTCTGTGACAGCGGTGGGATTCGAACCCACGCCCTTTCGGACTGGTGCCTAAAACCAGCGCCTTAGACCACTCGGCCACGCTGCCTACTCACAGATATTCGTAAAAGTCCTCCAGACCGAATTTCAGTCATGGCAATCTCAACGGAGACTTGCCATTGGCGCGGGAAATATTATCGTGCACAAGCGTGTGCGCAGACACAAGCGCACTCTGTCTTTCCTCACTCTCATAGTCTTTTCATTTAAAAGAGTGTCCATAGCGTTTCTTGTCCGTTCTTCTCCATAGGTACCTACCTACGCTTTGGAATGGGCAACTAGCTTCATCTTTCTGACTGACCGACCCCTTGACAATTCAAAAGTGCTTATAATTTTAGGCAGCTCCGACACAAGTACTTTTGTAACTTACTGGGGCTGCCTCAATTTGTGTATGACACTATGCTTAAGATGTAAATAAATATGTCCGTATTTTTTTTTTTTTTGTATTATTTGAGTTTGAGTTTTGAGTCCGATGACACGACCGAAGAGAGTTCATAGGACACAGCGCCAATTTCCAAAGTTTGGGCAGTTACTGAAAACTTGTTGTAATCCTAGTGGATAAACATATAATAACACTCACCCGATCTGGGAATCGAAACCAGGGCCCACGTTCGGCAGTTGCGCTTGCGACTACGAGACCAACGAGGCAGCACAGATACCTATTTACTACGCACATAATATATCCTACTTATAAAGGATGTTATTGAATTTATCCTACTATCCAACTTCCTACTAATATAATCACACTATCACACTAATATTATAAAGGCGACAATTTGTGAGTGTGTGTGTTTATATGCTTGTTACTTCTTCACGCTCAAACGGTTAGAACAATTTTGATAAAATTTTGCATGGAGGTAGCTGGCACCCTTTTTTTTTTTTTTTTTTTTTTTTTTCCGGGGTGGAAAATCCTCATGGATGTCCGCCGCTCTGGGGCGGGCGGCGGGGTCTGTCAGACTCTTACTGACTAAAAACCACCCCGGTGTTCCATCTCACACCTACGCCAGGGGTCGCGGGAACGTACGATCCTTCCGCAACCCCCGGCTGGTGCCGGCCCGCCGCTGCAGGCCTCCTCAGGTCAGGGGGGGGGAGTGAGGTGTTTGACTCCCCCCGCGACGTCTAAAAAAGGGGCGCGCGTGGAACACTACGCGCCGCCACCTCGGGTCCTAGTGTATGGGGGGCTACGGACGTCCCCGAGTCCGTCGCCCCTGGACCCATTTAGGGGGGCTGGAAGAGCGCGTTGTCCGCCCTCCGCCGACGCCCGGTGCGCCTGCTGCGGGCCGGGTGAGTGGACGAGATCTCCCTCTCCCTTTCCGCAGCCTCCTTCTGCGAGACGACGACTTCGCAGAAGGAAACCACCGCGTCCCAGGACTCTTCGCTGCCGACCATCGACTCGACCACGGCCGGCAGCGACAGGTCACCGCCTACTTCTGAGATGAGGGCACGGCGCGGCTCCTCCCAAGCGGCACACTCTGCCAGCGTATGCCATGCCGTGTCCTCCCGGCAGTCGACGCAGTGGTGACACCGGGCGTCCGGCTCCCTGTTTATGCGACACAGGTACTTCCCGAAGCAACCATGCCCCGAGAGCACCTGCGTCACCCGAAACGACAGGGAGCCGTGCCTCCTTCCGAGCCAGTGTTCGAGTACTGGCCGGACCGCCTCGATAGTGACGAGGCCGGCGGTAGGGCGTGAAAGCCTGTCCCGCCATTCCGCCACCAGGACCTCGCGAAGCTGTGACCGACGCAGCTCCATATGGCGCTGCATCAGCCACTCGCCTCGCGCCCGCGCTTCCTCGCGCCACCGGTACAACGACGCGAGTACTTTCGCCTCCAGGTCCCAGGGCGGGGATCCAGCCAGTACGCAGGCCGCCTCGTAGGAGATCGTGCGATACCCCCGGACGACTCTGACGGCCATCGCCCTCTGCGGCTTTCGCAGGACTGCGATGCTACCGGCCGTCAGGTCAGTCGCCCAGATTGGGGCCCCATACAGGGCCATCGATCGCACGATCCCCATGTAGAGCCGCCTACAGGCGGCGCTTGGGCCCCCCAGATTGGGAAGCAGCGTTGACAGCGCCCCAGCCGCGCCCAACAACTTGGGCGCCAGCCGCCGGAAGTGGGGGCCGAAATCCCACCGGCTGTCGAGCACCAATCCCAGGTACTTCATGGTAGACTCGACAGCGATCCGGGCCCCCCCGACCACGATGTGTGAACCGGGCGGCGGCGCCCGCCGGGGGCCATGAAACACCATGGCCTCCGACTTGTTGAGGGCTACCTCCAGGCCCAGGCGACGTATGCGGCTCACCACCTGTGAGACCGCAGCCGTCGCTAGCAACGCTGCCTCCCTGTATGAGCTCCCCCGGGCAGTGACCAGCGTGTCATCAGCATAACACGTCAGGTCCACGCCCGGTTGAAGCTCGCCTCTCAGCACCCAGTCGTACCCGATGTTCCACAGGAGCGGGCCTACGACCGAACCCTGCGGGACACCGCACGACATGCGGTGCTGGTTTTCGCCATCACGTCCCATGTAGGTGACACACCTCTCCGATAGATAAGCCCCAACGATGTGGCGAAGGTAGGGAGGCACCCGATGATACTGAAGTGCCTCCCGAATACAACTCCAGGGCAGGGTGTTGAAAGCGTTGGATATGTCCAAGGACACTGCCAACATCACCCCGCCCCGAGACACTGCTTCCTCCGCCAGGACTCTCACCCGCGACACAGCGTGAATGGTGGAGCGCCCACGCCGAAAGCCGAACTGACTGTCGTCCAGCTCCGGCCCCTCTCTGCACAAGTGGCCGACGAGGCGGGCTGCGATTATCCGCTCAAACAGCTTACCCACCTCGTCTAGCAGCACTATGAGCCGGTACGCAGATGGCGAATCCGCAGGGCGTCCCGGCTTCCTGAGCAGGACCAGACGACCAGATTTCCACAACGTGGGAAACTGGCCCCGCTCAAGACACGCTGTGTAGAGTCCTCTCAGTTGGGGCTCAAGCTCCTTCAGAGCGAGGGCCAGCACGCAGCCGTGGATCCCGTCGGGCCCCGGAGCCACGTTCTTGGCCCGGAGCCGCATCACAGCTGCCCCCATCTCTGCCTGTGTCACCCCTGGAACGCTGATGGCGTTCTCTTCTGTAGACTCTGCGGCTGTGGGCAAAGCCATCGGTGGCGGAGTGTGCTCCGCTCTTGCCGGGAAGAGGGCTGCTACTACCTCCTCCAGCAGCTCGGGTTGGAGACTCTCCGTAAGTGGGGGTGCCGCGGCTCGAAGTTTCCCTCGGACCGCGCGATAAGGCCGCCCCCACGGATCTCCGTCTAGAGTCTCCAGCATCTCCTCCCTGGCTCGCGTCCTCGCCTCGCTGATGGCCAGCCACAGAGTCTCCTTCGCCGCGCGGTACACCTCATACAGCGCGGCTTCTTCGTCAGGGACCCGACGACGTCTCCTCCGGTATCGGGTGTACCGGCGCCTAACCGCTACACACGCGACGCGCAGCTGCGCGATCTCGGCGGTCCACCAGTACACCTGGCGCCTTGCTGACTGTGCGTGGACCCGGGGCATGGACGCGTCACAAATTTGCGTCATCACCCCGCGGAACCACAGCGCCTCCTGCTCGACGTCGACGGGTCCGTTCGTTGCCGACTCCCGGATCCAGGCCTGTACAATAGCGGCCTCCTCGAGAAGCTCCCTGTCGATGCGCTTATGCGCCCAGCGCGGACCGTCTGTTCGCGGGGCCGGCGGACCGCGGCCGCCGGCGGTCTGGGCGGAGACGTCGAAACGAATGTACCGGTGATCCGACAACGTCTCCACCCCCACGGCGACACGCCAATCGTGGACACGGCTCGCGACAGCGGGGCTAGCAAACGAGACGTCCACTATAGACCCGCCCCGCTGCCGCACGCACGTGTGCACCGAGCCCCGATTTAGGACGATCAAGCCAGTCGTGACCGCCCACTCCTCCAGCACCTCGCCCCTAGCATCGGTCACAGGAGATCCCCACGCCGCAGACTTGGCGTTGAGATCCCCCAGCAACAGCACCGGGCGAGGGTGGAGTCTGTTCACGACGGCACCCAACTCGACAAGGAACCTCTCGAAGTCGGCGAGACTCTTGTTGGGCGAGAAGTACGCACCAACCGTGCCAATGCCGTCCGCGAGGACGGCTACCCAGCCGTGACCTCGGGACGGACTGACAAGAGCCCCGCCAATGATGGCCACCAAACCGTCCAGGTCTCCCACCCAGTTGTCCCTGGGGGGGACAAAGTACGGTTCGGCGACCACAGCCACACGAATCGACCACTCTGCCATGCTCTGGAGTAAGAGATCCTGAGCTCTAGCAGAGTGGTTGATATTGCCCTGGAGGAAATGGTAGAACGCCATTATGCGCAATCCATTCCCTCCGCACCATTCCTAGGCCGAGAGTCGGCCGAAGGGCAGCCAGGCTGAGGGGGGGGTAAAGAGCCTCCGGCAGCCTTGGCATCCCTTCTCTTCCCTTTCTGGGCGGGCGCACCACAGGCCTTTCCGCCCGCCCTGTGCCCAGCGGGCCTCCCTGCAGCTGTACAGAGGCTGCAGTTCGGCGCCGCGGAGCACTGGGCCGCTTTATGGCCGGCCTGACCGCAGCGATAGCACTGCTCGCTGCGGTCTACGGAAGTGCACCGTGCCCTGACATGCCCAATGTCGAGGCAACGGTAGCACCGCAAGGCCCTGGGTTGCAGCAGCTTCACCCTCGCTGCAACCCACCCCACCAACAGACGCCCAGTATCGGCGACTTTGTTCGCCGCCGCCACCGGGCACCGCATCCAAATCGCGCCTAGCCCGGAAGCGTCGACGCGTATCTCGCCCGTTCGCACGTCCTCGGGCGGACATCCACCGGCTTGGGCGACGCACTAAGGGGCATTTTAACGATCTAGTTGGTCAAAATTATCTACGTTACTAATTGGTTCTGAAACCGATTACTGAGGCTTTCTGTGCTTATCTGCGATATGTTGGGTAAATAAAAACAGATTTATGCTGTGTAATAGACATAAGTATGATTGTATTAACGTAATCAAAGATATAAAAAATATGAAAACGCGAGTAAAAGATAACACTTACAATTTTACATAAAACATCGTACGTAATTTACATAAAACAAATGAACTCTGAAATATATACTTGTCCGAATCAGATTCATTGATGAATTTTTGTTGGTACTGGGCTTGTTGGGAGCCATCACATCTCCATTTAGATATTAAAGAAAGGTTTTCTTTTTCATCGTCTTTAAGTTCACTTATAACGTCTTTTAGATAGCAAAGTAGCCTTTTATTAGTATGCTCTAGCAAGCTATCTAGTCTCACTTCAGCGCAAGTTTCTGTTACTCTATATCCTGACTTATCGGGGTAACACTCTGATTTTGCTTTCTGAATCAATTTGTAGCTTGGAAACATTTTCTTGTTAGTAGCTCTTATTATTTCGTATTGTCTTCTCATAAGACTCGCCTCTACAATCATAGCAAGGGCTTCAAAGGGACTAAGCATTTTTGTATCATCTTTTTTAAAATATGCTTTCTTGTACTTAGATGCACGCCTTGGAGAGACATTCATTTCTTTTAATACTAGAGAGGCGTCTCTTCTTCCCATGCTATATAATTTAGATTGAGTGGCATGGGTAAGAACACCAAGGTCGGCGCCTCGAAGCTCCTCCGTCTTTTTTCTTTTTGTCCTCTCACTAGAGCTTTCAAAGGATTTTACTGGCCGACCTGAGCCCTGATTCACAAACATACGACAGGCTATCGTATCGAAAACCTGACATTTCGATAACCTGATTTGACTTCCCCTCAACAGAAAATAGCTGTTGGAAGAATAGCGGGCGTCTATTTGATTTAAACTGACAAAATTTTCGGGTTTTGGGCTTGTGAACAGCATTGAGAAGACTCCTACGATAACAATGATTACTGTTCGATACGATACGGAAGCATATCGAGTGTTTGTGAATAAGGGGGCTGGTCGGCTGGTCGACCCACTAACTTTTGGTAATTCGAAATTGCCCTGTAGCCAATCACGATTTTTCGTAAGAAAGTTATCAAGATTATAAGTTAAAGCCTTCCATCTTCTTTTTAATTCTGATTTTACATATGAAAATTTGTGTTTTATTTCATTTATTTGCTCTGGGGAGAATTGGTCCAAATTTACAAGGTAATTCTCCATAAATTCAAGTTTTTTATTGAAATCAGGTAGGTCTTGGTGTTGCATTTTCTCAAAAATGTATTTTCTAGTTATTAATCATACACCTGAAGGACCTGAAATTAAAAAAAAAACACGGAAATTGGTTATTGAGTTCAATTGAATTATAATATATTTGGATAGTCACATTTGAAACTATATACCACACTTTAAGGGACCCAATTTTTCCCGTGATAAATAAAAAGTGCTCTCAATTACTCTCTGAAGACCCCAAACTATCAATCAAAGTCCCCTCAAAATCAGTTCAGTTTTTTCAAAGATTAGCCCGGACAAACATAAAAAACCTTGTATTTCTATACTGTACTACTTTATAACATGTTGTGATATTTCATGAAATCGGACTAAATCGGAACAGATTATTACTTTTCTAGAAAATAGTGACATGGGGCTACCAATATACTTTGAAAAGAGAGCCGGGACGCATCCTGATATACAACTAATCCTCCAATCTTTGTAAAAAAATTGTTAAGAATGTTAATAAATTTCTCTTATCAGTTAAATAAAAAAAAAAATAGGAACAAACATTGTTGTGATGATAAAAGTATTACTAATATATTCTTACATACCTGCTTCTGCCATATTTATCACAAAATCTCTCAGGAAAGTAACACAAATTATAAAAAATAACTTCGAAAATGGTGAAAAATAACTGTTGCGAATGAAACAAGCGCGCACTTTGATAGACGATCGAGAGTCGACTGTCATTACAGGCGGCCGCGCGGGTGGAGGCGCGCGCATATGCGTTATTTGTGTGGCCCAGTCATTGTATTTTGTAACACAGGCATTCTTTTGTCTGGATTTCACTATTTTGAAATTTGATTAATGGCCAGCTAGATCGCCTAAATGCCCCTTAGTGCGACGGCCGCCACGACCTCGGCCGGAGTCGTCGAGTCGTCCAGTCCGTCGACGAGGTAGCTGGCACCCTGGATTAACATATAGGCTACTTTTTATCCCGATATTCCCACGGGATCGAAACTCATGCGTGTGAAACCGCGAGGCGCTGCAAGTACTTATATAATGATACACAGATATACTTACTATGGAAATACATAATTATATACATTTTATGTAAGTACTGAACCAAGAGTAAGTCATTATCAGAATGCTATCAAAATTAGTTTCCAAGCTTCTGTGTTAATCAATACCTACATTATAGGTAGGTAACTATATATTCTTACACCTTTTTCCATGAGTGTAGGCAGAAACTATAGACAATCTTTCTTTGCTCTGCCCGCGTCCAATCAAAAACGAAATAAATAATTTCGAGAAGCAAAGAACTGCATTTTCAACAAAAGAACGTTAATAAACATTTAACGTATAATTTCGAAAATCGAACGTCAACCATATTGGACATCAAAAAAGCAATTTCATTGGACAATAACTACGTCATTCACTGTGTGGAACCTTCAAAAACCGTAAAACCGTACACTGACGCGGCAATCGGTAAAATTCATTGTCGGTTTTATGCTGCCACTCTATTTTACAGCCCTGCGTTCCATTCCATGTTTGAAATGTCGAATGGTTTAAATTTTCTGATTGTGGGTAGACGTATGTTCGCTTATTTGGTGTTATGTACAGACAAATCAGTAGTATTTTTAGGGTTCCGTACCCAACGGTCAATGGGACTATTACTAAGATTCCGCTGTCCTTTCGTCCGTCTGTCACAGGACTGTGTATTATTTTTAACCGTAATAGATAGACACTTGATTTTTTTGCAGTGTGTACTACCTACGACATAACTACTTATTATTATTTTTAAAGTACTTATTATTATTTTTTTGTTTATTTATTCTGTTATTTTATTACATTTTAAATCATTCTTAAAATATAAAAAAATAGTGATCCACCGGTGTCGGGAGCAGGGTCCAAGCTACCGGCGGTCAGGGCTCCAGAGACAAGAACCTCCTCACAATGCGAGCCGTATCGAGGAGTACTGCCTTCTGAATCAGGAATTAACCGGTCAAGCGGCACGCGTCGCCCATTGGCGACGAAACAATAGAAAATCAATTGTGTCTCATTAGCGGAGCTTGACAGATAAGAAGAATTATAGAAGAACTCTTTATTATTTTATTTATTTAATAAAACAAACCAAAATAAATCTAACTATTTTCAAAATCATGCAAATAGTTATTAGGTCCTTACATATGAAATTGGCGTTTTGTATGGAAGGAACAAAAAGTCGAATATTTTTTAATATAATATATTTAATTAATCAAAGTATGAACCATTGTTTTCAATGCACTTTTGCCATCTTATAGGTAGTTCATTGATCCCTTTACTAAAAAAACCAGTCGGACGGGAATCAATAAAATCTTTGAAGGCGATTTGGACTGCCCCATCGGAGTTGAATTTTTTCCCTTGCAAAAAGTTATCCAAATTGCGAAAAAAATGGTAATCTGTTGGAGCAAGGTCCGGGGAGTACGGAGGATGTCTAAGACATTCCAATTCAAGCTCTTCTAATTTGGTAGCCGTCTGTTGCGCAGTGTGTGGTCTGGCGTTGTCGTGAAGCAGCAGTGGCGTGGATCTTCCCAATTTGCTTCAAGTGAATTAAAACAGTTTTATCACTAACATCGAAGCCTGCAGCTAACTCGGACGTGGTTTGCGATGGGTCCGCTTCCACAATAGCCTTCAATTCTCCATTATCAACTTGGGTCTCAGGCCGTCCACGGGGCTTGTTCTGCAGGTCGAAATTTCCAGAACGAAAACGTTGGAACCAAAAACGAACTGTGTTTTCTTTTGCAACATGACCGCCATACATATCATTCACCCTTCGAGTCGTTTCCGCAGCACTAGTGCCACGGCGGAACTCGTACTCGTAAATAATGTGATATTTTAAATTTTCCATTTTGTAAAATGAGTGACGCAAACAGAAAAAACAGAAGAAAAAAAACAAATGAATGACGGTCATCGAAGCACAAATACATGAGTAAATAGCTGTACAAATTTGAATTTGGAATTCCTTACCAAAGAGGAGAAATTCGTGATTAAAGTGGCCAGTACGAAAAACGCCAATTTCATATGTAAGGACCTAATATTTCGATAACATCTAGTGATGTGCCCACGTACGCGCGTAACTTAGTGGTTAGCGGCGGCAGTCGCAGGCGCAGTAGCTAGTCGCAGTCGCAGCCGCGCAGTTAATATGCTAAGTGTATTGCCGGTTTTAGTTGTATAGTCCGGATGGTGTGTACTGGCCGTTGTAAGTTTTGACAGGCCTGATGGTCTAGTGGTTAGTGACCCTGACTGCTATACCGGAGGTCGTGGGTTCGATTCCCACCCAAGACAAATGTTTGTGTGATGAGCACGATCATTTGTTCTGTGTCTGGGTGTAATTTATCTATAATATGTATGTATTTAGAAATATATAAGTATGTTTATCAGTTGTCTAGTACCCATAACACAAGCTCTGCTTAGCTTGGGACTAGATGGCGTTGTGTGATAGTTGTGGAATATTATTATTATATTATAAGTACAATTTCTTGAAGTGCGCGTAAGTTTCTTGGAGATAGGAGCGGTGAATGTTTATGCGAATCCCGCACCCCCGGCCATAGGTAGAGGTGGAACACCGCGGTGGTTTTAGCCGATAAGAGTCCGGCATGCCCCTCTGTCAGCCTCACGATAGAGGAAGTCCATGAGGATTTCCACCGTGAGAAAAAAAAAACATTAAAAATAAAAGTTTCTTGGAGATCAGAAGGCATTCCCGTATAATTAAAAAAGTTCGAAATCTAGTCACAATCTCATCTTAGCGACAATCAATGTCAAAATCTTGTCAAAAATGTAGGGAAATTAGAGCTAAGTACTTTTGTCAGATTGAGACTGAGATCAGACTGTGAACGTTCTTAAAATTACGAGAATTGGTTGTCATAGATCATATTAAGTATTTGAAATTGTTTAGTATTTTTCAAGAAATAAAAGAAGTGTCTAATTAAGTGAAAAACGTTTTAAATTATTAATCTAATGTATTGAAGAGCTGTAGGTATTTTCGGGTAATCAATCTTTAACAGTTCAGCAGAGGTTCAAGCTTGAGGTTTGCCAGCGAGCAATGGAGCACAGCATTCTTGGAGTGAGATTCGTTAATCTGACTCCAAAGATGCTGCGCTCCAAAACACAAATGGCCGACGTCACCCAGTCAAGGTTAATTAGGACAGCACCCTAATTGCGTAACACACTAAGAACCGCAATCTGAATCATTTTGAAGGATATAGCTAATCCATTGCTTCGTATGTTCGAAAAATGTGTCTGCTCAACAACGTAAATAACGCAATGAATGTTGTTGAACTGTCAAAATGAAATTCATTGCAACTGTTAGTGTGTACTAAACAAATTAATACAAAAACAAAGGACACTTAGGCGTCGAAGTACTCGCCCGCATCGCTGTCATCCGGAAACGTAGCCAGAAGACTGGCAGCATTTATCTGCTTATTGTTTGAAATCCTACAGCGGCCACTCCACGTCACCCCGACTACAGCATTAAGTATGCACAGAAGAGCAGGTCCAAAATTCGGCCGACCCGATGTTAATGCTTTATAGTTTCCTCTATATATGACGTCATTTCCTCCCCCACCCCCTCCGCTATTATACACCGATCCACAATGCACGTATCGAATAAAAATGGCGGCTTTATATATAGGTTAACTGTTTCGAATTTGGAATTTGTTGCAATTGGTTAAGTGAAAAAAAAAAATGGGGTTTTGGCGCCAATATCGATGCTTTTCGAGAGTTATTGAGCTTTTCAGTTTCCGGTATGGAGTAGGGTAATAGGGCTTGTCTTCTGGGGTCGTGGAATTTGGCACAGAGATTTAAACAAGGTCACAAATCCCTCATGAAAAAAAAGACTATAGAGGCCTTGACGGAGAAGGCGGAATGAGATGGACCCAATCTGAATCATTTTGGAGGATATTGTTAATCCATTGCTTCATATGTGCGAAAAAAAATCTAGTCAACAACGTAAATAACGCAATGAATGTTGTTGAACTGTCATGCTACCGTTAGCCGTTAGTGTGTACGCAATTACCCCGCTGGACTGCTTAGATAAAGACTTGGCCTAATTAGCCCTAGATAAGGATTAATAGAGTTTACACAGTACGAGCTGCTGCCTGGTCAGTAGACAGCTACTCGCCTTGTCTACTTGTACGCCAGTAGCTCTGCTCGCCCTTGCTGTCACGACACATAGTAGTGGTATTCAGCTGCATCCGGTTAGACTGGAAGCCAAACCCAACATATAGTTGGGAATTGGCTAAGCAGATGATGAACACAAAAAACTGTCTCAAAAAATTATATGAATATTAAAAGAATACTTACCATAAAAAATATACATACATGCTACTACTTTTTGACTCCCTAATTAACAACTCCACAATAGACAGGTAACTTAAAATTAATAATGTATGTATGTATTGTTAAACAATAAGTATTCGAGAACGAACGGACCTCGGTTGGGATAAGCACTGATTTGCATGTACAGTTCAGGACGAAAGTGTTTAATAATTTACCAATATTTATTTAAGCATAATCAGCCTATAATATTGGTGAGAGGGAGTGGGCAGTAATAAACCATGCGGGCTCAGTGCGGGCTTGTGGATGACACCAGGTCTTTGAATTTTTGATTCTGGGACATGCCGGTTTCCTCAGGATGTTTTTCTTCACCGTTTTGAGAGCAGATGAGCTGAGCTCTCATTTATTATCGCACTAATATTATAAAGGAGAAAACTTTGTATGTTTGTTACTTCTTCACGTACAAACGGCTGAACGGATTTGGATGCAATTTGGCGTACAGATAGTTTATATCCAGGATTAACACATAGAATACTTTTTATCCCGATATTTATTTATTTATATATACTTTATTGTACACCAGTAAAAATATAACAAAATAAAAATTAATAATACAAAACATACAATGGGCGGCCTTATCGCTTTCTGCGATCTCTTCCAGGCAACCCAAGTAGGTTCCTATGGAGATGAACGGGCAAGAAACCCTACGGACTCTCTTTTCACATTTAGTTTATTTTCTCCTTTATTCCATTTAAATACTTATCAATTACATTTTTTTTTAAATTTATAAACAAAAACATTTTAAAAAATATTTATTTATTTCGTTTATTTTATTTATTTATCTATTTATTTCGTTTTTTTTAAAGGCCTCTCTACTCTCTTTCCACTTCTCTCTGTTTAAAGCTTTTCACATTGGTACATCTTATTCAGAGCGTGCCGAGTCCTATACATAATTTTTACGGACTTCAAAAAAGGAAGGTTATCAATTCAACACGTATGTATGTAATATTATTGTAAATATTCACATATGACAATCTATTAGTGCTTCCAAACGAATATACAGATCATAAGACACCGACTTCCGGAATTAAAGTTATTTCATAATTTTGAGTGAATTTCCTTTTGGAGTCGATTTAATTTTTTTAAATTACTTTTTTCTAACCGCTTGCGCACCCGTCTGTACAAGCCGTCGTCCACAAAATAAAGACAGCGTCCCACACGCGCCTACCGCTATCAATCATACATTATCACTTGATACAGTTACCGTGCATTATAATTATATTAGAACATTAGCATTCGAAGACACATGGGAAAAATATTTGTTAAAAAACAACTTTGATTGATTTTTGACCAATAGGTTTATTGGACTTGGTTGAGTTCAATTATCTGTACAAATAAAAAATACATTATCATAATTAGCCTGTAATGTTCCCATTGCTGGAACACAGGCCTCCTCTCCGTGAATCTATACAAATACATAAAATTGATTATACATAAAATATATAAATTAGGAGGAGTGGTGGCTCAGTGGTAGCGGCCGCGACTTAAGAGTTGTAGGTCGTAGGTTCGAACCCAGACATGCGCTTTACTTTGTGTAAAATATTTCATCACCAATGCTCTCAAAATGGTGAAGGAAAACATCGTGAGGAATCCGGCATGACCTAGACCCAAATATTCCAAGACAAGTGACATCTACTGCGACCCTAAACAAGACAGAGGTCTTGCTTAGGGTCGCAGCATAATGCTGAGGGATAGCCGTTCTGCGTGGATGTGACGCATGTTTCCTCATACCTTTTTTTATTTTTTGTGTTTATGTTCTTTTTTGCGTCATGTTCACCGCAAATAAACGTATTTTCTTTCTTTCTTTCTATTAAGCCTGTGTCCCAGTAGTGGGAACATTATAATTAGACGTATGCGATATGAGCTATTCTAATAAACTTCGTGCCTATACGAGAGAAGATGTAAAAATGCGCTACTGCTGAGCAAGAGGTCCTCGGTTCGATTCCCGGGTCGGGCAAAATGTTATTGGGTTTTTCATCTGGAATTTCTGTGTGGATTTGTACCCAGTTGATAGCAATATTACTTATACAGGGGCAAATTTTAACACAGCGGTCAGTACGTCTAACACTGATTAAAGAGATTTTATTTTGACCAAAAATAAATTGCCGGCACATTAATGTATTTTCGTTAGCTGATTATTTTTCTTGTAAATATCTAATGCGTTTTTCTTATATATTTTTTTACCATAGTCCTTATTTTGGTGTTTAAATGATTTCTAAAAGTTTGTCCATCTATTTTAATGGGACCTTATAATATCTTTAATATCGCTCGTTTGGAGAAACATCGACGTAAATGTATTTTTTCCCAAAAATGAGTTAAATTTATGACAAAGCACTTAGAAAGAGTAATTACGTTAGGAAAGCAAAGAAGTAAAAAGAAAGTAGCAGTTACGTCGATGTTTCTCTACATGAGCGAATATAAAACAAAGTCGGGTTAGTTACGCCATTTATAACTCAAGAAGACAAGAACGGCTGGACTGATTTTAATGATCTTTTATTTGTTAAATTTGTCTTCGCTCCGAATAGCAGAATAACTATTCAAACATGGGAAAAATTCACGAAAAAAGCAAATATGGAGATACCTAATTCATTTTCTCATACTTTCGTTCTTATTGATTCGGAGGCGGTACGAAGTCCACCGTGTCAACTAATCTACTTATACATCTATTCAAATAAATAAAATTGGAGTGTCTGTTTGTAATATTAAAATAACCGCTTTTTACTAAATGCATATGGATGTATACACGGTACATATACCAAAATAACATTTTTTTTTTTGTCTGTCTGTCTGTTTGTTCCGGCTAATTCTCTGAAACGGCTGGACCAATTTTGACGGCACTTTCTCTGGCAGGTAGCTGATGTAATAAGGAGTAACTTAGGCTACTTTTATTTTAGAAAAAGAATTAGGGTTCCGTGTAAGAAAATTATAACGTTTTCCGTCATGCACGCGAACGCAGTCGCGGGCACAGCTAGTAATTAATATTATTATGGGACTTGAACAAGATATTATTATGTGAACTGTAGATACCTATATATGGGTACCTACCTACCTAATTTTTGTAGGTAGAGGTACATCTCTGCCTAGCCCATCGGTTATAGGCGTGATGTAACTCCATAATCACTTAAAAAAATATTTCTACTTAATTTTATCTCAGCCAACAACCCTTCCCTCACAGTCACCCAATTATCATCCAAAAAAGGCTCACAACAAACATTCATTTGCGTCATCCATCATCCCGTATGACGTCACCTAGGCACACAGGAAGACGCAGGATAACGTTATCACTGCTGATAAGGAGATGGCTATAAGTCTTTGCGGTGCCGATAAAGTACAGCTCAGATAGATAAGGCAGGAGATTGATTGGAAAGGATGGGCTATGTGGGTTGTTGTTTAACCGATTTGAAGAGAAAGGAGGGTTCTGTGTCTTTGACATGACTAGAATGGAAGCCTTTTTTCTTTCTTTCTTTATATAAGGTGTTAAAAAATTAACCCTAAAAACTTTAAGAGGTGCTTTAGACCATCGAACTGAACAACTTTCACTATGGGAACAACTCCGAAATCACGAAAGAAAAATCAGCTGTTTAATACAAAAGTTCAATACCTACTCGACCAAAATGTATGAAACGGCTCATTTTTTTTTCGTGAGTTCAGAGTTGGTCCCATAGTGAAAGATGTTCAGGTCGATGGTCTAAAGCACCTCTTAAAGTTTTTAGGGTTCATTTTTTAACACTTTGTATAATTGGTTATAGAAGTAAACATGACCTTCTGCCTAGCCTTTTCCCAATTATTTTAGGGTCGGCTTCCAGCCTAAGCGGATGCAGCTGAATACCAGTATTTTACATGGAGCGACTGCCTATCTGACCTCCACAACCCAGTAACTGGGTAACACGATACCCTTCGTAAGACTGGTTGTCAGATTTTCGGGCTTCTGACGACCCGTAACGACTGTCAAAGATCCACGAATGACAGCCGGGACCAACGGCGGCTTAACGTGCTTTCCGAGGCACGGAGGGGTCTCGGCATGTACAGTCACGTCTAAAAGTATGTATACACTTGGCTTTATTCAAAAGCGATTTTCTCCTTTATTTTTGAATGAAATTTTATGTTGATACGAAAATAGTATTTTCGAACCCATAAGTTTATGTTAAGTGTCGTATTTCAACGTTGCATTCGTTATTTCACGAAAAAATCGCAATTGAAAATTGCCAAGTGTATACATACTTTTAGAGGTGACTGTACAGATGGTCACCCATTCACGGACCAACCGCGGCAAGCGTAGCTTACTTAGCCACAAGAAGTAAACATAATCATTGTAGCAATGTGCTGCATTTTTGCATTGTCTCATTTTCTGACAGCCCTTCCTCACTTCAAAACTAAAATTACCCTCCCATCTATCCCCAGTCAGTTAGTAACTAAACTGTAAACTACCCTATCTGCGTACAATATTAAAAACCTTTAATCTACCGTTGCGTGGAGGGTAGACATAAATTCGTGCGCGTAAGCGACATCTGCCGGCGCTAAGTGGAAACTCGCATAACATCGCGCCGTCATAGTCGCGGTAAAAGCAGTAATTTACTTACTAGGATGTAGGTTTCGCTAGATGCGACATGGGACGGGGTATTTTTTTTCTTCTGTTGTTCCTAGATTTTGTTGATGTTTCCCTACTTATAAAAAGTTTTTATTTCTCAAAAGTGCAGTTGTTTTTTCTATTGGTCGTAAGCGTGGCTACGTAGTCTGGGTTTGGGAAATGTTAGTATAGCAGCCAGGAGCTTAGATAAGACACAAGCCCTGTTCAAGGTACATTTTGTTTTTTTGGTAGTAGGTATATATACAGAACTGTTATAATAATATAACTAACGAAAAGTAAGTTTTAGTCCACACATTGTTATGGTGAAAGCCTTTCTTTCGGACGAATACAGCCATGACGTTATGTCATATGTATAAATTACTAGCGACCCGCCCCGGCTTCGCACGGTCGGGTGCAATGTATGCATGATTCGAAAGACACGTGGCGCCATCTATTATCATAATAACGTTATTGTTGTTTTCCTCGGGAACAGCACTTTTTTCGGGATGAAAGGTACCCTATGTCCGTTTCTGTACACCTGACAATATATATGCAAAATTTCAGGATGATCGGTTTAGTGGTTTAGGCGTGAAAAGGTAACAAACAAATTTACTTTCGCATTTATAATATTGTAGTTAGGATTTATCATTTTGAGTTTCAGGTCAGTTTCGTCCTCGGGCAGAGCATGTTGAAGTTAAGAGTTGGTGCGGGACATGGTATAAAATGGCATGACACTTCACTCTTCATCTAGTATTGATCAACTTCTTATCCAAAAATGTCAGGAAGGATCATTTCGAATACATGTGAGTGGCACCCAAATAGCACAGAAATGGTGTCCTGAGACAGTGAGTCGGGGTCGCGGTAGACCACGTAGGAGACGGCAGGATGAGCTGGATAGGTTCCGTCAAAACTGGAAGGAAGACCTCGCGAATGATAGAAGAAGTGGAGGGAGGCCTTTGCCCAGGAGTGGGACAGAGAAAGCTGGTCCAAAAAAAATGTGACTGGAGTCCCAAAAAAAGGCCCAGCTGGCGGTAGCTTCGCATAAATTTAATTTTTTCTACAACCTTGAAGCACAAAATCAAAACTTAACTTATTTACCTGCTATATGAGAGTATTATTGGAGAATTAGTACAGCTACCTAATCCCCCAAGCCAGTGTATCACAGTACGCCCTTAGAATAGAACAGTACCACATCCAGCAAGCCCTCTACATCCGTGGCACATAAAGCAAATGACGCTGAACTCGTTACGTGCAATGAGCATACACTTTCTAGGCACATCTAGTCACAATTATGCGCCGTGTGTTGTGATAGCACATCGCTGCACGTACCATGATATGATAGCGTGATGATAGCATTTTAGCTATGTATGTTTCAATTATCCGGAAAAGAACCGGAGTTACCGACATAGCTTGCAGAGTAAGCAAACTGAAGTGGCAGTGGGCTGGCCATGTCTGTCGAAGGATCGATGGCCGGTGGAGCAGACGAGTCCTGGAGTGTAAACCGCGTACCGGCAAGCGTAGTGTGGGACGTCCCCCAGCTAGATGGACGGACGACCTAAAGGAGGTGGCTGAGGTAGACTGGGTGCGGAAGGCGGAGGACAGGGTGCTGTGGCGAAGTCTGGTAGAGGCCTATGTCCAGCTGTGGACTGCGATAGGCTGATTTGATTGATGTTCACGATTTCCCGCCAACGTGTCGACATACCACCGCGTCGGAGTAGTTGAATGGACGCAGTGAAGTCATTGTTTTAACAATGATAATGACAATAATTGTGTACACTTGGTGTACCGTTGACGTTTCGAGCACTTTCTCTTATGTACACTTGGTGTACAGTGGACGTTTGAGGGGTTAACTGTAATTTTTAATTTCGCGTGGTTGTGATGGCCTATTGATTAGACCTCGCCTCTCATGCACGGGGTTGTGAAACTTGCGGGTTCTAATTCTGACAAGTACTAATATGACTTTTCAATTCATATGTACAGACGCCAGCACATCAAGCTACCCGAAACTGTCAAATTTTCCCAATCAGCTTTGAACCTTACGCTTTAGCGATTAAGTTGAAAATCTATTAAAGAAATTTAACAGATTGTAGTAGCTTGATGTGCTGGCTGGCGTCTGTACTTTCTGAGTTTATCTTGGACATTGCTGCCATTGGTGAAGGAAAAACAACAACAACAAACATGACGAAAACTGGACTTATTGTGAATATTATCGCCAACCCGTCTTGAGCAAGCGTACTAAGATCAGTGGGGCAATTTCCGTAATTTTAATAACGTTCACAGTCTGATCTCAGTCTCAATCTGTCAAAAATACGTATCTAATTTCCGTACTTGTTTGACAAGTTTTTGACATGGGTTGTCGCTGAGATGAGATTGCGACTAGATTTTGAACGTTTTTAAGACCGTGTTCCGTCACAGAATAAATAGTTGGTTCCGTCAAAGAGAAAAAGTCGTTGTGTATTGTATTAGTAAAATTGTTTGAAGATCCTCCGAGCAGACGGGTGTTGTGTCTGGCGGGCAACTGCCCAATGAGTCATGTCGGGCCGTTTTATCTATGCTAGTTGCGCGGTAAACTCTGCTTGCGCGATTCAGGATTTGCGTGACGTCAGTATGACGCGTTGTTCGCATGTGGCGTTGTAGATACCGATACAGTATTAATTAATAAAGGAGTATGTTCCTTCCAAATTCATCATTATCATCAGCCTATAATGTTCCCACTGCTGGGACACAGGCCTCCTCTCTTCGAGAGGGAGTGGGCTGTTATCTACCACGCAGGCCCAGTGCGGGTTGGTAGATGTGACATGTCTTCGAATTTTTGGTTCTAGGGCATGCTGGTTTCCTCACCATGTGAATGTGATGAAATTTTTTGGGATGCATGTAGAAGCCTGCTCGTGTAGCGCAGTTTGTTCCGCTAGTTGCTCAACTGAACCGAGCGCTCGGCGAATCCTGGACAGTCACACCCAATACCATATTTGACTGGCCAATTATTCCCTTGCGGTGGCAGGGCTAACGCCCGCCTGGTTTGCGACCACCCTCCCACCGGAGTCAAGCAGTCTGCTATGTTTCGTCGATGCGTGGGAGTTCCAGTGCCTTAGGCATCTTCTGGGCACGCTCGTTTCATCATAGACCTCATCCATCGCTTTCCATCAGGCGTGATCGAGGTCAAGATCCCCATTCAGCAAAAAAAAAAAGCGCCTGTCTGGGTTCGAACTCGCGACTTACAACTCGAAAATTGAGGTCGTTGCTACTAGGCCACCTCTGCTCTTCGTTTTTTCCAAATAGCCCCTTTATTTGAACAGGACCTAGACTGCCTAAAAATATGTTCTTCCGACTCTACCTATCAGGTGAGGGCAAACCTTTTAAAAGCTATTATTGTTGGTGTCAAATTATTTGTCAGTATTGGACGGTACACAGGCGATAGAGCACTACTGTAGAGTCAACACAAGTCTTGAGCACTCTACTTGTAGAGCTCAGTGATGGTAGAGGTGGCAGGGTAAATTTTTGTAGGGATGTGTCAATTGGGCGTAGGTTTTTTTGGTTGGGAATAAGTTTGTCGTGTAAAAGTCAAAGCATTTATTTCAAATAGGCACATAAAAGGCACTTTTGAACGTCAAAAATTACATTAAATAATAAAGAATTGATTTTAGTCGCCCCTTCCAAAAGGTAGTTTTCGTATGGAGAAGAATGGGCAAGAAACTCCACCGTTATTCTTTTAAAATGTTTTACAATATTTTGCATAGGTACATTAATTTTATAATTATGTGTGAGGACGATGCACCTAAGATAAAATTACTATACCACAATAGGTAAAAGAATTAAAAACGAAACCATGACATATAAATTAATTATCTGATAGATACATGGTGCTCACATATTTACAAACAGGGTAAAAGTAACCGATTTTAATTTAAAAAAAATTAACAAGTAATAAGTCAGGGTGTGGGTAATTAATGTAAATCAAGGTATAAAAAGAATAAAATTTTACAATTAAATTAGCAACTAGTTTGATTTTATCTTTGTAATAATAATTTTGTAAAAGTTTTGTATAATAAGCATACATAAGTTCTCGTTTAAATATTTCCTGAAAGGCTAAAGGTGTATGGTAGATTTGCAATGTAATAAGGGAAGCGATGAGCCAATTGCAATTTATCAATGTATATAAGGTGCTATAAAAATATCTGCCACGGCTTCAATGGGAGACAGTGATTTGTTTATAGATTACAGTAGTTAAGAAATTATGTACCCCGGTTTTAAATTTTATACAACATTCGCTTGCGTTTACAATACTTTAACGTTACAATAAGTCCAAATTATCCATTCTACGTCTAAAGTCCGACCGCGCCAAATTTGCCAAAGATGTAAACAACAATGGCCGCTCGAAATTCAATAAAACTGATAAACAAGAGTAGGTATTTATTTTAAGTAATATTTGTTTCCGTCTAATTAGCACGGAGATTTAGACAAGAACAAACAGTACTTAAAATAAATGTTCTTTTATCGATTTTATTCAGTTTCGAGCGGCCATTGTTGTTTACATCTTTGGCAAATTTGGCGCGGCCGGACCTTACAGGTATTGCAGACAATCCACTCTAAAATTTCCTAGCCCTGCACTCACGCACGCAGCTACTCAATATAAATACACACGTAAATGTATTTAGACAGCCACATCGTCTCCGAAGGTGGTCCATCGAGTGCCTCCGTGTTGACCCATCCACTTTTATACCTACCTACAGGGTTATCACACTAAAAGGCGGATGGGAGTTATGAAAGGTGGATTGAGGATTGTGGCCTATTTTGGGGGTTTTTGGCGGCATTTTTAATGATAGGTCGTGTGAAGTGCAGCTGTTAAGGCGACTACATGACCTAAAGCGCGTTCTTTGTTGGACTGCATAGAAAAGAAAGAGAAGCAAAATATGAAGCAATTATCTATTAACAAAAAATCTATTGTTTGGACTGAAAAATTAAAACACTAGTGCTTTAGTATGTTGCTTGTAGAATATCTGACAAATAATCAGAATGTATGTATATTAATATGGTTTTTATTGTAAAAAGAAAGTTTTTAGAGGTGTCTATGACTTTTTTTTTATCGTATCAAATAAGTTGCATTATGTTTTCAACACACTATCTACCTAGCGTATATCCTGAAGAATATCATATATTTTTTCAGATTTTGTTTACTGTAGTCGATCATTATACTTTTATTGTTTCTAAAACTTGCGTTTTTTTAGTTTAGGTCCTGTAAGCCCCTTAAATGAAGCTAATTAAATGATCGGCAAGCGTAGTGTAGGATACCGTGTGTTGTGGCGCAGTCTGGGAGAGGCCTTTGTCCAACAGTGGACTGCGATAGGCTGAGTTGAAGTTGAAAAATTATATTATATTCTTGGTTTTACTTATAGGCTCGAATAGGCAAACGCCCTTTGGCATAAACCTAATTTTTTTTCGTCGCATGGAACAGGCCACAACTATCATTGGAATTGATCTAAAGATTAACCCCCTTATTCATAAAACTTATCAAACCTATTTTAGTTAAAATGGGGTTTGTCTCTTTCTTACACACAGAAATGACAACGTGACAGATAAAGACAAACGTTCTATAAACCTATTTTAGCTAAAATAGAGATAAAATAGGATTATGAATAAGGGGGTAAGGATATACATCTTTTTAGTTTGATTTTGTCTAATTTGAACGGGAATATAAAATCTTTACACTCGTAAGTATCCTGCTTATACTTAAATGTGAAAGTTTGTGAAGATGTTTCTATGTTTGTTACTCAATCACGCGTAAACCGTTGAACGGATTTGCATGAAATTTGGCAAACAGACAGTTTATAACCAGGATTTTTATCCCGATATTCCCACGGGATCAACATTTACGCGGGTGAAACCACGGGGCGCTGCTAGTCTGTAATATTTATGGTGTACATAATAAAGAGTATTCTATTATATTCTAAATAAATCAGCAGAGGTCCACGCTCGAGGTTTGCCAGAGGGCTATGGAACGGAGTATTCTGGGTATCAAACTAACAGACCGGGTTAGGAATACGACCATCCGTTCCATCACAAAGATAACGGATGTCACTTGGAAAGCTGCCACGCTAACTGAGCGGGACACATCTGCCGCATATCAGACGAACAGTGGACCAAACTTACGACCTAATGGGTCCCTCTTAATGGCAAACGACATCGTGGCAGGCCCAGACGGAGATGGCGGGATGAGCTGGACTCCTTCAACAAGAACTGGTCCTTAGCAGCTTTGAACAGAGAGAGATGGAAAGAGAGTAGGGAGGCCTTTGCCCTGCAGTGGGACGTCACAGGCTAATAATAATAATATAATAAAAATATATAATAATAATACAAAAGCTACTGACCATTCTTGTGGCAGTAATCTTTGCACACCCACATCGGGAGGAGCGGTGGTCTATCCAACCACGGGAACCACGCTACTAAGTCATGTCGTGATTAGCATGTAATAGTAACGATAAGGTTTCACGGAGCGTTCGGTAAACGCCTGTCAAAACACGCATACGAGTAATATGATGCGTTGTGTACAGGGTGATGGCGAAACGGTCGCCGTAAAAAAAAAAAAAAAATACCTTTTTTGATCGCGTCATACAAACGAGCAGTGATGAGTGTTGAGCAGTGGGGGCCCAGCAGTGGTGTGCAATGCATATAAGCAGTGCCTACCTCGATATATCAACATAAGTCTGTCAATTACATTTTAGTGTGTGTATTAAGAAACTCACTAAATTATCATACCTAACAAAAAACAAAATCTTCATACAAACACACGCTGCAGTCGCCGGACGGCCTACTCGACTCCCGTACTATTCGCACATTGTCATTGGTCTATACTCGTTCAAGTTAATACGACAAAATTAAACATACGTACGTCTCACGCGTAATATCATGACGTTAGACCTTCGCAATTTTTCACCCTTAAGTAGGCATGCCTACTCAAATAAACACACTTTTGATCTCACTTTTTTTTCTGATTAGTGACCGCGTTTGCCTAGATTAGACCCGGCCTAGTGCCTACCTATTCTGAAAACCAATGCATGCCACTGTAGCCCAGTGGTAACGGCTGCGATTTACGAGTTGTAGGCCGTAGGTTCTAACTCAGACAAGCGCTTTACTTTGTGTAAATTATTTCATCATAGCTGCTCTCAAAACGGTGAAGGAAAATATCGTGAGGAAACCGGCATGTCCTAGAGCCAAAAATTCGTAAACAGGTGACATCTACCAACCCGCAGTAGGCTCGCGTGGTGGATTACGGCCCACTCACTGCCACAGAGAGGAGGCTTGTGTGAATGTCCCAGCAGTGGGAACATTATAGGCTGATTATGTCTTAAGAGGTAACAGTGCCCCTTCATGTGCAGATGGCGACCACCGGGGTGGTTTTAGTGAGGCGAAACTTCCACAATCCCCGGTCTTATCCTCAAAGCCGGGTGCCCTAATGTGTTCCCCCGAAAAGAAAAGAAAAGTATATCTACTTGTGAAGCCAGTCCACTGCTGTATATAGGCTTCTCCCAGGATGCGCCACAACACCCTGTCCTCCGCCTTCCACACCCAGTCTGTTCCAGCCACCTTCTTTAGGTCGTCGGTCAATCTAGCCGTCCCACACTATGCTTGCCGATACGCGGTCTCCACTCCAGGACTCGTCAGCTCCACCGGCCGTCGGTCCTTCGACAAACATGGCCAGCCCACTGCCACTTCAAAGAATTATACTTAAACTTGTTTTTATCATAACTTTGACTTTTTTGCCAGTAACATCACGGGTTTTCAATTATTTGTGTTAATTCAGTGATTGCTTTTATCCGGTCCCACGAAATGAAGCTTTCAGCCATTTACTACTAGGTGGAACAGGAAAATTCTTTTCCGAGAAAAAAAAATACAAAGTTGATACAAAACATTTAATTAAATATACAAAATCAAATATAAATTGAGTTTTTCCATTGGGAAAAATTCTCTGTAACAGCCTGGAGTCTGGATTTTTGCCTGGTTCCTACCATTTTACCAACTATTTTGGGTCGGCTTTCATTTTAAATGGACACAGCTGAATACGAGTCTTTTACATTGAGCGATTGCCTATCTGACCTCCACAACCCAGTTACTGGGTAACACAAAACCGCTTGGAAAGGCTGGTTGTAAGACTTTTGGGGCTTCTGACAGTTTATACCAGCAACGACTGTCAAAGTTCTGCAAATGACAGCCGGGACCAGCTGCTTAACGTGCTTTTCGAGTTTCGGAGGGGTGTCTATATAGTAGATGGTCACCCATCCATGAATTGACCGCGGCAAATGTGACTTAACCTTGGATCGACCCGAGGCTATAATAATATATATTTATAGTATAATTAAACAGCTTGTGATGTTTCCTCCCTTTGCGAAATACAGGTGTTTATTAAAATGTTTTATAAAACTGTAGCAATTATTTTGAACACTCTGTGTTAAAGAATGTGCCGGTTACACCACGTATCCTGTGGGCTGAGCAAGACGCTACCGCTTGCATAGTGTGGAGAAGACTTTTTTATAAAAAAAAAAAATATTCTAGTAAAATTGGTGTCAGCAGTTTCAATCGCATGATCGCGTCCTATGAAACTAATTTAAGTAGGTTTTCGTCATCTCATCGGACTATAACAGTAAGGGAAGAGGGGGTGCACCTGTGTATATTCGCGTACACACTTGTGCACTATGATATCTCCTGCGCTTTAGGCTAAGCTCCGTTGAGATTGGCCGCCGTGACCGAAAATCGGTCATTCGGTATTATTCATTTTGTTACAATTCAAAACTTAGTCTAATGCCATATCCACATTTATAAATGCGTGAGCGAGAAACTTCTATCTTTACAAACACTGACATAAGAACAAAATACAACTTGTAAGACTACCGGATTACCTAGTCATACAGGTTTACAATATTACCCTGTAACTGGGTTGTGGAGGTCAGATAGCTAAATACTGGTATTCAGCTGCATTCAGTTAAACTGAAGGCAGACCCTAACATAGTTACACGGTGGAGCATACGGTGGAGGTCTGCCCCGCATGGGCGGAGCACCGCCGTGCCCTCGTAGAGGCGATCGACAGCGGCGGCGACCTCTCGCGTCCGGCCCTGGTTCAAGCCATGGTCCGGGGCGAGAGGGAGTGGGAGGCGGTCACCTCCTTCTGCGAAGCAGTCATGCTAGCGAAGGAGGTGGCGGAACGGCTGAGGGAGAGAGCCTCACACCCCAGCCGCCGCGGTAGACGCTCCGGGCGTCGGGAGCCGCGTGACGACTCCCGGCCACCGTAGGCGCGCGCCTGCGGACGGAGAGTAATGGGTAGCTCACCGTCCGATCAGGACCAGGCCCGTGCCGGACGGCGCGTACGTGTTCCACGCGCGCCTCAAAGAGATGTCAGCATAAAGGAAGGGGCCTGCCAGGGCCGAAGCCTGCCGGGGGTGCGGGATTGTCCGAAAGGGTTACCGCTGCCCCGGAACATAAAGGGCTAAGGAAGGAACACGGATGGGTTTTAGTCAGTAAGAGTCTGACACTCCCTTCGCTCCACCCAGAGCGGGAGGGGTCATTTGATGATTTCCCATCCATAAAAAAAAAAAAAAAAAGACCCTAACATAGTTGAGAAATGGATAGGCAGATGATGACAGGATTAGGATGAACTTTTTGTAATTTTGCCATTCGAAAATGCTGCTTATTCTTCTCAGCAAAGCATTAAACATTGCAAGATTAAAATAAACCCAAAATAAGCAATTAAAAGAAGCTAAAAATCAGATAAAAAGTAAAAGAGAAAGAAATAGCGATTACCTAAAAAGTTAGGCAATCAATAATTAAGTAATAATATATCTAAAATAAAAATAAACGCCATCTTTCTTTTTTTTTCTGATTAAAATGTATCTTATAACAATGTACCATCGCGGACTTTTCTGCCTGATCACTTAAAATTTTTTTTGCCTAAATCCTGCGGCGGTGCCAAGACACGCTCCCTTAAAGTTTTCGCCTATTAGGAAAGCGATAACGCAATTAGTTGCAACCTGCACTGCGCAGCTTAGTGACACATCACGTGTACTCCTTTTGTGAATTTTACGGACGAACTATTTGACCTTGTCGCGCTTACTAGAGAGCGCTTCTATTTTTTGAGTGCAAGCAAAAATGAACTTAGTGGTGGTCAGGCGGCAGCGTCCGCGGTAGTACATATAGTCTTTTCAGAATAAATCATATTATTTCAATGTATCTGTCAAAAAAAAACTTTAAATTAACTGATTAAATGAAAAAAAAAATTAAAATCCTTTCCTCCTTAATAACCTCTTTCTCTACCTCTTAAAAAAACAAAACACTAAATAAACACAGTCCACCTCCATACTAACCAACCTAAACCATCGCGTGTACGTACTTATGGCTTCGCGAGTACCTAAGTAGGTACCTAAAGAGTCGAAACGACCGGTAAGGGCCGGTATCTTAGATCTACTTGCCAATAACTTGCTCGGTAACCTAACTTGACGGATTACCGGAACCATTCTTTAACGATGTGTCTACAGATATTAGAAATCTTATCTGGGGTTCAAAATGGCAGATAATCGGAAGAAAAAACTGTTATATTTTTAACCGACTTCAAAAAGGAGGAGGTTCTCAATTCGACTGTATGTTTATTGTGGTATAGTAATTTGATTTTAGGTGCATCGTCCTCACATATTATTATATAATTAATGTACCCATGCAAAATATTGTAAAACATTTTAAAAGAGTAACGGTGGAGTTTCTTGTCCATTCTTCTCCATACGAAAACTACCTTTTGGAAGGGGCGACTAGAATCAATTCTATTTTAAGGTAATTTTTGACGTTCAAAAGTGCCTTTTATGTGCCTATTTGAAATAAATGCTTTGACTTTTGTTTTTTTTTTCTGTACACTTGGCCATAATTCACTATGACCACATAAACGATTTCTTACTTCGAAACCACGTCAATTCCTTAGCCAATCACGACGTCCATACATATTCTCTACGACACAATGGCGTCGTTTGAACTGTCAAAATACATGTTGTCCGTATACCGGTTGACGTTTCGATTCCTTGCCGTAAACAAAACACGATATTGACATGGTTTGCACGTGGTGAGATTTCGCGGGATATAAAACAGACTTTTATTGGGGCCCTGACTTGGATATTGAACCCAAAAATGAGGTCTAATGCCATCATTCTCTAGGCTTTATCCTAATATTTATTTGGGGTCGGCGCAATATGTCGTTTTTCTTCCATACTTCTCTATTAGTCGTCGTCTCGGTAGTCAAATGGGGTCTTTATATCATCTGCCTAGCCTTATCCCAACTATCCGTAATTGGCAGTAAGACTAGAATAAATATCTTAAGAGTAAACTAGTCGCGAGCTCGAACTCACTGGTGGTCATGGCCAAAATCACGCTGTCTAACTTGGCTTCGTGTCTGACGGAGCTAGTATCAGTGATGAGCAGTTAGACGCTAATCTACACGCACAACATCTAGTTCTCACGCACAGAAACACCGTTCCGAACTGATCGACGCATAAAAATATTTGAAAAGTAGGCTTTGGAAAATCGAGTTCTATGAAAAATCCACTACATAAATCAATCACAAATAAAGTTTTTTGAACTCTTCGATAACTGAGCTTTGTCGGTACGGATTTAATTTTTAATATTTTTCAGTTCTTTTATTACTTATTTACACCCAAAGTTACGTTAAAAATAGCAAGAGAAACGAATCTTTGTTGGCTCATAACTTTTTAATGGCTTGTTATTTTACAATTCTGCTTCCGTACAGACACAATTAATAATTAGACAAAACGATACAATGTTTAACTTTGGGTGTACAATGTCAAAAAGTGGGAGTAATGCTCTCCCGAAATTTGTATGGAAAAAATATCGAATAGTGGCACCTTAAGAGAAAATTTCAAAGAGCCGTGGATTTTGTGATTAATAAATAAATAAATAAACTATGTTGGTGTCGGCTTTCAGTCTAACCAGATACAGCTGAGTACCAGTATTTTACATGGAGCGACTGCCTATCTGACCTCCACAACCCAGTTACTGGGTAATACGATACCCTTTGGTAAGACTGGTTATCAGACTTTCGGGCTTCTGACTACCCCGTAACGACTGTCAAAGATCCACGAATGACAGCCGGGACCAACGGCTTAACGAGCTTTCCGAGGCACGAAGGGGTCTCGGTATGTAAAGATGGTCACCCATCCACAGACCAACCGCGGCAAGCGTAGCTTAACGTGATCGATCGACCTGTGCGGTTGTTATTATTTTGCCACGGGTCCCTCAAATGGGGTCTTATGTATATATAAAATATACTAATAGTATTTAATTGCCCTGAGTAGAAAGTTAAAATTAATTTTTACTAATTATTCGAGTTAACTATTGAGGTAAATGTGTTTAAATACCTGCCAGTCACAGTAAACTTAACACTTCATCGGCATAAATAATGTTTTGACTCATAAAACAAATTATATGAACGCAAAAATAAAAGTCACACTTCGTGCCTTGGACCAATTACTGATAAAAAAATATTTTAAAACAAACATGTGCGAGATGATTATTAATACAATTATCAACTTTATTTCAAGGATAACAAAGTCGAAGTTTGTGTGGTTTGAAATGCGAATTAATATTTTTTAGTTTTACTACATCAAAAAACACGTATGCAACAATTTCGCACAATTAAACTTGAGAATAAAAACTTGTAACACAAACAAAGTTATTTTACCGCCAAAAAACCTAAATACCAAAAAACCATTCAAAACTCACCTCTATTCCATCGGAATACGAGCTTTTATAAAATCAGAATAATTATACTGGGTGTATTTCAGTGTGGCAAGTGTGTGGTGCAGAAAAGCGTAAGAAATTTGTCCTCCGAACGTTTTTGCTTTATCTGTGTTTAACTTTTTTATTTTGCACTGGCAACTGTTAACGTAAAAAGATTTTGACATTGTTTCGGAACGCTCGCACGATTTGGGCGCCAATTAATTTTTCGATAAACATAGAGTAGTTTTTGACAGAGGGATTTATGGTAATACTAGGCTAATACTATTTGTGATCTAAATAAATGTTGTTCAGCTGCCAGTATATTCTATAAAAATCTCAGTATGAAAACTTATGGGCAGTGGGTCGTCTTAGGGGCGGTGTCCACGCAAATTGTACCAATATTTTGGATTAAGTATTCGATCTTTTTTATTTTTATTAAGTATTTTTGTGGTTAAGTAATAACAGCCGCACGGGTCAATTGATCAGGCTAAGCTTCGCTTGCCGCGGTTGGTCTGTGGATGGGTGCCCATCTTCACATACCAAGACCCCATGGCCCATGCTTCGGAAAGCACGTTAAGCCGTCGTTACGGGTCGTCAGTAGCCCGAATGTCTGACAACCAGTCTTAGCAAGGGTATCCTATTACCCAGTAACTGGGTTGTGGAGGTCAGATAGGCTGTCTGGTCGGTTAGACTGGAAGCTGACCCCAACATAGCTGGGACAAGGCTAGGCAGATGATGTACTTTTGTGGTGTACAATAAAGTATATTATTATCTACAGTATGGAAACCACATAGTATGCAATAAATTATACCACATACTTGTTATCACCTTTTCTGACGATAAACAAAAAATGATCCAAATCGGTTGCGAAAAAAAATCAGATGTTCCCTACAAATTGTTCGTATAACTCGTCAAAATGTTTTTTTTCACGACTGATTTCGTTCATTACACAACGTTTATTAGTAAGAGGGCAAAGGTTTCAAAAATAAAACGTTGCCAACTTTGCTCTTCTTTTTCTGAAGTCGGTTAAAAATACGCTACTTTCGGTAATGCAAAAAGTCTCTGTCCCCTACACTACCCTGTAAAAAATTCTGTGCGGCCATTTTAAAAATGCGCCGCCATCTCATAGTCGCTTCGTTTAGAAACACCGATCCAATCAGGGGGTGATAAATTATTAAAAATATCTTATTAATCACCAGATATCAATCGTTTAACTTTAATTGGTAATTATTTAGTTAACTTGCTTCACAAAAGATTATTATCGCGTACAAAATTTATTCGTAAATTAAGTTTTAGTGAAATTATTAATGTACGTTTTGGTGTTTGGATGTTTGGTTCCCAATCACGCAAAAACTGCTGCACGGATTTTGATGAAATTTGGCACACAGGTAGCTTATAACCTAGATTACCACTTAGGATACTTTTTATCCTGGTAGTATGTTCCCGTGGGATAATTTATGACATCAATAAGGGCGAAGTCGCGAGCAAAAGCTTATACAGGTTGGGTAAAAAATCGTGGATCAAATGAAACTGGGCGATAGTTGGGGTTATTTGCAGTAAAAAATATCTCTGTGGCAGAACAATAACTTGATCTAATTAAAAGTTATGACAATTTAAGTGTTTTTTTTTTTTAGTACGTTTTTTTACACGTTGGCTTAAAGTTACAAATAATTTTTTGTATGACCGTAAAACATATTGAAAAAAGTGCCAATACTCATAAATCATGGTATAATACGCACCACGAAAGATGAGTCTTGACAAGCTCAGTAGTAGGGAGTCTGCGCAGGTAGGTCGTGTACGAAATAGTTACCCATAATGTGTATATCTATTCTGGGATTTATCGATGACATTTATAAAAAAATTCTTAACAATATTATAATATTTATTACGAAATAATAAAGTTTAAGATAAAAGTTAAGCCTGCCCACTGTCATAAGCTCTTTTGTTGTGATGATACTTTTTTTTTTACTGCAAATAGCCCCAACTATCGCCCTGTTTTGTTTGATCCACGATTTTTTACCCACCCTGTATATAAGGTTACTGATTCAGCAGTTTTTGGTTGAATACTTTACATTCGCCTAATTACTACATGCGTAACTTTTAGCACAGAATACTTATGCTTTTAGTGTAGTTTTCTTGGAATTTAGGTAATTAATTGCTTGTGTTTCACACTTTATATTTTCGCATGGGAAAAGGTTTTTCGGAATGCTCTCGAAATGATGTAAATTATGTGATATGCATAGGGTTTTTGCCATCAACCGGGCAGAAATCAAGACTCCAGGCTTTTTTTTTTTATGGATGGGAAATCATCAAATGACTCCTCCCGCTCCGGGTGGAGCGGAAGGGAGTGTCAGATTCTTACTGACTAAAACCCATCCGTGTTCCTTCCTTAGATTAACATTTAATAAGAAATCTCGATGTTTTAGCATAAGCATAATCAGCCTAAAATGTTCCCACTGCTGGGATACAGGCCTTCTCTCTGTGAGAGGGAATGGGCCATAATTAGGGCTTTCAATACCGGTATTAGCCAATACGGGGATACCGGTATTGGGCTTTCAATACCGGTATTAGCTAATACGGGGATACCGGTATTCGAAGCCCTAGCCATAATCCACCACGCAGGCCCAGTGCGAGTTAGTAGATGACACATATCTTCGATTTTTTTGGTTCTAGTACATATTATACCGGTTTCCTTCACCGTTTTAAGAGCAGTGATGAAGAAATTATTTACGTACCTAAGTACAGTAAAATGCCTGGCTGGGTTCAAACCTACCACCTTCAACTCGTAAGTCGCGGCCATTTCTACTGGGCCACCACAGTGTTCTCGAAGTTCTAATCAAGTCGTAAAAACCGTGCGAAGCAGGGACGGGTCGCTAGTTAAATTGTAAACAAACAGCTAGGTACAAGACGCCAGCACATCAAGCTACTACAATCTGTCAAATTTCTTTAATAGATTTTTAATTTTATTACTTTAGCATAAGGTTCAAAGTTGACTGGGAAAATTTGACAGTTTCGGGTAGCTTGATGTGCTGGCGTTTGCACATCAATTACGATAAATTCACTCGCGCTAAACGGTTAAGCGATGGTTTAACTAACCTTAACTATCCTAATGATAACAAAATATCGGAAATAGAAAACCCGGTACGTTTGTTTGTTATTATTATGTGCATGTCGCAGCTAACTGGTTAAATTAGCCGTTTAGTTAACCGCCTGGCCGTTAGAAGTAGTGCTCGCCTCTCTTTGCTCGCACGCGGTTGATCACAGTTCTAACCTAACCTAACCCATTTGGTCAAGGTGCCCTGGCTTAGTTACTGCGACCAATTAGGCTCTCGCGTGATTGGTTACAGTTCCAACCTAATCTATAATATTGAATATCATTCAGGCCGTTAGTTGAACGGCCGCCGTTTAGTTAAAAGGCTAGGCGGTTAACTAAACAGCTAATTAAACCAGTTGGCTGCGACATATACACTGCAAATCTATTCGGTTTACATCCCTTACACACGGGCTTTTGACACTGTGTGTGTAAATTAATGAATCGGTCGGTCGGGTACGAATAGCAAACGCTAAACTATACAGAAAGACAGACACTTATACAGACTGATTCGTTGGGCTTATGATTGCTGGGAGTAGGTTTCAGGGTTTGATTCTGGATCTGGAGTTTCCATGGGCGACCAAGACGTACTTTTAATATCGTAGCACCGCGAAACGATCATCATCCTGCAGGATCTAACCTTCCGTGGTCCACTTTGAAGTGATCAAAGATCGTCACTCACTGGACACCATCGCCGTTGAAGGAGACCACGGCGAAGGCAAACCACCTTCGCCGACCATCCCTGACCTTCGCAGGGCCAACATGGCCAGAGATCGCACAAGATCCCGGGGGGTTTGGAAAGAAAGAAAGAAAAGGGGAGGCCTCTGCCCAGGCTAACAAAAAGAAAAACATTACATAACATCCATATTAATTTGTGTTAGCAAGTACTTAAGCTACGTTAGTAAACCACAAAAAGAAAAAAAAACCGAGTGTGCTTATGACCACACGACTGAAGTGAAACTTCAAACGTATTTGGCTATGAGAGGAAGAGAGAAAGAAAATGTGCGCGCGCACTGCTTTCTCTTGCTTATATCCCCCACTCAACTCCCGTTCACCTCGCCCGATCACACTTTTCGTAACGCGTTCGCCAGCTTACTCCTCAAGTCAAGCCCGCGTAAAGAAGTTTCACTTCAAAAACAAAGGAAATCAAATATACAAAGTGGAGTGCGATCCAGTGTCTAAGAAATACCGACCAAACTAATAACACACAAAATAAGATTATTTACTCAGGCGTACCCGCAAGGCACAACTAGCATCAAAAACAGTTACAGTACACGAATCCGTTACCTGTTTACTAGTTAATCTGTCAGTAATTGCGTGTTAGACTAATCGCTGATCAAACTGTATGATGGTGCATGATTTTTGGGGTTCCGTGGGCGTGGGTGTTATAATGAATCTGTGTACTTAACTCCGGGTTAGAGTAACGCGGTAAAAGATTGTTGACTTTGATTATTGTGTGTTTCGTCCTCCGCAGTTTTTATTTGTAATAAGTAGTTAAGGCGAATGCGCAACTGCGCATTCGCAAAATTGAATTTAGCGGTCTACAACTGTAGACCGCGAAATTCAAATTTTCTTACGTTTTTTGCAATTTTCAGCGGGGCAATTGCGTAACACTTTATCAATCTGAATCGGTTTCATTTTGACAGTTCAATAACATTCACTGCGTTATTTACGTGTAGAGCAGACTTTCGAACTTATGAAGCAATGGATTAGCAATTGGCTTCGAAATGATTCTGATTCCGATTGATAGTGTGTTACGCAATTAGGGTGCTGGTCAGTTTCAGGTTGTATCTTGATCAAAATATGATTCACGACTATACCAGGTACGTATTTACAGAATTATAATCATTAGAATCATTAATACATCTTCCTAAGTTAGATTTGTTCCATAAGAACAAATCTCTTTCGGAAAAAATCTAACTGTTGTTGCTGCTGTTGTTGTTGTTGAGTTGTCAACTCGCCCACAAATAAATTAACTTCATGCGAGTCGCCTACAGAAAAACTAATATTTTTTAAAGTGATATTTCGCCCGTTTCGGGCGATTAAATTCGTGCGAACCGACTAATAAGCCAAGAAAACCTCCTGACATAGTTCAGAACTTCTTAACTACAATACAATTCTGGCTCCGAATGTAATACGAAAGTTGCAAGGAATTCTCTCCGCTACGGTTTAACAAGAGCCCGAAAATCTTAAGTTAATTAGAATATACAGAGCAGGAATAGAAGTGTGGCGGCATCTAAGATCCGGCGTTTCTAAATTTGCCAAAGATGTAAACAACAATGGCCGCTCGAAATTGAATAAAATCGACAAGAACATTTATTTTAATATTGAAAACAAACATTACTAAACATAAATGTGTTTGTATATCGATTTTATTCAATTTCGAGCGGCCATTGTTGTTTACATCTTTTTCAAATTTAGAAACGCCGGACCTTACAACGCCACATGCGAAATACACATCACACTGACGTCATGCTAAATCCTGCTTCACGCGAGCAAAGTTTATCGCGCCACTAGCAAACATAAGTCATGTATACGACGTCCCGACATCAATCGTGAGTCACTGTAGCCAACCAGACACGGCACCCGTCTGGTCGGAGGATCCTGGCCCTTTCTATGGAGGATGACTGTACTTTACACCCTGTTCCTCACACCTTTATAGAAGTATTTTTATTTATAAGCTGTCGATACTCTTTTCTGAGACATTATAATAAGCATTGCCTTCCTAGAGCCCCAAATGTTTCTTCACAAGTTAATCATAATTTTCTACGGTATACATGGTTAAAAAACGTCATTAATTAAAAGTCTTTTTTTTTTCTTGCTAAATGGGCGCGCTTTTGACCCCGATCACACCTGATGGAAAGCGATAGATGAGGTCTTTGATGGAACGAGCGTGCCCAGAAGATGCCTGTTCACTCTTGATTTGAAGGCAGACGGGTTAGACGGGTTGTGGGAGGGAACACAGATCCGCCAGCCGGCAGAGAGTTCCACACTTTGGCATTTATTCAAACTAGGCTGTGAATTAGCACTTTTTAAATGCTATTTATTTATTTAGGTTAGCCAACAATTGTTTACACAATACATTTTTCAAATAATTTCCCTAAATAATACATTATACTACTATTGTTATTATTGTGTGTTATTGGCGTACAAATGGAAAGGCCTTTGTACAGCAGTGGACTGCTGTAGGCTGATGATGATGAGATAAACAAAAAAATAAATAAATTGGGTGGAACTTTACGAGACAAAGACGATGCCCAAACTACACTTCCAGTTTTACAAATCTAAGTTGCAAACTCCTGCTTAAATCTGTATAATTGAAGTGGCTTCAGGAAGCATTGTAACGATTCTTAATTAATATAAAGGGACGTCTTATGATAATTATAGCGGTATTAAATTATGTTTATTTTACCTTGGAAACGAACTTCACTAATGAAACGTTTATTATTGGTAAAATTCGCACTTTTAGGCTCGCCCCCTATTACTTGGGACTTAATTACAAAAAAAAAAACAACCGACTTCAAAAAAAAACACTACAAAATGATAAATAACTTTACATTGGTTCCGCATTTTCGTTTTTTAACACCGACTTCCGAAATTAAAGTTATTTATCATTTTTATGTAGTGTTTTTTTTTAAGTCGGTTGTTTTTGTTGTAAAAAAGTTTTATTTTTCACTTTTTAGTTGTACCTACCTCACACAAATTTAATTAATAACACTAGTGCACCGAAGAATTGAAGACACCGACTAGAAGAATCATCAAAATTCGCATAGAAATGCCGGAGATGCAGTACATTTATGCATATAACTTCGTACATAAGAATAATTACCTAACGTATTATATACTAAAACCTTTCTAAAAGTATGTAGATCACTTTAGTGAAAGAATTATCAAAATCGGTTCATAAGTTTTTGAGAAAATCGCGGACACAAACATACATACATACGGGTCGAATACAGAACCTCCTTTTTGAAGTTGGTTAAAAATATCTGGTGAAATGTGGGTATACTATTGGTAAACTTCTGCCTTACCCTTTGGGGTAACAAAGCGTGATATTAGGTCATGTAATATTCCAGATAAAATAGTTTGAGATAAAGTCAAAGTCAAAGTCAAAGCATTTATTTCAAATAGGCACATAAAAGGCACTTTTGAACGTCAAAAATTATCTTAAAATAGAATTGATTCTAGTCGCCCATTCCAAAAGGTAGTTTTCGTATGGAGAAGAACGGGCAAGAAACTCCACCGTTACTCTTTTAAAATGTTTAGGTACAATATTTTGCATGGGTACATTAATTATATAATAACATGTGAGGACGATGCACCTACAATAAAATTACTATACCACAATAGGTAAAAGAATCAAAAACGAAACCATGACATATAAATTAATTATCTGATAGATACATGGTGCTCACATATTTACAAGCATGGTACAAGCAAAACGATTTTAATTATAAAACAAAATACAAGTAATAAGTCAGGGTGTGAGTAATAAATGTAAAAAAAAAAGAATAAAAAAATTTACAATTAAATTAGCAACCAGTTTGATTTTGTCTAGATAAGATTCACGAAACCATTTTTAAATCGTTTTCAATGAAACCTTTAAATAAAAACTTTTTACACTTCACCTCGCGGCCTCATCTTCACAAAACAAACTCGACGACTCAAAAAGAAATATCGACATTAAATTCTAAAAATACGCAGCTACCTTCAAACAAAGGACTCACACTCACACTAACACAAATCACACTATCTCACACTACTTTTATTTTTATCAAACACTCTTTTAGAATGCGACGCGAATTACATTTTTTGATCAAAAAAAGAGAAAAAAAATGACTTACACCGTTTTGAATGTAGACCTAATAAGGGACTCGATGGTGAGTTGTTTTTTGTCAGGTTGTGTGTAAAAAGTTTTTTGATTCTTTGGGGCCGGATACTGTGCCTTTCTTATAAGAGTTTGTAGGTACTTATATCCGAAGGGGATCGTGGCAAACGATTAACCATCCCACGGAAAGAAAGAAAGAAAGAAAATAAGTTTATTTGCGGTGAAAATGACGCAAAAAAGAACATAAACACAGAAAATAAAATAAAAAGGTAGGGGGAAACATGCGTCACATCTGACGTAATGACGTCGTCCGGTGCAGCAAACAATAATTATTAAAACAACGTACTGATACAGTGTACTTAAAGAGAAAAATAATTGAATTTAAAAGTGATAGAATAAATTATACTAAACAGGAAATAGACATAGGTACAGTACATGCTTTGCGAATATCATCCTCAATAAACGTTTTACGCTTTATGCAGTGGCAACATTTCGACGCGTCCTTATTAATTCGACGGGTCGATCTTCAAGGTTAAGCAACGCTTGCCGAGGTTGGTCCGTGGATGGGTGACCATCTATAACATCCCGAGACCCCTCCATGTTTCGGAAAGCACGTTAAGCAGTTTTTGTCGGCTGCCATTCGTGGATCTTTAACAGTCGTTACGGGTAGTCAAAAGCCTGAAAGTCTAACAGCCAGTGTTGCCATGGGGTATCGTGTTTCCAGTTACTGGATTGTGAAGCTCAGATAGGCAATCGCTCGATGTAAAATCCAGCTGCATCCGGTTCAGTGGTGTGCATTGGTTTTCAGAATAGGTAGGCACTAGACCGGGTCTAATCTAGACAAACGCGGTCACTAATCAGAAAAAAAAGTAAGGAGATAGGCATGCCTACTTAAGGGTGATAAATTGCGAAGGTCGAACGTCATGGTATTACGCGTGAGACGTACGTATTTTTAATTTTGCCGTATTAACTTGAACGAGTAAAGACCAATGACAATGTGCGAATAGTACGGGAGCCGAGTAGGCCGATCGGCGACTGCCTACTGCCGTGCGTGTTTGTATGAAGATTTTGTTTTTTGTTAGGTATGATAATTTAGTGAGGGCACACTAAAATGTAACTGACAGGCTTATGTTGATATATCGAGGTAGGCACTGCTTATATGCCTATATGCAATGCACGCCACTGATCCGGTTCGACGGGATCCTACACCATAGTTGGGAAAAGGCTAGGCCGATTGATTTTGAGGTACTTATATCTTTTATGGACCAAGTAATAAATAGGGATACATTTTTCATAATGCCCAGGCATTATAAATAATGACAAGCTACTAAGAGCGAAACAAATAATCATAATTTGAACTTCGAAATGATCGAAACCACGCTTTGCTACCATGAAGATTTGTGTTGGGTTTTGGGTTATTAGTGAATACTTTAATAAAACCACGGAGTGAAAATTTGTAATGAGTATATTAAAACGCGGCAAAGCAGAGAGAGGTTTTGACATTGACATAATGTTGCCAGCAATAATAATTAAAGGACAATGTTGCAATCATTACTTAACACTTATTTATCACATTGCCTCGACATTATTAATATTGCCGCGTGGTCCGTGGGCAATCTATGTTTTCTCATTCGCTCTCTCTTGCATCCTATGTCGCCTATCGACCGACACAGTCGAATTAAGAAGTCCAATCAATTTAAATTTTTATTATCATAGGTCAGCAGTGTCTAGGAAAGATTTTATTTAATTTATCAAACTGCCCGGGCGTTTTTAATAATGTCCTAATAATAACTTGGTCCATAACATATCGATGAATTACTAAGGGGCCGTATCCACGAGCGAGAGAATCGCGGCGATATTATCGTCGTGTCACGTATTTCTATACACTCTCTTAGAACGTGTTGAACGTGTGAAAATTTGATGGCACGGCGAGACTATCGCCGCGATTCTCTCGCTCGTGGAGACGGCTCCTTAGGCTGCAGAAATCTCCTGGATGCAGGAAGCACAGAACAGGTCGAAGTGCCGGTGCTTGGGTGAGGCCTAAGTCCAGCAGTGGACGTCTTCAGCAGCAGCGCTTCTGAACACAACACCAACGAAACAGTATTTTACTCTCAAAAGTAAACTCGAAGCAAACTCGCGTGCTAGTTTTCCTAACATAAATAAACGTTACCACAGATGTGCTTCGCCGTCTTTTTTTTATGGATGGGAAATCATCAAATGACCCCTCCCGCTCTGGGTGGAGCGGAAGGGAGTGTCAGACTCTTACTGACTAAAACCCATCCGTGTTCCTTCCTTAGCGCTTTATGTTCCGGGGTAGCGGTAACCCTTTCGGACAACCCCGCACCCCCGGCAGGCTTCGGCCCTGGTAGGCCCTTCCTTTTTGCTGACATCTCTTTGAGGCGCGCGTGGAACACGTACGCGCCATCCGGCATGTCCAGCAGTGGACGTCTTCAGCAGCAGCGCTTCTGAACACAACACCAACGAAACAGTATTTTACTCTCAAAAGTAAACTCGAAGCAAACTCGCGTGCTGTAGCTAGTTTTCCTAACATAAATAAACGCCACCACAGATGTGCTTCGACGTCTGCCTTACATTTCCTGTTGGGTTAATTATATCAGCTTCTGTTTATATTGCTCGTCATTTGTTTTTATTATAGCTTAATGATTGACGTGTCAATTTGACGGATATATCTGTGCCATGCGCCATTGCTCGGGAAAATCTTTTTATGGAACGTTTTGATATTTTTAAGGGGTTAGGTACGGAGGGCTCGACGTGGCTAAATAATGACAGCTGCACGGATCGATCTTCAGGATTAAGCAACGCCATGAATGGTTGATCATCTATATATATAAAACTAGCTACGTCCCGCGGTTTCACCCGCGTAAATGTCGATCCCGTGGGAATATCGAGAGAAAAAGTAGTCTATATGTTAATCCAGGGTGTCAGCTACCTCCATACAAAATTTTATCAAAATTGGTCCAGCCGTTCGAGCGTGAAGCCGTAACAAACATATAAACACACACACACACAAACTTTCGCCTTTATAATATTAGTGTGATGTGATTCAAAGTCCTGACTGACTGATATATCAACGCACAGCCTAAACCCAGGACCCCTTGCACAGCAGTCGCGCTTGCGACCACGAAACCAACGCGGCAGTCAAACTAATAACTCTTTCTTAGTCTACTAGCAACTAAAACTAAGAATATCTAACGCCGGATGTCGGCGTCTGGTCTAAATATATATTAAGTTAAATACGCTAATAGATATCATATGATTAATGGTAGGTTCACGACAGGATTCTATTAGGGGACAAGCAGAAATCGGTGTCAATCAGTTTAACAAATTAATGTTCGTTTTCGGAAATTCTAAAATCAAAACGAGAATCTTGCCTGTTTGCTAGATCATCATAAGGGTGCACCTCATTGCTCAACACACTTAATCATAATCCAATGGAATTTGAACGAAATATATCGGATTCGATCCCTCAAGGAGACTCTAAGCCAAAGAGAATAGTCATTGCTCTAAGCAGACGCTAGATCAAAAGAAATAATGATACTTTAGTCAAATATTCTTTATTTCTTGTGGCATAAATAGTGGCCCACCATTAGGGATTCGATGTACCAGATAATTTACTATAACATATTAAAATTTTAAACATTTTTATCCACGGGTTCCGAAAATATTTTATTTTTTTATTTACGACATTTCTAGCTTTTGTTACAAGTTCGGCTGTAGTTTCATCAAAAACCATTATTTTTTTCAGTTTCATTTCTGTTAATTATTGCTAAATACTAGAGCTAACATGTAAAATTATGTTTATTTATATACATTTTGAGCTTTTGAAGTAAAAATTAGTTTTTCTCTATTTTAACCCTAATTTTTAACATTTGCAAATTCAAGAGCGATTTTTGTAAAAAAAAATTGTACTACTAAAATGGTTAAAATTGTAATATGTAAAGGTACTTTTATTTAGTCTTCTTTACATATTTACATAATTTAAAAAGTAATATTGACATTTATGACACTACGCATGATTTTCAAACATCTTTGGTTTTTTATTTTATTTTGAAATGTAAATTCATAATATTGAGTTAGATGCACACCATATTTGTACGCCTCCGGGCATAACATAGCGTTCTATACACCAAACTCAAGATCTGTATTTTTTTACCTGTGTTAACAAATAAAAGTGATTTTATTTGATAATATAACGTAATATGTTACTTATAGTAAATTATCTAGTATATCGAATCCTTAACGGTGGTCCACTATATTTACGCCACACCCTGTATATCAATTTCTATTCTCAACATTTTTATTTCTTTCTTATATTTTAACAGTTTTCTATTCGCCATGAAACAATGGTGTTATATTTTTTTGTATTTTAACTTTGTAAAGTCGTATGCGCTTCTGAATCTTGTTTTTTTTTGTCTGTTCGTCTGTCTGAGTGTTTGACAGCGCCGATTGTTTCGAATTTCAAATGTGTTTGGTTTTTATTGTAGAAGGACACTGGTGGCGTTGTTTTTTATTGGATTTGAGAGTTGTTATCTGTGATCGCAGTTTTAGAACTTGTATGCAAGTTTTTTTTTTTTGTTACAATAACTTTGGCTAGAGTTTCGAAGTAGCACGTGCTATATTTTTTTTCTTTAGGTACGTATGTTTAACTTATTAAAGGTAATATTGTTATTAGGTATATAGTGTTAAGTCATTTATTAATTTGTTTAACATAGGTTCGCACGACGACATAATAATTATGTATTATCAAGCTACGCATTTTAATTAAGCTGACTTCTGATTATACGAAAAGCCTATACATAAAAGTGTGTACATTTTAGGTACAGACGCCAGCACATCAAACTACCCGAAACTGTCAAATTTTCCCAATCAACTTTGAACCTTATAATTAAGCGATAAAGTTGAAAATCGATGAAAGAAATTTGACAGACCTAGTAGTTTGATGTGCTGGCGTCTGTACATAACATAAAAATAATAAAGAGTGTGCAATGTTATGCCAGAAGGCGTACAAATGCTGAAGAAGAACAAACATTAAACATTTCATTCATCCATTTAATTTTTTTTTTGTTGAACGACTGTTTATTTTCTTTGTGACGCACTAATATGGTAAATAAAATTGCTGAATAAAACTCTGCCCGACACGTTTTTTCACCTTTTCCAGGCACTTAGGTGTCGAGGTAGTTAGACAGTTTTGCAGTTTTAGTTGGCGGTAGACACGACAAAAAAAAACAGAAATCGCCAGAAGCAACAAACGGTAGGTAGGTTGTTGCGTGACACACTATCAATCTCGATCTGAATAATTTTGAAGAATATTGCTAATCCATTGCGTCGTATGTTCGAAAAATGTGTCTGCCAAACAACGTAAATAACGCAATGAATGTTGCTGAACTGTCAAAATGAAACCCATTGCTACTGATAGTGTGTTTCGCAATTACCCCACTGGATTCAGAGCTTTTTTACTGGTCTAGCATCAAAGCATAGACAATCCAATACCTTCAATAACACACACATCCTTATGGGTACTTAACAATGATGTCAAGCCAGACTGTCAGTCCATCAGATAAGTCCAACATTCTAGTACAACAATGTCAAGCAAGTGATCAGTAAGAAATTAAAACAACTGCCGCTTGGGAGGACTCATTAATATACTTTTAGAAACAGAGTGACAGATAACATCCAGTAGAAATGTCAGAAGTTCTAGTCTCCTCTTTCTGTCAGTTAAATTCTCGATCGCAGCGCCACCTTTAATAGTGTTGGGGAAAATTGGAACTAAAGACGCTCTGATAAAGAAATGAAAGTTGCAGGTGTGCCTCACAATATCAGATGAGGTATCCCACTCAAAGTACTGATTTTAACCGCACTTGGACGACCATCTCATTGTTAACCGGTCAAGCACCGCGCGTCGCTTATTGGCGACGAAACAATAGAAAATCAATTGTGTCTTATTAGCAGAGCTCGACAGATGAACTGTCCCGACTTTACAAAAAAAAAAACAATTAATTTCCCTTACTTTACATAAGTAATTAAAAAAAAACCTTTTTACTTTATTTACTTAGTCACTGTGACTCAAAAATGTCAGCGACGTAATTTCTAAGCAAGCGAAAATCTATACTAATACAATAAAGCTAAAGAGGTCGCTTGTTTGTTAGAACGCCCTAACGTCTGGAAGTACCAGTCGACAAAATCTTTTTTGTATTGATAGCCCAATTCTTGAGGAAGATTAGGTATAGGCTTTATTTAACATAACGCTATGATCCTTAGGAGCCGACCAAAAAGAAAAAAGAAAGTGCTTACGAAGTAATAGCGCGGGCGGGCGATGCGATACGATGCGATGGGTCGGGGGCTTAAGGATTTCTATAAAAATGTGACTGTCGTTTAAGTATATTATGTATATTACGACTACCACGCGAACGAAGTCGTGGGCAAAAGTTTATTTATTTATTTATTAAAAACCAACTTATATTGACAGTTAGGTAATAGGTAATACGGGCTGGTGTCCGCAACTCCACGTAAATGCACGTATTTTGCGTACGGGATATTACATTACACATACAAGTTATTAGTCAATATCACATAATAAAAAGATGAAATGAAAACAAAGTCAGTGTGGAGTAAACCTTCTGTTCATACCTACCTGTATGATTTTAATCAGAGTGACAGCTAATGTATAACGATCAACAAAAAGCACCACTAATAAGTGTCCGAGCCTCCGAATTACTTTACTGGACATGTTTTGACTATATCTTTTGGGTAGACGGGCGTTTTTTTTTATTTTTGATGATTTACGTTTGGCCACCATCTTAATGGTAAGTGAAGATGCAGTCGACGATAGTGTATGCTTGAATAGAAACATTTTCCCCCGAATCGAAAGAAAATAAGTTAATAAACTAAAATCCAATTACTGAAAACTGATGAGACAAGAAAGTACCTTCCCGTGGTTCTATGGCCTATAACCAGCGGACAATCAAGACGCTTCCAACGATACCTTATTTGTCTCATAATGACAAGTAGTTTAGAAGTTATGAGAGAACAGATGAACATACATACCTACATACTCGTACATACATACCGGTCAAAATCATAACCCTCCTTTTGGCTTCGCTGTAGTCGGGTAAAAAAGAAAGAAAAGGTTTATTTTGAGACTCGCACAGGATGATCGAAGGGTTGATTTTGAAGCTCCACGGTCTAAGCTATCGGAAAACACGTTTTAAATGTAGTACCTATATTAAAAATCTATTATTTTGATGTGGGACTTTTGATCAAGGCTTGTAAAGTTACTGCAACGTAATATCAGCATTAATCACTGTCGCTATATCCATGATGATGATCAGGGTATAAAGAATTCAAGATTACAGCAAATTCATTAGAGTAATCGAATCACTTGTTTCTGAGGTAGCAAAAAGTAAAATTTGAAACAACAGAAAGTAAAAACATTTTTTTTTCATTTTTTTTTTGTTTAATTTAAAGAAACAGTGAATGAAAGTAAACATATAAAAAAACGCTAAACAAACGCTTCAAAACCGCTCCACAACCGCTCGTCTGCCTCTCTTATCAGATAGCGCACTGACCCACGTCACTATGAGGTTTGACAAGCCACTCAATATACTCACTGTTTACATTTAGTTACCTTTAGCGGGATATTTTATACTCTACTTTATATTATATTTTATACCGTTATTATAGTTATCTAACTATGTATAATTACGTTGTTTCTCTGCGTAATGTTTATCGCAAATAAACGTAGAATAGAATAGTTCTTTATTTGCACAGAAAGTAGGTACAAGTTACAGATGTTAAGTTTAAAAATATAATCTTATACTAGCATGCAAACAGTTTAGCTACTTATAATGATAATTTTGTTATTTACTCATTAATATTTTTGTTATTAAGGTGAATGTGCCATGGTAGACCGCGAAATTTAAATTTTCTTCCGTTTTTTGCAATTTGCAGATCAGTGTCAGGTTGTATCTTGATCCAAATATGATTCGCGACTATAATAGACATGTATTTACAGAATCGTAGTCATTAGAATCATTAATATATCTCTTTAAGTTAGATTTCTACCATAAACACTTTTCCATATGAGATTTGTTCTTAACGGTAGAAATCTAACTTAGATGTATTAATGATTCTAATTATTATAATTCTGTAAATACGTACCGGTTATAGTCGCGAATTATATTTTGATCAAGATACAACCTGACACTGACCTGAAAATTGCAAAAAACGTAAGAAAAATTGAATTTCGCGGGCTACAACTGCGCATTCACCTTAACACACAATCAAATCAATTTATGATTACCATGTTTAAGATGAAATTCAGTACATTATTTGAAATAGGCAATACAATACATAATGTCGATGTCGTATTTTCATTCTTTTTATAAGGTTCCGTACCAAAATGGTAAAAAGGAACCCTTTGGTGCGACTCAGTCTGTCTGTCCGTCTGTCGCAGCTGGATATCTCAAAAACTACAAATCCTATCAACTTGTGGAATAGTTTTAGATAACGTTTACCCAACTATTTTGCAAATAAGTCGTCAACGTGGCAATGCTGCCAGTCTTCTGGGCACGTTTCCGGATGACAGCGATGCGGATGAATACTTCGACGCCTAAGTGTCCTTTGTTTTTTATTTTTATATATTTGTATTGTAAGTTAGTTAGTCAGTCGTAAGTCCTATATAGCAGGGAGCAAGCCTATTGCAATCAAGCACAAATCCAGATTCCAGGTTGAGGACTTCTAGATAGAAAATACCAATAACACTTTGCCCGACCTGGAAATCGAACCGAGGACCTCATGCTCAGTAGTACTGTAATAAATGGTCACCCATCCACAAACCGACCGCAGCAAGCATAGTTTAACCTTCGACCAACACGTATGGCTGTTAACATCTAGCCACGAGCCCCATACTGTCTCCAACACACATCACCAACAAACCTGCCCTCAAGCATAACCCAGGAATGAAGTAACTCCCCAAAAAAACCCCATTCCATCTCCTCACGAGTCTTCGAAATGGAACTCATGTTACAACGTGCCTAAAATACTCTCAGTGAAGCTTCACGCCAGTAAAAAGAGGGACAAGGCAGAACAATGTTGCCTTTTGCAGATCATAATGAGACGCTGATCTGTAGAAATGTCTAGATGTTATCGGATGACGTGACATTTTTCTGAAGTGGTGGTGTTATACGGAGGGTAATTTGGGAAGGGACTGCTTGAAAATCATCACACTAATATTATAAAGGCGAAAGTTTGTGAGTGTGTGTGTGTGTGTGTTTATATGTTTGTTACTTCTTCACGCCTAAACCGCAGAACCGATTTAGATGAAATTTGGTTTAGAGATAGTTTGAGTCCCGGAAAAGGACATACGACAGTTTTTATCCCGATATTCCCACGGGATCGAGTCTTATGCGGGTGAAACCGCGGGACGCAGCTAGTTAGAAATAATTCCGAATGTGTCTTTCTTCTTCCGGATTTCTATATTAAGTACATCAGGTACATAAAGCAATAACAGCTTGAAAGGTTAGTCATCATCATCAAAAAAAAAAAAGGAAAAAAAAAAGAAAGGAAAAAAAAGAAAGAGAAAGGAAAGAAAGGAGAGAGGAGGAGGAGAGAAAAGGTTAGTAAAATATGCAATTTCGATTTCGTTCGTAATGGAGTGTAGTTTATGAATAAAGAGTTTTTTGAAACACAATCCCTAAGTAGGTCAAACAGGGTGTATAAAATAGGAATTTGAATGAAAACAGAGGCACAAGCTAGCAGCGACTTTGTATAAACATAGCCTAGCTCTTGCCTCTGTAACAGGAGAAAATAAAAGGCTCTAGTTTCACACCCAACAAAACGCCGCTTGCTTTACGGCAAAAGACAAACAAGCAAACGCTTTAAGGGCAAAATTGTCTTTAGAAGACCTACTCTAATTACAAATTTTCGTAATACTTACACCAGGCAACATTTATTGGTATTATTTAAAAAAAATACCGGTCATCTTTTGTTTTGATCGATACAAGGACAGTCCTGTACAAACTATTCTCCTGTATGTTTCTTTACATAGGTCGTGTCGGCATGTCATTTTTGTCACTACACAAATCGTTTTGACCAATTAGGCGCTTTTAAAATTCTGTTTTAGTGGCTAACAATTTTTAGTTTTTGCCCGGGCGTCGCGTTTGTCAGAAAGGGCGCAGAATTATATTTAATGCATCACCTACGAATTTGAAGAGGACAATGGTTTTTTAGACCACCTTGATAGTTCAGGGTTATTTTGGGTGTTGCAGAAAGGTCACCTTTGCGGCATCATTTTGTACTAAGCTACCTTCAGGGTCCATGATCGTTTGTAAAACAATTTAAGATTAGGGCAGGTCAACGTAGCTGTTACACTGCATACGGCTGAAAATTATCTATGTTTTAAAGTAAATTCCATTGAATAACTCTTAGGGTGTCCCCACATTTATCGACGCGGAATCGGCTTAAGCGGAGTGCGTATCACCAAACTACTCGACTTATCGCCGAGCTAATAGGCAAACGGCTCGTTTCGCCGTAGATCGGCGTCGCGCCGCGTCGTCGTTGAAAGCGTCTTATTGAAGACAAATACTACACGTCAAAACACTAGGAAGTTATGAAAGGTGGGCCTATGGGGCAGTCTATTATAGACCTTAAAGACAGTTGCAGCCTCACTAACAAAAATATGATAAACACTTGCATAACAACTGAATGCTTATAATTAATGATTCAGATTTGTGTCTTCAATAAAACACTAGACAGGTGTATTTTCAACGCCTAACACAAAAACTAATTGCTTAAAAAACTTAATTCACAAAAATGCATTAAATGCAAGTTTTTTTTAAATATCCCAATAATTATTATTCAACCCCAAACTGCGCTTGCCCACCGCTAGCAAAGGAATCGAAAACGTGGGAATGGACATACCGAATAACTGTTGTCAGGGAAATGAGTGGAGCAGATGTTAGCACTTCAAAAGTTTAGATGTTTTTATTTTTGTCTAAGCAACTTTTTATGACTGCATGCGTATCTTGGTGTTCAATATTGTTTTATTTGTTAAAAAAAAAAGCCAGATAACCAGTCTTACCAAGAAGTACCCAGTAACTGGGTTGTGGAGGTCAGATAGACAGCTGCTCCATGTAAAATAGTGGTATTCAGCTGCATCCGGTTAGACTGGAATCCAACTCCAACATAGGAAAAAGGCTAGACAGATTGATCTACCTTAGTGAATTTTAAAGGGGGCTAAAATGATGACCAAAAATATATTGAACACCAAAAAATTAAGTCTAAAATTACAATAGTTCTAGCTGGGTACCCCGAGGTTAGGTTTGGTAAGGTTACTTTAAACCCTTTACACAGAAATAGAAGCCCCGCAAAGCGGAGCTCCGTCGACATAAGATGCAAGAGCGAGCAAATGAGAATACAAATACCTTTACCTAGGTATTTTACAATAAAATGGAGTTTTAATTTTGGTGATCATTTACTATTTTTGGCAGTAAAAAGTGTTTTTTTTTTATGTTATATTTTACTTTATCTGGTGATAAGTTAAACTTAAGCGTTTTTAAAGAGAAAGATTCTCATACACAAAGCTTTGTCTAAACCTTTAAATAGTTTTTTCATTAATATTTTCAGTCACAAGTGAGGAACATAGATGTCGCATCGAGGGAAGATTAGAATGTGATTTATAAGTTTAGTTTCGTTGGACGTTAGCGTCATGTGACAGTGAAGTGATTTATGACTTTGAAACGTGTGTGTTGAAGGAAGTAACATTTTAATCGGCTGATCCGAAATGTGATAAATAATGTAGAAATTAAAAACATATGGTTAGTGTTTTGTATAAGATTAGTGTATTTTATATCTTGTCATAGTTATTCTTGTTTAAATCTGTATGACGTTGAATCGACGACGAATCCAGCCTGTAAAATGAATGTCCTGTATGTTTCACCTGCCATGTTTTGTCTCTGCATCACCCTAAGGTTGACTGGTAGAAAATGCCTCAGGCATTAAGTCCGCCTTTGTACAGTATTTTTTTTTATTTGTGCATAAAGTTATAATAAATAAATAATAAATGTAGCAAAGAAGCCATTCTCTCAACACCTGCGCCAACTAAGCCTATCACAGTCCACTGCTGGACATAGACCTATCCCAGGCTAAGCCTTAAAAAAAAAGAAAGAGGAAAGTACTTACGTTTGTTTGCGGTAAACATGATGCGGAGAAAAACACAATTGCAAAAAAAATAACAAGTTGGGGGTTTCACATCCACGCAAATCGGCCACCGCTCAGCATAATGCTAAGACCCTATGCGAGATAGAGCCCCAGCGCTGGTTTTCAGCGACAGCTGCCGTCGACGTGATTACATCAAACGGTGCAGCATATGATAACACCCTGTCCATTGCCTTCTGCACCCGGTTTGTTTCACCGCTGCGTCAAAACCTATAAAACCATAGGTAATACCAAAATCTTTAGCAAAAAACTGCTCCACAGCACCTCTGTTCCGTCCGAACTGCACTAAATACCCAGTGGGCGTTGCAGGGCGTTACAATTAAATATATATTACAGTCGCCCACAAGAAACAATGCCGTATCTGATGCTGGCGGCCGACGGGTTAAGTTAAGGTGATGCGTTTTGGTTCTACTGCATAGGCACAAAAAAAGTACATTCAAATAAATATTGGTAGATAGCTTACGTAATTTTTAACAAGAATGCATAATACACTTATTTGATTGTTTATATTTACGTATACGGGCGACTAGTGCCCGCGAGTGCGAGTGTTTTGTATGGAGTTTGAGTTTGATCCTCAAGTTAGGAACATGATTATTAATACGTAGGATTTTTTCATTAGGAATAAGTCTGGTTTCTGCATATCAAAGACTCGCATGGGACTTAAAATTACTGGCGTAACAAACAAGAATTATTCTACAAATTATAGAAGTATGAGGAACAGGGTGTAAAGTTCACTCAACCTCCATAGAAAAGGGAGGATCCTCCGACCAGACGGGTGTTGTGTCTGGCGGGCAACTGCCCGATGATTCATCTCGGGCCGCTGTATCTATGCTAGTTGCGCGGTAAACACTGCTTGCGCGATGCAGGATTTGCGTGACGTCAGTATGACGCGTTGTTCGCATGTGGCGTTGTAGATACCGCTACAAAATAAATATAAAGTCCTCCAGACCGGATTTCGGCCATAGCAGCTGATCTCAATGGAGACTAGCCTTCGGCGCGGGAGTTATTATAGTGCACAAGTGTGCGCGCAGACACAGGTGCACTCCCTCTTCCCTCACTCTCATAGTCCGATGGGACGGCAATCTGACACGACCGGAGAGAGATCAGGCAATAGATATATACATAAAGAAAAGCTTTCTACAAATATTTTGTTTGAAACAAGACTCCAATACCTACCTACATACATGGAGAGACAAATCACCACCCGAAATAAAAAAATAACAGTTTTGTTTTTGGGGAAAAACTAAGTTACGGTAGAGTTTGCTGGCATTTGTTGTTCTCGGTAAGTATTTTTTTTTTTTGGAAAAAACTAAAAAAGTCAAAATTGATTTAAGTATCTCTCCGTGTTACATGCCCCTTAACTACAAAATTCTTCGGCGATCAGAAGTAATTTCTGAATAGTAATTTGGTAGTTTTGAATACGGTGAACTAATTTAGATGTCAATTTACATACTTTATCAATGAAAAGGTACTTGTGCTACTTATTTACATTCTAGCATGCATGCATGAATGAAATACATAGTAATTTGTACTTATCGATATCAGTAGTCAAATTCATTGACACAAGTTTTTATGTTTGCTCCTAATTTTGCCAATTTTCTCATGACAGTGTTTTTTGATAAGCGTACTTTTTTTTTCTCACGGTGGAAATCCTCATGGACTTCCTCAATCGTGGGGGTGATAGAGGGGCATGCCGGACTCTTACCGGCTAAAACCACCGCGGTGTTCTACCTCTACCTATGGCCGGGGGTGCGGGATTCGCATAAGCATTCACCGCTCCCCCGGCAGGTGATAAGCGTACCTACCATTTGATTTCGTAATATCAGACGTCAATTTTATTCCACAGATAAAATATATTATCTGACTTTGGTTTTAAATCAGCCCTAAGTAGTTGGCGACGAAACAATAGAAAATCAATTGAGTCTCATTAGCGGAGCTTGACAGATTAAACCTCCTTATTACTTCACTGGGAAAAAGCGCGAATGAATGCAAGATTCTGAATGGTATGGGCAATCCAAATCATTAGGAAAATTCACACGCAGCTGGTACTCACACTTAATCACTCAAAAACAATTAAGCACAATTAAAATATCGCCCACACATTCACAATTTAAAAAATGTTAACCACCCAAATGTTACCGCTGCCATTTTGGACTGTCAACAGAATTCCCGAAAATAGCGCGTTCGTTGAATTTTCCAAATTCAATTTCGAGTTTAATTTTCTAAAAAGGTTTGCTTAAATTATTTCGTGATTTCGTGAGTTGTGGAAAATAATGTTTTGTGTACAGTTTGTTCTTTACAAATAAATCAGCTGTTCCCTACATTTAAGTTCGCATAAGCTGATTTTTATTTCGCGATTTTAGGTTTGGTCCCATAGTAAAAGTTGTTCATAATGTCATCATATGAACAACTTTTACTATGGGACAACAACAACTTTTACAACTTTTACTGTTGTACTCTACATGAGTACAACAGCAAAAGTTGTAAAAGTTTTTGTGTACGGTCAATGACCTCTTAAGAGGTTGTTAGTGTTTTTCCAATAACCCTGTATACCACATCCTTAAATTTTAGACCATTTTATCTACCACACCTTTCTGGTAAGTAATGCTGTACCTATAGAATTTTCTCTAGGACTTCCTAAATCAAAATCTTGCACAAAAGTTGTCAGTAGAGGCTTATTAATATAAGGCAAATTTTTTATGCCAGTGAAGATTCTTTACTATTTAGGTATTATATAGGATTTTTATTTAGAAACTATAATACTTAACTTTATTTTTTTCTTTCTTATTAATACTTTCTTGAGAAAATTATATAATAGATAAATAGGATCCATATGCAATATTTTACTTGACGGTGTAATTTTTAAATGTAAAACGCCCTGGCTTTTTACATTTAAAAATTACACCGTCAAGGACCACTGAGGAAACCGTTATTTTAATGCAATGTAATGTATAATTTAACAAAAATATACACACAGAACAACCCAATAAACTTACTTCAAACCAGTATCTAATATTTTTACTTTTAATTTATATATCGATAAAGAAATAAAGAAACGTACAATTAAATATATTATCATAAATATTTGAGGAACATGTGTTTAACCCTTCACAATGAAATAACTTTAAAGAAAGGGAAACCAAGCGTTTTGTGTGATGAAAATACGTTGTTCCTACGATTCGTCGATGTAGTTTAGGAGATAGTGTAAGAAAGATGGGCCTACAAAGTTGAAGGCAACATAATAAAAATAAAATACATACTTTTTAATTTCTGGAAACTTGTAAATGGCAACTGTAAGCGCTAATTGTACATTATTTGTCTTAACATTAGACTGTAAGCTTTCTAAAGAATAACAAAAAAAAAACAACTAGAACCGAACTATTCACACTAAGTACCTACTAAATTAAATGACTATGTAACTAAATATACAAAACACAAAAGGACACTTATACGTCGACGTACTTGTCCGCATCGCTGTCATCCAGAAACGCGTGCCGAGAAGACTGCCAGCATTGCCACGTTGAATGGCAATGCTAAGTTTCGACCACTCGGCGAGAAATTTCCTTAAAAAGGAGACGCGTACTTGGGCCCCATGTAGCGTTTCGACCTCAAACGGCTCAAATTATAAAAGTTATTTTCATATTTTACTTAGCGACAGTAGAAAATATTGTCTTAAGTAAATTAATATTATTAATTAATCTTGGGTACATTACCAGTCGACAGCGATGCGGATGAATTTTTCGACGCTATATTTTAGTTTTTGTATAGTTTTAGTTAAGTTAGTTTTTAATCTTGTTATTTTTGTTAATTAAGTTTTTAAATTCAAATAGAAGAAAAACTTAAAAAAAAAAAAAAAAATATTATTAAAGTTTATTTCATTTTTTTTGTGTTTTGGTGATTTTTATTAATAAAGATGACTTTTGATTTCACTTTTTGACTAATAAAGCTGTGTTGTGTTAGCAGTTTAGTAATTTTCAAATATACAGTCCACACATATTTATCACTATATTCTTTTATGTTACTTTTACTCAATGTATAAGGGACCAATCAAGTATTACGGGGCCCCTGGGTCTGAATGATGATTACGTCAGCAATATTTAGATAAAATATTGTTTATTTTAGAGCCAAAAAATTAAACTGGTACTGCCCTCCATACCTTTACTTTACAATCATAAATGCCTATAAACTCAATAAATCTACACCGCTATAAATGATAAACCTATATTTGAACTTACTAGTAAAGACTAGTAAGTTCAAATATAGGTTTATCATGAGGTTTTTATCATGAGGAATTTTTAGGTGTGGAAAGCCACACAGCCAAAAGTCGACTAAATCGCAAATGACTTACAAAACAAAATACTCTAGCTCCTAAACTAGCTACATTGAGTACGGTACGTTCTCCAAACCTATAATTTGGCCGTCAAACACTTTTTAAGAGACGTCATTCTACGCATGCGCGGTAACATTTCATTATAGCTATGATCCCAAACCGTTCATTTCTTTTTTTGAATTTCGTTTTTTTTTTTTTTGTTTAGATGTTGTTCGTAATGTTTCTTTGTCTCTTGGTCTATAGTTTTGTTTATGGTTTTTAAATTAATATGTGAGGGTATGAATCGTCATAAAATATGTGTCGTTGGGTCGATTTAGTGCTTGCATTTTGCTAGATGATGATGATGATGATGATGAATTGTTAGATTCTCATTCAAATATTGCTACTCGTAGGTATACAGAGTGTTACGGAAAGGGTATATCAATACAAACGGGTTGAAGAGTGTATCTGGTCTAGAATCTCTGTACAAAATTTCAGCTCAAAAGCATTAACTTTGAAAATGCTTAATATTTTTTTATTTCAACATCACGGCGCTGCACTGGCGCGCGGAGGCATGATGTGCGTGTACTAGGCGCACAGACACACTACAGATAATGGATAATGACCCTCGTAGTGCGGTGACACGTTTGTTATGATTTCAATTTAATAAACTATCGAAATAAAAAAATATTAAGCATTTTCAAAGTTACTGCTTTTGAGCTGAAATTTTGTACAGAGATTCTAGACGAGATACACTCTTCAACCCGTTTGTATTGATATACCCTTTCTGTAACACCCTGTATAGATGGCATTTGCAGTGTATGAGCGTAAAGCAGTGATGGACTTAGTTGAAGTCGTGGGTTCGAACCCAAGCATGGGCACTTGACTTTGTGTAAATTATTTCATCACCACTGCTCTCAAAACGGTGAAGGAAAACATCGTGAGGAAACCGGCATGTCCTAGAACCAAAAATTCGAAGACATGTGACATCTACCAACCCGCACTGGGCCCGCGTGGTGGATTGGCGGCCCATTTCCTCTCACAGAGGCCTGGGTCCCAGCAGTGGGAGCATTATAGGCTGATTATGAGTGAAGGTATAGAGCATAATATTATAGTATCGAATTCAAGACCTTTTTACCCGACTGCGCCAGAAGGAGGGTTGTGTTTTTCTAGAGTATATAATAATATGTATGTTTGTATAATTGTTTGGCACGCTCTGTGGCCTGAACGACTCGATGGATTTTAGCTTGAGAGGTGTCGTTATATTCGTATTGATTGTGAGAGACACTGGGTATATCAAAATAAAAAAAAAACAAATTGGCGGATTTTTGGCGCCATATTATGCCTTCAAAAAAAATGTTTTTATCTCAAAACCTATCGAGTGGGGTATCAAAATAAAGGGTTTTAAAAGGTAATTGCAAAAAGATATACAAATTATATGGTTAAAAGTAATTCAAAGTGACTAATCGTAAAAAACTAAATCGTCTGCGAAATCTATCACGTTTGTACACTAAAAAGCTGGAAATAAAAAAAAGTAATTTAAAAAATTAAAAAACCCGACTGCAACCTTATACTAAAACTAACTGAAAAGCTAAAAATAAGCCCATTTTAAATTAAATAAAAGTTGGAAGCAGGCGGGACCCATTTGAGTTTGAAACTATAATAATGGTATGGGCCCCGCCTGCTTCCAACTTTTATTTAATTTAAAATGGGCTTGTTTTTAGCTTTTTAGATAGTTTTAGTATAAGGTTGCAGTCGGGTTTTTTACTTTTTTAAATTACTTTTTTTTTATTCACCAGTCTGCTTTGGGCTCCGAATTGCATTTTCACTTTTTTTTTTTCATTTTCACATAGCATTTAATAATAATAAAAATTCATTCAAAAATAAAACTGGTAAAATACAGTGGGTATAAATCATAGAAATAATATAGATATTACAAAGTATGATGCCAATTCTAGGATTAATCTTTATCACAGGCGGCATGAGTTCTTACAATTTCTAGGACAACTGAAGGCTAATTCCCTTGATTAAAAACGTTCAAAATCTAGTCGCAATCTTATCTCAGCGACAATCAATGTCAAAAACTTGTCGAAAATGTACGGAATTTAGAGGTATTTTTGACAAATCAGTCAGTCTGGGAACGTTCTTAATCTGTCAAGCTCCGCTAATGAGACAAAATTGATTTTCTATTATTTCGTCACCGATCGGGGTAATGCGCGGGGCTTGACCGGTTAAAATTACAAGAATAGTTTCAGGTTTTCCCCCTCATACAGTTTCAGGTTTTTTTTTTGTTTTATTTAAACAGGTAACTCATAATTCCTTTCACGTTTTCAGTGATTATCTAGTACAGTTCGACACAACTTAGATGTAGCATCGGCAAAATTCGTAAAACCGATCACATCCGAACTAAGTGCGCCTTCAAAATCACCAATCTTTATTACTACTTTAGGAAAAATTGATCAATTTTTCCTAGTAATAAAGATTTACGAATACGAATTACGAACGTTATACGAACGTTTTACGAATTTTGCCGATGCTACATTTAAGTTGTGTCGAACTGTAATTATCTTTTAAATTGCTCCAATCTGCACTGCACCTCCTCCAAAATAAAAGTCTCAGCGGCTTTGCTTCGGACTGCATTCGGAGTTTTTCGGGACACCCTGAAAAATATCGGATACGGGTAGACGGAGCACCTACCTAATCTTTGTCTTTATGTAGCTTCGGAGTTCAAGCCCAAATCTTTAAGAATTGGTTTATGTCGATGACTTGGAAGATTCTTAAATGCTTGATAGGAATTGTTTGCTTTTTTATACTTGATTGCAATTTTAACTTTCATTAAAAAAAACTGTACACAGGCGGACTTAATGCCTGAGGCATTTTCTACTAGTCAACCTTAGGATGATGCGGAGACAAAACAGCAACACACGGGATAATAAATAGCTAGGAATTGACTACTTATAAAATACATGAATATGAATACTAATGCATAGATAGATACATACTCGTAAATATAAACCAAATGAACTCTCAGGAGAAAATTGATCGGTAGAGGAGAAAACGAATCCAGCAAATCAGCGCTGGGATCACAATCACACTAATATTATAAAGGCTAAAGTTTGTGAGTGTTGGGGGTGTGTTTGTGTGTGTGTGTGTGTATTTATATGTTTGTTACTTCTTAACGCTCAAACGGCTAGACCAATTGTGATACAAAAAAAATATGGAGGTAGCTGACATCCTGGATTAACATATAGGCTACTTTTCACCCCTATATTCCCACGGAATCGAAACTTATGCAGGTGAAACCGCGGGGCGCAGTTAGTGTTATAATAATATCCTAACTCTAGCCGTTGTTATAAAGTAAAATGTCCTATCATATATATCAATGGTCCTATCTAAGAGAGCCGAGTGATCTGTTACTCAGAACATTCCTATCTCAGACACCTTTCTCTATTAAAAATTGTGCAAAAAAAGGCGTGAAAATCATGTCCACACTAATATTATAAAGGCGAAAGTTTATGAGTGTGTGTGTTTATATGTTTGTTACTTCTTCACGCTCAAACGACTGTACCAATTTTAATAAAATTTTGTATGGAGGTAGCTGATACCTTGGATTAATATACAGGAAGATTTTTTTATCACCATCCAAATTTTTACAGGGTGTTCTACCCATGAATATGAACAACTTTCACTATGGGACCAACTCTGAAATCACGAAAAAAAAATCAGCTGTTTCATACATTTTGGTCAACTACTTAGGTATCGAACTTTTGTATTAAACAGCTGATTTTTTTTTAGTAATAAGTAGTAGTAATACCAATGTATTACTACTATTGTTATCGTGTTAATATTGTTTTAATAATAAATATTTTAACAGATACGTCACTTCGTGAGATCTTTGTTTTTATTTTGATCGGAATACATGATCAGATATATCAGATTTGACTTGGAAAATGTATCAAATTACTATAGTTAGGTCGGCTTAGTCCAAAATGTCAGATACGTCAGTTAGTTAAACTGGCGACGATATGTATCCGGAAGACTCCCTTCACATGGACCTTTGGTAAATGCTAAACTGTGTAAATCACCTTCAAGACATCACGACAAGACGTGTGACGTACTATGTCTTGTCAGCACCAAGCCCTTGCAAGACATAGCAAAGTTTGGATCGCAGTGATCTCAGATAGCACCTTCGGGACATTTAACCCCACACATGAGCGACAGACGAACTAACAGTGAGTGGCGCACAGTAGTTGTGCAGCGACATGTGCACGCGCAGAGTGAGGGTTAACGTAGGGTTAGCAGAAAAAGTTAAAAATGAAAATAATTTCGTTGATAAAGAAAATAAAATACATACTTGCCACTAACAGAGCACAAAGCGAGGTTTAGGACTGCTAATAAGAGCCAAAGCACTCACGCTACTTTTTGCATCGGCGATCGGCGATTCAGCTGCTTTGTAGAAGCTAAATGCAGCGACCAAAATTCCACACCGCACACTTAAAAACGCCAAACGCAGCGATTCAGTCGCTTTTCGGAAGCTCGATATAGCGGCTGAACGCTACACTTCGCATACATTCGGATGCCGGTCGCAGCGATTTGGCATTTGCGCCAGCATCGGAGCAGTCGCTAAAACGCGCGATTCCGATGCACGCAGAGAGTCGCCAAAACGCGATGCAGCATCGGAGCAGTCGCTAAAACGCGCGATTCCGATACCGCGTCCGAACGCAGAGAGTCGCCAAAACGCGATGCAGCATCGATACAGCCGCAAAATCGCCGATCGCCGATGCAAAAAGTAGCGGGTGTGCTTTGGCCCGAAAACCAAGAATTATTGAAAACTCCAATAACACTTGGTTCGATTTAGGGATGCCTGGGTTGCATTCCTAAATCGGAAGTCTGGTATAGAGATAGTTTGAGTCCCGGGAAAGGACATAGGATAGTTTTTATCCCGATATTCCCACGGGATCGACACTTATGCGGGTGAAACGGCGTGGCGCTACTATTGGTAAAATTTGACCAAAAACCAACTATCTTTTTTCTGTCGCTACTATTTCCATCAGTTATCTTTAAACCAATAACTGTGGGTTTAACATGACACAAACTGCTCTAAACACTTGAGTTTTTGTAACATAGGAAAAAACAACCCCATGAATTACTGTTAAATGGCACAGTGGCAGTCCTATGGTTTTTGAAGATTGAGTCACACAGTTGCGTCGATTGATTATTAGAAATCGCTGAAAATATAAGGTTTTGTGACTAAGGGGACTACATGACCTAAAGCGCGGTCACTGTCGGACTGCATAGAAAAGAAAGAGAAGCGCGATGAAACAACGCTGGTAATTTATTGCAAAATATGAAGCAATTATCTATTTACAAAAATCTATTGTTTGGACTAAAAAAATAATTTACACTAGTGCTTTAGTATGTTGCTTGTAGAATAATCTGACAAAAAATCAGAATGATTGATAATCATTCTGATTTTTTGTCAGATTATTCTAAACTTTCTTTTTAAGGTTTTTAGAGACTTCATGATTTTTTTCTATCGTATTAAATTAGTTGCATTATGTTTTCAACACTATCTACCTAACTTAATTATATCCTGAAGAACATCATATATTTTTCTGATTTTGTTTATTGTAGTCGATGATAATATTTTATATTTTTAGGTATTTTAAAAAAAAACTTGTGTTTAGATCATGTAATCCCCTTAACTGAAAAAGAGAGGATTGGTACAAGGTTGGTGTTACAAAATTTATAATGTGGTTATCGCTGTGTCCTGCCACAGTAAATAAGTGGCATTCATCGCCACTGCTTTCAAGGAAAACATCGACAGGAAACCGGCAAAGCCTAGAACAAAAATATCGAAGATATGTGACATCCTGGTGGATATCACATATCTTCGATATGCCCAGCTTCGATGGGCCCAGGGCGTGGTGGTACTCGCCCTGGGCCCACATGGTGGATTACCGCCCACTCCTTCTCACAGAGAGGAGGCCTGTATCCCAGCAGTGGGAACATTATAAGTTTGTTGATCTCGTTAGAAAAGAGCTTTTCAAACCGAAACAGCAAAGCGGCAGAAGCAATTTTTTTCATCGTTTTTAACTATTATCTTATTTGCTGTCGCTATTAACCGTATCAGTTAACTTTCAACCCATAACTGTTCGGTTAACATGACACAAACTGTTGTCTAAATACTTGAGTTTTTGTTGACGTTTTTTTGCTAACCCTCATTTAAGTCACGGGAGAAATGCGTCCCTCTGTTTTATTATTAATAGTTATTAAAATAATAAGTCAGTTAGTTTGGATTAATTTAAGAAACATACCAAAGTACAAAGTACATTTGGGTACAATCCATACTAATATTATAAATTCGAAAGTCTGTCTGTCTGTATGTTACCTTTTCACGCCTAAACCACTGAACCGATTTAGATGTAATTTGGCATAGAGATAGTTTGAGTCCTGGGGTAGGACATAGGATATTTTTTATGCCGATATTCCCACGGGATCGACACTTATGCGGGTGAAACCACGGGGCGCAGCTAGTCATATTATCATTTTGAAACATTAACGAAATAAAAATATTGATAGCCTGTTACTATTAACAATGTGTAATTGCTATTGACGTGCCAGCATCATCATCATCTGCCTAGCCTTTTTTCTACACACATAATCAGCCTATAACGTTCCCACTGCTGGGACACAGGCCTCCTCTCTGTGAGAGGGAGTGGGCCGTAATCCACCACGCGGGCCCAGTGCGGGTTGGTGGATGTCACATGTCTTCGAATTTTTGGTTCTAGGACATGCCGGTTTCCTCACGATGTTTTCCTTCACCGTTTTGAGAGCAGTGGTAATGAAATAATTTACACAAAGTAAAGCGCCTGTCGGGGTTCGAACCTACGACCTAAAACTTGTAAGTCGTGGCTGATACCACTGGGCCACCACTGCTCTCAACCCTCTGCCTTTTGCCCTTCCCTTCCTCTGCCCTTTCTCTGCCTTTTTTCTAACTACACATAATTATGTTGGGGTCGGCTTCCAGTCTAACCAGATGCAGCTGAATACTAGTATTTTACAAGGAGCGACTGCCTACCTGACCTCGACAACCCAGTTACTGGGTACCTAATACGATACCATCAAGAAACGTTATGTAATGTTACACTGACTCTTTCTGGTTACCGTACAGTACTTTAAGAAAAATATTTGTGCATCCATACTTACTAATATTATAAATTCGAAAGTAACTCTGTCTGTCTATCTGTCTGTCTGTATGTTACCTTTTCACGCCTAAACCACTGAACACACGCATATGTGTCGATCCCGTGGGAATATTGGAATAAAAACTATCCTATGTCCTTTCCCGGGACTCAAACTATCTCTATACCAAATTTCATCTAAATCGGTTCAGCGGTTTAAGCGTGAAGAAGTAACAAACATATTAAACACACACACACACACAGTCACAAACTTTCGCCTTTATAATATAAGTGTGATAGTGTGATTATGGATAGGTAGATTCTAAGCAAACCCAGAACAAAAAGCTTAACTTGTTAATATGTCAGTGACAGCTCCAGTACAAATGGGACACTTCACCCATTTTTTGCTGTTTTGTTTACTTTTGTACCGATTATTGCCGCCAGGTGGCGGTGATGTCATATTTATGTTTATTTTGACTCCCTAGTAAATGTAGTTCACACGTCATGTTTTTGAGATGAAAATTTTTAACGAATTTTTTTCTTGCAATCGTTGTAACAATTTCTTTTGTTTTAGGGTTCCGTAGACGAATAGCGTGCAATGGAGAAGGTCTTCACTCAGTATTGGGTGTATACCGGTTGCAGAACAAGACGACTGGAAAGTCATGTCTTAGGTATTCTCTTATTAGCTAAATGGACTCGACCCAGAATTCGCGACGTGTTTGGCGCCATCACTAGCGTCCATCAGTTCCTGTAACGTACAGCTGACAGGACACGCAGGACACGATATTAAGTGTCCCATCGCTTGTGGAACACCACCTGATTTACACTCCAAGACGGAGTCGTCTATGAATCTCCACCTGAAAAGGTTTTCCTTGCTTTGGCTAACCTGGGTCCGAAGTCTATTTAAAGACTTCCAGGTTAGACAACTCTCTCTGGCTCTCTTGTTGTCTTGTGGTGACATTTGGATGGTACTAGGTGGTAATGCCACCTGCGTTTTCTTGAATTTTTTGAACTGTCATTCGAAAGAAGTACCTTCATTATTTACACCAGCTCCCAGCTACCAAAAATCAGCTAACAAATTGTCAATTGTGGGATAATTGGCGTAACATACTATCGGTAGCAATGGCTTTCATTTTGACAGTTATACACTAGATTTATTTTAGGTATAGTTTAATATTTTCTTTATAATATTAATATGTAACTTTGTAATGGTGTAACTTTAATTATTATTTTATTTATGTAATTTATATGTCAAGTTATGAATAAAAAAGATATTCTTATTCTTATTCATTGTTATGCTTAATAATAAATATTAGGGGACCCGTATGAAATTGATTAAAACTTGACATGTTAAACTTATTTTTATTATTATTATATTTCTTTTTTTCCTATTAAACGTAAATTGTATGACTGTAATAAAATTAATGTAAAATGAGGTCGTCTAAACAACCAATGCAATGGATAACAACCACCAATCAATTAAGAGTGAAATTGTAATAATATTTTAAACATAGCCAATAACATTGACATACTATACTATAAATATTGTACACCCCATGGGTATGTTGCAGAGATGCAATGAATGCTGTTAGAACTGTTTTTTTTACCTGTGACAAACAAGAAATGATTTGATTTGATTTGTTTTTTTTTACGTTGTTGAGAAGACAATATTTTCGAACATAATGAAGGTTCAGATCGTGACTGATAGTGTCAAGTACGCAATTTATACAGGGTAAAATTTTAATCACTGTTTTCCTCTTAAGGGGTTATTGTACTCATCATTATGAACAACTTTTACTATGGGACCAAACCCAAAATCGCGAAATAAAAATCAGCTGTTTGTTCTCTACATTTATGTTCGCATAACTCGTCAAAATGTAGGGAACAGCTGGCTATTTTTCGCGATTTCATGTTTAGTCCCATAGTAAAAGTTGTTCATAATGATGAGTACAATAACCCCTTAAGAGGAAAACGGTAAATTTCAGCCTGTATTAGGCCTAAATAGGAAGCCTTTTTCAGCGTTCCTACTAGCGTACTTATTAGTAAACTTTGTCGTATATCAATAGCTAATGAAAGTTTAAATTGAAACCTCAAAACCCGAGTTCGTGGTTCATAATATTCCCGGCAATATCACGTCAGTAAATTAAGAAGCTACCACATGTCTTGTCAAAACTAGAAGCTACACTACTCAAGTTACAAGCAACGCAACGTAGTGTGAACGAAACAGTTGAAGCGAGAATGTTTTTGTTGAGGTTACAAAATGGCGGCCGCATACCTCACGTGGTGCCTATTAAGATTATACTAATAAATATGACAAAGCTGAAGAGTTTGTTTGTACGTTTGAACGCGCTAATCTCAGGAACTGGCGAGCAAAACGATAAAAGTCAAAAAGAACGGTTAGTGAAAACGAAGTAGGTAATAGCGCGAGCGGGCGATTCGATGCGACGCGGTGTGTCAAGCAGCGGCAGTGGCGTAACTATAGGGTGGCATTGGGGCAAAATGCCACGGGCCCCCAGCCAAAGGGGGCCCCCCGCCCGAGAGAGCCATGAGCAAAGGAGGATCCTAACATAAGTTTATAAATGTACTTTTTTTTAAATGTGCTACAAAGAAACATGTTGTACGTTTTTCCCATTGTTTGTCTAATTTTTTGGACAGGACCTCATGCTCAGCAGTAGCGCTTGCGACCACTAGACCAACGAAGCAGTCAGGTGTTAAATTTTGTAGGGGAAAATATGAAATCTACGCGGAAGAAGTCGCGGGAGAAGTGCTAGTAAAAAAAAAAAAGTACCTATAACGTTGGTTGAGCTTCTTTACATTGAAGGGGGCCCCATCCCTTGAAATTTACCACGGGCCCCAAACGGTATAGTTACGCCACTGGTGTCAAGGGCTGAAATTTCACGCGGACGAAGTCGCGGGCAGAAGATAGCAACGTAGTGTGAACGAAACAGTTGAAGCGAGAATGTTTTTGTTGACGTTTCAAAATGGCGTCCGTATAGCTGTCAGTGTCACATGATATTTAATTTTGGTCTAACATATTGTTCATTTGGGCGTTAGGATTTGTGGTGGAGCTTGTTTGTTTATGGGTAGGTAGTGGTGTATTTTTTGGGGTTTCGTGGGTGTAGAAGAAATCCTTCTTGAAATCATTTGATTTCTATCTGTTTATCGGCTGCGGGGAGTTCTTGCGCCATATCTTCATCCCAGCGAAAGCACTAGGAAGTGGTGAAGTGCGAGCGTTTTGGGGGGACTGTCTTATGTAATTTTGACGTTTAAAAATCGCTGATTCTTAGCATAATTTATTTATTTATTTTATTATACAAAGTAAAACTTTTGATTTCTATTTTCGCATGTATTCGAAAAAGTATAGCAAAATCAGCCTATAATGTTCCCACTGTAGGACACAAGCCTCCTCTCGGTGAGAGGGAGTGGGTCGTTCCACCACACGGGCCCAGTGCGGATTGGTAAATTTCATATGTCTTCGACGTTTTGGTTCAAGGACAAGCCGGTTTCCTCCCGATTCCCTTCACCGTCTCGAAAAAGTATGAAACCTGCAAAAGCTCAATCATAGTACCTAACTAAATCGGAAAATAATTAATTAGGAAAGGTTTTTATTGAAATCTATAAATCTATGTACAGACAAATCTATAAATCTATGCACATCAAGCTACTACAATCTGTCAAATTTGTTTAATAGATTTTCAACTTTATCGCTAAAGCATGAAGTTCAAAGTTGAATGGGAAAATATGACAGTTTCGGGTAGCTTGGTGTGCTGGCGTCTGCACACATGCAAACCAAATCAAGTACTACCTTGCTGATCTGCATAGATATTCACAATCATTCGATACGCTTCCGTACCGTATCGATCATCAATCAATGTTATCGTAGGAGTCCTCCAAACGCTGTTCACAAGTTCGAAACCCGAAAATGTCAATTTAGATCAAATAGACGACCTCTGTTCTTCCGACGGCTGTTTGCTGTCGGGACAAGGAAAATCAGGTTGTCGAAATGTGTCATTTTCGATACGATAGCCTGTCTTATAGTTGTGAATAGCTATGCTGAAGTTTATTTAAAATCGTTTTTAAAAAAATATTATGGCAATGTTTTTTTTTTTATTTTGTGTTGTGCAAACTTATACCTACCTAATATTCAATTACACAATTTTCTTATTTGTTTAAAAAAAGTGGCACTCCGGGAGTGCCGACAGAAGTGAAAACTTGAACAATTAGGTACGTGTGTATTTTTTGAATCGTCATATACCTAAAAAAAAAACAAACAGAATACTTTGCCATCACTCACTGACATATCGAAAATACATGAAAACTGAGTACATCCCGAGGACAGCCGAACACATCCGAAGCGGTGTCGGTTACGGTAACAGTGGCGCGAATTCAATGGTTTTTTCCCATTTAAAAAAACTTTTTTACAAAAAAAAAAACAACCGACTTCAAAAAAAAAAAACACTACAAAGTGATAAATAACTTTAATTTCGGAAGTCGGTGTCGTTGATTCCGCATTTTCGTTTTTTGACACCGACTTCCGAAATTGAAGTTATTTATCACTTTGTAGTGTTTTTTTTTGAAGTCGGTTGTTTTTTTTTTGTAAAAAAGTTTTTATTTTTCACTTTTTAGTTGTACCTACCCCACAAAAAAGTAAACAAAAAGATCGTTAATGTAGACAATGTAGATAAATTTTTAGATTTTTGTTGATTTTTCAAAAACCGCTTGTCTGATTTCGATACAATTTTCATGGGACCATTTGGAAAGTATACCCTTTCCAACAAAAAGAATTTTTTAAATCGGTTGGCAAACGACGGAGTTATGCGCGAACAAACATAAAAAAAAAAAAAAAAATACAAACATTCGAATTGAGAACCTCCTCCTTTTTTAGAAGTCGGTTAAAAAAATACCCAACGCGCCTAAAGAAGTTTTCACTTTAAAAATCTCAGGTTCCTTAATTATTCATTAGTATTTACCACAAGTATGTGTAAGTACAGACGCCAGCACTGATGTGCTGGCGTCTGACAGTTTCGGGTAGGTTGATACCTACCCGAAACTGTCACATTTTCCCAATCAACTTTGAACCTTATGCTTTAGTGATAAAGTTGAGAATCTATTAAAGAAATTTGACAGATTGTAGTAGGTTGATGTGCTGGCGTCTGTACATTCGTCATCTGCCAACATCTGCCTAGCCTTATCCCAACTATGTTGGGATCGGCTTCCAGTCTAACCGGATGCAGCTGAATACCAGTATTTTACATGGAGCGACTGCCTATCTGACCTCCACAACCCAGTAACTGGGTAACATGATACCCCTTGGTAAGATTGGTGGTCAGACTTTCGGGCTTCTGACTACCCGTAACGACTGTCAAAGATCCACGAACGACAGCCGGGACCAACGGCTTAACGTGCTGTCCGAGGCACGGAGGGGTCTCGGTATGTAAAGATGGTCACCCATCCACGGTACCTGCATGTATAGGCACATTATGGATTGAAAAAAAGATTTGAATTGAACTGATACGAAAGTAATTACAACCAGCCTTTCGCCTACACAACATACAGAACCCTTTGCAAATGTGCCCACTTCGAACTTTTTCGGTGTTTATGAGTTAGGTTGGCATTTGACAGCGACACTGTCAAAGTTAACGGAAGCGTTGGATTTCCGGTTTGCAAAACTGCGGTAATCTAATGAAACGACCCTTTTTTATTAAAATTACACACAACTTTTAATTCAATCTACTTAGGAAATTAATATTTTGGCATCTAAGCTGACGTTTTATGGAAGTTATTTGAAAATAAGCTTCTGCAGTATGACAGTACTAAAATACTAAAAAATATAAGACTCGCGAGATCTTGACGGTATGTTTTAAGTTTTCTAGTAATTATAGGTACTAATTCTACCACCGTTTAGTAATAATATTCAGCCTATAATCTTCCTACTGCTGGGACACAGGCCTCCACTCTGTGAGAGGTAGCGGGCCGTAATCCATCACGCGCGCCCAGTGCGGGTTGGTAGATGTCACATGTCTTCGAATTTTTGGTTCTAGGACATGCCGGTTTCCTCACGATGTTTTCCTTCACCGTTTTGAGAGCAGTGGTGATGAAATAATTTACACAAAGTAAAGCGCCTGTCTGGGTTCGAACCTACGACCTACAACTCGTAAGTCGCGGCCGATGCCACTGGGCCACACTGTTTAATAATACCGCGGGATAATTGCACAACGTTATACACTAAAAGCAACAAAGGCTTTCATTTTGACAGATTCAAATAACATTCATTAGAGCAGTGGTGGCCCAGTGGTAACGGCCACGTATTACGAGTTGTAGGTCGTGGGTTCGTACCCAGGCAGGCGCTTTACTTTGTGTAAATTATTTCATCACCTCTGCTCTTAAAACGGTGAAGCAAAACATTGTGAGGAAACCGGCATGTACTAGAACCAAAAATTCAAAGACATTTGTGACATCTAGCAACCCGCACTGGGCCCGCGTGGTGGATTACAGCCCACTCCCTTTCGAAGAGACGAGCCTGTGTCATAGCAGTGGGAACATTATAGGCTGATATTTTAGTTACCCCGCTGCTTTACCAAGTAGGTAGGTAAGCTCAGTTTTAGCATCAAGCTACCCGAAACTGTCAAATTTTCCCAATAAACTTTGAACCTTATGTTTTGGCGATAAAGTTGAAAATCTATTAAAGACATTTGACAGATTGTAGTAGCTTGGTGTGCTGGTTTCTGGACCTATTCAGTTAAAAAAAGAGAAGAAAACCACAATTTTTATATAAAATTCGCTTTGTAAAATAAAGGATGTAAAGAAAGCAAGGAATCCTTACTCGATTTACATTTTAGATAAACAAACAAGCCATAAATAATAATTAAACAAAAAAAAGTTTATTCCTCAATAATTATAATCGGTTTCTGATTACCGAACATTGAATATATATTGGTATGATATCAGTAATCTTCAGTTTTGCCGCAAAACCGAAAAGTATTATACAAAATGTGTAAACGTTTGCGTATGAATGAGACGAGCAGTAACATCTATACTGAAACTCAAACTCGAACACTTTTTTTAATATTTTTATTGCTGGATGGACCTGCTCCTGGCCTCCATCACGCCTGATGGAAAGCGATAGATGAGGTCTATGATGGAACGAGCGTGCCCAGAAGATGCCTCTTCACTCTTGCTTTCAAGGCAGAAGGTATTTGCTCTCATGTGGTAAGTAGATGTAAAGCTGCGTCTACACTAGACGACGAGCCTAGCTCGAGCCGAGCACAAATTCATGTTGTGTGGACCGACTTACAAGCCTCGGACGAGCACGCCTCGCCATGTGAATTCGTGCTCCGCTTGTGCTCCACTCGTGCTCGGCTCGCCCAGCGTAGACGCAGCTTTAGACTCAAGAGATTCTGACATGAACCCTGTAGGGGCACAGCAACCAACAAAATCACACTAATATTATAAAGGCGAAAGTTTGTGAGTATGTGTGTGTGTGTTTATATGTTTGTTACTTCTTCACGCTCAAACGGCTGCACCAACTTTGATAAAATTTTGTATGGAGGTAGCTGACACCCTAGATTAACATATAGGCTACTTTTATCCCGATATTCCCACGGGATCGACATTTACGCGGTTGAAATCGCGGGGCGCAGCTAGTAATCAATATATTAAAATGATTTTACATTTCGTTTATTTTGTATTCATAAAACAATATAACTTACTAAATACTTAAATAATATTAAAATGTATCATAATAAACACCCAGTGTTCTTCCTCCTCTCTCCTACTATCTATGCTGTGCCCGACAGGGTCCATAATTGTGACTAATATAATTATTTCTCTACCAACTATAAACATTATGGTACGCAATAAAGAATTGAGAATTGACTAATATGTTGTGGTGGCAGACGAAGCAAATATTATGTTCCAAACAACTGTAATGTTTTATGACAAGCAATTTGCAAAACGTAAAATGCCTGCTTGTGTTCGAAACCCGTTGCCCGGCTGATAAAGTAATATGCATACAATAAGGGGCGAGCCTATTGCCATTAGCGGGCACAAATCCATACTCCGGGGTGCTACTGCGAAATTCCTAATGGAAATCCCAATAACTCTGCCTGACTCGACCTGAGAATCGAATCCAGGACCTCATACTCAGCAGTAGCGCTTGCGACCACTAGAGCAACGAGGTAGTCAAAAATAAAATATTTACAAAGCGGTTTGATTTTTGCGGTAAGAACAAGACACGCTCTCTATAGTGTGTTATTAATACTCTAAAGTCTAAGGTATTCACGTATCCCGACTCTTATTAATCCGACGTATAAATACTTCGGCGCTATAACGAATAATTCAGTTTTTGGGGCCACCATCATTTTGGTCGATACGTGGATTTTTCCGAAATAAGATCAGACTAAGTAACAGAGAGCAGTGGTGGCCAAGTGGTAACGGCCGTGACTTATGACTTGTAGGTCGTAGGTTCGAACCCAGACAGGCGCTTTACTTTTTGTAAATTATTTCATCACCACTGCTCTCAAAACGGTGAAGGTAAACATCGTGAGGAAACCGGCATGTCCTAGAACCAAAAATTCGAAGACATGTGACATCTACCAACCAGCACTGGGCCCGTGTGGTGGATTACGTCTCACTCCCTCTCACCGAGAGGAGGCCTGTGTTCCAGCAGTGGGAACATTATACGCTGATTATGTATTATGTAAGTAACAGAGAAATGAAAGAAATTTCGAGAGCATTTTAATAATTCTTTATGTTTCGTTTTCGTTCTAGTTAAATGCCAGGATAAATTTCTTCCTAATCTATGTCTTTATTTAATTTTGTAAAACATGAAACGTTTATCTTCTCTTGACTGTACTTGCCTGTCAAAAAGAGTAACCTAGAATAAAGTGGTTATCCACTTTATGCTAGGTTACTACATAGTTCTAGGTAAGTTGCAAAATATTAAAACAGAAGAAGGACTAGCAGGGGATCGAGGAGGGGGGGGGGTGGAGGGGGGGCTCAGGGGATCAGATCGGAATAAATCGAATCCATACTAATATTATAAATTCGAAAGTAACTCTGTCTGTCTGTCTGTATGTTACCTTTTCACGCCTAAACCGCTGAACCGATTTAGATGAAATTTGGTATAGAGATAGCTTGAGTCCCGGGAAAGGACATAGGATAGTTTTGATCCCGATATTCCCACGGAATCGAGACTTATGCGGGTGAAACCGCGGGGCGCAGCTAGTTCACCATATTTTAACCGAAGTATGCAGACTTTTTGGTATCATTAAAGTAATATGCTACTGCTCGCTACAAGTTAAGTAGCAGTACCCATTTTGCTGTATTTTTATCACGGTGACAGCTATTCTCGCAGTCTTCCTACACAATGGTAGCGAAAACATTAATGATGTCCAATTTCTTACCAAGTTTAGAGTTTGTTTTTTTGGACTTGGCTTGTCTTTAATACTTAATAATATAAGCTAACATATAAACTATAATAATATGTACAATTATATGAAAAAATAAACAAAATCAACAATAAAAAAATAATCATAGGGCATCAAAGAATTCATCCGCATCGCTGTCAACAGGAACAGTGCCCAAAAGGCTGGCAGCATTGCCACGTTGTATAGCAATGCTAATTCTTTGGCCAAGAAATAGGCCAGCCCTCTGGTCACGTGAAGAGTCGACTAACCACTTGGCGATATCTCGAAACACCAAGTCTTACCAAGTTGGTCAAAAACATCAATGCCAAAACAGGACATTCCCTCCATTCCACAAACCAAGGCCACCCCATCAAAAAGATCACAAAAGATAGTGCAGTAACGTAACAAAAAACTCTTTATTTTAAACATGCAGAAATAAGTAAAAAATATAACATCCACCATAACCTTCCATTACCTCGAAGATGTTATCTAGACTCTGTTTATTTACCGCAGTTCGATTATTACCGAGCTCGTAATATTTCGGAGATGATTTATTATTTGAGTGATCCGACGGTATTACGAAATACGAGGTTTTTTTTTTGTTTGTTAAATTAGCGGACTTTAAATTTAATTTTTAAAGTTTTTTTATGTTTTTCTTGACTGTGTCTCTTCTGTACCTACGACTCATACTTAATGCGAAGCATTTGAGACTGGTTTACGATCGAATTATTTTTTTGCTTCCTTTTTGCAACTGTTTCTATTGTTATAGGTACTCCTGCTAGTAAGTAAGAACCTTATTATATTTATATACCATTGTATAGATAATTTAATGGAGATTAATTCTGTACTTTTCAAAAATTGATTTAATGCAGTAGAAACGAAAAAAACATCAAAATATTTCTAAAAAAATCCCGTCTATCAAGTGTGAAACCTAAAAACATTGTAACTTGCGAAAACATCAATTAATTGAGTCAATTTTTTATTAATAGATTCGTTTCACCCATAGGAGGAACCGTATTGAAAATGGCTCTTTTATTCAAAGTAATTTAATTATAATTAATAAAAAACTAATATAATATCCATGGTTTTTATACGATCAAATAGTCGTATACTTTCGGATTTTCAAATTTTTTTTGTTAATATAAAACAAATGATATAATATCTACTAGTAATTGTATTATATCAGGTCTTATAATCATCTTTTTTATATCATATTAAATTGCGTTATGACAAGCTTATTATGCATGACAAAACCGTCTGTGTTGCATTGCATTGCAGTTTTATGAACTTTGTAGAGATCGTATCTACTGCATGCTTTTAATTATTAGTCTCATTAAAACTAATTATTATTATGTATTTAATTAATATCATAAATGCGATTCATGTTTTACATCATATTGTTATAAATGTACCTATATTCCGTAGTGTAGAGGGTTTTTCAGCAATCATATAAGTATTGCCGGTAAGTGCAGTCAGGGAAACCAATTTTGTATATATTATTAAGATTGTTAGCTTTTTAAATTATGTAAATATTTAAATCTTTAATAATTTTTTTACCGACATCACTCATCATCTGCCTAGCCTTTTCCCAACTATGTTGGGGTCGGCTTCCAGTCTAACCGGATGCAGCTGAATACCAGTATTTTACATGGAGCGACTGCCAATATGACCTCCACAACCCAGTTTCTGGGTAATACGATAACCGGCTTGGTAAGACTGGTTGTCAGACTTTCGGGCTTCTGACCACCCGTTACGACGAATGACAGTCGGAACCAACGGCTTAACGGGCTTTCCGAGGCACGGAGTGGTCTCGGTATGTAAAGATGGTCAGTATGGTCACCCATCCACAGACCAACGGTGGCAAGCATAGCTTAACCTGATTGATCGACCTGTGCGGCTATATATTATTTAGCCACGGGTTCCTCATCAACTTTAATTGACTGTATGTAGACATAATACTTACTATAGATATGACAACTCTTTTTTTACAACAGTCCTATGCAATTGCTACAAAATTGTCACGTCTGTCAGTCTGTAAAAGCAAAATAATTCCCTGACATTTTATTTATTTCATCACTAGCTGACCCAGCGACCTTCGTACCGCCTCAGAATTAAATAATGTGACAACGTTCAATAGACACGTGGCGCCATCTATTATCATAATAACGTTATTGTTGTTTTCCTCGGGAACAGCACTTTTTTTCGGGATGAAAGGTACCCTATGTCCGTTTCTGTACACCCGACCACGTATATGCAAAATTTCAGGATGATCGGTTCAATGGTTTAGGCGTGAAAAGGTAACAAACAAACCTACTTTCGCATTTATAATATTAGTTACGATTTTTTACAGGGTGTTACAGAAAGGGTATATCAATACAAACGGGTTGAAGAGTGTATCTGGTCTAGAATCTCTGTACAAAATTTCAGCTCAAAAGCATTAACTTTGAAAATGCTTAATATTTTTTTATTAAGTATTGATCCAAACAGCAAACTCCTGTAGTGCACAGGGAGATGGTAGATAATCAGTTTTTCAACTTTTCTGAAAAAAGTGTTTTTTTTTTTGAGTTAATCGTTGTTTAGATCTAGGTGTGCGATATGTCGTCACACTCAGCTTAGAAAGATTTCACAGCTCTCCGCAAAACTAAATTTGATAAAAATTTGCATAGATGCCCCTGGTAAATATAGACCTAAATTGTGTAATCTTTACCCCAGAACATACAAAACTTCACAAAATATTAAAAGAACGCAAATCATTACACCTTACTTACCATATTTTTTCTCCCCCATTTTTTTGTCATGACATGAATCATTTACCAATAATCTTTACCAAGCGCTAAAAAATTAAGATCCAATGAAACAGATAAAAAATATCCTCTTTCAAACGAATACAGACGCAGATAAAAATCACTCATAAAAACTCTCATCATTTTATTGATTTTGCAAAACAAATGACCATCGTGTCGCCCGATAGCAATTTAAAAATATAAAGTTTCATTGCGAAGTTGATAATTTCACATTTCTTGTGTTATTTTGTTACTGTTGAATGTAAAAAGAAACATGTTGTATGGTTTATAGGCAGGATGACACCTTGTCTTTGCCTGGTGAAAAAAAGGTTGTATGATTTGGGTTCTGTATCTTAGAATTATTTTGCTCTTCGCGGTGCTGATTGATTTTTCAACGTTAATCGTCGACAGAATGAGGAAAATGTCAAGAGGAATGTTTTAAATATGAATGTCGATGGCTTTAAGAGTAGGGGAAGACCATTGAAATGATGGATGAACAGTGTGAATGATGATGTGGTTAGAAAGGGGATGACTACTGAAATGACGACTAATAGAGAAGTATGGAAGAAAAATTCATGTTGCGCTATCCCAAATAAATTGGGACAATGTAATCCCCCATTTCGCAAGATTGATAATACCTATTTCGCTCATTTGGAGAAACATTGACGTAAGTGCTATTTTTATTTTAAGTCTTTGCTTTCCTAACATAAATACGCTTTCTAAGTGCTTTGTCATATTTAACTCATTTTTGGAAAAAAATGCAGTTACGTCAATGATTCTCCAAATGGACGATTTATCTTCAACAAAATTTTATCTCCTCGCTCACGGAACCCCAAAAAAAAAGTCAACCACAGTCGAGACACTTCATTTAATGTCAATTATTATACTACTAGAGTCCTCGACTTTGCCTCAACAAAGAACTGTTTGCATCTGCCATTTTTTGCCCCAAGACTGTACAAAAGAATCATGTATTGATTCCTTGAGGCGTTAAATTTTCATCTCGAACCGACCCTTAAGATTTCAATGGAGTCTTTGACATTTTAAAATTTCTATTCATTGAAAGATGTAGGTAGGTAAACTCATAGAATAATGTGTGGAGATGCGACACTCTCGCTCCGAATGCATTCTAAATGCCTACAGCTTTTGGGGCACAGAAAACCATCGACACAGTCAGGGTTGTAACGACATGCTCGTCGGTCGTGGACAATATTGATAAGTTGACAATCGGAGTTTTTGTGCGAGCGCGTACCATAGAGGAGAAATCAGTCTGAGGAACTGACGAATCTGTGCCAGAATGGGCTGACTGAAAGCGTTTTAACCTGAACCTAATCATTCCAAACTTCTTAGGCAATCGATCTCATTACGTCAGCGCCGGCTGTCGCTGAAAACCAGCGCTGGGGCTCTGTCCTGCATAGGGTCGCAGCATAATGCTGAGCGATAGCCGTTTTGCTTGGATGTGACGCATGTTTCCCCCTACCTTTTTATTTTATTTTTTGTGTTTTTGTTCTTTTTGCGTCATTTTCACCGCAAATAAACGTATTTTCTTTCTTTCTTTCTTTTATCTTGAGGCCGTAACACCATACCACCACCCACGATACGGAATTTTGTCTGACCATCTAACTGAATATGTCATGGCAGTCTTTAGGTACAGTTAGGTGGGTAACAGTTACGTAGTCTGTCTCCAATTGATGTTAGTTGAAGTTTAAAAAATATCAACTTTAGGAGAGTGTAAATTATGTTGATATATTAAAATGGCTATACGAAACTGCCAAATTTTCCCAATCAACTTTGAACCTTATTATTTAGCAATAAAGTCGAAAATCTATTAAAGAAATTTGTCAGATTCTAGTAGCATGATGCGCTGGTGTCTGTACTATGGAAAAGTCATAATTGAAGTTGAAGAGCAAACTGAACCATAAATGTAGGTATTAATGTTATATTTCCATAAACACATATTTGTTTACATTTTTGGAAACTCAATTGCGAACGCAGTTTAGGTAACTATTTTGACTGCGTTACCGTGCACACAAATAAAATTCGCTTCTACACGGTATTCTTAATCTATGGTAAGTAAAAATGCCGTTGAAGTCTATATTGTTATTTGGATGTATAATATGTGATTCGATTTGTAATAATATTGTTTTGAATGAAAGAATTTGGAGTAGATTTTACGGTGTGAGGAGTGAATTTTAGTATTTATGGATCACGACATTTCGCATGTTCTTTGGGGCAGAAAAGACGGACAATGGCATTACCCAGTACCTACGGTTAAAGATGTTTATTTCTCAAACGAATTACAAATTTACTGAAAGAGAAAAGATAAACAGGGGGGTAATTGCGTAACACATTAATAGAAGCAAAGTTTCTGAACTTAGTCTTGTATTTTCACGCTTGTTAGAGGTTGAGAGGTGGAGTTTCCCTGTTTGATCGAATCACTGGAGTGGCGACCGCGTACCAGAAGACGTAGCGTTGGAAGGCCTCCCACCAGGTGGACCGACGACCTTGTGAAGGCCGCAGGAACTCGTCAGATGCGAGAAGCTCAAAACCGGTCGAAGTGGAGGTGCTTGGGGGAGGCCTATCTCCAGCAGTGGACGTCTTTCGGCTGAAATGATGATGATGAGAAATTCTAATATTTTGTGAGCATATCTTTTGAAGAAGAGTGTAGGATAGTAGCTTATGGCGTTCTGTAGTTTCTACCCATCCGAATAATAAATAAAATAATAAACCATTTATTTTCCGGTTACAAAGACCCATAGATACATACCTTAACCTAAGTATACATAATAATATAGTAACAATTTTGTTAGTAAATAAAACTTAAAAACTATGTTAGTATCACTTAGTTGCACTAAGTCTTTGTGCGTTCCGGTGGCACTTGTCCGCGAAAGCGGCGGAATACCACATCCTGCGGCCAAAAGCTTTCTTCCATCACCAGATGCAAGTAGCATGAGAGATATTCCTCTTATAGATGGAGCATCCACAAAACACAGTATGACAAAGTCAAACTTCAACACTAATCTGCGGGAAAACTGCGTAACACAGAAACTGTAGCAATGGCTTTACTTTTGACAGTTCAATAACTTGATGTCTTACGGCCAGTTTGTTCATCAACAACAAAAGTAATCAGTCAAAGTATTGACTTTCACTTGACCTTTACTGACACTACGGCAAATGTGTTTCTTCATTCAAGTATCAGCTAAAATAGTACAGAAACTAACCGTTACTTTGACTTTTGTGACGTTATTTTGGCTGTTACTATTGATGAAGAAACTAGTCGTGAATAACTGTATTTTTTGTGTACCATTTTTACCTGAATTTATTCGAATGTTAGTCTGACTTCAGGCGAACAAGAACCGTTGGTAGGTACTACCAGGACTACTATGATTACCGATTCATCCAACATACAGTGTGAGTGCGGTGCTTCTGAACAGACCATGCCCTATCAGAGTGTCCTGAATATCCGTTCACCTACACCTTTGATCTGAACAACGCCTCTGACGCCGCAATAAGCATAGCCACCTACTGGGCCCAAACAATATAAACAATATTATGTAGATGTGAGCAGTGGTGGCCAAGTGGTAACGGCCGCGACTTACGAGTTGTAGGTTCGAATCCAGACAGGCGCTTTACTTTGTGTAAATTATTCCATCACCACTGCTCTCAAAACGGTGAAGGAAACATCGTGAGGAAACCGTCATGTCCTAGAATCAAAAATTCGAAGACATGTGACATCTGCCAACCCGCACTGGGCCCGCGTGGTGGATTAAGGCCCACTCCCTCTCACTGAGAGGAGGCCTGTGTCCCAGTAGTGGGAACATTATAGGCTGATTATGTTTATGTATGTAGATGTTTTAGAGTCGAAACGAAAAGATGAAAAAGACAACTTTTTATTGCTGAATGGGCCCACTCTTGACCTCGATCACTCCTGATGGAAAGCGATGGATGAGGTCTATGATGGAACGAGCGTGCCCAGAAGATGCCTATGGCACTGGAACTCCCACGCATCGACGAACACAGCAGGCTGCTTGGATGGGAGGGTGGTCACAAACCAGGCGGGCATTAACCCTACCACTGCAAGAAAAGAATTGGCCAATCAAATAATGTGTTGGGTGTGAGTGTCCAGGATGCGCCGAGCGCTCAGTTCAGTTGAATAACTGGCGGAACAAACTGCACGACACGAGGTTTCTTCATGCATCCCAAAAATCATCTATCATTTACAATTAAGGTTTCTTAACTTTAGAATAATTTCTATCTCACAACAGTTTGCTGAAAACAATTTAAACTTTTAACACAACAATCCATCTTCTGCATTCTCAATTCAAACACCAAACCATGTTATCTGAATACAAGACACCTGTCAAATATGTATGCATAACTGTAACCTACTCCATTATTATCAGGTACTTCATTAAAGTACCATTTACCAGTACACACCTGGCATCAAAAATCAAACCTTGTACACACGGCGACACACCAAGCTATATATTTCCAGGTTTAGCTGGCCTTGCATTGTATAGGTTTTTCGTATAATCAGAACTCAGCTTATATTGGTTATGTATACCTTGATGTGTAACTGACATAGGTCGTACCTACATGATCGATTTACTCAACCAAACCCACGGCACAAGCTCTCAACAAAAATGCCTATTGTCATTTTTGAATGGAACGAAAAAACATGGCGGTCAAAAAAAAATGGCGGCCAAAAAAAAATGTAAACGGATATGTCAATTATTTAGGTTTGTCCAAATTTTCGGTTTTGAAACTCGCCAATTTTTTATTTTGTTGTTAAAAGTATTAAATTTCAACTTTGGGCGTTTGGTGAGCATTTCGCGAAATTGTTAATGAAGTAACATAATATTTTTGTAAGAAACTTATGCAATTATGGTTTAGGAATTTTATTATGCGTCTTTCTAAATTTCTTTTTTTGACGTTTTAAAAGAAAGTTTTTTGTTTTGTTAGCCTATATTGTGACCCACAGCTGGCCTGTTTGCTGGCTATTTTTACTTAGGCAAATAAAATTAGGTTTTTCAATCACGGTTTACCTAAATGTTACGAGGTTTTTGATAACTAGAAAAGCTTACATTGAATATGTATTGAAATGACGGCTAAAAGAAATATTTATTTATTTATTTTCCATCTTACATCTACCATTACAGGGAAACCTATTGCGATAGTGTACAAATCTAAACTTATTACTAACTCATTATTATTATAATAAAACTAGCTGCGCCCGCGGTGTCACCCGCGTAAATGTCGATCCCATGGGAATATCGGGATAAAAACTATCCTATGTCCTTTTCCGGGACTCAAACTATCTCTATACCTTTCATCTAAATCGGTTCAGTGGTTTAGGCGTGAAGAAGTAACAAACATATAAACACACACACACACACACTCACAAACTTTCGCCTTTATAATATTAGTGTGATGTGATTTTGTAACTTATATATGTTCCATGCAAAATTTGTTAAAAACTTGAGCAGTATACTGGCACTTTGTATAGGTTACAAACCATGTGTTCTTTGTGAACTCACTCAGAGAACAACAGAATAGGTCCGTGTGCTATGAGGTTGAGATTGCGGAGTGCACGCGTCAGTGGCGCCTCAACGAGCGCGCGGCTCCGCCAGCAACCGTGGCGGTCGTCGTTGCCACACGTAGGTACCTGTCCGGAACACACAAACCTATGTGCCCTAATATGCATTAAACACTATGTACACACAAATTTGAGCAGTATCCACACAATGGGTGCCTGAAGACAGAGGGCGCCGTCGAGGCCGACCCAGAAAGGGATGGCGAGATGACCTGGGGCCCAAATCTGCTATAACAATAGTGTCTGAATGGTCTATCATTGATTTCATAATTGTTGATTTTTCCAAGTTTGGTAATCTACTAATATAATGGCGTCATTATGACTTTCCAATGGTCAACCATTGATACTCCATTGACGCGTACCACGAAGGCTAGGTTCGAGGTGGCGCGGGAAAAGAGTTCCTGGAAGAATTTGGGGGAGGCCTGTGCCCAGCAGCGGGACAGTATAGGCTAGCAAAAAAAAAAAACATTATGTACAGACGCCAGCACATCAAGCTACTACAAACTGTCAAATGTCTTTAATAAATTTTCAACTTTAGAGCTAAGACATAAGGTTCAAGGTTGATTGGGAAAATTTGACAGTTTCGGGTAGCTTGATGTGCTGGCGTGTGTACCTTCCCTCTAAGTACTTTGAATAATATCATCATTTCAGTCAAAGTCCTTATGGTAAGCCGGATCACACACTACAAGTACTACTTAATAACAATTCCCAACGAAGTTACCCCAATAATATAATACGAGTATCTTGCATGACACAGATGCGTATTAGTATTTATACCTACCTATCATGTACCCGAGGAAGAGAAATTATTTCCCTTGGTTAATAATGTACCCGGATCACAAGAGTGTACCCATAGAGTAAAGTAATGTTCATTATACTTGTGTAAGAAGAGACGAGAGTCCCATAGAAAAAGATGAAAAACCTAGCTTGTATGAAACTTGTACTAAAACTAAGTAAATGATAAAACTAAATAAATAACGACATAGCAAAAAATACACAGACTATGCACAGACTGCAGATGTTAAAGCGAGACAGCGATAGCCGCCATTATGTTTAGTACACGTTTCATAGTTTCTTTTTTTATTAGACAGTTGCGTCAGACTGAATGTACCTACCTACTTAGATACTTATTCCATTGTTTTAGGACATACTTTATCTGAGCAATAAACATTTGAAACTTTTAAACATTAATTTCATAGCTAACATCGATCAATACGTAATTGTAAAAATGAGTGTAGATATAGGTAGTTTTAAATTTTCAAATTTTCCCAATCAACTTTGAACCTTATGCTTTTCTAATAAAGTAGAAAATCTATTAAAGAAATTTGACAGATTGTAGTATATAATAGCTTGATGTGCTGGCGTCTGTACATACATTACATAATTTAACCATCACAATTTCTCTCACCTTCAAAGAAAGAAAATTACCTCAATTAAGACAACAAACCAGTATTTATTACTGTAACACATCTACATAAAAAGATATAAATTTTGACCACACAGAAAAACTAATAATTTACTCTCAAGCATAGATAAAGCGGTGTCCACACTGCCTTCTTATCACCGGATTTAAGTGAGAACTCGGCTTTACGTGGTGATTATTGTTGGTTGTGTAAATGATATCTTTATTTTTGACAAGTTTATTGTTTTTTTTTTTTTAAGTTATAAAACAATGGGAGATTTCTCTTAGTTGGACGGTTTCTTGGTTCTGGGAAAATTACCATCAAAAAGGTGGTCAGTCAATATATTAATATTTAATACATTAATTTGCTACCTACAAAATTAATGCCATAGGGTACTCGTTGGGCTCGACCCCTTTTACAGCGCCCCGCAGTTTCGCCCGCGTAAGTATCGATCCCGAGAGAATATCGAGATAAAAAGTATCCTATGTGCCAATCCCGGTTATAATCTATATGTGTGCCAAATTTCATCCAAATCCGTTCAGTAGTTTTTGCTTGAAACCTCCTCACAAACTTTCGCATTTATAATATTAGTGTGATAGTGTGATTAGTGTGACTAGCTGCGCCCCGCGGTTTCACCCGCATAAGTGTCGATCCCGTGGGAATATCGGGATAAAAACTATCCTATGTCCTTCCCCGGGATTCAAACTATCTCTATACCAAATCTCATCTAAATCGATTCAGTGGTTTAGGCGTGAAAAGGTAACATACAGACAGACAGACAGACTTACTTTCGAATTTATAATATTAGTATGGGTATAGTAGGAAGTAGGATATTAGTAATGAGTAGGATGATTGGAACCACTGGAAGTAGGAAGGAAAGACAGAACCACGTGCTATGGACCTTTCAAGATCTTTTGTTTCCCCTAGATGCATACATCTATGCATAGCAGAGGTGGCCCAGTAGAAGTGGCCGCGACTACAAGTCGTAGGTTGTAAGTTCAAACCCAGACAGGCGCTTTCACACATCATCAGCCTATAATGTTCCCACTACTGGGACACAGGCCTCCTCTAGGTGAGAGGGAGTAGGGCGTAATCCACCACGCGGGCCCAGTGCTGGTTGGCAGATGTCACATTTCTTCGACTTTTTGGTTCTAGGACATACCAGTTTCCTCACGATGTTTTCCTTCACCGTTTTGAGAGCAGTAGTGATGAAATAATTTACACAAAGTAAAGTGCCTGTCTGGTTTCGAACCCACGACCTACACCTCGTAAGTCACGGCTGTTACCACTTGACCACCACTGCTCTACTTTGCATAAACAGGTGCTTTACTTTGTATAATTTTTTTCATCACCACTACTCTCAAAACGGTGAAGGAAAACATCGTGTGAAAACTAACATGTTCTAGAACCGAAAATTCAAAGACATGTGACATTGCTGACCGCACTGGGCCCGCCTGACGGATTACGGCCCACTCCTTCTCTCAGAGAGGAGGTTTGCGTCCAAGCAGTGGGAACATTATAGGCTCGTTATGCATAAATCTATGATAGAATAAGAAAAGTGTGTCCACGGTTATAGGAGCCTTTCCCTGGGATTATAATCCGGGAAATCTATTCGATGTAAGTAATAATCTTTCATCCAATATTTCGAGCTAAGAAATTGGATGTTGCTATTTTGGGTCAGCCAATCACAACCGAGATGCGACAGCGGATATAAAGATCAATTGATCAATGGATTCTAGGAAAACGGGGTTACTGAATATTAATGTCCTTTATATTCGGTAACTAATACCTACGTAAATAGGTCGTAAGGAAAATATTAAAGAAAAATATTTAGGTATGGATGGAGTATATACCAAATTCGTTACTGTACGTAAGGACCTTAATTAAAAAAAAACCAATACATAAAGTAAGTATCATCAGAGATCGGATATTAGGATGCATATTTACCTAAAGTAATTTTTTTGAGCGGCTTCTCAAAATATTTTTTCTGTAAAAAAATCTGATTCTACAGGATGTTACGGAAAGGGTATATCAATACAAACGGGTTGAAGAGTGTATCTGGTCTAGAATCTCTGTACAAAATTTCAGCTCAAAGCATCAACTTTGAAAATGCTTAATATTTTTTTTATTTCGACATCACGGCGCTGCACTGGCGCGCGGCGGCGTGATGTGCGTGTACTAGGCGCACAGACACACTATAGATAATGGATAATGACCCTCGTAGTGCGGTGACACGTTTGTTATGATTTCAATTTAATTTGGGAGCGGTGAATGCTGTTGCGAATCCCGCACCCCCGGCTATAGGTAGAGGTGGAACACCGCGGTGGTTTTAGCCGGTAAGAGTCCGGCATGCCCCTCTGTCACCCCCACGATAGAGGAAGCTCATGAGGATTTCCACCGTGAGAAAAAAAAAAAAAAAACTAAGGTGTTAATAAACTATCGAAACAAAAAAATATTAAGCATTTTCAAAGTTACTGCTTTTGAACTGAAATTTTGTACAGAGATTCTAGACCAGATACACTCTTCAACCCATTTGTATTGATATACCCTTTCCGTAACACCCTGTATAGTCAGAAAAAAACACACTCCGTTGGTCTAGTCGGAGGATCCTCCCTTTCTATGCATGATGAGTGAACTTTACACTCTCATACCTCTAAACCATCAACCACTCACAAAGTCAGACTCTGAGCTGCTATTGAGAAATTCCAGATAGAAAAACCCATTAATAAAACATTGTTCGACCCGGGATTCGAACCCAGGACCTCATGCTCAGCAGTAGCACTTGCGACCACTGGACCTACGAGGCCATCACTAAGAAAACCATTATTTACTTCAATATACAGTAAGAAGACGTTGCGTACCCTTAAACCACCATAATGTACATATTACCGAGGAAAGACGGTAAATTACTACCATGTAATAAAGAGAAAACTACGGAAAACGCAGCAGGGCGCAACACTATTATTAAAATATGAAATTTTCTGATATTTGGAGGCAAAAACATTGTTTATTAAGTCAGTTTTTGAGATGGAACTGCAGAGACATAAGCTTTTATAAAAAGTAACTAGCTTCTGCCCGCGACTTTGTCCGTGTGAAATTTCACCCTCCCCCATTTACCCTCTTAGGTGTGAAATTTCGAAAAACCCTTTCTTATTGAATGCTACTACTCTTCACAAAGAACACACCGTGGCGTGTATTGGTTTTCAGAATAGGTAGGCACTAGGCCGGGTCTAGTCTAGGCAAACGCGGTCACTAATCAGAAAAAAAAGTGAGGTCAAAAGTGTAGTTATTTGAGTTATAGGCATGCCTACTTAAGGGTGATAAATTGCGAAGGTCGAACGTCATGGTATTAAGCGTGAGACGTACGTATTTTTAATTTTTAACCAACTTCTAAAAAAGGAGGAGGTTCTCAATTCGAATGTTTGTATGTTTTTTTTTTTTTTTTTTTTGTGTTTGTTCGCGCATAACTCCGTCGCTTGCCAACCGATTTAAAAAATTCTTTTTTTGTTGAAAAGGGTATAGTTCCCAAATGGTCCCATGAAAATTTTATCGATATCGGACAAGCGGTTTTTGAAAAATCAACAAAAATCTAAAAATTTATCTGCATTGTCCACATAACGATTTTTTTGTTTACTTTTTTGTGGGGTAGGTACAACTAAAAAGTGAAAAATAAAAACTTTTTTACAAAAAAAAAACAACCGACTTCAAAAAAAACACTACAAAGTGATAAATAACTTTAATTTCGGAAGTCGGTGTCAAAAAACGAAAATGCGGAACCAACGACACCGACTTCCGAAATTAAAGTTATTTATCACTTTGTAGTGTTTTTTTTGAAGTCGGTTGTTTTGTTGTATTAACTTGAACGAGTAAAGACCAATGACAATGTGCGAATAGTACGGGAGCCGAGTAGGCCGTCAGGCGACTGCCTACTGCCGCGCGTGTTTGTATGAAGATTTTGTTTTTTTGTTAGGTATGATAATTTAGTGAGTTTCTTAATTGTGGGGCACACACACTAAAATGTAATTGACAGGCTTATGTTGATATATCGGGATAGGCACTGCTTATATGCCTAATGCAATGCACGCCACTGGGGGTCGCGAGAACGTACAATCCTTCTGCAACCCCCGACTGCCTTCAGCAACCCCCGACTGCTTTCCGCAACTCCCGACTGCTTTCCGCAACCCCCGACTGCCTGCCGCAACCCCCGACTGAGGACTATCTGTCCTGGGTTGATATAGGAGTTAGGTTCTGCGCTTTCATCTCCCTCTCGACACTGGACCAACATGTAGCGGGGGTCTTCCTCTTCCCCGGCGGTTCGCGTACATACATGAAGCTATATTTTCCAGGTTTAGCTGACCTCGCATAGTATAGGTTTATCGTCTAATCAGAAGTTAGCTTATGCTGGTTATGTAAAGCTTGATGTGTGGCTGTTCGTACCACGTACACCATTTTCTCCAAACTTTAACATAAAAAATATTTTATACAACATTTTCCTTATTCCAGTATAACAACACCTACTGGATATATCGATTTAAAAAGTTTTAATTCAAAAAGTTTGTTTTCGTATCGATTCCAAATTATAATGAGTTGATGCATATTATATCCCTTACCGATCATTTTATCTTTCAGTTTGTTTGTTTTTGGATGTTATAACGTGAGTTCTATTTGGTTTATATTTAGACTAGAATAAATTTTGAACTTGGTCATTGGTAAGAACATAGTCCTTGTGTTAGTCTAGACTTCTAAGGGACACAAGGGCGGTTGCTGAATCAATCTGCCTGCCATTATCCAACTGTATTGGGGTCGGCTTCCAGTCTAACAGGATGCATCTGAATACCAGTACTTTACATGAAGCGTCTGCCTATCTGACCTCCACAATCCAGTTAATGGATAACACGATACCCCTTGGTAAGACTGGTTGTCAGACGACTATCAAAGATCTTCGAATGACAGCCGGGACCAAAGGCTTAACGTGCTTTCCAAGGATCGTAATATAAATGGTCACCCATCCACGGACCAACCTCAGCAAGCGTAGCTTAACCTTTGATCAACCCGTGCGGCTGTTATTATTGAGCTACGAAATCTGGGTTTCATGCCCGATCGGGCAAAATTTTATTGCGTTTTGTAGTAGCTCGAAGTCTAGTGTTGTGTCCAATTAAAGCAATAGGCTCGCCCTCTGTTGTAAATGGAACTTAGACGAACATAATTGACGAAATATCAAACCCTATCAAACATCTTTACCCCTTCGGGAAATATAATCGAGATCGCACATTTATCCTTTATTTTTGAAGTCAAAACTTCTTTAGACGCGTTGGGCGTTTTTGAGATGGGAAAAAACCATTGAACTCGCGACACTGTTACCGACACCGCGCTACATTCGGATGTGTTCGGCTGTCCTCGGGATGTACTCGGTTTTAATGTATTTCTGATATGTCAGTGAATGAGGGCAAAGTATTCGGTTTGTGTTTTGTTTGACGATTCAAAAAATACACACGTAATTGTTCAAGTTTTCACTTCTTTCGGCACTCCCGGAGTGCCACTTTTATTTTATTTTTTCTAGCCTGGGCTGTCCCGCCCCTAGACAAATGCCTCCCTCCAATTTGGGCCCAACAGCAGCCCCATTTAAGTTGAGCAGCCTTTTGAGCCACGTCAACTATCTTTGTTTTGGAGCGCAGTATTGTGTGTCGAACACGATCCGTTAATTTAACGTCTAGTATACTGCGCTGCATTGCTCGTTGGCAGACTTCTGCCAACGAGTTCGAACGACTTCTGTTGGCTCGTTTGCAGGTTTGGACTTCTGGATGTTGGTCAAAGACCAAGTTTGTGCACCATAGGTTAAGACGGGAAGAATACACATGTCCATGAGCCTGCGTTTCAGCGCCATAGGCAAGTCCTTCAAGGACCAGTAACTCTTCCAGGCGTTTTCCGTTCGTCTTGAGATTTCTTTATCTTGGCTCGCCTGGAATGAGACTACATGGCCCAAATAGAGGTATTCCTGGACATGTTGTATTATCTCCCCGTCTACTTTTATGCTTCTAGGTGTATTTATCCTTATTGCATGAAAATCTGTAGCAAGTCATCTGTTCTACCCCGCCAGATTCCTCCGCATCCAAACCGGTTTATATCACACGATGTGTCGATCCCGGATTAACCTAAATTCAAAGAAAACAACCCGCTTGTCGATGTGCTGTGCAACAAACTTATAGCTTATGGGATGAATCGGGAAACTATGTTTATCGAGGCGTAAAAGATAAATAATAATAATAATATCAACAATCATTGTGCCGATAGTCGTGACAGCTAATGGGCTAATAGCCAAGAGCCTCGACCAATACCTGAAGAGGCTCTCGTTGGGCAGCTGGATCAAGGGCTTGATTCAGAAAGCAGTACTTCTGGACACGGCCCGCATTGTTAGGAGGTTCCTCTCTCTGGAGCCCTGATGCCGGTAGCTTGGACCCTGTTCCCGAAACCAGTGGGCTACTATTTTTTATATTTTTAAATGTTTTTATATTTTTTTATATTCTAATATTTAAAATTTATTATTGTCCCACTAAAGTCTCAAATCTGTGTAGTTCTTTCCCTAAGAGACCATTTCAGATACTTTTACATGGTCATCAGTTCCTTACATGATCTGAACAAGATTATGTCTGGACTTTAAAAGAGACTTTGAGAAGAAATGGCGAAACAAACTCAATGGGTTTCAAAAAAATGTATTAAATAACTTTATCCTCGCGGGTAGTTAGATAGAAAATGTCGAGTCCATCTAGATTATTTTTTATATATTTTAATGTGTGTCTGCCGAGCCTTTTCCCAAGCTGGGGTCGGCTTCCAACTTAACCGCATGCAGCTGAATATCAGTATTTGCATGGAGCAACTGCCTATCTGACCTCTACAACCTAGTTATTGGGTAATACGATAACCCTTGGTAAGACTGGTTGTCAGACTTGCAAGCTTCTAATACCTATTACGACTGCCAAAGATATACAAATGGCAGCCGGGACCAACGAGGCACATCCATGTACCGACCTCGGCAAGCGTAGCTTAACCCTTGATTGACCCGTGCGGCTGTTATTAGTTAGCCACTGTCTATTTACGATGAATAACAATAACTATTCCCTACATATTTCAATTATTAGTAACTAGCTGTGCCCCGCAGTTTCACCCGCGTAAATGTCTATCCCGTGGGAATATCGGGATAAAAAGTAGCCTATATATTAAACCAGGGTGTCGACTACCTCCATACAAAATTTCATCAATATTGGTCCAGCTGTTTGGGCGTGAACTCAAACTCAAAGCATTTAATTCAATTAAACCATTACATGGCAAGCACTTTTGAATTGTCAAAGTTAAGTAGTCGGTCAGTTAGTCAGAAAGATGAAGCTAGTTGCCCATTCCAAAGCGTAGACCTCTATGGAGAAGAACGGGCAAGAAACTCCATGATATTACAAAATCCTGGGTACATTATTCTTTTTGCGAACAATGTAAAAAAATATGTGAGAACAATGTAAAAAAACACACAAATGAAGAAACAATACAAAAAATAAGCTTAAAAATAAGCCTTGGCAGTTAAGAGATGACCAGTCTCAACCGACGGCGCCCGTTCACGAACATGACGCTTGGATCAGCATCATCCAGCTCAGAAGTGATGATGATGATGATGCGATCCGACCGATTTCGGCCAGGGCGATTGCTTCAGCTCCGTTGTAGTTGCCGTTCGTGTGCTCGCATGTGGCTTATGTATCCAATCTTTTTTGCAAAGATCCGCGCACAATGCGGGCATGTGAGCACACCATCAATATAATTATAACTGATCGCCGCAGGTGGTCGGGCTTTCAGTTGGTCACGCTTTGCATCAAGCTCAACGTGCCGCTGGAATTCAAAATTTCGGACTTTGTTTTTTATCAAAGACCTCCACTCCATCCTTTGGGCGGCTTGCTGCTCCCACCGAGACGGCTCTAAATCACATCTCCTAAAGTGACGTTTTAGCACATCTTTATATCTGAGGAGTTGTCCGCCATGCTTGCGCTTGCCCTCCTCAAGTTCGCTATAAAAGATGCGCTTCGCCACTCGCTGCTCCGCCATCCGTGACACATGTCCGCACCACCGAAGTTGTCGCCGCATGAGATAAGACTCAATGCCACCTACTTTGGCCCTGCGCAGCACTTCGGTGTTCCGCACGCGGTCCGACCATCGGATTCTGAGTATTCTCCTAAGACATCGAAGGTGAAACCGGTCCAGCATGCGGATGTGTCGGCGGTACACGGTCCAGGTTTCGGCTGAATATAAGATGTTCGGCAGCACGGCCGCCATGTATACTGAGACCTTAGTAGCCAATTTTAAGTCATGTGACCTAAAGACCTTGGTATCCAGCTTACCAAAGGCTGCAGCTGCAGCGCCAATTCTGCTGTTGATCTCTGCATCAAGGTCACACTTAGATGTTAACGTGCTCCCCAGATATCGAAATGTATCGACCTGCTTCAGTTCATCCTCGCCGAGTCTTATGGATAGTGTCTCCTGTCCATTAATGTCTAAAGACATCACCTCCGTCTTCTTGACACTGATCTTCAGGCCGAATTTTCGGCAAGACTCGTCGAGACCGGATACTAACCGTTGCAGGCCGTCTGGGGATTCGGCCACAAAACACAAGTCGTCCGCATATAAGATCTCAGTAACCACAGCGTAGGAAACCTTGGTGCTGGCCTTGAGTCTCGCTAAATTGAAAATGTTGCCATCGGTGCGGAAACGGATGCGGATGCCTTCAGGTGTAGCCTGCAATACCTCTCGAACTACAACCGCAAAGTACAACGCGAACAATGTGGGTGCTAAGACACACCCTTGCTTCACCCCACAGGTAACGGGAAAGAAGTCTGATTGTTCCCCGTCGACGGCAACACAGCACTCCATGTCATCATGCAGGAGTCTCAGAATTCTCACAAACTTTTCCGTGCACCCTATTTTATCCAATACCACCCAGAGGGCTTCACGAGGCACGCTGTCAAAAGCCTTTTCCAGGTCGACAAAACAGAGATACATTTGACGACCCTGCTCCCTGCTCTTCTCTTGCATTTGCCGTATAGAGAAAATAGCCTCACAGGTACCTCGATTAGGTCGGAAGCCGAACTGGGTTTCAGGCAACAACTTTTCTGAAAGTTTCATAAGGCGGTTTAATAGAATTCTGGCAAAGACTTTTCCAGGGACTGACAGCAAAGAAATACCACGGTAGGAATCACAATTAGAACGGTCGCCTTTGCCCTTATATAGAGCCCTGATTCGTGAAACCTTAAAGGTTTGTGAGACAGTTTCTTCTTTCCACATATGGTCAAAATGCTCCCATATAACCGTATGTAATTCCTGACCGCCATATTTAAGTAGTTCACCCGGTATAAAGTCGATACCAACCGCACGTTTGTTTTGCTGTTGTTTAATGGCAAGAACTACCTCGCCACATGTCAGCGGTTCGCCCAGTCCAGTGTCTGTGGGAAGCCGAGGTATCGAACGGATGTATTCCAAGTCTGCCGACCGGTCTACATTCAGCAGAGTGTTAAAGTGTTCCGCCCATCTTTTCAGCACCTCATCCTTACTTTTAAGAAGGCCTTCGCCACTCACGGGCTTAAGCGGAGCTTGTGTAGCAGAAGAGGTGCCTATCAATTTTCGAACCTCAGAGTAGAACTCCCCAAGCTGGTTGGTGTCAGCAAGCCACTGCATGTGACAAGCTTTATCTCGCCACCATTTGTCCTTCGTTTCCCGAGATAGTCTGCGCAGACTCTGATCACTTTGCCTTATCTCCGCAACATCACTATGGCTCATTCCCCTGTGTTGCCGGAGGAGACGTCGGTGTTTATTAATTGCCTCTCTTAGGACTCCATCGTTGTCATCAAACCAGTCTTCGTTCTTTCGGACTTTTAGACCCAAGGTAACTGTAGCGGTGTCTAAAATTTGGCCACATAGAGTCCTCCAATCAGCGCCAACATTACCGGTCTCCTTATTTATAGACTGCAACGCGGTAGCCAGGACTTCAACATATTTCTTCCTCGTCTCGAGATCGCTAAGCTTATCCACGTTTAAGTACGTCGGCTTAGTTCTACCGGATCTACAAGGACGTCGAAGACGGAGGCGCAACTTCGTGACCACAAGTCTATGATCGGTCCAACAATGAGCACCTCGCATTACGCGGGTGATCTGGACTTGGGAAACATCTCTTTGCCGCACAATAGCGTAATCTATCAAATGCCAGTGCTTTGATCTTGGATGCATCCACGTATTCTTGTGCTTGGCGGGAAGTCGAAACATGGTGTTCGTAATCGCAAGATGAAATTGAGCACAAAGATTTAACAGCAGTTGACCATTGTCGTTCATGCTGCCTACTCCGTGTCTGCCCAGGACTTTTGGCCAGGCTGAAAAATCCTGACCCACTCTGGCATTAAAATCGCCCAATAAAAGTATTTGTTCTCTGGGTCGAACGTTCTGTAGACAATGAGTTAACTCCTCGTAAAACTGATCCTTAATGTCATCAGATTTGTCTAGAGTAGGAGCATAGACACTGATGACATTAAGGTAATTATCATTGTCCAGGTGAAGTCGCAAAGTGGTAATGCGATCCGAGATGTGCACCGGATACTCTTGTAATTGTTTTACAAGCTTATTTTTGATCGCGAATCCAACACCCGACCTTCGCATTTCCGAGGAAGCGAGACCTTTCCAGTAGAAAGAATACCCGCCACCATGTTCCACCAATTCTCCTTCGTCGGCAAGATGTGTTTCGCTGAGAGCAGCCACATCCACATTATAGCGTGAAAGTTCTCGAGCTACAATTGCAGTTTTTCGCTCAGGGCAGGCATTGTCATCGCGATCAATAAGAGTTCTAACATTCCACGCACCGAACGTCATTTCTGATGATTTTATAATATTCTTCTTGTTTCGTCGACCACGAGTTGTATGATGCGAAAAAAGCTCAGAAGTAACAAACATATAACACACACACTCACAAACTTTCGCCTTTATAATATTAGTGTGATTGCACCAATAGATATCCGAGCACTTAGGTGGGTATTGCAATTATCAGAAACCCACAAACGTAAAGGATGACTAATGTCGTGCCTGCAAAATTCCACACATCGCCAGACGATTTAATGGTCTCATTCGAACATAAGCATGGGTAATGGTCACGATGGACGGTGGGTAGGTACATTATAGTGTTTTCATGTGCTAGAAACGTTTTTAGGGAAAAATATTATAGTTGTTGACTCGTTTATTTACTCTGTGGTTGTTGATACGCAAGTTTTCAACTGAATTATAAATTATAATACAAACGAAGGTCTCCGCCAGTATTTTTTTCTTTGATATTTGAACCTGTACCTACAAACGGGGTGAATAGGGATGCAGGGGTGAATCGGGACGAAACTTTAAAATAGATTTTAAAATAATATAGTAAATAATATAGTATGTTGTCAATAAGGGCACGTAATCGTTAATTAAATTACAGTAAACACATTAGGGTCCTTTTTGGCCACAAACTATATTATTTTAATGTTAAAATCCCTTTTAAAGTTTTGTCCCGATTCACCCCTGCATCCCTATTCACCCCGTTTGACGGTACAATTTGCGTTATACTTAACTAGCTGCGCCCCGAGGTTTGACCCGTAAAAGTCTCAATCCCGTAGGAATATCGGGATAGAAACAATCCTATGTCTTTCCTCGGGACTCAAACTATCTCTCTACCAAATTTCATCTAAATCGGTTCATCGATTTAAGCGTGAAGAGGTAACAGACAGACAGACACACTTTCGCATTTATAATATTAATATGGATTCCCAGTAGGTGCCAACGGAACCCTATTACTTAGCCTCCGTTCTCCGTCCGTCTGACTTCCAGCGAGCTGTAACTCATGAACCGTACTAAGTAGACAGTTGAAATTTTAATAACCGATTAAAAATTTCAACTGTTTCAGAATCGTTTACAGAATTCATGGGAAGAGTTTGTGCGTCGATGCTACTACCCTGTATTAAGGGGATTACAGGACCTAAATGCAAAAAAACGCAAGTTTTATAATGCCCAAAAGTCTGTATTAAACAAAATCAGAAAAATATATGATATTCTTCAGGATATATGTTAGGTAGATAGTGTATTGAAAATATAATACAACTAATTTGATACGATAGAAAAAAATCAAGAAGATACCTCTAAAAACTTTCTTTTTACTATAAAAACCATACTAATGTACATACAATCATTCTGATTTTTTGTCAGATTATTCTATAAGCAACATACTAAAGCAATAGTGTAAATTATTTTTTTAGTCCAAACAACAGTTTTTTAAAATAGATAATTGCTTCATATTTTGCAATAAATTACCAGCGTTGTGTCATCGCACTTCTCTTTCTTTTCTATGCAGTCAGACAGTGACCGGGCTTTAGGTCATGCATGCATTGGATCATTTAGCTCCCTTCAAAACGGTTGAGCTGAATGGTGCTAATACATGCGTCATGTTCGTGAACGAGCGCCGTCAGTAGAGACTGGTCATCTCTTTGCTACCATGGCTTATTTTAATTTAATATTTGAATTGTTTTTTTTTTTTGTATATTTTCATTACGGACGCTTTTGACGTTCTGCATCGTTCTCACATGCATCATTTTTAACATGAATGATGTAACCAATACTTTCTAACTATATTATTTTGATTTCAATGAGTGTCTATGGAGTTTCTTGCCCGTTCTTCACCATAGGTACTTACACGCTTCACAATGGGCAACTAGCTTCATCTTTCTGACTGACCGACCCCTTGACAATACAAAAGTGCCTGTAATTGGTTTATTTGAAATAAATGCTTTGAGTTCGAATAATAAATATCACCCCTTAAGGTGAATGCGCAGTTGTAGCCCGCGAAATTCATTTTTTCTTACGTTTTTTGCAATTTTCAGGTCAGTGTCAGGTTATATCTTGATCAAAATATGATTCGCGACTATAACAGGTACGTATTTACAGAATTATAATAATTAGAATCATTAATACATCTTTCTAAGTTAGATTTCTACCGTTAGGAACGTATCTCGTATGGAAAAGTGTTTATGGTAGAAATCTAACTTAAAGAGATATATTAATGATTCTAATGACTATAATTCTGTAAATACATGTCTATTATAGTCGCAAATCATATTTTGATCAAGATACAACCTGATACTGACCTACAAATTGCAAAAAACGTAAGAAAATTTAAATTTCGCGGTCTACCACTGCGCATTCACCTTAATATAATAACAATGCAAGAATAGGTAATTACCTAAATATTATCCTCCTTTGCATACAAAATCTACCTGTCACCGAAAAAACAAAAGGTAGTCCCAAGTTTTTAACCGTCCAGTGTCCAGCCCATCTCAACGACCGGGATTAAGCTCTGCCGAACATAAGGCGAGGGATGAGTTCTCTAAACCAGCCCTAATTACGGACATGTCAACCTGAAGCGGGTATGATGCGTAATTAGCTTTGAGGAAGATCTTACTACCGGTGTTAGGGGTTCGTAGAGGCGAGGCTTAATCGAGTTCATTTACGACTTGTATATGCTTAACTTTATACGTGACGAGAATGGATAAAGTAAGAAATGAGTACCTACATATAAGAGGGAGTTTGAAAGTGGCGCCAGTGACAGAAAAGTTGATAGGAAATCGTTTGGCTTGGTATGGGCATGTGATGAGAAGGGACGAAACGCATGTGACTAAAAGAGTGATGAATATACATGTTGATGGATGGAGAGGGAGAGGAAGGCCGAAGAAAAGATGGATGGATTGTGTGAGGAATGATATGAAAGAGAAGGGAGTGAATGATAGCGTGACGGTTGACAGGTGAGAATGGAAGAAGAAAACGTGTTGCGCCGACCCCAAGTAATATGGGCCAAGGGCAGGAAGATGATGATATGCTTAACTTTATATTCGTCGTAGAGCAGTGGTGACCTAGTGGAAATGGCCGCGACTTACGAGTTGTAGGTCGTAGGTTCGAACCCACTATTGTATAGAAGCAAGTTTTTCTAACTGAACCGACAGCTGTACTGCTGAGGAGTTTGTTGCGCCACTTCTTCTTCCCAGTGCAAGATTTAGGAAGTGGTGAAGGGCGGGCGTTTTGCGGGACTATGTTATGTAATTTTGACGTTCTAAAAGTGCTGATTCTCTGCCTAATTTCCAATTCCTCATATCTTTATACGAGTACTATAATTTATTTTTGAACTAGTTTTGCCCCCGGTTTCCCCCGCATAAGTCTCAATACCGTGGGAATATCCGCATAAAAAAAAAATTATATCCTAATCCAGGTCATGGTCTACCTGTGTGCCAAGTTTCATCCAATTTCGTCCAGCCGTTTTAGCGTAAAAGCATAACAAACAAACATACAAAAAATATAATCTTTTCTTTTTTAACATTGGTTTCGATTAGCGGAATCAAAAGCCTGTATGACCTAAAAACACAAATGTTACTAAAGTCGATATCAATTCTCGTTTCCATAGTACGTCCCCAGGTGTATTCGCGGCTCCCCGGCCGTATTTGGCGATCAGTCAGGAAGAAAGCCGAGATACAGTAACCATAGCAACCAGCCATCTGTACCCAAGGGAATACAAAATATTGGGTATCTATGTCACTCTATTACAGGTAGAAGTTATTTATGGATACATTCTTTGTGGCAGTATTTTTTTATAAGCCTCACCATTATCGAGGGGTGTGGAGGTCAGATAGGCAGTACGTGACCTCCACCAAACGGCACTGGGCCCGCGTGGTGGATTACGGCCCACGTGGTGGATTACGGCCCACTGGATTATGATCCACTACCTTGCACAAAGAGGACGCCTAAGTCCCAGCAAAATGGAATGGTCCCGGCTGTCGTTCGTAAATCTTTCACAGTCGTTACATCGTCAAAAGCCCATAAGTCCGATAACCAGTCTTACGAAGAGGTATTACTAGTAACTGGATTGTGGAGGTCAGATAGGCAGTCGCTTCATGTATAACACAGCTGCATCAGGTTTAACTAGAAGCCAACCCCAACATAGTTCAGAAAAGGCTAGGCAGATGATGCAGATGCAGTTTCTGCACTATGTTGGGGTCAGCTTCATGGAGTGATCTATCTGACCTCCACAACCGAGTTATTAGGTAATACGATACCCCTTGGTAAGACTGGTTGTCAGACTTTCAGGCTTCTGACTACCCGTAACGACTGTCAAAGATCCATGAATGACAGCCGGGACCAACGGCTCAACTTGCTTTCCGAGGCACGGAGGGGTCTTAGTATGTAAAGATGGTCACCCATACACAGATCAGCCACGGCAAGCGTAGCTTAACCTGATCGATCGAAGCGTAGCTGAACCGTGCGGCTGTTATTTCTTAGCCACAAGCCTCTCAAACCATTTATCCAACCTTTTTCAGTCTTACTTTACTCTTATAGTCATCCACAGTCATACTACAGACCTATACCATCCACAGGGCCAGCGCTCTGGGCGTCGTGAGCCACGTGGCGACTCCCGGCCACCGTAGGCGCGGGCCTGTGGACGGAGAGTCAAATCAAATCAATCAAATCAAAAATCAAAAATGTTTTATTTCATTATTACACGTTTTACATCATACAGTTGGTGGCGTCTCCTTTTAAGCATATAAATGCCTGTGCCAGGAGGCGCCGCTCTTTCATTATGTCATGTAATTAGTGTAACATGTAAACGAAACAAAGGTAACAAAAAAATAATTATACTTATTTATTAGCCTGTTGGTATATGAGTGTGTGTATGTTTAAGTGTGCTTGCGTGCGTATGTGTGTTTGTGTATGTATGTGAGTGTGAGTGTGTGCGTGTTTGTGTGTGTGTGTGTGTGTGTTGAGATATGGGTGTGTATGTGTGTGTGTGGTTATTTTATACGGAATCGGTTTTACCTTGTATTTAGGAGAAGATTCTCTACTTCATCATAGCTTAACTTGTTTATCCACTTAATCAGCAATGATTTGCATTCTTGAAACGGTTTAGTGTGTATATCTATTTGTCTATTTATTTTATTATATAAGAAGGACGAACGTTTATCGTACTGAGTATTTGCAAATTCTGTTTTTACAAAAGAGGTGGAAGCAATATTGTGCTTCCTTCTTCTAGCTAGTACATTAGGGTCTAAGGGTAGGGTTTTATATTTTTTTAATACTATGTGTATAATATATAATTTTCTTACTGATAATAAATTACTTATTTGGTATAACTCACAGGTGGGAAAGGTCCTTTTTTTGAAGTACATTACTTTTATTAATGTTCGTTGCGCTCTTTCAACATCAAGGAAACGTGTTTTTCGCGCGCCCCCCCAGATGGAAATGCAATATATTATTACAGATTGAACTAGCGAGATATACACTTCATTTATAAGATTTCTTGATAAACCACTCCTTGGAAATATGTGTCGTAATGTTTTAAAAATCCAAATAAACTTTCGTATTCTCGCAGAAATTTGTTCAATTTGAGCGTACCAGGACAGGCATTGATCCAACATTATACCTAAGTACTTGACTTGGTTAACTTTACTGATGGTTGGACAATTGCAGTCGCAATTAACCGTCCTCCTACACTCATGTATTTTAATGTTGAAATTAGATTCTGGTTGGACGTTTTTATATATAGAGAAGCATATATAATTAGTTTTGCTCGTGTTTAACGTAAGTAGATTTGTTTTTAGCCATGAAGCCACTATTAGCATACCTTCTTCTGCGTTGGTTTTGGTTTCAGCCCAGGTTGAGCCAGTGAAGACGATTGCGGTGTCGTCGGCATATGAAAATATTTTTGCTTTATTGATTGACATATTACATAAGTCGTTTAAATATATTAAAAATAGCGTAGGACCCAAAACGCTACCCTGGGGTACGCCGCATGTTACGTCAACGTCCTCGCTGACAACACCATCTAACTTAACCTTCTGCTTTCTATTTGTCAAGTAATCAGTAAAAATAGATAATTGTGCATCTCTAATACCAATTTTTTCTAATTTTTTAATCAGGATGGGAATCGAGACCGTGTCGAAGGCCTTTTTTAGGTCTATAAAAACCGATAAGCACCTAGTACCTTTGTCGAGTTCTTTTGTTAGTACTGTAGTTAAAGATTTGATAGCGTCTTCCGTAGAAATACCGCGTCTAAAGCCAAACTGAGATGGGGATAAAATGTTGTTGGTTTGAAGATAATTTAATAATCTGGAATTTAAAAGTTTTTCTAATATTTTTGCTAAAACAGGAATAACAGAAATTGGTCTATAGTTATTCAGATCGTCCACCTGCCCACTCTTGTATATGGGGGTTATTATTGATTTCTTTAAAGAGTTAGGGAAGGTGCCTTGTTTAAAACAAAGATTAGCTAGATGCGTTATAATTGGAATTATTTCATGTTTAACATGTTTAAGATACCTGGTGGAGATATTATCCCATCCTGGGGCACTGTCTGATTTTAGAGAGCTTATTATACTATTAATTTCATTGTCGTCTGTGTCCAGCAGTACAAAAGATTTAGGGAGACTAGGTAAGGAACTTAGATATAGATTCAGGTCATTCTGGGTTACGGTTTGCTGAATGTCCTTTGCCAGTTGGCTACCAATATTTGCGAAATATTTATTAATGAAATTTGTTGACTCCGTAGGTGATGCTTTTAGATTAGTTAATTCAGAGTTAGATCTAGTAGATTTATTTGTATATGTGATGGTTTTTAGGTTTTTCCAGAGAAGTTTATTGTTGTTTAACGATTTATTAATGAGGTTTCTTTCATATTTTCTTTTTAGTTTTTTCATAATGTTGTTGCAATGATTTCTGTAGCGAGTATATGTAATTTTTTTTATTTCATTGTGGGGATCGTCTCGGGATTGTTTTTGGAGCTTATTACGATTTTTTATACATCTTAGTATGCCTTCAGTGATCCAGGGCTTAATTATTCGTTTACTTTTAGGGATCTTGTGAGTAGTAGTATTTATTGTTAGTGACTCAATAAGACCTTGTGTTAAATATTCTGTAATATAATTGGGATTTTCACTAAAAAGTAATGTCGATAGGTTTTTTTCTTTTATATATTGTAAGGCACCTTCAAAATCAATTTTGGTAAAAGTTGTTGGTGTAGCTTGGTAATGTTTTGTTTTAGATAACGATAAAAAGGTTGTACGGTGGTCAGTAATAGTAGTGCGTAGGATAGCAATAAAAGCCGAATGACGTTTCCTGTTTATTTTTAACATAAAGTGATCAAGACAATTAGTTTCCCTTGTAGATAAGGTGTGACCAGAGAGAATACCATGACCCGATAACATATCAAGGTATGATGTTCTGTTTTTAAGTTCATATGTTTGTTCAGTGTGTTTAGGTCTTATGTTGATATTAATGTCACCAGCAACTATAATATTTCGTTTTTGAGAATTTAGGTTATCTAAATGGAGTGCCAAAGAATTTATAAAAGGTTCCGCGTTAGTATTTGATGGTGAACGATAGATACCTAAAATGATATTATTTAATATATTTACTTGTAGGCATGAAGCGTGAGTTATGCTTAATTCTGTGACACAGGCTTTTAAGGTGTCCTTGATATATACTACAACGCCGTCATTTTGATTTAGTTGACGAGTTGTAGCGTAGGAACGATACTTGGATAATGTTGGTATAGGTTTATTTGGATCAAGTCGGCATTCCGTCAGAATTATAACGTCTGTTTCAAAGTTGAAGCAAGACATATTTACTATGAAGTCATCAAAATTGCAATAAATGCTCCTAATATTTTGGGAAATTATGGTAAGGTCACTTTTGTTTATGTTATAGTTGTGAGCGAGTTCACTACAATCGCATTCTATCGATCTTGCAATACTCAGATTATCGATGTCATTTAAAGTTTGCAGTAGATCACCCATTGTTATTTTTTATTAAATACACGGTACATTTTAGGATCAGGGTATTATTTATATAGTAGTATGATGTTTGAAGCAGTAAGAACACATGCGACACGTATAATAATATGAGTATTAGGGATGTATAGTAATTATTTTGTATTAATTTTATTTTTTTGTAAGTATTAATCAATGTATTTTTAGTTATTAATAAGTTTTTATTATATTTGTATAATGTGTGTGTGCTGTTTAGTTTCTTGTAATGAATTAAAATTGTCATAAGTGTAAATACATTTTTAGGTCTAGAGTATGTATGATAATGACAATGTGTGTGTTTGTTTGTTGGTGTATTTGGAGGAGTAAAATATAATGTAATTTGTGTGAATGTTGAATAGATGTAACAGACTTTACATACCCAGTTTGATAAGCACAAGAAAAATGCAGAAAAGCAGTGAGAACAGTACTGAAATTCGTTACGATAATATAGTCATTGATGGATTATCAGCTGGTGGATTTGTGCTTCGCTTGTAATTAAAATGGATGGAGAGTCATCTTCTTTTTTGAGGTATACCCTCCCATATGCAGTCCAGCAATATTTGTAAGCTTTTGACTTCACGAGGTCACGCGCAAGGAAGTGTAGGCGTGCAGCTTTTGCAGTAAGTTGCTCAGTGATAAAAATAGGCGTATCTTCGTTTGTGCGCATATCCAGGTGTTTGGCACATAGCTTCGACTTTTGATTAATGTTGAATGACTTACAAGATTTCAGGATGTTATTCTTTATCAATGTGGAGTTTGTTTCCACTACAATTGGTGAGTTATTTGTATCTTTCTTTGCACGAACTCTGTATACGTCACGGATAACCGTCTTGTCGATCGGACAACCCACTGAGTTCGATAGGCTTGTGACCATATGAATTAGGTCGTCCTTGGTTTCTTTTGACAGCTTCGGTACATTTTTTATTTCAAAATTAGACTTTCTACTATCCTGCTGCATACTTTCCATTTTATCCTCCAACATAATAATATATTTCTTATCCTCTTTTATTTTGTCCTCTAAAGATTCGATTTTTTTCTTAAATTCTTCGTTTTGCGCCGTCAAGAAGGCAATGGAAGTTTCGATGTTGCAACTTGTTTGTTGTATTCCTTGAAGAATAGTCCCATTTTTTTTAAATTCTTCCTCTTGGGCTTTCATCATCGCAGCGAACATAGACTGCATCTCTTCCTTAAAGTTAGCAAATTCTTCAACAAAATCTCCCTCTCGTCTTCTTTTCTGCCGGGATGATACAAAGCTAGGGGGTGTTGTATGCTCCAATTTCTGCAGGCCAGCCCGGTCCAAGTCCGTTTCCGACAAAGATTTATCTAAGTTGTGTCGTTCCATTCTGAAGACGTATAACGATTAGTTAATTAGCCTTCCGTAAACAGACGTGAGTCACAATAACATCAAGTGGTTCGTGAAACGTTTCGTAGCAATCGCCTGCTGCAGCTTGCTCCGCCCGCGTAGGTGACAGAGAGGGCAATTATGGTGATGGTCTCTTTTCCTCGAGGGTCGCGGGGGACAGGGCCCGCTAGCTATCGGAGCCGACGGCGACTGCTCATTTACTTTCACTTTTTTTAGGAGTTCTAATTACGAGTTTATTACACTAGTATTATGGACTAAACTGGGTTATCTATTTATTTTAGTTAAAATATATTTTTAACAAATTAGCTCCGCACGTCTACTCACAACTAAGATCCGGACGAAAGAGGAGAGTAATGGGTAGCTCACTGTCCAATCAGGACCAGACCCGTGCCGGACGTTGCGTACGTGTTCCACGCGCGCCTCAAAGAGATGTTAGCAAAGAGGAAGGGGCCTGCCAGGGCCGAAGTCTGCCGGGGGTGCGGGATTGTCCAAAAGGGTTACCGCTACCCCGGAACATAAAGGGCTAAGGAAGGAACACGGATGGGTTTTAGTCAGTAAGAGTCTGACACTCCCTTCCACTCCACCCAGAGCGGGAGGGGTCATTTGATGATTTCCCATCCATAAAAAAGGGCCAGCATGGGCCATCGTGTACAAGAGCCGTGTCCAGCATGGGCCATCCAATTCAGACGGGGTTTCGATCTGAGTCCAGCCATGTCTCAATATGCAAAATGTAAGTGGATTTGTTTGTTCTTTGTCTGCAATTATGTTAATATCTTACGGTCAGCCTGGTTTGTGCTTACGACACGTCTACAACATAAAATAATTGAGTGGTTTAGATTGAAAATGTTGATAGAAAAGTGTGTAGGAGCTGATTTTGGAAAACGGTTTTCGGGAGTAAAAAAAATCATTTTATTATTAACTGGGACCTTATTGAATGAAAGAAAATACGCTTAACACAGACTATAGGGCCATCATCATCTGCTTAGCCTTTTCCCAACTATGTTGGGGTCGGTTCCCAGTCTAACCGGATGCAGCTGAATACCAGTATTTTACATGGAGGCGACTACCTATCTGGCCTCCACAACCGTTACTGGGTAATACCGTTATCCATGATTTTCGGGCTTCTGACAACCCCTAACGACTGCCAAAGATCTACGAATGACAGCCGGGTCCAACGGCTTAACGTGCTTTCCGAGGCACGGAGGGGTCTTGATATGTAAAGATGGTCACCCATCCACGGACCAACCGCGGCAAGTTTAACCTGATCGATCAACCCGTGCGGCTGTTAAGTATAACTTATCCACAAGCCCCTCTGTCCACACTATCAGCGAAGAAAGGCGTGATGTTATGTTGTTATACGTACGTACAAAACGCAAGATATCAGTTGGTGACAAGGTCCGGACACTGCTGTCTATCCAGCGGATATAATCCCTCAGTTGACAGCTTTGAAGTGAAATGGGTTACCAAAACTTGCCTACCTGAGTTCTTATCAATATTTTACAGTTATACTATAACTAGCTTCAGCCCGCGACTTCGTTCGCATGAAACTTCTTGTTTCCCCCGAGCCACCCCGTCGTATCGCATCACCCGCCCGCGCTATTACTTAACATTATTTTTTACTTTTTTTCATTTTTGCTCGGCTCCTAAGGGTTATAGCGTGATGTTAAATAGCCTATAGCATTCCTCAAGATTTGGGCTACCAAATGCAAGAAGAATTTTTCAAATCTGACTGGTAGTTCCAGAGATTACCCCATACATACAAACTTAAAAACAAATTTCACCTCTTTATAATATTAGTATAGATATTGTAGGTATGTTGGTACAGCATTTTTATCTCACGAAGCGACGCGCGCTTTACTTGTGGTAACTGTGTGCAAACACGCTGTGAATGTGTGCGTAAGCGCAGGAACTCTCTGAACAACACAACAACATATTACGGATACAACTATATTACGGTATAGTTATAGCTATTCTATTTCCCTAGGGATATAACTATTATATCACGGCTTACTGCGACAAATATACAATACGCGAAACTTTTATTTCTTCCACTTTTATATCTATACACATTGTTATACATTAAAAAGACGCCGAGTGCCCGGCCCGGACTGAAACAATCTTAATGGAAAAACAAAATTACGTTTATTTCGGGGTCATTGCGTAAAGCACTATCAGTAGCAATGGCTTTCATTTTGACAGTTCAACAACATTCATTGCGTTATTTACGTTGTTGTGCAGACAAATTTTTCGAACATATGAAGCAATGGATTAGCAATATCCTTTAAAATGGTTCAGATTGAGATTGATAGTGTGTAACACAATTAGGGTACTGGTTTCGTGTTGACACAGACTATACAGGAATAGCTCACGCCAGTGGTAAAAAGCTTTCAACCACGCCAGTAAGCAAGATTGACAGCCCATTGCACAGAGCAGAAGCCAAGGAAAAATTGTGTAAGAATCACAGCCCTGTGAATGATCACATCTATATGACGGAGAACGTACATCTGTCTCGTTATCATCAGCCATATTTTAACTGCTGTGGGCGTACTATGGGTAGTGTTGGTTATTGCGCCATAGAAAAACCGTTTGCAGTTCAAATCACATCACACTAATATTATAAAGGCGAAAGTTTGTGAGTGTGTGTGTGTGTGTGTGTTTATATGTGTGTTATTTCTTCACGCTCAAACAACTGGACCAATTTTAGTAAAATTTTGTACGGAGGTAGCTGACACCCTGGATTAACATATAGGCTACTTTTTATCCCGATATTCCGACGGGATCGACATTTACGCGGATGAACTGCGGGACACAGCTAGTAGGATTATAATTTGACGAACAAATTAATCATACTAGCGAATCACCCATTATAGGTACACGACACAACTACATAGATACGGAACGCGAGGCAGTTTCTGAGCACATGTTGTCCGTACGATGTCTAATGGTCAAGAGAGGCCGCGCTCTCGCTGCTTCAACCCTCTCGTTGACTCGCTCGAACGTCAGGCTAGACTCTGTCGAGTGCCACCTGGTGGTGCTGGTGCCCTGATCAATCAAACGACAGACCATCGCATATACTAATCCATTACTATAATAAAACTGCAGAGTTTGTTTGTTTGAACGCGCTAATCTCTGAAACTACCAGTCGGATTTGAAGAAATATTTTTGAATTTATAGCCCAATTCTCGAGGAAGGCTATAGTCTATTAACCATCACGCTAGGACTCTCAGGAGCCGAGCAAAACGAAAAAAAGTAAGAAAGAACGCTAAGCGAAAACGAAGTATAAGCGCGGGTAGGCGATGCGATGCGACGGGGTTGTTCGGGGAGCAAGAAATTACACGCGGATGAAGTCGCGGGCAGAAGCTAGTATTTATAACATCTTTTACAATCACCTACCTAAGCGGTTTATCCATTCCAATTAGAATTTCTAAACTTACCAGACACATTAAAAACCCTTTAAAACCTACCTTCAAAATCTAATAAGAATAATTCTAGTTGATAACTCCCCTAGACAAACAAATCTTCTGCTAACTGTACCTCGACCCGGTGTCGAAGCCCCGTACCTCGGGTTCGCAGTCGCAACTCATAAATAAATCTCTCTAACGACCAAAATCAATACGCATGCGATGGGGAGGGGAGACTGGGGATGAAATGGTGGGTTCTATACTGCGCTGAGAGACTGCATACTAAAATTAATGAGACTGATATTTTTCGTGCAAAATGTAAAACTATTACGAAAATGAATGAAATTTGCAAATTGACTGGAGCCGTATTATTATGTTTACTATTTACTAGGCTAAGCGCGCACTACGAATTTAATCGTTGCGGATAAAAATACCAATATTCTAGAGTCGCTTGCAATTTTTTTCTTTCGCTATTTTCTGCGTTTGCGGTTTAATTTCGAATGAACAAAAAATCGCATCGCATGATCATCTTTCAGGGATGAGAAAATCGTAGGTACCCGAGTATGTGGGTTATAAGAACATGAAAACCACAATGAACTAAATATTAGTATTTCAATTATTCAATACTAATAAAATTACTCGTAATGAATTCACTGTGTTGCAAAATGCAGTTTCTGAAAGCATGGTTGCTACGAAAAAAAAAATGGAAGCTAGTTTTGGTCGCTTTAATATTTTTTTAAAAGGGTAAGTTCATATATCTATGGTAAGTACCAATATTATAGATGTGGTATAATTGTATAGATATTTACATAATATAAGCTAACATATAAACTATGATAATATGTACAATTATATTATGTATTTTTTAAGTTGTTTATTTTTCTTTCAAGTAGTCTGAATCGTTTCTCGTAAGACCAAAAAAAGCCTTAACTAACATTAGAAACGAAAAATGTTAGGATAGCAACAAAGCTACCAAAAAACAGCTTACATTTTTAGAATGGGTCGATTCACTCGGCCCCAAGAGAAATCAACCCCGCATCCAAGAGACGCCCGTGTCATTTACCTGTCCTCATTATACCTACTTACCGTTATACATATATAATTATACCTCTATACCTCAAATATTGTACCCTAACATAATATTATGTCAAAGTAATTATTAATCTTCTTTGGAATCATTATAATTATTGTTGGAATTAAAAGCGGTCGGATTTTCGGCTTTGAATTGTAATCTGATTAGGAAATTGTAATGTAGTGTTCTGTAAGGTTAAGCGACAGTTCCTGCGGATATATTTTGGATGGGTTCCCGGTTTTTTTTTTTGAGGAACTTCAGTTGTGATAGTTTTGACAGATGCTGAATAGACCTTAAGTCTGCCTGGGATCTGAGTACATAATCAGCCTATAATGTTCCCACTGCTGGGACAAAGGCCTCCTGTCTGTGAGAGGGAGTGGGCCATAATCCACCACGCGGGCCCAGAGCGAGTTGATGGATGTTACATGTCTTTGATTTTTTTGGTTCTAGGACATGCCATGACTTTGTCATGAGATGGATCTGAGTGGTGACGAAAAACATGGTGAGGAAACTCTACCATATGTCCTTGAACCAAGATTCGAAGACATTTTGACATCCACTCCTCGCGGAGCGGTGATATACTACTGAGATCATTTTTCAAATTAAGAGGACTACATGACCTAAAGCGCGGTCACTGTCGGACTGCATATAAAAGAAAGAGATGCGCGATGACACAACGCTGGTAATTTATTGCAAAATATGAAGCAATTATCTATTTACAAAAAGTCTATTGTTTTGACTAAAAAATTAAAACACTAGTGTTTTAGTATGTTGTTTGTAGAATAATCTGACAAAAAAAGACGGGTTGCACTCCGGGAGTGCCGGCAGAAGTGAAAACTTGAATATTAACGTTGAAATAAATCAATTATGAATTGAATTAATATAACTAATTTTTTTTCACTATTGTTGCGTCACTTTGTTCATTAATCGATGCACTTTGTTAAATTTCCATATTTTAAACACTTTATATACACGAATTTTACGAATACACAGCAGTGTGGCTACTACACAGACGGTCGAGCCATCAGCTGTCCATCCATCCATCCACATCCACGTCCACCATCACCGTCACCGTCACCGTCACCGTCACCGTCACCGTCACCGTCACCGTCACCGTCACCGTCACCGTCACCGTCACCGTCACCGTCACCGTCACCGTCACCGTCACCGTCACCGTCACCGTCACCGTCACCGTCACCGTCACCGTCACCGTCACCGTCACCGTCACCGTCACCGTCACCGTCACCGTCACCGTCACCGTCACCGTCACCGTCACCGTCACCGTCACCGTCACCGTCACCGTCACCGTCACCGTCACCGTCACCGTCACCGTCACCGTCACCGTTACCGTCACCGTTACCGTCACAGTCACCGTCCGTCCGTCCGTCCGTCCATCCATCCATCCATCCGTCCATCCATCCATCCATCCATTATCGTGTCTCACTTAGTTCACTTCGGTTGGCGCCGCCGTCGTAGAAAGAGGGAGGGGGGGGGAAATCTCTCCTGATGGTCACGTGTCCTGACGCAATGTCCTGACGCGAGTGTAACATTTTTTCCCCAGTACAAAAAGTGTGCAACGCCGCTAAAGAAGTTTTCACTTCAAAAAAAATCAGAATGATTGTAGGTATGTATATTAGTATAGTTTTTAATGTAAAAAGAAAGTTTTTAGAGGTATCTTCATGATTTTTTTCTGTCGTATCAAATTGGTTGTATTATATTTTCAACACACTATCTACCTAGCATATATCCTAAAGAATATCATATATTTTTCTGATTTTGTTTACTGTAGTCGATCATATACTTTTATTGCTTGTAAAACTTGCGTTTTTTTTGCGTTTAGGCCCAGTAATCCCCTTAATTTACATATGTACACATAATGGCATTAACCTCGCAGATGAACTGATGTGAGAGGTTGTAATTTGGCCATGAGCCCCTCAAAACTCTAACCAACCATTATCCAATAAGATTTAATATAAGACTACCCTCAAAAACATAACTATTAATGTTGACAGATAATCATAGTCTACTGTAATCATTTTATCTACATAAGTGCTCATATCCTTTTTAAATTCAATTTCAGCTTTTTAATCTAACTTCTAAAAGCTCTTATTAGAATGGGATAAGGTTGAAAATGTATTAAAGTGGATAATAAAGAAAATATTATAAGGGTCTTTTTAAACATTTAAGAGGCATTAAGAGACCATTACTTAGTTTTATTTTTTATTACGGAGACTATTAAGTTATATGGGGGCATTATTTGGTACTGTTTACGGCATATTAAAAGAATTCGGAAGCAATTTTAAAGATTTCTCCATAGAAGAAGAGAGCTGGGCCTGCGTGGTGGATTATGGCCCACTCCCTGTCATAAAGAGGAGGGCTGTGTCCCAGCAGTGGGACCTTTCAGGCTAAATATGTTGTGTTTCACACTATATTGAAAGCACCGACGGGGAAAAGGAAGCGTCTTCCTTTTGAGAAAACAATTCATAAGAGGTAATGCGGTCTTTTGAAAGAGCCTAAGTAAAAAAGTCATAATTCGAGGTTTGGCTCTCGCCTGTTCCCTCCTCCAATATTGGACCAATTTAAAAGATATTTTATAAACTGAATAAGAAGGATATAATACTGTGTCCCTATGCTTTTTTTTTTTCATTAACTGTTGTCAAATTTGTACACTAGGCCTGTGTTGACAGCGGTTTAAATCGGAATTATTTGAGGGTTCTAGTACTTATAAAAATAATGTATCATCAAAAAGGAAAACATAGGGAAACACAAGTAGTTAATATTTATTACTCTGTAAAAAAAATCATTGCTTTATGGTCATTAACTAGAAAGAAAACAGGCGAGAGCGTTTCTTTGGAGAAAAGACCCATTTCCTCCATAGAAACGCTCTGGCCTGCACCCTAATTGCGTAATACACTATCAATCGGAATCAGAATCATTTCGAAGCCATCCATTGCTTCATAAGTTCGAAAAATTTGTCGGCTCAACACGTAAATAACCCAATGAATGTTGTTGAACTGTCAAAATGAAACCGATTCCGATTGATAAAGTGTTACGCATTTGCCCCGCAGTTTTCTTGTTATTTAAACAAACATTGAAAAACAAGCCTGACACACATTTAATTTTAACTATGAAAACAGACGCCCCAACTCAAGTAGCTACGAAAGGGGTAACTTACCCTTAAAACAACTTGATAGACTTCCCCTTAAGGTTCAAGCATGTTATTATTTATTACCTCCAACTTAAAAGCTTTTAAAAGATATGAAACTTTCGCTTTTGTTAGCGTTACGTGGCGCCTGGGATGATTTAAAAGTTTAATACTGTCTTTATAGCTTTTGGCTAAAAGATTTGGTATTCCAATGGTCTTATAGAGGTTTGAGGAACAGGGTGTAAAGTTCTCTCAAACTCTATAGAAAAGGGAGGATCCTCCGACCAGACGGGTGTTGTGTCTGGCGGGCAACTGCCCGATGATTCATGTCGGGCCGTTGTATCTATGCTAGTTGCGCGGTAAACTCTGCTTGCGAGATGCAGGATTTTGCGTGACGTCAGTATGACGCGTTGTTCGCATGTGGCGTTGTAGATACCGCTACAGTTTTAAGCACATTATGCGGCTGCGATAGCTCGGCGACTAGATGCAACGAGAGCATAGCGTAATGAGCCTATAATGTTCCCACTGCTGGGACACAGGCCTCCTCTCTGTGAGAAGGAGTGGGCCGTAATATCCACCACGCGGGTGAGGGCTGGTAGATGTCACATGTCTTCGAATTTATTGTTAATAATAATTGTTATTATTACGTACTTCAGGAATGGTCCTGATAGCCGTGGAGTACCTCTCCACTCCTCATAAACACCTTAGGACATGTTGCCCCCTTGTCGCTACGTCACTATGCTGGCGACCGTTTCCGGGGGCCCATTATTGAGTGTGCAAGTCACCACCTGCCATTTCATCCGTGTATATATAAAATATTGATCAGGCAGGGGTCATAGTTCTTCCATAGTTCTTGGTAATCAGTCCACTTTAGCCACCCAAACCCATAGTCCAACATTCTGCAATAGTCCTACACCAACCGGGGGTTATCCTTCGGTGCACTTGCATGCATACAGGGATAATCGTCGGTTGGTGCCTTTCATTAAAATTTCTAAGGGGCATCTGCGAGTTGGCTTCGGCCTCTCGGAAAAGGATAAAATAATAACAAGGTTATAATAAACGCTACCTATTACAGCACATTTGGGCTCTAATACGATAATAATATCTCGTAAAATGACTCCGGCAGCCATTTTGTAATAAAATAATAATTATGTGAAGTAACTCGTATCGTGTGTAATTTTGATTCGCGATCAAAATGCAATTTCGTTGAGGGTAGGGTGTGGTGTAGTGGAAGCTATGCTATTTGTACAAGACGATTTCAAACTTATTTTTTACTAGCGTGTCCTTGAACCAAAGGTACGAAGACATGTGATATCTACCAACCCGCACTGGGCCCGTGTGGTTAAATACAGCCCACTCCCTCTGGAAGAGAGAAGGCCTGTATCCCAGCAGTGGGAACATTATAGGCTGACTAGCCGACCCGGCAAACTTCGTACCGCCTCAGAATTAAATAATGTGACAAAGTTCAATAGACACGTGGCGCCATCTATTATCATAATAACGTTATTGTTGTTTTCCTCGGGAACAACACTTTTTTTCGGGATGAAAGGTACCCTATGTCCGTTTCTGTAGGTACACCTGATAACATATAATTATGCAGAATTTCAGGATGATCGGTTGAGTGGTTTAGGCGTGAAAAGGTAACAAACAAACACACTTACTTTCACTTTTATAATATTACTAGCTGCACCCCACGGTTTCACCCGCATAAGTGTCGATCCCGTGGGAATATCGGGATAAAAACTATTCTATGTCCTTTTCCGGGACTCAAACTATCTCTATACCAAATTTCATCTAAATCGGTTCAGTGGTTTAGGCGTGAAGAGGTAACAAACATATAAACACACACACACACACACTCACAAATTTTCGCCTTTATAATATTAGTGTGATATTAGTGTGATAGTGTGATAAGTAGTACCGTAGTTCTTTCTCTTTCTTGATCTTTTTCTACATCACATACGTATCTATTTCTTTTTAACAATCCAATTTAAAAATATAGCGAAGTGTCTGTACCAAAACCGCAGGAGGCTCTTATTGTGAGACTGGGTCAAGGGCTTGATTTAGAAAGCATTACTCCTGAACACGGCACGCACCGTGAGGAGGTTCTTCCCTGTTGTAGAGCCCTGACTACCGGCAACTTGGACCTTGTTCCCGATGTCGATGGGCCACAAATTTTTAAATGTTGAATGTTTTTCTTATTAAAAAAAAATTAATAAATTGTAAATAATATGTATGTCGGAGACATCAATAGTACGGGAGCTGACTTGACAGCGAGGCGGAATCGCTGTGACGACAACGCTTCGACGGAGTCATTCGTTTGACTATTCGGAACGCCAGCGCCATCTGGTGGCGCTTGACAGAGTCTAGCCTGAGTTCGTGGGGGGTATAAGAGAGCGTGCAACGCGGTGGAGCGTCTCTCTTGGACATCAGACGTCGAACGAACAACATGCGCTCAGAAACTGTCCCGCGTTCCGTATCTGGTTGTATCGTGTACCTATAGTGTGTGATTTGCTAATGTGATTAAATTGTTCGTGAAATTATAATCTGATTTGAATTGCAAACCGTTTTTCTATTGCGTAATAACCAACACATACCCATAGTTCGCCCACATTAGTTGTAATATGGCTGATAATAACGAGACACACATGCCTTCTCCGTTATGTATAAAAATTTCATAAAGAATCCAATTACAAAAATACAATTCTAGATGTTGATAAACAATGTAACTTATACTTAGCTATGTCGTCGTCAATATTTTTGTGGACCTATCACATATCACATCACACTAATATTATAAAGGCGAAAGTTTGTGTGTGTGTGTGTTTATATGTTTGTTACTTCTTCACGCCTAAACCACTGAACCGATTTGGATGAAATTTGGTATAGAGCTACTTTGAGTCCCGGAAAAGGACATAGGATAGTTTTTTATCCCGATATTCCCACGGGATTTACGCGGGTAAAACCGCGGGGCGCAGCTGGTTTTAACAATTTTTTTTTTTTTTTTTTTGAATGAGTGTGCCTATTCTCCCGACGTAGTTCCTAGTTTTGGTCAAGACCTAATGGAGCCCTTCGGATATAGTCAAATGAACTCCCTCCTCTATGAATGATAGTGATTATTCCGCGATTGCTATATTGCCTTCTTATACGACTTAAGTTATTTTTATTTATTAATTTACTAGCTGCGCCCCGCGGTTTCACCCGCATAAGTGTCGATCCCATGTGAATATCGGGGTAAAAAGTAGCCTATATGTTAATCCAGGGTGTTAGCTACCTCCACACAAAATTTTATCAAAATTGGTCCAGCCGTTTAAGCGTGAAAAAGTAACAAACATATAAACACACACATACATAGTCACAAAATTTCGCCTTTATAATATTAGTGTGATACTGTAAAGGCTTGCCAACTACCTAAACGTAAAACACGCAAGTTTTATAATGCTTAAAAGTATATGATCGACTACAGTAAACAAAATCAGAAAATATATGATATTCTTCAGGATATAATGCTAGTTAGATTTTGTGTTGAAAACATAATACAACTTATTTGATACGATAGAAAAAAATCATGAAGATACCTCTAAAAACATTATTTTTGAGAAGAAGAAATGAATACTATGTAGGTTCTTTCTCTTTGTTTTCTCCCTATCTATTTTGCCAGGTTAATTTGTACGGCGGCCGATTCAACCACAAAAAAAAAAAATTGAAATATATATTATATCATCGCTTTCGTTGTAGCAGTACCTTAAATCTACATTAAGTAATGAAATGAAGCGTATAATTTTAAGCCATTACTCTCATTACCGACTACTTTGTAGCATCAGGTTTATATCTCAACTCTCGAGTAAATGTCGTTACGTGATGAGAAGCAGAAAGATGCTGTGATATAAAGATGTTACGGTGATTTTTTAATGTTTTTTTTTTTTTGTGAATGATATTGAATGGATAGGGCATTACAGCTCGTATAACTAACAAAATTATATGGTGTACATAATAAAGAGTATTCTATTCTGTTTTATTCTAAACTAGCTGCGCCCCGCGGTTTCACCCGCGTAAATGTAGATCCCGTGGGAATATCGGGATAAAAAGTAGCCTATATGTTAATCCAGGGAGTCAGCTACCTCTATACAAAATTTTATCAACATTGGTCCAGCCGTTTGAGCGTGAAGAAGTAACAAACATATAAACATACACACACACTCACAAACTTTCGCCTTTATAATATTAGTGTGATATATTATATGATATAGTGTGACTAGGTTCTGCCCGCGACTTCGTCCGGCCTCCGACCCATCGCATCGCATCCCTGTTACTGCTGTACTCTTCAATTTAGCAACGTTATATTTCGTTAATAACGTTGCTAAATTAAAGAGTACAACTGTGACGTAGCATGACAACTGAATAGACCGGTATTACGTTTAGTCGGTTAACTAAATCACGTGGTTTTTAGTTTACGTTTATTTAACTACCTAAACCTATGGAGTATAGTGATACTTTACGAAGCTTACCACAAACTGACTTCATCATACCTCTATTTACCTTAAAAGTAACCAAATATTACACTGACATCCACCCATAAATAACAACACCCATCCATCGATACCCGTCCACCTAACCACCGCGGTAAACTATTTATCACACGACTAAATATACCACTTCGTTATGCGCAAGAGTCGATTGAGACGCGCACAAACGAGACGCTAAAGAGGCGCGGACAGACGGTTTGTTCAAAGTATTAGGAGCGACCAGTTTTGGAGAAAGATGGTACAGACTCGTGGAATTTTTGGATGTTAAAAATATATAGTTTTTTTTTTTGTCTAATAATCCCTGAAGGTGTATGATAAACAAGCTTCTGCTCGCGACTTCATCCGTATGAAATATCTTGTTCACCCAACCCACTCCTTTTTTTTTGTTTTTTTTTTTTTTGGTTGAGACATCAAATGATCCCTCCCGCTCTGGGTGGAGCGGAAGGGAGTGCCAGACTCTTACTAACTAAAACCCATCCGTGTTCCTTCCTTAGCCCTTTGTGTTCCGGGGTAGCGGTAACCCTTTCGGACAATCCCACTCCTGGCGTAGCCCTGAATCGCCCGCCCGAACTCTTACTTCGTTTTCACTTTGAGTGTTCTTTCTGAATTATTTTACTTTTTTGTCGGTCCCTAAGGGTCATAGCGTGATGTTAAATAGCCTATAGCCTTCCTCGAGAATTGGGCTATCAAATGCAAAAAGAATTTCTCAAATCCGACTGGCAGTTCCAGAGATTAAACAAACAAACAAACTCGTCAGTTTTATTATTAGTATAGATAGATAGATAGTACGAGTAGTAATATAGATAGAGAGTAGAGGGGCTCGTGGCTAATTATTAACAGCCGCACAGATCGATCGATCAGGTTAAGCTACGCTTGCCGTGGTTGGTCCGTGGATGGGTGACCATCTTCACATATCATGACCCCTCCGTGCCTCGGAAAGCACGTTAAAATGTTGGTCCCGGCTGTCATTCGTGGATCTTTGACAGTCGTTACGGGTAGTCAGAAGCCCGAAAGTCTGACATTCAGTCTTATCAAAGGGTATTGTATTACCCAGTAACTGGGTTGTGGAGGTCAGATAGGCAGTCGCTCCATGTAAAATACTGGTATTCAGCTGAAAGATGAAGCTAGTTGCCCATTCCAAAGCGTATAGTAGTAGCTAGGTACCTATGAAGAAGAACGGGCAAGAAACTCCACTGACACTCTTTTAAATCAAAATAATATAGTTACATACCTTTGTAGTCTGTAAAATCGCCACCACACACGGCTGGCCTTAGGAATCAGCACAAAGGCTGGAGTTTGGCCTAAACCTATTGTTTCACGGTTTCACCTACGTTTGCATACGTAGGTACATATGTAAGCTCTGAAAGCGAAGATTAAGGGATATATCCACGTCTGAATATTCCGGAAAATACATGTAAATTGGATTTTAGATACACAATAGTGTGTAAATTTTCAAATTTAATTACAAGCTTTATTTCATAAAATGTATACAATATACCTACAGGATGAAATTTTAATCACCGTTTTCCTCTTAAGGGGTCATTGTACTCATCATTATCAACAACTTTTAATATGGTATCAAACATGAAATCGCGAAAAAAAAATCAGCAGTTGTCTACATTTTGACTAGTTATGCGAACATAAATATAGGGAACAGCTGATTTTTTTTTCACAATTTCAGGTCTGGTCCCATAGTAAAAGTTGTTCATAATGATGAGTACAATGACCCCTTAAGAGGAAAACGGTGATTAAAATTTCACGGTGTATGTATAAAATTCAACGACCTGACTGACTGATATATCAACGCACAGCCTAAAAACCGCTGGTCCTAGAGACATGAAGTTTATGAAGAATAGGTATCCACTAAGGGTTTTTCGAAATTCCACCCCGAACAGTGTGAATGAGGGGAAGGTGAAATTTCACGCGTACGAAGTCTCGGGCAGAAGCTAGTATCTTATAAGGGCTTGTACACAAAACTGCGATGCGACGTCGCATCGTAAAAATCTGCGAGCTCTTTCTAGTTCTAACCTATAACTACCTACCTATCTACCTTTCTGCGTTGTGTATTCGCATCGTGCCGATTCGCAGTTTTGTGTACAAGCCCTAAGACCACCTTACCTTACAATGAGAAACGCCCTCAGGCTAGGCGGAGCGACGATCTTCGCAAGATACCTGGTAGCAGCTGGTTGAGAGTTGGCGAAAATTGGGTTGAATGGCGGGCAATAGGAGAGGCCTTATGTACAGCAGTGGACTGCTATAGGCTTCTTCTTCTTAGCGTGTCGATAGCAATCCAATGTATTCGGCCCAGAATTCGGCCACTTGTTTGGCGCCATCACCAGCGTCCATCAGTTCCTGCAACGTGCAGCTGACAGGACACGCAGGGCACGATATTAAGTGTCCCATCGTTTGTGGAACAGCACCACATTTACACTCCAAGGCGGAGTCGTTTAAATACTTCCAGGTTACCCAAGGTAACTCATGTCCAGGTGGGAGGTCTTCAGCGGGTGGAACGAACGGTTTGGGCAAGGAAGCACTGTCTCGCCACAGCTTCAGTCTTTCTTGTGGTGGTTCACTTTTTACTTATAAGTCAAATGGGGCTCTTTAAATGTTATAAAACAACCTCTAAACCCTTGGATATGTCATACATATTATATTAACGTGGGACTTCTAACAAACCGTATAGTGTGTTCCGCCCCTTACTCTAAGGGCGTTTGCACATTCATTTAGTACATCTAATAGCTCTCCGCGTAAGTGCCATGGCGTCTTTATGTGACTTTATACATTCTTCCCGAAAATACCTTAAACGGTTAGTTTGTTTGTATTTGAATAACTTGCTAAATGATGTCGTTGGTAGAAAGTAGAGTACGTACCGCGTTTGAACTGTTTGGTGGCCATTTTGACTTAATATGTTAATGACTTGACTGCTCCGTTTGTCTCGCGGGCGCAACTCCTGTGGGGGGTCCTGAGTTCGATTTCCAGGTCGACCAGTGTTATTGGGTTTTTCGTGGTTTTTACCATTAGGAATTTCTTATTAGCAGCCCGGAGCCCTGTGCTTCGGAAAGTACGTAAAGCCGTTGGTCCCGACTGTCATTTGTAAATCTTTGACAGTCGTTACGTGTAGTTAAAAGACCTAAGGTCTGACAACCAGTAGTACCAAGAAGTATCGTATTACCCAATGACTGGGTTCTGGAGGTCAGACAGGCAGTCGCTTCATATTAAAATACTGGTAATTAAGTTGCATGTGGTTAGACTGGAAGCTGACCCTAACATAGTTGGGATTTGATTCTCTGTTTTGAAGCGGGGATGGTTACCCATCCACGGATCGGCCTCGCCTCTGTAAGGGCTGAAACACATAACCGCGTTGCGACACCGCACCGCCAAAATCGGCAGTGCCGCCCGCCGCTACGCGTTGTTAATTATGCATATACTCGTACCTACCACACTTGTTGTTGGCTATTTTAGCTACTTTCACAGCATTATGTCGTACGGCATTTTACTATGGGGTCGAGCTGCTGACATTGAATCCATCTTTATTTTGCAAAAGAGAGCTGTCAGAGCCATTTATAATCTACGTCGCCGCGAATCTCTCAGGGAACTATTTAAAAGGATTAATATTATGACGGTACCTTGCCAATTCATTTATGAAAATATTATGTATGTAAGAAAAAATCTACATCTTTTTAATAAAATAAGCGATAGACATAACTTTAATACAAGAAATAAAGATAAAATACATCAACCATTTTTCAGATTAGCCAAAGTACATACATCTTTTATGGGGTACTGTGTTAAATGTTACAATAAAATACCTTGTGATATATTGCAATTAAATGAAAGAAAATTTAAAACTCACATTAAACGTACACTTTGTAAACAAGCATACTATAAATTAGAAGATTATATCCAAGATAAGAACGCTTGGAAACATGCTGGTCCTGCTCCATAGGACAATCTAGAGTCTAGACAAAATCAAACTGGTTGCTAATTTAATTGTAAATTTTTTTAATTCTTTTTTTTTACATTTATTACTCACACCCTGACTTATTACTTGTATTTTGTTTTTTAATTAAAATCGTTTTGCTTGTACCATGTTTGTAAATATGTGAGCACCATGTATCTATCAGATAATTAATTTATATGTCATGGTTTCGTTTTTAATTCTTTTACCTATTGTGGTATAGTAATTTTATTGTAGGTGCATCGTCCTCACATGTTATTATATAATTAATGTACCCATGCAAAATATTGTACCTAAACATTTTAAAAGAGTAACGGTGGAGTTTCTTGCCCGTTCTTCTCCATACGAAAACTACCTTTTGGAATGGGCGACTAGAATCAATTCTATTTTAAGATAATTTTTGACGTTCAAAAGTGCCTTTTATGTGCCTATTTGAAATAAATGCTTTGACTTTGACTTTGACTTTGACTTTGCGCCGCGGTGCCGCAACGCGGTTATGTGTTTCGGCCCTAAGCCCGGCCTCGTCTCGGTACCTTCGACCAGCCCGTGGGGCTGTTATTATTTAGCCACGAGCTCGTTTAAAAATAGACAATGATTAAAATCACTATAACATTCACTGCACTGGAAATGTCCCATTTAAATCCAGGCAGTGTTGCGATTTCAGTCCATTTTATTCCCAAAAAAAGACAGTCCAAACCAGACCAACAAACCAGTATGATTATATTTCATAGAGATAGTATATCTGTAGTTATTTATAACTGTTCGTTATGTAGGCCTTCTTAGGATTTGTATGAGCTGATGTTAAGCACGATATCAAATAGGGATGGGACTTTAAAAGTTAGGTTTGAAGTTTAAAGATTTTGGCAAATCTTTAAATTGACTAATAAATTTGTATTTAGATGCTTGTTATAGATCGCAGTATGAATTATTTATATTTATACAGGGTTATTGGAAAAACACTAACAACCTCTTAAGAGATCATTGTACTCATCATTGTGAACAACTTTTACTATGGGAACAAACCTGAAACCGCAAAAAAAAATCAGCTATTCCCTACATTTTGACGAGTTATACGAACATAAATGTAGGGAACAGCTGATTTTTTTTCGCGATTTCAGGTTTGTCCCATAGTAAAAGTTGTTCATAATGATGCGTACAATGATCTCTTAAGAGGTTGTTGGTGTTTTTCCAATAACCCTGTATAGACTTTAAATACTGTGTACATGATATATTATCGTTTAAAGATTGTAAAATCCGTTTCGATCCGATGCGGTGCGAGCCGTTTGGAGGAAATCATCCTTTAGTCGTCATATCGGTAATCATCCCCTTTCTAGCCATATTTATTTATTAAAAACTTTATGCACAAGTAAAAAAAATACTGTACAAAGGCGGACTTAATGCCTGAGGCATTTTCTACCAGTCAACCTTAGGGTGATGCAGAGACAAAACATGGCAGGTGCAACATACAGGATAACTAGCTAGTAAATGACTATAAAATATAAGAATATATACATAGATACATACATATATATAAACCAAAAGAACTCTCAGGGGAAAAATGATCGGTAGAAGAGAAAACGAATCCAGTAAATCAGCGCTGGGATTTTACGGCCAATTTCTGCCGAATATGTTCACGTGCCTTCACTTTAAAAGATAAACGACTAGTTGCCATCCTGATGTTCAGAGGGAGCGCATTCCATAGAAAGACCGCCTGGACAAAGAAAGAAGAATGAATGAAGCCAGAACGGTGAGAAGGACATTGTAGAAGGCGATTGTTGGTGCAACGAAGATTTTTAGCATGGGCAGAGCATAAATATTGAATTTGGGAAGTCATGTAAGAAGGAGCAGTGGGTTTGTCAAGAATAGAGAACAATGTAGTCAGCGCCCTCAACTCTCTGCGGTGGCGAATGGGTAACCATTTTAAAAGCCACCGGTGCTCGGAAACATGGTCATACTTATCATCTTTCGCAAAGTCCACCCATCGTTTCTTTAGTCTTCCCGCACTCTTAAAGCTATCCACATTCATACTCCAAACTTCCCTCACGACATTTTCCTCATTCCTCCGCATCACATGGTACCATGACATCCAATTCTCACACAACTTATGTTAATACCCTCGCTGGACTAATCCTACCATCATATCTAATGAACCACATATCCTTCTAAAAAGTACGTACTATAAAGTATGTTGGGGTAAGATCGTTGCTGGGGTAAGACCGTAGGGATCAAATTCTTTGCCTGCAAAATTAAATTTTGCTCAGAAGACCAATTCTTGTAATTTAAAACGTTAAAAATCTAGTCGCAGTCTCATCTCGACGACAAACAAAATGTCAAAAATTTGTCAAAATGCAGTGGAATTAGAGGTATTTTTGACAGACTGAGATCAGACTGTGAGCGTTCTTAAAATTACGAGAATTGCCCCTCTGATCTTCTCGTAGCAGAATAAATATAATGATGGAGAACACCAATGTTTATTACTGCATTATAAACATTGCCACATTAGGTCGGAATTTGATACTCAATACTCAATTCTTTATTGCATTCCACAATGTAGGCTTAGGTGGTAAATATTTGCCAAATGAAACAATCATGGACCCTGTCGGGCACAGCAAAAGAAAGATATTTGGAGAAGAGGACGTATCATTTACGTAGGTATCTTATAATCTAACTTATCCTAAACACACTGATTCATACGGTCTACCAGTTTCGATCTTACCCCACAAACTTTATATAAAGGAAATACTTAAAGTGAATAAAATTTCATCAAATAAGTAAAATATAAGATGCTATGAATAAATAGGTTTTGCCAATGGAATGGTATTTCCCAAAATGTTCATCTTGTGAACTAAATAATCCTAAATTCGATCACTGTTAGGCTCGACTCTAACCAGAGCCAATATGCCTGCAAAATGTGAACTAATACGACATGATTCTCAGATAGTTAAGTCTAAGATATGCTGCTATGGTTCCCGGCCTGACAGGAGACACCATGTCTTGGAGAAATATGGAGACAGATATCAATTGCAGGATGATTGAAGTTCTGGCTGAGAGTGATAGAAACATACACCATCTTATTACAAAACGAAATCTAACTTTAGACCTAGCTTATAAGTTATGTGTTATTAGAGCAGTGGTGGCCCAGTGGTATCGGCCGCGACTTACGAGTTGTAGGTCGTAGGTTCGAACCCAGACAGGCGCTTTACTTTGTGTAAATTATTTCATCACCACTGCTCTGAAACCGGCATGTCCTAGAACCACAAATTCAAAGACATGTGACATCTACCAACCCGCACTGGGCCCGCGTGGTGGTTTACGGCCCACTCCCTCTCACAGAGAGGAGGCCTGTGTCCCAGCAGTGGGAACATTATAGGCTGATGATGTGTTATAAGTTATGTGCTTATTTCAATAACTGTGGCTCGGTGGTTTAAACCCGAGGGACGTTCACAGTCTGATCTCAGTCTCAATATGTCAAAATACCTCTAATTTCCCTAAATTTTTTAAAAGTTCTTGACATTATTGTCGCTGGCATGGGATTGTGCTTTTCACCACACTTAGGCTTATTTGCCAACACATCAAACCTAAATAAAGGTACAATAATTCCTAAATAGTCCGAAACTCATGCGCACCCTAAGTATTCACCATTCAATGCGCTTGCGCGGCAGCGTGCGTTCGAAATTCAAAAATTCAAATCAGTCTCTGTCCGTCTTTCGTCGAGTGCGCACGCCTGTCAGCATTTACATACACGTTTTGTATGTAAAGACCCATACATTTATCTGTCTTTTATTTTTTATACTCTTATTTTACTGTATAAAACTTACATTTTCTGGCTAACGATGTCGTTTTACCATTTTAGTGGGTTACAGACCATATACGTTGGGGTTCATGACCCAAAGAAATGTAGACTTCAATCAAGAAGACAGGATTTTGCATTGAATTTTAATGATGGCAACACTTGGGTAGAATTCGAATGGTTTCCTTTAAGGATATTCGATACATGATCTCCCAGCCACTTTATCGCTAGATGGCGGCACATTCGCACTTCGAACATTTTCAATTTTTACGCCTAACTCAGAAAGCTTTGCGAAACAACTTTATTATATGCGTCAACTAACGCATTAACATAATCTTTTTAGATATTCACTTTGCTTGTTAACTCGTTTCATACAAAGATTTGTACCCCTAAACATTTAGCCGTTTCACTTTATATCTTTACTATGTCTTTACACACACATGTACAGTTACACACTACGTGTATAGTTTTACTTGCGATGGAACTAGATGGCGTTGTATTCATAAACATGGTTTGTGAACTTGTTTTCCAGAGGTGGCGTTAATTAAAATAAAATATTTTTACGAAAATATTTTTATGACTGTCCATCATTCTCTAAAGAAAAGCGTACTTTTTATAGTAAAAACCGAAGAAAAGAATACTTGATTGCTACAAGGGTTGTCAGTTGCTTATTCAATTATTCTAAGGGTGCTTTTGTAGTGTGTTAGGGTAGGTTTAGGTTTAAAAATAGGTAATAAAATAATAATAAATCCCCTGACCGATTTCGGTCACGGTGGCCAATTTCAAAGAAGATTAGCCAGGTTTGCAGGAGATATTATAGTGCACAAGTGTGTGCGCAAATACAGGTGCACTCTCTGTTCCTTTACTCTCATAGTTCGATGGGACGGCAATCCGACACGACCGGAGAGAGAACAGGCGCAGGACCAACGGCTTTAGGTGCTTTCCGAGGCACGGGGGTATTACGCCACCAATTTCCAAACTCCGGGCAAAAAAAAAAGAAAAAGAGTAAAGAAACTCCTAACGGGAAAAACCCAATTTAAATAACACTGACCGACCTGAGAATCGAACCCAGGACCCCTTGCACGGCAGATGCACTTGTGACCACGAAACCAACGGAACAGTTAAGATTTGTAGTATAATTAAACGCTACTATAAAACAAAATATATAAAATGTTTATTTGAGTCGTGTGCGAGAGATGCAGCGGCGCAACGCGCGGCGCGGGCGACGCGAGGCGCGGCGGGGGTGCGGCAACGATCATCGTATCAATTCCGCGAATTTCGGTCGTAGCGTAGGTATAATAATGTATCATTCAACCGCAGCCCAGCCCAGCGTGCCCGCCGCCGCCACAGGCAGTGTACAGACGCGTGAAATTATTAGGCCGTGTACACACGGTTGTGGGTATTTAATTATTAGTGTAATTTTATTACTGTTGTGTGTATGTATATGTATATAAGTGTTATGTGTAATATGTATTATGTGTTTACTATTTACGTGTGTTTGTATGTTTAGCCTAAAAACCAACAACTTCACATACACCAGCGTCCACTCGAACCAACAATTCCAATTTCAAATGAGAAAATGAAAAAAAATCAGCTGTTCCCTACATTTTGACGAGTTACCTATACGAACATAAATGTAGGGAACAGCTGATTTTTTTCGCGATTTCAGGTTTGGTCCCATAGTAAAAAAAATTGTTCATAATGATGAGTACAATGACCATGTTAGTGTTGTTCCAATAACCCTGTATATACTTATACTATATTATATCCATACTAATATTATAAATTCGAAAGTAACTCTGCCTGTCTGTCTGTATGTTACCTATTCACGCCTAAACCACTGAACCAATTTAGAAGAAATTTGGTAGGTATAGAGATAGTTTGAGTCCCGGGGAAGGACATAGGATAGTTTTTACCCCGATATTCCCACGGGATCGAAACTTATGCGGGTGAAACCGCTGGGCGCAGCTAGTTGCAAATAAAGTTTATCGAACTCTTCTCTCTCTTCGATAATTGAGCTTTGTTGGTACCGACTTTGTTTTGAAGATTCTATACATCTTTTATTACTTATTTACACCCTAAGTTACATTAAAATTAGCAAGGAAAAACCGGCCAAGTCCATGTCGGACCACAATGAAGAGTTCCGTAGTTGAAATGAATTTATCCCAAGAACAAGCTTAACATTGTAGTTGAAAATCATGTTCTCCCATACATTGCAACTAAAAGTTGGTCGACTATTACTCGTAAAGTCTACTCAGCTGTGATTTTGATTTCGTGACATATACTACTGCCGTGAATTTTAGTATTTCTTCTAGTATTTCACAAACGGATCCCTGAATCGAAAAATGATTATCACAAACCCGCAATATTTTTGAAAGACCTATCCAGTGATACCCCACACCATGGGGTAGACGAGAGAAAAAAAAACATTCCCACTTTACGTGTACAGGAGGTACCCTAAAAATAATTGTTTTTCAAGATTGTATTTTACCACTTTGTCGGCGTGATTAATATGTATATCCTTGCCAAATTATAGCTTTCTAGTACTAAGAGTCTCTGAGCTAAGCTGCGGGCGGACGGACGGATTGTCTGACGGTCATGGCGAAACTATAAGGGTTCCATGTTGACTACGGAACCCTAAAAAAAACGAATCTTTCTTAGCTCATAACTTTTTAATGCTTTTCATTTTACTATTTTGCTTCCGCGCAAACAAAATGAATAAAACTAAATAAGAAAAAACGATATAATGTTTAACTTTGGATGTACAGACGCCAGCAAATCAAACTAGGTACTTACTACAATCTGTCAAATTTCATTAATGGATTTTCAACTTTATCGCTAAAGTATTAGGTTCAAGGTTGATTGGGAAAATTTTACAGTTTCGGGTAGCTTGATGTGCTGGCGTCTGTGCTATGTCAAACGGTGGAGTACCTAATAAATTCCTGAAATTTGTAAGTAAGTATGGAAATATTTCGGCTAGTGTGCTCATAAACTTTATAGATGATAAGTACGTTCATTATTACAGTAATATCGAACCCAGGGTAGATCACAGATAATTCTATCACAAAGTAAAGCATTTTTTCTCACTTCATGATTAAATTGATAAAATCTAACTGCGCGGGCAGAGCCACCGCGCCAGCCTTGTAAGAAAAAAAATTAACAAAAAAAAACCGCCTTCCAAAAAAACAACTACTAAGTCGAAAAGAACTTCGATGTCTTTAGTACCTACTTTAGTTTTTGCCTCCGACTTCCGAAAATAAAGGTTTTTTCGCCTAGTACCTAGTGTTTTTTTTCAGTCGGTATTTTTTTAAAATTAAATAAATCTCGCTTTTTAGTGGGTCTGTTTATAATTTATCTAAGTTTCAATAGCCTAATGTCAACTTGCTTATCGCCTTTTACAAAATATTGCTTTTCCCGATGCAGGGACGTTAACTGTTGAGGAGTTCTCCTGGTATTTCACCATCAGCTCCATTTCACCATACGCATTGTGACGAGCATAATAATTAATTGCTTAGCAAGCACATTAAAGTACTCGAATCGCAACCCGTGAAATACTTATTATTGAGTAGTTCCAGTGGCCATCAGTCATGTGGTCTTCATCATCAGTTCCACTTCACCAAATGGCGCTTTCCGAAAGCAAATGCACGAGTTAGGTACTATAAAAAATAGGTACCCAAATCGCTATAGGTGTGCTTATAATATTTTAAGAGTTCCTTCAATTTCTCCAGGATCCCATCATCAGATCCTGACTTGATGACAATGGGACCACCTGGAAAGTATACCCTTTCAAACAAAAAAAGAATTTTTCAAATCGGTCTAGCCGTCTTCGAGTAATCGGGTCGGGTAACATGCATAAAAAAAATAAAAAAGATTCCGACAAACTGAGAACCTCCTCCTTTTTTTGAAGTCGGTTAAAAATTGCATACCTACGCTTCGCAACCATCGATCAATAGTGATCGATGTTCGCAACTAAACTTGTCAACAAAATCACGCATAATAATGCCTGTGCGACGGTTGACTACAACGCCATCTAACGATCAAGATCAACTGTTGTTGATAACCATAGCAAAAATGTATGTTCTGCTCATGTTCTGCTTCTCGATGGTTCTTTGAAATATCCTGCAGAGGGCGTGTTCCGGCCGCGCACACATAGAAAAATTTATCGATTTTATCAGGCCTAGATATCCTGTAAATAGTGTTTTTTTTATAGGTTTTTGTCGATATGCGTCAATAATAAGTCATAACAACTTAATATACGTGCTTTTATTCTGCAAAAATCGTTTATATTTCGAGATTTGTACCCCGAAAGAATGTATGAAAAAGTGTCAGTATCCAATCACCTTAAATATTGTTGCTTTTCGGAGGAACATTTATATGACTTTTATGATAATGAGCGAGCTGGCCATTTTATCGGGAAAGATGCTTAGTTCAGTCGTTTCTCAAGTAAGTAAAATCGTCAAGTAACCATGTATAAGTACGAAGTTACGTTACTGCAGTAATTCTGCAGCCCAAATACTAGATGTATCTGCGCTTTTATAATTTGCAACGTAACGCTCGATATTAATCGTGGACGTGTATGGCATCACAATAACACTGGAAATATTATGACGACGCTTTTTTCCGTCCTCGATAACGTACATGTTTTTCCATACAGTTTATGAACGTGGACGTGGATATCCACGATAATTGTTGAAGACAACGGTAGTCAGATGACATAGGCGGGGGTGACGGTGTTCCCGTGACGAAGAAGTGAATTAAAACCAGCTATTCAGAGGTAAAAACAGTAGTTTATTGCCTATGCGGGCACACGATTAACAACTTGGTTCCGCCTGTCATTTGTAGATCAATGACAATCGTTACGAGTAGTCTGAAGCCCGAAAGTGGGACAACCAGTCTTACCAATGGGTCTAACCCAGTAACTGGATTGTGGGGATCAGATAGGCAGTAAACTGCTGGTGTTCAGCTGCCTCCGGTGAGACTTTAAGCCGACCCCAACAAAGTCAGTAAAAGGCTCAACAGATTACATTTTTGAATCTTTCCCCTCCTTTTTTATACAAGGTGAAATGAATTCATGGGCATCGTTTGGTCCCATAGTAAAAGTTGTTCATAAAGACGAGTACAATGACCCCTTAAAAGGATGCCCATGAATTTAATTTCACCCTGTATACCTACTTGTACGGATTATTTTACGACTGTTAGCTTATAAATTATTATGTAAATACTCTTTGTTCGGCTATACATAGCTGTTCCTGTGGTCATGAGAGAGACAGTCTTGTAAATAAAATACAACTAATCTAACACAAACTCGCACCTTTTATATACCCATTTCAAGATACCCCGAAGCTCAAGAATTTACCTTAGAAGGATTCAATCGTGAGATATATATCATGTCCCTTATGTACCTAGGGATATAATGAAACTGTAGGCTCTTGTGTCTGTGCGTTGAAAATATTTAAGTACAAAAAAAATAAAATAAAGAGTGTAACAAAAATGGTGTTGGATCTACATAATCAGCCTATAATGTTCCCACTGCTGGAACACAGGCCTAATCTCTTCAAAGTGAGAGTGAACAGGCTTCTTCTGTGTAAGCTCACTCCATCGTCGACTTTGTCTCTGTCACCTCTGATCTAGACTAGAGTCAAGAGCAAACCCATTTCAAATAAAAAAAGAATTAAAAAAAGTGAATTTGGGCGAATCGACTAATAAACCCATTCAGAATACAATCTCTTAACGTTATTGTATATTATTCATTAGTAATAATAATACACACACCGGCGGACACGGCCCGCATTGTTAGGAGGTTCCTCTCTCTGGAGCTTGGACCCTGTTCCCGATACTGGTGGGCTACTATTTTTTAATGTTTTTATATTCTAATATTTAAAAATATAATGTATATGTATATAGTTCAATAAAGGAAATAATAATAAAACTAGCCAAAGAGCTAAGAATCAAAACTTGTTTACTAGAAATAATAATAATAAATTTATTTAGACACATTTTGATGACATGCTAAGCACAACAAAAAAAAAGATAGTAAAATAAAAAATAATTAAAGATATAGCTGCGGATATACCCCACACTAGGTACCTACACATTAAATAGGTAGGTACTTCTTCGTTACAATTCCACGATTTCCACACAGACAGAGCCACAGGGCACAGCTAGTATAAAACCCACAAGCAGGACTGGACAGAATGAAAACGACACAATGATTTAGCAGACATGTGGTAGCCGACAGAATGTATAAATTATTAGGCATATACCATAGCATGGTGCATGGCTTGATGAATAAGGCAACCGCGGAATCGTGGGAGTGTCATGTCTTTATTTTGTGGTATAGTTTCGTATTGAATTCAGTGAAGAATTACTAGTCGTCGTGACTTTCGTCGTGTAAAACTTTTGAGTTTTATGGTGAAATCTTTTTTTTTATTTTTTTTTTTCAATTTTGTAAAAAAAAAATTGTGCCTACTATGATCCTGTGTTGGTCGAAATAAACGATTTATTATTATTATATAAAAACAAATAGTAGATTATTCACTAAGGGGATAAAGTGGTGTCTTGTCGCGGGCGCTATTTTGAATCCTGAATGCAAGGAAGGACTCTAGGGCTCCCGAGCGGAGCGAAGGAGCTCTGAGTTAACTCTTGAGCGAAGCGAGGGAGTTAAGACTAGAATCCTGAGTGCAGTGAGGGATTGAAGCTCACCCAAGACGAAGACACCATTATCCCCGAGGAGAATACTCTACATTTCGCACCTATTGCGAGGTAATAAAAACCAATTCGATTACGGAATTAATAGTTTATGAAACTGTAATTAGTTTATTTGAATTTAAAAACTTAATTAACAAAAATAACAAAATTAAAACCTAACTTAACTAAAATACTATAGCAAAAACTAAAATATAGCGTCGAAAAATTCATCCGCATCGCTGTCGACTGGTAATGTACCCAAGAGACTGGCGGCATTGCCACGTTGTATGGCAATGCTTAGCCTTTGGCCAAGGTAAAAGCCAGCCCTTGGGTCACGGGAAGTGTCAACCAGCCGTTTTGAAATTTCTGTAAAAAGACCATGAGCACTCGGACCCCACGGCAAAACTGTTAAATAACCTACTTATGTGCAGTGTCATACCTGGCAAAATGTGGGTGTACTTTAGGTGCACCTCTGCCCTGCACTTTGTGGTTAACAAGGCGTGATGTTATGCCAAAAACAGCGAATCAATAAATTAAAATGATTCATACAAACAACGTTATTTGAAAATACACAAAAGTTATAAAAATAAAGGCTATCATACTCAGTTTAAATACACCGCCAATATTATTGCTACTAAGTGAGTATAATGTATGCGTTACTCTCTCCCTTCACCCCCTGTTTACTTTCATTGCACTTTGCAATGAAAACGATCGAGCTTTTAACTGGGTTGCTAGCGCATGATGACGAATTGAACCTCTTGCAATTTCTATACACATTATTTTAGCTAAGTATACAGGGTGAAATTAAATTCATGGGCATCCTTTTAAGGGGTCATTGTACTCATCATTATGAACAACTTTTATTATGGGACTAAACCTAAAATCGCGAAAAAAATCTGCTGTTGCATTTGTGGCAGGGAAGAGCTGATTTTTTTTCGCGATTTCAAGTTTGTTCCCATAGTAAAAGTTGTTCATAATAATGATTACAATGACCCCCTAAAAGGATGCCCATGAATTCAATTTCACCCTGTAGATACAAGGTGTAACAGAACACACGTAAGTCCTGATAGTAGGTTGTTCACAATTGACTACTGAATCGATTTCAGTAACTCTTAAAAAAGGTTTTTTTTTTCTCAAAAATTTTGTATTTTGGCATACTGACCGCCTGTTGAGCTAAAGTAAATTAAACCTTATTTCTATGCAATAAGACTCAATTTTAAATGCATAAAGTAATGAACGGATCAATATGATTTTCTTAACAATAATAAATAGTTTAAAAAAAAATTAAGTTTCAGTCATTGTACTATGCTTTAAACTCAATAGAATTGGGGTGTATGAGGTCTTTCGTTAATTATGTTACATATTGTATTCGGCTTCAAGTCTAACCAGATGCTACTAATTTGATACCCCTTGGTAAGACTGGTTGTCAGACTTTTGGGCTTCTGACGACCCGTAACGAGTGTCAAAGATCCACGAATGACAGATAACGGTGAGTTGAACGAGTTGTAGGTCGTGGGTCCGAACCCAGGCAGGTGTGTTACTTTGTGAAGATAATTTTATCACCAGACTGCTCTCAAAACGGTGAAGAAAAGCATTGTGGGGAAACGTGTCGACGATAAACCATGTTTGATTTTCCATAGAAATGTTTTGTGTACGGATCGTGTTTAAGTAGCAAGACGCTCCGTGGTGCGCCGAAAAAAGTGTTCTGGGACGTTCTAGGCGATGTCACGCGGGGAGCGGGACGCGTGAGTGGCTAAAACCAAAAATTCGAAGACATGTAACATCTACCAACCCGCACTGGGCCCGCGTGGTAGATTACAGCCCGCCCCCTCTCGAAGAGAGAAGGCCTGTGTCCCAGCAGTGGGAACATTATAGGCTGATTATGCTAACCAAAGTAGTTAACAAATTTTCTTAAAGAAATGAAAAACATTAATTCTGAATTCACACAAGAATCTAAAATTACTAAAATAAACATAATTTCAGTCAATTCTCTAACATTCCCAGTATACCTACCTAATTAAAATCTTTATATTACTTTACAAAACAAACGAAAAACTTCAAATTTCGCTAAAAAGCTGACGGTAAAGTTAATATTACCCTACAATGTCGAAGTTCACTTTACCCCTAGAATCGGGGTAAATATTTTCGCTTGGCAACACAGGGGACTTGGTTCCCCGGCTGTGTTAATAAAGCAAATACGTTGAAGAATTATTAAATAACTGTACTTTACGTTTTCAGTAAATTTTGGGGGGTAGGCACGGAAGTGGGTTGTTTTAAAATATTACCTGTTGCAGGTATTATTGACAGGGGAGAGCGGAAGAGAAAAAAAAACATCATCTGCCTAGCCTTTTCCCAAACATGTTAGAGTCGGCTTCCAGTCTAACCAGATGCAGCTGAATACCAGTATTTGGAAGAGAAAAACATACCGTATTAATATAGAGGTTAAACTATTCAGATTCCCCAATTTTACATACTAATTAATAATCGTTTGGTACTTTTTCGTTGAGCAGTGGTGGCCCAGTGGTCGCGACTTACGAGTTGCAGGTCGTAAGTTCGAACCCAGATAGGCGTTTTACTTTGTGTAAATTATTTCATCACCAGTGCTCTCAAAACGGTGAAGGAAAACATCGTGAGGAAACCGGCATGTCCTAGAACTAAAAATTCGAAGACATGTGACATCAACCAACCCACACAGGGCCCGTATGGTAGACTTATATAGCATCTCGAAGAGAGGAGGCCTGTGTCCCAGCAGTGGGAACAATATACGCTAATTATGATGATTATGACTTTTTCTTTGACTGTACTACCTCGATAACTTCTGTTAAAACGGGATTATAAAGTACTAGCAGCGCCCCGCGGTTTCACCCGCATAAGTGTCGATCCCGTGGGAATATCGGAATAAAAACTATCCTATGTCCTTTCCCGGGACTCAAACTGTCTCTATACCAAATTTCGTCTAAATCGATTCAGCGGTTTAAGCGTGAAGAGGAGACAGACAGACAGACACACTTTCGCATTTATAATACCTACTAGCCTCGCGCCTCGCGGTTTCACCCGCGATAAAAGTATTATAGTCCTTTTTATTGATATACCCTTTACAAATCTCCACCCCCCTTTTTACACCCTTAAGGGATAATTTAGAGGATAAAAACTATTCTATATCCTTTCCCACAACTCAAACTATCTCCATACCAAATTTCATCTAAATCAGTTCAGTGGTTATTGGTTCCCGATAACACCCCCCTTTTCACCCCCTTAAAGGATAAAGGATGATTTCTGGGATAAAAACTATACTATGTCCTTCCCCGGGATGCAATCTATCTCTCTGCCAAATTTCATTTAAGTCCGTTCAGTGGTTTAGGCGTGAAAAGGTAACAGTCAGACAGACAGACAGTCTGTCTGTCTGTTGCGGTTTCCACCAACATTATCCATATACCAACCATTTTTGGGGTCAGCTTCCAGTCTATCCGGATGCAGCTGCAGCAGGAGTTTGTTCCGCCACTTCTTCTCCCCAGCAAAAGCATTAGAAGTTGGTGAAGGGCGGGCCTTTTCGGGGACTGTCTTTTGTAATTTTGACGTTCGAAAAGTACTGATTCTCAGCCTAGTTTGAATAAATGACTTTTGATTTTGATCAGCGGAATACCTAGTGCGAGTCGGATCGCACTTGGCCGCTTTTTTTAATACATTCAAATCACAACCATCATTCCATCTTTTCCTATCGGTCGTATATGGCAGTTAAACATAGTGAGTTAATTTGCTAAACCATCCCACCTTCCTGGATCGGCATGCTGTGTTGGCGCTGCTGCTGCGGCTGCGGAAAACCTCAAGCGGCGAAAATATAATAACCTTATCGGAAATTATATTTTCGAGCCGTTTGGGGCTGAAACCCTCGGGCCGTGGACTCCGAGTTCTCATGGTCTTTTTAAGGAAATTTCAAAACGGCTGGTTGACACTTTCCGTGACCCAAGGGCTGGCTTTTACCTTGGCCAAAGGCTAAGCATTGCCATACAACGTGGTAATGCCGCCAGTCTCTTGGGTACATTACCAGTCGACAGCGATGCGGATGAATTTTTCGACGCTATATTTTAGTTTTTGTATAGTTTTAGTTAAGTTAGGTTTTAATTTTGTTATTTTTGTTAATCTGCTAAACAATACAAAGTCTGTTGGGACTGCCGCGCTATTGTAGTGCGTCCGGTATGTTCGCATTTGCGCATACCGATGATTTTTACGCCATAATGCGCAAAAAAACAAATTCTGTCTTGTCATGAGCGCGGTCTAGTTCTAACGGCATCCTAAGTATGTTGATGGAGAAATACGACGCACCCTGGTTGTCGCACGCTGTGGAGGTGCTGGTCAGAAGACCCCACGGCTAACCTTGCAATTTTTATCTTTGTTTTGTTTTGTTTCTGTTTTCTGTGTGTGTTCACTAACAATAGTTTTTAAGAACTATGTTACTAACATTGGGCCTAGTTGCCATTAATAAACAAATATTTAATTTAATTTTAAAAAAATCGAAATAATCCCTAACTTGTGAATACAACATTCATTCTCTCACAAAAGTACCTAACTTTCATAACTTCAACTAAATACAAAATTGGATACTTACTTAGGATCAGATTATATTTTGAAGGCGCTGCCAATTAAGCATACGCGCAATATTAGCGAAATCTTGGAAAGTTTACAATTCGACAGAAACTCCCGCAGTTTGTTCCTTTAATTATCAAAATATTATAGCATTGAGCTGTGTAGGGATGGGGGAAGGTGCACAGGTATTAGTGTCGATAGATTTTGTCGACATTTTCATTTTAAAGTAGAGGTATGATTAATTGGTTTTGTGATGGTTACCAGTGGCGTGCATTGCATATAGGCATATAAGCAGTGCCTACCTCAATATATCAACAGAAGCCTGTCTATTACATATTAGTGTGTGTGCCTCACAATTAATTAAGAATCTCACTAAACCTGCCAAAAAATCAAATCTTCATTCAAACACGTGCGGCAGTGGGCACTCGCCGGACGGCCTACTCGGCTCCCGTACTATTTGCACATTGTCATTGGTCTTTACTCATTCAAGTTAATACGACAAAATTAAAAATACGTACGTCTCACGCGTAATACCATGACGTTTGACCTTCGCAATTTATCACCCTTAAGTAGGCATGCCTACTCAAATAACCACACTTTTGATTTCACTTTTTTTCTGATTAGTGACCGCGTTTGCCTAGACAAGACCCGGCCTAGTGCCTACCTATTCTGTAAACCAATGCACGCCACTGATGGTTACCTAATAGGTAAAAAAAAAAAAATCACAAAGCGACACACATCCCTGGTGCTCATAGTTCAGGCAAGCTCCAGCGGCATCCTGAGGGCATTCGCGCAGAGGATCAATCGCCAGTACCTGAACCATTGTTGTATGGTTTACGCACTGAGCAACGGAAGTTTGTAAATGATTATGTGAAATCGTTTTAATTGCATTTTTTTTTGCCTATGATCCATTGTTGATCGAAATAAACGATTTATTTATTGAAGTGAAACTTCTTTACGCACGCTTGACTTGGGGAGTAAGCTGGCGAACGCGTGACGTAAGCGATACGAAAAGTGTGATCGGGCAAGGCGAACGGGAGTTGAGTGGGGGATATAAGCAAGAGAAAGCAGTGTTTCTTTCTCTCTTCCTCTCATAGCCAAATACGTTTGAAGTTTCACTTCAGTCGTGTGGTCATAAGCACACTCGGTTTTTTGCTTCATAGCCGTCCTTACATCATTTCGTCATTGGAACGGTGTCGAAGCTATCCATGACTATTTACAAACAAGTATTTTCGAGTTCGAGTTGTGTTCGGTCTCTCCAGTGAGGTTGGAAGTGAACTTTACAGAAAAGCACTAATACTAGGTACGTGATCTTTTTATCAACTGCTCTGCTATACCTAAATAACTCAAATACAACACACAGAACATGGTTTATCCTCTAACTGCCTCCTTCAAATCGTCAAATGATTGTGTGTGTCTATGTGTTGTGTCTTATGTTATGTGTTAACGTGGTTTTCGCACAACCAATCACAACAGCAGCTGATTTACCAATAGAAGGCTAGACTAAGCTTTAAGAAACTGTAAAATCATCTGCTGACAAAAATCAATCAAAGCTGAGGCCATCAAAGTCAAAGTCAAAGTCAAAGCATTTATTTCAAATAGGCACATAAAAGGCACTTTTGAACGTCAAAAATTATCTTAAAATAGAATTGATTCTAGTCGCCCATTCCAAAAGGTAGTTTTCGTATGGAGAAGAACGGGCAAGAAACTCCACCGTTACTCTTTTAAAATGTTTAGGTACAATATTTTGCATGGGTACATTAATTATATAATAACATGTGAGGACGATGCACCTACAATAAAATTACTATACCACAATAGGTAAAAGAATTAAAAACGAAACCATGACATATAAATTAATTATCTGATAGATACATGGTGCTCACATATTTACAAACATGGTACAAGCAAAACGATTTTAATTATAAAACAAAATACAAGTAATAAGTCAGGGTGTGAGTAATAAATGTAAAAAAAAAGAATAAAAAAATTTACAATTAAATTAGCAACCAGTTTGATTTTGTCTAGACTCTAGATTGTCCTATGGAGCAGGACCAGCATGTTTCCAAGCGTTCTTATCTTGGATATAATCTTCTAATTTATAGTATGCTTGTTTACAAAGTGTACGTTTAATGTGAGTTTTAAATTTTCTTTCATTTAATTGCAATATATCACAAGGTATTTTATTGTAACATTTAACACAGTACCCCATAAAAGATGTATGTACTTTGGCTAATCTGAAAAATGGTTGATGTATTTTATCTTTATTTCTTGTATTAAAGTTATGTCTATCGCTTATTTTATTAAAAAGATGTAGATTTTTTCTTACATACATAATATTTTCATAAATGAATTGGCAAGGTACCGTCATAATATTAATCCTTTTAAATAGTTCCCTGAGAGATTCGCGGCGACGTAGATTATAAATGGCTCTGACATCACAACGTTTATATCTTCCAGGACACAATCGTAGCAGTCATACACGTATCTCACAAACATCGATATCGATAAACCTGCCAAAGGCACATCACTACCCGCCGGATCGATACACCGTCGGTTACTAGGGCTACAGACGACGCGCTCCCACCTATACCGGGAAAAAGCATACAACGAACCACCTGACAGAATTACTTGCAAAATTCAACCCCAGTGAATGAAATTGTATATCAAAATGAACGAGAGATGGTCTGGAGTACCGGTTTTTGTGTAAAGTTGCCAGTGTTTTGTTGCGGGTTGTGTTGAAAGAGATTAAAACTGCATAATGATGGGAGCTGTTTGACCTTTTTGGTCTTTTAAATATTTATATTTTTTGTTATTGGAACGAAGACTTGCGCTAGAAGTAAACTGGAAGAAACCGTCACGTAAAGAAAAACGTTGTACCCCCTCTATGCGACATTACAGCTTCTATTTGTTTGTCTTCTAAATGGTATAATATCTTTTGAAAAGTAATAGTTTGAAAAGTATTTCTTTAAACATTGTCAGCGATAAGTCTTAAAAACCATTTGGTAAATGATTGTAAATAATAATCGACATGAGGCTACAGGAGCTAGTGCGAATCTTGGGGTTCATTCGATTAATCGAGTCTGTTGGTGGTTTAACCACGCTGAGATCGGTGCAATTCATTCATTCACACTGTCACATCTTAACTTCCACCCCAAACACCCTAATTCTGCCCCTATCAAATTCAAAGCACATCAAATCACCCTGCCATGCCATCAAAGACACACACACCCCCACACTCTCTGACATACACGGATAACTTCAATAGAACGCGTATGTTAATAATTCACACGAATGACCAGGATGGTCTAGACTGATTTAGCATTCAGTTGGGGCTAGAAACTAGGAATTCGTGGATATGGTAACGACACGATATGAGAGGGGCAATTCTCGTAATTTTAAGAACGTTCATAGTCTGATCTCAGTCTCAATCTGTCAAAAATACCTTTAATTTCCCTACATTTTGACAAGATTTTGACATTTGCTTGTCGCCAAGATGAGACTTTTTTTTTGTGGATGGGAAATCATCAAATGACCGCTCTCGCTCTGGGTGGAGCGGAAGAAAGTGTCAGACTCTTACTGACTAAACTATCCGTGTTCCTTCCTTAGCCCTTTATGTTCCGGGGTAGCGGTAACTCTTTCGGCCAATCCCGCGCCCCCGGCAGGGCCAAGATGAGACTGCAACTAGATTTTTAACGTTTTAAACTACGAGAATTGGCCTTCAGATCAAAAATCTGCCTAGCCTTTTTGTTGGGGCCGAATTCCAGTCTAACTGGATGCAGCTAAATATCAGTATTTTACATGGAGCGACTGCCTATCTGTTCTCCATAACCCAGTTACTTAGTAACATGATACCCACTAGTAAGAATGGTTGTCAGACTTTTTGGCTTCTAACTACCCGTAACAACTGTCGAAAGTCTACGAATGACATTGGGAACAACGGCTTAGCGTGCTTTCCGAGGCACGGGGGTATCACACCGCCAACTTCCAAACTTTGGGGTGTTACCATGAAATCCCTAATGGAAACACACAATAACACTTTGCCCGACCTAGGAATCGTTGAGATTGGCGGCCATGACCCTATTAATAAAGAAAGAAGAAAGAAAATACATTTATTCAGCACAACTAAAATACACAATCCGCCAGATACATCAGATAAAAAAAAAACAAAAAATAAAAAGCGTAAAGTCCGATGTAAGTACTTAATTAGCAGGAAAGTGTGCCTCACGGCTGCACCAAAAAGGCCCAGACGGTAATACGGTCCGCAGTACTATTATTCTAGAACCTAGGTATTTGAACTTCAAAAATAACAAATAATTAAACTAATGGACGACAATTATTCGTTGACAGCACATCGTAAACTTTTATAACCAAACTTTCATTCAAATAGAACTAAAAGTGGCTCATAAAACTTTAGGTTTTTAAAACTTTTGATGCGATACCATTTTTAACCGACTTCAAAAAAAAGAAGGAGGAGGTTATCAATTCGACTGTATTTTTTTTTTTTTTTTTTATGTTTGTTACCTCATAACTTGCGACTGGGTGAACCGATTTTCATGATTCTTTTTTTATTTGAAAGCTGGTGCTTCCCGTGTGGTCCCATTGTCACCAAGTCAGGATCTGATGATTGGATCCTGGAGAAATTGAAGGAACTCTTCAAATATTATTGGCACATCTATAGCGATTTGGGTATTTTTTTATAGTAACTCGTGCATTTGCTCTCGGAAAGCACCATTTGGTGAAGTGGAACTGATGATGAAGACCACAGATGGCCACCGGAACTACTCAATAATATCTAAGTATTTTACGGGTTGCGATTCGATTACTTTAATATGGTTGCTAAGCAATTTATGCTCGCCACGATGTGAATGGTAATATGGAGCTGATGGTGGACCAGGAGAACTCCTCAACAATTAACAACAAAAACAAAGACACCGACTTCCGAAATTAAAGTTATTTTTCACTTTGTAGTGTTTCTTTTAGAAGTCGGTTGTATTTTTGTTAAAAAGTTTTTTGTTTTTGTGTTTTTTTTTTTCATCAGAATAAGTTAGATTGGGTGGGATGTATCGATAGTTTTATAATGGCAATATATCGATATCGATAAATGGAAGCTACATCGGTACATCTCTATTGCTTATGGATCCGTATCCTATAGAAAACTGCTAGTTTCATAAGTAGGTGCATATTTGCCATTTATCATCAACTGATCAATCAAACAAATCAACAAATCAAAGCGACTCAAAAAAGGATTTAAGTTAAAAAAATTAAATATATTATTATTAGCCTGTGACGTCCCACTGCAGGGCAAAGGCCTCCCTACTCTCTTTCCACCTCTCTCTGTTCAAAGCTGCTAAGGACCAGTTCTTGTTGAAGGAGTCCAGCTCATCCCGCCATCTCCGTCTGGGCCTGCCACGACGTCGTTTGCCATTAAGAGGGACCCATTGGGTCGTAAGTTTGGCCCACTGTTCGTCTGACATGCGGCAGATGTGTCCAGCCCAGTTCCATTTTAGCGTGGCAGCTTTCCAAGTGACATCAGTTATCTTTGTGATGGAACGGATGGTCGTATTCCTAACCCAGTCTGTTAATTTGATACCCAGAATACTCCGTTCCATAGCCCTCTGGCAAACCTCGAGCGTGGACCTCTGCTGATTTGTCAAAAAAATTGCTACAAAAAAAATACAGCTTGATCCAAGTTACATACGCGTGCCAATATATGTAATTGGAATTATTATCGTGAACATGAAAAACTGTGTAACTTGATAACGAAGAATCCGAGAAACTGCTGTTTTGCTGTTGATGTATTCCACCAGTTTCTAAGACAAATCTTTTATTATTCAAGCAGTACGGTTATGGAATGACTTGCCCGTGTCGGTAAGGCGTGCTCAATCTTTGTCTACATTTAAAATTATAATAAAAAACATTTCCTCTCTCCTTAAACAACATTATTATTTATTTTCTTGACTCCTGTTTCATGATTATTGTGTAGATTAGTATAATATGCTATATTTATTGTATTGAGGGGCTTGTGGCTAAGTAATATCAGCCGCACGGGTCAATCGATCAGGTTAAGCTACGCTTGCCGCGATTGGTCCGCGGATGGGTGACCGTCTTTACATACCAAGACTCCTCCGTGTCTCGGAAAGCACGTTAAGCCGTTGGTCCCGGCTGTCATTCGTGGATCTTTGTCAGTCGTTACGGGTCGTCAGAAACCCGAAAATCTGACAACTAATCTTGCTAAGGGGGATCTTATTACTCTGTAACTGGGTTGTGGAGGTCAGATAGGCAGTCGCTCCATGTAAAATACTGGTATTCAGCTGCATCCGGTTAGACTGGAAGCGGACGCCAACACAGTTGGGAAAAGCCTAGGCAGATGATCATGATGTATAATATGTGTTTATTGTATTATTTACACACCACAGTCTACCTTAAGTATTGTCTCTCCTTCTCCTTTTTAATCCATCCAAAGGTCGTCTTAAAAAGATCACTCCTAGTGATAAGCCCGCCCATTGTGTTACCCTTTGTTTTATACATTTATATCCGTAATTTAAATAATTTTTATTATATTTTGGTCGCATTTTCGCGAGACAAATACCATATCAAAATCGCTTGTGAATCTTCCCACATCAACTCCTATTAAATTAGTTCAGTCTGGATTTAAACCTGTTTTATTTTAACTACCTACACTTAGATTCGAAACTGATTGAGTTTGATCCAGATCTAATCATTGCGACTATTCGAATATGCATAACAGAGATGAGCATCTGATCCAATATCGCAAAGTTATTTTGTCACGAAATCGATAGTGTTTTGTTTTATGGAAAACAAGAGGTCCTAGACATAAACATAGTGATGTCCTTTTGAAAGAGAAAACTGACTGTGAATATTAGTACTAGGCAAGGGACCTACTTCGTCCGTCGTCCGACCAGACAGGCCCGAGTTGGCCCTGCAGTGTTCCACGCGCGACACTCGAGAGTGGGTGCGGCCATTATAGGAATGGGCGCATGGGGAGGTGGGACCCGCTGAGGAACAACGGGTTGAGGCCTGTCGGGGGAGCGGTGAATGCTTATGCGAATCTCGCACCCCTCACCGTAGGTAGAGATGTCACCGCGGTGGTTTTAGCTGGTAAGAGTCTGGCATACCCCTCTGTCACCCCCACGATAGGTAGAGGAAATCCATGAGGATTTCCGCCGCGAAAAAAAAAAAAAGGCAAGGGACCTACTCCCTAAGGCCACGGACACAAAGTCGACGATTGCGGGGCGGCGGCGGAGCGGCGCGGGGAGTAAGATCGCGCGGCGCTAGAGTGGCGTAGTGATATGTTATTAGAAATTAGTGTTTTTGTTCGCGAACGAAATGTCTAAACAGCGACGACAACATCTTTTCATCATTTTGAAACGTCGTTCGTTGAAAAAGCAAAAAATAAAACGCACAACGAGCCGCTGCCTTCGAGGCCAGTTCCATATGCATTGAAACACGCCGCTCCCCGCGCCGCCGCCGCGCCGCGCCCGCTGACTTCGTGTCCGTAGCCTAAGGGTAATAACATGCCGAAGATGCCTCACTGCGAAACCTCGCGGTCGTGGTTTAGTAGCTCGCTACCTCGATGTCACCTCCATGTAAAACAATTTGACACGCACGCACATGCCGAAGAATACCTCATTATGATACAGCGCGGGCTTCTTGAGGGGTTTACCTCGATGCTTGGCATTTGCGTGCGAGTCTTTTAGCATGCATTTGTCTTACATGGAGACATTGAAATAGTGAGCTAAATCGCGACCACGGCTTCGCAATGATCTATCTTCGGCATGTATCCATAGTCCGTCACTGAAAATAGGGGCCCGTCCAAAAATAGTTGTTTCGTCAAATTCAATTTTTCGGACGAGCAAATACGGTAAACTGGGATTACTTTGATCAATTTTGAACTTTAATTGACTGTAATTTTTGAATGTGTGGTTCTAAAAAAATTATAAAAAAATGTAAGAATCGGTTTTTATAGTTCTCTCTGTAAAAGTAAAAAAAATTAAAAAAATCGATTAGTTTTTCAGAAAAAAAAATAAAACACAGTGATAAAAGTTAAAATGATTCTGGGGTTACTTTGGAACCCCCCGTTTTTAACATAGAATCTGAAAGTAGCCCCAATAAATCATTTTATCTGGTAAAAATCGGTATTGATAAAAAACTTACCTTTTTTTGCATGAAACAACGTGACATCACCAGCGCACCCGCAAAAAGGATTGTGACAGTTTACCAGTGTAGTCATCGGAAAAAAAAATCTACCAAAAGTTGTTCCGTTTTACGCAATTTGCAATTTTATGTCGATAAGAAGTTTCTATCAAATTAACCCCGTGATTCAAAGTAACCCCGGTTTCCGGTACATATCGGGAGTAGAGACAACTCTGAAATCGTGTTGTCATTAATTCTTAGTTTGGGCTTCGAACTGTAATGCTATTCTGTAAAAATTTCACAGTGAAAACTTAGATGAAGTGAGCTTAAAGTGAGCTGTCAATAGTGTCATCAGGTAGAATGACAACATGGTCTTGGAACGAACATTACCGAGGCTATGGATGCCTGGAGACTCGCTTGCCCGAATACAGATCCACCCGACAATCCATCTTCCCAGAGACGGTGGGATGAGCCGCTCTGCAGAGTAGTACAGAACAATTTACTTGACTCGTCTGCTACTTCTGCGGAACGTGCGCGCCTGCTGGCTGTGGGTAGATGGGAGTCGGGACTTTGGCTTCATGCACTACCTTCGTCGAACATAGGCACTTTGTTCGACGACACTACTTTTCGCCTCGCTGCTTCCCTGCGACTAGGTACTCCTTGCTGTTCCCCTCATCGCTGTCACTGTGGCGAAGATGTCAACAGCCTCGGACACCACGGCCTGTCTTGCAGCCGAAGTGCGGGTCGCTTAGCGCGCCACGCGAACATTAATGATATCATCCGACGAGCTCTTGTTACCGTCGGCGTTCCAGCTGTATTAGAACCCAATGGCTTGGTACGCGACGATGGCAAGAGACCGGACGGTATGTCTCTATTTCCTTGGAAGGTGGGTAGGCCTTTAGTGTGGGACGCAACTTGTGTCGATACTCTTGCACCATCCCACCTTCCTGGATCGGTATGCTGTGCTGGCGCTGCTGCTGCGGCTGCGGAAAACCTCAAGCGGCGAAAATATAATAACCTTATCGGAAATTATATTTTCGAGCCGTTTGGGGTTGAAACCTTCGGGCCGTGGGGTCCGAGTGCTCATGGCCTTTTTAAAGAAATTTCAAAACGCCTGGTTGACACTTCCCGTGACCCAAGGGCTGGCTTTTACTTTGGCCAAAGGCTAAGCATTGCCATACAACGTGGCAATGCCGCCAGTCTCTTGGGTACATTACCAGTCGACAGCGATGCGGATGAATTTTTCGACGCTATATTTTAGTTTTTGTATAGTTTTAGTTAAGTTAGGTTTTAATTTTGTTATTTTTGTTAATTTGGAACGAATACGTGAAATTACAAGTCACCTTCTATAGCTCTTAATACCTACACTCAAATACATCCTTTTTCCGCAACGCCTATATCCAGCACCGGCCGGCTAAAGGCCGTTGATAATGAATCGATTCTCCGGCTGTCTGTCAACGAATACCGCACAGATTGTAACAGTGGGGTCATTACTTCTAACTCTTTGTAGTTTCGTGTCAGTTGCCGGTCGGGATTCACAGCAAAGATGCGTTGTGGATGGATAAGAAACCTTGGTCCAAATCTGTTTTTTACATTTCTATGGTCCAAATGAATGATTGAATACATCTTTATATTATATACAAATTATTCATTTCTTCCTGTCTTTTTTTATTTTTATTATACATATGTATAATTTGTATACATGTATATTTATATATAGTTTAGTTTGTGTGTATATAAATGGTAAAATGCAATAAATGAATACATCTATAAAAATTGTCTTTAAAAGATCGCTATTAAATTACGACGAAGGGCGACCTTATCGCAAGTCGCCCTTTGTGTCACCTGATGTAAAATTCCTACATTCATTCTGTAACTTCAACGGTGTCCGTAATAAAGAGTATTCTATTCTATACTGTTTCTGATTTCACCTCGTAAACTTCTTCTAAAACTATTGCTGAACGTTGGAAAAGAAAACAGGACAAAAGAAAGGGAAAGAAAGTAGGAAGACATTATGATTATGAAAGATGGTAATTATCATCCTACACAGGTGATTTTTTTAACGGTTCCAAATTTTTACAGGATGTTCTACCCATGAATATGAACAACTTTCACTCTGGGACCAACTCTGAAATCCCGAAAAAAAAACGGCTGTTTCATACATTTTGGTCAAGTAGGCAGGTTTTTTGGACACCCATTATCATTTTATGGTCAAGTAAGCTATCAATTTGACTTTCAAAATGCTGGTGATACTTTTAAAACCTTTGAATCAGAAGACTAGGTACAATTTTGTTCTTTAACGCGAAAGCAGCGCATCCCCTTAAACGTTTTAATTTCACGTCTATTATGAAGTGATTAGTTCCCATTTTTTATTGGATAAAATATGTACCTATCTTACTTGATTGAAACAGTCAACTTCATTGTCCTCCCACGCAAAGCAAAACAAAAACGCCTAACCATAAACAAAAAACTCAACAGATCTTTACCGGCTTTCAATAGCACTACATCAAATCATTCAAAGCCACACAATTAATATAAAAGGTTTAAAACACACCGGACATACCATTTTCATCAATACATTTAACCACAAACCGCAAAACACAATCAAAGAATGACAAACAAAAATATAAAGATTAGTAATTGTACCTACCTACCTACCTTAGTCACTTGTCCTATCGTCGAAGAGGAAGCGACTATACAGGTTGTCCCTGGAAGTATGGATCAAATCGAATAGGGACGTGGGCAAGGTCATTTCCAAACGTTTTAGCAAAAAAAAAATACTAAAAAAAAACTAAAAAAAAAACTAAAAAAAATACTAAAAAAAAAGAGAAGAAAGATCGAATTCGTGAAAACTATCAGGGCTATCAATTTTTTTTTTAGATAGCCCTGATAGTATTTTTTTATGATTAATTTCTTTGAACACTAAGCGAAGTGATTGAAAAAAAAATTATAATCGGTCATACTCATAACTTTTGAACCGTAAAAAAATTCACTGACATTCTCAGGGTTAAAAAGTTTGGAAATGGCCTTGCCCACGCCCCTATTCGATTTGATCCATACTTCCAGGGACACCCTGTATAGAGCTATCAATGATTTTCTCGCTCAAGAAACGTACAAAAGATTGTATGGTCCAATGTAAAAGAGATACATACAAGGTCAAATAGATAGAAATAGAGAGAAATAGAAAAAAGAAATAGAGAATAAGAATAGAGAGAGAGAGAGAGAGATAGGAATAGAGATTATCTAGCGAAACTGCAGACGTAATTGTTGTGGATATCTAAACACGATAAAATAAAAACAAAAAAGATTTCAAGTTTTTTTTTTGGAAAGCTCAATGATTGCTTGTAGTTTTGTTACTTGACATAATGAGTTGATAAAATCTATTTTATTTCGTTTTAGCGTGTTTAGATCCACCCATCACGTCTGTAAAGTTCACCCAAAAAAATCTGATTTTTTAACTGATATAATTTAAAGTGACTGCGGTCGACGATCCCACAAAAAAAAAAAACCGAGTGTGCTTATGACCACACGACTGAAGTGAAACTTCAAACGTATTTGGCTATGAGAGAAAGAGAGAAAGAAAACATGCGCGCGCACCGCTTTCTCTTGCTTATATCCCTCACTCAACTCCCGTTCGCCTCGCCCGATCACACTTTTCGTAACGCTTACGTCACGCGTTCGCCAGCTTACTCCCCAAGTCAAGCGTGCGTAAAGAAGTTTCACTTCAAAAACATCATCAAATTAATTTCTTTTTTTTTTTAATCGTGTTTATATATCGATACCCATAACATCTGCGGAATTTCGCAAGCAATTAGCTAGTGAACCTTAATTAAATTTGAACTTGTGTATTATTAGTTGATCGCTGACTGTTCACGCCGCCGCCGCTTCGTTCGGTTGGCGGGCAGCAGAACACTCGTTGAGAGACTCATGCTTGGTAAATACGAATATCAGCGAGTAATCGCTCGTGACCGTCGCGGACTCGCTGCTCGTTGCTCGCCAACTCATTTTTAGTCGCTACGTCTACTCGTTTATCGTGAATTGCCGGATGCCAAACCTACCATTATTTTTACCCGACTGCGCCAGAAGGAGGGTTATGTTTTTCGAGAGTATGGATGTATGTTTGTATAATTGTTTGGCACGCCCTGTGGCCTGAACGGCTCGATGGATTTTAGCTTGAGAGGTACCCATTTGAGTTTGAAACTATAATAATGGTATGGGTCCCGCCTGCTTCCAACTTTTATTTAGTTTAAAATGGGCTTGTTTTTAGCTTTTCAGTTAGTTTTAGTATAAGGTTGCAGTCGGGGTTTTTTAATATTTTTTTTCTTATCCAGTCATAGTATAATCCGTGATGGTCAGATCGCGAATAGCATCATCATTGAATGCTGCGTCATTTGACTTGGGCATGGCGTGAGCATAGAAAGGAATAGAATAGGATGGTCATTTGCTGAAACAGCCAGCTTACAAGGTCTACTAAGTCTTTTACTACAGAAGATTCAAATTCAAATAAAAGTATATGTATATATGGGCCGGGCGAAAAGTTTCTGATGGCGGGAAGGGATTGTGTTTTGTTTTCGTCGTATTACGCGGTCAAAATGTTTGGAAGAGTTATTATTATTTTTTTTAATAACCGACGGAAAGATCGGGTTGTTCAGAATCATTAGCGCTTAGTACAGACGCCAGCACATTAAGCTATCCGAAACTGTCAAATTTTCTCAATGAACTTTGTACCTTATACTTTAGCGATAAAGTTGAAATTCTATTAAAGAAATTTGACAGGTTGTAGTAGCTTGATGTGCTGGCGTCTGTACATAATTTATTATAATATTAAGTCTGGATTAGAGCCCAGTTGATTGCAATAAGCTCGACCCCTATTACTTGGAACATAATTCTAGAGTTCCTCTAATAATAAAACCTCTACTTAACCCTTCGAGAAAAACTGGCATAGGTAATAAGAAATGTTACGTCATCATCGGTCAATAAAACCCTGTCTTCTCTATCCATTCCTTACAACTAACTATCTTAAAGATCTCATGGCCGCTCATATTTAACAATAGCAATTACTGTAGCCTCGCGATAGTATCGATTTAGAATCGGTATTATATCGAGAAGTATCGATTGTATCGATATTATCGACACGATGACAGGTATTCCGCTATTGTTCCATTTCGACTATTAGTTAATCTTTATTTGTTAATACTGTTACTTCTTTCAATGGTTGAAACAGACATCCATTATCTAAAAATAGTATTTAAAATGATTCATTTGTGTTTTTCCCTTTATTATCTTGCTGCATCCGGTCAAGATTTGCCTAGAAGAGCGGTGGCCACCACATAGCGTCCGCAATTCAACGATGAATAAAGTCACTGAAACGTTATTTAAGAAAATAATTTGGAGTGTTTTCATAGAGACTACTAAAGTGTCACCGTAAAATAAAAACCCCGCTGCCTAAACATATTATATAAATCGCTAGATTTGCCCTCAGCGTACATTATACATACTTAGACGTGAAAAAGTGTCCATACAGAGAAGAGTGAGCTCACACATTATTAAGGACCTAAAGGCAAAAAACGCAAGTTTTATAATGCCTAAAAATCGAAAGATCGACTACAGTAAACAAAATCAGAAAAATATATGATATTCTGCAGGATAATGCTAGTTAGATAGTGTGTTGAAAACATAATACAACTAAATTGATATGATGGAAAAAAATCATGAATATATCTCTAAAAAAACATTAGTTTTACAATAAAAACCATACTAATTAATATCCATATAATCATTCTGATTTTTTGTCAGATTATTCTACAAGCAACATACTAAAGCACTAATGGTTTAATTTTTTAATCCAAACAATAGATTTTTTGTAAATAGATAATTGCTTCATATTTTGCTAATAAATTACCAGCGTTGTGTCATCGCGCTTCTCTTTCTTTTCTATGCAGTCCGACAGTGACCGCGCTTTAGGTCATGTAGTCCCATGACAATCAAAACACTGCGTCACTGTGTCTCAGAGGTGTCAAAACAGGAACGCGTCAATTTTTTGACGCGGTAGCAGGAATCTTACGATTTAATGTGTTAGATCATTTAGCTCCCTTCAAAATGGTTGAGCTGAATGGTGCTGATGCATGCGTCATGTTCGTGAACGGGCGCCGTCAGTAGGGGTCATCTCTTTGCTGCCATGGCCTATTTTAATTTATTATTTGAATTTTTGTTTTTCTCATCTTTTCATTATGGACGCTTTTAACGTTCTGCATCGTTCTCACATGTATACTTTTTAACATGAATGATGTAACCAAGACTTTGTAACCACATTATTTTGATTTAAAAGAGTGTCCATGGAGTTTCTTGCCCGTTCTTCTCCATAGGTACCTACGCTTTGGAATGGGCAACTAGCTTCATTTTTTCTAACTGACTGACTTCTTGACAATTCAAAAGTGCCTGTAAATGGTTTAATTGAGATAAATGCTTTGAGTTTTGAGTTTGAGTTTGAATCTTTGCTACTGGTATCATTTTTATGACAGCGGTCAATGCAGTTGTTATGTGGTTGCCAGCGATCTTCTAGGACACCGTAGGCTTAGACTGGAAGCCAACCTCAACATACTGGAAAGGCTCTGCAGTTGATGATGACTTCCATTACTGCGCCGTAGTCGAGTCTAATTTACTTGAGGCGTGTTCTTATGGACCTCTCAAGTGTCTCCTGAGTGCCTAGGCAAAGTGTCACATTCTATCAGCAGTAACCATGATGGCAATGTCAAAATGTTTTGGATTGACATAAGCTGCTGAAAAGTTTATGAAGGCTATATTCATCTTCATCTGTCTAGCCTATTCCCAACTATGTTGGGGTCGGCTTCCAGTCTGACTGGATGCAGATGAATAGCAGTATTTTACATGGAGCGACTGCTTGTCTGACCTACACAACCCAGTTACTAATATCCCTTGGTAGTCAGATTTTCAGACTTCTGATGACCCGTAACGACTGTCAAAGATCCACGAATGACAGCCGGGACCAACGGCTTAACGTGCTTTCCGAGGTACGCAGGGGTCTTGGTATGTAAAGATGGTCACCCATCCACGGACCAACCGCGGCAAGCGTAGCTTAACCTGATCGATCGACCCGTGCAGCTGTTATTACTTAGCCACAAGTGTCTCCTATAAGGGCTATATGTTATACAGTCTTATAGCAGTTCAATATTAGTCGAAAAGTGAAGTGCCATGCGATTTTGTACCTTAAACACATCAGCTGTAAAGTGTCACCTTGACCAGCATCCTAATCGCGTAATACACTTTCAATAACAATCTAAATCATTTTGAAGGATATTGCTAATCTATCACACTTCACACTATCACACTAATATTACAAAGGCGATAGTTTGTGAGTGTGTTTGTGTGTTTATATATTTGTTACTTCTTCACGCTCAAACGGCTGGACAAATTTTGATAAAATTTTGTAAGGCGTTAGTTGACACCCTGGATTAACATATAGGCTACTTTTTACCTCGATATTCCCACGGAATCGAAACTTATGCGGGTGAAACCGCGGGGTGCAGCTAGTATATTATACAGTCAGCAGATCAATATTTGTCGAAAAGTGAAGTGTCATGGGATTTTATACCATATACACATCAACTGTTAACTGTCACCTTGTCCAGCACAGATTTTCTATCACAATCTAAATCATTTTAAAGAATATTGCTAATCCATTGCTTCATAATGCTCGAAAAATGTTTCGGTTCAACAACTATACGCAAGGATAAATGAAAGAAGACGCAATGAATGTTGTTGAACTGTCAAAATGAAACCCATTAATGCTACTGATAGTGTGTTACGCAATTACCCCGCTATTCTGTGCTTCCCGCATCTAGCGGATTCCTAACAAACTATATATTTACGTGAGAAAAATAAAATAATACAGTCAACAAATTCTGACTAAAATGATTTCTTCAAATAAAAAACTTCGTGATATTTTTTTCTGTACATCAAATACTTAATATAGCAAATAATAGTTTTTAGATTAATAACTAATGTGGCAAGCAATCCCGCTGTGCAAATACTGTGGGTGATGTCGGGTGAGTGCACCAGTTGTCGTAGGTCGTAAAAGAGATTTATTTTTTGTCTGCAACGTTCCTCTAATGATATCTATTTCCGACGGAGTTTTATTTAAAAAAAGAACCTACCCAGTAGTTCAGAAGCCGTAAATAAAATTAAACAAATAAAGTCCTTTAGCCAAAGAATTTGCATTGCCATTCAACGTGGCAATGCTGCCTGTCTTTTGGGTACGTTTCCAGATGACAGCGATGCGGATGAGTACTTTGACGATCAAGAGTCCTTGTTTTTGTATTTATTTGCATAGCTAGTTAGTAATTTAATTTAATATCTAGTTTAATAGTTAGTTGTTTCTGCGCGTTCAGGTTTTGAACAAACGGAGGTCTGCTGATTACAGGGCGTGCGGTATTTACTGGTCGAGTTTGGCCGGTAGCATACCTTTGTTGCTTCTCAGGGTGTTTCGAAATGATTTATCAAGAATTTATTCTAAGGTAGGACCTACCTAAAGCAGAACTATAAACATATACAAGGTGGCACGGACATCGTCTCGCAAACTGTACGTAACCATGAATTCGGCACAGTTTTAGACCCGCGCGCGGGGCAATTGCGTAACACTTTATCAATCGGAATCCGTTTAATTTTGACAGTTCAACAACATTCATTGCGTCATTTACGTGTTGAGCAGACAAATTTTTCGAACTTATGAAGCAATGGATTAGCAATTGGCTTCAAAATGATTCCAATTCCGATTGATAGTGTGTTTCGGGGGGGGGGAGGGGTCCAGAAGCATGTTCTGAATCCATGTTAACAGGCTGCGTGTTGTCCCGGCCACCCTGTATAAGCATTTTAATGTCTAGAAAAAACCGGTCAAGTGCGAGTCAGACTGACGTGCACCGAGGGTTCCATACGAATTTGTAGGTACGAGTATGTAACGACAAATTTAGGATTTTCGGTTTTTTCCTTTACTTGTGCTACACGACATTGCTTCTTGCCAAATTTCATGATTCTAGGTCAACGGGATGGACCCTATAGGTTTTGATTCCCTTGCGAGTGTCAAAATATGCTGCATAAACGGAACATAAACGCCCGTTGCGTTGACTTAGAAGTTTAATTTTTTCACTGCTTCAAGGGATTGCAGCCCTGAGTATTTGATATTAATTTCAACTTGATAACTCCGCGCGTTTCTTAGAAAAAGGGTCTTGACAGACAGACAGACAGACGGACAACGAAGTGATGTTATAAGGGTTTCGTTTTTCCTTCTAAGGTACGGAATCCTAAAATTTTTTTTATCAAATGAAGCGTTTTAATTTTATTCATGACCCATTACAATAAACCCTTCTACTTACGTATTAACCATCAAAATGAATTAAAACCAAGTTTTAAACTAATCTGATTTAAAAGCGAAACATTTAGTCAACTGTTTAATATACTAAATACACTGACGCGTGTTAGTTTAGGCAGTGAATTGAGTTTGGCGCCCGTTTGATTCTAAAACCGCGGTCCTCTAAACATGAGCCTAAGTCAATGGACTAACACTATAATATTGACCTCCTAATTCTAATGTTTTGAATTTCACGTCTGTTTCTTTGTGTACAGGTGTCAAATTAAATTAGCCAGCGAAACTGCGCATACGTGATGAGTATTGATATCTAAACGCAATAGCAAAAAAACTTTTTTAAAAACTGAAAAGCAAAAATAATAAACCTTTTTTATTTGACCTTAAAAAATAAGTTCTTAAACTAATGCAAGTATCCCTAAGTAATTTTGAGTCGGCGCCAAACAAGCAAATTAATATCGTTGCGAGTGGTCGCGCGGAGAGCTATCGCTGGAGATTTCACGTTGCATTGTTGATTTGATTTGGTTATTTCTTTAAATTTAAGGTAATTTAGTGATCTTTGTTCATTGATTGTTTGTTTGTTTATTTTTCCAAAATCATATGGAGCCAATTTCAGGGTATACCCTTTCCAATAAAAAAAGAATTATTAAAATCGGACTGCTCTGTAAAAAGCTATGCGCGATCATACATAAAAAAAAAATATACGCGTCGAATTGAGAACCTCCTCCGTTTTTTCGTCGGTTAAAAATGAAATGAAGTCCAGATTTTTTCACGAAGTTTTCTTTCACCAAGATAAACAAAAAAGTCACATATGTTTACTTGCCCGGATTTGAACCCTCTCAGGCACGAACTTGGGTTCATGCATGACAGGCGAGGTTTTAATCACTGGGCCATCGCGACATTCAATTAATCATCAATTTACAGCATATTTCTTTACTTGCCTAAACTAACTTCAACTTTCTGAGTCATTGATCAACTCCTGGCAAATTAGAAAGCGATTGAATATGGTTAAATCAAAATAAACGGAAAAACAACCAACCATTGTGTTCAATTAAAAGGAAAGCAATTAAAAACTCAAATACACATCAAAGAGACTCAATTCAAACAGATTAAAATTGTTTTATTTAAATTACAATCCCACAAAATGAAATTGGTGGCCGACAACTGGGCGTTTTACCCGACATCCGTCTTTTTTGCGAAATGATTAGTAATTCATACTGAGTCATAGCTCTCAGATATGCTGTTATTGATATTTATATCTCAGCAGAGTATTAATAAGACCAGCTATAGGTAAACACCGTACTGTTTCCCAGAAATAAAATAAAATTAGCTTAGCGAAAAGTCGTAGACGTGATGGGTATCAAATTCGATATCTAAACAGGTTAAAAAATTCATTTTTTTTTTTGGAGTCAATGACCTTAGGTAAGATGTAGTACCTGAAATATCTGTTTAACAATCAGTTAAATAAATAAATAAATAAGCATTAAGTATGGAGTATTATTAAGTACTTTAAGTAACTACACCACCAATGGTCGTTGACCCCAAAAAAATAGATCAACATCTTAAGATTGTGTTGTTTTATCGTCTTTGGATATTGATACTACGTCTGCGGAGTTTGGCTAGCTATCGTATTACCCAGTAACTGGGTTGTGGAGGTCAGATAGGCAGTCGCTTCATGTAAAATACTAGTACTTATTCAGTTGCATCCGGTTAGACTGATGGAAGCCGACCCCAATATAGTTGGGAAAAGGCTTGGCAGATGACCTAGTCATACACAAGCGGCGTTGGTGAATCCTTTTTCATCTTGGTCTCTGGAATGGCGATAAAATATTAAAAAAATGGGATGCGTCTGGTATGGCGAAATTGAACTTTCACAAAAATCCGACCGGCCGTCGAGCCTTGTAACATTCATACTCCGACGCTATCAATATTAATGTTACCCTACAAGTAACAATCAGTTATGCTAATGCTGAACATTGGCATTTCCTAGTATTTATGTTTCGATCCCTAATCTGTCTGTTTGACCTAGGAATGTCATGTAATTTGGCATTTAAATTGTCGTGTCGGCAGGTTGTAAGAATTTTATATCGAATGCCATGTTCTTATTAATGGGGTCATTAATTAAAAACCGTATTTTGATTCATAGAGGCCCTGTCACAATGGCGGGGCCCCAAATTACGAGTTGTAGGTCGTGGGTTCGAATTCGAACCCAGTCGGTTTATTCTGTAAAAATCGCACCGTGATAACTTATGAGAACTGAGGTGTCCTGATTCAAGGGATTGACACTATTGGGAGCTCACCAGTGGCGGACTAAGCCCGTTGGGGGCCCCGGGCGGTAAATCAAAATAAGGCCCCCCCGGTCCTTTGAGTTTATGTGGGTATAGATAGTGCCATCTACGAAGACGCGCCCCACTCTTCTTCCTAATCGCTAGTGTAGTAATTCCGCTAGTGTTTTAGTTTTTTGATACCCACTAATTACCCACTAATAAGTAATTACACTAATTACTGTGTATCGACAAAACTAAAACACTAGCGGAATGTTGCACACTTGTACTGTAAGCGATTAGGAAGAAGGGCGCCCGGAGAGCATACCTTATTCTATCATATTCGGAGATGGGTGACCATCTTTAGATACAAAGACCCCTCCGTGCCTCGGAAAGCACTTTAAGCCATTGATCCCGATTGTCATTTGTTGATCTTTGACAGTCGTTACGGGGAGTCAGAAGCTCGAAAGTCTGACAACCAGTCTTACCAATAATCTTATAAGTCTTACCAGTATTACCCAGTGACTAGGTTGTGGAGGTCAGATAGGTAGTCGCTCTATGTAAAATACTGGTATTCAGCTGCATCCGGTTAGACTGGAAGCCGACCCCAACATAGTTGGGAAAAGGCAGGCAGATGATGATGATGACATACCGTAATTAAATACTGTCAAAATATTTAAAACCCTAAAAAACAACGATTTAATGCCATGTTGTCAGCTATATTTATCAAAGTAATTTTTCCATGTATTATCTACTATTAGACATATAATTTACATATCATATTGACATCAATTCTTAAATTTAACAACTTAATAATATGACTACCTACTACAAATGTACAGAAATAAAAAATATATATTGACATTTTCGTTAATGTTGTCGCATTAGCCCCTAAAAGATTAATTTTGTTAATACGTGAAGTGTCATTTATAAATGTCATTATGACATTTGGTGAATTATTTTTAATGTCAAAAGTCGGCACGTGTTTTTTTAGAAAACTGGTCGGAATCAATCAATGTTTTTTTTTAAAGATTAGTTTATTTATTGGTATGAGAGGTGTACAGACACCGTATTTCACTACAGATACCCAATCAGAAGGCTAAAATAAACTACACTGAGTGGGGCAGTGTAGTGTGGGACCGCCCCCCAGCTAAATGGCCCAACGACCTTAAGAAGGTTGCTAGGACGGACTGGATGCGGAAGGCGGAGGACAGGGTGTTGTGGCGCAGCCTGGGAGAGGCCTATCCATCAGCGGACTGCGATAGGCTGAGTTGATTGATTGATGTGATGCTCTGAGACCGAGACAGCCACAAGGGTGGAAAATCACGAAGGAGATGACGAGACGGACTGGATAAAATCCAACAACTAATGGTCCATACTAGCCTTGGACCGGAATAGCTGGAAGTTTGAGGGGAAGAAAAGTTTGAGGCCTTTGCCGAACCGTGGGATTATAAAGGCCTCCTGCATAGCTATTCACAACCATTCGACCGTCTATCGTATCAAAAATTACACATTTCGATAACCTAGAGTCCTAGACAATAAGAAAAGTGCTATTAGGACACATTTTTACAAGAAGACAGTCTATTTATAAGGCTAGATTTTAATAAGATTAGGGTCCATCCTAGGGTGAACCCTAAAACAAGGGAAAAAAACCTTTCGATAACCTAAAATGCCTTGCCGGGAGCAAACAGCTGTCGGAAAAATAGCGGTCGTCTTATTCAAAATGAAAAAAAAAAAATCGGGTTTTGGACTTTCGAACAGCGTATAGAGGACTCTTGATAACGATGTTCGATACGGTACGGATTATAGCTATGCAGAAGGTACAACTTTCTACTAGAAGGTATGTGCAAAGGGCAACAAATGTCACATGCACCCACTGTACATAATTATCGATCGTTACGGTGACAGATCGACAAAGTGCGTCGACATACACACGCTATGTGTTGTGTGTATAATATGTATACAGGCGAGTGGCGACAAGTGAACATATTAGGTGGACGCTTGGTGGAGAATGGTGAGTGTCCATTGTGTTACGAGAAAAGCGAGGAAGGAAAGAAATATATCAGCGTAACCAAGCGAGTCTTTCAGTGAAAGTCCTGCCTCCCAAGCGAGCGTCCCTGAACGAGTACTCTGTCTGATAGCTCTTGCCGCTGCGACAAACTAATGGTGAGAGAGTTCTTGCCGGGAGTGTGAGAGGGGCCCGTGGCTAAATAATAACAGCCGCACAGGTCAATCGATCAGGTTAAGCTACGCTTGCCGCGGTTGGTCTGTGGATGGGTGACCATCTTTAACATACCGAGGGCCCTCTCTGCTTCAGAACGCACGTTAAGCCGTTGGTCCCGGCTGTCATTCGTGAATCTTTGACAGTCGTTACGGGTAGTCAGAAGTCCGAAAGTCTGACAGCCAGTCTTACCAAGGGGTATCGTATTACGCAGTAACTGGGTTGTGAAGGTCAGATAGGCAATCGCTCCATGTAAAATACTCGTATTCAGCTGCATTCGGTTAGACTGGAAGCCGACCCCAACATAGTTGGGAAAAGGTTAAGAAGATGATTTCTTTTACTGAAGCCAAGACTGATGTCCCGTCTTGTAGAAGTTGATTGAGCAAGAAAATTGTCGATAACTAGTTCCTTCCTCGTCAGCGATGGGACAGGTGTCTCAGGGTGCAACTAAATTGTGGTCGAACGTCGACCAATTTGATAATATTGATCGCCTCACAATAATTCTCCGTAGTAGTAGGAAAAATGTGGGTGTGAGCAGGTCTCACCCACATTTTTAGGGTTCCGTACCCAAAGGGTAAAAACGGGATCTTATTACTAACATTCGCTGTCTGTCACCAGGCTGTATCTCAAGAACCACGATAGCTAGACAGTTGAAATTATTACAAAATATGTATTTCTGTTACCGCTATAACAACAATTATTAAAAACAAAATAAAATAAATATTTAAGGGGGGCTCCCATACAGCAAACGCGATTTTTTTGCCCTTTTTTGTTCGATATCAACAATAATGGCAACTGGCAGGCACTTGAAATATTCACAAAATACTCAGTTGTGTTTTTACTTTTAATAATAAATAATAAAATAATATAAATATTTAAGGGGGGCTCCCATACAAAAAACTTTTTTTTTTCTATAAGTAATATTTGTAGTGTTAAATATTGTACTTACGGTGGTACGGAACCTTTCGTATGCGAGTCCGAGTCGCATTTGGCCGGTTTTTTGTAAGTCTGCAGCACCTCTGTATACTCTTTCGGGAACGTAGGCGTCAGGTGATGTTATGTTATTTATAACAAGCTGACAGTTTTGTGCACCCTATTCCCTAAGATAAAAGATACTCGTAAATAGATTTAAGTGGGATCCCGTGTGAGTATGAATACATAATTTGCCGTGCTATCTTTGTCTGTACTTCTCATTATTAATGTATCTTCGGAGATGCATTGAAATAGCTTCCACGAGTGATGATATTTAAGGTACCTACCTAATCTATCTATACAAATAAATAAAATTGGAGCGTCTGTTTGTAATATTAAAATAACCGCTTTTTACTAAATGCATATGGATGTATACACGGTACATACTTATACCAAAATAACATTTTTTACAATTTTTGTCTGTCTGTCTGTCTGTTTGTTCCGGTTAATCTCTGAAACGGCTAGACCGATTTTGACGGGACTTTCACTGGCAGATAGCTGATGAAATAAGGAGTAACTTAGGCTACTTTTATTTTAGAAAAAAAAACTTTTATTTAGGATAGGATTTCACGCGGACGAAGTCGCGGGCAGCAGCTAGTACAGACGCCAGCACATCAAGCTACTACAATCTGTCAAATTTCTTTAATAGATTTTCAACTTTATCGCTAATTCATAAGGTTTAAAGTTGATTGGGAAAATTTGACAGTTTCGGGTAGCTTGATGTGCTGGCGTCTGTACATAATATTATGAGTACGGTGCTCAAATACGCGAGCGACACGTTTTGTAATACGGCATGTAAGTACTATATTATTATACTCTTATAATATTATCCATTGATTGGGGGGATGGTGTTCGTGGCTAAATAATATCAGCCGGAAGCCTCGATCTTCAAAGTTAGGCAACACTTGCTGAGGTCGGTACGTGGATGGGTAACCATCCTCTACGTACCGAGACCCCTCCATGCATTGTCATCGTAATTTGTGGATCTTTGATAGTCCTTACGGGTAGTCAGAAGCCCGAATGTCTGACAACCAGTCATGTCAAGGAGTATCGTGTCACCCAGTAACTGGGTTGTGGAGGTCCGATAGGCAGCCGCTTCATGTAAAATACTGGTATTCAGCTGCATACGGTTAGACTAGAAGCCAACTCCATCGTCTGGCGCCCATGTGTTGGTTTGTTCCCTGGGGTGGTCACGGCGTGCTATGTGTTCTGGTGCGCCGGTGATGGGGAATACTCCCCAGAGGAGGGTCCGGTGACGGACAGCCGCGGCGGATTCACGGATGAGTGCTAACGCGTGCCCGTGTTCCCGCCGTAAGCGGCAGAGGAGGACACCGTGGAGTTTTAGTGGGTTAGAGTCCCACATAACTGCACTATCTCCCCGTGGTAGTGCAGAATGCATGAGCATTTCTCCACGGCAAAAAAAACCGGCCAAGTGTGAGTCGGATTCGCACACAAAGGGTTCCGTACCACCGTACAATATTTAACACTACAAATACAAAAAATCACGTTTGTTGTATGGGAGCCCCCCTTAAATATTTATTTTATTATTTATTATTAAAGTAAAAATACAACTGAGTATTTTCTGAATATTTCAAGTGCCTATTACCTGTTGCCATTATTGATATCGAGCAAAAAAGGGCAAAAAAATCGCGTTTTTTGTATGGGAGCCCCCCTTAAGTGGTTATTTTATTTTGTTTTTAGCATTTTTTGTTATAACGGCAACAGAAATACATAATTTGTGAAAATTTCAACTGTCTAGCTATCGCGGTTCTTGAGATACAGCCAGACGGACAGACGGACGGACAGCGAAGACTTAGTAATAGGGTTCCGTTTTTACCATTTGGGTACGGAACCCTAAAAACCGACCCCAACATAGTTGGGAAAAAGAAAAGGTTACTGGGTAACAAGATAACTTGTTTACAAGCAAAATATTGTTACAAAATCTCGTACCTTCAGCAACAATGGACACATACCAAAACCAGTTGTTACCAGTTAATCGGCCATGGGATCTATTAGCTTGAAATATTCACAACATTAGCATAACTTATGCCCCTGTCTCTGCCCATTTGACATCTCTATCTTACTTAACTTTAAAAAATACATGTCATCTAATATCTATGGTTTAAAAAAATGCGGTATGCAAAATGTCTATAGTATTTTTTACGGGTATTGTAATCCGTTGTCTATGACAGGTTTTTTCTTTGGTTTGCTTTTTTGTGCCATTTTGATTTTTGTTTTTTCTTATAGGACTCGACTGTCTGTGCCATAATATACACGAGCGGCACATTGCCTCTACCATCGTCAACCTGCCGCTCGTGTATACATATATATTATAACGGGGAAGGTTAGCCCTACCACCTATCTTATCTGTAATGATGATAAGGTTGTCCGTAATTGATAGTACTAGGGGGAGTGAGATTTCACGATCCTGATCAAGTTTTATTAATTGGGTTTCCTCGTCGAGAGTTCTAAGGACTTCGTCGATGACCAGTGTAAACAGGCGAGGGGACAGAGGGCAACCTTGTTTGACTCCCTTTCCTTTAATAGTCCAACTGCTTTGCTGGCCACACCATTTGACGCATGTACGCTCATTCATGCATTAACCTTGATTATCCTCTTGGTTAGCGATCTGTTGGTTCGTTGTAATAAGATGTCTCTTAGTGCATTGAGGTTGACGTTGTCAAAGGCCTCTTCTATATCGAGGGCGAGTACATACATTCTTTTACCTGCACGCCATTCTTCATCTAAGACCCTTTTAAGCGTAAAGATATGGTCGTCTGTTGATCTATCGTTTAAAAAATCCGCTTGTTGGTTGCCTAATTCCGTTATTATCTCATCTAGTTTTTTAAGTACATAGGAGGCGTAAATTCTGTAACCCATACGGGCAAACCGATATGCGGCGATATTCATTCACATCTTTAGGGTTATTGTTTTTTTGGAATTGGTACCTGTACTGTCTCCAGCCATGTGTCGGGTGCTTCGTTCAAGCTTTGTTCATGTGTTTGGTTACGGCTTATTGTATTATTTGGGGCATTGCTTTGTAAAGCTCGATTACCACCTTGGTCAGTTCCGGGAGCTGTCCTGTTTCGCATTTTATTAATGATTCCCATTACGTCATCCGCATTGGGTCCATCACACTGTACTTCGGTTATCGGCTTTTTAATATTAACTGTTGGTATAAGATGGCCCTCGGATTTTTAAAATATTTGCTCTCATTTGGTCATCGGTATATGAGTAGATCATTTTCGACGTTTTGTTTGAAGTTTGTTTCTACTGTAAAAAAGTATAGCATCTGCATGCGTTTTGCAGGGTGGTTTTTCCCCAGTCCGTTGAGGCAGGCCCTGCATGCTTTTTGCTCTTCCTGATATTTAACCTTTTGAAGTGTTGCCCAACGTTCTTTTACTAGGTTGTGCCTATTCGGATTATCTGGTTGTCTACTTTGTAAGAATTTAGCCTTTTGTAGGTTAGCAAGAGCTAGTCGATGGTCTCTGGAGAGAACTGGCTGAAGCATCAGAGTTTCATAGGCAGCCGCTTTTAATATTTCCGTTAAGTTATTCTAGGGTATTTCGATGTTTTCGTCCGTTGAGTTGATTCCTATATGTTGTAGTTTTTTTGTTATGCAATCTAGGTATTTTATTTTCGTGAATTTACTATTGAGGGCGGCATAATAGCTCTGTCTATAGTTGAAATCCTTGGCCGCCATTGTTGTTTCCTTCGCGGCTTGCTGTTGTCTTTGTGTATTATTGTGTTTGGTGTTTTCTTTTTTGTTTGAAATTCGGTTTATTCTTAGCAGACCCCTGATTATTTTATGGCCGGAGGTGCCCCTAGCAGACCATTCGCCTTTGATAAGTTCGAAGAGTTTTTTTTGTTGCATGTGGCGTTATAATGTGATCGCATTGAGATTTCTGAGGGTCCATTGACCATGTTATCCTGCATGATGATCTCGCTTTTCTCAATTCTATTTGAAGTTTTTCCCTGTTGGCTATATCCATTAACATTTCCCCATTGTATTTGGAAAGGTCATGGTGTTGGTTTTGTTGGATCAGCCCTTTGCGTTGGAAACTTGGTGTATCATGGCGACCAATATGAGCGTTAAAGTCGCCAAGAATTATTAAAGTACATTTCCTTGGTTTGTGTCTGATCAAGTTTAATAAGCCTGAGAAGGATCTGTTTGCTATAGATGTACAACTGTTGATGTGAGAATGATTATATACAGATGAGCAGGCTTGTCATTTCCCATGTCAACCTTCTGGCATTGCGTCTGTATCCTTTTTTCTGTTAACTAATTCAATTTGGGCATCTTTTCTGATTAGAATTGCAAGTCCCCGGTATGCTTTACCAGCGGTTCCATAGAGGTGCCATTCGTAGTGTGTAGAGGTGTATGCTCCTGAATTCATACCTGATTCTTGTATGCAGGCTACATGAATGCCCCTAATTGAAAGTTCAGCGTATATTTTATATTTTTTGGCCGGGTTTGAGGCCCCACGGACATTCCAAGTTGCAATACGCAAGTCTGGGCAAGTATATTTTATTGCGGTAGACGGCTGATTTCTAAGTATTGTGAACCCAGTGACATCTGCGACTAGGGTTGCCAGGTCGTCTAACCTAATAGCCGGACAGAGCAGCCAGTTTGGCCGGATATTTGGGTAAAAAAGCCGGACACCCTAAATGATGTGTGTTAGTAATAATTCGACAAAATTGTTTTTACGTAAAACTAGGCTTTTTTATCATTTACCATAAAACTTCTTAAATTCTAATGAAATAAAATAAAATGTAAACGTATCAGTCTTTATTACTACTAATCATTCATTAATATTATTATTTCCCAAGGGAAAACACAAAGATAAAATTAAGAAAACAAAACAAAACTTCTGCACTAATGAATAAAATTAAGAAAACCAAACAAAACTTCTTCACTAATTAATAAAATTAACATTTTTAAAATCTTCGTCTAATGAAATGAAATTGAATAATGAATCAGTCTTAACACAAAAAATAAAACAAAACATTTTTTACTTTAAGGTAAATCTAATAAAAATAATTAATATTTTGTGTTAGAAGAAACCTGCCTTAACAGCTCAGTTTTTTTTTTAAATAGTACTGTAAAAGTCTTTTAAATTAAATTCTACAACCAACATTTTAGCTACAGTGTCTACATGTAATCTGTTGCGTTCTTTTGACCATTGCTGACCTATTACCGAAAAAACTCTTTCAACATTTGCGTTACTCGTATGCCCTGGGATGGCAAAATAAAATTGACAAAGAGTAAGGAATTCTGAAAAGCAATCTGGATTACTCATCGATTTCAAATAGGCTATCCATTTCTTGTGTGCTAACAGCTTCTTGAAATTAACGTCCTCTTTTTTACTGTTCAGAAAATATTTAAGGTTTTGCAGTTGGTCAAAACATTTGCTATCGTCAACTTTAACGTTGTTTTGTGCTAGGATGTTTATAGTTTCAGAAACTTGATTCCATTCAGGAACTTCTTTTAACGTCATCCATATGAAATGTTTTGTGTCCTTGTATAAGTTTTCAGTCCAAGATCGTAAATAGTTTACTGCAATAATGTGCATGTTTTTAATATTCTCTTTGAATGCATCAGTCACTTGTTCAGAATTTTCATTGTTTTCTCTGAATTTAGAAATATTATAATAGAAGTCACTTTCATTGGAAAAAAGTCTTGCTCAATCCTTGCATTTATGCTCTTCATTATCTCAGAACAATTTTCCATAACCTCATTTACAGAAATATCAGACTTCTCCGTATCTTTGATGCGATTTTGATAAATGGCCATGAAAGAATGAACAACCCAAAAATAGCCTTCGTTGAGGTCATTTTCAAAAGACTCCCTCAAAGTTCTGGATGCATTATTCTTCCTTTTCAGGAAATATGACTTAACCGGTCAAGCAGCGCGGTTCGCCGATCGGCGACGAATCAATAGTGTTGACGCCTATGCTTAGGTGTGGGTTAGGGAGACTAAATGAAATACTGTTATAGAAGAAACCAATACTTATTTATTTTAGACTTTAAATTTAAACAGACGTGTACAAGATTACAAAATTCTAGGACCCGTTACAATATTATGCGTATGTTGACCGATCGGTGGTGCCGCGTCGGAGCAAGTGAACGAGTCCCCGGCCTCCTACCGTGGAGCCCGAGCGAGGTCCCCCCCGCCGCCGCGCCGCCATTGGTCCGCTGCGGTGTGGCGTGACATCTGCCGCTGGTCGTAACGGCGCTCTGGTTGGCTCAGCGGAGATGGTCTGTTGATGACGTCGGCCCGCTGCGTGCGCGCCGCGCTGGTTGCTATGCGGGCACAGGCCGCAACAATAGAAAATCAATTGTGTCTCATTAGCGGAGCTTGACAGATTAAGGGGCTCCTACAGTTGTAAAATCCTTTCTATCGCTGGGAAAAGGCTCAAACAACGCGTATTTGAATGATAAAGTATTTGTTTGAAACTTTGAAATGAACGTCTAATTCTGAGCAAATACTTTTGAGTTCCTCTGTACGCAAGGTAAATGTAGCAAAATTATTGTGAATCTGCATGAAAATACTTTCAAAGCATAATGGCAAGGAATCAAGAGCACTATGGACAGAATTATTGAAAATATGTGCTACACATCCGACTCCAATAATATTCTGATTATTTGTTAGAGATTTTAATGTATAGAAAACATTATTTTGCCCTCCTCTGTCTTTGCCGCCAAAATTTGTAGCAGCATTAACAGCCGACAATGCTATTAGTTTTTCCGAGAGGTTTTTGTCACGCAGAGAATCGTAGACGTAATTAGATATCGTTTCGGATATCTCATTTTTTTAACCGACTTCTAAAAAAGGAGGAGCTAACTTTAATTTCGGAAGTCGGTGTCAAAAAACGAAAATGCGGAACCAACGACACCGACTTCCGAAATTAAAGTTATTTATCACTTTGTAGTGTTTTTTTTTGAAGTCGGTTGTTTTTTTTTTTTGTAAAAAAGTTTTTATTGTGATTCAATATCTATTAGGGAAACCGGAATTCCGTTGTTAACTCGTACATCTTGGGTTCCATGTGTGTTTAATATCGATACCTTTGGGTAGAAAGGTCGTATAAACCAAAACCCGACTTTTCAGGAGAGTAGAAAAACTATTTTTTTTTTACATAAAAATTCATAACTTTTTTGTTTTTGAAGTTATAAAAAAATGATCTATGAGAAAGGTTCTTACAATTTGCAAATGAAAAAAGTTAAATCATCAAAACCTATCTATCTTCTTTAGTTTTAAAGTTAGCTTGGATTTACGCCTAAGAAAAAATCAATTCTTGGTTAATACACCCCATGAAAATGTACTTTAAAAAAACTGTATAAGTCGTATATCCATTTTTGGTAAGCTTATGGTCACATTTACTGTCGTAAAAACCCATATATGTAGTTTTTTTTTGTATTAAAAACCATTTATAATCATAGATCAATTGAATTCTGACTAATAAACAACCCTGTTACCCTAAGAATTAGTAGGAACTCAATTATTATTATTATTCTAATACTCAATAACGGTCGATTCAAATAAAATAAAACTACCTGAAATACGAAATCAACATTTATTAAGTATTACAATACCTTCTAATCAACATTTACTATTATTTCAATAATGGTACAACATACATTTTTAAATTGAAAAAAATATTTATAACAACTTAAACTGAAATGTGAAATAAAAAAATCTACTTAATCATAAAAAAACAAAAATTATTCTATTAAAAATTAACTTCTTCTAAATTAAAGTAATCAGGCATTTTAGTCATTTATAAAATTATGACTTGATCGTTTTTTAAATTTTTGTACATATTTAGATGTACTTAATTCAATAAATTATTGAATTAAGCCTTTGTACTAAGGCTTAATTACTAAGTAATTTATTGAATTGCAACTAAATAATAAAAATAAAAAAAACAATCAAGCACTAAACGTAACTAACTTACCTATGTACTAAAAAGTAACTTATTTATGATATTAATTTGTACCGATTCATAATTAGTTTAAAATTATTTATGAATTGTTACTATAAATGATTTTAATTATTATTATAAATTATTTTAAAACGAATTATGAATTGAGAAACACATTTTCAAAAAATAAATTTAGGTGACAAAGAATACAATCATTTAACATAGTCTTGTTTTTTTACTAACCATGGTACCACCATGATTATTTAAACTTACCCCATGGAAATGTGGCTGACTCTCTTACGCTAACCGACGAAGAAGACGAGGAAGAGCTAATTGAATAATACAATTATTATTATAACAGAATAATAACTTTTCCTATTTACGTAATTTCACATTTCGTTCGTTAGCAAAATATTATTTAGTGAAAAAACAAGACTATGTTAAATAATTGTATTCTTTGTCACCAAAATTTATTTTTTGAAAATGTGTTTCTCAATTCATAATTCGTTTTAAAATAATTTATAATAATAATTAAAATAATTTATAGTAACAATTCATAAATAATTTTAAACTAATTATGAATCGGTACAAATTAATATCATAAATAAGTTACTTTTTAGTACATAAGTTAGTTACGTTTAGTGCTTGATTGTTTTTTTTTATTTTTATTATTTAGTTGCAATTCAATAAATGACTTAGTAATTAAGCCTTAGTACAAAGGCTTAATTCAATAATTTATTGAATTAAGTACATCTAAATATGTACAAAAATTAAAAAAAAAACGATCAAGTCATAATTTTATAAATGACTAAAATGCCTGATTACTTTAATTTAGAAGAAGTTAATTTTTAATAGAATAATTTTTGTTTTTTTATGATTAAGTAGATTTTTTATTTCACTTTTCAGTTTAAGTTGTTATAAATATTTTTTTCAATTTAAAAATGTTAAACCTGTTAGGTATGTTGTACCATTATTGAAATAATAGTAAATGTTGATTAGAAGGTATTGTAATACTTAATAAATGTTGATTTCGTATTTCAGGTAGTTTTATTTTATTTGAATCGACCGTTATTGGGTATTAGAATAATAATAATTGAGTTCCTACTAATTCTTAGGGTAACAGGATTGTTTATTAGTCAGAATTCAATTGATCTATGATTATAAATGGTTTTTAATACAAAAAAAAACTACATATATGGGTTTTTACGACAATAAATGTGACCATAAGCTTACCAAAAAAGGATATACGACTTATACAGTTTTTTTAAAGTACATTTTCATGGGGTGTATTAACCAAGAATTGAGATTTTCTTAGGCGTAAATCCAAGCTAACTTTAAAACTAAAGAAGATAGATAGGTTTTGATGATTTAACTTTTTTCATTTGCAAATTGTAAGAACCTTTCTCATAGATCATTTTTTTATAACTTCAAAAACAAAAAAGTTATGAATTTTTATGTAAAAAAAAAATAGTTTTTCTGCTCTCCTGAAAACTCGGGTTTTGGTTTATACGACCTTTCTACCCAAAGGTAACGAAGTAAACAAATGCGCCGGTATCTGTCTATCCCGCTCGCTCTTCTGCTTGTCGCTGCGCCAAATGCGAGCCTTGTGTGTCGGTCGTAAAGTGCTTCTTGCAATGAACATGGTTTATACACCAACGTCGCGAACTGCCTTTGGATTTACGACGTCGAATTTAAACTATGTTTAGGTAAAGCATTTAACACGTTAGGGCGTATAAACCATTTACAATTAACGACTATTTTTACGCCCTGAGTTAATATAAATTATGGTCATTACATCATAACAAAACTACAAAAAAAAAACATTCGGCTTTTACATTGAAAATTTACCTTTTTTAAGAGGCTATGACCGAAAATTTCTGGGTCGTATTAACCATTTTGGTGCGAATTTCTGCATTTCGTATATACAGATCGATAGAGAAAAAAATTCTGAGAAAAATGGTATATATAACTCAATTTGGCCAAAATGGTTTATACGACCTTTCTACCCAAAGGTATCGATATGTTCGCAGAGTTTAAGTTCCTGTTCTTGAATGAATACTTGGCGTTTGCTCCCCAAGACTTTGACACCCTGTGAGAATGAATTTTGGTTGTAGGACATGGCCGGTTTCCTCACGACGTTTTCCAGTCGTTGTAATGACAATGGTTGGCGAGTATGTTCAGATAAGTGTTCCTTACGACAACTAAGTTCCCTGTCGCGCACACGAGCTCCGCTGGCCGCTGGATGCTATTAATTACCTAGTCATAAGGCTATGGACACGAAGTCAGCGGGCGCGGGGCGGCGGTGGCGACGGCGGCGCGGGGAGCGGCGCGTTTCAATGCATAGATTTATATGGATCTGGCCTCGAAGGCAGCGGCGCGGGGAGCGGCGTACGAGGGTTGCGCACCAGTCTAGCGGTGCCCGCGCGTCTGCATTGACGTTGTGTTGTACATTTTATTTTTTGCTTTTTAACGACTGACGTTTCAAAATGTTGTATCAAAAAGATGTGGTCGTCGCTGTTTAGATATTACGTTCGCAAACAAAGCCTCCCCACCTCCCCACATTCTTCAACAGTAACTGAATGAGACAAAATTCAAGTCTTGTATTAAACGCACACTATGCAGGCAGGCATATTATAAGTTAGGGGATTACATCGCTGATAAAAATGCCTGGCTCAATGCTGGTCCTGCTCCACAACCACAACTATTTGATTAATACTTGAAAATACTGTTGGAGCTGCTGAAGATTGTAAGTCTTTCTTTGCATTGTATAAATTCAATCTCCTAGTATTGTATAATTGCATAGCACATGTGTGAGCACTATGTACATATTGTACATACTATAAAGCTACCATTTACTGGGTACGTCTTTCATTGACTTGAATGTGCCCTGGTGGCTGAGCGGCGGTATGTCATGCTCACTCAAACGTCTCGCTGATGGTGGCGCATGTGTTGGATCATTTAGCTCCCTTCAAAATGGTTGAACTGAATGTTGCTAATACATGCGTCATGTTCGTGAACGGGCGCCGTCAGTAGGGACTGGTCGTCTCTTTGCTGCCATGGCTTATTTTATTTTAATATTTGAATTGTTCTTTTTTCTCATCTTTTCATTATGGACGCTTTTAACGTTCTGCATCGTTCTCACATGTATAATTTTTAACATGAATGATGCAACCAAGACTTTGTAACCATATTATTTTGATTTAATAATAATAATAAATAATAACACATTTCTTTCAGATTAAAAATCCATATGTTGTTAGTAAAAGTCTTAACCTAATGTTAGTAAAAAACACAAAAACCACAAAATTGAGAAATGCAAATTGAAACGACTGACACCTAAGTGTGCAGCCGTATCCAGTGAGCCAGCATGGGACTGTCCCACCTATCACACAGTACACTCAGGATGCTGTGGGAGCTAGCACGCAATCTACCGAGAATGGAAGCGCATCGTTTCCGTATAATGGCATGAAAACCATCAACCCTGGCCTCGGCGAACATTCCGGAAGCGCTACAAAAGTGTGGTAGACCCAACAGCATCCTGAATACATTGTTATACTGGACACGCAGGGTGTTGCATGCCCTCAGCGTATACCTGACCCACAAACTGCACGTGTAAAAAGACTGGCAGTATGCTCTGAAAAGGGTAATTTTCACTTGCGTCGTACAACGTGCAAATCTGCGGATCAGCATATTACCTCGGACAGCCATCGCCCTGCGTTCCCTCTCTATGTCCAGGTCATCATTCAAGTCCTGAGTGACCCAGTGACCCAGGTACTTAAATTTTGTTACTCTAGATAACGGAGTATTATTTATGGTCACATCTGTGACCAAAAAAGACAAAAGAGCAAAAAAACATCAAAAGAGTGTCCATTGAGTTTCTTGCCCGTTCTTCTCCATAGGTACCTACGCTTTGGAATGGGCTTTCTAGCTTCATCTTTCCGACTGACCGACCCCTTGACAATTCAAAAGTGCCTGTAATTAGTTTAATAGAAATAAATGCTTTGAGTTTGAGTTTAAAAGACACCAATTTCTCCTATCACAACACTACGCCATTCTAGCGGCGCGCGATCTGTCCGCTGGCTTCGGGTCTGCGTTGCCCCGCCGTTCCCCGCGCCACCGCCGCCTCCGCCCCGCAATCGCTGGCTTCGTTTCCGTAGCCTAACGAACACCATTTAAGTCGCCTTCCAATTACTTTAAAAAGTAATAAAATATTGCCTGTTAGTGTAGCTCCGATTAGATTCAGTTCAACGAGGGAACTACTTTATATACACAGATAAAATAAATAAATATGTGGGACAACCTGTTCATTTTCTTATTTGTTTTGTGTGGTTTTGCAAATTGCGGTTATCGACCGGTAAGCACGTTCACTCCATTTATTTTTAGAAATAAGAGTCCTCATGACCGAATTTCGACCACGCGTGCCTTTAAAGGTCGTAACACACGTATCAAACCGGAAAGGGATCGGTACCGTATCAACTCGAGCCGTTCAGTATTTTTTGTATAAAACTCCCTACTGCAACGCACACTAATCGGAATCGTAACGTAATCACCTCGCCTCGGGACAAGCTCACAATCCGCCGTGCGGTGCGTTACGGCTCGTCGTCCCCGCGCTTACGTCTCTTCGTGCAACATTGCCCCTCTCACCCCTCCGGCCTGCCTGCTGCACCATCAACTAGCAGTCGGCGAGCCGTAAGCGCGGCGTCGCCTAACCGTAGCCGAGTCGACATATAGGAGCTTCTGATCCGCTTTGGTTACGTGCTTACGTTAGGTTGACGCCTGTTTGACGGCGACGCGAAAGGCGATACGGTGCCGATCCCTTTCCGATTTGATACGTGTGCTAAGACCTTAGAGGCGGCAAAAGGGATCAGAGAGGTGGCGGAAATTCTCCTTGATCGCACGACCTCGGAGGAGACAGCAAAGTTGTGGAAGGAGAACGACCGTCTCCGATCCGAACTGGAGGATCTCAAGCGGGAGTTTGTCGTTCAAAGGAATGACTGGCAGCGGCAGGCAGCTCCCGCGTACAAAGGGCAATCGGCCCCTGCACCTGCACCTCCTGCACCTGTACTTGCCTTGGCGGCCACTCTCAGCAGAGACTAGCCATCGAAGCAGAAGCTATGACTTACCTGCACATACTTACCTACTACATACAAATAAACAAAATTGAAGTGTCTGTTTGTAATATCAAAATAACAGCTTTTTTAATAATCAAACGAACTTACCTGAAGTGAAGTTCGATTTTAATTATCCTGTCTTCGTCGGAGAGATTTAAATGTTCACCTGTAGTAGCCTCGCTACGCTTTGACTCACTCGCACATAGTTTAGCGCCATAGGAAAGAAAGTGATAGCACTATCTCCATAGGCGCTCGATCACCCTACTACAACATTCTACATTCAGTTCAGAGTACCGGTCTAATGGACGAACTATAACATTGTTTAGGGAAATGAAAGGTCCACCTGAATTTCAGGGTTGGGAGGGACCTTAAATCTCTCCGACGAAGACAGGATAATTATAATCGAACTTCACTTCAGGTAAGTTCGTTTGATTAGGTATTAAATTATCCTGTCTTCGTCTTTCGAGATTTAATTAGCAAAGGTGGCTGATTGATCTGACCACCCAGCGGTTCTCTTAATGACATCGACACTGATTCCTGCTTGATGAGCAGCAGAAGATGATGCATGCAGCGTGCTATGGGCACTGAATATTTCAGTGTCGATGATTTAATTCTTGTTTAATATAAAACCTGTCGTCTTTCGAGAAAGATGATTTTGGAACCATACCCGGATGTTGTACAGGATGCTTACGAAAGGAATTCTATAACCAGAAATGGTCTCAAGGATCATTTTGTCGTCAGTAACCTTTTTCCAGGCTTCAATATAATACTTTAAGCGACCAGCATGAGAGTGTACCTGAGAAGTTACTGCTTCGCGTTCGTTGTGGAAGGCGCTCCCGCTACCTTGTGGCGTGATGCAGGGTGTTGGTGAGGGGACGACGCTCGTGGAGCACGGGTCAACGCCGGCGCCATTGTCCCGCGGCGGCGGTAGTTCGATCCTGTTTTGGTCCCGCCGCCGCGTCTTGGTTGCCCACGAACGTAGCGGTGATAAGTCTGGCGTGACGTGACGTGACGCCTTTGTAGTTTAAAGTGCTGGTTTGAGCCGTAGGCTGGATCAGCTTGCCTGTCTTCTGTATTCTACGCGAAGATTTAATAAATTCTCCTAGTTTCTCACCAATAAGATGACTGTCTCACTTTCTATCCCTAAAGGGCTCTAAAGAGGTCTTGTCAACCATTGGAGTGATAAGAGATCTTCTACTCTCAGTTTCCAAGTAATGAGAATCCGACAACAGCTTTGTCGCGTCTGTAAGAAGACGAAGGATGTCGGCAATGTCACTGGATTTGGTCAATATACCTGATATCGTCCTTCCTAAGACAGTCAGGACGCATCCCATTTACGATTGCTTCTTCTGAATCCTTACGTCACGATTGTTTGTGGACTCATTTAACATTGCAGTTATTTCAGGATTAGGCACTGGAGCTTTAAATAAGGAACAGTTTTTAGGAAGTATCTTTTTATTAGTTCCTCTCGTGTTTCCTTTTAAAGGCCCTCTTTAAGAATAGGGTCCCATCGCTTCGACAAATCAGCTACGATATCTGGACCCCAATCGGCGGTCTCAGTTTCAAACTCCCCAAGAGCCCTTAATAGCTCGGGACCTACGATCGGAGGAACGTTATCGTTCCCATTAGCGTCATCAGCCGGGGCTGTCACACCCTGGAGGTCAGCTGGCTGTGATGCACTTCCCCCCGTTGTTGAAAGTTCGGGTGGCACGGGTGACGCAGAGCGCGCAGAGGTGACTGGCTCATCCACTAGCCTCGCTGAGTCAGCGGGTATTTCTTCCGCCGCCGCAGACGTCGGCGAAGGCGAGCGGTCAGGAGACGAAGGCCTAGACGCACCGCTCTCCGGTTCCAGATATTCTGGTATAATATTTTTTGGTTAATATCTCGTATTAACTCTAATAAAATTCATTAGGTCAATATCTCGTATTGACTCGAAAGTTTGATGTACCGTCTAACATCTCGTGTTAGATCTAAAGTACCATTCTGACTGTATGGAAGATTCGTATTTGCATTGAAATAAGAGCTATTATTATCCCGAGTATGAGAAAATTTAAATTGGTCGACAACAATTTGTGTTTGTTTACCTATTTTGGCGGGTTTGCGCATGTGATGGCTTGACCTGTTAATAAATAGACACGGCAACGTTTTTATAGAAGATTTTTTGGAAAATGTGACCTATATTAAGGCGCAGATATACGACTTCTAATGATTTTAAATTCAACATCACGTCTAATCGACCGGACTGATTTCTTTGAAAAAAATAAATATTATACTAGACCATTTCCTTCGTAATTTGATATGTGAATATTTGCAATTATATTTTTTTAACATAGTGTAATTAATTTGTAAAGTAATGTCTACCGCGGACATAAAAACGATAATCACGCAAACACTATCGGGTGTATTTTCATAAAACTTTCACCATCTAAAAGACAATTTAATTCCCCGAATTTTAGTATACGGTTTTTATTTGTTTGGTGTTTGAGAGTTTTTGTAAATAGATAATTGCTTCATATTTGCAATAAATTACCACGGTTGTGTCATCGCGCTTCTCTTTCTTTTCTATGCAGTCCGACAGTGACCGCGCTTTAGGTCGTGTAGTCGCCTTAAAAAGTGGTTCAATTGATTCTGCTCGTTATTCTGATCAAACTATTTTCAGGTTTTGCGCATTTAACGTTACACGTTTTAGATACCTACATTATTAAGTTTAAATTTTTTATACAATAATGAATGATTACTGAAATAAAAATGTTACCTATTTGGAATACCTCTCGTAAGTAGTTTAGTTTTACTAAAATTTACAGGATATTGAAAGACTTATACTTGTGATAAAGTACCTATTAAAAATAAGCAATTAAAATACCTCTATGATTATAAATTGAAGACTGATGATTATCTCACTTATATTAAGTATAACATGACGTAAAAAACAACTAGTGTGTAAAACTACCTATTAGTTTTAGCAAATCTATTGTAAGAAAGAACTAAATAACCTCAAACAAAAATACATTAGTATGAATAATTTGCTTTTATTTATACCTTGTTACCTCTCAGTTTAGTTCGTTTATTTTTGTCAATTAAGTAATTTATTACTAACCCATTTATGATTTGTGCCAATATGCAGACGTACCGCGAATATTACGCATTACCAGATGAACATTTTGTATGACATCTGTTGGCTCTGCTCCGTCATGGCGTAAGCGCGCACACACTGATACATTTTGTTGCGCTTTGCATAACTCAACAACAGACAGAGCATAAAATAAGTACTCATTATTTTGGAATCTTTTGTCGATGCTCATAACACGCGTTTGATAGTAATCCAGTGGTGTTATTTATTTTTGTTTTCCTTTAGTTTGTACTATATTCTCTTTTTTTTTGTTTTTATAATATTCTGTTCTCTTAATTTTCTCTTATTTGCTGTATTCTCCTTATCGTCTGCCTGCTTTTTATAATCTTTTATTTTAACTTTGGCTAGTTTGGCTACTTCACATTTATCCGCTTCCTTTTTCGTTTCTTTCGGGTCATTAAATAGATCTTTACTTACTCTTTGGCCTTTGTAATTCAAAGCTTTTGACGTGGTCTTTTTTTGGTGATTACATAGTTCGGTGTTGGCATAATTGTTGAAATTACAATTTCTGCGATAACTGAGCCAACGGTACGTCTTCTTCATGATTTGCTTCAGAATCCGAGTCATATGAATAAATGCGTAAGGATTCCTCTACACGTGGTCTTGTGATGAATCTTGTCATCATTTCACTGTCAGAAGTATGTTCAGAGTCGGAAGCATCAGTAGATGAACTATAACATACAAGTCTCTTTACAGTTTGCAAGCCACTTGTAGAAGCAACCGGCGATCTGTAAGGGGGTTGACTTTTTGTGTATGACGGAGTTAACTGCAAAGGATGTGGTTTGATGTGTGAGTCTGGAGGAGTCACTTGTGGCGTTAGACTCATAATAAGAGAACGCTGTGGAGTGTGTTCATGAGCAGGCCAAACAACTGTTGAGCGCGGCGATGTAACATGTGGAGATGGACACTCAATCAGGTGAACGCGGTGAAGTGACTTTTAGAGCAGAAAAGTCTACGCCAAAAGTGTTCAAACTTTCAATCAGAGACGGTGAGAGTGAGACGTCTTGTGCTAAGTATGCAGTGGTAATGGTCGCGAAGGAGGCGGCGGAAAGGGAGAGGGAGGATACAACCTCCCTTCCAATCCGTAGTAGACGCACCGGGCGCCGTAGCACGCGGAACGATCTCCGGCCGCCTTAGGGTGAAGCCTGCAGGCAACAGACTTGGGGAGTGAAAGGCCCGAGACGGCGGCGCGCCGTGTTCCGCGCGCGCCTCTCTGTAGAGGAATGGTGGCCGTTTGCGGCCGCTGAGGGTGACGGGGCCCGCATGGATTCATGCGGGCCAACACGTGGCCGGGGCAGCGTGACGAAATGCGCAAGCACTCCAGCACCCCGGCTAAAGGTAACAGCAGGACACCGTGTGGTTTTAGTCAGTAAGAGTCTGACAGACCCCTCCACCCACCCCAGGGTGGTGGACATCCATGAGGATTTTCACACGGTAAAACAAAAATGCAGGGGTAGGGGTTGGCTGCCGAACATTCACCAAACGTTCGAGCTCTTCATTGGTCACTGCCATTGGAGATATATCGCAAGATTCACTTCTATCTTCATTTAGAGGTGCCTGTTGTTCCGTCAACACTGATTTTGCGAAAGCGCTTTCAGGCAAAATATTTGGATTAAAGGGATATAACCCTGATGCTCGGAAGCCACTAGTGATGTTTTCATGTGTCATACATTTTAACCATGTCTTCGACAAAATCTTATTGAAATCTGGGCGAGTTAATTTTTGTGCATGGGTTTTATAAAAATGTTGAAGAACTTCTTGGTCCCAGTAACTCTCGAATGGTTTGTAGCAGGCTTTATCAAGCGGTGGCAATTCATAGGTCGTATTTGAGGGTAGACAGTATAGAGTGATACCAAGTATATCCGCTTCTTCAGCAATTCTGTAGCCTAAATGACACTGCCCCGTCAAATATAAGAAGGCAGTCTCCCGAGGTGTTGTATCTGACGAAATGTCTTAAGAAGTCAGTAAAAAGCTCTGAAGTCATGCTTCCCTTCGGAGCCATGCTAACAGTTGAACCTGGAGGCAGATTTAATTCGAATTCTGGCTTCCTTCGAACGCCTTTAAATATACTCATTGGCGGTATGGAATTCCCTAACGCATTTGCACAACCCACGATCGTGACATTTTTGCCATGTTCAGATACTTGTATATGAATTCTTTTTGTTCCTTTCAGAGCGATTACTGTAGGTTGTTTTTGCATCGTTAAATGGCAACCTTTTTCGTCCATATTGTAAAGCCTCTCTGGATTGTAACGGATTCCTAACTCGTCATATAATTTTACCACTTCTTTAAAATGATGTGAAACGATTGCTTTGTTGAGTTTTTGTCCTCTAGCTTGATTTAAAAATTGGGCTTTGCGTTTTGCTTCATTGCTATTTCTTTTTAGGAATAACTTAAACCAGTCTCGTCCGGCAATGCCTAATTGCTTGTTAAAATTGTTAGGAATGTTATATATTTCGCAAAACACAAATGCTTGTTTGCGAATCATCTTTGGCGTTAACGGGATCCCCAAATCTGCAAACCTAATAATCCTTTTCACAAAATCTTGTTCCTGTTCGCTAGTAAATATTGATCTTCTAACTACATTTAGTTTGGATATTCCACTCTTTAAATAATCCCGTAACGTTCTTCTCGGGATGTTATAACTACTAGCTGCTTTATAACCTCTTTCGCAGAAGGTCTCTTTCTCAAAATGTCGCGTTAGTAACTTAGAATTAAAAAAAAGGCATTGTGAGAAAGCGACTTTTTGAGAAAGAGTCATTTTGGGAAAGCGACATTTTGCGAAAGCGACATTTTGCGAAAGCGACATTATGAGAAAGAGACATTTTGCGACTAGGAGACATTTTGCGACTAAGCCGTTTCGGGATGTATGAACCTTGATGCGTAGGTATTAAGTTTGATTTTAACTAGTATATAACCTTAGTTATTTAGTATAGGCGTAATTCGACAGACCTACCTTATATATTGTCTCTCAGTCTATTTGTTCCGGCTAATCTCTGAAACGGCTGGACCGATTTTGACGGGGCTTTCACTGGCAAATAGCTGAAGCTGGAGTAACTAAGGCTAGATTTATTTTAGAAAAATAATTAAGGTTCCGCGCAAAAATTATAAAAACCCATGAAATCCAATTTGTTTTCCAAGATTCACGCGAACAAAGTCGTGGGCACAACTAGTATTAAATTATACGACTTAGGGCCAAAGCACACACGCTACTTTTAGCATCGGCGATCGGCGATTTTGCAGCTGTATCGATGCTGCATCGCGTTTTGGCGACTCTCTGCATTCGGACGCTGTATCAGAATCGCGCGTTTTAGCGACTGCTCCGATGCTGGCGCAGATGCCAAATCGCTGCGACCGCCATCCAAATGTGTGCGGAGTGTAGCGTTCAGCCGCTGTGTCAAGCTTCCGAAAAGCGACTGAATCGCCGCGTTTGGCGTTTTAAGTGTGCGGTGTGGAATACTTGGTCGCTGCATTTAGCTTCTAAAAAACAGCTCAATCGCCAATCGCCGACGCTAAAAGTAGCATGTGTGCTTTGGCCCTTACATACAAAATATGCGGATAAAGCATAACAGAACAACGCCCTGTTCACAAAATAGATGGGCGACGGGGTGCAGTCGGGCGGCGTGCTACTGCCGGTGTCCAGACGCGGCCGCTACCTCGCCAACATCGCCAGGAGACAGGCAGTCGTAAGTATTCGGTGCCTGAAGGGATTTTCTATCAGCTGCAAAAGTGAAGAACTTCCTTACAAACTTTCATCCCATTTAAGGCGGTACCCCGACCAAAACCGCGTTTTTCTTCGTTATTCAGAGGCTATTAGCTCAATAATTATGAGAAATAAACTACATCTGAAAGCACATTATTAATGTTCGATATCCTATCATCACATTGCCCGTTATTATTTGTTTTTATGTGTTACTAATACATTTAAAATCTCATTTTTAAAAAGTGACAAAAATTATTGATTGCATGCATCTTTTGCTAAACATTCTATTAATTTGATGATTTCAACAATGGATAGATAATTCAAAAATCTAAATAATCTATGTTTTAATTTATTTAAAAAGATCGCTATTTTTTTTTTTTCATTAAAATAATTCCAAAAATTTTGCGAGTTTTATGATAAAGGGGCGCAGGGCACGCTGCATCCCTTTCGTACGAGGAAGTCGTGTCGCTCTCTGTCTCTGTCGCGAATGCTCAAGGTTATTTGGTCGGGGTACCGCCTTAACACCTTTAGGGGATCAATTTCCAAAAATCTTTCTTAGTGCTCACCCTCGTTATAAAAGGAACTCTTGTGGTTCATGCTTCTAGACACGGCGGTTAAGGGTCGGGACACATTGATCGACAGCGTTCGACGGTTTGTCCATACAAAAAGAGAGCAAAGTATGGAACGACGTACGCATCCTTTCGCATCGACGTGACGAACGCGCTCCGGTGTAGTGTGCTCCTTTTCAATAGGCAAAGTGCGAAAGGCCGTCGATCAAGATGTCATGACCCTTGGGCTGTGTTTTGTCGGTCAATGAGTGAATATAAGTTATTGGTAATCTTTGTGTGCTGTGTTAAGTAATAACAGCCGCACGGGTCGATAATTCAGGTTAAGCTAAGCTTGCCGCGGTCAGTCCGTGGATGGGTGACCGTCTTTACATACCAAGACGCCCCGTGCCTCGGAAAGCGTTGGACCCGGCAGTCATTCTTGGATCCTTGACAGTCGTTACGGGTCGTCAGAAGCCCGAGCCTGACAACCTGACTGCCAACCCTGAATGTGATGTGTTTGCGGATGAATGGAGTAAAATTATGCGTATATGTCTGGCGTTCTGTGAGAGAATGTATGCAAGGGAGTCCACTGTGCCATGTTGGTTTTAAAGTAAACTTTATATAACATAATTATTGTCAACGTAATAATTGTCTCTATGTTAATTAATGTAATTGGTGTTGTGCCGTTTTACATAATACATAATCAGCCTATAATGTTCCCACTGCTGGGACGCAGGCCTCCTCTCGGTAAGAGGGAATGGGCCGTAATCTACCACGCGGGCCCAGTGCGGATTGGTAGATGTCACATGTCTTCGAATTTTTGGTTCTAGGACGTACCGGTTTCCTCACGATGTTTTCCTTCACCGTTTTGAAAGCAGTGGTGATGAAATAATTTACACAAAGTAAAGCGCCTGTCTGGGTTCGAACCTACGACCTACAACTAATAAGTCGCAGTCGTTATCACTGGGCCACCACTGCTCTCTCTCTGTGCCGTTTTAATTAACTATAAATAAAATAAATAAATCTGTCTTACCAAGTATTGCCAACTTATTCAGCTGCATTTGGTTAGGCTGGAAGCTGACCCCGACATTGTTGGGAAAAGGCTAGGCAGATGATGATTGGTAAGCTATAAGAGCGTTTACGACGTACGGCATTTCATACAAACGTTCAAGCCCATGTTTTTCGAAATCAATGAACCGAATTTAATGAAACTTCGTACGCATAAACAGGATACAAAGGTCTAAAAATTTGGTAAAGAACATTTTTGACATGGCTTATTAAAAAAAAAAAAAAAGAAAGATAACTGGAAATCTCTGTTTCTATGGAAAATTATAAATCGGTCTAATTTGGCTGTAACACTATTTTTCTTAAATGTTATTTATTAACTTTTTAGACATTTGTATCCTGTTTATGCGTACGAAGTTTCATTAAAGTCGGTTCATTCATTTCGAAAAACAAGGGCTTGAAAGCTTGTATGAAATGCCGTACGTCGTAAATGCTCTTAACAAAACTTTGCATTGCATTTCAGGACGGCACGAGTATCAAATTCAACAAGGATGCTGATCGAGTAAGCATTCAATTATAGCCATGACTTCCATACCACGTAATCCCTTCTCTGTTCCCGCGTTAAAGTGCTTCTAAACGGGTCACGTATACAGGGTCGAATTAAATGAGCTATTGAAACTCTCCAGAGCCCTGATTCACAACCATACGACAGGCTATCGTATCGAAAACTTGACATTTTGATAACCTGATTTGACTTCTCCTCAACAGCAAATAGCTGTTGGAAGAATAGCGGGCCTCTATTTGATTTAAACTGACAAAAATTTCGGGTTTTGGACTTGTGAACAGCGTTTAGAAGACTCCTACGATAACAATGATTAATGTTCGATACGATACGGAAGCATATCGAGTGTTTGTGAATAAGGGGGCAGGACTGATAAGTATCGATATCTAACCGCAGATGAACGCCGAAGCGAAGAAGAACGTGGACGTGCTGTCGGAGGAGCTGCTCCCGTACATCATCGCGGAGCAGGAGCGGCGCACCACGCTGTACAAGCGCGTCATGACGGCCATACAGAACGGCGAGAAAGGCGTCACCATCGCTGAGATACGCAACAAGCCGCCCGCCATCATACGGAACGGTACGAGCGTTGTGATTGTTCCTAAAATGCTTAAGGTCCAGTTTTCGGCCTTTGACAATGCGTCAAGCCACATGCGAACGAGTCACCTGTTTGTCAGGCTACGGCCTGTCTGACCATATGCTCACCGCGACCGGCGGCGAGTAGCCGTCCGTCACCGACGACGGCCGAATGCTGTGTTCGTAAATACACGGGCGCGGTCTCGCTCGCACGTCGCCTGCGACTGCCAGGTGCGAAGGCGAAAAAGAACGTTTTGGCTTGAGTACATGAGTGTGCCAATCAAATTTCTGTAGGACCGATCGTTTCTTTTATCTCTTCCTCCATTTTCTAGTCTTAGACCTGGTTCTATAGGTGTAGACGTGGCCTTGCAATCTTCCATTTTGAATTTTTTTAAGAGAGTCTTCTATGAACTTCTCCGTTCAGTTTGATTTCATCTCCCTTTTACAATGTAATATCTACCCCTATTGGCTGTTTAGGTGTTCCTAAGTCTTTTAACTGAAATTTCGTATTTAACAGGTCCTGTATTTCTTACAATTTTCTAGTACACGAATAGACAATTAAAAAAATCGTCGATATAGAAAAATTATTATAACTTTGACTCCTCTTTTCTCTAGTAAGTATAGACATGGGTTATATGCCTTAGTTTTTTTTTAATCTCTTTGTGTCACTTGATTCGCCGTCTGATTAAAATAATGTTAAAATGTGTCCTATTGCTGTCGCAGGTCTGATGTACCGCTGCCCCACCAACCGCGCGGTGCTGGAGCCCAACGGCTCCGGTACTATCAAGTGCGAGGACAACCTGGACCCCACGCGCATCATGTTCGAATCCTGCCTCTCCGCAGAGGATAGGGAGCTTTATGTGGCAGACAATAAGTACTTCTTTTGCAACCGTAAGATAATATTTAGCTGTCTTTTATCATTTTTTGGAACGACGTTCCTTAACGCGGCTTGCGCTAGGAGTTGACTGGTAGAAATTGTCAGAAAAAGCGTTATGCCCGTCCATGCGACTTTCTCTGTCTCATTCTATATCTATACTTCTATACTATATAACAGCACTTCGATATGACAACAAAAACGGTTGTATGTGCTTGTCCCAATCTCTTTGCCGATTTTCCACAACTTTTGCCAGGTATCTCTCCAATGTCTGATTAAATCGTTCCACCATTCCATCCGATTGTGGGTGGTAAGAAGTTGTTCTCGTTTTATGAGTACCCATAACTCGACAAGTTTCCTGGAATATTTGGGACCCAAAATTCCTTCCCTGGTCGCTGTGAATCTCCAAGGGTTCTCCAAAACGGCAGAAGACTTCATGAACCAGTTTATCTGCAACTGTTGAAGCTTCTTGGTTTGGAATGGCGAAGACTTCCGGCCACTTAGTAAAGTAATCCATTACAACCATGAAATACTTGTTACCACTCTCACTTTCCGGAAACGGTCCCGCAACATCTAGGGCTATCCTCTCCCATGGTGCACCAACATTGCAATTTCAATGCACCTCTACTACGTGTCTGAGGTCCTTTTACAGCCGCACAACTTGTACATTTGCGACACCAGTCCTCGACATCGCCACGACAGTGGACCCAGTAAAACCGTTCTCGTATCTTCAGTAGAGTCCGTTTTACTCCCAGATGACCTCCTGAACAATCATTATGGTAAATCTGTAGAATATCCGGTACTTGAGCTTTAGGGACAACATTTTGCAAATAACAGCTGTCCCCCCGAGCATTTTCCCATTTACGGCACAGGACTCCATCCTGAATCATCAAGCTGTCCCATTGGGCCCAATAGCTTTTTGTGATCGAGCTCATCGCTGAGACGTCGCTCCACTTGGGCTTAGGTGCTCTGGCCTTTATCCACTCCAGAATCGGCTTGATGTCCGAATCTTCCTGCTGTGCACGCTGTAGGCTTTCCTTCCACTCGTTGCTGAGGTCTGTCCTGAGCATCCTCACAGGTACCACTTCCTTACCCTCTTGCCTAGTACCATACTTGCAGTCTTCAGGACAAGGTCTTCTAGACAATGCATCTGCGTTGCCATGAGATTTCCCGTCATAGTTTTGTGTGATCGAAATCCTCGGGGCTCTTTGAACATCAGACAGCACCCGCCCCGCAATCCTGGCTATTACTCGTTTTCCCTGCTGCTGCTGGGCGGTGCTGTTAGCCGCACTACCCTCTGGAGACCAGCCAACTTCCCTTTCTGCAGTTCGCTTCGGGCAACGGGATCGAAGGTGGCCCCTTTCCCCACAGCCGTAGCACCTAGGGCTGTATCTTCTATTGCGGTCGCGAACTGTAGCCACTGCAAACTCTCTGACGCGATGGGAACGATGATCCTGCCGCACAGCTTCCACCTCCAGTGCATGGGCCAAGGCGTCCTTAAGCGTCCCGTGATGACCGAGCCTTACAAGCTGCTCTGACTTCAAGGTCGCGGATGCCGTCGATAAATACCTGCACCAGGTTCCCATCAATAAGCGCTGGTACAGACTGGTATGCTTTCCGAACCAGCTTCTCAACTTCAAGGGCCCACTGCTGCAGATTTTCATTATTGCGTTGCACACGATCCTTGAGCTGCGCACGAAACACGTGTTCCAGGTGAGCGTCGCCATACCGAGCCTCCAATGCCTCAAGGAGCTGCTCGTAAGTCACTTCTTTTCCGAGAGCTTCCAGCACAGTTAAGGCCTGATCGCGCAGGCCTAGGGTGAGGGCAGTCATGGCCTGACTCTTATTCCACCCGTTCGCCTTCATGACAGCCTCAAACTGAATTTTGTAGGCCGACCAGGAAGAAGTTCCGTCGAACGGTGGCACTTTAAATCCACGTAGCGAAGGTGTTGTAGCTACGGGGGCTGCGATTCCATCCTCAAGTTTAAGGTAATCCAGCGTTTTCTTTACGTCAGCCATCACGGTTTCCTTCACTTGGTCGATTCGGGTTTCAACTTCCAACAGGCGGTTTTTATGTTGGGCAACCTTATCCTTCACCTCCTTCATGTCTTTCCCGAAGATAGCGTGAAGGTCCTTCATAAGGAGCATCTGCTCTTCCTGGCGGCGCACCTGCTCCTCCTCATCCCGCTGGAGCTGTTCTTCCAACCGAAGAGCCTGTTCCTCCTGTCGGCGGGCCTGTTCCTCTTTGTCCCGCTGGAGCTGTTCTTCCAGCCGACGAGCCTGTTCCTCCTGACGGCGAGACTGCTCCTGCAGCATCATCATCAGAGCAGCAAAGTCTGGTGCTGATGATGCTGGAGCAGCTGTGGACGGGCCGGCCTCCGTGATTGGTAGTTGGCCCTCCGACGTCTGTGGCGTTGCTCCACCGAACCGCCTCTGGTCCGTCTCTTGCTTCTATTCTTGCTGGCGTTGACTCCGGGTACGGATACCCTCCGTGTCGTCCTTCGGTAGAATCGGCATGATTTTAATCCTTGCTTCTGACACCAATTGTTACGAGCTTGGGGTTCGTGACAGTAAAAACTGCCGATTTAATAACCAAAAATAGATACTTTAATTAAAAACACTAATTACAACTTACAACACAATCGCACTACAGATCACTCTAGTCGCACTTGAAGATCGCTTCGATGTTTTCGCTTGTATCGCTTATCCAATACTGATCCCGGCTCGCAGCCACACCGGCCTTATATAGGCCTCGGATTGTTCCAGAACCTTCTACCGTAGAAACATCTAGAATGTTCTAGTACATACCGGTCCCGACCGACCAGACATCGATAGTTCTGGAAAGTTCTAGCATCGAAGTTTCTAGAAGCATCTTGACCACTAGTTCTGCTACTCGATACTAGATGGCGCTAGTGGTAGGCATTAATTGTGGCGCGCAACATTATCAATATTTTTAATAGTTCTGGTTTGAAATTGTCCAGATTTAACGTTTTAATTTTTTCAGGTAGTTTGTTAAATATTTGTTTGGCCATACAGAAGGTACTTTTATTCGAAGTGGAGGTGCTTGAGCTCCCCAAAGCACCTCCACTTCGACAGGTTCTGTGCACATCTCCAGCGGTGGACGTCTTTCGGCTGAAATGATGATGATGATGAACTTGGTCTTTCTTCTTGGAAGTCAACTTAGAACCAAATCCAATTACAAACTTCGCCACAGCGACCCATGGTCATGCGCTGTTCGAATTCAGCGGATTCCTGCGACCGTTACTAAGTCTGCAGTTCACATTGTGGGGGCCAACCCACAACGCAACATGAGGTGTCCAAACACTGATACAATGATTGCTTAACTTGTATTGACCGTCGGTCAGGTCACATGATTGAGGGTCCCGACTTACCGCGGAAAGGCACCAGCGTGATTGGCTGCGCGCCAGCCGAGCGCACGTCACTGAACTACACCAGCCAGAAGTGCGCGCTCGAGGACACGGACGACGTGGTGGTGCACTACCGGTACTATCCCGACAGAGTGAGTACCTATCATTATGTAAAGGTATATTTTAAACCTATTCTAAGTATCTGGGGGCACGGGAGTGCCCCCGCCAAGACGAGTCAAGCGAAGCGCAAGGGCACTACCTACCTTTTCTCGAAGCACTTCGTCGTATTTTTGAACTTCGATTATGTCAGATAAATAAAATTTTCGGGATGTGATGTCAGTGGTTGACTTATTAAACCTATAAAGTTTCAATTGCATAGCTCTTTAGTCAAAATATATATTATGGCTTGGCCATTTCGCTACATTCACAGGAGCGTAAGGTGAAAAACTCTCATACTGTTATACAATGGTTCTTGTAGTAACGAAACGGCTAAGCCATATATTTTGACTAAGGTGTAGAGTTTGCGAAGTTAGGCCTTGTAGAGTTAGGGCGTGTAGAGTTAGAAGCTTGGCTCTACATGAGATCTGATTACTTTTTGACAGTGCGAGCTACATGGTCTCGTCTTGGCAACATTTAACATGAAATGTTTTTGTGGGTTATCTTGCGATGTGTATTTGTGACAGCAGTTTTTCTCCAGCTTCGACAGTCTCTTTCGAAAAGGGATCGAAATCATAGAGGTCATCATATGCTTTTAGGAGCTGACCGGATTTTCTGGATATGCTAATGGTGCCGTGATGAAAGGATCAGCGAATCGAGAGAGGTCGATTGCCCAGGGGGTGCCGGACGTACCAAAAGGTCTGAGGTCGGAGGGTACGTCACTCGGGGAAGCTCCTTTCACGCACCCTGTTACAACAACGATAGGCAAATATTTGCTTTTCGGTTTCGTTGGTGCTTCTTACAACTGAATACCCAGGGGTATTCTGTAAAAACCTCACCGTGAAATCTTAGCTGATGTAAGCTGTCACTTGTGTCAATGCCAAGCATGAAGTGGAATGCCATTTCACCTAAGTTTTCACGTAAAACATAACGTTCCCTTTCCCCGCAGTCGTACAAGTTTGTGACGGAGTTGGACCCGGACCGCGAGGTGTGCGAGCACTGGAACCCCTGCCAGGTGGGCTACATCTTCGGCCTGGCTGGACCCACCCAGGCCACGCCGGCCACCGAACTGTGGAGTAAGTCTGGTCTCATACCTAGCAGTAGAGCTTCTTGAAGAATCATCATCTGTCTAGCCTTTTCCCAAGTATGTATGTTGGGGTCGGCTTCCAATCTAACTAGATGCAGCTGAATACTAGAATTCGAAATGGAGCGACTGCCTATCTGACCTCCACAACCCAGTTACTGGGTAACGCGATACCTCTCGGCAAGACTAGTCGTCTGACTTTCGGGCTTCTGACTACCCATAACGACTGTCAAAGACCTATGAATGACAGCTGGTACTATGGTTTAACGTGCTTTCCGAGGCACGGAGTGGTCTCGGTTTTTATTGGATGGAAGAATTACTACCGTACCTATTAGTGTGTTACGACAAACATTGCTGTGTTTGGGTGGGTCCAAAGGGTATGGGTGAACTGTCTCCGGGATGGCATCGCATCTGCAATGCCTCTGGTGTTGCAGATGTGAGATATTCCTTGATAGGCGACCACTTACAATCAGATGTGCTCTTGGCTTGCAACAAACCCCTGTATATTTTATTTGGCTGTCAAGTATTCCCATTGTAATGGTTTTTCATATTATTATTTCAGATGACTATAGTAAGTCGTTGAAAATCATTTCTTTAATTAATTAGCATAATCAGCCTATAATGTTCCCACTGCTGGGACACAGGCCTCCTCTCTGTGAGAGGGAGTGGGCGTATAATAATCCACCACGCGGGCCCAGTGCGGGTTCATAGATGTCACATATCTTCGATTTTTTTGGTTTTAGGACGTGTCGATTTCCTCACGATGTTTTCCTTCACCGTTTTCACAGCAGTGGTGATGAAATAATTTACACAAAGTGCCTGCTTGGGTTTGAACCCACGACCTCAACGCGTAAGTCGCGGCCTTTACCACTGGGCTACCACTGCTCTAATAATTAATTTAAATTAAATTCACTATGTGATTTCCCCATAGACAAATTGGTCAAATTTCAATTGGTCCATAGAGCACCGACGGAGTAGACCATCCCTTTCGTTGAAACGAAATGCCGTATTCTAAAAAAAAAGCAATATTATAAATTAGAATTATTAAAACAAGGAGCGAAAATAACCGATATTTTCTATTTTTAGCTGAAGGCAAGTATCCTATTCAATATTTCAGCCTATAATATCTAGAGTGGAAGTAATACTGCTGCAACTTTTCAATTGGGTGACCCACATTCCACTATTACAACATGGCCAGTCCGAACTTTGCGCAGCAGGCTGCGCAATAACATTTTTAGGAACCAAATGGTGACACGAGGCGAGTGAGAGTGAGGAATTGCGCGGACGTTCGGAGAGCCTATGATCAGACCGGCCATGATGATTCATGAGCCGAAATGTAAATTCTAAAGCATAGGTTCTCAACATGGGCGATCACGTCCCCTCGTGGGCGTTTGAGACTTTCAGGGGGGCAGTAGAAGACCCGAGAAAATTATATAATTATATACTATCTTACGACTATACACCGTGAAATTTTAATAATCGTTTTTCTCTTAAGGGGTCATTGTACTCATCATTATGAACAACTTTTACTATGGGACCAAACTTGAAATCGCGAAAAAAAATCAGCTGTTCCCCTGTGAGTGAACTTAGCAGATCATTGTCCAGCAGATCGACAATAAATGCCAGCAGATCATGGTTGAACGCTCGAAAAGTGGAAAAATACCATTTTATCGTTTCAAATTATTGTGAAAGGCTAGAACTCTTTCGTTTTTCATAGATTCGCATCAGACCTGCAATCTAAAACTCGAATCGAATCCAGAACACATGTTCGAGTGTCAGCAGATCATGGCAGAACGTTAAAAAGTCGAAAAATTAATCAATGCTGACACCATCTTGACTGTGTTTTTGTTTTTAAAAATCACAATATATTCCTAAGTGCAATCGCTAAATTCTATTTAACAATGGAAGGATTCTGCCGTGAATGCGATGCCAAGATTCATTACACGCTTTTGAAAGAGCCATCGAAAGACAGTGATGTTATTCTAGAATGCAGTGTTGAGGGTATGAGAGCAACATCTCATTCCGGAACAAAAAGACGTCAATTGAGAGGTCTTCGTCGTCGTGAGGTGGCCGATTTCCTTATTGATGGTGGTAAAGACGCGGTGACATGGCGACTAGGGCTTGCAATATCCGTTCATTTTTACTATCCGGATAGTACGGATATTAATATTTTACTATCCGGATTATCCGGATAATACGGATATTTTTTAGTTTTTATTATAAATAAAACTAGTAAGCTTTTGTTACACGTTTTAATCAGTCTCTCAAGCAAAATGACAAAGAAATAAGAAACTACACCAATATTTTAAGTAATTTCTAACTCTTTTTATTATTTCGTTATAATCTTGGTTTCTTAAACAAACTTCAGTTCTACAACCGGTTGCATGTATATTACTTGTAGCTACAATAAAACCTTCTTCACCATCGGAGTCTTCAATTTCTTGTTCATCTACATCTTCTGTACTGTCATCATTATCAGTATTGTCTTGTATGACAACAGCTGGCTCTTTTTTATTATACAGAACGTCTAGAACTCCAAGCTGAATCCCGTGTGCATAACACAATTGGTGGTACACTGGTGTTTTTTTTCCTAGAGCACACATCACCGAAGCGCCATCTGTTACCAGGCAAATAACATCATCGTTCAGTGACAGACCATACTGTGTCAACTTTGATTTGAGAAGGTTAAGGCAATTATCCGCCGTACCTTTGCCTGTCATCAACGAGAGTCCTAAATTTCTAAATGATTTGTTTTTAAACTGTGTCGAATGTATATTTATGTTCATAAATCTTTTATTTTGAACTGATGTCCATTCATCTAGACTTACTGCAAAATTGCATTCTCTCGATTTCAATCGGTCCAATTCTATCTTTAGGTCTACCTTTAATTCTTCACAATGATTTAAAACAATCTTTTTAATTGTGTGGGGTGATTGTGGTAATTTTAACCCACTTTTTAAAAAAAGTTTACGCAATGTCTGAGATGTACAGAAAGCACTGAATGCAAATCCGTCTAGAGCTGCCAATTTAGAAATCATCACTTCCATACTCTCGTGCTCATCAGACTTAAAATAATCAACTATTTTAGCTTTTTTATTTGGTATCACATTTTCTTCAGAATGAGACGTGGATGCTTGTGTTGTCATAGTAATCGAACTACTTGGCAGGCCAGTCGATGTGCCTTCTGGTATTGAAGTGCTTTGATTTTTAACATTAATTGAATGTTTTAATCGAAGGTGATTATGTAAAGATGATGTCGATCCTGCGATTTTAAAAACTTGTTTGCAAACATTGCATTGTGCCTGAGCACCATCAACACTGCGTTTAAAATGCTGCCAGACTGAGTTCTTCATTTGCGAACATTTTTTGTATTCAAAAAATTGAGTTTTGGATGCCATTTTTAGCTTAACTTAATATTTTTGATCAGAATAATCTGTAAACAAAGAAAAGCCCTATTTAATTTTAAGAATTATAGATTACACTATACGAGTACGTACATTACTATTAACAGCGATAGCGAAAGTGAAGAATCAAAGTTACTTACATGATTACATCTGACTGCATTGGCTTTTTACACAAACACAACACAACACCTCTCTACATGGAATACAACTTGTTTATGAGTGTGCGAAGGGCCGGGACGCCACCGGTTGATAATAACAATGAGGGGCTCAGTGTGGGTGAAAAGTTTAGAAAAAAAGACTGGTTTAAGTGAGAAGCGACCGTACTTGCGAAACAATACGATACAATATTGCAAATGCATGCAGTAGGGAGTTTAACATAAAGTTAACAAGTGTACAATGTTGTTATGATCTCTGTCACTAGATTGAATTATTGTGATTTGTGAAGTAAGTAAATAATTGCAAGTGATTAACTATATTAAAATAATATAACGCAATAACACTCATGTGTTTAACAACTTTTTATTTAATATTTAAAAGAGAAATACAACTATCCGTAATATCCGTAAAATCCGGATAATTATGCAAGTCAAATCCGGATTTGAAAATCGGCGGATATCCGGATAGTACGGATATCCGGATATCCGGATTGCTAGCCCTAATGGCGACGCAACGAAGCTGGCAGTATAAAAAGATTCGGTGATAATAATCCGCCGATTTTGCCAACTAATGAAGTTGTTCGGAAAGCCAAAGAACAGTGACATTTAACTAAATACGGATTCGAGTTTGGAAACCTTGCCATGAATTTGCTCAAAAGCGCTAAACACGGTGAGCTAGTCGGTTGCATATAATCCATCGGCTTGCTTAAATTTAACTGCATATATTGGCTTCCCGAACAACTTCAAATTTACGTTTCCCGAGTCCGCAATGATCCTCATGCCACATTAACAATCGATGCTACTGGCGGCATCGCGAAACGCGACAAAGCACGGAAGCCACACATCTTCTTGTATCAGTGAGTGCTCGTGACGCGAGAAGGTAGCGTTCCAAACTTTCAAATGGTTTCTGCCGATCAACGATCGATCATTGTGAATTCCTTCTTCTGCCATATCCTCGCTGCAAACGCTCCGATTCCGCCGATCGTTGTTACAGATTTCGGGTGGTCCTTGCTAATTGCGGTTGCGCAAGTAAGTTTGAGCGATTATTTACAAAAGTGCTACAACGCTATTACAAATGAAACAACGTCATTGCCATCGACGTTTATGCGTTTAGACGTTTGTCACCTGATGTCCATGGTTACACGATAGCCCAGCTTGAAAGGTAAGGACAAATGCTTGGTACGACGATTTTATGGGAAAAGCCCACCATATTACGAATCTAGAAGAATCTATCCTATTTCATAGAATCGGTCCTTGTTGTTGCTCTCAGCAAATGTATCGGTTCTGAACCGAGTGGCAAACTTCTGCCATAGGTCGATCGACTGCATTTTCTGAATTTGTTTCTTCTCTATAAAGGTTTCATAACGTTTCTATTACCTCAATAGTTCAATATGCTTACCTGAAGGGAAAAAAAAAACAAAAAAATCCTTGTTGTTTTCGACTTATATTTTGGTGAATAACTCCGAAACCTGACGCTTTAGGATATTATGTTATATTACATTTTTTGTTTGTATAAGTGTCCTCTATGTAAATATATAACTTTTGTTGTGCACCGCGATTCCGAAAAATCAAAAAGGCGGCCGACCTTGGGGCCACCCTCCATACAAAAATCTTCAAACCCCTTGAAGGAATCAAACTGAATAGCGTTGACGACATTGAAGCTCCCGGTCAAAGCGACGAAGAAGCTCTTGATATGAACAACGGGGAATCTGAAATTGACGCAGAACAGAACGCCGCGGAATGTGAATCAGAATTAACAGGATAGAAATCTTGGTGTGATAAATTGTATGATGCAGCGGTAAAAATCACCGATCTGTCATTTAATGGTGACATGATTAATGCATATTACAATATTGATTTTGCCAAAAGGTTGAGAAGGTACCTTCTACCATACTCACCTTTGTGGACTGCAGGAATGGTGCCAGTTTTCAAAAGAGGCCCAGTGACTGCCACCTCCGCTGCTGTTGAAGCTGAATTAGCAGATCTCAAACACCGTGAGTTTAGGGGTGAAATTCCAATGTGAATAGATCGATTTGTGATTCAACATCTTGAAAGACTTGATAATAAAATAAATGAGCGTTGTAAGGCGTCGGACGGTCCAACCCAAAACACAGACGTGAAGTTGAAAGCTCTGGTAAGCACGAACCTTGACGAATCCTCAGAAGCTTACTCTCCTTCCAAGGTTGAAGATAAACAAACTAGTATGGAAGTCAACGACCCTCAATACTCAACGATTGAGTTTGACGAACTTTCGTACGACATGAAATTACAAAATAATGTATGTAGTACTCCGAACGAAAGAACAAAAAACAGACTGCCCAGTATCGAGGGGGAAGAAACTTTACCGTTCCAATCCGCAGGTATATTAACGGAACACACAATTGATGTTGCTGATTCTCCGAGATCCTTGGATAATGCGACTTATGAAAGAGCTCAGTCATCACGGGACGAAAATATTCCAGCGGATAATGATTGGAATGTTCGCGAAGAATAGCGAGAAGAGTTCTAGCCTTTCACAATAATTAGAAACGATAAAATGGTATTTTTCGACTTTTCGAACGTTCAACCATGATCTGCTGGCTCTCGAACGTGAGTTCTGGATTGGAATCGAGTTTTAGATTGCAGTACTGATACGAATCTGTGAAAAACGAAAGAGTGCCTTTCACAAAAGTGGACGTGAGTTCAGAACTATTCCTGAAAATTATCAGGAACTGTAGAACTCGGCCACACGCGAAAGAACTCACATTTGTTTTTGATCTGCTGCAAAATGATCTGCTACGGGAAGTTGGCAGATCATTTTGCCAATTGAATTTTTTAATGTTAAAACGCCAGAACTATTTCTAAAAAGTATCAGGAACTGTAGAAATCAGCTGCATGCGAAAAGAACTCATGTTTATTGTTGATCTGCTGGACAATGATCTACTAAGTTCACTCACATGCTGTTCCCTACATTTTAACGAGTTATGCGAACATAAATGTAGGGAACAGCTGATTTTTATTTTACGATTTCAGGTTTGGTCCCATAGTAAAAGTTGTTCATAATGATGAGTACAATGACCCTTTAAGAGGAAAACGGTGATTAAACTTTCACGGTGTATACTATTACTCGTTTAAATATAATCGCGGCAATAGTCGTTTCGGATTCGCGACAAATGGCAAGTAAAAAAAATTGGGGACTCTTCAAAAAAATCTCAAAGCGGTCGGCAAAATAAGGTTTAGAACCCATGTCCTAGAGGAAATAAATAATGTTGATCCTATAACATGTTTCTTTATCCACGCGGACGGAATAAGGGGCACAGTACGGATGCTCTATAAAAAAAAGACGGGTTGCACTCCGGGAGTGCCGGCAGAAGTGAAAACATGAATATTAACGTTGAAATAAATCAATTATTAATTGAATTAATATGACAAATTTTTTTTTCACTATTTCTGTGTCACTTTTTTCATTAATCGATGCACTTTGTTCAATTTCCATATTTTAAACACTTTATATACACGAATTCTACGAATACACAGCAGTGTGGCTACTACACAGACGGTCGAGCCATCAGCTGTCCATCCATCCATCAAACTCAAACTCAAACTCAAACTCAAAGCATTTATTTCAATTAAACCATTTACAGGCACTTTTGAATTGTCAAGAAGTCAGTCAGTCAGAAAAAGTGAAGCTAGTTGCCCATTCCAAAGCGTAGGTACCTATGGAGAAGAACGGGCAAGAAACTCCATGGACACTCTTTTAAATCAAAATAATGTGGTTACAAAGTCTTGGTTACATCATTCATGTTAAAAATTATACATGTGAGAACGATGCAGAACGTTAAAAGCGTCCATAATGAAAAGATGAGAAAAAACAACAATTCAAATAATAAATTAAAATAAGCCATGGCAGCAAAGAGATGATCCACATCATCCACATCCACGTCCACATCCACCATCACCATCACAATCACCATCATAATCACAATCACCATCGCAATCACCATCACCATCATCATCACCATCACCATCCATCCATCCATTATCGTGTCTCACTTGGTTCACTTCGGTTGGCGCCGCCGTAGAGAGTGGGGGGGGGGGGGGGCAATCTCTCCTGACGGTCACGTGTCCTGACGCGATGTCCTGACGCGAGTTTAACATTTTTTACCCATTACAAAAAGTGTGCAACGCCGCTAAAGAAGTTTTCACTTCAAAAAAAAAACAAAAATTAATTATTGTTCGTTTTTTTTCAGACTGCGATAATGGTAAAATAAAAAAAAATACCTTATGTTTTGGTTTTATTTTTTTTTTTTGTTATCAATAATTTTTTTACTTTATTTCTCGTTCCGACAGAAATTTCAAGTAAGTAGTTAGTTAAATATTACCGAGTTAAGAAAAAACTTTTAAACTTACATTCTGAATGCATTTTTTTACGAGAATAATAATACCTACTTCTGTGCTTTTGTCGTTTTAGAGGAAGGTAAGATAAATAATAACGGGTGTAAAAACACCCTTTACGTAGCTGAGAGTCACTTGTGCTTCCCGTTATTACCATATTTTTTTTTTGTTCTGGACCATACTTGGGAACCTTCTGGTTACGGAGATATTGAACGTCAAAATTCTGACTTTTTTAAACGTTTTTTTACTAAAACAAGTGGTTAAATACTCCCGCGATCCCTGTACCGTTGCATGCACCCATAAGCATAAAGTTTGCGAGCGTTACATTGCGCACTACTCAAATCAAATCAAAATATTTTATTTCACATAAACCTACATGGGTACTTATTTTTTTTTTTATGAAACGTCAGGAGCTAGGTGCACGGTTCCAATTGGTCGTTTCCTATGGAGAAGAGCCGGCAAGAAACTCCACGGTTACTCTTTTATAGAAAAACTACTAATCGTACAATAAAGTCGTTTTCCAGCAGTTATTTTTGCACTAAGTTACTTAGTTTTATGTGCAGAATGCGTAGATGACGGCTTCGTAATGGGTCGTATTACACCCGGTACTTTTTTTTCCTGGTCAATACATAACGCTACCTTTTTTACCGACTTCACAAAAAGGAGGAGGTACTATGTTCGGGTGTTTGTGTTTTTTTTTTTTATTGTTTTTCGAATATTTTATGAAGTATCTTGTGTATTTGCGTATGGTTGTCACCATCTCAGGCAGCTGGGCTGATGATGGAAGGTACAATTCCTTAACAATAAGAAGTTATTCGAACAGGCAAGGACTGCTTTGGTAAATTGTTTTGATGTTTGATTGGGCATTTGCCACATTTGGTCTCACGATCATCAAGTCATGACCTGATGCTGCAGTCAGGATAGTCTGCAGAGTACCTAACTCCTCGACAACTAACAGCAGATATATCGTGTTTAGGCTCATTGAAAAGGGCTCCATGTGTGGATAAACGTACTGTTAATGAGGAACACCGAAGTACATAGAGACCTGATGCTGAAGCCAGGAGCATCAGAAAAAGTACAAACCTTGAAATTACAGGACCGTAGTCGTGTTTGGGCTCATTTTAAACATGGTTGCTAAGCAATTTGTGCTCGTCACAATGTGAATGGTGATATGGAGCTGATGGTGGACCTGGAGAACTCCTCAACAATTAACTTCCCTGCATCGGGAAAAGCAATATTTTGTTTATAAAAGGCGATGAGCACTAGGCTATTGTAACTTAGATAAATTAAAAGCAGACCCACTAAAAAGTGTGAAATAAAAACTTTTAAGAAAAAAAAAACCGACTTCCAAAAAAGCACTACAAAGTGAAAAATAACTTTAATTTCGGAAGTCGGTGGCAAAAAACTAAAATACAGATCCAAAGACACCGACTTCCGAAATTAAAGTTATTTTTCACTTTGTAGTGCTTTTTTGGAAGTCGGTTTTTTTTTTCATAAAAGTTTTTCTATTATAAGTACAAAGTAGATAATGTCGTTAACTTTTAAAATAAATTAATCATTGATTATTTTAACATTTACAGAAATCGTACCCCGTAAGTATTTTAAGACTTTAACTCTTTTGTTGAATTAATTGGCAGTCTATATTGATTAATTACTGTTATATTTTAGCTGTTCCTGGTACGTACCTTGAATTATATTATTTTTCATTACTCAACAAAACAAAAAAAAAATAGAGGTGTTCAAAAATTTTGTACAAACTGGTTGCGGAAGGCAGAGGACAGGCTGTCGTGACGCAGCCTGGGAGAAGCCTATGTCCAGCAATGGACTGCGATAGGCTGAGTTGGTTGAAGAATTTTATAGGCAGACTTTTGCATAATCAGCCAATAATGTTCCCACTGCTGGGACACAGGCCTCCTCTCAGTGAGAGGGAGAGGGCCGTAATCCACCACGCGGGCCCAGTGCGGGTTGGCAGATGTAACATGCACGGCCGTAGCTAGGGGGGGGCATTGTGGGGCTATGCCCTACCTTGAAATCACAATGCCCTACCTTAAAAAAGTTAAATTAAAAATTTAAAAACCCCCGACTCAAGCAAAAACCTCTAAAAACTAAAATAATAATATATATTGGCCCTTTAAGTTTAATATAAGTTGCAGGAAATATTTTGATCCAAGCGTCCTCACGTCGGGGGACGGCTAATGAAAATTGGAAGTTAACAGCAGTTATGTTTTCTACAATAGCTACAGTACCCGGCGATAAATATTGCACATCGACCTTTGGAAAGAAACAATCGGCTAATTTCGGCTTCGTAGTGCGTTATCTCTGTAGCACACTACCTATGTGACGTTAACTGACGTTTTGTCAGTCGTTGTTCAAGTGCGATAGAGTGCGGTCGCGTCCAGTTCAAAATATATATCTAGAGTTGTTAACACCCCCAAATTTAAATAATTTAAAGTTGTACTATGGCATCTTTAGGAAAAATAGGGGAACCTTTTTATTTACCCCAACCTAAAGCAATCATTTATAGAAAAATTGATGTATTTTATACAAAGAATAAAAAGAATTATCAAAAGAAGCAAATCATAATTGTTTTAACAGCTCCTAATAGATACCGGACTGTTTGTATTTCGTGCGACAGAGATAACGCTCTACGAAGCCGAAATTAGCCGATTGTCTCTTTCCAAAGATCGATGTGCAATATTTATCGCCGGGTACTGTACATCCATTATTGCCGGGTTTAAGCCCTCATCTGTTTGGCGTTTTTATTAGCCGTCCCCCGACATGAGGACGCTTGGATCAAAATATTTCCTGCAACTTATATTAGGTAAACTTAAAGGCCCAATATATATTATTATTTTAGTTTTTAGAGGTTTTTGTTTGAGTCGAGGGTTTTTAAAATTTTTAATTTAAACTTTTATTTCTTGCTTTTTAAACTTTATAATATTATATTACTAGTAAACATGCTATACGATCGACACGTGACTCGCCAAAATCTGTGCAGCTGTACGTATTTTTTTACCACAGTGAAGCTAGTTAGTTACTCGTGGTCGTTGGAGTTCATTCCATACTAACGTATTCCTCTGTGAATTCGTAATTTGTGGTGGCGGCCATCTTGGTTTTGAAATTTATCACAGTGTTTAGTATTCTACTTGTCAAGCCCTTTCATTTGATACCCATATTGAGGAGTTGTGAAAAAATATGTAATCCGCCATTTTGTGGCGGCGGCCATCTTGGACCGATTTTTATCAAACATAGCTAAGAACACTCGCGACTAATTAACCTTTCAAACAAAAGAAACAAAATCAAAATCGGTTCATCCGTTCGGGAGCTACGATGCCACAGACAGACACACACACACACAGACACGTTAAACTTAAAACTTATTATTATTATTATTATAACGCCCCGTCATTTTTGCGTCGGGGGTTAAAAATACCAAAAACTAAGATAAATTGTTTGTTCATAGTTTGAGATAAAAAAAAATTGTGGCGATAGGTATAGGATAGGATAACACTGCAGTGTGCGAATCTACGTTTTCAACTTTAACTGCAATCAATAGGCCTCAAAGGCTGTCAATGGGTCACAAGAGAATGGCTGGTATGGTATTTATGGCCTTTGAAAAAAAAAGAACAAAATCAGTTGATCTGAACGAAGTTCTTCGCATTTTTAATAACATGGTGAATCGTAGAGTTCAGCTGTTTTAAATATTTTTTATTATTATGTTTTTTTTTTTTTTTTATTTATATATCTCGGGACCATGGTGTCCCGGTCCTTTGGAAGGCGTATGAGGGGCCGAAGCCAACTCGCAGAGGCCCCTTAGGAAATTTTAATGAAATGTGGCACAATTATTATAATAAGTTTTCAGAAACAATATGATCTAAATGGTATTTTTGGTCGTATCTATTTACTCGTATCTCCCCACCCAACAATTAATTATTACCTCACTAAGACTAAGACGTGGATCTCTACATCCAAATCTGGAACTAAGACGTGGATCTCTACATCCAAATCTGGAAGTTCAACCATCTTGTTCGCTTGTTCTTCATCATTGAGGATTTAATAGCTCTTAGATCCATGCTCATGATCTGTCACAGAAATTATTTGTCTACGAATAGCTATTGAATGTACATCACTGACCTAGAGGTCAATGATATACATGGGGATTGATTTAGGAGCCTGTGCTTCGAGGGCAGATCAATTATTATGATTAATTTTTTACTTTCGCCCTACCTGTAACCAATGCTGCCCTACCTCAAATTCGACTCTAGCTACAGCCCTGGTAACATGTCTTCGAATTTTTGGTTCTAGGACATGCCGATTTCCTCACGATGTTTTCCTTCACCGTTTTATTTTATTTTATTGGAAAGGTACACCAACGACTTATTCACTAACGTTTGAGGAATTTCATGGGCTTATTAAATTATTTTTTGAATTATGTTTTCCAATATATTCTAAAAAGATGTCATCTCATAAAGAAAACCACAAATGGATGACAAAAGGCATACAAAAATCGTGCGTAAAAAAAAGGCTTCTTTATCTTAGTCAACTACACAATAAAACTAAGAGGCAAAAACTAAACACAAAATACAAATCATATAGTAACATTCTTAAAAAGTGTATATATAAATCTAGACAGCTACAAAGTAAGAAGTATATTTCCAATAATAAAAATAAGTGTAAAGCCACATGGGCGGTGATTAACGAAAATATTGAAGATATAAACACTAAAACGCAAATTGACGTAATAACTAAAGATAACCGGACAATTCAAGACCCTAAGGAAATAAGTGACATGTTTAATCAATTCTACATACAATCGACCAATAAGTCTAATTTTAAATACAATGTTGACGAGATAAACAAGAATATCGATGGTAATAATGAACACACAATATTTATTAACCCTACTGATGCTACGGAGGTATTTAGAATAATACAAAATCTTAAAAATACGAGTGCAGTAGGACCGGATGACATAACAACAAAGGTAATTAAATTAGTCGCTTCATGTATTTGTCAACCGTTAAGTTATTTAATAAACTTTTCTTTTGAAGAAGGTGCATTCCCAGAGACTTTAAAAAAATCAATAGTAAAGCCACTTTTTAAAAAAGGTAATACATCTGACATGAAGAACTATAGGCCAGTGACTCTGATACCAATCATGTCTAAAATCTTGGAGAAAATCATGCTGAGAAGGCTCCAAGAATTTGCGATTAGTCATCGTATACTTAAAGACGAGCAATTTGGTTTTAGAAAAAATAGTACCACGTCTTTGGCTTGTTTCAATTTGATGAAGAATGTCACCCAGGCGATAAATGAAGGCTTACCAGTCTCGGCAATCCTCTTAGATATGAGCAAGGATTTCGACTTTGTAGATCACGAATTGCTCTTACACAAGTTAGAAAAATACGGAATAAGAGGAAAAGCGAATGACTGGTTAAGAAACTATTTAAAAAACCGACAACAATGTGTGGAAATCTCCAGAATCCATAATGGTGAAAAGGTGCCATATAGAAGCGACTATCAGCAAAATAATTTCGGAGTGCCGCAGGGCAGTGTATTAGGGTTTTTTTTATTCCTTCTTTATATAAATGACCTCCCAAATATCACTCGCCACACAGTGATTTTATTTGCTGATGACACGACCCTTGTCATGAAGTGTGAAAGAGTCGACACCTACGAGTATGAGATTAATGAAGCCATTAAAAACATAATCCACTGGTTGAACTCCAATAACCTACAAAATAATATGGAAAAAACGAAAATGATGCAATTTCAAACATACAGGAGAAACCCATTAACTCTGACTATTAAATATAATGACATTTCTATAGAACAAGTAGTAAGTGCTGCATTTCTGGGCATACTATTAGACCAAAATTGCGACTGGAAAAAGCATGTCGACTATGTTTGTGACAAACTGGACAGATTTATCTATGCACTAAGAAGATTAAGAGCCACGGTATCAGCTGAAGCGGCTCTTTGTGCATATCACGGATATGTTTCCGCCGTACTCTCATACGGGCTCTTGTTGTGGGGTAATTCGGTGGATGTCAATAGAGCGTTAATAGTGCAAAAAAAATGTATGCGTGCAATCTGTGGAGCTGGGTACATGGATAGCTGTAAGCCACTGTTTAAAAAGTACAACATTTTACCGTTGGCATGCATGTATATTAAAGAATTGTGCCTTTTAGTACGACAACATCCTGAAAATTTTATTAAGCATAGAGATGTAACCAAAAGAAATGTTGCCTCTAGAGATAAACATAGGCTCTGCTTGCCACAATGCAAGCTCGATTTATATAAAAGAAATTCGTATATAATGGCTATTAAGGTATACAATAAATTACCAAACGCCTTTAAAGAACTACCTTTGCTTATGTTTAAAAAAAAACTGATTCAGTGGCTTAAGGAAAAATGTTTTTACACTGTTAATGAATTTATGTCACATGTCGAAGAAAGAAAGTAATGTCAATAAATTTGGTTTATATAATACGTATATTTTATTTATTTTTTAATTTGACATTTACTTACTATTATTATTTGTATTTTGACATTATAACAATATTCATGGACATTCACATTTCAATTATTATATAAAATCTGACATTTTATAACAATTATATTGGTAGCTGATGTAATGTTATGACATTTTTAAATTATGTAATGTATTGTGAAATTAAATATTTGCAATTAATTTATTTAATCAGACATTTTGTAACGTTTATAGTGATAATTGAAGGAATAGCATGACATTTTAATAATTTAAGGTATTCGGTAATTAAAGATTTGCACACCACATGTAATGGTAGAATGTAAATGGGCCACATTTATAATAAGATCATACTACTTTGTACACCTACATTCTGGCAAATAAAGACTTATTATTATTATTATTATTATGGTGAATTTGTCACTTATAGGCGCACACAGCACTTACATAAAAATAGCTTCTAAAATATACGTTTTAACCGGATTTTTTACTCGTAGTGAGAATATAAAAATTAATTAGAAACAAGAACAAAACATTAATAAATAAAATAGCAACAATGGATTAAGTAAAAAAAACAAAATTATATCGATGTTAGAATCAAAAATTAAAATAAAAGATTATCATTAGAATCAATATTAAAATTAAAAAAATAAACAGTAAACTTGATATTCAATACTCAAAAAAGTAGAACGCGATAACGAGTGCAACAAGAGAACATTCCAAAATTGACAGGCACATGTGGCAAAAAACCAAAAAAAATGAATAATAAACAATAGAAAGTAAAATGTAGGTTATGAAATTATGATTCGTCACTAATAGTTATAAGTTTTCTGCGGAATTGGGGAAATGGGTCTGTAAATATCGAGCATTTTCAGGAAGAAGATCGTAACCGCCATTTTGCATATTTTACAGAAGAAGTGACATAAGATGCAAAATCTGTTGATCTGGCAGTTAATATAAAAACAGTTTTTTGGGATTTTTGGCGCTTACGATGTTCTTCCTGAAAAGGCTCGATATATCAATATTGTTGCAGAGATCTATTTTATTATAATTAACCATTAATCGATTCAAGGGGGCATTGAGACCAAGGTTGGTTCTTGATGAGGACGGTGCAAAGGTATTTATTTTACGCAGAGATCTAGTCACGGTGCGCCTAGGTACAGTTATATTAATTTCTGATAATAACTCAGGTACATCTGCCAGGTTATGGATGATTTTATAAAACAAGAACTGATCAGAAGTACTTCTACGTTGTTCAAGTGGTAATATATTGAAGTGATTAAGCCTTTGGGAATAATTAGCGTCACGAGGGCAACTAGGGCTTCTAAAGCGTAAGTACCTGGTGAAGGCCTTCTGTATGCGTTCAATCCTGTTAATATGGACACGATATTTGGGATTCCAAACTGGAGATGCGTAGTCCAGGATGCTTCTGACAAGGGTGTAGTAAAGTACTTTTAGTGCCGATGTGGACTGAAACTCCGAACAAGTTCTCTTCACGAAACCCGACATTTTTGACGCTTTGGCTACAATCGCGTCAATATGATTGATGAAACTTAGCTTGCTGTCGAGATGGATACCCAAATCACGGATGGTGTCAACCTTTTGCAGAGGAACTCCATTCAATGCATATGATGATGATCGTACTTGTTTATTTCGAGTAAAGGTCATGTGATAGCATTTACTTGTATTGAGAGTCATCATATTAAGTTGACACCATTCCTGCACCGCATCCAAGTCTTCCTGAAGAAGAAGAATGTCGCTGTCTGTTTTAATTTCCCTGTACAATTTCAAATCGTCTGCAAACATGGAACATTTGCAGTGCCGTATAGAATGAACAATGTCATTGACGAAAATCAAAAAGAGAATCGGTCCCAGGTGAGATCCTTGTGGTACCCCGGAGGTGGAAACATAAAACGGTGACTCATAACCCCTCACAACCACCTTCTGTTTCCGCCCAAATAGGTATGAGACAAACCATTTGAGTAGTTGGCCGGATATGCCAAACTGTTCGAGCTTTGTTATAAGTACCTTGTGGTTAACCTTGTCAAAGGCACTGCTGAAATCTGTATAGATAGTCAACCTGTATGCGGGAGTCCAGAGATCTGCTAATGTCATTAATATAATGTACTAAATTAGTGGTAGTGGATTTGCGAGCACAGAAACCATGCTGTTGGGGAGCCAACTGCGCTCTTATGTGCGAAGTCAATTTGGGACAAACGAGCGCTTCGAACAGCTTCGCAAATACGGAAAGAAGCGATATGGGACGATAGTTCGAAGAATCGTTGACTTCTCCCTTCTTAAAAATGGGCACACCATTAGCAACTTTCCATTGCGAGGGGAACGTAGACGATTTAATCGACCTGTTAAAAATCAACATAAGCGGATCAAGATTGTATTGAACGAAAGCGCCTGATTATTTTCGAATTGCTTTTTATAGCTGTGTGTGAATTCAAGGCGTTTTTACAAACAAGAACACACCAACAAGCATGCTTTTTTCTTGCTTTTATTTTATTGTAATCGGGAAACTTTCAGATTATCTATTTTTGCTGAATGAATTTGTGGTTGCGCCGTACTCTCCTGAGACTCTTACAGCTCTGGAGAGCAAACACCCCACCCCGGCAGATGACCTCTCCTTCCCTGACCCACCCGATCCGGAAGTGAACACACTTGAAATTACAGCTCAACAAGTATGTGCGGCCGTTTGCTCTTTTCGAAGTGGCTCCGCCGGCGGCCTCGACGGCCTGACACCTCAACACCTGAAGGACTTAATGTGTTCAGGCGCCGGAGAGGCTGGTCAGTCCCTTTTGAAGGAGCTGACGGCCCTCATCAATCTCATGCTCTCCGGCAATGTTAACGAAGCCGTCATTGATATTTTGTATGGGGCAAATTTATGTGCCCTGCGCAAGAAGGATGGCGGCATTCGTCCCATTGCCGTAGGGTCCACTTACCGTCGTATCGCAGCCAAAATTTGCTGTGCTTTTTACAGCGAAACACTAGCCAGCAAATTCCAGCCCCTACAGCTAGGCTTTGGGTCTAAAGGGGGCTGTGAGGCTGCGGTACATGCATTATCCACCTATCTCAATAGCGATAAAGGAGAGGTCATTCTTAAGGTTGACATTAAGAATGCTTTCAATTCCGTAAACAGGGACACCTTGTTGACAGAAGTTCAAAAAGAAATACCCAAAATTTACAGTTTTCTCTATCAATGTTACAGGCACCCGTCTAAATTACTTTATAAAGACAACCTTTTGAAATAAGCAGTTGGTTGTCAACAGGGTGACCCTCTTGGGCCAGTCATTTTTAGTTTGGCAATAAATCCAATTATTCGACAACTAAATTCTAAATTCAACGTATGGTATTTGGATGACGGAACCCTAGGAGGTGATGTAGACACAGTCTTAAAAGATTTACAGTTTTTAAAAGAAAAATTCAGTTCCATTGGCCTAGACCTTAACCTTTCAAAATGCGAAATTTATCTTCCCCAAACGACGGACAGACAGACAACCATTGCAAAATTTAGTACAATAGCTCCAAATATCAAAATTACGGAAAGAAACTCTCTTCACCTTCTAGGGTCCCCAATTTTTGACGAATCCTTTCCAACGTTCATTGAGGAGAAGATACAAAATTTCAATGACGTCTCGGAAAGACTTTTCAAAATTAATATTCATTCGGCCTTCACACTCATTCGGTACTGTTGTTTTGGACCAAAATTTACTTATAGCCTTCGTTCTTCTCATCTATGGAAGCATCCACAACTTTTAGAAAAAGTAGACCAAATTATTAGAAACACATTAACTTCCATCCTAAATGTGGCCCTGGACGACCGTGCGTGGCAGCAAGCCACATTACCCATTCGCTTGGGCGGTCTCGGCGTCCGCAAAATTTCAAGTATTAGTTTACCAGCCTTCCTCTCCTCGGTCCACAGTACCGATAAATTAACCAGGAACATTTTATCTTCCTCACTGGTCGATTTTGAAGTGCCGTTTTTGACCGATGCGTTGAACGCTTGGAAAATGGCTTGTCCCAATACGGTTTTGCCTGATAACCCGTCTTCCCAGAGACGGTGGGGCGTGCCGCTCTGCAGTATTATACGGAATACCCTTGTAAACACGTCACGTAATACTGTTGAGCGTGCCCGTCTGCTGGCTGTGGGAGAATGGGAGTCAGGTTTGTGGCTTCAGGCGCTCCCGTCATCCACCATAGGCACAATGATGGATGACTCATCGTTTCGGCTCGCTACATGTCTCCGCTTGGGCGCACCTTGTGTTGCTCCGCATCGATGTCACTGCGGTGAAGCTGTCGACAGTCTCGGACACCATGGCCTGTCCTGCTGCAGGAGCGCAGGTCGCATAGCACGGCACGCCAGCATCAACGATATTATTCGTCGAGCCCTTGTACCAGCGGTGTTAGAACCAAACGGCTTGGTACGTGATGATGGGAAGAGACCAGACGGCATGACGTTGTTGCCTTGGAAGGTGGGTAGGCCTTTGGTGTGGGACGCAACATGTGTCGATACCCTTGCGCCATCTCATGTTCCTAGCACTGCGGGCTGTGCTGGCGCCGCTGCTGCAGCTGCTGAGACCCTCAAGCGGCGCAAATACTGTAACCTTATGGGCAACTACAGCTTTGAGCCGTTTGGGGTCGGAACGCTCGGGTCATGGGGCCCGAGCGCGCGTCTCCTTTTTAAGGAAATTTCTCGCCGGCTGGTCGATACTTCACGTGACCAGAGGGCTGGGTCGTTCTTTGGCCAAAGAATTAGCATTGCCATTCAACGTGGCAATGCTGCCAGTCTTCTGGGCACGTTTCCGGATGACAGCGATGCGGATGAATACTTCGACGCCTAAGTGTCCTTTGTTATTTTTATATATTTGTATTGTAAGTTAGTTAGTCATTTATTTTAGTATCTAGTGTATATAGTTAGCTTGTGAGCAAATAAACAGAATTAAAGTTCTAAAAAATCAAAAAAAAAAAAAAAAAACATAAGCGGAAGAGACAGGTTAGCTGCACATTTCTTAATAAATAACGGGGGCAGGCCATTGGGTCCCGGACCTTTGCAAGCGTCAAGTTTCTTTAACTCCTTAAACACGTCTCTCAGTAAAAGTCATTCCACATAGGGCGGATTGAAAATAATTATGCGAGCTAGTACAGGGAGTATTCGGGCTAACGGACGGTATGAAGGTTGAAGAAAAGTGTGTGGCAAATTGTTTGCTTATTTCTTCACCAGATGTTGCAATATTCTGTCCCAAATGCATAGTGGAAGGAATGCTGCTAGACTTAGATTTTTTGGCTTTCACAAAGGACCAGACGAGTTTTGGGTTTTGAGCGATATTCTTTTCCGTGTTCATTACGTATGCCTTATAGCAGTCCTTGATCATTATTCTTGCGCGGTCGCCTAGGATTTTGTGTTCATAATTATCTCTAGGATTTTTATATTTTTCATAGCCAGATCTAATTTTATCTTTTTCGTTCAATAATCGAACAAGAGACCTAGAAAACCAAAAAGGAAATTTGCCATTAGGTACTTTGGAGAGAGGAACATACTCATTTATAATACAACTAATATGTTCGTACAACACACGCACCATAGCATCGACATCAGGCAGTTCAGAAAATATTTTTATCCAATCTATGTCTCTTAGTTTCGAATTAATCAACGCATAGTTAGCACGTTTGAAATTCGGTTTTGAGATTCTTGTTTATTAACGGGGCTGGTGAAATATTGTTGACAGTGATCATAATGGGTGGGTGATATACATCTACTTTGGACGTTGGATCATTGCACTCGTTAACACTTCCTCCGTAAAAGTTAGAAAAAATTAGGTCTAAGGTTTTATTGTAACAATTTTTAACAGTATTTATTTGCAACATATTGTTTTCTGACATAAAATCTATTAAAAAGTAGCCTAGCTTGTTGACGTAGTTAGTTGGGGTTGTACATGGAGAGTAACCAAGAGTATTGTCTATGTCCCAACTGATAAAACTGAGATTGAAGTCTCCTGCTATAATCGTATCTTCTCCTGTAGCTTCCATCAATGAAGAAACTCCGTCTAAAAATGTATCCAGTAAGATTTGTTACGCTGGTGGTGGCAGGTAAACGGTGCAGATATTTAAGTTACGGTGCCTTTTTCCCTTGCAGATTTTAAGTCTTACCCATAGATCTTCGAACTTGAAGTATGAGTCGAGAAAATAGGTTTGATTTTATTTTGTCGTGTTTACCCACCACGTCTGTGAAGTTTACACAAAAAAAAAAAACGTTTCACCCGCATAAGTGTCGATCCCGTGGGAATATCGGGATAAAAGTAGCCTATATGTTAATTCAGGGTGTCAGCTACCTCCATACAAAATTTTATCAAAATTGGTCTAGTCGTTTGAGCGTGAAGAAGTAACAAACATCTCACACACACACTCACAAACTTTCGCCTTTATAATATTAGTGTGATACCCATACGGTGAAGGAAAACATCGTGAGGAAACCGGCATGTCCTAGAACCAAAAATTCAAAGACATGTGACATCTACCAACCCGCACTGGGCCCGCGTGGTGGATTACGGCCCACTCCCTCTCACAGAGAGGAGGCCTGTGTCCCAGCAGTGGGAACATTATAGGCTGATGATGATGATGATGATGATGATACCCATCACGTCTGCGAAGTTTCGCTAGCTAATTTAATTTGACCCCGTATAAACAATTTTAGTGCAAAATTTCATGCTTTTGAACCCAGCGGCTTAGGCTGTGCGTTGACTGTTAGTGAGTGAATTAATTTAAGATTTTTATTAAAAAAATATAGGAAAATAATATTGAAACAAACAAAATTTTCAGAGGACGATATGAAAGAGACGGTATCCTTGGCGCAGAACTACGTAACGAGCACACGACGAATACGGATACCCGCGGGCTACGAGTACCACGAGGTTGGCAAGTACCTGCCCAACGGACTGCGGGTGAGCGAGACTATACTGCAATACTAGACTGCGTTTCAACAAATACTTCCTACCACTTCTTATTCTTCACCACTCCTTAATGTTTTGGGCATGATTCTAACACGGAAACCTTATAAATAAATCGTAAAAAAATCCGCAGAATCGTCTCCCCATATCTACTATCTTGAGAGACATGGACACGAAACACATATACTCCTAGCGGAGCACAGGGAGCCAACATTATAACATAGAAAGTATTTGTTGAAACGCACTCTACTCTCGCCGTTTTTAAAACGGACTGTTACTCGAATGTCTATTGTTAGGGCAATGGAGAGGGCTATGCTTGGATTTTCCGTTCGTGATCAAACCTATATTCAAGAAATCCGTGGGTGGACCAAGGTAACCGACATAGCCCGAAGAATTGCCGAGCTTAAGTTGCAGTGCGCAGATTTGAAAGGTTCTAGAGTGGCAACCGCGAACTCGAAGACGTAGTGTTGGAAGGCCTGGTACAAGGTAGACCGTTGACAGCCTGAAGGCCGCAGGAATCCGCTGGATGCGGGAAAAACAGAACCGGTCCAAGTGGCGATGCTTGGGGGAGGCCTATGTCCAGGAGTGGACAGTGGTCTTTGGGCTGATATGATAATTATGATGATGAGTCTGGTACTCCGGCGTCCTGCTAAACACGGTACGAATTCTACGTTTCATTTATTTTTCAGACTCGCGTCAGTCGACGGGAGGGTGTAAGTGTCTCATTACCTACTTATAAATTACCGACTAATATTTAAGATTGTGCATTTTATTAACCAGTTATGATTTTGAGATATTATGTATAATATATATAATCGCATGCCCGTGCCCGTGGCTGGGGTAGACTGGATGCGGAAGACGGAGGACAGGGTGCTGTGGCGCAGTCTGGGAGAGACCTTTGTCCAGCAGTGGACTGCGATAGGCTGAGTTGATTGATGCCCGTGGCGCCGCGTCTGTGGGACTTGTTTTATGGGTCGCACTCCTAGGAAAATGACTCGTTTGACAGAATACATGACCGTTGTAATTATTAATTATATTATTTTTTTTAAGAGCAGTAAATAATAATAATCTACGGAGTGATAGCGCCACACTAATCAACATCAACCACAAGGTCTCAAGGTCTTTCATTTTGACAGTTCAACAACATTCATTGCGTTATTTACGTTGTTGAGCAGACAAATTTTTCAAACATATGAAGCAATGGATTAGCAATGTCCTTCAAAATTATTTAAATTATGGTACAAAGTGTGTTACGGAATCACGGTGCAGTTTTGATTTACCTAGAAGAGGAAGGTACATAATATATTAATACCCTCTTAGGGGTGGAATTTCGAAAAACCCTTTCTTAGTGGATACCTACCTACTCTACACAACGAACACACCCTCCAAATTTTCATACCCCTAATTTAAGAAATAACAGGTTTCCCATACAAACTTTCATCTTCTATATCCCCCCCCTTTAAGGATAATTTTGAGACAAAAAGTAGCCTTTGTCCTTCCCCGGGATGCAATCTATCTCTGCCAAATTTTATCGAAATCTGTTCAGTGGTTGCATGAAAAGGTAACATAATATATGTATACAGACAGACAGAGTTACTTTCGAATTTATAATATTAATTAATATAGTATGGATTTAATGTGCTTATTTCTTATTTATTTATTTTTGAGAGCAGTGGTGGCCCAGTGGTGACGGTCACGACTTACGAGTTGTAGGTCGTAGGTTCGAACCCAGACGCCTGTCTGGGTTCGAACCTACGACCTACAACTCGTAAGTCGTTTTTGCAAAGTAAAGCGCCTGCTTTACTTTGTGTAAATTATTTCATCACCACTGCTCTCAAAACGGTGAAGGAAAAAATCGTGAGGAAACCGGCATGTCCTAGAACCAAAAATTCGAAGACATGTGACATCTACCAACCCGCACTGGGCCCGCGTGGTAGATTATGGCCCGCTCCCTCTCACAGAGAGGAGGCCTGTGTCCCAGCAGTGGGAACATTATAGGCTGATTATGTGCTTATTTCAGAACTTCGACAATGTAGAGGTGAGGAGCGAAGTAGTCGGCGACTATATTAGAATCAATATGTTTTTCCACCCGATGCGAGCAGAGGACGCAGCGACGTACTACGTGCAGTTTGAAAATATCGCGAAGAGGGGGAACTCCGTCCACATACCTCTGGTCACCCTCAGTAAGTAATAAAGAAAGAATGAAAAGCCTTTTACATGACGCAAAGAAAGAACACAAACACAAAAAGAACATGTTGGGGGAAAACATGCATCATATTCACGCAAAACGGTCATTGCTCAGCATTGCGACCGGTGTAACCCTGTGGCGAGACAGAGGCCCAGTGCTGGTTTGCAGCGACAGCTGGCGCTGACGTGATAACGTCGACCGGTGCAACATACATTGAGATATAAAGACAGATATAGATACCAGTGGCGAAGGTACTATACAACTCGATTCCCACCGGCTTCCCTTAGAAAATTCAGAACATAACCACACTATAGTCAATTCATAATAGAATTTTTTTTTTTGCTCCAGCTTACCTCTGTCATATTCACCCTTCGCCACTAGTATTTAGCTTAGTATACGAAATCAGCCAAAATTCCACAATGTTTAAAGTCCCGCCTCTATAACCAGTGTGTTCTGCCCACCATGACGTATGGTGCCGAGACGTGGATGTTCACGAAGGAGGCTATGTATAGGTTGTGAGTGGCATAGAGAGCCATGGAGCGTTCCATGCGTGGCATAAGGCTTATAGACCGAGTCCCAAATGTCGAGATCCGAAGACGTACGAAGGTTTTCGTCTTTTCGATATCGGAAAACGAGTTATGGAACTCAAATGGAGTTGGGCAGGACATCTGGCAAGGCGCAGTGATGACAGGTGCAGTAAGGCAGTGACCGAGTGGTGTCCAAGACTGGAAGACGAAATGTCGGTCGTCAAAGTCAAAGCATTTATTTCAAATAGGCACATAGAAGGCACTTTTGAACGTCAAAAATTACATTAAATAAAATAGAATTGCCCCTTCCAAAAGGTAGTTTTCGTATGGAGAAGAATGGGCAAGAAACTCCACCGTTACTCTTTTGAAATGTTTCCGGTGGCGAGGTGGGCGGATGACATTGTTACCATGGCGGGTAGAACCTGGTTGAGCCTGGCACAGTGGTGAATTGGCACTTGAAAAGAGATAGTTGGTAAAGTCGAGCTGTGGATGGTGATGATGAAGTATATGTGCATTGTATAATCGAACAAGTTATCGTCGTTTTGCCTTGGACACCAAGTTGTTACTATTTAACCGACGAAAAAAAGTAGGAGATTCTCAAGTCGCGCGTATATTTTTTTACTAGCTGCTGCCCGCGACTTCGTCCGCGTGAAATTCTATCCTAACTAAAAGTAAGTTTGTTTGTTACCTCTTCATGCTTAAACCGCTGAACCGATCATCCTTAAATTTTGCATATACGTTGTCAGGTGTACAGAAACGGACATAGGGTACCTTTCATCTCGAAAAAGTGCTGTTCTCGAGGAAAACAACAATACACGTGGCGCCATCTATTATCATAATAACGTTATTGTTGTTTTCCTCGGGAACAGCACTTTTTTTCAGGATGAAAGGTATCCTATGTCCGTTTCTGTACACCTGAAAACGTATATGCAAACAGGATGATCGGTTCAATGGCTTAGGCGTGAAAAGGTAATAAACTTACTTTCGCATTTATAATATTAAGTTAGGATGTATGACCACGCGTATCTTTTTACAGAGCAGTCTGCTTTGTTACTCTTCTATTTTATGTTCATATATTTCGTTCGTTTCGTTTTTTTCTTCTCGTGTTTGTTGCGAAGCATGTCACCTCTCCAAGTGTCCCTCGCTGCTTTTGTTTGTATGTTTTTTAAGGGTTCCGTAGTCAAATGGCAACAACGGAACCCTTACAATGTCATCATGTCCGTCTTCCGGACGTTACACAGCCAATTTAGAGACTGTTTGCACCATATCGATGAAAATTGGAAAGAAGGAGTATTCTCTGCACCGCTAAACAATGGCGTAGTGAAATTACGAAAAACAAAAACAACTAGGGGTGTCTCTGGAGCACGCGGAACGATCTCCGGCCGCCTTAGGGTGAGGCCTGCAGGCAACAGACTTGGGGAGTTTGTTGCCTGAACAGTGTAAAGCCCGGGACGGCGGCGCGTCGTGTTCCGCGCGCGCCTCTCTGTAGAGGAATGGTGGCCGTTAGGGTCCGCATGGATTCATGCGGGCCAACACCTGGCCTGGGGAGCGTGACGAAATGCGCAAGCACTCCAGCACCCCGGCTAAAGGTAGCAGCAGGACACCGTGTGGTTTTAGTCAGTAAGAGTCTGACAGACCCCTCCACCCACCCCAGGGTGGTGGACATCCATGAGGATTTCCACACGATAAAAAAGGCGTGTCTCTATAGATAGATATAATCAAGGGATGAAAATATAATTGTTTGGCACGCTCTGCGGCCTGATCGGCTCGATGGATTTTAGCTTGAGAGGTGTCGCTAGATTCGTATTTACTGTGAGAGTGACACTGGGTATATAAAAATAAAAAACAACCAAAATGGCGGATCTTTGGCGCCATATTATGCCTTCAAAAATTTTTTTTCGCATAATTTCCTGATGTTGACGAACGTTGCAGACACAGGACGGACGCGTTTCAAACAGCACGTGCAGTATTGGCTGCCGCCACAGCAGCTCAACACCACAATCATTGACTTCTCGTGCGTAAGCTGCGTGCTGCGCGGCATCATGCTGCGCGCCGCCGACGGCTCCGTGCGCAACCTGGAAGTGGACAAGTACCACCTGCGCACGCTCACCCGCGCAGGGTAAGTATTATATGATATAATTACAAAACCTGTAATATTTACAAGATATAACAACTGAACCTATAATTTTATTTGATATAATGATCAGTTAATATAATAAACGATTGATATAATTTTAAAGTAACTAATTTCCATAAGTAACACAACAGACTTATTCATAACAAAATAATTTATATTTGCATAGCAGAAAATTAATATACAATCGTTTGATATACTACTCAAAAGACATAAAACCTATTTAGTTAAGGTGAATGCGCAGTGGTAGACCGCGAAATTTAAATTTTCTTACGTTTTTTGCAATTTGTAGGTCAGTGCCAGGTTGTATCTTGATCAAAATATGATTTGCGACTATAATAGACATGTATTTACAGAATTATAGTCATTAGAATCATTAATATATCTCTTTAAGTTAGATTTCTACCATAAACACTTTTCCATACGAGATTTGTTCTTAACGGTAGAAATCTAACTTAGAAAGATGTATTAATGATTCTGATGATTATCCTTTCGGACGTGGGGCCTCTGTAAGCGCAAGTGCCACAAACGTCGGCGCATTTGGAAGTACTTGTTGATTTTTGGGCAAGCCTTCGAAAAAACGCAGATTTCGTTAGTACATAGCCAGTTAAACGGTACATGTTATACCTTTCTGGCTTCGTTATTAGATTACCTAACTACTTGTACCATTAATTATGCAAATACAACTGACCTTATCAAGCAACGATGCGTTAAGTTTTTGTTTTGATAATTTTCACTCACATAACCTTCAAACTTTCTCACATTACATCTAATCTACACAAACATTCACCAAAAAAACACTTTATTACGATAACACAATATCTGTAGACAACGATAAAACACTACACATAACAACAATCCATTTATAAACAATTACTAAACCATAAAAACTATTTGTTTACGCAACGACAAAATTTCCGCGCGTATTCCACGCGGTCCCGACGGTAACACTGACGTCACTGACCGCGAAGTACCGTTAGCGCAAAAACACTACGAACGAAATATTTAAATTTTATATTTTTTTACTTTCGATTTCTGTTGTTATTTTATTACAAATCATTATTTTTGTTTAACTCTGTTTATTATCTTGGTTTATTTTAGACAACATAATATTACTGTTTTTCTTCTTATAAAATAGTTATGATGGGTTCAATAAAATATCAGGGATAAAATTTGTTACTCTACGATATGCATTTTATTATATTTATTTCGATTTACTTATTGGGCCGTTACCATTTTGTGCCCATTGCTGTCGAGACCATGGGTGCTTGGGGCACTGAGGCCAGGAAGCTCATGAGTGAGATAGGGCACAAGCTTCGGGAAAAAACGGGTGACTCCCGCTCCGGCTCGTTCTTGGTGCAAAGGTTAGCCATTGCCATTCAACGTGGCAATGCAGCAAGTGTTTTGGGCACCTTTGCGCCGGGAACAGTTAGGGGCGGGTTATTTGACTAATTTAGACGTGTTTCTGAATTTATTGTAAACTAATTAATGACATTAGTAAGTAAAAAAATTGACTTATTTGAAAAGCAAGTCAAGTTAGTAAAAATAATATGGTGAATAAATAAAACATTATCTAAATAGGGATGTTACTTGGGTAGAAAAAATATAATTATGTTTAGTCCGTCAGTGAGATTATCTAATAATATTGGACATGTATTTTTTGCTTTACCAAATCAATAAAAATTGACAGAGATAAAACAGCGCATCGAAGTTCAGGAGTGGAAGGTTTTAACGTCACTATTTAATATAAAGCGTACCGAATAGTGACGTCACACGATATTTTAATGCATTATATCGTCGTTACTTTAAGTTTACGAGTCAAAAGAAAAAATATATGTACAATATTTTTTTATTAATCTATACTCCATTTGCAATAAGATTGGACATTTAAATAAACCTTTTTTACAGTAAGTTCTACCGATTTTGAATTCTATTGCGTAGGTTGCATGACAAATGGCAGCTGCAGCAGTAAACCGTTGGTATTGTAACCACTTTTTGCTTTTAATGCCATCCTTATGTCTACGGTATAGAAGTCAAAATCGGTTGAACAGACTGTAAAAAGCTTTATTTAAATGTCTAATCTTATTTCAAATGGAGTATAGGTACCTGACGGACAAAAAATAATTTTCAGTCAACATCGCTATTATTATCGTTCCATAAACCCACCCATTCTTCACACAGACAGGAGGGCTGTGTCCTAGCAGTGAAAACATAATAGTCCGATTGTGTCTAAGCAATAACAACTACGTATGTGGAAGTAATTATTGTGTTTATTCATGATAAAATTTTCCTGATTTTTCATATTTATCCACATGGCTAAGTATGTTTGATATACCATTCAAGTGAAAACTATTATTGCTTTCAATCGTCCTGGGTTGCTGTAAATGACCTTGTATACTTACGGAGAGTTAGGTATCCGATTTCCATATAGAAGTGAGAGCTTGGTAAAGTTTAAATAAAATACATTTTATAATTATGGTAATCATTTATTTTGACTAGACATGTCCCATTCTTAGTATAAAACAAAAACTTAATGTTAGAGTTACTAACTTTTACTAGAACAACACACTAAAAACAAGTACAATAAGAACGAGAAGGTTGCCTGTTTAAAACAATTTTATCATATTATCCAAGGCTTTCAGAATGCTATTAGAACTACCGCGGGGGTTATCTGTTTTTTTTTTGTCAAGAAATAAATTACAATAAAAATGTGTTATGTAAAAAAAAATACAATGAAAAAAGATGAACACGTACTTCTAGAGTTACAACAAATGGAAACAAGAAAAAATACCAATACAGAAATAGTTAAAATAACAGCTAAGAGATCGCAAACATGACGCATGGATTAGCACCATTTAGCTGAAGTAGTGAAGGGAACCACCGTTTGACATGCCAGGGGTCCTCGGTTCACTAATGTTTCACCAAAACTCCTTTGACAAATTTTTAGTTTACAACCAACGTTTCGTATACTATTTATTTCACAAACAACTCATTCCGCAAATGTTTTATTTTATAAACACTCGCTTTACAAACATTTATTTGGCAAATGCTTCTCTTTACAAATGTTACGGATGATATTTATTCATTTATACATTTTTCATTTAATATTTAGATTCTTTTGGAAAAATAACGTTTATACAAAATATCATTTTATAATACACTAGCGACTGCATTAAAATCCGGATCTAAGCTTGATCATGACGGTATTCTCCATTTGGGTCAAATAATTTTCAGGCAAGTATTTTTTTCTATATAATCTAGTCGTTTCTGGCACTCGCCGGCCGCTGCCGCGGCACCGCTCGCTTCGCTCGCTCGGCTCGTGCGCAGGGGTCACAGTTTTAACCTAACCTAACCTAATTTTTTTTTATGATTAACCTAATCTAACTAGTTCGGTTCCGGGTAGCCCACTAAAAATAATCTCTTCTTTTCTATTAACGCAAGTCGATGAAAGAATGAGTTTCATTTTTTGGAAATTGCGTAATGATAAGTCAATATGTAAAACGTTTTTATTCCAAACGTGGTTTTATGAGATAAAATGAATAAAAAATGAATTGCTTGTTAAATAACACGTTATTAAACAAAAGTTTATCTGGTGATTATTTTGTAAAGTGAATTATTTGGCAAACTTGTTGTTGTATAATGATGAAATGACAAATCATGTTTTTGCCAATCGTTGTTTGTCAAGTAAAAATTTGTAAATTAATTTTTGGTGAACTGACAGGGCACCGGGGTCCTCGTTCATGAAGTCTTCAGCCTCTTCCACCGACATGTCCATTGCCTCCACCCGCTCGACGATATCCATACTGCAAACAATACAATATACAATATAATAACTTCCTCGTTAGCCTAGTGGTCCTAAGCGCGACTGCTACGCTAGAGGTCTTGGGTTCGATTCCCAGGTCGAGCAAAGTGTTATTGGGATTTTCTATGAAATTCTCAGTAGCAGCTCGGAGTTAGGATTTGTGCCCGGTTAGTGGCAATAGGCTCGCCCCCTATTACATGGGACCTAAACATACTGGCGGACTGTGGGTGTACATTGGTACACCTCTGCCTAACCCTTCGGTGAATACAGGCGTGATGATATGTATGTAACAACAATACAATAAAAAAAACGTACCATGAAGTTACTCTATGAAGGAGAGTTATAACTTACCAGAGTGGCACGGTGGGCTCACATCGGACACGTCGGAGGTGGCCACCGGGGGTCTGCTCCACGGGCACAGTCCCATCCTGCACGTAGAATGACCCTCCCGGGGTCGCGTGGACAGGACCTGCATGAACGGGGCGGTGCCTAAAAACATATGAAGTACGAATAAAATTACTTCACTGATAGCAAAACAAAAATAGTGATATGCTTTAGTATAAGTATAAGTACTTACAGCGGCGGGGATGGAGAAAGCACCGGTTCGGGGCGCTCGCTGATGAGCCCCATCATCAGGGCTCGACGAGCGGCGCTATTTAAATTACGCCCCATTTCTGACTGAGACGGGGTCACGCTCCGCGACCTCGAGGCCGACAGCCTAGCCAGGCTAAAAATATAATAAAAGGAATATTTACTACAGTAAAAGCCTACCTGTAAAAACTTTACTCCTAATTTAATTGATGCTATCATATTTTGAAATCTATAAAAAAATTTCAATATTTATTATTCTTATACATGACAAAACCTCATAAACTAAAAAAACGCAAAGAACACTAAAATACACCTAATAAATATAATCGGACAAATTTTTTTTGCTGACATTACTTTATTACCTACGGTTATGGCGGGCGGGAATTTTACTTTTGGAAATACGAATACGATGATATATACGCAATAATGTCAGTAATGTCAGTAGCTATTAGCCAAAATATGTTTGTGGAACAATAATCTAACTACATAAATGTATTTCAAACACTAAACAAAAATATTTATCATAAAACATTACGAAATACGGCGGCCATAACTATCAAATTATGAACATTACAAAAGTTTCGTAACTTTTTCTCGACATATTTATAACTTTTCGAGAAACTATCACTTCACACGAAATCTATACTTATTTCTCAGTAATTTTGTATAAAAATCTCATAAGATTACTCACCGTTTCCTTCTTGAATTCATTTTTTTATTTCCGAAAACTCCCGCACAAATCGCTCGTAAACAAGAAAAATGGCCGTCACAGAAGCACTAATTTCTTTCTTTTTTTTTCTTCCGTTTTGTTGGCGCTCCTGTTAAAATGTTGCCAAAATAGGTCAAGCATGAATCGAATAATCGAATGATACAGCTAGATCGTGTTGCAAGTGCCAATAAATATAAAATATTACCGTCCAATGACAACCATGCGTGTTGACAGTTGTTATTATCCAAAGGTGTAACGCCGACGTTTCGAGTCATAAAATCTTATTATCCAATGGTGTTACGGCGACGTTTGAGAGGTTATAATTCTGTAAATACGTACCTGTTATAGTCGCGAACCAAATTTTGATCAAGATAAAACCTGACACTGACCTGAAAATTGCAAAAAACGTAAGAAAATTTGAATTTCGCGGGCTACCACTGCGCATTCACCTTAAATATGATAAAAGCTTTTTTTTGTAATTTCTATCATACTATGATAGAAATTACAAAAAAAGGTTTATACTAGGTATAACTAAATATATATCATAGTTATACCTAGTAACTGATAACCACCTGCCAAGATAGCTCGACGAAGCCCCGCATCGCGGGGCTCCTATTTTTGGGTGGTTATAAAAAAAAATAACCACGAAGAACAAGACGGTAGCGAAGCGGAGCGGAGCTCCCGCTTTATTCTTCGTGGTTATTTTTTTTTATATTAGCCTTCTTGATTGGATTACTCTGAATCGGGGTGTTAACCATAATGACGGTATCAATATATATTTTAAGCGATAGACCTAATAATTTTAGATTAAATAAACGCTATCCCAAATAAGTTTAAAGCATATAAATGTTATATGTAAAGAAATTATATCAACAGTTGGTATATCTCACGTTTATTATATCTTGTGAACGTTATTGAAATGAAAATATACCAAATAACTTTATATGATATGAGACGCACCCACCCCCGCACAAGCACGCTTTGCACGAGTACTTTATACCGCACTAGCGCTTTGCACGAGTACATTATACCGCACTAGCGCTTTGCACGATTACGTTGTACCGCACAAGCGCTTTGCACGAGTAAGTTACACCGCACAAGCGCTTTGCACGAGTACGTTACACCGCACAAGCGCTTTGCACGAGTACTTTATACCGCACTAGCACTTTGCACGAGTACGTTATACCGCACAAGCGCATTCCACGAGTAATAAAACAAAAAACATGGCTATTTTTGATTTTTTAAATAAAGTCATGGGTAATGTGGATAAAAGGACGCCGGTATGTTCCATTTACTGCGACATGACCCAGGCTTTCGATTATGTTAATCATGACATTCTCCTCCGTAAACTGGAAGCTTATGGCATTAGAGGCAATGTACTAAATCTCGTAGAATCTTATCTGAAAAATCGTAAACAATATACAGTAATTTCTAAAATAAACACTAATACCAAAAAAGAAGAAACATATTCATCAAAAAAACGTATAGTTAAATATGGAGTCCCGCAAGGGAGCGTATTGGGTCCTTTGTTATTCATAATCTATATTAATGATTTGCCATTAGTAACTAATTATCCAGTATCACTTTTTGCCGATGACAGCACGGTCACTATTAATTCTATAAATAAATATAGGCATGAACATGAAATTAACAATACAATCAATTCAATAATTAACTGGTTAGATAACAATAATTTAAAAATCAATTTCAAAAAAACAAAAATTATGTTCTTCAGTCAACGTTTAGAAGCACCAAATATTAATGTTCAACACAAATTAACTGTTATAAAAAATATAGACACAGCAAAATTTTTAGGTGTAACCATTGACAAACGTCTGAACTGGAAAGCACACACAGAAGAATTAAATAAAAAAGTATGTTCTTCTGCCTATGCCCTCTATAAACTAAAACCTATAATAAGTACCAATGCACTTATAACTGCCTACCATGGTATTGTCGGCTCCATATTGAGGTTTAGAGTTATATTTTGGGGAAACTCTACTAATAAGGAAATCATTTTTAAGTCACAAAAAGGTGTATTAGGGCTATGTTTGGTTTGAAAATAACTGATAGTTGCAAACAGTATTTTGTTAAATATAACATTTTAAGTCTGCCTTCCTTATTTATTTACGAAACAGCTAATTTTATACGAACCAATCCTAACCTATTTAAGAAACTATCAGACGTTTCTATTCGTAATCGACGGGATAATAATAAACTATGCGTACCAAGATCAACCACGGCATTGATGCATAAAAGTGTTTTTTGTTTAGCACCGACCATTTATAATAAAATCCCAAAAACTGTTAGACAAATGCCTACTGCTCTGTTTAAGATACATTTAAAAAATATCTCATAGCTAAATGCTATTATACCATGTCTGAATTTTTAAATGACCGCAATTAATTAAATAGATTCCTATAATTACGATATTTTCACAATTTGACCCCTATATCTGTAAAAACAATATTTTATGTTTTTAATTACCATTAGGATTAAGCTATTCAAATTTCATAGTTTGCTGTGTAGACTCAAATTTTTAATTTTTTTGGTTTATTCTAAGCCAAAAATATGTTGTATTGTACGCCATAAATGGCAAAACATGTAGATATACCTGTTATTTTAAGACCTTGCACATATTATTTGATGTATACTCATGTTTTACAATAAATATTATTCTATTCTATTCTACGTTATACCGCACAAGCGCTTTGCACGGTTACGTTGTACCGCACAAGCGCTTTGCACGAGTACGTTACACCACACAAGCGCTTTGCACGAGTACGTTATACCGCACTAGCACTTTGCACGAGTACATTATACCGCACAAGCGCTTTGCACGAGTACGTTGTACCGCACAAGCGCTTTGCACGATTACGTTGTACCGCAAAAGCGCTTTGCACGAGTACGTTACACCGCACAAGCGCTTTGCACGAGTACGTTATACCGCACAAGCGCTTTGCACGAGTACGTTATACCGGACAAGCGCTTTGCACGAGTACGTTGTACCGCACAAGCGCTTTGCACGAGTACGTTACACCGCACAAGCGCTTTGCACGAGTACGTTATACCGCACTAGCACTTTGCACGAGTACGTTATACCCGCACTAGTAGCGCTTTGTACTCGTATCCGCGCCGATAAAACTTACTAGTTTTTTTTTTCTTTTACAGTCCAGGAGTACGACAGTTGAGTATTGTACATTACTAATATTTTTTTATTAAAAGTTTGTGGTCATTATTCAACCAGAAAAATAGACAGGTGTAACGAGATCGCGTCTATATTTGTACGTCGGGGTTTTACATTACAAAACTACAAGATTATTTTGGCGCGTGGCTAAAATCGGAAGTAACGTCGCCGTCTTGTTTTGTCAACACATTCTGTGACAATTTCACAAATGTTTACTAACAACACCCCCTGTCAATGTCATTCAGGCGCCAAAATATCCTCGTAGCACTGTTTGTAGGTAAGAAACTATTGTTACGTCGTAAGGATAACGTTTTCTGATTCATACAAGACAAGGAATAACTGGACATTGACAGTTGGGCAAATTCATGGGCTATGGAGCGCGCTATGCTCGGAGTTTGTTTGCAGGATAAAATTAGAAATGACGTTATCAGGAAAAGAAGCGGAGTAACCGACATAGCTTGCAGGGTTAGGAAGCTGAAGTGGGAGTGGGCTAGCCATGTTTATTGAAGGGCCAATGGCCGGTGGAGCAAATGAGTCCTGGAGTGGAAACCGCGTATCCGCAAGCAGAGTGTGGGCCGCCGCCCCGTTAGATGGAACAACAACCTTAAAAAGGTGGCTGGGACATATTGGATGCAGAAGGCGAAGGACAGGGTTATGTGGCGCAGCTTCGGAGAGAGCTATGTCCAGCAATGGCGATAGTCTGAGTTGATTGAAGTAATGACGAATACGTCTGTTTAGGCAATCGGTTGTTGACCTTCACTCCGAACTGATAACTCCGCGTGACTTTGGAGACTACATCCTCATGATACAGAATGATGATGGAAGCGAGGAGCGGATCAACGCATTAACTCTCCAAGGTACATGAATAATGAGCTTTGTTCTGCCAAAACAGTCCCACCCACAATCTTGCAATATTCTACAAAAACCGTCCCACCCACAATGTTGCAATATTCTACAAAAACGTTACCCACAATCTTGCAATATTCTACCAAAACGGTACCCACAATCTTGCAATATTCTACAAAAACGGTACCCACAATCTTGCAATATTCTACCAAAACGGTACCCACAATCTTGCAATATTCTACCAAAACGGTCCCACCCACAGTGTTGCAATATTCTACCAAAACGGTCCCACCCACAGTGTTGCAATATTCTACCAAAACGGTCCCACCCACAATCTTAGAATAATTCCGTTAATTTATAATTAAGTAATCATATTAATCTAAGAAAAATAAAGTAACATTAACATATTATAAAATATTAGGTACCTACAACTACTTTAGAGAATGTTTTTTTTTTATTGTTTGTTGGTTCATTTCGGCAAAACTAAACCATACTAGCGACTGACTGACAGTCGTAACATCATCAGCTAATACCGGCTGACTTTTTTCGACGTCTTTGGACAAAAACAGGGTAGAAAAGGTGAATGGGGTAGAAGCCTATAGCACAGCTTTTAAATAATTTAAAACATCTCTTTTTAACCGACGAAAAAACGGAGGAGGTTCTTAATTCGACGAGAATATATTTTTTTTTGTTTTTTTTTTTATATAAATGATCACGCATAACTTTTTACAGAGCAGTCCGATTTTGATAATTATTTTTTTATTGGAAAGGGTATACCCCGAAGTTGGTCCCATATACAAACAAACAGGGGACACAAACAACAAAAACAGGGAACATAAACAGGGGACATAAACAGGGGATGATTAATTGCTCATTCACAGATTTTAATGCTGAGCTGTGTATTACAATTATAAAAAAATAAAAAGCCTATCTATGTTAGTATATAAAGCCTGTTTTTTCTTACATTCAATCCTTTGATTGAAGCTAGCCAGCTTCAATCAAAGGATTGAATGTAAGAAAAAACAGGCTTCAATCCTATGATTGAAGCCATCGGCCGATGGCTTCAATCATAGGATTGAATGTCGCTATGAATTCATTGATGATTTCCGCGCGTAGAGAAGGGTACCTTTAAGTTGAATTTTTATATTGTTTGTCGATGTATTCGTCTTTTTTTCTTTTGTGAAAAAAAACCTCTACTCCGTCCACTTTTTATTATACCCTGTTTTTGTCCAAACGGTAAAAAAGTCCGCCGGTATGTGGTAGTAAAGATCCACAGAGACCGGGCGGAACATTGTGAACTACGTACCTTCTTGAGGACAGCTGCAGAAAGAAGTACTTACTTACCTAATTATTTATTTTTATTTTAGTACCTGGTAAGTCACATTGAAATACCTTTCACAGTCAGTCACCATCTGTCTGTGTGTGTGTGTTATTGAGTGTGTGTTCTTCTTTTCCCAACTATGTTGGGGTCAGATTCTAGTCTAACCAGATGCAGCTGAGTACCAGTATTTTACATGGAGCGACTGCCTATCTGACCTCCATAACCCAGTTACTGGGTAATACGAAACCCCCTGGTAAGACTGATTGTCAGACTTTCGGGCTTCTGACGACCCGTAACGACTGTCAAAGATCCGGGACCAATGACTTAACGTGCTTTCCGGGGCATGGAGGGGTCTTGGTATGTAAAGATGGTCACCCATCCACGGACCGACCGCGGCAAGCGTAGCTTAACCTGAACGATCGACCTATCGATCGACGATTATTTAGCCACAAGCCCCTCTTACCTTTCACAGTCAGTATCTATTTAGTACCGTCAAACGGGGTAAATAGAGATGCAGGGGTGAATCGGGACAAAACTTTAAAAGGGATTTTAACATTAAAATAATATAGTTTGTGGCCAAAAAGGACCCTAATTAGTCCGGTCAAGTTAGCTTCAAAAATAGGGGTATGCTTACATTAATTCGCATAAAGCTGAAGATTGGTATAAATGTTAGGAAAACCATTGCAAATAAATTGTCAAGTCCTCATCGATCCGACGTGTGCAAAAAATAATATTCAAGGTCAAATGTTGCAAAAATGGGTTTTTCGCATTTTTCAGCCAAACGGTAAGTTTTATCATAAAAGTAGGTAAAACAAAATTGTTCATCATGCAATCATCTACAAAAATTGTTTTAAGACTTTTTTCCTAAGAATCACCATTTCGGAGATATAGCGATGCCAAAAGTTGAAAAAGTTGTGTTCTTCATAATAGGTACTCGTATGTATGTTAATTACCTTTATATACGTTACAGAGCCGTAATATAAGTAAACATATTAGTTTTCGTGGCGTATACATACATATATACTTCTAAGAATATAAACTTTCTTTGAATATAAAATTTTCTTTGAAGAATTTACTTGTACCCAGCAGGAAGAAGAAGAAGAAGACAGTATGCTTGAAGTTCCATTAGATGATTATCAATCAGACGAATAATTTTTCCAAATTACTCATAACTTACACCGCTTTCATCATTTCCAGTAGTACTATTTTTTATTTGATACAATACTTTTAACTCAACAGGACCACAATAGATCGTGGAATAGACCTACCAAGGAAACTACTTTAAAAAACGCGCCAAGTACACTACCTTACGGGTGGCGCGGAAACGTGCATAATAAGAAGAACACAACTTTTTCAACTTTTTGCATCGCTATATCTCCGAAATGGTGATTCTTAGGAAAAAAGTGTAAATACAATTTTTGTAGATAGGTAATTGCATGATGAACAATTTTGTTTTTTTTTATGATAAAACTTACTGCTTAGCTGAAAAATGCAAAAAACCGATTTTTGAAACATTTGACCTTGATTTTTTTTTGCACATGTCGGATCGATGGGGACTTTTGACAATATATTTGTAATGGTGTTCCAAACATTCATACCAATTTTCAGCTTTATACGAATTAATGTAACCTTGAATGTCTATTTTGACTGGGCTATAATGTGTTTACTGTAATTTAATTAACGATTACGTGCCCTTATTGACAACAAACTATATTATTTCAACGTTAAAATCCATTTTAAAGTTTCGTCCTGATTCACCCCTGCATCCCTATTCACCCCGTTTGTAGGTAATACCTTATTGAGTACACGCATAATAATATTATATCGTAAAGACTCATACATAAGCTCACGCCTTCTTCCCATAGGGGTTAGCAGAAACTACAGAACGCCACCTGCTACGATCCTTATGTAGCGGTGTTGTATATTCATACTTATTTAGGTGTGTTACAAAAAGTTATGGTTTGTACTCTTTTCTCTATTCTTGTCACTTCATGGTCACTTCATTACTTCTTCTTTTATAAAAGCTTTGGTTCAAATAAAAATTCAATACTTTTCTTTTATTAAGCTTATTCTTTCAACATTTTAAGCTTATTATTTCAACACGTTATCAGCACGAGGCTCATTATTGTTAAAAAGTAGATAATGTCAGGGAATAGTATGAATTTTCAAGGTATTCAGATGTTAATAAACCGAGACGGATACCCAACCTGGAAGTTCAAAATGAGGATGCTTCTTATTCATGAGGAGCTGTGGACGTCCATCATTGGGTACGATGATTCTGATAAAACGGCGGAGCATGTGCGCTCTCGTAATGACCAGAAGGCGTTGTCAAAAATATGCCTTACGGTAGACGGAAGTACAAATTCGCACGTACGAAATGCGAAAAACGCTAAGGAGGCTTGGAGTGCTTTACAAAAGGCATACGAGGATAAAGGTATGGGTCGAAGGCTCTCTCTAGAGCGTAGATTATACAAATATACCTTGACCGATTTCCAAGACATAGAATCTTATATCAACACCGCTATGAGTGCTGCTCAAGATCTTGAAGATATTGGTAAGAAGATCGACGATGGATCTTTGGCTGCGATTATTCTCGGAGGATTGACATCACGGTACGAACCGCTTATCATGGCTTTAGAGAATTCGAATGTTGATGTAACCAGTGAGTTGGTTAAGGCAAAGCTATTAAACGAGTTCTCTAAGGACTCTCACCAGAATGAGGTAGCTGCGTTACGTTCAACAGGTTCTACATGCAAAAAGAAGAAGCCTATAATCTGCTTTAAGTGTAGACAACCAGGACACAAAAGTCCCGAATAAAACGAAAGAAGAATAAAATGAAAGAAGGATAAAACGGCTATGAGTGTGTCGGGAAAGGTTTTTAAAGGTACAGATTGCCATCATAATGAAAAGGTGGAACAGACTGTTGTGAAGGAATTGGCTCTCTCTGCGCCAGATGCAAATGATGGGAAATGGATCATTGATTCTGGTGCAACCATTCACATGACTCCGCATTTTGAGTGGTTCAGCAGTTATCGGCCAGTACAAGGTGGAACGATTACTGTGGCTAATGGACAGAAAATGACGGCTGTCGGTATTGGTGCTGTATCCATTGATACGGATACTTTGGCGAACAGAATAGAGAATGTAGTCCATGTTCCTGATTTGAACTGCAGTTTACTTTCAGTGAAGAAAGTAGTAGAGAAGGGTTTCTCTGTAGTTTTCAATAAAGAAGGCTGCACTATTTATGACTCAAAGTGCGATGTAGTAAATAGTAAAAATGTTTTAGCGTATGGTTCTGTATGTGATGGGCTGTATACTGTCGATTGTTCAATTAAAATGTTCAATAATGTTTCAGCTAAACTTGTGCACTCTGATTGTTCCAACTTCCAGCTTTGGCATAAGGGTTAGGACATCTGTGTCGAATTGGAATGGATCTACTTAGAAAAGGTCAGGCTATCGGCGTGGAGTACACTGAGGTTGACAAGGAACCATGCATACCATGCATAGAGGGTAAGCAGTCTAGGGAAGGCTACATCGCCGCTTCAATTGATTCATACCGATGTTTGTGGTCCTTTTTCTACAAATTCGTTTACAGGTAATAGATATTTTATTGTTTTTGTAGATGACTTTACACGATTTATTTTTGTGTATTTTATGTCTTCTAAAACTGAAGTCAAAACTAAGTTTTGTTCTTTCCATTCTCATGTCGAGAGACAGTTTGGTGGAAAAATAAAGAATTTGCGGTCTGATAATGGAACTGAGTACATCAATAAAGAATTGATGGATTATGTTCAGTCACTGGGTATCGATTGGCAAACGACAGCACCTTACAGCCCTCAGCAAAATGGGGTAAGTGAACGGTGTAATCGTAGCATAGTAGAGAAGGCTCGGTCACTATTGTCACATGGTTCTCTCTCAAAAGCTTTTTGGCAAGATGCAGTGGAGACGAGCATCTATTTGAAAAATCGATCACCACACCGCGCGCTTTGCGGTAAAACACCATTTGAAATGTGGTTTAATAAAAAACCCGACCTGTCTCATCTGAAGGTTTTTGGATGCAGAGCACTTGTTCATGTTCCATCAAGTCAGAGATGTAAATTGGACATGAAAGCTATGGAATATATTTTTGTAGGATATTCAGATGATCCTCGTACTTATTATTTCCGGAATGCGGCAAGTCCTAGACGCTTACTAAAGTCAAGAGATGTTACATTTTTGAAGTGAAAACTTCTTTAGCGGCGTTGCAAACTTTTTTGTAATGGGTAAAAAATGTTAAACTCGCGTCAGGACATCGCGTCAGGACACGTGACCGTCAGGAGAGACTACACAGGGGAGACCTACTACTCCTAACTACTAAGTATCCCCCTCTCTTTCTACGGTGGCGCCAACCGAAGTGAACCAAGTGACACACGACAATGGATGGATGGATGGATGTGGATATGGATGTGGATGGATGGATGGACAGCTGATGGCACGACCGTCTGTGTAGTAGCCACACTGCTGTGTATTCGTAAAATTCGTGTATATAAAGTGTTTAAAATATGGAAATTGAACAAAGTGCATCTATTAATGAAAAAAGTGACGCAGAAATAGTAAAAAAAAATGAGTTATATTAATTCAATTAATAATTGATTTATTTCAACGTTAATATTCAAGTTTTCACTTCTGCCGACACTCCCGGAGTGCAACCCGTCTTTTTTTTTTTTTAAATAGCTTTACTGGACTGAAGGAAAATATTAAGCCTATAAGTACTGTGAACTCAATATTGTCAATTTGCTCTCACAGTCACCATCGCCAGCAGTTTTAAGACAAGAAGTTTTACCCTCCTCTTCACCTGGGAGAATGTGAGGTAGATGCTCCAAGCATCGATACTTTTTTCATGGATGCTGAGGATGCTGATTTTGAAATTAATGAAGCAGTCAATGTAGAGGTCAACAATGTTGATGATCGACAGTTAAGTGAGGCTACAGATTCCTCAAATGAATCTAGTCGATATCCTTCGAGAGTTCGCAAACCACCGGATATTACTTCTCATATAAAACCCTGCTAGACGATGGTTTTGATGATTCCTATCTACATGACACAGCCAAAAGGTTTTGTAAAGGAAGGGGAAGAGTCGAAAGTGTGTCTTTTGAAACGGTCACTTTATGGGTTGAAGCAGGCACCAAGAGCCTGTAATACAAAGTTAAAACAGACTTTGTCAGTTCCTGGTTTTATGCAAACATCTGAGCCGTGTAATTTTAAAAACAATACGAACTTAGACTCTTTGGTTCTGGCTGTATACGTCGACGATCTAGTAATCTTGTATAAAAATGAAACTACGTTTGACAATTTCAAGTGTCAATTCGTGAAATACTTTACATCAAAAGATCTTGGACAAATTAATTTCTTTACGGGCATAAATATCCACCATGATAGTTATGGAATGAAGCTATCTCAGGGTACATATATTGAAAAGATGCTGAAAAGATTTAACATGCAAGATTGTAAGGGTGTTTCTACACCACTGGTCAAGAAAAAACTTGAGCCTGGTATAGGTGAGTGTGAGTACCCTTACAGAGAGTTAATTGGCTGTCTAATGTTTTTGGCTGTAAATACCAGACCAGATATAGCCTACACCGTGTGTTTCGTCTCGAAGCAGTTTTATGTTTATTTTTTTGTTTAAGTATTTTTTTTTATATTCGTGTTAGGATAAGATGACACAATTTGGTTCATAGCATGGTTCTTTTTCATTTTTATTGGTATATTGGGTCGGCGATAAACTGCGTCGACTGGAACACACCCTTTCCTTGAGGAATGGTGGTTAGGTGTGAAGTTGGCACCCCCGCGCACCGCCATGAAGTTAGTCAAAAAGCAGCATTCAACGCGTACGCACGTTACCGCGCCGCGTCGCCGCCGATTTGCAGTGCCGTGTTTTCCGTTTGATTCAACTCCCTAGGATTAAAGTTCCCCTTTCATCTTCCTGGAAGACAGTGTTTTTTACGTGACCTATGGACCTATATGTGTGGGATTATTGACTGGAGATTCCCTGTGTTGTGCTCTGCCGGCAAGCCCCTCGATTCTACCAAGCCAGGACCCTCAGACTGTGGCTGCGGGAAGGTTGAAGCGGGTAAGTCGCTGGACCCAGTAAATTCCCTACACCGTGAGTTACTTGAGTCAGTTTAACTCCAAATTTGATCAGTCACATTGGAATATTGCTAAACGATGTCTACGTTATCTAAAAGCGACAAAAGATAGTGGTATTACGTACAAGAAAGAAAAAGGTAATACGACTACTTTGACTGGTTTTTCAGATGCAGACTGGGCAAATTGTCCAACTGATAGACGATCCTACACTGGGTTTTATTATGAACTTACAGGCGGCCCTATTTCGTGGGAAGCTAAAAAACAGCCCACAGTGGCTTTGTCGTCCGCTGAAGCTGAGTATATGGCATTGGCTACAGCAATAAAGGATGTGTGCTTCTTAAAAAGACTGATATCCGATATTACAGGTAAGTCATTTAACATAGTTTTGTATACGGATAGTCAGAGTGCACAAAAAATAGCCGTGAATCCGGTTCACCACAACAGTACAAAACATATAGATGTTAAGTTCCATTTTGTCCGAGAAAAAGTGAACGATAAAACCGTTGAACTTAGGTATATCGATACCGGAAATATGAAATAACGTAAGGGACAAAACTAAGGTTTACAGGAGAGCAAAAATAAGATATTTTTTTACAAAAACTGACTATAACTTTTTAACTATATGTTTTATGTAAAAAGTGTCTAGGACAAAGTTTCTTAGATTTCTTCATTCTTTTAAGCTAAAATAGCAAACATTGATTAAAATCTATAGTTTTAAAGATAGCATGTCCCTTACGTGAAATAATAATGAATACGGGTGACATACGTTAACAAAATTTGAGATGTAAATTAACAGCATTGATGTAAGGGACATTATAGGAAATAAACAAATATTTTTTTTGATGTAAGGGACATTATAGGAAATAAACAAATTTTTTTTTTGATGTAAGGGACATTATAGGAAATAAAAATTTAGTGTTTTTCAATGTAAAGGTCTCTTTAATGGTGTACTCTTTATTGTTTATGCAGTTAATAAATTTTAAAAATAGAATTTAATACATTCAGGACCTACTGCGCCTATCAATATAGTTTAAACCTAGTTGCTGACATAAAAGTATAAAAACTAAACGAATAAAATAGATTAAAACTTTTATTTGTACTCACTTATCCTCTTTTATAAACGCAAATAACTCGCATAAATAATGCTAAGTACAACATAATTGCTCGATAAGCAAGAGGACTTTTTCTGGCTGATTCCATAAATGATGGCCACTGGAAAGGTCCCCAAACCATCAGTTTTTTAATCTCCCTTTGAATGATAACATGCATGCTGTCTATTCATCCTGCGTTACCTGCTTAATAAGTTGTAATTTTTACATGACCTACTTACCAATATTTTACCTATTGGAAGGTATGTTTTTATTAGGATTCGAATTATTCTATCTCAATCAATCAACTCAGCCTATTACAGTCCACTGCTGAACATAGACCAGGCTGCGTCACAACACCCTGTCCTCCACCTTCGGCATCCAGTCCGTTCCAGCCACCTTTTTTAGGTCGTCCGTCCATCTAGCTGGGGGGCGTCCCACACTACGCTTGCCGATACGCGGTCTCCACTCAGGACTCGTCTGCTCCACCGGCCATCGGTCCTTCGATAAACATGGCCAGCCCACTGTGTGAATGGGGCTGGTGGGGTGGCAACTGTTTACTCTGCAAGCTATGTCGGTAACTCCGGTTCTTTTCCGGAAACTTTCTATCCTGATTTCATCTTTCAAAGAGACTCCGAGCATAGCTCGGTCCATAGCGCGCTGAGCGACCTTGAATTTGTGGACCAGCCCGACCGTCAGTGTCCACGTTTCGGCACCATATCATGACGGGCAGAACGCACTGGTTGAAGATCATAGTCTTCAAACACTGCGGGATAGGCGACGAAAAGACTTGACGGCTTCTTTCTCAAAGTTGTATCTACCGAGCTGGATTATTTGCCCTAGGTAGACATAATCTTTCACAACTTCGAGAAGCGACCCTTCGATGTAGATTGGACTCGGCAAGACGTGCCAATTGTACATGACTTTCGTCTTGTCCAAATTCATGCCGAGGCCAACCCGCTGAGGAGCTACATTTAGGCTGTGCAGCATTTGGTTTAGCTGTTCCAGCGTCTCTGCCATTATGACGATGTTATCGGCAAATCGAAGATCTGAAATGTACTCGCCGTTCACGTTGATAGTCCAGTTCAATCCAGCGTCTTGAAGACGTCCTCCAACGCATTTGTAAACAATTTAGGGGATATAATATCCCCCGTCTCACCACTCTGAGCAGTTGGATGGGGCTGGTTTTCTGATCCTAGATCTGGACAGTCATCGTGGCAGTGTCATACAAACATTTCAATACTTCGATGTAGCGCCAGTCAATTCGACATTGTTGCAGAGAGGCCAGAACTGCCCATATTTCGATGAAGTCGAAGGCTTTCTCGTAGTCCACAAATGCCATACACAGCGTCTGATTGTACTCCTCGGTCTTCTGTTCAATTTGCAGAACAGTATGGATGTGGTTTACGGTGCTGAAGCCTTTTCAAAAACCGGCTTGTTCAGGCGGCTGGAACTCATCAAGTATTCTGGCGGGACGGTTTGTGACGACCCTCGAGAACGCTTGTATACGTGGCTCAGAAGCGAGATGGGTCTATAGTTCTTCAGCAAGGATTTAAGGTTTTATTTCATCTAAATAGACCAATTTTTTTAATTACTGAACTCCATTTATGACTAAACAATAATTTACCAAAAGTAGTAAGAAATAATTACCTGTTTATGTGATTCCTATAATGTTCATAAATTTTGCCTGCGGGCTAGATAAGTGAAGATAACTTTTCATCACTCATGTTTAGAATCCAGATAAAACTTTTACTAGGTACTTGTAGTTAGATCAATGAAAACGATGATGTGTTACTTAAATGAAGATGTGTAATGTCACAAACAGTGTTACGAAATACTAAGTAAGGGTCACGACCGCGCAGGTAAAATCAAACACAAAATCCGTATTGCTATCTAGCTCAGACATGTTGCACTGTTTTGCGTGTGACAGAGACGTATAATAATATTCGTTTAGATAAGTTTTAGATGTAAAGGACAGGTCAATTATTTTCGATGCTGAAACATTAACGTATGGGTCAATATCATTATGATAATTCGAGCCACAATTTAACGTAAGGGACATGGTATTTGCACCTACTCAGGGAACACTAATGTATAAGACCTGTTGTAAAATGTTCTCGATTTTTTTTTAATGTAAATACCAAATACTGTGAGTAAAGAGACTTACATTAGTTTTTACAAAACTATTAATTTAAAACGTCCTATACAGCCAGTTTTTGTAAAAAAAATGGTCTAGACCTGCGGAAAATATGTAATGTAAGGGACATTTTTTTTGAGATATTGAGATTTTAAATATACCAATCGATAGAGCAAGAAATTACGAATCCAATGATATATATAACTCATTTTCGACAAAATGTCCCTTACGTTATTTCATATTTCCGGTATCGATATGCCCACCGACAGGTTACCTGCAGATGTTTTGACGAAACCTTTGGGTGCAACAAAGCATCGCAGTTGTTTGCAAATGATTGGTATATCCTAGTTTGTTGTATTGGTTTTCTTTTTTTAATCTTTTATTGTCTTTGTGTTATGAGTGCAATGTAATTAACTTTTTGAGAAAGCATGTTGTATATTCATACTTATTTATGTGTGTTACAAAAAGTTATGGTTTGTACTCTTTTCTCTATTCTTGTCACTTCATTACTTCTTCTTTTATAGAAGCTTTGGTTCAAATAAAATTCAATACTTTACTTTTATTAAGCTTATTCTTTCAACATTTTAAGCTTATTATTTCAACAAGTGGTATCTACAACGCCACATGCGAACAACGCGTCATACTAACGTCACCCAAATCCTGCATCTCGCAAGCAGAGTTTACCGCGACTAGCATAGATACGACAGCCCGACATGAATCATCGGGCAGTGGCCCGCCAGACACAACACCCGTCTGGTCCGAGAATCCTCCCTATTCTATAGAGTATGAGTGAACTTTACACCCTGTTCCTCATACCTCTATACTTACATACTTATATTGCCTCGTTTACGATCACACATCTGATCATACACGCAACCCGGTTGCGAGTGCTATGCATCTGACCTTTCTCAAGAACATCACTAATTAAGTCCCTCCTACGGCGTCCCCTCTTGGCGTTTCCACTACCATCTACCTTTTGTTGCCACTCATTCATCCTCTCAACAGGACTAAGAGCCAAAGCACACACGCTACTTTTTGCATCGGCGATCGGCGTTTTTGCGGCTGTATCGATGCTGTATCGCGTTTTGGCAACTCTCTGCGTTCGGACGCTGTATCGGAGTCGCGCGTTTTAGCGACTGCTCCGATGCTGAAAAGCAGCTGAATCGCCGATCGTCGATGCAAAAAGTAGCGTGTGTGCTTTGGCCCTAAGACCAGCGGTTTAGGCTGTGCGTTGATATATCAGTCAGTCAGGACTTTGAATATAACATCGACGCACTACTAATAGGACTATGTTTATATTACAGCTTTCGGTAATGTTGATTTTATTAATGAAATTTCATAATATTGAAATAAATTCATGATCATGATGGATGTTAATTTTTTTTTTTTGTAGCTCGTGGTAAGTATTGAAAAGGACATCTTTCAAGTGTTTTTGTCAATTTTATACCCAAAAATTAAAGTGCCGGCCAGAAAAAAAGTACTATGTATTTTCTTATGGGAAATAACATCTCGAGCATTTTTTACTATTACAGCGAAAGTCTAAAATTAACCCCATAGCTGAATACGGAGCGCTCAGTCCATCCTCTATGGCGGCCCGTACACAGTCAATCTCGATCGCGATCCGCGATCGAAATCAATGATCGCGATCCAGATTGGTAATGTACGAATTAGATTGACGGATTGATGCATCTGATCTCTTACCAATCTGGATCGCGATCATTGATTTTGATCACGGATCGCGATCGAGATTGACTGTGTACGGGCCGCCTATGTCTATGATTGAAACTAAGTTTTTTACTTTTTATCTACAGATAATCGTAAGTACACGTTGCGGACGGATGGGATACACACGTTACTTAAATGCGCTGGGAATGTGTTTTAGTATGATAAGTACAATCTCGAGTCTGGACACTCCGGCAAATCGTCGCATAGGTAATAAAAATCCTTTACCGTGCCGTGTCGTCAGTTGACGCAAGCCCTAACATAGTCTTACAGCAAAAGTAGACCTTGACGCAGTGGCATAACTATATGGTGGCATTTGGGCAAAATGCCACGGGCCCCGAGCCAGAGGGGGCCCCCGGCTCGAGAGGGCCATGAGCACAGGAGGATCCTAACATAAGGACAGAAGCAGTCAGGTGTTAAAGTTTTTTGTCGGAGAAAATTGGGTCACTAGAATCAATTCTATTTTATTGTAATTTTTGACGTTCAAAAGTGCCTTTTACTCGTATGTGCCTAATTGAAATAAATGCTTTGACTTTTTGACTTTATGAAATGTACTCAGAAAAAGTCGCAGGGAAGTGTTAATAAAAAAAAAATACCTATAACGCTGGTTGAGTTTCTTTACATTGAGGGAGGGCCCCATCCCTTGAATTTGCCACGGGCCCCAAACGGTACCTATAGTTACGCCACTGCCTTGACGTCTTATGGCATGCAAGAGGTGAGAGGTGTTTTATAAGATCTCCACTCTCCGACCATTTTGCTATGTCCGTACTCCGTAAGGGTCCATAATGATTTCATTAAATTTTGAGGTAGGTACTGCCTAAGTACATATTGTGGAATGCAATAAATGGTTGAGTATTGAGAGGGGGGGGGAAGCAATTACTATATTGAAGTCAAAGTCAAAGCATTTATTTTAAACTAGCTGCGCCCCGCGGTTTCACCCGCATAAGTCTCGATCCCGTGGGAATATCGGGATAAAAAGTATCCTATGTCCTTTTCCGGGCCTCAAGCTATCTCTATACCAAATTTCATCCAAATCGGTTCAGTAGTTTAGGCGTGAAGAAAAGACAGACAGACAGACAGAGTTACTTTCGCATTTATAATATTAGTTTGGATAGGCACATAAGCCACTTTTGACCGTAAAAAAATACAATAAAATAGAATTGTTTCTAATCGCCCCTTCCAAAATGTAGTTTTCGTATGGAGAAGAATTGGCAAGAAACGCCACCGTTACTCTTTTAAAATGTTTTACAATATTTGTATACATTAATTTTACAGGGTGAAATTAAATTCATGGGCATCCTCTTAAGGGGTCATTGTACTCATCATTATGAACAACTTTTACTATGGGACTAAACCTAAAATCGCGAAAAAATCAGCTGTCCCTTGCATTATATTCACATAACTCGTCAAAGTGTAGGGAAGAGTTGATTTTTTTTCGCGATTTCAGGTTTGGTCCCATAGTAAAAGTTGTTCATAATGATAATTACAATGACCCCTTAAAAGTATGCCCATGAATTAAATTTCACCCTGTATAATTACATGTCATTGATGCACCTAGAATAAAATTGCTATTTCACAACCTATTGCGGAATAGCAATTCTTTTACATATAAAAGAATTAAAAATGAAACCATGACAGATAAATTATTGTGATACTTAGATATATGGTGCTTACATATTTACAAACATTGTAAAAGTAGGCGAGTTTCATAACAAAAAATAACAAGTAATAAGTCAGCTTGTGAGTTTAAGTTTGACTATACGCGTATGTCCTAACCCTCTCATGCCCTGCAGAGATCCAGCTGAACCGGCTGGACATGAAGAATCCAGTAGGCGTGAACTGGTTCGTGTGGAACCTGGTAACGTACAAGTGTACCGCCTGCCAGTGCATAGACGTCCAGTGCCGCGGTATTAGCGTGCTCGGGAAGTACCGCTTCGCGCTCAAACCCGAAAGCAATACCATCTTGGTCCAAATTATGAGGTTACGTCTGGCGCTAACGCGCGGATTACAGGGTGTTCTACCCATGAATATGAACAACTTTCACTATGGGACCAACTCTGAAATCACGAAAAAAAAAATCAGCTGTTTCATACATTTTGGTCAAGTAGGTATTGAACTTTTGTATGAAACAGCTGACTTTTTTTTTCGTGATTTCAGAGTTGGTCCCATAGTGAAAGTTGTTCATATTCATGGGTAGAACACCCTGTAAAAATTTGGATGGTGATAAAAAATAAGCCTGTATATTATGATTTATTAGCTAATATTTTACATACATTTAATATGTAACATAATTAACGCAAGACCTAACGCACCCCAATTAGAGTATTGAGTTAAGAGCATAAACAATAACCAAAACTTTTTTTTTTAAACTAATTATTATTATAAGAAAATCTTGTTGATCCCAACATTATGCATTTAAAATTAAGTCTTATTTACCTTGAAATAGGTAAGATTTAATTTTCTTTGGCTCAATCGGCGGTCATTATGGCAAAATGCATAATTTTTGAAAAGAATACCTATCAAAAGTTACTGAAATCAATACAGTAGTTAATTTTGAACAAACTATTTTCAGGACTTGCGTTTATTCTGTTACACCTTGTATATCTATTTTATTTACTGGCCCGCAGGCCAGTTTTTGCGTGGGCGAGATGTCCCATAACCCATTTATATATGTATACTTTATTGTACACCAAAAAAAAAACAAAAAAAAACGAAAAACGATTTTATTGATTTTTTATTTATTTCTACATCACAGCGGGCCAGCATATCAGAATAACAGCGCTGTGACATTTAATTTTAAATATCGCTGTATAATGCCTTTTGGCGTCGTACAGGACTTTCTCTTTAAATAATTTTGTTTCTTTTTTCATGTTTTTTATAATTGTGTTTAGTCTATTTTCTGATCTTCCTGTGCCGTGTATAAGTCTCCCCTACCCACATATCGTCTCTTCGCGTTAAAAGTGTACAATCTCGAAAATTTACCAATTTTGCAGGAGAACGTTTTAACCTTTTGAACGCCATTGTCACATAAATGTATATGTGACAAACGGAATCTTACCCTGAGCGCCAACGTCACAAATATATATGACAAAATACACGTCGCACCATATTATGAAATAAACAATTTAATCATTACTTTTGTGTGTTTTTATTTATATAATTTAAAAGTTTAAGCTTCCGTCTATATTGTATTGCATGAAACTAATATAAATAAATCACCAATATCGAGAAAGGAGACGTTCAATAAATGTATGGGGCTTGGTACTAAAATAATTGACAATTTAAACAGCCTTCTGAGCTTTATAGGCTGAAATAGGGTAATTATTTTGATGTCTTAGGGCATTTAATTTTTTTTTACAGCCGCCCGTATTTTTTTTAAACAAGTTTTGAAAAATAAAATGCGTCACTAACTACAAACATTATTTATATTTTAGGGTTGGCAGCCCTATGGCAAATGACGGCACGGCTGACTGACATTGTCATTGTCATTTCTCATTGTCAATTATCATAGAAATAAGTGGCTATTACATACTTGTACTTCATAAATTAAGTACATTAATACATTTGTCGACGTATTTTTCTACATATAAAAAAACACTACGCCTCGCAGACTTGCACCAGTGGTTATGGTTTTTTTTATTTCAACGTCATTCTGACATTTACAGATTTGACCTTTTTTCGAAACGTTTTCATATTGCATTGTCATGATAATCAATATTTTCTGTCTCAATTTCATGGAGCTGCAGCTAAAATTATAATAAAATCTCAAAGTATTTAATAGAAACAGAAACTTAAGCCACATTTAAAATAATTATATTCCATAGAAATGAATAAATAAAGGCTACGTGCGTTTCGTTGTACTGAAACATTTTTCACTTTTTTACAAAAACGGGCGCCTGAAAAAATCATATTTAACTATAATCGAGTAGCTTAATAAATAAGCTTTCTAATAAGGTACACCATATTAGCGTTCAAAAATCTTCGGAATTTAGTACCACTTTTGACCTCTCCTTTGTTGTTTTAAAAGTAGATGTTAAACGCGTATAAAAGGAGTGTCTCACACGCCGTAGTCTGCTATATGTGACAGCTAGTGTTGTGACGTATGATTGTAAAATCAATAAAAACTTAAGAAGATGAATATGAAATTTTAGTTCAGAGTATATTATTTGTGTATAAGTTGGTATCAGGAGAAATAAAACGTATTTTTAAAACAACTCAGCCTTATACAACCATGCCTCTAGCTACACAATCAAAAATAAAATATGCAAATGTCTAATATCGACACTTGTTCAACTCATCTCTTGCGCATCCCTAGCGCAAACCAAATTATCAGTCCCTTGTACGCCATAGTCATAAATGTATGACACAACGGTGACGTCGTAAACGCAGGCGATTGAGTTTAGTGAAGTGCTTTAATTTTTTTTTTTGTATTTATTTGTTATTAAAATATCGTGTAAGTTAGTTATAAGTATATTATAAACTGCGATCATGAGTGTAATGACTACCGAAGAACTTCGTCAAATATTAGAAGGAATTGGAGATGACGAAGAGTTCTCGGAAGCGGAATCAATACAAGAAGATGATTTAGTGGTGAGTTATTTTAAAAACTATGATCAAAAATGTTATATCAACATTTTAATTTATTTATTAGGGACAAAAACAGGTCAGTAATTTCTTAAACGAATTTTTTTCAACAAGTAATTCACACTATTATAGAAGAACGATACAGGCTTTGATAAGCACCTGAAATATTTTATCTTTTATTAGATTTACTTATGATATGAAACATCGTTGAAAATATTATCTGACCTTATTGTTTTTTTTTTTATATAACTTACGAATGAGAAAAATGTCGTACCTAGTCCAGCGCACACTGTCTACATAGGTATTTATTTAGGTATGCATTAATAAAGGTAGTAATCATAGTATGCACCTAATATGTAAGCTAACATAATTAAAAAATGATTAATTTTAAATATACTACTAAGACGGAACCAGTTCGTGTACGTATTATTATTCTACACACTTTACCGCCTTGGCTTAGAACGGAGTCGTGGCCAGGCCGATATGGCCGCTCCGAAGTATATAGGTAAGTACATAGATTGTCGTTTACAAACAGCGGACATAAACTTTAAAATCCTTGCGTATTTTTAAATATGGATAGGTATTACATTAGATAAGAATACTTATTAGAATCGATAACCAACGTGTACACTGCTACATCCCTAATTCAGATGCGAGAATGTCATAAAATTGACTGGCAAGCAACGCCATTGTCACAATACCAAGACAAGTCATGTTGAATAGTGTTGTAACCATATTGTAATAAAAATATTTTTTTAGTTTTCTAATATCTTCTTTTTCATTGATAGTCTCTGTTAAATGCTGTGTAAAGATTACTATATTGGAATATAGTGGCAGGTTAAATAAAATTTCAGTGTCGTGAGTACAGTTTATTAGAAAATTAAAGACGAAAATAAAAATTCAGTTGTATATCGATATAAGTTTTGGAATCCCTATTTTTTACGAAGGTCATTGACAGAAAAAGTGACCTGGCGTCAGGGGTACGGCGATACGTTTTTACTCTGGCGTTCAAAAGGTTAAAGGTTTAACGATTAATAAACTTCCACCAATTTAAAACTAACCAATGCGCCATCTAGCGGGGATTTGCCAAACAACGTTCTTTTTCCACTTGAGAAAATATTTGCGATACCGTACTAAACATTTCTGTATACATTAAGTAATTCAATTTCATGTTTTTTTCGAGATTGTACACTTCTAATGCGAAGAGACGATATCTATACTACATTCAAAGAACGCGGAAACTTTGAAAAAAAAAAATCAACATCGCTGCGAGTGGATATGCCAGCTTCCATAGAAAAATGTTCGAACTGCTTTTGATTGAGCACACATCACCTTTTGCAACATCGCTCCCAAAGGACACGGACGATAGAAGTCCATGAGAGAGCACGCATTGGCATCAACCGGCACAAATCCAGATTCTTCTTCTTCTTCTTCTTCGTAGCACTCTAGTCCGAGCGGTCGTGGTCCTCATATAGTTCCTTGCCTAGGGGCTGATGTGATTCGCCCCACGATTTCTGGCCACCTATTCCGATTTCAAGAATTTTTTGTGCACTCATACAAGGGATCAGTCACCGCGGATTTAATTTGGTCAGTCCATCTCATGGGTGAGCGTCCGAGTGGTGTAGTGCCCTCCACTCTACCCTTACGTCGTAAATCCAGATTCACGACTGTTATAAACTTATAATGCATGCCACGAAAGATGAGTCTTGACTCTTGACACACCACGTGGTTTGACATACGCAGTACACGATTTTAGGTCTCTTTATCGGTATGAGGTCTGAGCGCGGGACGGAACCTGGCGTCATAGGGGCGGTGGAATGAGCGCGGGAGGTGCGGTCAAGTCTCGTCTTTCGTGGCGTTAACTATAATCCTACTGAGAATTTCCTCATAGGAAGAGAGGATAATAACGCTTAGCAAACCTTCAGGATCTAGTTCCTTGTTCAATAGACTAGGCCAACGAAGTTATCTCATCATCATTCTCCTACCCTTCATCATCTGCCTGCCTTTTCCCAACTATGTTGGGGTCAGCTTCCAGTCTAACCGGATCCAGCTGAATACCAGTATTTAACATGGAGCGACTGCCTATCTGACCTCCACAACCCAGTTATTGCGTAATACGAAAACCCTTTGGTAAGACTGGTTGTCAGACTTTCGGGCTTCTGACGGCCCGTAACGACTGTCAAAGATCCACGAATGACAGCCGGGACCAACAGCTTGACGTGCTTCCCGAGGCACGGAGGGGTCTTGGTATGTAAAGATGGTCACCCATCCACGGACTAGCCGCGGCAAGCGTAGCTTAACTTGATCGATCGACCCGTGCGGCTGTTATTACTTAGCCACAAGCCCACTCTCCTCCCCTATCCCAGTTTATTTGAGGTCGACGCAATGTCTTTCGTTCCATACTTCTCTATTAGTCGTCATCTCGGTAGTCACCCCCTTTCTAACCATATCATCATTCACACGGTCCATCCATCGTTTCTTTGGTCTTCCCCTACTGTTATAGCCATCAACATTTATACTCAAAACTTTCCTCACGACATTTTCCTTATTCCTCCGTAACACATGCCCATACCATGACAACCGATTTCCACACAACTTTTCACTTAGGGGCCGTCCATTAATAAAGTGATGTTTTAATGGCATTTTTAACCCCCCCCCCCCCTCCCCCTTGGTGATACATGGTGAGGTTTAAGACTACTCCCTCCCCTCCCCCCCCCCCCCCCTTAAGACGACTCCCTCCCTCCCCCTATATCACGTGTATTTTTTAGTACCTACCTACAAAGAATCTTAATTTTTTTTTTTAATATTGTTAAAATACAAACTCAAACTCAAACTCAAAGCATTTATTTCAATTAAACCAATTACAGGCACTTTTGAATTGTCAAGGGGTCGGTCAGTCAGAAAGATGAAGCTAGTTGCCCATTCCAAAGCGTAGGTACCTATGGAGAAGAACGGGCAAGAAACTCCATGGACACTCTTTTAAATCAGAATAATATGGTTAGAAAGTCTTGGTTACATCATTCATGCTAAAAATTATACATGTGAGAACGATGCAGAACGTTAAAAGCGTCCATAATGAAAAGATGAGAAAAAAAAAACAATTCAAAAATTAAATTAAAATAAGCCGTGGCAGCAAAGAGATGACCAGTCCCTACTGACGGCGCCCGTTCACGAACATGACGCATGTATTAGCACCATTCAGCTCAACCATTTTGAAGGGAGCTAAATGATCCAACACATGCGCCACCATCAGCGAGACATTTGAGTGAGCATGACATACTCTCAGCCGCCAGAGCACATTCAAGTCAATGAAAGACGTACCCAGTAAATGGTAGCTTTATAGTGTGTACATAGTACTCACACATGTGCTATGCAATTATACAATACTAAGAGATTGAATTTATATAATGCAAAAGTAGTATTTTACAATCTTCAGCAGCTCCAACAGTATTTTCGAATGCTAATCAATTTATTTGTGCGTCCTTATGGAGCAGGACCAGCATTTAGCCACGCATTTCTATCAGTGATGTAATCCCCCAATTTATAATATGTCTGGCTGCATAGTGTGCGTTTTATACAAGATTTAAATTTTGTTTCATTCAGTTCAAGTATGCGGGTAGGTATTTTATTGTAACATTTCAAACAGTAACCCATGAAAGATGAGTCTACTTTAGCCAGCCTGAAACCTGGTTGAACTAATTGGTCCCTATTTCTAGTGATATAATTGTGTCTTTCACCTCTTTTACCAAAAAGATGTAGATTTTTCCTTACGTACATGATATTTTCATAGATATATTGACAAGGTACCGTCATGATGTTAATATCTTTAAACAGTTTCCTTAGAGAGTCACGCCGGCGGAGATTATATATGGCTCTGATGGCTCTTTTCTGCAGAATAAAAATAGACTCGATGTCTGCAGCCCGTCCCCATAGTAAAATACCGTACGACATTATACTATGAAAGTAACTAAAATAGACTAGTCTCGCGGTATCTACATCAGTAAATTGACGGATTTTTCTCACAGCATATGCTGCTGAACTTAGCCGTCCTGCAAGGGATGTTAAATGAGGACCCCATTAAAGCCTTGAGTCGAGCGTGATCCCCAGGAAAACAGTTTCATCGACGAATTCGAGTTTCTCTTGATTCAGTACTATCTCACAATTACTACTTTTGACATTTGGTAAAGAAAATCTTATGCACTTGGTTTTTTTCTCATTTAACACTAAATTATTAGCAGTGAACCAATTTTGGATCTGCTGTAGGGCGTTATTTACGTCGTCAAGATTTGATGCACGTCAATTAATTTTAAAAATCAAGGAAGTATCATACAGGTATATTACAGGTATAAGTATCATCTATTTTATTATAGAAAATTAAAGACTACAATAATAACGTTTAGAGGTAAGGTTGCAGGTTGTTTTTGACTGACATAAAAATAATGCGAAAATGTTTGTAGTACTATAATATATGTAGCGATTAAATAAAAGATGCTGATAATAATAACCAAATAGTTTATTGTGTTACTTCCATGCTTGGTAAATTATAACGGAAGGAACCGGAAGGACATAAGAGTCAATGTTGCAAACACACAAAAACGCAAACTAATGTTACCAACTAAATATTATTATAATTACATTGCCAGTTTACAACACCCTGCCTCAATGTAATTACATTTCAAAAATATAAGTCTAATTGACCTGCTAAACAACATTTGACAAAATAAGCTAACTTATGTTCTCTAGAACACACTTCTTAATACATCTCATAAATAACTCTCTATTTAGAGCTTTTGTAAGCATGTCAGCTGGTTGCTCACTAGTACCTATGTACTTTACACATATTTTATTACTTTTAATTAAATCTTTAACATAATGAAAGCGAATATCTACATGCTTAAGACGTTTAATAGACTCAGTGGCTGCAGTTAAGATTGCCGACTGATTATAACAAAAAATATTCACAGGACAAATATTCTGGAAACCAAAGTCATTAAGCAAGTTTATTAACCAGCAAGCTTCGCTGGCAGCCATACTCATTGCAACATATTCTGACTCAGTTGAAGACAGACTCACAGATGCTTGTTTCTTAGAACTCCACAATATTAAACAATTAGAAAACATATACATGTATCCAGAGGTGGATTTCCTGTCTTTTAAATCACCACCCCAATCAGCATCACAAAAACCTTCTAAACCTGCATCTGTGCACGTATAAATTAGCTTATAATCTAATGTATTTTTCACATATCGTAATACTCTTTTCAAAGCAGCTAATAACACATCATTAGAAGATTTTTGATATCTACTCAGCATTGAAACTGCAAAACATAAATCTGGCCTGGTACCTTGTACAGCATACATTAAACTTCCTATTATTTGCCTACACGTTTTCTCAATATTTTTATCAAGAATTTGTTTTTCAAAAATGTTAGTATTGAAATTACTATCCATTGGTGTCGCCATAGGTTTACAATTTTCCATTTTAAACTTTTTAAGAACATTCTCCAAATAACTTTTCTGACTGAGTTCAGTAATACCAGATTTTAAGTTTTGATTCACATTAATACCTAAATACCTATTCAGATATCAATCCCAAATCTTTCATTTTAATTCCTGATTCAAAACCTTTTTAAACTGTGTAATATCAGTGCTGTTTGTACCAAAAATTAATAAATCGTCAACATATAGTAGTACAAACATTTTATCTTTTCCATTACATCTTTTATAAAGACACGAATCACAATATGATCTAAGAAAACCCTCTCTAGTCATTACTCCATTGAACTTAACATTCCAACACTTAGGAGACGTTTTTAAACCATATAATGATTTGTTAAGTTTAACTATATTTTTATTATTAGAGTAAGCCCCTTCAGGTAACTGAATATAAACATCCCCTTGGATTTCCCCATACAGAAATGCTCCCGTAACATCCATTTGATAGATTGGTAAATTTAATTTAGTAGCAATAATAACAAAGAGTCTAAATGTTGACAGCTTTGCTACTGGAGCATAGATGTCTTGATAACTAAACAAATCATCCTGTTCAAACCCTCTTGCGACTAACCTAGCTTTATACTGACCTGGACCTTTAATTTTGAACACCCATTTACTGCTTACAATTTTACTTGGGTCAACTGGCACATTAGACACTTCCCACGTATTATTATTCTTTAGTGTTTGTAGTTCTCCGTATATGGCCTCCTTCCATTTGCAAGCATCATCCCTACTAATGGCATCTTTGTATGTCACAGGATCAGGACCTACATTAATGTGTACGTTGTTACACTTATAAAAAGAGGTTTGTTTCCTTCTTCTCTTAGGTCTCTCACTGTCAAGTGATGGAGTATTATCATCAGTTAATAAACTCGACTCATCCGGATATGGTTCATATTCACTTTCAGATTCTGTTTCATAAAACGAACTTTCCTCAACATCACTTTCTCTCAGACAGACGGCATCTTCTGATATTCTATTTTCTTTATTTACCACAGTTTTAGTCTCCTGTGATGGTTGGTCTTCTAAAGTTACTATCTCAATTGATTCCTGTATTTTATTGATTTCTTTTTCCAAAAACACTACATCCCTTTTACTTCCACAGTATTCTTTTGTGAAAAATAAATCCTATAACCTTTCACATCTTCGCTGTATCCAACCATTAATCCTTTTTCACCCTTTGTGTCCCACTTTCTTCTCCTTTCTTTAGGAATGTGTGCATATACTTGTATGCCAAACACCTTCAATTGATGAATATCAAAGTTCCTGTTTGTCCACACTTCAAAGGAAGATTTTCCATCTTCTTTACTCTTTCCAGTCCTATTGAGCACATAGGCCGCCGTATTTATGGCCTCTGCCCATAGTTTTCTCGGTAAATTCTTTGCATGTAACATCGCCCTAGCAGCTTCAACTAACGTTCTAATTTCTCTCTCCGCTTTACCGTTCTGCTCTGGAGTATATGGCACGGTAGTTTGATGAGTTATCCCGCGCCTTGAGAACATATCCTTCACCTCTCTGTTTACAAACTCTGTACCATTGTCACTTCAGAAAATCTTAACCCTATTTCCAGTGACATTCTCAGCCTTCTTCAAGAAATTTTCAATGCAGCTCTTGATTTCGTACTTATTTTTGACAAAATAAACATTTCTAAAGTTTGAGTAGTCATCTTTCAACAACACAAAATATTTCGACCCACCTAAGGACACTTCTTCCATCGGGCCACACGTATCAGCGTGTATCAATTCACATGCCTTTGTGCTAGTGTAATCACTTTTTGCGAATGGTAACCGATGAATTTTTCCTAGTAAACAACTTTCGCACTTTGGAACCGAAGTTTGTTTGGCGCCGATGTTGTTTTTCTGCATCACTTTCCTTACGTAATCAAAGTTTTGATGAGCTAATTTTTCATACCATACATTTAAATCATTCAGCTCTGTCTGAGCAACATTTGCAGCTTTGCTTTTAAACCGAAAATCCATATAATAATCGTTTCCGAGTCGATTTGCAATCGCACAAACGTCACCATCTTTGTAAAATTTACAAGAGTTGTCATCTGTCGTCATAACATAACCTTTTTCAATGGCACGATTGACCGAGAACAGATTAATTTTCAAATCAGGAACGAACAACACATTATTTATGGTGGTCTCAACCCATTCATTTCCGTTTCGTACCTGTACCGCCATCTGTCCGCAGCCTAACACACTTATTGCCGCACCATTACCGACTATGACTGACTTTTGCGAAATGTCTGTAAAATTTGTAAACAATGCGCGATCACAACACATGTGCTCATCTGCACCAGAGTCCACCAGCCACTTAGATTCTTGGTACAAATCATATGCTGTATTTGACATCACGAACGCATTACTTTTTTTACGGTTACTATTTTCCTTATTTTTCCTGAACCAACACTGTGACTTATTATGTCCCGACTTCCCACAGTAAAAACATTTATTATTACGTTCTCTTCGCTATTCTTTTTATCGCTTTTACACTCGCTCTGGAAATGTCCTATTTTACCGCACTTGAAACACTTTCCAGTCTTTCTATTTTTCATCACAAAAGCAGACGATGAAGTTTGCGGTGATTCTTCGTTTTTCTCAATTAACCTTTCTTCTTCCATTAGCAGCCTGGCCACTAAATTATCCAAGGTTTGCTTGTCGTCAGGCGCTGATTCCCATGCAGAAATAAAATGTTTGTATTCTTCTGGCAGCGACATAAGTACTTTAGTTATAACAAGCTTGTCAGAGATTTCTTCACCCATTTGTTTCAGATTGTTCTGCTATTCTTGAATCTTTGACAGGAATACAGACATTGCAATACCTTTTTCATATTTATACTGGAAAAATCTTTGTTGAACGATGTGAATGCTGGTCTCTGTCTTTTGTTCATACACACTTTGTAACTTTCTCCACATTTCGGCTGAAGTCGAACAAGATATAAAATGTAACATGACATCTTCAGTCATCTTCGCGACTATTAAAGTCTGAGCTTTGGCGTCGTGGTTCTCCCAAGCAGTTTTCTCCCCAGCTACTTCTGGTTTTGTGCGCTGGCCTTCTACTATATCCAGCCAACCTTGGCCACGCAACAGCACTTTAGTTTGGAATTTCCAAATGTTCCAGTTCCTTGAACCTTCCAGCTTCAAAACGTTTTGACTGCTGTCCATCTTGATCAACACACCTCCCAAGATGTTCTTCCTATTTGTAATTTTTATTTATTTTGCCTTCCTGCACAACGTAGCGTAATGGCGTCGTTGCAGTTTTAATGTAGCCTGAATTTGCCGATTTATCAGAGTTCAGTATTTCAACAACTCAGCAAGTTTTACAGAATCATTCGAGGTATGTGTGTCTGGGCCCATAACCTGTAGCGATTAAATAAAAGATGCTGATAATAATAACCAAATAGTTTATTGTGTTACTTCCATGCTTGGTAAATTATAACGGAAGGAACCGGAAGGACATAAGAGTCAATGTTGCAAACACACAAAAACGCAAACTAATGTTACCAACTAAATATTATTATAATTACATTGCCAGTTTACAACAATATAATATACTAGCTGCCCGGTGCGACTTCGTTCGCGTGGTGTCCTACTCCTACCCTTCTCCTACCTTACTTGTACGCTACCCCTTCCCGACTCCTACCCTACTCCTACCGTACCCCTACCCTACTCTTACCCTACTCCTTCCCTACCCCTACCCTACACGATCAATAGTAGTTGTTAAAATAAAATATAAAATAGGTTACGTCCTATTCTTAGACCTATTGAATATACACACAAAATTTCATAAGAATCGGTCAAGCCGTTTCAGAGGAGTTTTGTTACAAACACTGTGGACACGAGAATTTCGTGGCTGCTGTGGCTGCGTGGAGCCACACGCACCAGCGCGGCGCGTCGTCGGCGTGTATTTTTTTTTCTACTGACATTTTTAATTTCGTAATATCTTTTGAATGGAATGTCCGATTTCAATAATTCAAAAATTAATCAACAGGTATTGATACAGTCTTGAATACAAAATTATTTATTTGGATAAGAATTAAAACAAAGGTATGGATAACATGGTCTGATTTTGATCGGCATTTCTATCAACTTTTAAAATGTAAAAAAGTAGTTATAGTGACATAACTACAATAGTTGGACATATAGTCTCGCGAAGTTTTTTGTAGATATTGATATGTTCTATAATATTGTAGAACATTTTTTTGATCTATCATGAATACTTTCCGCAGCGCAAGGGATGAAAGACATTATATGGCTATATTTTTTGCACCTTGGGTTGGTTTTAGTAGAATTTCTAAGGATCCCTATATTTTTCTAGTAATAAATATAGCCTATGTTACTCAGTGATAATGTAGCTTTCTAACGGCAAAATAATTTTTTAAATCCGTCCAGTAGTTTTTACGTTTATTCGTAACATACAAAAATACAAATCTTTCCTCTTTATAATATTAGTGTAGATTAGTGTAGATTTAATGTAACTGGATAAGCATCTTGCAATTCAGTTGTTGGCACAGTGCTTTGTTGAAGATCAACATCGGTTTCATCAAGCCACTCGGCGTCATCATTTTCGCGCATTACGCAGAAAGGCAGAAAAAATAAATACACGTGATATTACTAACCCCCCCCCCTCCCCTTGTGATATTTCGTGATTTTTTATGGACCCCTCCCCCCCCCCCTTTCGAGCCTCACGTGATCCATGGACAGCCCCTTACCAACCCACCGACAAAGTTATCTAAATAATATTAAAAAAATATTTAATTTTACAGCTTCAAAAGCTTTGACGCTTGCGTCTACATGGGGATATTCAAGATTGGAGCCGCTACTTACAGAAAGATAGTTGCTGTCATGGAAGGTGAGTTTGAGATTTAAGTATTTTTTTTTAGAGCCGTGTGAGTACTGTGCTACTCGCAAGGATGTTAAACCCACCTTTTTTTTTTTTTTTTTTTAACGTGGAGAGATGCTCATGCATTCTGCACTACCACGGGGAGATAGTGCAGTTATGTGGGACTCCAACCCACTAAAACTCCACGGTGTCCTCCTCTGCCGCTTACGGCGGGAACACGGGCACGCGTTAGTACTCATCCGTGAACCCGCCGCGGCTGTCCGTCACCGGACCCTCCTCTGGGGAGTATTCCCCATCACCGGCGCACCAGAACACATAGCACGCCGTGACCACCCCAGGGACCAAACCAGCACATGGGCGCCAGACGACCCCGTGTCTGGGCACCCTTGGTCCCCCTGCGACGGGTCAGGTCATTGGCCCCGCCGCCTACCAATTTTCGGCCGCTGAGGATTGGGAGAGCGGCCAACGTCATACCAACACTCCTCTTCCTCTGCGGCCCCACCGCGTCCGCCATCGGACGGTGGCGACCCCGTCAAGGCCGCGGAAGGTAGGGAGAGCGGCGCACCGCAATACCGGCACTCCTCTCCCACCGCGGCCTCCAACCCTCAGCCGCGATGCCTCCGATACGACATCGCGGCCCGCCTCAGCTGAGATGTCACTCAAGCGGCACCGCAACCTACTTGTTGGCCGCTACGTCGTCGGCTTACCGGCAAAAGCCCTGACGAGCGGCCCCTCCTCGGGTTCCACTTCGCTTCACCGTGGGTGTCCAAGCCACGGCTACTGAGCCCCCCCGCCTCGACAATGCGGGAACCCACCGGGGGGGGACCCTACCCTACCTACCTCAAGCTAGGTGGAGCGACGATTTTCGCAGGATGGCTGGTAGCAGCTGGATGAAAGTTGCCGAAAATCAAGTTGAATGGCGTGCAATAAGAGAGACCTATGTCCAGCAGTCGACTGCTATAGGCTTATGATGATGATGAAACCTACCCGTTACTATGTTCTTATATTTATTTATGCAACTGTTTTTATACCTAATTATGAACAGTTGCTTACAAGATTTTATCTACACCCATGATATGAATCCTCTATAAAAGGTTCTAAAACAGTTTTTTTGCAATACTAATATGGAACAAAAATGGCGGCCGGCGGGATACGACGTGAATTCGAATAACCTATAAGTTCCTTTTTTAAATTACTGCGCTGTGGTAGTGAAACGCGCGTGCATGACAAGGTTCTTTTTTTGAAAACGAGTTGCATAATGAAATTTAGTACAACATAATAACACCCGTTTGAATGATATTATGGTTAGTATGACTCTGGTTGTTTTAATGTTGGCAATAAGCTAACTGTTTCAGAAACCTTTATAGAGGATTTATAGCGTAGACAGAGTATTTCTATAGACGGATGTAATCTGTGTCATCGTAAGGGACAGAAAAAAAGTACATCCTATTGTTTAGGGTTACCAAGTGATGTAAATTTTACCCAATAATCTTCACAAAATATATATATATTTTATCTGGTGGTTCTGGTGAGAAATAAAAAATCGATGTGACAGCAATGTTTTATTCATGAACACACAAATCATTGTCCTTGAAAAAGCACTAACTTATTATGAATATTTCTAACTCGTGATTTTGGTTCAAAACTTTGTTTAGTACCATGGTGAATGCGAATTTCAAAATAATGCATTGCAACCGATTTAATGAGGAGTGTTCTGTGATTCCCTATAAAAGGCTGACTGTCAAAATGGTCATTGACAAATATATTAATATTGGTACGCGTGAATTCCTTGAAACAAGATAATACAAGTTTTAGCATCAAATTTTTCTCATTATAAAATGAAATACCTTTTTGTGAACGAGCTCGGAATATCTTTTCTGCTATTTCACAGACTCTATTCAAATCAGTCGAAGGATAGATAAGGCCTCCTTTGTCTTTCCTGGCAATGATTCCATGATATTTATCTGTGATCAAAGCCAAAAGACAATCCTCACATTTTATAACTTTTCTCAACTTACTTGCAATAAAACCCGCAATATATGTTATTATTTGTTTAGAATATATAGTAAGCCTATAAGGATCAGTTAAATAATCATGATCTATGCTGATTATAGGATCACAGTCTAAAAATTCATCCGTGTCAGTGATAGATCCAGAAGACAGTTTAGTATACTGATTAATTTTTTTTTCAAAGCGGATTTCACTAAATGTTAAAATTTTTATGTCTTCGAGTGGAATACAATTTCCAGATGTAATATTTTTAATTTCACCGTGGACAACTAGGCGTTTGTAAGCGCTTTCAAATTGAATGGCGGTTGGATTATTATTAAACCCACCTCTAGCGCGAACAGAGCTGAAAAAACATTCTAAATGGTCCTGGCTTAATTTGTATATAGGTAAGAATTTTAATGCTTCAGGAAGTATATACTGATTGCATAATTTTTTTACACTTTTGATGCAAATTAGGAACCCAAAAAAACCGACTTTTCTATTTGACATTAAAATGTTTTGGTTATCTAATTTAAGGCCAGTTAAATAGGTTTCCATCTCGTTAAGAAAAATGTCTACTTCTCTGATGTTATTTTTATAAATTGGTTTTTTTAAACCATATGTGTTAAAATTCCGGCTATTTAAAACATCAAATAAAATGTTCATATTTTTGATAAATTCTACAGTAGCCTCCGATCCAGCAAATTCAGACAAACAAAGGTCTTTATTGCAAAATTCAATGGCTTCAGCCACTGAATTGCTGAAAGTTTGCGCTGCAAGCTTTACTTTCATTATTTGCTTTGAAAAATTGATATGCTGGTTACGCAGCTTATTGGCTAAATGAAGTCCTTCGTTTTGCTGTAATTCGTGAAGTCGGACAATATAATTCCAAGCAATTCTTTGGCCACTTGAATTTAAGAGTTCCCTTTTTTCTCCGAGTGTGTTTCTTACTAGCTTGAGCATATGAACAGGATCCGGCATAATCATAATTTCTTGATCACCTACATTGAATGATGTTTTAAGGTTGGTGACATATGAGGGCTCTAAGAGACATCCTAGACTCCTGGCCATAGCAAAATTTGCGGGACACCCATCAAAAGTTAGTGATATAGTCTTGACACCACAAGAGTTTAGCAACTCTAAACACTGTGTTACTAAATTTGCCTTCTGTCCGCCATTACAACTATCTACTAAAAAATAACCCACGGGAATTTTCCAGGAATCATTGATTGCCGTAAGCATAAATACTAGCGCTTCTCTAGCAACAGACACACTGTCACTTTCTAATTATTCCCCGAAATTAACAAACCCTACGCATTTCTTTCCATCCCATTGGACATGCTTACGTATCGCCATCTCGTCTATACTTAGTGCACAAAATAAAGTCTTACTCTGCGCTTGAGCACGATTCACTAAGACCTTAATACATTCCAATGATTCTTTAGTGAATCCAGGACTACCGTCGACACTTTTATACCAAGAACGTAAGGTGGATGGATGTGGCAGACAAGAGTTAAAAGTTTTTCTTACGAAATTGTATGCACGTGGACTTATGAAATGTAAGCATAACGCAAACTTTCGGAGAGAAGGAGAATATTTTCGGTTAGTAGACGGATGTACAACTTTTTTCAGAAAATCTTTGTTAACATTATCGATCGATGATAATAGCTCACAATCTTCTTCACCAACAAGCAGCTTTGATTTTAATTCTGTTAGAACATGTTCTAAATCTGCTACCTTTTTATTTAATCTCCTAGATTTTTCTCGAAGTGCTTTTAGTTTTTTCAACCGCTGTTCTGATATTTCCTGGCTTTTCAGCCATTTTCTTTTCAATGTTCTGGGCGTAAACTCTGGTGACGAATACTGAAATAAATAACGAAAATGTTATATTACGTAATTATTTTTGAAACAATATTACATGCACATTTCTGCTTGTTACTAAGCTGTTAAAATATTAATCCTTACTTACAGGTAAAACTGTATTTGAGGGCCCCGCTAACGTTTCCGCAGATGTGGCTTCACTGCTTTTCATCATCATAGTGCTAACTCGATTTACTGACTCTGTAATCTAACAAAATCGAATGTTAAAATTTTATAACCATTGTAATAAAATGCAATCTTTGCAATCACGTGATATATCTATTTTTATTACCGTATTTGGAACAGCATCGGGGTACAAGAAAGTTTTTCTTCATTTCTTTATTATAAGATTACAGTCAAAGTGTTGACTGCAAATCCTGGAACTCGTTTTTGGAGCCCAATTAGGCCTATTGGTAGCAGCTATCCACATGTTTCTTATTTCAGGTTTATTTGGAAATCTGCAAGTATAATAAGATATTTTTAATATCTTACATTTTTATAGTATAGTTTATGTATACGATATAAGTAAAACACACTAATATTATATAATATATTAGTAGCTATGTAGAAGTAGTGTGTTTTACTAATATCGTATAGAACAGCCTGAATAGTTTTTTTTATGACATTGCATTAAAAAACAGTATTACCCATATAAAAGGGTAAATTCCCCGCAAAAACGTAGCAATACTGAATTTTTAGTTAAGGAAATAAAAATATTGCCCAAATCACGATTTTAGGACATTTTTTTCATTATACAGATTAGTTAGTACATTACTGCAACCATTTGATTAAAAATAGTAGAACAAAAAGTGATCAAATACTTAAAAACATCGAATACTTACGAGTGAAAGGATAATCCGTCAATCTTCATCAAACTATCACTTTTACAGTTTATTACACTGCACCTTACCATTTTGCACTGTTGCACAAATGTAATATATCAAATTGAGCACGAAAAGATCCGTAATTTGTTGTTACCTGGATGTAAATTGTTAAAAATCAATTAGATGTGAATCTACAACAGTCACAAACGTCAAACTTGTTGTGCACAATGATGTGCTCAGCCGGCACGTGATAAAGGACAGAAATATTGTTGCTCCGTCTCTTTTCTTTGCTAGTGACGATAATATGTTTGTCTTTGTCTTGTGCGAATGCAAAGGAAGATATCCAGCAGTCTATAGAAATACTCTGTCTACGATTTATAGCATGGGTGTAGATAAACTAATTTTTTTGATCTTTGTATCCTGCCTATGCGTACGAAGTTGCATTAAAATCGGTTCAATCATTTCGAAAAACAAGGGCTTGAAAGTTTGTATGAAATGCCGTACGTCGTAAACGCTCTTAACGCAAAAACCACTAAACGGATTTTTATGAAACTTTACAGTAATATAGCTTAAATATCAGAATAACATATAGGCATTAGGATAATTTTTATCCCGATTTTCCCGCGGGATCGACACTTATGCGGGTGAAACCGCGGAGCGCTGCTAGTTCTAAATAAATGACTTCATTATTATTTCCTTTATTTCATTAGAATACATATAAATTATATTTTTAAATATTATTATTATTATTTAAAAAAAAAATATGTAAAAACATTTAAAAATATAAAAAATAGTAGCCCACCGGTATCGGGAACAGGGTCTAAGCTACCGGCGGTCAGGGCTCCAGAGAGAGGAACCTCCTGACGATGCGAGCCGTGTCCAGAAGTACCGCTTTCTGAATCAAGCCCTTGATCCAGCTGCCCAACGAGAGCCTCCTTAGGTGTTGGTCGAGGCTCTTGGCTATCAAACCATTGGCTGTAACGACTATCGGCACAATGATCGCTGAGTCCACATCCCACATGTCGACAACCTCGCGAACCAAGTCAAGATACTTAATTTGTTTATCTTTCTCAGCTTTCACGTGGTTCTCATCATGCGGGACAGTTATGTCAACAATCATTGCGCGCCGCTCTGATCGATCCACCACCACTATATCAGGCTTATTGGCAACAATAGTCCTGTCAGTGATGATGGATCGATCCCAGTACAATGTGATATTACCATTTTCGAGAACTGGGTCGGGCACATACCTATAGTACGGCACCTCTGATTCCACAAGGTTGTATTTCAAAGCAAGCTGCTGATGGATTATCCTGGCTACAAGGTTGTGTCTATGCAAGTATTCTCCGTTAGCTAGACGAGAACACCCGCAGATAATATGCCTGATTGATTCTCCCGGCCGGTGGCATGCACGACAGATGTCAACCGTGCCGTCTTTCACAATAAATCTCCGGTAATTGTTCGTCATCACAACTTCGTCCATAATTGCACAGACAAAACCTTCGGTTTCTCCAAAGCGGTCACCGAAACGCAACCAGGCTACGGACGCTAGTAAATCTACATCGGATCCATGTAGGGCTCGGAAAAAGCGTCCGTGAATTACTTTGCCATACTTCCATGCGATCATTAGTGTCAAGCACTACTGGCTTGCGCCAGTTCTCTTTACCCAAGGAGAGCGGGGTAAGGCCCTTGTCCAACACGACTACATCCCGATGCATTCCCACGTCGGCTTCAAGGAAATATTCCCTGAGACTGCATATCTCGCGATTGTGGAGAGTCTTAGCATTTAAAAAGCCACGACCTCCACACTTTCGCGGGATGTACAGCCTCATTACCGATGACCGTGGGTGATGCATTCGATTTGCAGTCAGCAGCGTGCGGACCTTCCTATCCAGGGCGTCGAGTTCGGTCTGAGTCCATTTGAGTATGCCGAAAGAGTACATCAAAACCGGCATGACCCAACCATTGAAGGCGCGCACCTTGTTTCCGCCTGAAAGAAGACTATTAAGTACTTTTTTCAGGCGGCCAAAGAAGCGTTCCTTCAACAATTGCTTCATGTCAGTAACATTGATGCCCAACGCTTCCGACATACCCAAATACTTATAGGTTTTGGATGCGGAGAGGGCCTTAAGGTTTGTGGAATCCGAGAGTTGGGTTCCCACGGATTCCACAATCTCCCCCCGCTTTACATGCATGACCGCTCATTTGTCCACACCAAATTCCATCTTGATGGCGCTACTGAACGTTTCAGTAATTTTCAGTAGCTCCATCAGTTGCAAATTGTTGGGGGCAAAGAGTTTTAGGTCATCCATGTAAAGGAGGTGAGATATAACCTGACCACCTCTCCTCAGCCGATAGCCTAGACCTGAATCCTTCAGCAGTGTGCTTAGAGGATTCAAGGCTAAGCAGAACCAAAGCGGACTCAAACTGTCGCCCTGGAATATGCCTCGCTCGATCCTTATCGGTTCGCTATTCCTCTGGATATTTCGGATATATCATATTGGATTATGGGTGTTTTATCTATTAAAAGTTGGTAATTAATTCGATAAGAAAACTTTTATTTTTCAACTGCACAGCAAGAACACGATGTACAGACGCCAGCACATCACGCTACCCCAATCTGTCAGATTTCTTTGATAGATTTTCAACTTTACCACAAAGCAATAAGGTTCATATTCAATTGGGAAAATTGACAGATTGGGGTAGCTTGATGTGCTGGCCTCTGTACAATAGAAAACCATAGAGTATCATAGACAATACTGTCACCTGGTTAAACTTTTTTTTATAGCTCAACACTCCCACTAAAAGTTTAACCAAATAATATCTCCCATTGAAATTTAATCAACATAAGTTATAAAAAAATTTGATCTCTAAAGTAGGCAAAAGATTGAACTGGTAACGCTTTCGTTAACATGTCTGCTAATTGACTGTTACTAGGAATATAATTTAATTTAATTAGACCTAACTCAACCTTTTCCCTTACAAAATTGTATTTCACATCTATGTGCTTAGTTTTTTTATGGTAAACAGGATTGCTAATTAATTTAATGGCGCTCTGATTATCAACATGTAATTGAACACATTTAATATTTTCACCTAAATCTGACAATAGTTGCTGTAACCACAATATCTCTTTTGCAGCTTCACAAGCTGATACAAACTCAGCTTCAGTAGTGGAGAAAGCAGTAGTCTTCTGCTTCTGACTACACCATGTTATAGGTCCTCCATTCATATTGAAAATGTACCCTGTAGTAGACTTACGCGTGTCCACATCGCCTGCAAAATCTGAGTCTGAATAGCCAGTGAGGTCACTGCTTTCTCCATACTTTATACACAAATATTTAGTATTTATTAGGTATCTAATAACACGTTTTATAGCTTTTACATGTTGCTGACTTGGATTATTAACATATCTACTCAAAACATTGACAGCAAATGAAATGTCAGGCCTTGAAACAAAGCTCAAAAATAACAAGGAGCCTATAGCTTCTCTGTAAGGAAAGTTAACAACACTTTCATCCAATTTCTTTGTAATAACTACATTTGCATCTGCTGGAGTACTAGCAGAATTTGAATCACTCATACCAAATTTCTCTATAATTTGTTCTATGTAGTCTCTTTGATGAATACAGATACAATTATTTCTTTTTATTATTTCTATCCCCACAAAATATTTCAAATTTAGTTCTTTAATTTTAAATGCTTGTTTTAAATATTCTATAATCTTTTTAATCATTGAGGAACTGGAAGAGACTATAAGCCCATCATCAACATAAATTATTATAAATAATTTTACCCCATCAAATATACCTATATAAACACAACTGTCAGCCTGAGATTGTTTAAAACCATATTTTACCAAGAACTCAGTAAATCTTCTATTCCAACAACGAGATGCCTGTTTAAGACCATACAAAGACTTATTAAGTTTTAAAACACAATCATTTTTAAGTGACACACCCTCTGGTATTTCTATAAAAATGTCCTCATCTAAATACCCATTCAAGAAGGCAGTTTTTACATCAAATTGTTGAATTTCTAAATCATACCTAGCTGCAATAGAAAGGATAATTCTTATAGAGTCATATCTCGTTGTCGGAGAGAATATTTCTTGGTAATCTATATCTTTAATTTGACTAAAACCACGTGCACACAAACGAGCTTTAAACCGCTTAACCTGGTCATTCTCATCCCTCTTGATATTGAAAACCCACTTTGTAGTAAGAGTACGTTGACCAGACCTTTCAACTGAAGTCCAAGTATTATTCTCTTTATGTGCAAGCAATTCTTCATCTATGGCTCGCAATCAGTCATCTCTTTGTGGACTCTTCATTGCTTCATCATATGTTTGTGGCACTGAAAATTCTACTAGGATAGCTTCAAAGATCCTATTACGTCTTGGTCTCAAATTTATATTGCTCTGGATTATGTCATCATCTATCTCTTGAGAGGATTCATATGTAGGGTCATCACTATTACAACTCTGCATGCTGCCCTCGTTCTCTGATGATGTAGATTCTATGAGAGTATCCTCTGCATTAGTTCCTTGCGTCTCATTTTCTTGCTCTACTCTCTCTTCATCATCCAAGCATATTTGTGTAATATTTTTCCTTATATCTGGAACATGCTGTTCATCAAAGATGACATTTCTTGATATTTTAACCCTTTTGGTTTCTAAACTGAACATCCTATAATTGTTGTTGTCATACCCAACTAATATCATTTTCTCACTCTTCTTATCAAGTTTAGTTCTAAGTTGATCAGGAATGTGTACATACCCTATGCTTCCAAATATCTTGACATGGCCTAAATGAGGTTTGATGCCATTCCATAGTTCAAATGGTGTTTTCTGAGGAGTCTGGCTGGAGGAAGCCCTGTTTAGTAAGTATACTACACAATTGATAGCCTCTGCCCATAAGTCCAGTGGTACATCCCTCGCATACAACATTGAGCGTGCACTCTCCACAATCGTGCGGTTTTCTCTCTCTACACGCCCATTTTGTTCAGGCGTATAAGGTGCAGTGCGTTCATGTACTATACCTTCTTTGTTCAGGTAGTTCTCGAAAGATTCGTTGACATACTCCCTTCCATTATCAGTATGCAATATCCTTACACTGTGCATATACTTATTTTTATCATAGCATTGTATTTCTTAAATACTTCCATCACATCACTTTTATGTTTGATAAAATATACATGTCTGTAACTTGTAGCAGCATCTTTGAATAGAACATAATATCTCATACCTTGGATAGATATATGACTCATAGGGCCACAGACGTCACTATACACCAGGTCACCTGGTTGTAGTTCTCCACGTACAGACTTGTGAAATGGAAATCTGCATTGCTTCCCATATGCACATGCTTCACACACAAAGTCAGTTTGATCACTGTCACTTAGTGTCAAACCTTCTACAACATTGTTCGCACTCATATTCTTGATTTCTTTGATGTTAAGATGTGCCAGTCTTTCATGCCATATTTTAATATTATTTTGATTACTTTGGACTAAGTTACAGGCGTTTGCGACCACTGCTTTTATCTTTAACTCATACAAGTTGTTTTCTGTTATTCTTGCACACATTACCAAATCATTACCTTTATAAATTAGTGCACTAGAATCTTTCTTTATAATCGTATAGGATTGACGCATTATCACACCTTCTGAAAATAAATTCCTTCTTAAATTCGGAACATATAACACATTATGCAGCTCACTATCCTCCCATTGTCCATTGACATATCTCTTTATTAACACTTTGCCGATGCCGGCTACTTCAACTGACTGTTTGTTTCCTAATGTCAATAATTTCTGGCTGCATTCAAAAAGCTCTAGAAAGAACTCCTTTCTGTATGTCATATGTGCAGAGGCACGGCTGTCCAAAATCCAAGCATTCTCTTCAGTTGTATTACAACTGGTTTCTATATTGAACGCTAATAAATCTGCACCTTCCTTTTGAGGTTTTCTGGACTTGGATTTCTTTGGAGCACGACATTCTCGAGCAAAATGTCCTCGCCTTCCACAATTATAACACTCAAACCTGTGTTTGGTGGGTTTATTTTGATTTGAACCACCAGCACCGTTATTCTGATCATTTTGTTTTGGGTTATTCTTCCAACCTTTGTTAGCCACAAGGAGAGCCGTTTCCTGCTCGTCTTCACACTGCAAGCTGGCTTCTTCGTCCAATAAACGAGCAGTTAAATTGACAAGAGTCTGATTTGTTGGATCCAATGACATCCAGGCTTGACGGAGTGATCTATACTTGGGAGGCAATGTTCCAAGTATTTTTGTTATCACAGCCATTTCACTGATGTTTTCTCCGCTTTCTTTTAACTGCTTGGCTAAAGATTCGACTTTAGAAATGTGCTGAGCGACACTGTCACTTGTAGACATTTTGTATTGATAGAATCATTCATGAACTAACATTTTACATAATTCACTCTTCTGTTCATATATTGATTCTAGTTTTGACATTATTTCCATGGCAGTTTCACAGTTCTCTATCAAGGTAATTTGTTTGTAATCCATTGAAGAGGTCATAATATACATTGCCATGCCGTCATTTTTCGTCCACTCAACACTGTTTACAGATGGTTTAGGTACTGAAATATCTATCCCTTTTGCTTTTAGTACACACTTTATCTGAAATTTCCATTGCCTGAAGTTCTGTCCATCGAATTTATCTAAATTCATTGTCGCGCGGGAATCCATTTTTGAGGTTATCTTGTCAATTTGTTCTAACAACGATTGTAACTTTTCTTTGCTGTTTTCTTTGAGATTTCAATTACAGAGTCTACTGGGCCCATAACCTATTGGATTATGGGTGTTTTATCTATTAAAAGTTGGTAATTAATTCGATAAGAAAACTTTTATTTCTCAACTGCACAGCAAGAACACGATGTACAATAGAAAACCATAGTGTCATAGACAATGCTGTCACCTGGTTAAACTTTTTTTTATAGCTCAACATATCCATGGTACAATTATATGAACATATCATTATTATTTCGTTTATTTATTTATGTACATATTAATTTACATTTTTAAATATTTCTTAAAATAAAAAAATAAGTATAAAAAACATTTAAAAATATAAAAAATAGTATTCCGCCGGTGTCGGGAGCAGGGTCCAAGCTACCGGTGGTTAGGGCTCCAGAGACAGGAACCTCCTCACAATACGAGCCGTATCAAGGAGTACTGCCTTCTGAATCAGGCCCTTGATCCAACCGCCTAACGAGAGCCTCGACAGATGTTGATCGAGGCTTTGAGCCATAAGCCTATTGGCCGATACGACAATCGGCACAATGATAGCCGAGCTCACATTCCACATGTCAACAACCTCGTGTGCTAAGTCAAGATATTTAATTTGTGTCTCTTTCTCAGCTTTCACGAGGTTCCCGTCATGTGGAATAGTAACATCGACAATCATTGTGCGGCGCGCTAATCGATCTATCACCACTATATCAGGCTTATTGGCGACAATAGTCCTGTCAGTAATGATAGACCGATCCCAATACAGCGTGGCATGGTCATTTTCAAGAACTGGGTCGGGCACATACTTGTAATACGGTACCTCAGAATCCACAAGTTTATATTTCAAAGCAAGTTGCTGGTGAATAATCCTGGCTACTTGGTTATGCCTGTGCAAGTACTCGCCGTTAGCCAGACGAGAACAACCAGAGATAATATGTCTGATAGACTCACCCGGACGGTGGCACGCCCGACACACGTCGACCGTCCCGTCCTTCATAATATGTCTCCGGTAGTTATTCGTCAAGATAACTTCGTCCATAATTGCACAGACGAAACCTTCGGTTTCTCCGAAAAGATCACCAAAACGTAACCAGGATACGGACGCTAAGAAATCTACACCGGGCTCATGAAGAGCCCGATAGAAGCGCCCGTGAAGCTCCTTGCTTTGCCATACCTTCTTGCGGTCATCGGTAGTAAGTACCACAGGTTTGCGCCAGTTCTCTTTAGCCATGGACAGCGGGGTGAGCCCTTTGTCCACTGCGACCACATCACGGTGCATACCCACTTCAGCTTTTAAAAAATATTCCCTGAGACTGCACACCTCGCGGTTGTGGAGGTTCTTTGCATTTAAAAAGCCTCGACCCCCACACTTCCGCGGGATATACAGTCTCATCACCGATGATCGTGGGTAATGCATCCGATTTGCAGTCAGCAGTGTGCGGACCCTTCTATCCAGGGCGTCAAGTTCGGTTTGAGTCCATTTGAGTATGCCGAAAGAGTACATCAAAACCGGCATGACCCAACCGTTGAAGGCTCGCACCTTATTTCCGCCCGAAAGAAGACTAATTAATACCTTCCTCAGGCGACAAAAGAAGCGTTCCTTCAACGATTGCTTCATGTCAGCATCCTTGATGCCTAACGCTTCCGACATACCCAAATACTTATAGCTTTCGGATGAGGAGAGGGATCTAAGGTTTATGGAATCCGATAGTTGAATTCCCTCAGAATCCATAATCTCCCCTCGCTTTACATGCATGACTGCACATTTGTCCACACCAAATTCCATCCTGATGGCGCTACTGAAAGTTTCAGTTACCTCATTATTATTATTATTTCGTTTATTTATTTATGTACATATTAATTTACATTTTTAAATATTTCTTAAAATATAAAAAATACGTATAAAAAACATTTAAAAATATAAAAAATAGTATTCCGCCGGTGTCGGGAGCAGGGTCCAAGCTACCGGTGGTTAGGGCTCCAGAGACAGGAACCTCCTCACAATACGAGCCGTATCAAGGAGTACTGCCTTCTGAATCAGGCCCTTGATCCAACCGCCTAACGAGAGCCTCGACAGATGTTGGTCGAGGCTTTGGGCCATAAGCCCATTGGCCGATACGACAATCGGCACAATGATAGCCGAGCTCACATTCCACATGTCAACAACCTCGTGTGCTAAGTCAAGATATTTAATTTGTTTCTCTTTCTCAGCTTTCACGAGGTTCCCGTCATGTGGAATGGTAACATCGACAATCATTGTGCGGCGCGCTAATCGATCTATCACCACTATATCAGGCTTATTGGCAACAATAGTCCTGTCAGTAATGATAGACCGATCCCAGTACAGCGTGGCATGGTCATTTTCAAGAACTGGGTCGGGCACATACTTGTAATACGGTACCTCAGAATCCACAAGTTTATATTTCAAAGCAAGTTGCTGGTGGATAATCCTGGCTACTTGGTTATGCCTGTGCAAGTACTCGCCGTTAGCCAGACGAGAACAACCAGAGATAATATGTCTGATAGACTCACCCGGACGGTGGCATGCCCGACACACGTCAACCGTCCCGTCCTTCATAATATGTCTGCGGTAGTTATTCGTCAAGATAACTTCGTCCATAATTGCACAGACGAAACCTTCGGTTTCCCCGAAAAGATCACCAAAACGTAACCAGGATACGGACGCTAAGAAATCTACACCGGGCTCATGGAGAGCCCGATAGAAGCGCCCGTGAAGCTCCTTGCTTTGCCATACCTTCTTGCGGTCATCGGTAGTAAGTACTACAGGTTTGCGCCAGTTCTCTTTAGCCATGGACAGCGGGGTGAGCCCTTTGTCCACTGCGACCACATCACGGTGCATACCCACTTCAGCTTTTAAAAAATATTCCCTGAGACTGCACACCTCGCGGTTGTGGAGGGTCTTTGCATTTAAAAAGCCTCGACCCCCACACTTCCGCGGGATATACAGTCTCATCACCGATGATCGTGGGTGATGCATCCGATTTGCAGTCAGCAGTGTGCGGACCCTTCTATCCAGGGCGTCGAGTTCGGTTTGAGTCCATTTGAGAATGCCGAAAGAGTACATCAAAACCGGCATGACCCAACCGTTGAAGGCTCGCACCTTATTTCCGCCCGAAAGAAGACTAATTAATACCTTCCTCAGGCGACAAAAGAAGCGTTCCTTCAACGATTGCTTCATGTCAGCATCGTTGATGCCTAACGCTTCCGACATACCCAAATACTTATAGCTTTCAGATGAGGAGAGGGATCTAAGGTTTATGGAATCCGAGAGTTGAATTCCCTCAGAATCCATAATCTCCCCTCGCTTTACATGCATGACTGCACATTTGTCCACACCAAATTCCATCCTGATGGCGCTACTGAAAGTTTCAGTTACCTTCAGTAGCTCCATCAGACGCAATTTGTTGGGGGCAAAGAGTTTCAAATCGTCCATGTAGAGGAGGTGAGATATGACCTGACCACCTCTCCTCAACCGATAGCCTAGACCTGAATCCTCCAGTAGTGTACTTAGAGGATTCAGGGCTAAGCAGAACCAAAGTGGACTCAAACTGTCGCCCTGAAATATTCCCCGCTTAATCCATACAGGTTCATTATTCCCCTGGATCTGCCGACATCCTGGATAGCGAAGGACCGTCTTCCATTGCCTCATACACGACTCAAGGAAGGTGCGTAGAGTTGCATCTATCTTGTACAACTCCAGCACCCTCATGAGCCATGTGTGTGGCACCGAGTCGTAGGCCTTCTTATAGTCTATCCAACATGTCGACATATCCTTGCGGGATCGACGAACCTGTTGGCTAATGGCCATGTCTATGAGGAGTAGCTCCTTAGTACCGCGGGACCCATTCCTACATCCGTTTTGAGAGGCAGACATAATCGAGTTACTCTCAATGTGCGTGTTAATTTTCGCTCTCAAAATGGATGTAAGAAGTTTATAAACCGTCGACAAACACGTGATCGGTCTATAATTCTTGGGTTCCGCGGGACTACCTGATTTATGGAGCAGGTGGGTAACGCCTGTTGTTAGAAACTGCGGTAGCGACCCAGACTCTAAAGATGACTGGAACTGAGATGCCAGGCAAGTGTGTGAACTAATTAGCCATTTCAACCAAAAGTTGTGCAGTCCGTCCGGTCCCGGCGATTTCCAATTCGGTAACGGACGGACGGCTTTGGCAACGTCTAATGGCGTAATTAGTATTGTTTCCATTTCTGGTACAGTCTCACACACTCGCTCGACATCCCGTATCCAGCCAGCTTCAGTGTGACAGACGGGCACCGACCAAATGCTGCGCCAAAATGCACTCGTGGCGGCATCATCCGGGCGGCATACATCTGTCACATTTTGTTCAGGTCGCTCCCAAGCTCTATATACCCACCTTTCATCGCTCTGGAACATGCGATTCTGCGTGTATCGATCAATCCGCCGCTTATACCGCCGAATTCGGCTCGCCCATGCACAAACTTTCTGCTTCAGGAAGTCGATGCGCTCTGTGACACGAGATATGTACTCTCGAGGGCTGATTCCAGTCCCCGTGAATGCTCGTCTCACAAAGCGCATCACTCGTGGTCGTGTATTGCCCTCCCTGAAGCAGTATAGTTTGCCGATGAGTACCCTGGTCTCATCGATACGACACTCGATCCTGTGCTGCCAGGCTGGTACGGCTGGTTTTGGTCGAGTAGCTCCGTCACAACTTGGGAACTTGACGTTAGCTAAACGACATGCCGCCACAGCCGCACAATACAGGATCGAGTGTGTATCAACGAGATTCTCGCTGCTCTCGAAGAAATTCTTGAGCTGCGAATCCAAGGCACACACCAACGCCCTATTTTTTTTGTGCATGGGTAACCGTGGTAATCGGGGTCTAAGCTCGGTCGGAGTGAATCTATACTCGAGAAACGCATCCTCCAGTGCGCTCCTCAGTCGATCGTTGCACTGGCTACTTACTGTGTCAACCCTATCATCCTCTTCTTCAACACGATTGAACTGCGGCGGGCTGGCATCAATAGTTGACGCTTGTGCTGCGGTTTGTGTCGGAGTCGAGACGATATGGTTGCTCAGTACCTCTGAGCGCAGCCTATCAAGTGCGATATCATCCAACCTATGATCGCGTTGGATGACCCGCACCTGATCCGACAGTCGTTGGGCCGAGACGTTGACGGTTGGTTCCAGTTCCTGGAACAGAGTCAGCATCCTATCACGGTACGCAGTGAGGTTAGTTCCCCCCTCTGTAGACCCGTAATATGCGCGCATGACGTTCTCGTTCATAGACAGAGTCCATCTCATGCGCTGCACACAACCACCGGTAGCGGGGACCCGGCTCGGGGCCGGTTGGCCCCTAAGTCCCAAGCTCTTCGGTGGCCGGCCTCTCCCCTGCCGACGTACAGGTTATTATTATTATTATTATCATCTAGTTAGCAACATTCCTCCAAGAACCCTCTTACCTCATACCTATCCCATTTTCCATTTAAGATTGAGCATTTGCATGCATCGTGTTTAATTTTTTTTGACGTGATAATGTCTTTTAAATCGATGAACGCCGGCTGCACGCACGAAAAAGCATGACTCGTTGTCACGTTCCGCCTGAGCCGAGCGTGCAAGCGAGAGCGCGGAACAAGCGATAGCGAGGCACGATCGGTCTAAGCGTTCGGCTTATGACGCATCTATCTGATGTTTTCTTATGACGTTATCACGTAAAATTGTCGTCCGTAAACCGACTTTACGGACAACCAATTTTTTTTTGACGTAATGTGTATTTCTGTATTTTTATGTATTTTTTAATACTCAACTCATTTTAAATTTCAGACAGCAGTAAGTTTCAATTTTAAGTTATTGCAGAGGCTTTTTTTTTCATCCAGTGACGAACTTTGATACCAAGCTTACTCACTGCGTGTCGGTATAATCTGGCAACATGTCCAGATCACCACGTGAAGCTATCGGACTTCCACAACACTAGACTCTTTCTGAGTCAAGGAATAGGTTTTGAATTTTCCGGTACAAAGTTCCAAAGTTCAGAATCCTATTTAAACCCTAGGGTGATTGATTTTTAAGTATTTACAAGTCCTTCCTAAGAGTTCAAGTTTACTTGAGGTACCAATTGTCATCAAAACCTGCCGGTCTAGTCTGTAAAATGTCACCGCGAACACTAACGTTGTGGCTTCACAAAAGTATTTAGTCTTACTTAGGTAACTTTTTTACGTTAACTTCTAAGTTAACGCAAATTGATAAGACCGTACGTAAAAAAAGATAAGACCGTTTATGCCGCAAAAAACCTATATTTCGAAACTCTAGAGGGAATCAAAATTTATAGGGTACTTCCCGATGACCTAGAATCATGAAATTTGGCAAGAAGTAATGTCATGTAGCACAAGTAAAGGGTAAACAATCCGAAAACCGTAAATTTGTAGTTGCATACCTACAAAGGACAATGCCAGAAACTCTATAGAACTTTGACCCATCAAATAAAAGTTGGTTTACAGGCATGCCAAATGTAGCATTCTATTGGTGCTTTTTTAGTGATAACTAAAAACACGTTTAATAACCTTTAGAACTTGCGGTTACTGTTTAAATTAAAAAAAAAATACATTTAGGTTAGGTACCCTAAGTTTAGGTTAATTGCAGTTATAATTGTAGAAATAATTAAATAAGTGCTGTATATTGTTACAATGCTATCCTAGGATGTTTAGCTATGAAAGAAAGGAATGGCATAACACCAACACAACCTTAATTATATTTTTGACTTAGGTCATAACATAACATCCTGATTGTTGATCGGTAATAAAATAAAACTAGTTTTATAAGTGATTGATTTATTGATCTTCAAACGTTATTAAAACATTATCAAGAAAACCTGCCGGCTGATCAATATTGTCTTGATGACGTGCCCAACCAAGGTACCATATAATAGTCATAACATGGCAACAACAACCAACCGTTCGATTACCCACAATACAATTGCAGCAATATCCTAATATAGAGTCGATTGCACAGCTACTGTTAGGCTCTCTATCAACTAGGATATAAGTGAAATAGTGTCTTTGGCCAACGTGCCTACACTTTATCCTGCCTCTTATTAAAAATGGATAGTTTCCTCCAATGTGTGACACCATTTCATGAGAGTGCTCCACTTCTGGACACACCTCTATTAAATAGAGCCCATTTTCGCGAATATGCTCTCCAAAGTATGAACGGGCCTGTTTTACTTGATATGGCCCTAAAACTATTAAAACCAATTCACTATATGTTAATAAAGGAAATTGCTGCAGTTGTGGTAGATTTCCAACAATCCTAGAGAACATTGTTCTACGTCTATTTAAATTAAATTGCTGTACAAATTGTGCTAAATGATTTGGCTCATATAAAAAACGCAATGCTCGTGATATGATTTCTTGAGCATCTGGCCGGTCGTGAATAAGCGGATGAAAACGATTAATTAAAGCCGCTGCAATTCGAAAGTCATCCATTAAATGTAACGAGGCCCTGTTAAAAAAATCTTGTCTAAATAGCTTGAAGTCACGTTTGAAACGTCCATTCACAACTTCCACTACCCATCTACACAAAGTCACACAGCGACTTTTATTGGCTTGCAATGCCGTTAATTGTGTTTCTCGTTCATCCACTGATTCAGGCTTAAATACTTTATAGCCATAAGATTATAAAAATGGTATGCAATCTCGAAATCCTCTATCTAAAATAAAAATATCATCTGCCGTGCGATTCTGTAACCGTCTCACCGTGAAAAGTTAGGCGAAGTGAGCGTGGAGTGAGCTATCAGTGTCATCCCACCTGATACTAGGGATTGACCAAGCATACATTTACAATCATAATCGAGATTTTAATAATAGATTTTATGCTAAGTCTATTGATCATTTTATATATTTTCAAAGCTAGTATTTTAGTGGTCAAAACATTAATATTTCGTGGGGTTTTACAATAAAATAGCAAAACATAAACTTAGCCAGAAACTCAATGTTGTTTTTTTTTTTCTTTTTTTCCTAGACTGACTAGTCAATACAGCCTGAGGCGCGAGCGCGTCACGCAAGTGTTCACTTCACCCGAATCACGACATTAAATGTCGAGAATCGGGTGAAGTGAACACTTCACGCCGCGCTTGCGCGTTAGTCACTGTCATTATCACATAGAAGATTATTTTGATGTGGATTGCGTGAAGTGTTCACTTCACTCGATTCACGACATTTAATGTCGTGAATCGAGTGAAGTGAACACTTCACGCCGCGCTTGCGCGTTGGTCACTGTCATTATCACATTGTAGATTATTTTGATGTGGATTGCGTGAAGTGCTTGCGCGTTAGGCGCTGTCATTAATATTAAATTCAGTTTTTATTTATTTATTTCTATAATTGACGACCATGGTCGTAAGCCTGTTCGTAATCGAGTTCAGAAATTAGTTCCTATTTATTTCAACGCTTTTAGATATTATGTCTAAATCCAACCGTGTTTGTACATTTAAAAAGTCAGTTGTGTGCATTTTGTTTTCAACAATTAACCAGATTTTGTATTAACTAGTTACAGACTACTTATTTAACCTGTAACGCGTGCAAATATAACATTATTGTAGATAGATACTAAATAACTAAGATCCGTATTTTTCATGCACGGTCAAGCGGCGCGCGTCGCCCATGATTGGCGAGTGGCGACGAAACCGTAGCCAATGAGCGACGCGCGCGAAGTGATGTTGCCATGGTTACCGTGGAGTGAAATATGGAACATTCCGAATCGCACTGTAATCGATTACAACGTGCTTACACTTTGACCCCAATTATTCTGTATGGTATAAATTACCTATTATTCCCCGCATAATCTTACCATGCCGTACGGTTGTCAAGAGTGGTATTTTGACAGTTCAAACCGGTTTCGTTAAACTAACATGGCATTTTCGAAATTGTGTTTCCGGCTACAGTCGCCACCTTACCAAAGGATAAGAAATTCGTGGTGTAAAAAAACAAACAAATAAATACTATAATCTAACCGTGAGTAAATAATCAAGTGAAATAGTTTTGACTCTCAGCTGCCATAGTGGTGATTTATCTAAATGGGAACGCAAATTATTTATGTGAGAGTTGTGGGCGATGATGGCCTAATTCGGAATGATCCATATATCACGCAGCGCACTGCGCATGCGTGCATGCGTGTCAAGCGTCGTAGTTGTTAGTATCAAGTGAACTTTTTTTTTGCTTTCATGCCATTGACGACCATGTACAACTCGTTTATAGAGAGTAGTATATTCCTTGATGTAGAATGTACATAAGCCTGTACGTATTCGAGTACAGTGACAATAATTAGTTCCTAATTATTTAATGCTGTTAGAGATTTTAATGTCTAATGCCCGGTTTCTGAAGAATTCTTAAACGGAGTTTAAACTTTCAATAGTTGTTGATTCGACATAATTATCTATTTAAGCGAATTCCTTCCTTATGCTCGGTTTTTGAGGTTCTCAGATAAACCCTCGATAATAATTCACTCGACTTTTAAGCTAAATTCTTCCTTAATGACGTGTTCAGAAACACGATATCGAACCAATAATCACTATCGAATGGATAAACTCCGTTTAAAAACCTCAGAAACCGACCATAAATCCAACTGTTTTTGTACATCGAAAAAGTAAATTTAGTCAGCCTACATTTAAGATATAACATGAGAAATTGTGCTAAGCAAGTACCTATTCAGTGATTGGTGTAATGTTCGTATACATAAGTACATAATACGTAAAAGCACATATAGGTTTTTTTTATATCATCTCTAGGTAAATACCATAAATGCCATAAATATTTAGGCATATTATTAATCTAGTGACGATTGCTGTTAGGACACACAAATTGCATTATTCATGTATGCATGTTTTGGGCTGTCTAATTTTAGTTTTGCTGTATACTGTTTACACACTGTGTCTACGTTTCTCAGCCAACTCTCCTGTCGCAGATCTGCTGAAAGAAATTACTAAGTAAATGATGAAAGCAGTTCCTCTATCTTTATGTAGTTTACTTTATTATGTATTTACTGTGTATATAAATAAATATATTACATTTTTTAATTAGTATCACATTAAAAAAAATTGCTAATACATTTTTTCTACTGAGTCGGCTGCTTCCTGAGATGCAACTTCTTAATGCCGGGAACGGAGGGACATTGGATGTGTGTCGGCTGCACCCCCACTGCAAAAAGCTGGAAATAATGGTAATAATTTGTTACTAAGTATTTGATTTATTTAATTCCTACACATCAGCACATCTGCAGCTAATGTATTTACTTTCAATAAGAATAGCGGTATGATTTATTAAGAACAGCGTCTGATCAAATAAAATCAATTGAATGGGCCAATATTATTACTATATATTTAGAGCACAACGAGTTTCTACATTTCTTAATTCCATGCTCCGTGCCTGTCTGTGTCCCAATTTATTTGTTCCCTATTGTGTTTATCAAAAATAGTGTGTGAAATAATGAATACTTGCCTCAGACCGCCACGCATGACACAGCCGGGAGCGATGTGATCAAATCAAATAGAGGCAGTGTTCTTTTATTGTCTTCTGTCCCTTTAATGACTTAGCAACTGCAGGGTCGATAAGGCTCATCTGCTGAAAGGTAGAATATATCAGATTAATAAAATTCACTTGCTTTTGTGTGCCTATACTTTTGTGTTTTTATTTTAAGTTATCCTATGTTGTCCCACAGCTGGGCACGGTCTCCCCCATACTTTTCCAGTTTTCCTTATGTTGTGCCTTCTTCGGCCAATTGGTCAGGAACGTGTCAGTGACGACGCCCGCCTTGTCTTCAGGCAACCTTTGTCATATTGAGTTGTTTCTAATTAAAAACGTGTTACTAGGATACTACATAAACCTTTATTGACTGATAACTACCTATATCTTGTAAAAATATACCACTATAATTGTAAAATCATAAGGTTTTCTTGAAGTACTTACGTAAAATTTTGTTTGACCAAAAAAAAGGTTTATCGATTGATTGTGATGTTATTTCGTGCAAATATTATCTACAAGGACGTATAATATGTTATAAACGAATATTCATCCACTTAACGTCGATTTTACACAAAAACTATTAAAAGAAACAACGTAGCATCATAAAATCATAACAAAACAGCACGCACTGCAGCTGCCATTAAGAATCGTAAAGTCTATTTTTAACTTTTTTTTTCCAATATTGCCAACCCATATTTTTCGTTTTGAATCATTTAGTCGATTAGTTTATCTACCGGACCATAGACTCAAACTGTTGCACAGGATATTAGACCTTAATTAACAGTAATAATAGAGGTTGAAGCCGCGTGAATCGGGTGTCACCGATCGGTGACCGTGGGGCCTGACGGGTGCGCGCCGGTCGTCACCGATCGGTGGTGAATCTAATTATGAACAGTAACACAGGAACTGTGGAGTAGGTAGAGGAATTCATTTTTAAATTAGAAAAACTTTCACCAATAGGTACATGCCAACATTATGTCATATTACTATCACATTCACCATTATAATATCGTGCTAGCCATTGTCACTGAAAAACTAATTCAAAGTAGGTACTAAGATAAAACTTTCATTTGTTTATTTACAATTATTTATTTTGAAACTGCAAACAAAAAGTTTATTTTGTATCGGAAAGCCCCATAGACAGCAGTAGACAGCACATGTTCACCACAGATGATGAATATTAGTTAGTCATTTTTTTCTATCGATAAATAGAAAAGTCACTGACAAACTTTAATCACAGAATACTTAAAATTCAAAGTATGACGACCCACTGACCTAAGTACTAAATTCAAACAAAGAACCAACAGTGTTGTCAAAAATTTTTTGATAAAAGAGACGTTCAATAGATGTATGGGGCTTGGTACTAAAATAATTGAAAATTTAAACAGCTTTCTGAGCTTTATAGGCTGAAAGAGGGTAATTATTTTAATGTCTTATGGCGTTTTTTTTTAAACAAGTGTTGAAAAATAAAATGCTTGCATCATTACATTACAAACCGCTAGATTTACGCGGTCACCGATCGGTGACGACCGGCGCGCACCCGTCAGGCCCCACGGTCACCGATCGGTGACACCCGATTCACGCGGCTTCAACCTCTATTATTACTGTAAATTAAGGTCTAATATCCTGTGCAACAGTTTGAGTCTATGGTCCGGTAGATAAACTAATCGACTAAATGATTCAAAACGAAAAATATGGGTTGGCAATATTGGAAAAAAAAAGTTAAAAATAGACTTTACGATTCTTAATGGCACTGCAGTGCGTGCTGTTTTGTTATGATTTTATGATGCTACGTTGTTTCTTTTAATAGTTTTTGTGTAAAATCGACGTTAAGTGGATGAATATTCGTTTATAACATATTATACGTCCTTGTAGATAATATTTGCACGAAATAACATCACAATCAATCGATAAACCTTTTTTTTTGGTCAAACAAAATTTTACGTAAGTACTTCAAGAAAACCTTATGATTTTACAATTATAGTGGTATATTTTTACAAGATATAGGTAGTTATCAGTCAATAAAGGTTTATGTAGTATCCTAGTAACACGTTTTTAATTAGAAACAACTCAATATGACAAAGGTTGCCTGAAGACAAGGCGGGCGTCGTCACTGACACGTTCCTGACCAATTGGCCGAAGAAGGCACAACATAAGGAAAACTGGAAAAGTATGGGGGAGACCGTGCCCAGCTGTGGGACAACATAGGATAACTTAAAATAAAAACACAAAAGTATAGGCACACAAAAGCAAGTGAATTTTATTAATCTGATATATTCTACCTTTCAGCAGATGAGCCTTATCGACCCTGCAGTTGCTAAGTCATTAAAGGGACAGAAGACAATAAAAGAACACTGCCTCTATTTGATTTGATCACATCGCTCCCGGCTGTGTCATGCGTGGCGGTCTGAGGCAAGTATTCATTATTTCACACACTATTTTTGATAAACACAATAGGGAACAAATAAATTGGGACACAGACAGGCACGGAGCATGGAATTAAGAAATGTAGAAACTCGTTGTGCTCTAAATATATAGTAATAATATTGGCCCATTCAATTGATTTTATTTGATCAGACGCTGTTCTTAATAAATCATACCGCTATTCTTATTGAAAGTAAATACATTAGCTGCAGATGTGCTGATGTGTAGGAATTAAATAAATCAAATACTTAGTAACAAATTATTACCATTATTTCCAGCTTTTTGCAGTGGGGGTGCAGCCGACACACATCCAATGTCCCTCCGTTCCCGGCATTAAGAAGTTGCATCTCAGGAAGCAGCCGACTCAGTAGAAAAAATGTATTAGCAATTTTTTTTAATGTGATACTAATTAAAAAATGTAATATATTTATTTATATACACAGTAAATACATAATAAAGTAAACTACATAAAGATAGAGGAACTGCTTTCATCATTTACTTAGTAATTTCTTTCAGCAGATCTGCGACAGGAGAGTTGGCTGAGAAACGTAGACACAGTGTGTAAACAGTATACAGCAAAACTAAAATTAGACAGCCCAAAACATGCGTATACATGAATAATGCAATTTGTGTGTCCTAACAGCAATCGTCACTAGATTAATAATATGCCTAAATATTTATGGTATAAGGTTTGTATATTGTACGTGTAGTTTATCTAGAGATGATATAAAAAAAAACCTATATGTGCTTTTACGTATTATGTACTTATGAAAACGAACATTACACCAATCACTGAATACTTGCTTAGCACGATTTCTTATATTATATTATATTGTCTGAAATGTAGGCTGACTAAATTGACTTTTTCGATGTACAAAAACAGTTGGATTTAGACATTAAAATCTCTAACAGCATTAAATAATTAGGAACTAATTATTGTCACTGTACTCGAATACGTACAGGCTTATGTACATTCTACACCAAGGAATATACTACTCTCTATAAACGAGTTGTACATGGTCGTCAATGGCATGAAAGCAAAAAAAAAGTTCACTTGATACTAACGAAACACTGACCTCTATTATTACCACGGTGGTAATAATAGAGGTCAGTGTAACGAAACGACTACGACGACACGCATGCGCAGTGCGTTGCGTGAAATATGGATCATTCCGAATTAGGCCATCATCGCCCACAACTCTCACATAAATAATTTGCGTTCCCATTTAGATAAATCACCACTATGGCAGCTGAGAGTCAAAACTATTTCACTTGATTATTTATTCACGGTTAGATTATAGTATTTATTTGTTTGTTTTTTTACACCACGAATTTCTTATCCTTTGGTAAGGTGGCGACTGTAGCCGGAAGCACAATTTCGAAAATGCCACGTTAGTTTAACGAAACCGGTTTGAACTGTCAAAATACCACTCTTGACAACCGTACGGCATGGTAAGATTATGCGGGGAATAATAGGTAATTTATACCATACAGAATAATTGGGGTCAAAGTGTAAGCACGTTGTAATCGATTACAGTGCGATTCGGAATGTTCCATATTTCACTCCACGGTAACCATGGCAACATCACTTCGCGCGCGTCGCTCATTGGCTACGGTTTCGTCGCCACTCGCCAATCATGGGCGACGCGCGCCGCTTGACCGGTTAAGGTGAATGTGACATGGCAGACCGCGAAATTTAAATTTTCTTACGTTTTTTGCAATTTGCAGATCAGTGTCAGGTTGTATCTTGATCAAAATGTGATTTGCGACTATAATAGACATGTATTTACAGAATCATAGTCATTAGAATCATTAATATATCTCCTTATGTTAGATTTCTACCATAAACACTTTTCCATATGAGATTTGTTCTTAACGATAGAAATCTAACTTAAAAAGATGTAGATTAATGATGATTAATGATTGTAATTATTATTATTATTTTTGTGGTGTACAATAAAGTATATATAAATAAATAAATAATAATAATATTAATGTTTTGACCACTAAAATACTAGCTTTGAAATTATATAAAATGATCAATAGAATTAGCATAAAATCTATTATTAAAATCTCGATTATGATTGTAAATGTTTGCTTGGTCAATCCCTAGCATCAGTGGGATGACACTGACAGCTCACTTCACGCAAGTTTTCACGGTGAGATTTTTACAGAATCGACCGGCTGATCTAAAAAAAGACCTCATAGGCCCATTTTCATTTTCAAACAAATGCCTCATTATTTCAGAATCTGTTTGTGTTGCAGCATATGGACCCGAAACATCGATTATGTACGGAACCCTCGGAGCGCGAATCCGACTTGCACTTGACCGGTTTTTTTAATTAAAATTCGATGTGCCAACTGCCTTTGTGTTTTCGGCCAGAGCCCTGATTCACAACCATACGACAGGCTATCGTATCGAAAACCTGACATTTCGATAACCTGATTTGACTTGCCCTCAACAGCGAATAGCTGTTGAAAGAATAGCGGGCGTTTATTTGATTTAAACTGACAAAATTTTCGGGTTTTGGACTTGTGAACAGCGTTTAGAAGACTCCTACGATAACAATGATAAATGTTCGATACGATACGGAAGCGTATCGAGTGTTTGTGAATAAGGGGGCAGGACCTTAATTGCGTAACACACTATCAATCTCAAATTTGAATAATTTTGAAGGACATTGCTAATCCATTGCCTCATGTGTTCGAAAAATGTGTATGCTCAACAGCATAAACAACACAATGAATGTTGTTGAACTGTCAAAATGAAACCCATTGCTACTGATAGTGTGTTTCTCTCTGTAGTCGGTCCCTCATGTCTGAGGATCGTGGTCAGCTTCGGAGTTGTATCTGGAGCGGATGATCCGCCTCCACCGGTTTCTGTCCAGCGCATCTCTAACCACCGTGTAGAATTTAGAGGACGATGTTTCCTTCATCTGATCGGTCCATCGTGCTGGTGAACGACCGCGCGATCGTTTGCCTTCGGTGTTCCCAACCACAATCAGTTTTTCCAAACTTTCATCGCCTCTGCGTACTATGTGGCCGAAATAGGAGAGAATGCGTTGTTGACATATGGTCGACAAGCGGGTCTTTATTCGAAGCTGGGTTAAGATCGATGCGTTGGTGCGTTTGGCGGTCCACGGTATTCTCAACATAGTGTGTTAGAGTTACGCAATATTACCCTGCGGGTAGGATCGGGGTACGTACGGCGAGTACACTAGGTAACCTGAAATGAATGTCATTATTTAATTTTTCAGCACCAGGTAACTGCATTAGTTATTTATGCAACTTTTTAATACCTAATTATGTACTGTTGCATACAATACTTTATCTACAGTCTACACCCATGATGTGAATCCTCTAAAAAAGGTTCTGAAACAGTTTTTTTGCAATAAGTACTAATATGGAACAAAAATGGTGGCCGGCGGGATACGACGTGAATTCGAATAGGTAACCTATAAGTTCCTTTTTTAAATTACTGCGCTGTGGTAGTGAAACGCGCGTGCATGACAAGGTTCTTTTTTTAAAAACGAGTTGCATAATGAAATTTAGTACAACATAATAACACTCGTTTGGGTGATATTATGGTTACTATGATACTGGTTGTTTTAATGTTGGCAATAAGCTAACTATTTCAGGAACTTTTATAGAGGATTTATAGCATAGGTGTAGATAAAAGTTATAATGTTTTTCTTCTTTGTTTAAGAAGTATTTTTACAAACCTAACACTTTAAAAAGTTAAGCGCACAGAATAAAGTGAATATTGAAAATGCGCTGAATATTTTTGCTTGTATGCCTCTTTTGTTGATGACTAAATGACTCAAGGAGTACAGAGCACATCAAGCTACCCCAATCTGTCAAATCTTCCCAATTGAATATGAACCTTATTACTTTGAAGTAAAGTTGAAAATCTATTAAAGAAAGGAGAATGGGCAATTTGTCCTATCGGCGGCCAGTAACGCAACCTGTGCCAAATGAAAGACCAACTACTAATAGATAACTTTTACTATGGACGCTACGCTGTAAGTCATTTGGAAAAAAATATATTTAAATATTAAAAATGTATGGAGCGATATCGTATTATAGCAGATTTTTGTGTATTTATTGGTGTATGTAATGCATTATACTTAACTTAAAAATGTTACAACTGTCGGACTCGGAATGGACCCAATTAAAATGGTTTTCTATTGGCTCACACGGAGGGCCAATCAGCTGCCAGCGATAAGAATGAAAGCGGTCGGCGCGAGCGCTGCCCACGGCGCAGTCCTTCGATTACGCTTGTGACGTTGTGTACTGTGCGATCGTTTATAGAGCCCTCTGTTTTTTCTACAATCCTTTAGACCCCTGCTTTGCTCCCGGACTTCGATTTCTCTTAACCTGATAACTAGGCTCTTTCGATTGTGAACTTGATTTGCTTTGTGAACCGGACTTTGTTGAATATGGCTGAAAATTGGACTGTTTGTGTTTTATGCAATCGATCAGTGGTCAACCGAAGACGATTTGAAATAACTCGTGCATTTTTTCAAGAAAATGCCGCTAATGCTCAATACATTATTGATGCTATTGCACCACGCCAAGTAAGTGTTTCATTATAACTATACTATAATTATACGTTTTTTTTATCATTTGTGTGATTGATTTTTTTAGCGTAACATTTTCGTTGATTGATTATTTTTTATACTGACTTTTTAATTGGGAGTTTTCTCTGAATTGACTTTGTCACTCCCGTAGAGTTTTCAACTGATAAGTACTGTTTTTATGAACTAAACTATACAATAGCCTGTAAAAAAATATAATTGATTGATAGTTGTATCGGTCGTTTGGCTTCGTTTGATTTCAGGACAAACCACTGTTACAAACACCAAATAGTATTGTTATATGAGGATCGACACACAGCTTTATTCTTAACATATTCCCTTAACACACGTATTTATAAATGTGCACAACAACAATACGTCATTATTAAGCAATAAACAGCACTTTCTAAGTTTCCGTTAAGAACTGCAGCTGTGTACGTTCTTTTTTTGTTGCTTTATTGTCTAGCACGTGTTAACCTCGACTGTCGGCATCATTAGTAACGAAGATTCTAAGAAATTCGTTCTTTTGTTTGTTGTGATTACCTTGCACATCGGCTGCTAGACTGTCGTTAGGTTGTTGTGCATTGTCTATACTTAAGTTATCATATTCTTAGATGCTCACTTTATTAGTAAAAACATATTATAATAGTAAAATAATGTTGATTTTTCTTCTCTCTATTAAACGACAACTCTCAATAACGCCATAAAATGCGCAATCCCATAAGTGTCGCTATATAGAGTTTACACTGTACATATGGATTATTTTTTTCAGGTTGAATATAATGGTCAAGAATATGTTTGTCGACCATGCTGGCAACGCGCTCAACGTGCTGTGCAGCCCAATCAAAACGCTGCCCCCCACGAATGTATACTGCAAAATGAAGAGTATTCGCGAGTGCCCAGCACTTCAAGCAACTGTATGTTCCTCAGATGCAGAAGAACTACACTTCACCGAATTCCCGAAAATCTAAAGATAACGCTTTTGCTGGATTCCAACCTATATATACCGGAAAGCGCTAGAGTATGCGAAACACATTTAAGATCCAATGACTGGGAAGAGGTCATTGACAGTCCAAATCTCAGACATGATTTTAATAGCACCCATTTCTGTGATATGCTAAATCTCATGAAAGCAGCGGTAACCAGAAGCTCTATTATAGACTTCGAAAACATCGATAATATGGACACCAACGAAATCTACGCTCGACTGGGTCTAAGTAGAGAACATTTTTATGAGATATTGGAACAGACGCCTTCTTTATCTGGATCACAAGCGAAAACCTCTCTGGCCATTTATTTAATGGAGTTGCGAAGTGGCGAAAGCAATGAAAGACTTGCAACTCTCTTTAAAATGAGCAGGAGAACGCTGGAGAGGCACTTAAAAAATGCAAGAGATTGCATAAGTGCGGAATTTGTGCCTAGGCACCTGGGTTTTGACCATATAAATCGAAGAATGGTTACTGAACGCAACCTTCTTATACCAAACGCTTTGTTTGGGAATCCTAACTCGACAATAGAAGAAAGAAAGGCTATAGTAATAATGGACGGAACATATGTTTACATTCAAAAAAGTTCGAACTTTTCATTTCAAAGAGAAAGTTATAGTTTGCACAGGTATTCAAACCTTTTAAAACCTTTTATTATTGTAAGATGTGACGGTTACTTAATAGATGTTAAGGGGCCATATGCAGCTACTGACTCAGATTCTACAATTTTAAAAAGAATGTTATATAACGTTGAAGGTACATTCCATTGGTTTTTTCGCCCTGGCGACGTATTTATTCTCGATCGCGGGTTTAGGGACGCTCTGCCGGATTTGACACGTTTCAACTACTCGGCTTATATGCCCGCTACTAAAGATCGCCGCGCTGATCAGCTCAGCTCACAACGGAACAAGCTAATAAGTCACGACTGGTCACCATATGCCGCTGGGTTGTAGAAGTTATTAATGGTAGATTCAAGCAAGATTTCAAGTTAATGCGGCAAGATTATTTTAATAGAGCTCTAAATCACATGTTCGAAGATTTTAAAATAGCAGCGTCACTGATTAACGCTTTCCAGGAGCCCATAATTGATAATGTACATGCAACAACTTTAGTGAATATAATAAATAATCGCTTGAGTCTTTCAAACCATCTAGCGGACTACGTTGTACGTTATAATATGAATAGACAAAGAGCAACATTTCAAAGCATAAGTGATGGCCAGACGTTCGATGATTTCCCAAATCTTTCAGAAGATGATCTTATTTTGTTTGCACTCGGTACATATCAGATCAAGTTAGCCCGCAGCTATTATGCTGAACACTTAGTACAAGGCTTGTATAATATTGAAGTGTACCGAGAGCAACAGATAAGGGGTCTTAGTGATTATATTGTAGAGCAAGATGTGTGGTTGTTACGTGTTCGAATCCAATCCAGACATGCAAGATCCAGGATTTATTATTCATACATTGTAATCGATCAACAAAAAACCGGACGAGATGCTATCGCTCATTATTATTGTACTTGCCTGAGTGGCAGGCGTACAGTTGGATGCTGCGCACATATTATGTGCGTAGTGTGGTACATAGGATGGGCAAAAAACCAAACGGAAGATATTTTGTTCCAGCATCAGAATTATGTGTCATTATAGAACATGAGTAGGTACAAAAATAGGTGCAATTTAAACTATTTTTTTATTTCTCAGAGTTTTCACTACTATGTTGTCATTTATCTCATTTATTTAATGTGATGCGTCACTAGCTTGGTTTCTATTAGATACCACCAATAAGAGCTAAGCAGTTATTACTAAGTTATTGTTCATGTAATGTGTTGCGTCTTCTTGTGAAGATTCATACAATACTTAGTTTTGTTTTACACTGAATCTCTGTATAAGAATGGGTTAATATGTAAGCATGCTATATTCTCTTGTAACAAATGTGCAATGTTGATGTAGCAATGAGGCATTTAGCCTTAACTATAATAAATTCTTACATATTGTAATCTCATTCTGGGGGATTTAAAAAAAGATATACAAACATGTATTTTGACGAGTATAGCTATGTTACGACTACTATATTTTTCAGTTATGTAATATAAACACAACATTACTTAATAAATATATTTTAAAGTCATATACGTTCGTGTTTTGATTTTACATTTTCATTTTTGCACTGAAAGAAACCTGAATACTTATTAAAACGATACAAAATATTCTAAAACAAAAATTAATTTTACTCACTTCCTATGGGAATCTCAGCGATAAAACTTCTACACAGTAATTGTAGGACTAAACCATATCAGTAAATACCAAAATCATTGTTGGCCGCAAATAGGACACGCTCCATACAATTTTGCCCATTCTCCTTTGACAGATTGGGGTTACTTGATGTGCTGTCGTCTGTACATACCTAGGTCACAGTATTACAATATTTCCTACAGTAGCGCGACGAATGTACTTGCGCAGAGCAACCGAGGGGATCTCGCGGGGGGTCGGGCGGCGCGGGCCGCGTACCGCAAACACGCTTAGTTTGCGGTACCGAGCGCGAAGGGCAGACGCGGGCGTGTTTTCTGTGTAATAATTTTATTATACTTACATATTCTATAATGGTGCGCACAAACTGTTCTGTTTCCAAAATTTCCACTCGTTTGTTGGAAACAATATTTTAGATAGATTATTTGAAATACCTACTAAGTACTGCAGAATTTAAATCACAGCCATGCTCATGTTTTCCTCATTCTTTTCTTATCAGATTGTTCATCCGAATGCGAATACATTACGTAGTTAAATTTTATAATAGACAATTAAGAACATCCAAAAATAAAGTGTCACGTAAATATTTAGCAGTGCAACATATGTGTCCAGTTCATAGGAACTGGACACATATGTTTGGAATATAGATTAATGCATGCAGTGAGATGTCAAAACAGTCCCAATAAAATCATCATTGAGTAAAGACGTTTGTTATTTTTTAAAACACCGTTCCAACATTACGAAGAAAGTGAACCTTAAGTATATAAACATATGGTCAAAATCGAGCCGGATTAATTAGCAAATGGAACGGCTTGCGAACTCGGTGCGCGAATACAATAGAGGACCGCATTCCTTAGATAAGGATTGAAGTTATTTACAAGTAATTAGTGTGTGAAGACTACTTATAAAAACTTTAATAAAAGAAAAAAGTGGTTAAGACATTTAAACGTGAACGTGTTTGTGCGAGTAATAAATACTACGTGGACTATTCATTTTAATTCTGTAAAATGGCGTCACCAACTTCAGAACAGTCTAAATATTTATCTACGTTAGAAGATGTGGCTAGTATGATACAGAAAGCACAAGTTAACATAAAAAAGTGTCCGAAACAGCGATTAACCGCGGGTTATGTTAAAGCGAGAATAAAAACCCTTGAAGAATATTGGGATTCGTTCAAACAAACGCATAGTAGCCTTATGAAGTGTACACCACGAGAACAGCGGGGCGTGTTGCCTTACTTTCTTAATGAAGAATATTATACGTACGAAGAAATGTATCTCTGTTTACAAGCGGATTTAACCGATCTCCTAACGAACTTGGAGTCACAACAGAGATTATTAGAAGCGTCCAACATGTCTACTTCATCACAAGATGGCCAGCTACCGTTTGCTAAGCTACCAAGAATACAGCTACCTTCATTTTCGGGCAGATATGTAGAATGGCCTACGTATAAAGATATATTTACAGCACTCGTACATAACACTTCTATTAGCGATGTGCGTAAGTTGCATTATTTAAAGACTAGTGTTGCCGGAGAGGCAGAGATGTTATTACGACATATTCAAATTACGGAAAGTAACTATGCGACAGCATGGGAATTACTTCAAGGACGTTTCGGTAGCAAAAAGATGATTGTGTCGTCAGTTTTAAAGAAGTTTTGCTGTCAGAAAAAGATAAGCAACCCGTCAGCTACACAAATTAAAGCTTTGCTCGATAATTCTGTAGAATGCATCAACAGTCTCAATAACATGAAAATAAACACCGCCACTTGGGATCCTATCCTAGTATTTATAGTGGCGCAAAAATTGGATTCAGAGACGTTAAAGTGTTGGGAAGAGGAAGCGTACAAGGAGAATAGCGATGAGTTATCTACGCGGGAGGCGTTGGAAAGGTTCCTCGAATCTAAGTTTCGTACGCTCGAGCTAATTGCTCCTATTACTACTACAGTTGCAAAAGAGAAGACACAAGGTCACAAAGCGTATCATGTCGTAGCAAAGGAAACTGAGAACGAGAAAGGTGACTCTGCGCACACTAATAGCAGTTCATCACCTTGTTGTGTATATTCCAAGGGTGACCATTACATCTTTAGTTGTAAAGAGTTCGCAAAACAAACTGTGCAACAACGACGGTAATTTGTGAAAAACAAAAACCTTTGCTTCAACTGCCTAGTACCGAATCACATAGTCTACAAATGTAAACAAAAGAGGAAGTGCCGAGTCTGCGGAAGAAAACATCATTCTCTCTTACATGAAGTAAAAGAAACAACACAAGAGAGTGACATAAAAGAAAGTAACAAACAAAAAGAACAAACAGAGAAGGTGACAAACGCACATTTCTCTAAAAGACAACCTGGTCGTCAAGTGTTATTGGCAACAGCACAAGTACATGTTACATCGAGCGACGGCGAAACACATGTACTTCGGGCATTGATTGACCAAGGCTCAGAGGCTTCATTTGTATCTTCAAGAGTCGTTGAACTCTTGAGATTGAAGAGGACAAGTATCAACGGTGAAGTCTCAGGAGTGGGAGAAGGAAACCTGGTTCCAATAAAACATGTAGTTGACCTGTCAGTTACATCGCAATATAATAGAAAGGATGTTATTCAAGTGAAGGCTTATGTTTTGAAATCACTATCTGCTAGATTACCTTCAAAACACATCGCGATGAACTGGCCAGAACTCCAAAAACCCTGACCCTACATATAACACACCGGGCAAAATTGATGTATTACTCGGTGCAGACATCTTTTGCAAAATTATAGAAAATGGTTTAGTAAGATGTTCTGATGGCATAGTGGCTCAGAAAACACGTTTGGGGTGGATCCTTTCAGGTCAAAGGGAAGCAAAATTAATGAGCGACGAACACAAAATAACAACACTACATGTGACAAGTATGGTATCAGAAGACAATGATTTATTAAGAAAATTCTGGGAAATCGAAATAGGTTTATACAAGAAAAGACAACTACTTACAAAAGAAGAAGAGATGTGTGAAGAGATTTACAAAAATACAACTAAAAGAGTGAACGGAAAATACACAGTGCACTTACCTTTGCGCCAAGGAATAGAAGAGACGCTGAAATTATGTGGAGATACGAAACAACAAGCTATTTATAGATTCAAACAATTGGAGAAGAAATCATAAAATTCTCAGAGTTTAAAGTCAGATTATACTAAAGTAGTTCATGAGTATATGGAAATGGGTCTTTTGAAAAAATCTGACCCAAACGATGACAACAAATCAGTCTATCTTCCTCATCACGCTGTAATACGCGAAGACAAGGATACAACGAAAGTTCGAGTAGTTTACGACGCGTCTGCGAAGGGTTCTAATGGTCATTCTTTGAACGACGCCATGATGATTGGACCGGTACTGCAACCTGATTTACGAAGCTTAATTATCACATGGCGAACACATAGAATATGTGTTGTAGGAGACATAATTAAGATGAATAGAATGATTGATATGACACCAGAGCACACGAATTTACAACGCGTAGTCTGGCGAGATAACCCTGAAGAAAAACTAGAAAGCTTCAACTTGATGACGGTAACCTTTGGTACAGCTGCAGCACCCTATTTAGCTGTACGAACGTTACAACAACTCGCCGATGATGAAGCACTTGACTATCCTAATACAGCACCTGTAATTAAAAATTAATTTTATATGGATGATTTGATGTCGGGAAGTGAAACTGAAGAAAAAACAAAGAAAATGTGTGAGGAAATAAAGGTGATACTAAGTAAAGGAAATTTTAAAATGCAAAAGTGGTCTAGTAATTCGGAAGAAGTATTAAAGTATTTAGAAGAGAGAGATAGTACAAACAGTACGAAGGATGGAATAGAGATAAAGCTAGATAAAGTTATAAAAAATCTGGGATTGACATGGGATAGGAAGGATGATACATTTAAATTCACAATTAACTTACCTGAAGTTCGTTGTCCCGTAACGAAGAGATGTATTCTATCTGATGTAGCACGGCTGTTCGACCCATTTGGATGGCTGTCACCAGTGATCATCAACGCTAAAGTTTTGATACAAAAACTGTGGCTATGCAACTTGGGATGGGATGATGAGCTGCCGTCAGAGTTGATAGATGAGTGGATGAGATATAGAGAAGAATTAATACACCTTCAAAACATTACAATACCACGCTGGTTTAAAACTACACCGATCAATTATACAACCATTGAATTGCATGATTTTGCAGATGCATCTACGCACGCATATGCTGCTGTTACTTACCTTAAGATTATTGAAGACGACACAGTACATATCACAATCATCGCATCTCGAACCAAAGTTGCGCCGTTGAAGCAAATCTCAATTCCTAAATTGGAATTATGCGCCGTAGCATTACTGGCAGAATTAATCAATGATCTGGTAGACCTGTTGAAAATACCTAAAACCAAAATCTTTGCGTGGACTGATTCAATGGTCGTGATGTCGTGGTTGCAATCTCAACCAAGTCGTTGGCGTACATTTGTAGCGAACCGAGTGGCAGACATAACACGGATACTAGACAATGACCGATGGAGACACGTGCAGTCTACCGATAACCCAGCCGATATCGCTACAAGAGGCGTAAAACAAGCGACCTGGCTTCTTTTGACTTATGGTGGACTGGGCCGGTATGGTTAAAACATAAAAATCTTGATCTACAAACATATAATATCCCTCAAACTGAATTAGAATTAAAGGGCTCATCATTTCACACAAAGGAGAAGGGAAATCCTGGGCCCAGCAGTTAACTAGTTGAAATGGGTATTAAAAAAACCGTTATATTTTTCTAAAGGAAATCACAAAATACAGTACCATGTTTCTATCTAGGAAGCGAGAAAAATTAAATTAAGTTGTGAAACTAAATAATCGATAAAGTACATGCCTGAATTCTAAGTAATCGATAGTGTATAAATCGGTAAAATCTCAGAATATCTATGAAAATCGTGTGTCAAATGCTTATCAATCTTTTCGTGGAATCGATTCAAAGCGAATCGAGTTCCTTTAATTTTTCTTCTGTTAGCAACACTGGTCACTCAGTATAGTCTAAAGTAACCTGTGCTGGTCACCGACCGACAGATGACAGGTAGAAAAAAACCGGCACCTATCAAAAAGTAGGTACTCTGTGACCGGCACTCGTTCGTTTTCTTTCGTTGTGAGTGCGCACGTATTTTCCGTTCTTAATCTAAACGTGTCAGGATCTTCAACACGTCGCACATGGAGGCTCTCTACTTGCACTCCATGCGTAAAACCATTATACAACCAAAACCATTCAAAAATATTTCGCAAATAACATCAAACTACAATGTTATAATGTAACCTCACTTTTACTATATTTCATATAACTTGACTCCTGGATAGCCAAATTTCACCAAATTTTCAGTGAGGCCTTGTTATTATATCCACCTACAAATAAAGCTAGTTTGATTGAGTTAACACCTGGGCCCAGGAAACTATGGAGTCTTTCCCTTCTCCTTTAGAAGTCAAACCAATCTGGGAAATTTTTTCCTCAATTTCGAGAATGAAAAGAATATTGGCCTACTGCAGAAGGTTTACAAAAAGAGAAAGGGAAACAAAGGAAGTATATTTAACAGTTAATGAGCTAGACAAAGTGTTAGAGTTATGTATAAAGTATTATCAAGACTTAGTTTATCAGAAGGATATTGAAGATTTACAGAAGCATGGAAGCGTCAAGAAAAGAAGTTCTCTTATCACACTCGCCCCTTTTTTAGATAAAAACGGGATAATAAGAGTGGGAGGAAGGTTGGAAAATGCCTCCATAGCTGAAACTATAAAACACCCGATTATAATACCATGTAATCAGCATATAACTAAGTTATTAATTCAAGAAGCACATCTTAGAACACTACATGGTGGGATACAAACGATGATGGCTTTTGTGAGAACGAGATACTGGGTGATAGGTTTGAAGTCTGCCGTAAGAAAATGTATTCACAACTGTAAGACCTGTATTTTGGATAAAGCGAAGGTAAAAACCCAGTTCATGGGTCAGTTGCCTGCCGTTCGAGTGAATCAACATCGGCCATTTATGAATAGTGGGGTTGATTACGCTGGACCGGTATGGGTAAGGACATCGAGAGGCCGCGGACACCATGCAACAAAGGGCTATATCTGTTTGTTTATATGTATGGCCACTCGCGCGATCCATCTAGAAACGGTCACAGACCTAACCACACAAGCCTTTATAGCCGCATTTTGGAGGTTTGTGGCGCGCCGAGGCCACTGTTCGAACTTATGGAGCGACAATGGCACCAATTTCGTTGGCGCTGCCAAGGAATTGAAGGACATGTTCCGGAAGGGAAAGAATAATATCGCGAAGGAAGCGGCTGAACTTCTAGCTAACGATAATACAATATGGCCCTTCATACCACCAAGGATGCCCACATGTGGAGGCCTATGGGAGGCTCGAGTTCAGTCTGCTAAAAGACACCTTTACAGGATAAATAAGGATACAAAACTGACCTACGAGGAAATGTCTACGCTCTTAGCACAAATCGAGGCGTGTCTCAACTCTCGCCCCCTTTATCAAATGCACAATACTATAATGCCACTTACTCCGGGGCATTTTTTAGTTGGAGAGCCCTTGATTTCGGTTCCTGATACATGCTACGAGAACAAACCTGTCAGTCTTTTAACTGGCTGGCAAATTATTCAGAAAATGACTCAAGACTTCTGGCATGCATGGCGTACAGAGTATCTTAACACGCTCCAACAGAGATACAAGTGGCAAGTGAAGGTTCCAGAGCCTGCTATTGGAGATGTTGTTATTATTAAGGAAGATAATCTGCCCCCTACTAAATGGTTGTTGGGACGCGTGAAACAATTACATCCTGGAAGGGATAATCTCGTAAGAGTGGTAACAGTCCAGACTACGGGGAACAAGGAGTTGAAAAGACCCCTATACAAATTGATACCGCTTCCTAAAGAACCTATAAGTTAGTGAGCTATGGTGGGCGGTTAATGAATGATTAATAATGAAGTGTTGTTGAAGTAATGATAAAATCAAATGTATAACTTAAAATTTACAGTCCATTCTTTGTTCGATTTGCATGACATGTATTAGTATACAATTAAGTATAGATTAAAAACTAACGTTTTGGTGGGCGGTATGTCCAGTTCCTATATTAATGCATGCAGTGAGATGTCAAAACAGTCGCAATAAAATCATCATTGAGTAAAGACGTTTGTTATATTTTAAAACACCGTTCCAACATTACGAAGAAAGTGAACCTTAAGTATATAAACAATGTGTAAATATATATTTATGGATAAATAATTACATTCGATTTAATAATCACAATAATTTTGAATGTACATATGAATAAATGATTACATCATAATAGTAATAATCACAATTGTTTTATTTCCCATTTGGTGACAACCCTAGCATATTTGCATGTGACAACGTAGGTACCTACACTGGCGGCGGCATCGCGCGACATCAAAGGCGTTGCGCTACTGTAGGAAATATCGTAATACTGTGCCTACAATAGGTCATTCATTTAGGTATAGTCGACCTCGTAATTGCATTACCACTTTTGACAAAACTCCTCCCTGTCGTAGGCAGATTGTATGATTTGTTGCAACAAATTGAACCCCCCATGTGTATGGCCGAAATTCAATAGTTTTAGAGATAATTGAAACATTTTTGAAGCGTAAAATGAAAATATTGGTAAGTTATATTAATGTTATTATTCTTAAATCGCACATCATTTTAATTATTTTGTTGAATTAAATACTTTTAATTATGTTCATAACTTAATTAAAGTGCCAGCTGCAATATCAGCTTTTAACCTTTTAACCATCCGACTTTATATCAGTTATCGTGCCCCCAGCGCCCGAAAAAAAAAAACGAAAAATAAATACCGGTGAAACGAGCTGTGATGATGTAATAATAATACAGATTAAACGAGCTGTGTTATTTGGTCGTATATATACGACTCTGGCGGAATGGACACGAAAATATTTGTCGGACTAATCTGACATAAGCGGTTAATAGGTTAATGATACCCATTCAATATGTAGTTTTTTTTTTATTTGGAATAATATCGAAATACCCTTAAAATTCAAATATCTCGAAAACTATTGAATTTCGGCCATACACATCGTCGCTGATCTAACTAAATGACGTAACTGATTCGAAGCATATTTTACAGTACAGTATTACTACTATTGTTATCGTATTGATTTATTCCGGTTTGATCCAGTTTTTCTTTTGTTTTTATTCCTGAAGCATCGTCAGCAACAAATATAATATTATAATATAATAATAATAATAATAAATAATAATATTCCACAACTATCACACAACGCCATCTAGCCCCAAGCTAAGCAGAGCTTGTGTTATGGGTACTAGACAACTGATAAACATACTTATATATTTCTAAATACATACCTACATATTATAGATAAATTACACCCAGACACAGAACAAATGATCGTGCTCATCACACAAACATTTGTCCTGGGTGGGAATCGAACCCACGACCTCCGGCATAGCAGTCAGGGTCACTAACCACTAGACCATCAGGCCTGTCAAATTTGTTTTAATAATAAATATTTTAACAGATACGTCACTTCGTGAGATCTTTGTTTTTATCTTGTTAGGAATGTATGATTGCGATGTAGGGGGAAGGAGGGGTTAAGTAAACAACGCGATGTGTAGTACTCCAAGAGTCAACTGACAACAGACTACCCTTGTTCATTTAATTGGTAACGTATATATACATAGTTCGCATGTGACAATATGCAAATACTAAGACTACGACACAGCATATCTATCTTATCTTAAACTATGTGCTATACGTGACGTGCTAATGTACGTGACTTCACACCACATGATCATTCGACTTGGAAAATGTATCAAGTTACTGTAGTTAGGTCGGCTTAGTCCATAATGTCAGATCAGTCAGATACGTCAGTTAGGTAGATTAGCGACGATATGGGGGGTTCAATTTGTTGCATTTTGGCCTCCTATCAGCTCCTGACGGTTATACGTCGAATTACAACTAACCCTGTAGGTAAGGTTTGTTAATTTTGTATGTAGGACGTAATCTTCGAAATAGGATACGTTTTATATTAAAACACGCGAACTAATCCACGGGCAGATCATAGTTAATATAAAACACGAATACTGAAAAGGATGAAACAAGAAAGTACCTTATAGCTTACAAAAATGTTAGTACAGCGGCATGCGACCACGGGAAGGTATTTTCTTGTTTCATCCTTTTCAGTAGCCGGGTTTTAGTTTTTAAACTTATTTTTTATTTAATTATTTTGGGGATTATTTCAGTAATATTTATATATTTGAAATGTGCTAATTAAGTCCTTTCATTAGATACCCAAGACGGCATGAATAAAAAAAATGCTTTGGATCATGACTTTATGTCCGCTAGAGGGCACTATATTAAATTTACTGTGACCTCACATAGCCTATAACCAGCGGACGATCAAGACGCTTCTAGCGGTACCTCAAACCCTCCTTTTTGCTTCGCTGTAGTCGGGTAAAAATAAATAAACAATGCTTATGTTTCAGATATTACCGTCGAACGCGGTAAACGCATCAGACTAGCGGCGCCCAAGGAGGGCGCGCCCTTTGAGTACAAAGTCTATTACATTTGCAGGGCGAAGTGCGTCCTAAATGAAGTTAATACATAATAAATGCTATTTTGATTCGTGTTTTTTAGTGTAGGTTAATAAACAGTGATAGAACACGCAAAAGTCCATTGATGGCAGTAAAACTGCTATACTTAATTGTTTTTAATACTAACATACATAATAACACTTAATCAATTATAGACAGTCCTAAGCCTGGAAAGTATGAAAGTTCATTGTTTTTCTTTTACTGTTCTGTTTTATCGTAATATACGAGTATTCATAAACGCGATGTAATATTCTCGTAAAGCATGGTGTCAATTAAAAGTCACCGCGCTTGCTTTATTCGCGCCCGCCCGTTTACGCATATAAAAAAGCATGCTATAATAAAGCATATAAAATAGCATGCCTAAAATATAAAGCATATAGCATTAAGCAAGTGATTGCCATAAAGCAACTTTGAACACTACTAGTCACCTTACCCTTACCCCATGGCACACCTCGGACACTCCATACAACGACCGCAAAATAATTACCTATTACTACTACATAACCAAATGACGTTTGTATACGTGCAAATGTGTGCGTGAAATTTAGTAGGGTTGGCTGTCGTGCGTAGCGTAAAAAATGGCGTGGAAAGCGATTTGTGTCGGGGAACCGAACGACGACGACGCTGCACGAACGTGTGCATTATTATGAAGTGACCTTGTAGTTCAATTGTTTATTTATATAAGTAGTCGGTTTCGTAATAAAATAAAAACACTAAAATAGTTTAGTTTAAATGACTTATTTGTAAATGATCGGTTATTAAATCGCATGATATTAAAAATGCGAAATCTTACAAGCAGTTTATACAAATACTGTTGCGCGCCACAATTGATGGCGACATTAGCTACCACTAGCGCCATCTAGTATCGAGTAGCAGAACTAATAGTCGCGACCGTTCTAGAAACTTCGATGCTAGAACTTTCCAGAACTATCGACGTCAGGTCGGTCGGGACCGGTATGTACTCGAACATTCTAGATGTTTCTACGGTAGAAGGTTCTGGAACTATCCGAGGCCTATATAAGGCCGGTGTCGCCGCGACCCGAGATCAGTATTGGATAAGCGATACAAGCGAAAACATCGAAGCGATCTTCAAGTGCGACTAGAGTGATCTGTAGTGCGATTGTGTTGTATAATTGTGTGTGTTTAAAGTTGTAATTAGTGTTTTTAATTAAAGTGTCTATTTTTGGTTATTAAATCGGCAGTTTTTATTGTCACGAACCCCAAGCTCGTAACAATACGAATTGGGAAAAGCATTATAATATCCAACCATCGAGATTAAAACTCAAATAAAACTTTTAAATCGCAAAATTGTGTGTTCGTGTCAGCACTACAGCGCTGCAGTTCGCGAGCGCCCTTGCTAAAGAGTCGGCTCGAAGTGCGGGGTGAGGGGCGGTATCTGATATGAGCGCGGGGAAGGGAGCGTCCTTTCTGTACGTAGTACTATTAAGTGTTCTGTGCCATGGGCACAGAACACTTAATCGAGTCACGAGCTACACACTCAACTGACACGCGTCTTGCGACAGCGACTGCGGAGAAAACAAATGAAAGATATTGTTTAGAGCGTGCCACGAGTCACCGCGACGCGCGGAGCGACGGACGGAAAGAGCGGGCGCGCGCGTGTCTCTTGACGCATGTCACGTCGCAAGTTGCATCGCTCGAGGCCGTAAACCGGGCCTTAAACCACATGAGTAGATAAACGTTATTTACTCATGTGCCTTAAACCTTAAGGTGACCATTACGAGAAGGAATATACATACAAAATGTAACTTCACACTTCACGTTGCAGTATAAAACTGATCAGCATTCTTCACCTCACACACCACGTCCAGTTGAAAACCAGCGGCAGGACTAGTTGTCTGGCATTTTTGTTTTTACAATAAAAACCATACTAAGTAATATACATACAATCATTCTGATGTTTTGTCAGATACAAGCAACATACTAAAGCACTAGTGTTTTAATTTTTAGTCTAAGCTATAGATTTTTTGTAAATTGCAATAAATTAAGTACCAGCGTTGTGTCTTCGCGCTTCTCTTTCTTTTCTGTGCAGTCCGACGGTGACCGCGCTTTAGGTCATGTAGTCGCCTTAACATAGAACATATGCAAATGTATTTCTGTTCCTAGGTCAAAATCAACGGCAACAGTCTGCCTCATACCATGAATCCACAGAGCGACGATTTGACGGGCTACTACATGGTACGTACAACGCTACAAGGTTCTTTAGGCGCGTGGCCAAACTCGTAACTAATGGCGCCATCTTGGTTTGCCAATACAATTTATGTAACAATTTCACAAACTGTGGCGGCGGCATCTACATCGTCATTATGTGAACTACGCATCACATTGACGTCACGCAAAAATCCTGCATCGCGAATGCAGAGTTTACCGCGAGACTAGCAAACAGACGTATACTACGTCCCGACATTAATCGTCGGGCAGCAGCCCACCAGAGCCAACACCCGTCTGATAGGAGGATCCTCCCTTTTCTATGGAGGATGACTGTACACTGTACACTAGGGTGGTCCTTATTCCAAAGAAAAAAAAATTCTTTAATTTCGCGGGGCACCACGTAATTTGATTATATACCATAAGAAACTATTCACTATTTTTTTTTGAATTTTTTAACGCCGGTTGTCACCGATCGGTGTACGAGTAAATCAGTCGGAATGTCATTTAGGGGTAGCTACTCGTACCAAGATTTGAATTTTAAATAAAAACTCAAAAACTGTATTTGTTGGATTCTTTTATTCGTTAATCTTACTTTGATTTCTAGTAGCTTTACTGAGTCCGCTACTTGTAGACGCCATTTCAAGTTGAAACACGTTTCTATGACTTTTACAAATAAAACGCGTGCGCTCTCGTTAATGACTTATTAGAACTGAAGTGCGGGGCGGGCTAATCTAGACGCGTCGGTACAGAAGACGGGTCAAGGGGAGGAGGGGGATAAGGAGCGATTTCACTTGCACGTAAAATTTGATATAAACACTTAAGGTGAATGCGCAGTGATAGACCGCGAAATTTAAATTTTCTTACGTTTTTTGCAATTTGTAGGTCAGTGTCAGGTTGTATCTTGATCAAAATATGATTTGCGACTATAATAGACATGTATTTACAGAATTATAGTCATTAGAATAATTAATATATCCCTTTAAGTTAGATTTCTACCATAAACACCTTTCCATACGAGATTTGTTCTTAACGGTAGAAATCTAACTTAGAAAGATGTATTAATGATTCTGATGATTATAATTCTGTAAATACGTACCTGTTATAGTCGTGAATCAAATTTTGATCAAGATAAAACCTGACACTGACCTGAAAATTGCAAAAAACGTAAGAAAATTTGAATTTCGCGGGCTACAACTGCGCATTCACCTTAAATGAAACTTTAGTGAAACCATCATTTAAACTGTCCTTCAACGCTTTTTGTAAAAACTTTGACAGCTGGTAGCGACCTCTAAATCTTAACAAAAAAAAAATAAATAAAAAAAAACTTATTTCATATTTAGATGTAATGAAATGACAAAGTGGCCCGGAGATAATTCAAAAGTCGAAAAATAAGGACCACCCTACTGTACACCCTATTCCTCATACCTTACGTGATGATCATCATCATCTGCCTAGCCTTTTCCCAACTACGTTGAGGTTGGTTTCCAGTCTAACCAGATGCAGCTGAATACCAATATTTTACACGGACGACTGCCTATCTGACCTCCACAACCCAGTTACTGGGTGACACGAGACTGGTTGTCATACTTTCGGGCTACTGACGACCCGTAACGACTGTCAAAGATCCACGAATGACAGCCGGGGCTTAACGTGCTTTCCGAGGCACGGAGGGATCTTGGTATGTAAAGATGGTCACCCATCCACGGACCTACCGCGGCAAGCGTAGCTTAGCCTAATCGATCGACCCGTGCGGCTGTTATTACTTAGCCACGAGCCCCTCACTAACGTGATGATATTCACTATAATTTGGGTTTCGTAGCCAAACATGAAATTAATTAATTTATTTATTTATTTATCACATGGAAAACCAACAGCTTTACATAAATACACTGGAATAAGAAACATGAAGCCAATTATAGGTTTTCACGGCTAGCTATACAGTAATACAGAAAGAGATCTTATACACGACAAATTATCAATAATATAAGCGCACCAATCATCAAAACGGTATCGCCAAACATGAGGGATAAACTACAATATAATTAAATAAAATAAGTACCAGAACTAAATTAACACTTTAAAAGTTCACCATATACACTAGATACTAAAATAAATTGTAACTAACTTACAATATAAATATATAAAAATAAAAAAAATAAAACAAAGGACACTTAGGCGTCGAAGTATTCATCCGCATTGCTGTCATCCGGAAACGTGCCCAGAAGACTGGCAGCAGTACCCAAAATTTACAGTTTTCTCTATCAATGTTACAGGCAACCCTCTAAATTACTTTATAAAGACCACCTTTTGAAATCAGCAGTTGGTTGTCAACAGGGTGACCCTCGTGGGCCAGTCATTTTTAGTTTGGCAATAAATCCAAATTATTCGACAACTAAATTCTAAATTCAACGTATGGTATTTGGATGACGGAACCCTAGGAGATGATGTAGACACAGTTTTAAAAGATTTACCTACAATTTTTAAAAGAAAAATTCAGTTCCATTGGCCTAGACCTTAACCTTTCAAAATGCGAAATTTATCTTCCCCAAACTACTGACAGACAGACAACCATTGCAAAATTTAATACAATAGCTCCAAATATCAAAATTACGGAAAGAAACTCTTTTCACTTTCTAGGGTCCCCAATTTTTGACGAATCCTTTCCAACGTTCATTGAGGAGAAGATACAAAATTTTAATGACGTCTCGGAAAGACTTTTCAAAATTAATATTCATTCGGCCTTCACACTCTTTCGGTACTGTTGTTTTGGACGAAAATTTACTTATAGCCTTCGCCCCTCTCATCTATGGAAGCATCCACAACTTTTAGAAAAAGTAGACCAAATTATTAGGAACACATTAACTTCCATCCTAAATGTGGCCCTGGACGACCGTGCGTGGCAGCAAACCACACTACCCATTCGCTTGGGCGGTCTCGGCGTCCGCAAAATTTCAAGTATTAGTTTACCAGCCTTCCTCTCTTCGGTCCACAGTACCGATAAATTAACCAGGAACATTTTATCTTCCTCACTGGTCGATTTTGAAGTGCCGTTTTTGACCGATGCGTTGAACGCTTGGAAAATGGCTTGTCCCAATACGGTTTTGCCTGATAACCCGTCTTCCCAGAGACGGTGGGACGTGCCGCTCTGCAGTATTATACGGAATACCCTTGTAAACACGTCACGTAATACTGTTGAGCGTGCCCGTCTGCTGGCTGTGGGAGAATGGGAGTCAGGTTTGTGGCTTCAGGCGCTCCCGTCACCCACCATAGGCACAATGATGGATGACTCATCGTTTCGGCTCGCTACATGTCTCCGCTTGGGCGCACCTTGTGTTGCTCCGCATCGATGTCACTGCGGTGAAGCTGTCGACAGTCTCGGACACCATGGCCTGTCCTGCTGCAGGAGCGCAGGTCGCATAGCACGGCACGCCAGCATCAACGATATTATTCGTCGAGCCCTTGTACCAGCGGTGTTAGAACCAAACGGCTTGGTACGTGATGATGGGAAGAGACCAGACGGCATGACGTTGTTGCCTTGGAAGGTGGGTAGGCCTCTGGTGTGGGACGTAACATGTGTCGATACCCTTGCGCCATCTCATGTTCCTAGCACTGCGGGCTGTGCTGGCGCCGCTGCTGCAGCTGCTGAGACCCTCAAGCGGCGCAAATACTGTAACCTTATGGGCAACTACAGCTTTGAGCCGTTTGGGGTCGAAACGCTCGGGTCATGGGGCCCGAGCGCGCGTCTCCTTTTTAAGGAAATTTCTCGCCGGCTGGTCGATACTTCACGTGACCAGAGGGCTGGGTCGTTCTTTGGCCAAAGAATTAGCATTGCCATTCAACGTGGCAATGCTGCCAGTCTTCTGGGCACGTTTCCGGATGACAGCGATGCGGATGAATACTTCGACGCCTAAGTATCCTTTGTTTTTTTTTTTTATTAATACTTAATAATTAATTTTAAAGAAATCAAGGTTCAGCCTATTGCGTACGCTTGAGCCTTTCGTTGAAAATAAGTCAAAAGAGAACTGCTTGCATAAGTCATTAAAGTCTTTACTCGCTCGCACTAAAAATGAGTTTTGCCTGTAGTTGGAAGAAGATAACGGAATAGCGATAGGTGGATTAAATCTGAGTAATCGCTGGGGAATATTAAAATACAGTTTACGTAGAAGCTGCGGACAATCGAGTAGGCCACTTGCAAAGTCCGCTATGTTAAAAGAATAATAATTTTGGGAAATCGAATAAAACCTCTAAAGTTAAAATGGAGTTATTAATATTCATATTACAACATATTTCTGAAAAATATTGTCACAGAGAATTAATTTCTTATAGTAAATAAAATCCCAATACCGTAGTTATCTTTTTATTAGTATTTAAAAATTAAACATAACCACTTTTGCAAAAGTATTTTTAACATAAACAGTTTTGCAATACTATGAAATTAACATGAAGAGTTTTGAAACAGTACCAAAATTAAATCCTAAACCTAAATAATCATCTTACAATAATATTATACTCTTATTTCTGTTTCTTCATCCATTAATGTTTCCTCAGTATCGGTATCTTCGTCTAAAGCAGCTTTAGTTTGGTTTTCTTGAAGAAATATATAATATTTTAGACTATCGACCTTAGCCAAATCCTATCCAAAATGTTTAATTAGTAGGTTTTTATCATCATTTAATTTTGCTGGATTTACAAGAACGCCTAAATTGATCAAAGGAGGTTCTATCTGTTCAAACGATTTACCTCTTTTACAAACATTGCCGTAATTCACCATCTCCGATACATAATGCGGTTCCCCGATTTTGCCATTCCTGTCTTTTCTCAAAAAAAAAAACCTTTTGGAGGCATTAAATTGAAAATGCCAAGATCCAGGCAATTTCAGTACGTCTTTGGTGTTTGATTTCCAATCATAAAAATTTAAATCTGCCAAGTCTCAGCGTAGTACCGTATTTTTGGAAAATATCAAAATAGGTCTCTGATTCTGCAATGACTTCTAGAGGCCGTGTAGCCCTTTCAACATTTCCAAAAATACGGTCAGAGCCCTGATTCACAAACATACGACAGGCTATCGTATCGAAAACCTGACATTTCGATAACCTGATTTGACTTCCCCTCAACAGCAAATAGCTGTTGGAAGAATAGCGGGCGTCTATTTGATTTAAACTGACAAAATTATCGGGTTTTGGACTTGTGAACAGCGTTGAGAAGACTCCTAAGATACCTAACAATGATTAATGTTCGATACGATACGGAAGCATATCTAGTGTTTGTGAATAAGGGGGCAGGAGGCAAAAACGAATGCCCTACAACTGGAAATATTATTGTAATTCTTTTTATACTAGATACTTAGTGACAATGATAGTCAAGATGACGGCGTTTGCACGAGTCACTGCGTAATATGGCGAGTTTTGAAAGTTAATTGTAACTTAGAGTTTTTTGAAAGTTAACTGTCAATCAATATAGCAAGTTTTGCAGGAGTACTGAATATTTAACCTAAATTTATGCGTAACATACGGAGTTTTGGTCGAGATTGATAGTTGCTTATGAAAGCATTTTAAACAACAAATAAAATGGCCGCACTATCTGATTTTCTAATTTTTTTTAACTTAGCGGAGTTTGCAAGTGGACTACTCAATCCACCTCATTGGATACAATTTTAAGCAAAAAATGTACAGTCTGCTAATCGACGACGGTTAATAAGTGGTTGTAGGTGAAATTTCCTGCAAAGATCCAAATAGTCACAACTGTGATATGGTAACCGCAAACGATAACACAGAAACCTTACAAATCTTTTCTGCACACCCTCTATGCGATCAATGGTCACGCCATAACGCGGGTTCCAAAGGAGATGGTAAATCCTGGGCCCAGCAGTTAACTAGTTGAAATGGGTATTAAAAAAACCGTTATATTTTTTTAAAGGAAATCACAAAATACAGTACCATGTTTCTATCTAGGAAGCGAGAAAAATTAAATTGTGAAACTAAATAATCGATAAAGTACATGCCTGAATTCTAAGTAATCGATAGTGAATAAATCGGTAAAATCTCAGAATATGTCTGAAAATCGAGTGACAAATGCTTATCAATCTTTTTGTGGAATCGATTCAAAGCGAATCGAGTTCCTTTAATTTTTCTTCTGTTAGCAACACTGGTCACTCAGTATAGTCTAAAGTAATCTGTGCTGGTCACTGACTGACAGATGACAGGTAGAAAAAAACCAGCACCTATCAAAAACTGATAGACTGAGACATATATAATTGTACCATGGACTGAGACACTCGTTCGTTTTCTTTCGTTGTGAGTGCGCACGTATTTTCCGTTCTCAATCTACTCGTAAACGTGTCAGGATCTTCAACACGTCGCACATGGAGGCTCTCTACTTGCACTCCATGCGTAAAACCATTATACAACCAAAACCGTTCAAAAATATTTTGCAAATAACATCAAAAAACTACCATGTTATACGAGTAATGTAACCTCACTTTTACTATATTTCATATAACTTGATTCCTGGATACCCAAATTTCACCAAATTTTCAGTGAGGCCTTTTTATTATATCCACTTACAAATAAAGCTAGTTTGATTGAGTTAACACCTGGGCCCAGGAAACTATGGAGTAAATTTCACCAAATTTTCAGTGAGGCCTTTTTATTATATCCACTTACAAATAAAGCTAGTTTGATTGAGTTAACACCTGGGCCCAGGAAACTATGGAGTCTTTCCCTTCTCCTTTGAGAAGCATATTCTAAGTGACTGCTCACAAATGAGCAATACAATATCTTAATAGTTTTCACTTTCTTAAAACACGCTGCCAGTCTCATTACAAAACCCAATGCTCTGGATGCTTTACTCACTATTTGCTCCACGTGAACATTAAACTGAAGTTTACAGTCATGGTATACGCCCAGGTCACGAACTCCGTCACACCTCTGTAGCGGCTGTCCTTTCAGGCAGGTATGAAGTGGAAAGCGTAATAGCAACACGTCTTCGATTTATTGATCGAAGCAACACTTATAGCAAGAAAAGGCAACTTTTATTAATTTACTAGCAGCGCCCCAAGGTTTCACCCGCGTAAATAGGTATCGATCCCGTAGGAATATCAGGATAAAAAGTATTTTATGTATTAATTCTGGTTATAAACTACCTGTGTGCCAAATTTCATCCAAATCCGTTCAGTTCTTTTTGTGTGATTGAGTAACAAACATCCAAACATCTTTACAAGCTTTCACATTTATAATATTACTAGCTGCGCCCCGCGATTTCACCCGCGTAAGTGTCGATCCCGTGGGAATATCGGGATAAAAAGTAGCCTGTATGTTAATCCAGGGTGTCAGCTACCTCCATACAAAATTTTATCAAAATTGGTCCAGTCGTTTGAGCGTGAAGAAGTAACAAACATACATGATGTTACGGAAAGGGTATATCAATACAAACGGGTTGAAGAGTGTATCTGGTCTAGAATCAGCTCAAAAGCATTAACTTTGAAAATGCTTAATATTTTTTTATTTCGACATCACGGCGCTGCACTGGCGCGCGGCGGCGTGATGTGCGTGTACCTACTAGGCGCACAGACACACTACAGATAATGGATAATGACCCTCGTAGTGCGGTGACACGTTTGTTATGATTTCAATTTAATAAACTATGGAGAAAAAAAATATTAAGCATTTTCAAAGTTACTGCTTTTGAGCTGAAATTTGTACAGAGATTCTAGACCAGATACACTCTTCAACCCGTTTGTATTGATATACCCTTTCCGTTACACCCTGTATAAGTAAACACACTCACTCACAAACTTTCGCCTTTATAATATTAGTGTGATAGTAAGATTTTAAATCAAATTTCGATAGGTAATCAAAGAATTTTTTTTCAGCTCATTGAGGGCACTTCGTCTGGTGTGACGATCGGCATTAAGGCGTACAGTTCGATGTATGAGGGCGTGTACCAAGGCTATTTCATGATAGGCGATCATACCATCATTAAAAATTTAATGGAAATACGGTATGTATGTCGTAGCCATATCGTAGATTTGCTCACTTCATGAAATGCTCGAGAATTTCATGAAATGGTCGCATTTCATAAAATGTATCACTGTCTATTGGCCACATCATGATGTGGTCTGGCCAGATCAATGATTACTCAACGTTTGACGATATGAACAGTTAAACGCACGACTACTTCATGATGTGGCCAAACATTAGTGATCATATCGTAAAATAATTAGAACATCCGCCGGTAGAGGCGTTGATGTCGGTTTCCTCTGTGGGTTCTCTATCCACTTGCATAAAATTTTAAGACCTAATATAACTTGGCATACTTTTGTTTCTTCTAATTATATTTTCGCTTAACAGCTTACGCATAATTTCTCTAATCATAATAATGATTAAGCATAATATTCTAAAGCATTTAGCATGCTCGTTTTATTTCTAACGACGTTAGGTCGACGGAGCCCTCGCTGCACGGGGCTACTTTTTCTGTCTTCAGCGTTTAAAGGAACCTAACCAAATCGAACCTCGGGGTGCTCCTAACGTCGTTTAGTATTATGCATGTAATTATTATCAATATTCTAGAAAAACTACTATTTTTTACTTTCCTTATATTCGAAATGAAAAGTAGAGTGTTTAACACGGGTGAAAGTCATCAATTCCTATTCGGATTATAGCCTAAACACCTCGTATAGGAATTGATTCCTTTCGACCCTTGTATAACAATCTATTATTTATTCGTGGAATAAAATTGACGTCTGACAGTTTTTGTATGGAAGAATTGTTAAAATGATACCTCCGATAAGCGATAGGCGTCAAATCAAGCCCTAAATGTTAGAACCTCCGTAAAATGTGCTACAGTTGTTACTCATTGCAGGTACGAGGAGAGCATGTCGTTGGGGATAGAATATACAACGGCGACATCCCTTGACATTGTGGAGCAGGAAGTGGTGCCGGAAGAGAAACCGGTGCCGGAAGTGAAACTAGTGCCGGAAGAGAAACTGGTGCCGGAAGAGAAACTGGTGCCGGAAGAGAAACTGGTGCCGGAAGAGAAATTGGTGCCGGAAGAGAAACTGATGTCGGATGATGATCTGCCGCAAGAGGCACAGGGGTCCGAGACGGATTACTACGGCGATTACCACGTATCGCCAGACGACATGAAACATCAGCCTCCTGGGACTCGCCGTAGTGGAGGGGAAACGAAACAATGTAATAGAATTACGAGAATTTAACACTTTATTATTTCATAAAAAGGAATTGTTTGTCTTAGCATTGGCGTGGGCCCCTCCGTGCCTCGGAAAGCACGTAAGGGGCCGTCTCCACGAGCGAGAGAATCGCGGCGATAGTCTCGCCGTGCCATCAAATTTTCACCGCGATGATATCGCCGTGTGGAGACACGTTCTAAGAGAGTGTATAGAAATACGTGGCACGACGATAATATCGCCGCAATTCTCTCGCTCGTGGAGACGGCCCCTAAGCCGTAGATCCCGGCTGTCATTCGTGGATCTTTGACAGTCGCTACGGGTCGTCAGAAGCGCGAAAGTCTGACAATCCGTCTTACCAAGGGTATTGTATTACCCAGTAACTGGGTGGTGGATCTGGATTTCAGATACGCAGTCGCTCTATGTAAAATACTGGTATTCAGCTGCATCCGGTTAGACTGGAAGCTGACCCCAACGTAATTGGGAAAAGGTTAGGCAGATGATGATGAGTACAGGCATGTGATAAGGAGGAATGAAACGCATGAAACTAAAAAAGTGATGAATGTAAATCACGCTAATCACACTATCACACTAATATTATAAAGGCGAAAGTTTGTGTTGTGAGTGTGTGTGTTTTGTGTTTATATGTTTGTTACTTCTTCACGCTCAAACGGCTGGACCAATTTTGATAAAATGTTGTATGGAGGTAGCTGAGACCCTGGATTAACATATAGGCTACTTTTTATCCCGATATTCTCACGGGATCGAAATTTACGCGGGTGAAACCGTGGGGCGCAGCTTGTACTAAATATTGATGGAAGGAGATGGAGAGGAATTCCTACCAAACAAAAGATAATAATAATATAATAATGAAAGAAAACGGAGTGATAGTGACGGTTGACAGGCGACAATGGAAGAAAAAAAAAACGTGTCGCGCCGACCCCAAGTAACATGGATCAAGGACAGTATGAAGAAAAATCTTTAAAACGACGAGACAAAAGTGTATAAACAATTTCTGAAGCAAAATTTGGATAGATTTCGAAAAAAATTGGCGCAGGTTCACTAAACTGTTCGTTTACACAATTCAGTTTTCTTGATGTTGAAATCGGTGAATGTTTATTACAACGTTTCAGTCATTAAAAGTACAAGATTCATTGCTTGCTGGATTTGCATGACCAATTTTTGCATCAAGCGAGCATCCCTTCCGCAGCAAACGTCGCGTCGTGCAGATAGACAGTAAATAACTTGGATGTAAGTCAAAGCAATCGTGCGTCGCGTATTGTCTACGTCCAGCACCGCTGCTTTGAGCGGACATACAGCTGAGTTGTATCGTGATTATGAGGCTTCAAATTCTAATATTATATTATTCTTATATTCTTATTTTTTATTGTTATTCTATTCTATTATTTTCTTGTGTTTTTGCCAATATTTCGCACAATAAGTGAGTAAAACCTGAAAATTTTAATTTTCGAGAAAATTGGTCATCTTCGAAGTGCCATAGCTTGGCTCTTATGGGGATAATAGAGCTGGGATTAGGCTCAAATTGTAGGTAATTTAATACAGTTTATAAGTATATAAAACATTATTCGCAAAAAAATAAAATGCACAGTTTTGGCTCTGGAGAGCAAATAGTGAAAAAACTCCCAAAATTTCGAAGTTTTTCTCAATTTTCTCGGTTTCCACAGGTTTTTCGAAGTTGAAAATTTGAATTCACACTACCCTAACAGATCCATACAATATACCAAAAATGCAGAACTACATCACGCTTTGCGAATTTATAAATTAAACAAACTTGTTTTATAATAAAACTTTAAGATTATATTGGTTACAAATCGTCTGTCGTTAATTCACTGGATGTTAGACAGGAATACACTTTTATTATAGTTAGGTGTCGTGCGCGTGACCGTTGTTTGCGGAGTGTCGGTCGGCGCGGCGCACAGTGGAACGAATGTATGGGAGCGGTTGGACGTAGACATGTCCGAAAAAAAAGAGTAAAATTATGCCAAACTAATGATGCCATCTTATTCGATTACTTAATGCCTTCATAACTTGTGGTGATGAATTTCTTCATAACTCCCATATTTCGGGAGTAATTTGAGAAAATGTGAAATTTTACTATGAAAATGAGTGTATCGAGCTCTCTCCCTCCTGATTCCGGGCTTGTTTCAAGTAGCGGTCTCTAATATCGTAATGCTATTACTAAGAGCTATATTTAATACTAAGACACATAGTGCGCCAAATGTGCACTTTCTGGGATAAAAGGAAATGAAAATTTAAAAAAAAAAAACGTTTTTTCCCCATTTGTATTTACTTTAAACCGCAGACAGACTTATTAAGAGGTCTATAAATATATTATATATATACAGAAATATATATTAACAAAAATATTCACAAGAACTGATGAGAGTATGACTTTTAAGTAAGTTGATAATAAATTACCTAGTTTCATTAAAAGTACAATAAATAATTAAGATGTAAGCTCTAATTTACTAAGTTACACATTTTAAAACAATAACATCATTTAATTATCTTCGTCATCATCATCATCATCAATTAATTCAAATTCAGAATCGATGTCCGCTAAATCATTTATGTTAACAAATTCGATATCACTTTTCTCAGAATCCGTAAGCTCATAAAATTCCTTAAAAGAAGATTTTTTTACAAACTTATTTCCTTTTGGACGGATACCTGTAACAAGTGGATCAGAAGACAGTAAAAGATTGTGCATAATATCTTCATTGCATGAGATACTGCTATGCTTTCGAGAATGCCCCTCTCTATATTTTCTAAAATCTTTATTTCTAGCCTCAGATGCCTCTTCGGATAGAAAACCAATGGGCACAATTGACATGTTCTGAACTATGTCTGGCCCATGCATTAAAATTTTATGAAGTGAAGAAGGCATATAATACCATGGGTATAACTCCACGTAAAGCTTAGCAGTATCAAAGCAGAACTCTCGGAATTTAGTTACGTTGATCTTCTCTCCTGATGAAATACACTGCAAGATCACACAGATTTTTCTTAAAAGCATAGCATCTATTCCGGTCAGTTCAGCAGATTTAGTGTAGTTTTCAAAAAATCTCCTTGCCGAGTTGCCATTGTTGGTGGATCCACTGCCTTGTTTCACAACATCGAGAAGTAAGCCCGTTTCTCTTCTTACAGCCTCTTGAACTCTTTTCTTCCTGTCATCAACTTGCCTTTTTGCTATATCACCCCTTACTTGCCATGATTTTATGTCTAATTTGTAGGAAATGTGTAATAAGCATTCCATTGAGCGAATCCAAGCGTGAAGGGTGCTTAAGCCATATTTATACATGTCCTCGTTTGCGTGTTTATCTTTGATTAACTCTAAATTATTCATTTCTTTAGGACAAGCCTTGCATATGTCACACACTGAAGCTGCTGTATTGGATATAATGGAATGAATTTTACCATCAATCATTGTCAACAGCAGTTGGTGTTTGACACTAATTCCATCAGTGATGGTGGATGGAGTTAAGGCTTCAATCTCTGCTTCGATTTCAGCCATCTCTCTCTGCACATTTTCTTTGGTTTCCTTTATAAACTTAAACAATATTGGCCGGCAAAATGAAGTGGAAGATGGTCGCTCGTTTTCCCAAATTGTTACACCTTTTGAGACGAGCCGCAGTGGTACAAGACTAATCATAAAATTACTAGCAAGATCGATTTGCTCATCTTCACTCGTCCTTTGATGATAAATGCTTTGGCTAGATGATCCGTCAAAACCCCATTTGCTGGTCAATACGAGCTGTTGATTGGGATCAACAGGGGTTTCTAACGACCTAATAAGTCTTCTTGAGGTTAAATCCATCAAGGCTTGTAATTTGATTTTTGCAGAGCTCTCTGTAACTGTGAGATCTTCTTTGGCCGGATAGCACTTAATTTTTTCTTTAACCAACATGTAGTAACTCGGGTATTGAAGAGCTCCTTCTTGAGTGTTGAAATCCCGAAGAGTGTTATAGCGCCATTTCGATAAGTTCATCGATACATAAAGAGCCAATGCCTTCAAAGGGGATATTTCCCGTACCTGAATTGATTTACCTTCAATGAAGGCTTTGATTTTTGAGGCCTCTTCTGGATTCTCCGTCAAGTATTTCATAACATAAGCTGTATCGCTTTGTCCTGCCTTTTGAAGCGCCCCTTTCGGCCGAAAACATAATTTCAGCGCTGCTACTGCTGCATGAAAGACTATCTTCAGTGCGTCTTCTTTTTTGCCGGTTACTAAGGTCCTCAAAAGATTTACGAGGACTAGGATGTGTACAAGTTGAAGCATCAGATTTAGCAGGAGAAATTATGGGCTCGATGACGTCACTTATATTTTCTGTAGAAGGTTCCATATTTTCATTCTGTAATTCCGGCCATTGAATTGCAGCCTGTAGCCAAATCTCATGTTTCTTCCGAAACTTATCTGTGCTTCTTCCAGACTGTGTCCATTTTGCATAAATGCGGTAGCAAAATCGACGACACCAGTCTTTTAAACTTGTTTCAGCACTTTCACATAACTGAACACAACTGTTATCTTTTAAAACACTGAACAAATAGTTAAAGTCGCGTAAATCTTTATGTGCGCGTGCGCATAAAGCAACGTGAATATCAAGATTTGTATTAAAATTTGGAAAATACATTGCGAGATTAGCTTGGATACAACGAGGTGTAAATCAACACTGATTTTAAAGTTACTAATAGTGACCTATTTATATAAAATCCAGGTATCCCAGGTATCCTTTGTTAAATATTGCAAGGTAATTAGTTATTGTGATAATTAGTAAATGATGCATGCTAAATTAGTGTATTAAGAGCCATTTAGTAATTAAATAATAGCAATGTTCTTATCAGTAATCATTAGTGCATCAGTTTTATATGTAAACCTTAAGTCCCTAATTATATATCCTAATTAGCTTATATCTTCTCTAATTGGCTGCTCAGAAATGTTATTGTAATAAGGTAAACCTTTAGAAAAACGGTTTTAATCAACAAAATAAACAAAAAATAAAAAAATTGTGTTATAAAATAAACATCACTCTTTATCCCAGAAAGTGCACATTTGGCGCACTATGTGTCTTAGTATTAAATATAGCTCTTAGTATAAGCATTATGATATTAGAGACCGCTACTTGAAACAAGCCCGGAATCAGGAGGGAGAGAGCTCGATACACTCATTTTCATAGTAAAATTTCACATTTTCTCAAATTACTCCCGAAATATGGGAGTTATGAAGAAATTCATCACCACAAGTTATGAAGGCATTAAGTAATCGAATAAGATGGCATCATTAGTTTGGCATAATTTTACTCTTTTTTTTCGGACATGTCTACGTCCAACCGCTCCCATACATTCGTTCCACTGTGCGGCGCGCGGCGTGGGCTGCGCTCGCGTTGCCGCCCCTCGTCCCTCTCTTCCCCCTCGCTCGCGCTAGTGTCAGGGGCGCGTACATCCTCCCGGGCTTTGAAAGTCTAGCTTTCAAGTTTCTGCTTATTTTTCGGCGGCATCCTTTGTATTAACGGTGGCCGGGAGTATGCACACTTTATTGACTGCCCTCCTTAGCGTGCCCTTTGTTGTATATACGTCGGCAACTTTGCTGATTCCATCTTTCCCAGGATATAAATGGGTGATGCGGCCAAGTTTCCATTGTAGTGGGGGAAGATTTTCTTCTTTGAGGATCACTAGATCGCCCACACGAAGCTCGTGTTGCCTCGTTTTCCACTTGGTGCGTTGTTGAAGTTCGGCAACAAACTCTCGGCGCCATCTCTCCCAGAATTGTTGTCTCAGCTGCTCAATATACTGATATCGATTAGGGTGTTTGCAGGTGATAGGCAACGATGGTACCGAGGCGAGAGGTCGCCCTATAGGAAAGTGCCCCGGGGTAAGCGGAGAGAGATCGGTAGGATCGGATGAAAGAGGAGTAAGGGGACGAGAATTTAAAATCGCTTCTATTTGTGAGAATAATGTCGCGAGCTCCTCGAATGTCAGGGAAGCATTACCCGCTACACGTTTAAAATGGTGCTTTGCGGATTTAACGCCTGCCTCCCATATACCTCCAAAGTTAGGTGAGTATGCGGAGCTAAACACGAACTTTATGCCTTCATTATTGGCGTAATTAATAGCTGACTCACGACTGGACCTGAGTATTCTACTTGTCTCATTGTTCGCACCCCCAAAATTGGTACCATTATCCCAATAAATAACAGGTTTACCTCTCCGAGAGACAAACCTTCGCAAAGACAAAATGAAAGCATCAGTGCTCATATCGCTGACTAACTCTAAATGAATCGCTTTGGACGAGAGGCATACAAACAAACACAGGTAGCGTTTTGAAATACGATTGCCTTTACAATTCAAACTGACTTAACTAATATTTGCAAAGAATAATCTAAAATCAAAATCAAAAGTCATTTATTCAAACTAGGAGCACTTTTCGAACGTCAAAATTACAAAAGACAGTCCCCCAAAACGCCCGCCCTTCGCCATTTCCTAGTGCTTTCGCTGGGGAGAAGAAGTGGCGGAACAAACTCTCCAGCAGCACAGCTGTCTGTTCAGTTAGAAAATAATTAATTTTATACAATACTAAGTATGCAAAGTAATTAACATTACAGGACACAGAACCTTAAATTAAATTATTTGCCATAGGTTAACTAGCCATGCCAATAAACCAACAAATACAATAAACACTATACGTACTCAAGCAAAAAAAAATTAAAAATATAACCAAAAAAAAAAACTCACTGACCAAATAAAAGCCTCCAGGTATAAAGGGCGTGACAGCTTACATATATATGCAATGCTGGGTTCTGTTTACATAGCTGTCACTTGAAGTCACAAATGATAAACTAGGACCATCGAAGTAAAATAAATAAACAAGTTACTACTACTAATAACAACAATAAAACCATGGTCAGCAAGACGGACAATCACCACAAGCAGCACCCGTTCACGAGCATAACGCAAAGATCAGCCATTACCCCCCTCGCCATATCTGAGGAATCTAATTCCTTAATATCGAAGGGTCCATTAATTTTAGTGTCTTTATTTTTGCAGTAGTTTATGAAACGTTGTACATATACAAATATCCTCTTTAATCTCAAATTCAAATCAAATCAAATTTCAAATTGAATTAATTTGTTTGTTACAACAACATGACATTCGATGGTGTGCGAGTGTCTAACTTCAGGTAAGATGTTAGGGATTTGTGTGTGTGTTTGTGTAGGCCAACAAGATGGGTCATTAGCGAGGAACGAAGGCCCTTCCCACCAGAGGAGACAGGACTGCAAGTGCTTAGGAGTCACGCTTCTAGATGCAATATCTGCAGGGTTTTGATCTGTGGGAACATAACAGAAGGTGAATCCTATTGCAAGTTGATTAATTTCATTCGCTCGGTTACACACAAATATTTTAAGATCCCTGGGTGGGGTGTTCACCCACCCTAGCACAACCTTTGAATCAGTCCATATAAATTTACGATTGATATTACAATTTAATGACTCTAATACCTTTGAACATCAACGTGCACCTAATAAGAAGCCACATAACTCCAATCGGGGTATAGTAGTTGGGTTCATTGGTGCAACTCGTGCCTTAGCACACAGCAACCTGACTGTAACTTTCTGATAATGATGTACAGAACGCAGGTAAATACAAGCTGCGTAGGCTTGTTGAGAGGCATCCACAAAACAATGTAATTCTATATTACTGGGTGTATCACACAGAACTCGCCTTGTAATACGAATGTTAGTTAAATTAGAAAATTCCTAAGAGGTTAGCCCATTTTTTACAAAACTGAGCTGGTACTGGATCATCCCAGTCTAGCTTAGAGGACCATAATTGTTGAAGTAAAATCTTAGCTACTATAGTGCAGGGACACAATAATCCTAAAGGATCAAAAACCTTGGAGACAGTAGAAATTATTGACCTTTTAGTAATATGAGCAGAAGGCTCTAGGTCGCATATCAGCCTTGGGACACCAATTGAGACCTAATACACTGGATTCTTTATTGAAATCCACAGGTTTTGAAGAATCACATTCATCATCAAATAATTGAGGGCAATTTGTGCGAAATTTCCTTAGGGGTAGACATGCAGAATTAAGTGTGTTTATTACAACTTCATGATATACAACATTATTTTTAGTATATGCGAAACCTGAATATAGTTTGTTCAGAATAAGTAACTGAATCGATTCCAATAATTTTTACCCCATGTTATATTTTGGCCCAAAAATATTTAAAAAAGGTTAAAAGTTGGACACCCCGAGGAGCGACTAAGTAGGTAGTTATCTACCATACGCGCACAATGGCGCGGCGCAGGCGCACAGCGAGCGGGGCGACCGGGGCGGGGGTGCAGCAACCCCTTCAGTCGCCCGGGTACTACAGGTTGGCGCGCACGTGTCGCGTGGGTCCAACTGCATAATCGCGAGCGCGCGGCCGCCGCGGGCCTTACAGTTGTGTTTCGGTTGATCGTGTACTTACCTATCGTATGTAAAAAGTGTCGTGTAACCATGACTTTCTCATACACAAACGTCCAGTACACAGAAACAACGATAACAGTGATAACGTATCCCTGGCAGTGCGGCGGTACGAGGAGAAATCAGAGTATCGTGGAACACAATGCTTTGCCGTGATGATTAACATTTTTAAACACGCCAAGATGGTTAATTGTAGAAAGTTATTATTTGTACCTACAGCCTGCTGTGGTTAAGTAATGCGATGTTTAACACTTTTCATCCACTTTGAACTTTAAGTGGTTGACATAAGGTGCAACAAATCGCATTGACTACATTGTATCACTTACGGCTTACGAATAAGTAATTACTTATTCGTAGCTTACGGCTGCATTTATTTACGAATAAAGTACATTATAATAACTACCTACACTTGACCATTACAACAGTCCAAAGCCTGCAAGTGTGATGGAAAATGTTATCACCAGTTAATTACAATACAATCGCCGCGCGGTACGTTTAGGCACGCGGTGAGGGTGAGCATGTTTTCGTACGGACAAACAGGTAACATAACAAGCTTACCTATAACTTTGTGATTATTCATGATACAGTTTTGAAATTTTGTACATAGATTCTTTACATAAAAATACTAGACACGTGTTTCGGGTTTCGCATATACTAAAAATAATGTTGTATATGTTTTAGCCCTTCTATAGTTTCTGACACTGTGTTTAAGTCATCTGCATAAAAATCGTTTCGGATTACACGCGCAATAGACTCATCCCTACACTCATATGCCAATTGTAAGAGGCATCGCGTACTTAGAAATGGTGCAGAGGCAGTGCCATACGCGTATTGAGTTGTAAAAAACTATCGATTGAGACTTATCATCACGCCAGAGAATGAGCTGCAGATGGCGCTGCTGTTGCCCGACTTCAATTTGCCGGTACATTTTCTCGATGTCGGCTGTGAGAATGCGCTGTTTGGCTAAGTTAGTTATTTCTACCTTGAGCTCTGCTTCATTCATTTTGATAGATTATTAATATAATAGTCACCAATAACACAGGCAAACAAACAATGAAACAATAAATATGCACTCAAACCCGTTTAGAAGAGCAGAGAAGCTCAGGTCCAGTCGCTCGCGCTGGTGCAGTAGCACGACGCAGTACTCAGGGCAGCTCGCGCCGAGCAGACAGCTTAGGCCAGCAGCGCGAAGGTGGTGGCGCACGCGACGGAACCGGGCGGGCGGTGGCTATACCGAGACCGATGCGCTCCACTTCACGGAGGTACGCTGGAATAGTCGGCATATATGGTATTGAAATAACAGCTAACGTTGTCTTTGCAGTAGGTAGTTACAGGTATTGAATAGGTTATAGGCACCCTATGTGCTGAATTAATAAAATATAGAACGAAGTTAGGCAGGCTAGCCAGTAGGTGAAATGCGTGCATAAAGCGTGGGCAGTGGGCACGTGCTCTTATTATAAGCTAGATTAGATAATTAAATCTAACGCTGAGATGCACGTGCTTGTATTTTGTACCTAAACACCATTGGAAGCTAGCTTAGACAATAAACCCAACACTCGATTAGCAAGTCGGCCATTACACACAATGCGAGAACATTGTTCATTGTTCCTCTCAACCAAAGCACCTGCCATCTAATCTCTTCACCACCCTTGGTTGACTGGTAGAGAATGCCTAAGGCATTAAGTCCGCCTTTGTACCTTTTTGTGCGAAAAGTTTAAATAAATAAATAAATAAATAAAGGGATCGAGAGAATTGGTTAGGTAAGATAGGCATGAAAAGGTTAGGAACAGGGCATACTCTCCTTGGGCTAGACCTCCGGTTCACGATGTCCTCAAAGGCCCCCGAAGTAGCAACAATCCTTTTCTTCACTCGACCGCGAGGCTCGTCAAACCCGAAGCTCAGGTCCAGTCGCAGTAGACAGCTTAGGCCAGCAGTGCGCACGTGGCGGCACACGCGACGGAACCAGGTGGACGGCGGCGAGACCGATGCACTCCACTTCACGGAGGTACGTCTCCTTGGGCTAGACCTCCGGTTCACGATGTCACCAGAGGCTCCCGAAGCAGCAACAAGCAGCTTATTTTTCTCTCGACCGCGGCGGCTCACTGGGTAGGTATCGGTAAATGGCGGCTGCCACGCGTGACGTCCGCAAACTCGACGCGTTTTTCTTGATTTTGTGATACGAATAGAGACGTTTATGTCCTGTCACGGTCGCCACTTTTGTTTATAAATTAAACAAACTTGTACACACACACACACACACACACACCTACACATTAATTAGCCGTAGTTCATTATAGGATCACAATGTTATCACATATAGATAAAGGATTTTTTGTACACGAAGTTACAGTAGAATACTGACTCCTAAGTCACAGGGTCCCCCCTAGTTTAGGAGGCAGGGTTCTCACTATTTAAGCAACCTTTGTTTCCCAAAGTTTAATGTTCCTATGTGTATTGTATGAGCTTTGTATATTAAGGTTTTTGTGTTAATAAAATTAAAATTATTATAAATTATTATTATTCATAATAAAACTTTAAGATTATATTGGTTACAAATCGTCTGTCGTTAATTCACTGGATGTTAGACACGGATACACTTTTATTATAGTTAGGTGTCGTGGGCGCGGCCGTTGTTTGCGGAGTTTCGGTCGGCGCGGCGCGCGGCGTGGGCTGCGCTCGCGTTGCCGCCCCTCGTCCCTCTCTTCCCCCTCGCTCGCGCTAGTGTCAGGGGCGCGTACACCACTTTATTTGTCTTTATCCGACGGCCTAAAGTTGTAGCCTGATAATGCATATGCTTATTGCCTGATTTTCATAATGTATTTTGTACTTGCCAGCTTGTACAGTGCACATACTCCGCGACTCGGTACCAGCGGGGCACGCATACAAACAGAAGACAGTTGGGTACGCTTGCCCGGGCCGCGAGCTCGTCGCCGTCAGCTGTCGAGGACAGAACGTCACTAAGGGACTCGATATATGGACCAACAACACCGTCAACATTGATTTTGATCAGTGAGTACCTACTAGAAAGCTACAAGGACGTTCTGGCGCCTGCATGACATCGACAGGGGGCGTTGTTGGTAAACATTGATGAAATTGTCACAGAATGTATTTACAAAACAAAATGGCGGCGTTAGTTCCAATTTTGCCCACGGGCCAAAGTAAACTTGTAGTGTTGTACTTGAGTATACTCGTACATGTTTAACTATGGTGACGGTTGTTGAGTCTGGCGGACTAATGCCCACTAGTGTTGTTTTATAATTATGTGTAACAGGGAGTAGGTAATAGGATGGAAAGTTCCTCCATTAAAAAGAAAGGATCCTCCGACCAGACGGTAGCGTGATGCAGGAGTTTGTAACGACAATAAACATCTTAATCATTATTTTTTCACAGCTTTGAGGATACAAATGCTTGCGTATATATGGGAATTTTCAAAATCGACCAAATTGAATATAGAAAAACATTAGCTGTACTTGAAAGTAAGTTTAAAAAAAAACCAAAATGTGCATTCATACTTTTTATTATTTATTAAAATTATGATGCGTTCCGAATTAACATCTTACCTAGGTACTTACCAACAAATCAGCAGATTTTAGCCGCCATTGAGTGTAGGTGTTTGAGTTTCATTTCACGTAAATTAATATTCATTTTGTTTTATTTCAGACAGCTGTAAGTTTGTTTTCTCTATTCCAAAGGCACTTTATCGTGCAGTGAAGGCTTTTTCACATTTTAGCACGCTCGCTCACTGCGTGGCATACAAAAAATAAAATATGCAAACCCAACGAACAACCTGTCGACCAACCGGAACTAATAATAGTTTAGATGCGTTTTGTGAATTGTGAGCTATTGTATGTTATAACAGCTCGACACATGCAGCATGCTGCCTTGAGGGTTTCTGTATCTGGCTCTGTTCCGGCAAAGCAAAATCTTTACCGGCACAGACCTAAAGTTTAGAGCCCCACCACGGCGTCAACGTAGAGATACGGCGCGGTGGTGGGGTTATTATTTCTTTTTTTAAATGTCTGACATATCTCGGGACCCATCGGAATCCGGGATCCGAGGCTCGGATCCCAAACTTTTAGAAGGAGTGCGAGTGGCCGTAGCCACCTCGCAGAGGCCCCTTACACAGTTTAAGTTTTAGTTTTTTTTTTAAATTAATTTATGTATTAATTTTTCAGCACCAAGTAAGTTCCGTAATTTATTCTATTTGTTTTGTTTTAGCTGGTACTTTTCTCTGATACACTTTATCTATACTTTATGCGTGTGTTAACTTCCAGTGATCAACGTGACAGTGAGTGCTGCAGTGTCGCCTCCTCCCTCTGGAGGGTTCAAGCACAACGTTGTCTACACCTGCAACGTTGCCAAGTGTGACCCCGCTATGGTAAGACGCGAGAGGCCTCGTCCGAACCAACGCGATCGTCGTATTCATTCGTTTTCCGTACAAATAAGTGGCATATGAACATAAAGGTATGATTCCGATCTCGGCAGCACGCAGCGGTGCTGCCGCAGCACTGCTGGTCCCCATATATTCTCTATAGGAATGTCGCGCAGCATTGCTGCCGTGCTCGGAATGTAATCTCATATTAACCTATAGAAAATGGTTCCCTATCCATTTGCATAAAATTTTAAGACCTAATATAACTTAGCATAACTTTGTTTGGCATAATTATATTTTCGCATAATATAATTACGCATAACAGCTTACGCATAATTTTTTAAAGCATAATTTCTCTAATAAGCATAATAATTATTAAGCATAATATTATAAAGCATACATTTATTAAGCATAAAGTTCTAAAGCATAACTTTTTTAAGCATAATATCCTAAAGCATAAATTTATTTACGCATAATGATATTACTCGTAAAACATATTTTTATTTTTTCGCTGTAGAAAGCATGAAGCAAGCAAGCATACAGCATGCAATCAAGCATGCAAGCAAGCATGCAGCAAACAAGCAAGCATGCAGCAAACAAGTAAGCATGAAGCATGCAAGCAAGCATGCAGCATTCAAGCGCTCGCTCTTGCATCCTATGTCGACGGAGCCCCGCTTCGCGGGGCCCCTATTTCTGAGTAAAGGGTTTAAAGTAACCTAACCAAACCGAACCTCGGGGTGCCCTTCGCTCGTTCTTGCATCCTATGTCGACGGAGCCCCGCTTCGCGGGGCCCCTATTTCTGTGTAAAGGGTTTAAAGTAACCTAACCAAACCGAACCTCGGGGTGCCCTTCGCTCGCTCTTGCATCCTACGTCGTCTATTGCGTTCATTGAGTTCGGGTGCGGTAACGGTAACGGAAATAATTCGGAGTATTGAAAATCGGAATGTCGTTTTTTCTTTAGATAAAAGTTATCTCGCGATTGAAAAATCGTTTAAGTTACATAATGTTATGTATAAATTATATTAATTATATGCCTAAATATTATTATGCTAATTGTCATTAGGCCTACTAACGTTATGCTAATAGTCATTAGGCCTACTAACGTTATGCGAATCAAATTTATGCCAAAACAAATTAGTCTTTAAGATGATTATGCCAACATAAAATGTATGCCTAAAAAAATTATGCCGAAGTAATATTATGCCAGAACAAATTGTGCCAAAATCGTTATGCCGAAGTATATTAGGACAAAGAACATTATGCGAAAAGAAGGGATCCCGTTTGTATTGAGTGAAATTGTTTGTCCATAAATTCCGTATTGTTTTTAATTACATTGTTTTCAGCCTCTGTGATCAAAGTTTGATTCTTCATCAACTGTAACAAGTAATTATCGTTGATTTGCAAGTTTTGGATATCCTTCTCGTACTTTTGCGCAAAGTCTTCATCCAAAACTCCGAAAAGTGTTCTGGCTAATTTTCCGATTCCATCAAAGTAGCCTCGTTTTTGTCGCGAATGCTGAGAAAGTAACATAGTGTTATAATTCTCAAGGTGATGCATTTCATGACGTAGGTGGCTGACAACTGCTTCGCATGGTGTAAACTCGTGCGCGATTCTTTGACAGAGTTTATCAATTTGGTTTATGTAGTTGTTCATGTTATTCGCAGCTTGCCAGTAGGAAGTTAGGTTGTAATAGATCAGTAGAGTCCATTCATCATGTATTAGTTGCAGTTTTCCGGCTTCATCGAAATAAATAGGTTGATTGTTGGTTATAAAGGTCACCTTATAATTGTTTGTTACTGGTGACGATTGAGCAGTTCCTAACATTCCTATTAAAGTTATAAGAGCGAAATTCAGGAAACTGTACTTGTTGGTTCGCGTGCTCCTTTTTCTTCTTTGGTTTTCAGTTGTTGTATCTTCTTCTCTTTTGTTGTTTGTTGTTTCTTCAGTAGGTAGCAGTGTTTCTTGCTTGTGTAATGGAGTTAGTTTGACAGTGGGTCGTTTTATCACTCCAGTTTTTGTTTTAAGAGTGGCCACTCGTACTTGACCATCCTTACCGGGATGAGTTTCCAACACTCGTCCCATGGCCCATTTACCAGGAGGTAAGTTTGTTTCCTTGATTAGGACCACGTCGTTTAGTTTGAGGTTTTGTACAGTTCTGTTCCACTTGCTTCTAGACTGTAAGGTGTTCAGGTAGTCATTGGACCATGCTTTCCAGAATTGATCCAGCATGTGCTCCGTTAGTTGCCAACGTTTTCTCAGATCCATCTTTCTGTCGTCAGGCTCCGGTTGAGGTAGAGACAACGTAGCACTGCCAGTTAGAAAGTGGCCAGGAGTGAGAGAGCTGTAGAATTCCTCCGGATCTTCTGTTAGCTGACATAGAGGCCTCGAGTTTAGGCAGGCTTCTTTTTTCGCTAGTAACGTAGTGAATTCTTCCCAGGTCAGTTTTTGATCCCCAAGAACTCGCTTCAAGTGATGTTTTAATGATTTGACTGCTGCTTCGAATATCCCCCCCCGCACTAGGCCAAGCAGGGGCGTTGAAGTGCCAATGAATTTCTAGTTTCCCAATCTCGTTAAAGAACTCAGGAGAGAGTAGCTTCTTGAAGTTACTGAAATCCTCTCTCAGTACTTTGGATGCTCCAACGAAGTTCGTGCCGTTGTCTGAGTACATGTGAGCGGGAGTTCCGCGCCTCGCGCACATTCTTTGAAGGGCCGCAATAAACGCTTCCGTGCTTAGTTCTGAGACTAATTCGATATGTACAGCTTTCGTAGCCATACAGACGAAGACCGCGATGTATGCTTTTGAGGTCTTCACTCCTCTTCCTTTGTTAAGTTTCACGTCTACGTGACCAGTAAAGTCAACACCAGTGTGAGTGAATGGACGGCTTGGTGTTACTCTTTGTTTTGGCAGATCGGCCATTAGTTGAGCATTGCCCGTAGAATTGTAACGATGACATTTCACACAGCGTCATATTCTTCCCTTTACCGCCCGATTTCCAGAGACTATCCAGTATCGTTGCCGTATGTAAGTAAGGGTCAGACGGGCTCCTCCATGAAGCGTCATCGAATGTGCTTGGTCGATCAGTAGTTCAGTGAAGCGGCTGGAGTAGGGTACCACTGCGGGATTCTTCATATTTGCCGGAAGATCAGAGTGCTGTAGTCTTCCGCCTACGCGAATGATTCCCTTGCTATCCAGATAAGGTTTGAGTTTTTAAATGTTGCTTTTTGGTGACACAGTTTTATTTTGTTTCAACTGTTTGTGTTCTTGCGCAAACTCGCTTTGTTGAACATATTTTATTATATATTCTGCTGCGTATTGTATGTCAGTTGTTGTTAGGTAAGTAGCGCTTGGTCGTAATTTTTGCTTTAGTGATGCAAAATATCGCACAATTCGAGCAGTAATTCTTATTACTGAAGTGGTTCTTCAACAACTTGTAAACAATATTTTCAGTGTTGTAGTTTTTCGAACTGACGTCATTGGGTTCGACCCTGTTTGCTTCGCTTGTAGTAAAGTGGCAATTCACATTATGAGGTGTTTCTGATTCTGCAAAGTTTTTCAGAAACATAGGACCGTTCCACCATAAGTTGAACTTGACTACCTTGCTCGGTAGCAAGCCTCTCAAAGCGCAGTCAGCTGGATTAAGTTCCGATCGTACATAACACCATTGTTGAGGTGGAATTACGTCTTTTATTTTCCCCACTCTGTTATATACGTATCTTTCCCATCTTGAGAGGTCTCCCTGAATCCAAGCTAGGACCACCTTGGAGTCACACCAACCATAAGCTGATATCTCATGCTCCGTTAGTGATTTCTTCACTTTTTCCATGAGTTGGGAGAGTAGTAGTGCTCCGCATAGCTCAAGTCTGGGCAATGAAGTTTTTTGAGTAATCGGCACTACCCTAGTTTTTGACACTAGTAATGTGATCCTTGGGTCGCCCTTTTCGTCGATTACTCGACTGTATATGACACAAGCGTATGCCTTTTCGCTTGCGTCACAAAATCAATGTAGTTGGATATTTTTCTGCGTACTGCCAATCCATCTGTTTATTTTAATGTTTTTAATTAGATGTAGTTCTTTGTTTAGATGCCGCCATTCGTCTTGTAACTCAGTAGGTAGTTCAGCATCCCAGTTTATTTTAGTTAGCCACGCCCTTTGGATAGTAGTTTAGCTGACACAGTTATAGGCGCCAGCCAACCCAAGGGGTCGTATAGTTTGGATATTTGCGATAGGAGGTTTCTTTTAGTTAGTGGTCCGTTGTTGTAGTCGTCTATGGACCAGTTGAATATGAAAACGTCATCTTTTGGATTCCAACTCAACCCCAACGTTTTCATTGATTTGTCGCCTCTGATCTGTCATTTTCGCAGATTCATTCCGCCTCCCTTCAGTAGTTTTATGATCGATGTTTGATTTTCCTTTGCTTGTTTTGTCGAGTTGTGGCCGCTGATTAGGTCATCGACGTAGAACTGATTTAGCAATATTTCAGCGGCCTTTGGGTATTTGTGGCCGTCATCGATAGCAAGCTGTTTGAGTGTTCGCATTGCTAGCCATGGAGCACTTTTTGTCCCATATGTTAATGTTTGCAGTTGATATTCTTGTAAATTGTCTTTTGGTTGCTTTCTCCATATGATCTTCTGTAGATGTTGTTGATCGGGATGACACCATATGGAACGATACATTTTTTCAATGTCCGCTGTGTAGACATACACACATCAAAAGTGTCTAGGGATCAACATATATTTTTGCAATAACTTTTCTCCTGATTGATATTAATTAAAATTTTCTTTAAGGATTCATCAAATAAAGTGTTTTCGTTTGTCACAGTAACGATAAACCAAGTCACCTTTGCATTAATAAAGAAATTTGCCATTTTCCTAATAAAGGGATTTTTGACATTTGAACCACTAACACAAAAGTTCGAAAAAAAGACTGAAATAACAGTTTTCTTTAAAATTTTATTGGGTAACTTAAACAATTAATAATCCGTGTTTCTACCGCGAACACTAACAACACAAGAACATCGGTTTGGCATACTCAAAATGAGTTCATCCAAATCACGCTGTGGAATGGCCGCCCATGTTCGTTGCAACAACAAAAAAAGGTCTTCTTGCGACTGGATACCCTCCATATTCGGCAGAGCTCTTCTCTGTAGCATATCCCATGCATGCTCAATCGGGTTCAAGTCTGGCGACTGAGCAGGCCAGGGCAGGACATTGATGTTAGCTGCGGCGAGAGTCTGTCTTACAACTCTTGCGGTGTGCGGTCGTGCATTATCATGCATTAACTGAAATAAGGGACCGATTTGCACTTGTAGAGGAACGATGACGTCTGATACAATCGTCTCAGCATAAATTTGAGCGTTGAGGTTGCCTCTGATCTAAATCAACTCAGTTCTTCCGCCGATCCAAATACCCGCCCATACCATGATGGTTCCACCACTATAAGGATGGACTTCCTGGCAGGATTTTAATCGCTTTTGGCATCCAGGGGTTCTCCAGTGTCGTATACGTCTTGTATCCGGTCTCATACCAAAACGAGACTCATCAGAAAAGCACACGAAACGCCATTGTTCTTCTGCCCAATTTCTGTGTTCAAGAGCCCGTTGATATCGAATCCTACGATTGTGCATTGCTATAGGTGGTACCCGTAGCGGTCTTCGGGAATGAAGGTTCACTTCATGCAAGCGGTTTCTGACTGTTTGGTCGCTAATTAAGTTCCCTGAAGAGTGATGAAGCCTCACGGCTAACATCATGGCGGTTATTGTTGGAGCTCTTCGAGTTAAGATTTGAATGTATCGGTCTTGTCTCCGTGTGGTGCAGCGATACCGTTCTCCATGGCGCTCAGCCACGGTACCAGTGCTTCGGTAACGTGTCCAAAGTCGACTGATAACACTCTGACTTGTATTCAGAGCTAAAGCCACAGTACGTTGCCGGGAACCAGCTTCTATCATTCCCACGGCTCTGAGCATTTCTTCCCTGCTTAAATGACGTCGCCGCTCCATAATAACGTTGGTTTTAATCAGTAGTAGGGAAACAGTAGCACTAATAATGTCTTCAATGCGTTGTATGTTTTTATAGGGAAAATATTGACAGCTGATTTTCATCTTTTACTCGAATTTGATTCACAGTTCCTGATTCAAATTATGAAATGCACCAAAAAGGATCCATATAAATTTATAAAATCATAAATTTATTACAAAGCCACATCTCAATCTCAAGAAATCCGCATAAAAATGCTTGATCCCTAGACACTTTTGATGTGTGTATTATTATAGCCACGCCATTGTAATATCAATGCTTAGATGTCCTTTTGCAGATTAGGACCTTTTTCCATTACGCCATTTAGGCTACATCCACCCATGGTCTTCTGTGAAGCATTAAAAACAGCTCTTAGTTTTGTTGTTGTTGATTGTTCTCTCAGTACTCCATGATGCGGTAAGAAGATTGCATCTTTGGCGGTTGTCGTGTTTGAAAGCTTCATGTGACCTAAATCAATGTACTCGCGGATGAAATCTTTGTACATTGATGCAAGTTTAGGGTTTCTGTCGAATTTTCTTTCCAGTTGTAAGAATTGAGAGATTGCGATCGACTTTGAGTTTCCCAATTTTTCTTCATAACGAGACTAGTGGCATCTTTACAATGTATTTTCCGTCGCGATCTCTTTCAGTAGTCGTTTTGTAGTAGTTTTCGCACCAGTCGTCTTTAAATGTGTCCTCAGTATTTTGAATGATGTCTTCTGTCTCCCAGAATCTCTTTAAGTCGTTCAGGTCGACAAGAGCGACATGGCAGTTAAAAGTTTCTAGCTTGCCGCATAAAATCCATCCTAAACGGGTTTGCTGAGCTGTCGGCGTTTGAGCATCTCCCTTTAGGACCCCCTCTGATATAACTTGCGAATAGATATCCGCTCCCAGCAGCAAATCCACGCTCCTTGATAAGTTGATACCTATTTAAATCGGTTTAAGACTTTGAACCGAAATAAATAATAAATATGCGTGTTTCTTTTATTCCTAATTATATTTTTTTTACTTATAAGTACTTAGGTACTTATGTAATTATTTTGTTCCTTAGATTTACATCAACGACAAAACTCTGAGAAGCGATGATATGAATCCCTTCTTCTCCTACAAGTCAAAGGTAGGTAGCACTTATGTAAAGACGCCAGCACATCAAGCTACCCGAAACTGTCAAATTTTCCCAATCAACTTTGAACCATATGATTTAGCAATAAAGTTGTAAATCTATTAAAGAAATTTGACAGATTGTAGTACCTTGATGTGCTGGCGTCTGTACTATAATTAGAGTTCCGTAGTCTAGCATAGAACATAATTTTAAAATGTGGCTTGTGAGTTGTGTGACTGATGGTGCCTACCTACTCCAAACGTGAAAGTTATGGATACGTCAAAACTAATATGTATAATTTATAAAGAGATAAGATTTGATTTTTCGTATGTTTGTTTCTAATGGATAAACTCAATTTTTTTTACTAGCCTAAGCTGTCCCACTCCTGGGCAAAGGCCTCCCTCCACTCCTTCCATCTTTCGCGAGCCCGCGCGCCCTCCTTCCAGTTTTGACGGAACCTATCCAGAATAGCTATTCACAACCATCCGACAGGCTAACGTATCGAAAATGACACATTTCGATAACCTGATTTGCCTTGCCATTGTCACCAAACAGCTGTCGTAAGAATAGCGGTAGTCTATTTTTGAAGTGACACTTTTTACGCACGCTTGACTTGGGGACTAAACTGGCGAACGCGTTACGAAAAGTGTGATCGGGCGAGGCGAACGGGGGTTGAGTGGGGGATATAAGCAAGAGAAAGCAGTGCGCGCGCACATTTTCTTTCTCTCTTCCTCTCATAGCCAAATACGTTTGAAGTTTCACTTCAGTCGTGTGGTCATAAGCACACTCGGTTTTGTTTTACAATGACAAATTTTTCGGGTTTTTGAGTCGTGATTAGCGTTTAGAGGACTCCTACGATAACATTGATAGATGTTCGATACGGTACGAAAGTGTATCGAGTGGTTGTAAATAGCTATGCAGATTAATAAACACATAGCCAATTTAAAAAAAACACGTCTTGAAAACTATGTTGAAAACGACATGGGCTGTATTTTTTAAGTGAAAACTTCTTTGGGCGCGTTGGGCATTTTTTGAGATGGGAAAAAGCCATCGAACTCGCGACACTGTTACCGACACCGCGCTACATTCGGATGTGTTCGAGCGTTCGGCTGTCCTCGGGATGTACTCGGTTTTAATTAATATCCGATATGTCAGTGAGTGATGGCAAAGTATTCTGTTTGTATGACGATTAAAAAAATTTTTTTTGTACATTGTAGTGTCTTAAACGACTTCCACGAGAACGAAGTCGCGGGCAGAAGTTAGTATTTATACATTCACGTCTACAACTGTCCAAGGATCTTTTGGCTGGCGGCAAAAATCTGAACTAACGCCGCCATCTTGTTTTTTCAACGCAATTTGTCAAAATGGCTAACAACGTCCTCCTGTCAATGTCATTCAAGCAGCAAAAGATACTTGTCGCACAGTATATCAATGTTGTCGCACTAAAAATCTGTTATTTTCAGGCATGTTTTTACTTTTTTCTGTAGATGGTGAAAGGGAAAATCTCGAAGGTTACTATCAACTTTTCAATCAAACCGTTTACCAAAGAGTACGAGGGTGTTTATCAACTCGTGGTGACCAACGGCACAGAGAGGGTGACTAAAAACATCCTGGAGATAGGGTACGTATCGCCTTTCTTAGGTTAAGGGGGAGCGGTGAATGCTTATGCGAATCCCACTCCCCGGAAATAGGTAGAGGTGGAACACCGCGGTGGTTTTAGCCGTTAAGAGTCCGGCATGCCCCTCTGTCACCCCCACGATAGAGGAAGTCCATGAGGACTTTCACCGCGAGAAAAAAAAAAGGTTAAGGTACAGAGACAAAATTAACGCTTCGATTAGGTATCAAAATCAGTGCATTTTTTGCACTGACAAACCGTTAGTCCGATTTAAACTTAATGACGGCTAAGTCCGCTAGTCGCTGCGCAGTACCTCACCCCTCACCCCCGCTGCCTCGTGAATTTTGGAGCGTTTAGATGACTCCTGCCTGCGGTAACATTGATTGATGTACGATTCAGTGCAGAAATGTATCGAAAGGTTGAATAGATATGCAGGTCGGGCAGGAAATCACACAGTAAACCTCTGTTTACTGTGTGTACATTTTTTTTGTGAGCTGCAGAGGCAGCTCTGCATAGCCCCAGTCTGACGCAACTGTCTAATAAAAAAAGAAACTATGAAACGTGTACTAAACATGTCATAATGGCGGCTATCGCTGTCTCTCTTTAACATATGCAGTCTGTGTCATTTTTGTTATGTTGGTATTCAGGTTTAGTACAAGTTTCATACAAGCGACGTTTTCTTTTTCTATGGGACTCCCGTCTCTTCTTACATATAATGAACATTAGATACTCTATGCCTAGCCCTTTGCGGAATACATGCGTGATATTATGAACGTGTCATCCATCATATTATTGTTTTTATTTGTTCCAGAGCGCTGCTTTAAAAAGAGGTGCTGATGCCATTATGTGTACCTACATAAAAAAAAATAGATGAATATGATAATTTATAGTATTTTATTTAATAATTACATTTGTCTTTTTCTTTTAACATGTTTATAGGGTGAAATTAAATTAGCCACCGAAACTCCGCGGACGTGATGAGTATCGATATCTAAACATGATAAAACATTATCAAGCAAGTTCAAAAAAGTATGGATTTTACGTGATCAACTTTGAACGTTAATATCTTGGAAACGTGACACTACGGGGTTTGGTCTTAGTATGTTTTCTGTTTGCATTGATGTCTGCTATTGATTTATAAAGGATTCATGCATGGCCGCCATTTTGAAAAAAAAAACAAAATGGCAGACAGGTAGGTATGCTAAGCTCCATATAAAATTATTCAATCCCTTTTATGTGTATGTTATCAGTTCAAGAGCGTCGCTAACCTTGAGAATTACTTACAAGTGTTTACAATAAACGGGTACACTACAATAATACGAAAAACTTTATTCCGAAAATCACAAATAAGGATTTCAAAATACCGTGTTTCATAATTCCGAATGGTTCAAAATTCCTTTTATAACAACTCCGATTTATCATTCATCCTATTTTAATAATTCCGAAATTTCAATAAGTATCCCAACGTTCATAATTACTATTCTCAAAATACCGAGTTTCAATAGGTCGAATAACAAAAAGTCCGACTTAATGATAATTCGAAACATCAAAAATACGAATTCCGATTATTAAAATACCGATTAATTAAAATTCCGAAATAATAACGGTTAGTAAAACTGAATAGCAAGACAAATAAACACATATTTCCAATTGTAAGAATATACTTAGATGGCAAAAACCAACAATAGAGCCGCTATGTCTGCGTAAAGGGTTTAAAGTAACCTAACCAAACCGAACCTCGGGGTGCCCTTCGCTCGTTCTTGCATCCTATGTCGACGGAGCCCCCCACTTCGCGGGGCCCCTATTTCTGTTTAAAGGGTTTAAAGTAACCTAACCGTTTAAGGGTTTAAATATAAATAACATAAAAACAAATGATACTATTTTAAAACTAAATAATTATTTTTTCTTAACAAAAGCGCCTTCATCCTCTCTCCTATTAAAAATTAATTTTGCTGTGCCCGACAGGGTCCATAATTGATTCGATGTTTTAACATACCAACTGTTATATATGTACACATTATGGAATGCAATAATGTATTGAGTAACCATATCGAACCTCGGGGTGCCCTTTGCTCGTTCTTGCATCCTATATCGACGGAGCCCCGCTTCGCGGGGCCCCTATTTCTGTGTGAAGGGTTTAAAGTAACCTAACCAAACCGAACCTCGGGGTGCCCTTCGCTCGCTCTTGCATCCTACGTCGTCTATTACGTTCGTTGAGTTCGGGTGCTAACGGTAACGGAAATAATTCGGAGTATTGAAAATCGGAATGTCGTTTTTCGGACCGAGAACCCATCGAGCATTTGATTCTTCGAATATATGAAAATCGGAAAACAAACAAGTCGCATTTATGACTTTCGGTAAAATAAATTTCGTGATATTTAGTAATAGACATTATGATTCTTAGGTATTATGAAATTCGGACTTTTGAAAACCGGAACATCGAAATTCGGAGTAAAATATTTCGGAGTAGGTATTTGGGTGTCCCCACAATAAACGGAACGGAAGTCGTAAATAATACCCACCAAAAACATTTTCTTATAAAATGTTGCCAAGACAAGACCATAAATGGCTCGCACTGTCAAAAAGTTATGATCTCATGTAGAGGTAGAGGCAAGCTTCTGACTCTACAAGCCCTAACTTCACAAACTCTACACCTTAGTCAAAATATGAGACTTGGCCGTTTCGTTACTATAAAAAACAACCGACTTCAAAAAAAAAAGCTACAAAGTGATAAATAACTTTAATTTCGGAAGCTGGTGTCGTTGGGTTCGCATTTTCGTTTTTTGACACCGACTTCCGAAATTAAAATTATTTATCACTGTAGTTTTTTTTTTTTGAAGTCGGTTGTTTTTTTTTTTTTTTCACTTTTTAGTTGTAACTACCCCACAAAAATTCAATTAACACTAGTTGCATTGAAAAATTGAAGACACTGACTAGAAGAATCATCAAAATCGCATAGATAGATAAACCATTTATTTGGCGTACACAAAAGACAGTACAACACACAAAAGTACAACATTAGATGATAACCAATTACCCACATGAACATAATATAAAACAAGGTGCCGATACAAAAACAAAAAAAAGGAAAAACATACACATCTAAATAAAAGTGACACTATGAGTCTATGACGAATACTTAAAATAAAATTAACAACGAAACATACACAGTGCGGTGTGCGTCTCAAGGTTGCACCAAATGGGAGTCCAGCTCAGCATGTGTCAGGCAAATGTACCTGACGCTGATATTCTGCTGGATCCCTGCAGTGACATACGGACGTCGAGCAGACGAGATAAATGGGTGTTGTGACAGGTGTAAGTGCAGACTGAAGTTTTGTAAGTATACCTGACACTTTAATCATGTAATCTACAGTAAGTTTAAGCATAGAAATGCCAGAGATGCTGTACATTTATGCATATAACTTCGTACATAAGAAAAATTACCTAATGTATTATATACTAAAACCTTCATGAAAGTAAAGTATGTAGATCACATTAGTGAAAGAATTATCAAAATTGATTCATTAGTTTTTGAGAAAATCGCGGACATACAAACATACATATGTCGCATCATTGGGTGGCCGAGATGAGAAACATCGGATCTTCTTCACGATCTAACATAGTTTTGATAGTTGTGGGCACTGCAGTGGGTACTCGAACGAAAAGATAATTTGAATTCAAAATAACTTTAATAAACTAACAATTAACAACCGATACGCACACGTGCATCGGAAACAAACACGTGCGTTGGTATTGAGCGTTTGCCAAGCAAGACCGTCCGACTCGACTGCCGACCGTAGACTGCCGCCACATTCGGTCTCTCCGCCAGTCCTCGCTGCATCCCCTCTACCGACGATCGTGTCCAAGCGGTGGGGCTCGCTTGCGTTTCCGATCACATGATTCCTCGTTTACCAATCAAATCGTTAGATGGCGCTGTTCGCTGTACTGTAGCGCCATCTATCCACGACACGGCCATCCCCGACTAGCACCCGTCCTCGGGTGTAGTACCTGTGGACCAAATATACTCACAGAGTAAACAAGCTCGGCTATCCTGCCAAACACCTAATAACTAAGGTAGCTTGGCTATCCTGCCAATACCTAATAACTTAGGTAGCTCAGCTATCCCGTCAATACCTGAGGGGCAATTCTCGTAATTTTAAGAACGTTCACAGTCTGATCTCAGTCTCAATCTGTCAAAAATACCTCTAATTTCCCTACATTTTGATATTTGTTTGTCGCCGAGATGAGACTGCGACTAGATTTTGAACGTTTTAAATTACGAGAATTGGCCTTCTGATAACTAAGGTAACTATCTCATTGTTACTCTAATTTCTCTAGTCATAATTTACAATGCCTTGTTATCAAGGTTTCATACAAAGATCACCCCATACAAAATTAATCATTGGGAAAGTCTCGATCAATAAGTTGAACCAAAGATAATCAAAATAATTGTAACGAATCAGTTACTATTTACCAAAAATACAGACCAAAATCACGCCAATGATTCTTACCAGATCAGTTGTCACAATATGCTACTGCACATAAAGTGCGGTCGAGACCCATCGCCACATATGCTTACTACACATGAGGTGCGGTCGAGACCCAGCACCAGATGTGCTTACTGTTACTACACATGAGGCGCTCTGTGCACCAACACAGACCAGAATCGCACCATCGATTCTCAGAAAAAGGAAACTAGCGCAAAATGTGCTACACCACATGAAGCGCTCTGTGCACAGACACAGACAGGACTCAACCGATCAACAAGTTAAACCATCAAAATAATTGTAACAAATCAGTTAGAATTTACCGAAATAATTCATAAGCAATGTATACTCAACTCAAACTTTCATTGTAATCTGTGCACCAACACAGGTCAGAATCGCACCAACGACTCTTTACATATCTGCCACCACATATGCTACAACACATGAGGGGCTCTGTGCACCAACACAGACAAGAATAACACCAACGATTCTCAAAAATCTAGCGCAAAATGTGCTACAACACATGAAGCGCTCTGTGCACCAACACAGACAGAAATCGTACCAACGATTCCTTGTAGACTTTACATATCTGCCCCTACATGTGCTACAACACAGACAAGAATCGCTCCAACGACTCTTAAAAATCTAGCGCAAAATGTGCTACAACACATGAAGCGCTCTGTGCACCAACACAGACAGAAATCGTACCAACGATTCCTTGTAGACTTTACATATCTGCCCCTACATGTGCTACAACACAGACAAGAATCGCTCCAACGACTCCTAAAAATCTAGCGCAAAATGTGCTACAACACATGAAGCGCTCTGTGCACCAACACAGACAGAAATCTTACCAACGATTCCTTGTAGACTTTACATATCTGCCCCTACATGTGCTACAACACAGACAAGAATCGCTCCAACGACTCCTAAAAATCTAGCGCAAAATGTGCTACAACACATGAAGCGCTCTGTGCAACAACACAGACAGAAATCGCACCAACGATTCCTTTTGAGTTTGAGTGTACAAGCCATTCTTAATCAGATTTTTGTCTCACTACCACTGTCATCAACTATGAAATCTAATTCTCTAGGAAACTTGTTGATCGGGTGTCCTCCTGACACAATCATTAGGGTATTCTTAGGTTCGCTGAGTCAAGCGCCTTTAAAACAATAATTAAAAGCAAACTAGACTAACTTTACTTTAGTCAAATCGAATGTTATCGTAATTGCATTTTTCTCAGTATACCTATGTCGCGTGCTCTATTAACTCGTCTAAGTTAATATCAGTCAAATCATCATCAGTTGTCACTTACCTAAGCCAACAAGGCTGACGATTAACAGTAATACTACGATCTAATAATCGAATTTACAACTGAACTGTTGTAGCACAGGTTCTAGAAATACCACTTGAAAACCAAGATCAATTAACTGAGAACGAAGTCTTCCCGAATGTCAGTATACCCTTTTTCGAAATTAATTTGAAAACAGGAATCGCTTTTAAGCTCATTTGAAACTTTACATAATCTCGACGATACACAACACTGTCAGATGTCATACTAACGTTACATCTAATATCTCACGGCTAGTTAAATATCACTTTTAAGATAACTATCCGGTACTAAATGAAACGAAAGAGATCTCGTTACACCGATTGTTAATCAAAATCGCAGATAAACTTGTAAGGTATTTTGCACACTACCATAACCAAAAGCTAAACTGACTTTTAACCGAGTTTATCAAGATTAAAATAAATCGGGGTCCTCCGGGAGGGGGTCTCTCGGGGATCGGGGTACTCAGGGAATAACCCATAAAATGACAATATTATTTACACGCTTGCCAATACACTTTGACACAACATAATCTTTGATGATAGAGCATTCGACGCCAGAAACGTAATAAAATGGATACGACTCACCCAGTATTCATCACCCTCCTCGGATTGCTGACATAGCAAACTTGAACCGTATCACTCACTACTCGCTGCTGCTGCAGGCGCTGGCCCAGAACCACCTGAGCTCTCCGCCGTGCTGGCACCTCCATCATTGCTTCGTGAACATCTCGAAGCAAAATGTCCGGTGTTGCCGCATCGAAAACAGATGCTGTCTGGCACTGCCATCTTGCATGCACACGTCCTCGTGTGTTAATCTGTAAGCAAACATATCCGCAAAGTATCACATAGCTCGATCACTTCTGATCTAACCCGTAAAAAAATCAGTTTAGGACATCTGATTTGCCAGAATTTAATAAAGTCAAAGGGGTTTGAAGGTTTTGGCCCTAAAATCAGCCGCCATTTTGATTTTTTTTTCAGAATCGCGGTGCACAACAAAAATTATATATTTAGATAGAGGACACTTATACAGACAAAAAATGTAATATAACATAATATGCTAAAGCGTCAGGTTTCGGAGTTATTCACCGAAATATAAGTCGAAAACAACAAGGATTTTTTTGTTTTTTTCCCTCCTGGTAAGCATATTGAACTATTGAGGTAATAGAAACGTTATGAAACCTTTATGGAGAAGAAACAAATGAAGAATAGACATTTTTTAAATAAATAATTAAACACGGCAATTTATAGTTCGTTTTTTAATCCCAGAGACTAATCTGACATGTAAGTCTTTTGTATTTTCGTTTTTTTTTAGTATAGAAGTTTGACATAACACTTGTCAGATTAGTCTTTAGTAATAAAATCTCAAGTTGTTGCACGCTAATCGCAACGCTACACATGATTTGTTCTGTGCTGAATACACGCGTTTGACTAACACCAGTCAACGCAACAAAGTTATTAACTCGTTCGCCACTTAATTTGGCTGCACAACTCGGTTTTACTAACGAGCATTCAGCACCAGAATCGTAAACAAAACAATACAGCTCACCTTTATTTTCTAACGTGTCAGGATAGTTGTACGACGTCCACTCGCACTTCACTACTTAGCACGTTATCCACCATCCGCTTGCTGCCACTACTCGTGCAGGGCCGCGATATGTCCTGGTTTCCCTCACTTGCAACACACGAAGGGCTTTACTGACGAATGCACTGCTTGGCTCGATTCAGTCACTCCACGTCACTGGTAGCTCAACGCTATGTCCTTGGTATGGGTAGCCACGTTGATGCTGCTCCTTTGTTCACCTTGCAGTGAGTTTTCAGCAAAACACAAATCAGCTGTCGTGCTGACGGGAACGAGATACGACGAACTTTAACTCCGGTTAGAGACGCACTTTTTGAAGTGAAACTTCTTTAGGCGCGCTTGACTTGGGGAGTAAACTGGTGAATGCGTTACGAAAACGTGTGATCGGGCGAGTAGGGAAGTTACGTATTTATGCGACCGGGTTTTTATACCAGGTATTTGCTTCCAAGTACGCGCACCAGGTACCGACTCAAAATACTTGCAAGACTATAAAGTATCTTATACGGCTACTCGCTCAAATACGTAGGTACTCAACCGCGTTAGTTTTCGCAAATGTGATCATGCTCCTTATCAGTAAGAGTCTATGGAACAATTTCGTATGCAAGTATTTTTGAAGGGAAACTACGCGCGCTTGACTTGGGGAGTAAACTGGCGAACGCGTTACAAAAAGTGTGATCGGGCGAGGTGAACGGGAGTTGAGTGGGGGATATAAGCAAGAGAAAGCAGTGCGCGCGCACATTTTCTTTCTCTCTTCCTCTCATAGCCAAATACGTTTGAAGTTTTTTTTCTTCTGCTTATATCTCGAAAATGGTGCGTCCTATCGCAAAAATAATGAAAATTTCGACCCCCTTTATAAAACCCATAAACTCCTAAAACTCAACATGTAGGTAATCATTTTTCATATTTTCCATACAGAAAGTGAAAAATTCCTTAAAAAACATGCCAAGGCCGCCCCCTCCGCGCCTGCGGCTCTAAAAAACAATACACGGGGTAGGGCAAATAAGTACCACGTGTCGACAAGTCGCGATTGTCAAATTCGATTTTTGCTGTGTCAAAATTATTGAAGTGAAACTTCTTTACGCACACTTGACGTGGAGAGTAAGCTGGCGAACGCGTGACGTAAGCGTTACGAAAAGTATGATCGAGCGAGTAGGCAAGGTACGTATTTACGCGACCAGGTTTTTACACCAGGTATTTGCTTCCAAGTACGCATACCAGGTACCGACTCAAAATACTTGCAAGACTATAAAGTATCTTATACGGCTACTCGCTCAAATACGTAGGTACTCAACCGCGTTAGTGTTCGCAAATGCGATCATGCTCCTTGCTCCTTATCAGTAAGAGTCTACGGAACAATTTCGTATGCAAGTATTTTTTACTTTAATGGTTTGCAAGTATTTATTTGCAAACGCGATTTTTCTCCTTATTTATAGGAAGTCATTGATCAATTTCCTGTGCAAGTAGTTTTACTTCCAACGGCGCTTTTGAATACGCGATTGTACTTTTTATCTGTATGAAGTTATGGATCAATTTTCTATGCAGATAGAAAATACTTGAAAGTATCTCGTTCCGTCGTGGCTCGACGCTCGAGTACGTAGGTACTCAAATAGTTCAACAACCGCGTTTGTTTTCGCAAATGCGATCATGCTCCTTATAAGTGAGAGCACAGAATACTTAATAGTACTACGTACAGAAAGGACACTCCCTTCCTCGCCCTCATATCAGATACCGCACCTCACCCCGCACTTTGAGGTATTCGTCGCCGACTCTTTAACAAGGGCGCTCACGAACCGTAGCGCTGTATTGCTGACACGAACACACAATGCGATTTAAAAGTTTTATTTGAGTTTTAATCACGATGATGGTTGGATATTGTGATGCTTTTCCGAATTCGTATTTACATAAACTGTTTGTAAGATTTCGCATTTTTAATAACATGCGATTTAATAACCGATTATTTACAGATAAGTCATTTAAACTAAACTATTTTAGTGTTTTTATTTCATTACGAATCCGACTATATAAATAAACAATTGAACTACATGATCACTTCATAAGGGGCTAGTCCGGGAGGTACCGTTGCATTTTCGGCAGTGATTTTACGCCGATTGCTTGCCATCTTTTCCTATAGATCTCGAATGACTTATAACTGAACCAAGCGTCAGCTGGCGCACCCGCGGTGGGTGTGGAATTGGGAGGTTGCGGAAGTTGTAAAAAAAATAAAAAATTAAGTAATAGTACGCCGGCTGAAACTTATTTCATAAATAATTGACATCATACTGAGCTGAAAAAAAATCGTCAGCTGCATCGTGGAGGGGGGATTATGCGTCAGCTGCTCACATGAACTTGTAAGAAAAACCGTAAAATAAAGTTATAGTACGCCGGATGAAATTTGGCTACATGATTCTTCAAATAATTTAGAATATGAAAACAACAATCAGCTGCTTGTGTAGCGGTGGAAAGACCGTCAGCTAACCCAGTCAAGATTTAAAATTTTGGAGCATTGCTACGAGTATTAGGCTGTTTCCTTTTAAACACATATTTCGAGATAGATTCTGGCCTTGCTTGAACCCATAACACGACCTTCGGGCTGTAGTGACCTACACACTTCAGTCTAGTTAAATTAATAACCTAAAAGGAATACCAAATAAAATATAAATTATGTATTTCTTAAATAAAATTAATTATAATTTATATTCACATATTTACAAAAGAACTTAAAACTAGACTTATATAAAGTCAACATTTAAAATAAAACTTTTTACGATAATTAAAATATGTAATATTCAATAAAAAAAAGTAATGAAAAGAATTAAAAAACCCAACTGCAACCTTATGCTAAAACTAACTGAAAAGCTAAAAACAAGCCCATTTTAAATTAAATAAAAGTTTGAAGCAGGCGGGACCAATTTGAGTTTGAAACTATAATAATGGTTTGGGCCCCGCCTGCTTCCAACTTTTATTTAATTTAAAATGGGCTTGTTTTTAGCTTTTCAGTTAGTTTTAGCATAAAGTTGCAGTCGGGTTTTTTTTATTACTTTTTTTATTTCCAGCTTTTTAGTTTACAAATGTGAAAGATTTCGCAGACGATTTAGTTCTTGGTACGTGTTTTTTTACGATTTGTCACTTTGAATTACTTTTAACTATATAAGTTGTATATATTTTTGTAATCACCTTTTAAAACCCTTTATTTTGATACCACTCGATAGGTTTGCAAAAAAAAATATTTTTGAAGGCATAAATGGCGCCAAAAATCCGCCACTTTGTTTTTTTTTTATTTTGATATACCCAGTGTCACTCTCACAGTAAATACAAATCTAACGACACCTCTCAAGCTAAAATCCATCGAGCCGTGCATACATACATACAAACATACATACATACTCTCGACGATATTTTCATAATAATGCTCGGCAATATGAATGCAATTCACAACGATTTGAAAATAACAATGCACATTGGTTCCGGGAATTTTCAAAGATTCGTTAATATCACGAAATTGTATGAAAAATTGGGAACCGATTTGTGCTCTGCATTGCCAGGGTTCCATGCCCTCACAGGCTGTGATTTCAATCCTGCATTTTACAGGAAAGAAAAAAATAAGCCTTTACAATTGTTGCGAAAATCTCAGGCATATATGCGAGCATTGGGGGACATCACAAGTATTCCGAGTTGTGAATTAGACGAGGTCTTCATAACGATTGAAGAATTTGTTTGTCGCTTGTACGGATTTAAAGCGATAAACGAAGTCAACGCTACACGAGTTGCTACCTTCACTAAAAATTATCAAATTAATGAAAAAAACGATGTACTCAAGTGGAAAAACCGTATCGACGGGGCGATCTTCCCTCCATGTAAATCCGAGCTACGCCAGCATTTACTGCGCACTTCATACATAGCGCACCTTTGGAGCCATGCTGACCTTCAAGAATCTTCTCAATTATCTCCCACTGACTGGGGATGGGAAGAAAAAGACGAGAAGTATGTCTTCAAATGGTTCGAGGGAGATCAAGTACCCCTATCAGTCACCAGTATAACGGATAGCAGCGAAAATATTGGCGGTATGGAATTATTGTCGCTGACACTTTCTTTGAGCTTGTATATTCCTGGTAGCCTAATTTTGATTATTGACATGCTCATTTGCAGATGATGGTGAAGAGAATCGAGCTCAAGAACTTCATCAAGACGAAGAGAACGATTTCCTGCAGGACAGTTCGGATGATGATTCGTCCGAGAACGATTACGATAGCGATACCATCGACAACGAATAGCTTCTGCAAAGTTCTCATTTTCTATATATTTCGATTTTTTTAATGTTATATTACCCTTCATTTTATTTTATGTTCATTTCATTTTACACTCGATTTCATTTCATATTATGCATTTTGTTAAAAATAAAACAAGACAAAAATATACCGTGAAAGATTCTGTGCATTACTCGAATAATCTGTACCTTTACTGCGTCAGCTGACGGTCTTTCCACCGCTACACAAGCAGCTGATTGTTGTTTTCATATTCTAAATTATTTGAAGAATCATGTAGCCAAATTTCATCCGGCGTAGACTATAACTTTATTTCACGGTTTTTCTTACAAGTTCATGCGAGCAGCTGACGCATAATCCCCCCTCCACGATGCAGCTGACGATTTTTTTTCAGCTCAGTATGATGTCAATTATTTATGAAATAAGTTTCAGCCGGCGTACTATTACTTAATTTTTTATTTTTTTTTACAACTTCCGCAACCTCCCAATTCCACACCCACCGCTACTTGAGCAGCTGACGGTCGGTTCAGTTATCAGTCATATAAGATCAACTATCGATGTTAATATCAGCCGGCTTACTATGACTTTTGAATTTGCAACGCTACCGTCCGGACTATAACGTAAGGGGTAAAACCAAGGTTTACAGGAGAGCGAAAATAAGATATTTTTTTACAAAAACTGACTATAACTTTTTAACTATATGTTTTATGTAAAAAGTGTCTAGGACAAAGTTTTTTAGATTTCTTCATTCTTTTAAGCTAAAATAGCAAACATTGATTAAAACCTATAGTTTTAAAGATAGCATGTCCCTTACGTTAAATAATAATGAATACCGGTGACATACGTTAACAAAATTTGAGATGTAAATGAACAGCATTGACGTAAGGGACATTATAGGAAACAAATAATGTTTTTTTATTGATGTAAGGGACATTATAGGAAATACACATTTAGTGTTTTTCAAAGTAAAGGTCTCTTAATGGTGTACTCTTTACTGCTTATGCTGTTAATAAATTTAAAAAATAGAATTTAATACATTCATGACCTACTGCGCCTATCAATATAGTTTAAACCTACTTGCTGACATAAAAGGATAAAAAATAAACGAATAAAATAGATTAAAACTTTTATTTGTACTCACTAATCCTCTTTTATAAACGCAAATAACTCGCATAAATTATGCTAAGTACAACATAATTGCTCGATAAGCAAGAGGACTTTTTCTGGCTGATTCCATAAATGATGGCCACTGGAGAGGTCCCCAAACCATCAGTTTTTTAATCTCCCTTTGAACGATAACATGCATGTTGTCTATTCATCCTGCGTTAACTGCTTGATAAGTTGTAACTTTTACATGACCTACTTACTACACACAATTATATATCATACATACCAATATTATACCTAATGGAAGGTATGTTTTTATTAGGATTCGAATTATTCTATCTCAATCAATCAACTCAGCCTATTGCAGTCCACTGCTGAACATAGACCTCTCCCAGGCTGCGTCACAACACCCTGTCCTCCGCCTTCGGCATCCAGTCCGTTCCAGCCACCTTTTTTAGGTCGTCCGTCCATCTAGCTGGGGGCGTCCCACACTACGCTTGCCGATACGCCGTCTCCACTCAGAACTCGTCTGCTCCACCGGCCATCGGTCCTTCGATAAACATGGCCAGCCCACTGTGTGTGTGGGGCTGGTGGGGTGGCAACTGTTTACTCTGCAAGCTATGTCGGTAACTCCGGTTCTTTTCCGGAAAATTTCAATCCTGATTTTATCTTTCAAAGAGACTCCGAGCATAGCTCGGTCCATAGTGCGCTGAGCGACCTTGAATTTGTGGACCAGCCCGACCGTCAGTGTCCACGTTTCGGCACCATATATCATGACGGGCAGAACGCACTGGTTAAAGATCTTAGGCTTCAAACACTGCGGGATAGGCGACGAGAAGACTTGACGGCTTCTTCTGTCGGCTTCTTTCTCAAAGTTGTATCTACCGTGCTAGATTATTTGCCCTAGGTAGACATAATCCTTCACAACTTCGAGAAGCGACCCTTCGATGTAGATTGGACTCGGCAAGACGTGCGAATTGTTCATGACTTTCGTCTTGTCCAAATTCATGCCGAGGCCAACCCGCCGAGGAGCTACATTTAGGATGTGCAGCATTTGGTTTAGCTGTTCCAGTGTCTCTGCCATTATGACGATGTCATCGGCAAATCGAAGATCTGAAATGTACTCGCCGTTCACGTTGATAGTCCAGTTCAATCCAGTGTCTTGAAGACGTCCTCCAACGCATTTGTAAACAATTTAGGGGATATAATATCCCCCTGTCTCACCACTCTGAGCAGTTGGATGGGGCTGGTTTTCTGATCCTGGATCTGGACAGTCATCATGGCAGTGTCATACAAACATTTCGACACTTCTATGTAGCGCCAGTCAATTCGACATCGTTGCAGAGAGGCCAGAACTGCCCATATTTCGATGAAGTCGAAGGCTTCCTCGTAGTCCACAAATGCCATACATAGCGTCTGATTGTACTCCTCGGTCTTCTGTTCAATTTGCAGAACAGTATGTATGTGGTTTACGGTGCTGAAGCCTTTTCGAAAACTGGCTTGTTCTGGCGGCTGGCACTCGTCAAGTATTCTGGCGAGACGGTTTGTGACGACCCTCGAGAACGCTTGTATACGTGGCTCAGAAGTGAGATGGGTCTATAGTTCTTCAGCAAGGATTTAAGGTTTTATTCCATCGAAATAGACCAATTTTTTAATTACTGTACTCCATTTATGACTAAAAAATAATTTACCAAAAGTAGTAAGAAATAATTACAGGCTGTTTATGTGATTCCTATAATGTTCATAATTTTTTGCCTGCGGGCTTGAGAAGTGAAGATAACTTTTCATCACTCATGTTTAGAATCCAGATAAAACTTTCACTAGGTACTTGTAGTTAGATCAATGAAAACGATGATGTATTACTTAATTCAAGATGTGTAATGTCACAAACAGTGTTACAAAATAAAGGGTGATTTTTTTGCTGGTATCTTTTTGGCAACACTGTTTTTGACAGATCACGCGTGAATCGTGTCTTGTGTCATTGTCAAACTTGTTCAGTTTGGTCTATAATTTAACCATGAATCGACTTACGAACGAACAACGCTTGCAAATTATTGAATGGTGGCATCATCGGGCCGTACTTTTTCAAAGACGACAATGGCCGAAACGTTACTGTGAATGGCGAGCGCTACCGTGTGATGATTGGCGATTTTTTTTTTTGCCCAAAATGGAAGAATTGGACATGCCTGACATGTGGTTTCAACAAGACGGTGCCACATGCCACACGGCACGCGAAACAATGGCCCAATTGAGAGCCGCCTTCGGTGAACAGTTTATCTCACGTTTTGGGCCCGTCAATTGGCTGCCTAGATCGTGTGATCTAACGCCTTTGGACTATTTCTTGTGGGGCCATGTTAAGGCTTATGTCTACAGGGATAAACCAGCAACGATTGACGCACTGGGAGCCAATATTGAAGCATTTATTCGTGATATACCGGCTGATATGTTGGAGAGAGTGTGCCGAAATTGGGCCTTGCGAATGGGCCATCTAAACCGGAGCCGCGGCCAGCATTTGCATGAAATCATCTTCAAACATTAAATTATATTGATCGTTCTATCGATTCCAATAAAGATTTCATCAAATTTTTCAAATTTTTTGTGTTTTTTTTGAAAATCAAATCCTATACCTCTTAAAAAATCACCCGTTACTAAGTAAGGGTCACGACCGCGCAGGTAAAATCAAACACAAAATCCGTACTTATTGCTATCTAGCTCAGACATGTTGCACCGTTTTGCGTGTGCCAGAGACGTATAATAATATTCGTTTAGATAAGTTTTAGATGTAAAGGACATGTCAATTATTTTCGATGCTGACAAATTAACGTATGGGTCAATATGATTATGATAATTCGAGCCACAATTTAACGTAAGGGACATGATATTTGCACCTACTCAGGGAACACTAATGTATAAGACCTGTTGTAAAATGTTCTCGATTTTTTTTTAATGTAAATACCAAATACTGTGAGTAAAGAGACTTACATTAGTTTTTATAAAAATATTAACTTAAAACGTCCTATACAGCCAGTTTTTATAAAAAAAATGGTCTAGACCTGCGGAAAATATGTAATGTAAGGGACATTTTTTTTTGAGATATTGAGATTTTAAATATACCAATCGATAGAGCAAGAAATTTCGAATCCAATGATATATATAACTCATTTTCGACAAAACGTCCCTTACGTTATTTCATATTTCCGGTATCGATATACTTATTTTTTTATTGCTGAATGCGCCCGCTCTTGACCTCTATCACGCCCGATGGAAAGCGATGGATGAGGTCCATGATGGAACGAGCGTGCCCAGAAGATGCCTAAGGCACTGGAACTCCCACGCATCGACGAAACACAGCAGGCTGCTTGACGCCGGACTTCGGTGGGAGGGTGGTCACAAATCAGGCGGGCGTTAGCCCTACCACCGCAAGGGAAGAATTGGCCTGTCAAATAAGGTGTTGGGTGTGACTGTCCAGGATGCGCTGAGCGCTCGGTTCAGTTGAGTAACTGGCGGAACAAACTGCGCTACACGAGGAGGCTTCTTCATGCATCCCAAAAAAAGTATATGAGCATTTAGCCCTTCTACCCACGGGCGATTTGTGCCCGCGACGATTTTTATCGCGCACTAGGTTTTTCAATTCTCGGTGTTGAGCCGACCATTGAGAATCCAATAGAGTATAGACACCACTTGACACCAGCACATCAAGCTAATACAACCTGTCAAATTTCTTTAATAGATTATTAACTTTATCGCTAAAGCATAAGGTTCAAAGTTGATTGGGAAAATTTGACAGTTTCGGGTAGTTTGATGTGCTGGCGTCTGTACATCCCAGCTCATCAAAAAGTACACTGCTGGAGTTTCAACTCTCGACACTAAACAGTGTGCTGAAAATCCAATGCGCGATCAAAACCGTACACGGGCTTATTTTCAAAGAGTTTTATGACGTTGAGGCGCGTTGTACTGATCTATGAGATGGTAAAATGGTCTTCATTTCTATTACTTATAATAAATCTGTAGAAGTGAAAATTCTGTACAATGAAAATATCAAAAAAATAAATGGCAGGGGGTGTTACTAGACCGACACCGAACCCAAAAATGTGATTAAAAAAATTTTTGTCTGTCTATCTGTCTGTTTGTTCAGGCATCACGCAAAAACTACCGGTTCGATTACGATGAAACTTGGTATAATTATTCTTTAATATCCTGGGCACCACACTGGGTACTTTTTATCTCGGAAAAGTATCTATCTATATAAATAAAAACAAAAGGCCTGACTGACTGACTGACTCATCAACACATTTTTCAAAATTCCACCCCTGTGGGGGTGAAAAGCGGGGATACAGTTTATTTGAAAAATCTGATTCCTTTGTTCTATTAACTTAAAAATTGGCCCGAATAATTTATCTAAATTAATTATAAAGATCATACCAACATACATTCTCGAAACTCGGACGAAGTCGCGGGCAGAAGCTAGTCCTATAATAATAATAATAATCATTTTACTATCAGGCAACTAAAGCCCATAAATAAAATACACAAAATAATATTTTACAAAAATAAACTAATACATATCTATTAAAAACCTTAAAAGTACGGCTATACATGTAACGTTGTCGGCGTCGTGTTGATTAATTATTATTCTGCTCTGGGGGCTTACTCTTGAAACTAATTTTAATTCTAATTTAATGCTAATATAATTCAGATGTTAATTTTACAGTCACGTGATTCGGTACTCTTGAAAGCAATATTGTCAACATTGAAATGAAATTGACATTGATCCGCGATCATTTTGTTATACGTGAAGTTAGCTATGTTACGGGCTGCAATAGTGTGGTTCAACTCATTACGATAAACCGGTAATAGGGCTTTAAAATGCTTTATCCTTTAAATAACAAAGCTAAAAAATAAATATGATATAAATAGTTGTATAATTGATTATTTTGAACGTATTAAATTCATTTGAGCGTAAGAAAATGATTAAAATCATAAAACTAACCATGACTTTGGCTGCATGCGGTAGGATCGTTGCCTACACTACAAAAAAAACGGTAAGTCAAATGGTTTTTGAACTATGTTTGTTGTTGTTTTTTGTGATCGTTTTAAACTACGGATTTTATGTTTTAAATAAAGTTTTGTACGTGGTACGTAAATATACATCATAGGTACCTACTTACTTTATTATTTAAAGCATTGTTTTACATACTTTATTAATTGCATTGTTGAGATTTTTGTATTGTCAATGTAGTTAGTTTCTTGGTCTATGTTTTATAAAATAAAATTATATTATGTTGTACTAATAAAAGATTTCCAATTTTAGTTACAATGACACATCGTCCAAGTTACTCCCAATTAGAAGGTTTAGTGGAATTCATGGAGCAAAACCCAAGCGTAGCCAAAGGTTTGCTTCGGACCGCTCAAGGCAAATTAGAAACGAAGAGGAAATGAGAAAATTTGGCAACTACTTTAAATTCTCTCGGAGGAGCAATAAAAATGGTCAAATAGATTGGTGGCGGTGATGGGTGGACAAGAGTTTGCGACTGGAGGTACAAGATTGATAGTCAATCCATTTCCTCAAACAGTAATATATTTTAATATTTAAAATCTTATCATACCTATGATATTTATTTTACACAAAATATTTTATTTATCTAATAATAACAATCATTTCATTGTTTCAGACTAGACCTACTGAGTCACCAGTTGTAATAGAGGATTCACTAACGATTAGGAAGAAGAGTGGGGCGTGTCTTCGTGTATGGCACTATCTGTACTTACATATTATTCAAAATGCATTAGCATTGAATGTCAAAGCTTTATTTATTGCTAATGTTTTTGAATAAGTATTGATGAAATGCTTGCGTTGTACTTCAAATATGTTTTGTTTTTATTATTTAATTTGATTTTATAATGTTAACTTTTGTCCTTAATCGTTTTATGAGTAAGTAAATAAAAGTACATTAAAATAAAATAAAACAATTTATTGAGTTCTCCATTAAGAAAAATGTATGTAGTACGGGTCATTAATCTCTGTTATATTGCTTCCTAAATATAACATTTAGGAATAAAGAAGTTATAAACAAGAATAACACAATACACACACATAATGTCACAAACTGCATGAAATACATTATCAAAGAAAAAGTAAAATGTTTTAACTAATAACAAATCAAATAATGTCATTTATTCAAACTAGGCTGAGAATCAGCACTTTTGATACATCAAAATACCAAAAGACAGTCTCCTACTAGCTAACCACATATTACAATCAACTCATTAGAAAACATTGAAATGAGTAGATTATGTCAATAATAAATTAAAATAAAATTACACTGACTTGACTTATATAGTCAACTAAAAAATAAATAAAAAGCAATTAAATGAACACATATAACCTATCAGTAAGCTGATTCTGGAGTAAGAACATAAACATTGTCTTGAGTTAATGGAATAGTATGCCTTTGAACAAAGGTTGCATTTTACTTGAGCTTTAAACATATTACAAGGCAAATCTAGCAAAGAAGGTAGCTTGTGCTAAAACAGTACTTAAATATAAAAAAAAACTTATCTGAATCTTATCATACCTTTTTATCTACCTTCTACTTGGAACTAAAGCATTTCGCTTTTCAATGCCTTGTCTTAGTTCAGCAGATGTGCTGCTAGTTGATTCTTGAGAAGTGACAGCTGGGTAATCGTTTCCCTCTGCTGTACTTTCCACAAGATCAATACCTACTCTATTCTCTATTAATACACATATTGTGTAAGACACAACATGCGTTAATTATTTTGGCTGCTGTATCAGGATGATAATGTAGCACCCTGTGCCCGAGTAAGCACCGCCATCTGTTTTTAAGTACACCAATGGCACGTTCCACTGTATTTCGTGCAGAGCAGTGTAACTTGGTGTAGTATTGTTCTGGGGAGCCTTCAGGAGCGTCTACTATAGGTGTCATCATATACTCCCTCTGGGCATATCCAGAATAACCTGAAAAGTTAAACTAATTAAAATATATTCACAATCAGAAAAACTAACATTTCTGATCCAACTACTTATTTACATCATTTACTTGCCTAGTAAAAACACATTTTCTCCATTATTATTCAAATTAAATTAATGTTGTTTCACAGGATGCTGATTTCAGACAAAACTGTCATGTGAAGCCCTATCAAATGAAGCATCTACTGACAAAATACTTAAATCTGCATCACTTATCTGAAAATACATATATAAATCAAGGACATTTAACTAATTTGTTATGAAATGTATTACAATTAAATATTAATTAAAAGTATTGCCTTACAATCAAAACATTTCTTGAATGGGAATGTTTGCAATTAAAAAATCTCTCTTCATTTTCTGTTGGTCTAATTATAGCCACATGAGTGCCGTCAATACATCCTATAACAGATGGTATGTGAATTTTTTCATAAAACCTGGAACATAAAAAATAGTATATGGTTACTATAGGTACTATAAAACAAGGAATTTTAGATAACTATAAATTATTTAAATGGATATTTAAAATTAGGTAAGTACTTAAGTATTTGTCATTAGCATTACCTCCTTTTTAAAGCATGTCTTTCCTGATGAGTTTGAGGAAACTTAATCCATTTATTTTGTACTATTGGATGGTTAAGAGCAGCCGTTACATATCTAATAGTACGAGAAACAGATTGCTGCGACATTAGGGTCCCATAGGTGCCTCCAACTAGTTTTTGATAACTCCCAGTCGCATAAAAGGACAATGCCACTAAAACCTGCAAGAATTATAATAGTATTATGCTATTGATCTTCCAAAAAAAGTCGTGGATTATCATTGATATCACATCATAAGTCATATATCAAAGACAACATGGGTACCTTATATTTTGGTGATATATCACTTCTTCTTTTAGGAGTTGACATAAGGGGCTTAATGTTTTCGTAGATTTCCTCAAACAAATCCTTGCTTACTCTATAGTTTGCTTTGAACTCGTGTTCATTCATCGAAAACACTTTGTCCGTATAGGTACCGCATGATCCGGCGCTCATCTCGTCTCTGGGTGCTTACTCTTGAATTTAATTCCGATAGATCGACATTGGAATTGTGAAGTTTCGTACTCTTGAGTTCGATACTAGCGCCAAACGGTTTGTAAACTGAGTGTCCATTTTGAGGAACTAAGTGGAATTTAGGATCGGGCTTGGCGTCGGGTAAACGGTACTCTTGAGTGTATTTTGACAGCTGTGTATTGCGTCAATATTGCGTGGGAATAGTTTGTTGATAGTGATTTTTCCAATAACAAAAGTGTAACTTTTTAGAAATTGTTTTGCGTTTTAAGTGGTTTTCAGTGAGTTATACGAGTAAAATATGGCACGATTAGCAGTTGTGTACAGTGTTTTACATAATTCACATAAAAAACAATTAAAACAGAGACGAGATGAGCGCCGGATCATGCGGTACCTATACGGACAAAGTGTTTTCGATGAATGAACACGAGTTCAAAGCAAACTATAGAGTAAGCAAGGATTTGTTTGAGGAAATCTACGAAAACATTAAGCCCCTTATGTCAACTCCTAAAAGAAGAAGTGATATATCACCAAAATATAAGGTACCCATGTTGTCTTTGATATATGACTTATGATGTGATATCAATGATAATCCACGACTTTTTTTGGAAGATCAATAGCATAATACTATTATAATTCTTGCAGGTTTTAGTGGCATTGTCCTTTTATGCGACTGGGAGTTATCAAAAACTAGTTGGAGGCACCTATGGGACCCTAATGTCGCAGCAATCTGTTTCTCGTACTATTAGATATGTAACGGCTGCTCTTAACCATCCAATAGTACAAAATAAATGGATTAAGTTTCCTCAAACTCATCAGGAAAGACATGCTTTAAAAAGGAGGTAATGCTAATGACAAATACTTAAGTACTTACCTAATTTTAAATATCCATTTAAATAATTTATAGTTATCTAAAATTCCTTGTTTTATAGTACCTATAGTAACCATATACTATTTTTTATGTTCCAGGTTTTATGAAAAAATTCACATACCATCTGTTATAGGATGTATTGACGGCACTCATGTGGCTATAATTAGACCAACAGAAAATGAAGAGAGATTTTTTAATTGCAAACATTCCCATTCAAGAAATGTTTTGATTGTAAGGCAATACTTTTAATTAATATTTAATTGTAATACATTTCATAACAAATTAGTTAAATGTCCTTGATTTATATATGTATTTTCAGATAAGTGATGCAGATTTAAGTATTTTGTCAGTAGATGCTTCATTTGATAGGGCTTCACATGACAGTTTTGTCTGAAATCAGCATCCTGTGAAACAACATTAATTTAATTTGAATAATAATGGAGAAAATGTGTTTTTACTAGGCAAGTAAATGATGTAAATAAGTAGTTGGATCAGAAATGTTAGTTTTTCTGATTGTGAATATATTTTAATTAGTTTAACTTTTCAGGTTATTCTGGATATGCCCAGAGGGAGTATATGATGACACCTATAGTAGACGCTCCTGAAGGCTCCCCAGAACAATACTACACCAAGTTACACTGCTCTGCACGAAATACAGTGGAACGTGCCATTGGTGTACTTAAAAACAGATGGCGGTGCTTACTCGGGCACAGGGTGCTACATTATCATCCTGATACAGCAGCCAAAATAATTAACGCATGTTGTGTCTTACACAATATGTGTATTAATAGAGAATAGAGTAGGTATTGATCTTGTGGAAAGTACAGCAGAGGGAAACGATTACCCAGCTGTCACTTCTCAAGAATCAACTAGCAGCACATCTGCTGAACTAAGACAAGGCATTGAAAAGCGAAATGCTTTAGTTCCAAGTAGAAGGTAGATAAAAAGGTATGATAAGATTCAGATAAGTTTTTTTTTATATTTAAGTACTGTTTTAGCACAAGCTACCTTCTTTGCTAGATTTGCCTTGTAATATGTTTAAAGCTCAAGTAAAATGCAACCTTTGTTCAAAGGCATACTATTCCATTAACTCAAGACAATGTTTATGTTCTTACTCCAGAATCAGCTTACTGATAGGTTATATGTGTTCATTTAATTGCTTTTTATTTATTTTTTAGTTGACTATATAAGTCAAGTCAGTGTAATTTTATTTTAATTTATTATTGACATAATCTACTCATTTCAATGTTTTCTAATGAGTTGATTGTAATATGTGGTTAGCTAGTAGGAGACTGTCTTTTGGTATTTTGATGTATCAAAAGTGCTGATTCTCAGCCTAGTTTGAATAAATGACATTATTTGATTTGTTATTAGTTAAAACATTTTACTTTTTCTTTGATAATGTATTTCATGCAGTTTGTGACATTATGTGTGTGTATTGTGTTATTCTTGTTTATAACTTCTTTATTCCTAAATGTTATATTTAGGAAGCAATATAACAGAGATTAATGACCCGTACTACATACATTTTTCTTAATGGAGAACTCAATAAATTGTTTTATTTTATTTTAATGTACTTTTATTTACTTACTCATAAAACGATTAAGGACAAAAGTTAACATTATAAAATCAAATTAAATAATAAAAACAAAACATATTTGAAGTACAACGCAAGCATTTCATCAATACTTATTCAAAAACATTAGCAATAAATAAAGCTTTGACATTCAATGCTAATGCATTTTGAATAATATGTAAGTACAGATAGTGCCATACACGAAGACACGCCCCACTCTTCTTCCTAATCGTTAGTGAATCCTCTATTACAACTGGTGACTCAGTAGGTCTAGTCTGAAACAATGAAATGATTGTTATTATTAGATAAATAAAATATTTTGTGTAAAATAAATATCATAGGTATGATAAGATTTTAAATATTAAAATATATTACTGTTTGAGGAAATGGATTGACTATCAATCTTGTACCTCCAGTCGCAAACTCTTGTCCACCCATCACCGCCACCAATCTATTTGACCATTTTTATTGCTCCTCCGAGAGAATTTAAAGTAGTTGCCAAATTTTCTCATTTCCTCTTCGTTTCTAATTTGCCTTGAGCGGTCCGAAGCAAACCTTTGGCTACGCTTGGGTTTTGCTCCATGAATTCCACTAAACCTTCTAATTGGGAGTAACTTGGACGATGTGTCATTGTAACTAAAATTGGAAATCTTTTATTAGTACAACATAATATAATTTTATTTTATAAAACATAGACCAAGAAACTAACTACATTGACAATACAAAAATCTCAACAATGCAATTAATAAAGTATGTAAAACAATGCTTTAAATAATAAAGTAAGTAGGTACCTATGATGTATATTTACGTACCACGTACAAAACTTTATTTAAAACATAAAATCCGTAGTTTAAAACGATCACAAAAAACAACAACAAACATAGTTCAAAAACCATTTGACTTACCGTTTTTTTTGTAGTGTAGGCAACGATCCTACCGCATGCAGCCAAAGTCATGGTTAGTTTTATGATTTTAATCATTTTCTTACGCTCAAATGAATTTAATACGTTCAAAATAATCAATTATACAACTATTTATATCATATTTATTTTTTAGCTTTGTTATTTAAAGGATAAAGCATTTTAAAGCCCTATTACCGGTTTATCGTAATGAGTTGAACCACACTATTGCAGCCCGTAACATAGCTAACTTCACGTATAACAAAATGATCGCGGATCAATGTCAATTTCATTTCAATGTTGACAATATTGCTTTCAAGAGTACCGAATCACGTGACTGTAAAATTAACATCTGAATTATATTAGCATTAAATTAGAATTAAAATTAGTTTCAAGAGTAAGCCCCCTGTTTTAATTGTTTTTTATGTGAATTATGTAAAACACTGTACACAACTGCTAATCGTGCCATATTTTACTCGTATAACTCACTGAAAACCACTTAAAACGCAAAACAATTTCTAAAAAGTTACACTTTTGTTATTGGAAAAATCACTATCAACAAACTATTCCCACGCAATATTGACGCAATACACAGCTGTCAAAATACACTCAAGAGTACCGTTTACCCGACGCCAAGCCCGATCCTAAATTCCACTTAGTTCCTCAAAATGGACACTCAGTTTACAAACCGTTTGGCGCTAGTATCGAACTCAAGAGTACGAAACTTCACAATTCCAATGTCGATCTATCGGAATTAAATTCAAGAGTAAGCACCCTGATCCGCTGAGCCCCCCCCCCCCCTCCGCCCCTCCCTCCTCGATCCCCTGCTAATTCGTCTTCTGTTTTAAACTCTGGCTTATCCACTTTTCCCTGTGTGGTGTCGCGTAACCGTTTTCGGAAACATCGATATACGACACCTTTCGGCCACAAGTCCTCAGTGACTGTGTGTGTCTTTCAGGCAGGTCTGTGGATGTTGGGTTGGAACTAGTACAAAAAATGATTTTAAATTGATGTTGTGGCGCGATTCCAACCTTTCGAATCTTTTTCTTTTTTCCGTGGGGAAATCCTCATGGATACCCTCCGTCTGGAAAGAACGGAGGGTTATGTTCATAGATATCCGAGTTATATCGGACTCCTACTGGCTAAAACCCCACTGTTCCTTCTAGTACCATGAGTCGGGGGCCCGGGAGATACTTGTACATTCGCCGCACTCCGACTGGAACCTTTCGACCCTCAGAGTCCAGTTGGTCTTCACCTTCCTATGAACTTCTACAATAACATAATCATAGCAAGTGCGTTGGAGGGGCTCGTGGCTTAATAATAACAGCCACACGGGTCGATCAACGCTTGCGGAGGCCGGTCCGTAGATGGGTCCACCCATTACAGTTATATTGGGACCCCTCCGCGCCTCGGAAACCGTTATAACAGTTGGTCATTTGTAAATATTTGACAGTCTTACGGGTAGTTAGAAGCCCGAAAGCCTGACAAGGAGTCATACTAAGGGGTATCGTGTTACCCAGTAACTAGGTTGTGGAGTTATTTTTTACTTTGTAGTGTCTTTTTGGAAGTCGGTTGTTTTTTTTTTTTTTTTTGTAAAGCAGGTTTTATTTTTCACTTTTAAGTTGTAGGTACTTACTCCACACAAATTCGTATAACACTACTTGCTATGTAAATATCAGTTACAGGAATTCATTATAACATCATCAATATAAACTAAGTGGGTCCGAGTGCTCATGGTCTTTTTAAGGAAATTTCAAAACGGCTGGTTGACACTTCCCATGACCCAAGGGCTGGCTTTTACCTTGGCCAAAGGCTAAGCATTGCCATACAACGTGGTAATGCCGCCAGTCTCTTGGGTACATTACCAGTCGTCAGCGAAGCGGATGAATTTTTCGACGCTATATTTTAGTTTGTGTATAGTTTTAGTTATTATTTTCGATAGGATTGTGAACTTTATTTATTTATTAAAATTGACTGAAGCAATATTTATATGGGACCACCCCTGAGGCAAACCGTGTCTATTAAAAAATTATAATTTTTGAAATTGATTGATGACAATTGCCGGAGATATCGCGTAACAAACACACAAAAAAAAAAACAACATCCAGTCGAATTGAGAACCTCCTTCTTTTGAAGTGGGTTAAAAATACTGGCATACAGCTGCATCCGGTTAGACTGGAAGCCGACCCCAAAAAGTTAGGAAAAGGCTTGTCAGATGATGAAATCGGCTGCTATGAAAGTATAGCAACCAAATCGTTTGTCGATGAAAAATTAAAAAAAAAAAAACGCAAATCCCAGATCTACATAGTTTAATCCGCATCTCTAAAAACATCACAAAATGTAATCAATTAGCTATGTAGTCGTACATCAAACGGTCGGCGCACGCGTCGTGTTTCAGTCTGCACAAAAACGAGTAAGTTGACAGATCGCGCAATATTGTCGGACCACGCCCGTTTCCGATGGACTACACTAGTGCTGTTGTAGACTGAGGAAAGGCTTAGAGTTGACATTTATAGTTGTACGGGCCGTCAGAAGCCCGAAAGTCTGACAACCAGTCTTATCATGAAGTATCGTATTACCCAGTAACTGGGTTGTGGCGGTCAGATAGGCAGTTCATCATCATCATCAGCCTATAGCAGTCCACTGCTGTACATAGGCCTCTCCTATTGCACGCCATTCATTTCGATTTTCGGCAACTCTCATCCAGCTGCTACCAGCCATCCTGCGAAGATCATCACACCACCTAGCCTGAGGGCGTCCCATTTTACGTTTACAGATTCGCGGTCTCCACTCAAGAACACGTCTACTCCAACGGTCATCGGATAGGCAGTCGCTCCATGTAAAATACTGGTATTCAGCTGCACCCGGTTTGACTGGAAGCCGACCGCATCATAGTTGGGAAGAGGCTAGACAGATGATGATCATTCTTAGTTGTATGGTTCGTACACTTTTAGAGTGGTTGTTCAGGATAAAGTTATTTCTTTTTAAAGTCATAAGAACACATTATAACACCACAGACGATTAATGACTTTGGGATGCATGAAGAAACCTCCTCGTGTAACGCAATTGTTCCGCCAGTTACTCAACTAAACCGAGCGCTCGGCGCATCCTGGACAGTCACACCCAACGCTTTATTTGACTGGCCAACTCTTCGCATGCGGTGGAAGGGCTAACGCTCGCTTGGTTTGCGACCACCCTCCCACCGAAGTCAAGTCAAGTCAAGCAGCCTGCTGCTGTTCGTCGATGCGTGGGAGTTCCAGTGCCTTAGGCATCTTCTGGGCACGCTCGTTCCATCATAGACCTCATCCATCGCTTTCCATCAAGCGTGATCGAGGTCAAGAGCATTGAGCAAGAAAAAATAAAATAAAAAAATGACGTTGTCAGTTTTAAGAGCAATTAATTTTAACCAGTTATCATGTATGTATGGAAGCTGTGGTGGTCCAGTGGCAACGGCCCCGACATACGAGTTGTAGGTCGTGGGTTCGAACCCAGACAGGCGCATTTCTTTGTATAAATAATTTCATCAGCACTGCTCTCAAAACGGTGAAGGAACACGTGGCGAGGAAACCGGCATATCCTAGAACCAAAACTTCAAGTTATTATAATTATATCATTTACATCAGATTATTATCAAATTATTTAATATTAAATTATATTCCATTAAATTAATAATTTTTAAAGTTCCTTAAATATTTATCGAATATTAGAAAAGTCAACTAAAATTTTTCTCATATAAGAACTCAGTCACACTGTACTACGTTTTATCTATCAAAATATACAGATGTGTATATTTCTTTTTGCAATGCAGTACATTTTCCAGCATCCCTTTCTATCCACTCGTAGCTCTATGGCTAAACGCTGATGCCTCGAAATGGGCACTTCCGGTGGCGAGCAACATGGCCGGTGTCACTACCGGCGCACGTCAAACTTCGCCAAAAGCCCGCGTTTGATGTGCCATCGCTGTTTTCCTCCATTATTTATTTTATTATCGATGGTTTATTACGAAAAAGAGATATTTTTAGAAATTACGTTCTTACCTGAATAAATTTGTGATTCATGATTGCTTCAATCTCTTTAGAGAAATAAAATGATTCATAATATATTTCTCGACTACCTGCGCCCCGCGGTTACACCCGCATAAGTCTCGATCCCGTGTGACTATCGGGATAAAAAGTATGCTATGTCCTTTCCCGGGACTCAAACTATCTCTATACCAAATTTCATCTAAATCGGTTCAACGGTTTAAGTGTGAAAAGGTAACATACAGACAGACAGAGTTACTTTCGAATTTATAATACTAGTATGGATTCATTCCGGACTGATTCCCTAAACCCCCCTCCACTCCCCCCTTCCTCAATCCCCTGCTAGTTCGTCTTCTGTTTTAATCTCTGTCTTATCCGTTTTGTCTATGTTTTCCAGTCAGAATACCAAATTCTCCAATACTGTAAATTTTTCTATGGTGGGAAAGAAGTTTCAAGGGTAGGCATTGGCCACTTTTGCCTTCTCCTAGCTACGCACGTGACCATACCTTGTTATAATACAATCCTCCCGACCGATTTCGGTCACGGTACCAATCTCAACAGAGATTAGGCAGGTACGCAGGACATAATTATAGTGCACAAGTGTGTAAACACAACACAGGTGCACTCTCTGTTCCTTTACTCTCATAGTCCGATGAATTGGCAGTACGACAACCGCGGGGAGAGATCAGGGGCAGGCGACAGGATCCACAACTTTACGTGCTTTCCGAGGTATGGGGAGGTCTCGATAAGTAAGGGATGGTCACCCATCCACAGACCGACCTCGGCAGGAGTAGCTTAACCTTCAATCGAATCATCATCTCATCCGCCTAACCTTTTCCCAACTAAGTTAGAATCGCCTTCCAGTTTAACTGGATGCAGCTGAATACCAGTATTTCACATGGAGCTACTGCCTATCTGACCTCCACAACCCAGTTACTGGGTCATACGATGCCCCTTGGTAAGACTGGTTGTCAGACTTTCGGACTTCTGGCGACCCGTAACGACTGTCAAAGATCCACGAATGACAGCCGGGATCAACGGTTTAACGTGCTTTCCGAGGCACGGAGGGGTCTCGGTATATAAAGATGGTCACCCATCTACGGACCAAACACGGCAAGCGTAGCTTAACCTGATCAATCGACCCGTGCGGCTGATATTACATAGCCACAAGCCCTTCAATCGAATCGTACGGCTGTTATTATCCAGCCACGAGCCCCCGAGAGGTACATATGTGCAGTTTAAATGCCTATAGTTAGATTTATGGCTGACTGGCGAGCGTAAGGTCATGGATTTGAACCGCGTTCGTTGCACTATCAAGGTTCAGCCATTCCGATTACGGCACTACCGACCTAGGTAGGCAGAATGATTGATTAATTGATTAATCAACCTCTTAGGTTTTTCTCTTTCAGATAAAGAATCGTGAAAGGAAAAAACTGATAACAAAAAGATTTGCTGAAAACAACAGCAACCAATCCATGAATCGTGGTTCCTACAAAGACATGATTTTAATTATCTATTATACAGGAAAAAAAAACCGAGTGTGCTTATGACCACACGACTGAAGTGAAACTTCGAGAAAGAGAGAAAGAAAATGTGCGCGCGCACTGCTCTCTCTTGCTCCTACACTGTGATACAGACAATAGGCCTGCACTGTGCTTAGATATACGGAACGTATTTGGCTATGAGAGGAAGAGAGAAAGAAAATGTGCGCGCGCACTGCTTTCTCTTGCTTATATCCCCCACTCAACTCCCGTTCGCATCGCCCGATCACACTTTTCGTAACGCTTACGTCACGCGTTCGCCACTTTACTCCCCAAGTCAAGCGTGCGTAAAGAAGTTTCACTTCAAAAATAACCAGTGCGCAAGCTATAACCATGAATTCAGCTTATGATTCTAGACCCCCTTTTTCTTTCTTTTTTTTTAGGGTAAGAAATCATCAAATGACTCCTCCCGCTCTGGGTGGAGCGGAAGGGGTCATTTGATGACTCTTACTGACTAAAACCCACCCATGTTCCTTCCTTAGCCCTTTATGTTCCGGGGTAGCGGTAAGGGCGAGGCCACAACAATGCGTTGCGGCGTCGCGTGTCGTAAAAATCTACGACTCTCGAAATCGAAATCTATTGCTGTGCGACGTCGTTTTTGCGATACGACGTCGCAACGCAGTGTTGTGGCTTCGCCCTAAGGGCGAGGCCACAACACTGCGTTGCGGCGTCGCATCGTAAAAACGACGTCGCAAATCAATACGCGTAGCGTTGTGTGGCGTCGTAGATTTTTGCGATACGACGCTGCAACGCAGTGTTGTGGCCTCGCCCTAACCCTTTCGGACAATCCCGCTGACCCGACAAGCTTCGGCCCTATCGGGCCCCTTCAGTTGCGCTGACATCTCTTTGAGGCGCGCGTGGAACACATACGCGCAGTCTGGCATGGGCTTGGTCCTGATTGGACGGTGAGCTACCCATTACTCTCCGTCCGCAGGCGTGCGCCTACGGTGGCTGGGAGTCAACCATCCCGCCCTCTTTCGCTAGCATGACTGCTTCGCAGAAGGAGGTGACTGCCTCCCACTCCCTCTAACTCCGGACTATGGCTTGAACCAGGGCTGGATGCGAGAGGTCGCCGCCGTTGCCGATCGCCTCTACGAGGGCACGGCGGTGCTCCACCCAAGCGGGGCAGACCTCCACCGTGTCCTCTGGGCGATCCTCGCAATGGTGACACCCGGGCGTGTCCTCCCGCCTGTTGATGTGGAGGAACCTCCCGAAACATCCGTGTCCGGTAAGGACCTGCGTCAGGCGGTAGGTGAGAACGCCGTGACGCCTCTCTAGCCACTCCTCAAAGATGGCGTAGAAATCTTTAGTCGGTTATCAAAAAAAAAAGACGGGTTGCACTCCGGGAGTGCCGGCAGAAGTGAAAACTTGAATATTAACGTTGAAATAAATCAATTATTAATTGAATTAATATAACTAAGTTTTTTTCACTATTTCTGCGTCACTTTTTTCATTAAACGATGCACTTTGTTCAATTTCCATTTTTTGAAACACTTTATATACACGAATTTTACGAATACACAGCAGTGTGGCTACTACACAGACGGTCGAGCCATCAGCTGTCCATCCACGTCCGCGTCCACCATCACCATCACATCACATCACATCACCATCACCATCACCATCGCCATCACCATCACCATCGCCATCACATCGCCATCGCCAACACCATCGCCATCACCATCACCATCCATCCATCCATTATCGTGTCTCACTTGGTTCACTTCGGTTGGCGCCGCCGTAGAAAGAGATGTGGGGGGGGAATCTCTCCTGACGGTCACGTGTCCTGACGCGATGCCCTGACGCGAGTTTAACATTTTTTACCCATTACAAAAAGTGTTCAACGCCGCTAAAGAAGTTTTCACTTCAAAAAAAAACACAACTGTTTCATGGAAAACTGCAACCCCTACGCGGTCAAAATGCATCCAGACAGAGCAAATTTTTGTAAACTAGCTTCTGCCCGCGACTTTGTCCGCATGAAACTTCACCCTCCCCCATTCACCCTCTTAGAGGTGGAATTACGAAAAACCCCTTCTTAGTGGATACCTACTCTTCACAAAGAACACACCCTCCAAATTTCATGTCTCTAGGACCAGCGGTTTAGGCTGTGCGTTGATATATAAGTCAGTGAGGAATTTTACATATACGAGTAGGTATAGATGATCGACAAAAAATTTCAGGGCAGGGTCAATCCGCGGAAATCCACTAACGGCGAATATATGCTAATAATAAATTAAATATCATAGCTGCATTCTTTTTTTACTTTATATGACATTTCTTACATGTTTTTACGTATGGCGCCGCTATCTAAAAAAATATAACACCTTTATTTAATTTATTATTGCAATCAACACGCACCAAATGTCATCACCATTTGCAAATAAAAGTCGGCCTAATTGAGCGGAATGGCCCGGCAGGGTCCTGATTCCTGAATCATGGACCTACTAAATTCGTGGTCACAGTTTGCGGACTGATTTTTTTGCTGTATACATGGTTAGTAAACGTTTACAATCTAATATTAAAAGACAACCATACAAGTCAAACTCATGACCCTTTATTCGCGAGTCGGTTAAAATTTTATCTTTTATACAAAGCAATTTGTCGGAACAAAACTTTTGAAATCTGATAAAGAAAGCAACCATTATTAATTATATTCAATACAAGTATTTTATCCCTAGTACGGTCAGCAAGTGCTTGTGTCCATTATAGTAATGGAATGATTCATTAGACCACAGAGGTGTTAATAAGATACCAGATATGGCACCTTTTTTGTTAGAAACTTCTTTATACGGAGCGCAGTAGATGTGCCTTTATTTTATTGCATTACATTTCTATAAAAAACTAGCTTCTCTCCGTGACGTAGTCCGCGTGAATAATTATATATTCAAACTATCTCTATACCAAATTTTATCTGAATCGGTTCAGCGGTTAAGGCGTGAAAAGGTAACATACAGACAGACTGACAGTTACTTTTGAATTTATAATATTATTATTGTACTTATATTAAACAAATTAATAAATGACTTATGACATGAACTTTCGCCCCCGACCCACCGCGTCGCATCCGACCGCCCCCCCGCGCTATTCCTTCGTTTTTTCTTAGCGTTATTTCTTATTTTTATCTTATTGCTCGGCTCCTAAGGGCCGTAGCGTGATGTTAAAAAGCCTATATCCTACCTCAAGAATTTGGCTGTAAAATGCAAATTAAAAAAAAAACATTGGTTGTCTGTAAAGTCGGTTTACGGATGATAATTTTACGTGATAACGTCATAAGAAAACATCCGCTCGTGCCTCTCTATCGCTTGTTCCGCGCTCTCGCTTGCACGCTAGGCTCAGGCGGAACATGACAATGAGTCATGCTTTTTCGTGCGTGCAGCCGGCGTTCGTCGATTTATAAGACGTTAAAAACAAAAACATAGAAACAAACTCTCCTGCAGCTTTATCATAGTATAAGTATACATGGTAGTGGCGGAATGGCGGTGGTGGTGGTGGTGGGGATGAATGTGATATTCCAAAGTAACCCTACCTGTTTCTGTCCACATAATTGATAAATCGACTTTAATCCATATTTCTCTTCAATATTCAATAATTCAATTAAAGTAACCATTTTAAAGTTACCACAGTACATATTTGTAGTTACGTATATTTTTTTAACAGAACAGTTTTCTTTTCTTATAAGTAATGCAAAAAGTATGCAATGTCTCATCATCATCTTCATTTAGACGAAAGACGTCCACTGCTAGACATAGGCCTCCCCCAAGCACCACCACTTCATCCGGCTGTGTGCTTCTCGCATCCATCGGATTCCTGCGGTCTTCACCATGTCATCGGTCCACCTTGTGGGAGGCCTTCCAACGCTATGTCGTCCGGTACGCGGTCGCCACTCCAGAACCTTTCAGCCCCATCAGCCATCTGTTCTGCGAGCAATGTGCCCTGCGCACTGCCACTTAAGTTTGGCAATTCTTCGGGCTATGTCGGTTACCTTGGTTTGTCTACGGATCTCTTCAATAACCAATTGACCCAAGTGAAGTTACCACATAACATTAATAATTGGAATCTTTATTGGTACAGTTTTCTTTGCTTACTTTTGTAGCGGTATCTACAACGCCACATGCGAACAACGCGTCATACTGTCGTCAAGCAAATCCTGCATCTCGCAAGCAGAGTTTACCGCGCAACTAGCATAGATACAACAGCCTGACATGAATCATCGGGCAGTTGCCCGCCAGACACAACACCCGTCTGGTCAGAGGATCCTCCCTTTTCTATGAAGGTTGAGTGAACTTTACACCCTGTTCCTCATACCTCTACACTTTGTTCAAAAAACATGCGACCTCTACCTTTCTCACAAGATTCCTATAGCACTGACGTTCCGAGAGTTTCATATATCATGGAGTACAGTCAGACAATAAGTGTTCAATAGATTCAAAGAAATTCCGACGCCGCCGTTACTAAAACTGAGGGTAGGCACAAAAGGTTAACTGCAGCGGAAATTACGTCATCCACACCTTGTTTTGTTGGCTGTACCTTTTGAGTGGATGGTGCTATGTAAGAGGTGTCAAGATTAGTTTTTTTTTTTTTGTTCTGAGGTCCGAGACCAGTGGCGATTGCTTTCAAAGTTCGTTTCGTATTTCCACAACGACGACGGTTTATGTCAATCAAATAGCACTTTTCAACGGAATTGAAAAATTATTCATTATATTTTTTTTTTATTAATTACAAAAACCAACATAATAATACCAAAGCAAAGACATGTATTTAATCAAACCTCAAATAATTCCCATTTTGATTAATTATTTCAAAAAAAAACATTGAGCACTCTAATAATTATAATGATTGCGCCTCTTTTTGTGAACCTCAAATAATTACTATTTTGTTATCTTTAAAATACAAAACGGTCAAGTAACTGCGACCAACTTTGATGTAGCGCTCGCCGACCGCACCCGCTTTGCCGCTCGGAGTGCCCTAGCTTAGTTACTGCAACCAACTATACCAAAAAGTTAAAAAGAGGCTCAATTATTAAAAAATGTCCATCATTAGAAGCGCAAAAAGTTTTTAGACGTTCAAATTTAAAAACATCCGAATTGAGAACCTCCTCCTTTTTAGAAGTCGGTTAAAAAAAAGTGTCCATCATTAGGAAATCAATAAGTTTTTAGGGGATCAGTTAAATACACATTACACAAATACCTATTAAAACTGTAATTTGAAAATATAATACTTTTAAAGAAGTAACTGTGGAGTTTCTCACCGGCTCTTCTCCATAGGAAACGACCAATTGAAACCGTGCAGCTAGCTTCTGACGTTTCATAAGTGTCCATGCTCCATGTAGGTTTTTGCGAGATAAAATAAATTTTGGTTTTGACACCCTAATAAAATTACAAAAAATGAACCATCATGCATTTTTGCATAACCCCATCCTCTCGAGGTGTAAGCGATCAAAACACGCAATCAGTCGCCTCATTCAACCGCATAATGCCGTCCATCTTTTAACACTTCTTCATTGTGTTCGAACTCCTTTTGTGAGAGACCCATTATCGAATGAGTGTAGACATTCATTTGGAGATTAATTTCTGAATTGCTTGAGTGTAGTATTATATTAATTCTTGATGTTTAATTTCTCTTCTGAGGTTGGATGAGGAAATGGCTTGCATTGTTAAGACTAAAGCCATCTAAGATGTTTCGATTTGTTGGCCATTTTCTATTGTGTTAGCATACTTAATCAGTTTAATGAAAAAGTAAACAAAAAACAATTTATACATAATCAGTCTATAATATTCCCACTGCTGGGACACAGGCCTCCTGTCTGTGAGAGGGAGGATTAGGAGGGACAATTTATTTGGTAGTCAATTTGCTAAACAAAAATCTGTAAAAAAAAGATTTTCAAATAAAGTTTTGTTTTTATTATTTTTTTAATCGATTTAGCTTATCTTTTTGTATACAGGAGTTTCTGTGACAAATCCATACTAATCACACTAATATTATAAAGGCGAAAGTTTGTAAGTGTGTGTGAGTGTGTGTGTTTATATGTTTGTTACTTCTTCACGCCTAAACCACTGAACCGATTTAGATGAAATTTGGTATAGAGATAGTTTGAGTCCCGGAAAAGGACATAGGATAGTTTTTATCCCAATATTCCCACGGGATTGACATTTACGCGGGTGGAACCGCGGGGCTCAGCTAGTATTATAAATGCGAAAGTGTGTCTGTCTGTCTGTTACCTCTTCACGCTTGAACCGCTAAACCGATTTAGATGAAATTTGGTATAGAGATAGTTTGAGTCCCGGGATAGGACATAGGATAGTTTCAATTCCGATGTTCCCACGGGATCGACACTTATGCGGGTGAAACCGCGGGGCACTGCTAGTAAATCTATATATTTATTTCTTTCTTACAGCCCTACAGGTTGACCTTTCGGAATTCTTAAGTATGATTTAAATCCCATCGAATATTACAATAATACTAAAACAATACATAAAATGACGTCACTTGTACCTTACAATTGTCGCCGGGTCAGCCGCGTGAACCGAGATACTCTTGATGGATCGCACCCGATGGTTATTAATGGTTTTCTATAGCAACCTGACGTACAGGGTGCTTCAAAAGTAATATTTCTGTAACATACATACATGGGACAACGCAAGCTAAAAGTAAATACTTTGTTTTGTAGTGTAAAATGTATTTTTTTAACCGACTTCAAAAAAGGAGGTTCTGTTTTCGACCCGTATTTATGTATGTATGTTTGTATGTCCGCAATTTTCTCAAAACCTAATGAAGCAATTTTAATAATTCTTTCATTAATGTGATCTACATACTTTCAGGAAGGTTTTAATATATAATACATTAGGTAATTATTCTTATGTACGAAGTTATTATGCATAAATGTACCTACTGCATCTCCGGCATTTCTATGCGCATTTTAATGATTCTTCTAGTCGGTATCTTTAATTCTTCAATGCACTAGTGTTAATTGATTTTGTGTGGGGTAGTTACAACTAAAAAGTGAAAAATAAAAACCTTTATACAAAAAAAAACAACCGAGTTCAAAAAAAACACTAGAAAGTGATAAATAACTTTAGTTTCAGAAGTCGGTGTCAAAAAACGAAAATGCGGAACCAACGACACCAACTTTCCAAATTAAAGTTGTTTACCACTTTGTAGTGTTTTTTTTTTGAAGCCGGTTGTTTATTTTTTTTTTTTGTGAAAAAGTTTTTTGTTAAGTATGTATTTTCTGGTGAAAAAAAAAAATAAAAATTAAATTAGTAAAAATTTGTAACCATGAGTTCAGCATAATTATGATTCTAGACACTAGACTAGCACCGGTTATAAAAAAAAAACGTTCCATACATTTTAACCGCGTACGTCTTGCACATTTCTATGAAACAGCTGAATTCATGGTTACAGTGTATTGGCCCTGCCACCCTGTATATTAAAAAAATACAGAAGTACATCAGCACCTCAACTGCGTAACCCACTCCGAAGGATGTTGAAGGAAATTGCTAATCCATTACTTCGTATGATTGAAAATTTTCTTCTGCTCGACAACATAAATGACGCAACGGATGTTGCTGAACTATCAAAATGAAAGGTATTGCCATTGTAAGTGTGTAAAGCTACGGTTTCCTACAATAGCAGTACCGCCTTGTTATACTGCATAATCATTCTATAATATTTCCACTGGTGGAATAAACTGCCTCCCCTCTTCGAGAGGGAGTGGGCTATAATCCACCACACGGGCCCAGTGCGGGTTGGTAGATGTCACATGTCTTCAAATTTTTGGTTCTAGGACATGCCGATTTCCTCAGGATGTTTTCCTTCAACGTTTTAAGAGGAATGGTGATGAAATTATTTACACAAAGTAAAGCGTTTGTCTGGGTTCGAACCTACGATCTACAACAGTAAGGGCGGTTTTGCACTACGTCCGATCCGAATCCGAGAAATAATCCATAGTCCTATTTGTTCAGATCTAGTGCGCAACCCCTCATACAAAAAAGACAATGGTCACTTCAGACCGGCATTTCTCGGATTCGGATCGGACGTAGTGCGAAACCGCTCTAACTGTTGAACACATAATATTATAATGGACGTCATGAAAATCTGTCATTTTCACCAGTATTTAACATTAAGGTGTCAAAGAACGCTTTGTATTTTGGCAGGTTCTAGGACATGCCGATTTCCTCACGATGTTTTCCTTCACCGTTTTGAGAGGATCAAAGAACGCTTTGTATTTTGACAGCCGTTATTGTGTGACCGTTCACCGCGTTTTTAATTAAGAAACCAAATCTTTACGCAATTACATCGCAGAAGTTTTTTTTTGTGAATTCATATCATTAACAATCTAATATGTGTTGTCGTAAAAGAAAAAATAAAAGTAACAAATACGAGCGCACCCTGTACAGCACACTCGGTCCCCAAATGATGTATAATGAAATATCGGCGACTAGTTCCCGAGTAATGTGTAGTATAGACGTACAGACAACTTGTATTTATGTATGTAGGTATGTCTATATCTACCATCTCATAAATCTGAGGCTGTTTTGTTTTGATCGCGTTCTTAGGTTGCTGTGAGAGAAGGATAACTTTAAATATCGAAGTTTAGAATATTATTTGTTCCCCATGAGTTTTTCACACTAATATTATAAAGGCAAAAGTTTGTGAGTGTTTGTTGTGTGTTTATATGTTTGTTACTTCTTCACGCTCAAACGGCTAGACCAATTTTGATAAAATTTTGTATAGAGGTAGCTGACACCCTGGATTAACATAGAGGCTACTTTTTATCCCGATATTCTCACGGGATCGATACTTATGCGGGTGAAACCGCGGGGCGCTGCTAGTCTATGATAAAAACTAAAGTTCTGTCTCGTTTGTCTAGTGGTAGCAAGCGCCGCATTCCAATCATGATCATGAGGTTCTGGGTTCGATTCGATACGCCAGCACATCAAGCTACCCGAAACTGTCATAATTTCCCAATCAACTTTGAACCTTATTCTTTAGCGATAAAGTTGAAAATCTATTAAAGAAATTTGGCAGATTGTAGTAGCTTGATGTGCTGGCGTCAGTACGTTAAGCCGTTGGTTCTTAGATCTTTGACAGTCGTTACGGGTAGTCAGAAGCCCAAAAGTCTGAAAACCAGTCTTATCAGTTATCGTATTACCCAGTAACTGGGTTGTAGAGGTCCGATAGGCAGTTGCTCCATGTGAAATACTGCATCCGGCTAAACTAGAAGCCCAACATAGTTGGAAAAAGGCTACAAAACTTATTGGGTACAATTCCAAGTAAATTTTTGCGTTGACTGACCTGCGACGGACCCAGGGCTGTTACTGTTCCTAAGTACGTAATCCCCAATGGAAAAACATAATAACACTTTCATTTGCCCGAACCAAAAATCGAACCCATGACCCCATCCACGCACAGCAGTTGCGCTTCATCATCACTATCACCATTTCAGCCGAAAGACGTCCACTGCTGGACATAGGCCTACCCCAAGCACTTCCACTTCGATCGGTTTTGTGCTTCTCGCATCCAACGGGTTCTTGCGACCATCACAAGGTCGTCAGTCCACTTTGTGGGAAGCCTTCCGACGCTACGTCTTCAGGTACTCGGTCGTCACTCCAGAACCTTTCGGCCCCATCGGACATCTGTTCTATAAGCAATGTGCCCTGCCCACTGCCATTTAAGTTTGGCAATTCTTCGGGCTAAGTCGGTTACCTTGGTTCTCCTGCGGATCTCTTTATTTCTGATTCTATCACGCAGGGAAACTCCAAGCATAGCCCTCTCCATTGCCCTTTGGGTGACTTTCAGCCTTCTAATAAAGCCCATTGTGAGTCGCGCTTGCGACCACGAAACCAAGGGGGCAGAGTATAACGTGAAATAAGGAACTTCGCTCCAAGAATCTGACGCCAGCTCATCAGCTCACCCATTTTTTTAATCGGTCAAAAACGAAACAAACAAAATACCGTTAACGGCCGGTTAACGAGACCATTAAACATTAGTTACCGTAAAACAATTATTTTATATTAATTGTTCTTGATGAACTGAACCAAGTGTTCGACTCGTAATTGTACCAGGTTCGATATCCGGATCGGGATATTATTAATTGTTCACGCCTGTTTTTTTTTTTTGGAAGTAGATTTTGATTGCGTCGTACCGTGTATATTTTCTATGGTCGGACGGATTTTAGAAAAAATATTCGTTGCGTGTTAAATGAATGAGCGTTGCAAGTCAATTTGTGATTTGATTTTGAAGAAACATAGTTGAATATACATGTTTAGCTTTTACCAAAAACGGGTGATTCCCGCTCCAGCTCGTTCTTGGTGCAAAGGTTGGCCATTGCTATTCAACTGGCAATGCAGCAAGCGTTTTGGGCACCTTTGTGCCGGGAACAGTTAGGGGCGGGTTATTTGACTAAGTTAGACGTGTTGAAAAACAAGTTGGTAGTAAAGCTATGTTTTAATTTCTATATTTTCTCAATCCATACTAATATTATAAATTCGAAAGTAACTCTGTCTGTCTGTATGTTACCTTTTCACGCCTAAACCGCTGAACCGATTTAGATGAAATTTGGTATAGAGATAGTTTGAGTCTCGGGAAAGGACATAGGATGCTTTTTATCCCGATATTCCCACGGGATCGAGACTTATGCGGGTGAAACCGCAGGGCGCTGCTAGTTTATGATAAGTAATGTATAGAATAGATATTTGCCTCTTCTAAAACCATATTTTAGTAAGTAGTTTATTACTTCTAAAGTGAGAATTAACTGCCCATTGTTTCGACTTTAATTAGTAAGTGTACGAAATGATAGTGTTAACATTCGTTTAAGTTAACGAGTGATTAACGATTTAGTGCAGTTAATCTAAGTTTAGTATACTTAATTGTATTTGCGTGACTGTATCACGCTTAGCCCTTTGTACTGGCGAGAAGAAAAGTGTTGGGATTCATTCATTGATCGGTTGTAAGCAAGGAATGCAATCTCGAATCTCGCGAGATCCCGAGCTTTTTTCGAGATTATCTAAATCTCGAGGGAAGTCGAGATCGAGCAATAGATACGGTTAAGATCTTGAACGAGATTTCGAGACTGAGCGAACCTACGACCTACAACTCGTAAGTCGTTGCCGTTACCACTGGGCCACCACTGCTCAGTTATGTTAATCATCATAACCAGCTTATAATGTTCCCACTGCTAGGACACAGGCCTCCTCTCAGTAAGAGGGAGTGGGCCGTAATCCACCACGCGGGCCCAGTGCGGGTTGGTGGATGTCACATGTCTTCGAATTTTTTTGGTTCTAGGACATGCCGGTTTCCTCACGACGTTTTCCTTCACCGTTTCGAGAGCAGTGGTGATGAAATAATTTACACAAAGTAAAGTGCCTGTCTGGGTTCGAACCTACAACCTACAACTCGTAAGTCGTGTCCGTTACCACTGGGCCACCACTGCTCTCGTTATGTTAATGCTGTCAATAAATTAATTCCTATCCCAAACCACTTTTGTCCTCACCTACCCCTCCAATCAAGCGTTGTCCTTACAAAAACGCCCGATACCGTTTATCTGTGAAATCGGCCGATATATCAATAATTAGTTGGCCATTGTAACAACTATTGTTGTTCACAATCGATTCGTCGCGCCACTCATAGGTCGTTAGTTGATGACGATGAGGGAATGAGAAAAGTGTGAGGTGTAGAGTGAATGAGTTGGAATATTAACGTAGCATCACGGCTTGTGTTCTTCCAGAAAGGACAAGCAGAGGAGGTAAGCTACATTTTCACCCGACTATGGCGAAGCAAAAAGGAGGGTTATGATTTTTGACCCGTATGTATGTATGTATGTTCACCTGTTCCCTCATAACTTCAAAAGTCCTTATAATTATTTAACAAGTGAGGTATCATTACAAGCGTCTTGACTGTGCGATGGTTATAGGCTATGTGACGTAACACTAAATTTAATATGGCGCCCTCTAGAGGACATAAAGTAATGAATTTAAAAATAGGTAAATATTTTGGGATGGCACCTTGTGGGGTATCATAAGGGAGGGCTTAATTAGCACATTTAAAAAATATAAGTATTATTGAAATAAGCCCCAAAATAATTTAATAAAAAATAAGTTTAAAAACTAAAACCCAACTACTGAAAAGGATGATACAAGAAAGTACCTTCCCGTGGTCGCATGCTACCATAGCTTACGAGTATACATATGTATGTTAGTACAGCGGCATGCGACCACGGGAAGGTACTTTCTTGTTTCATCCTTTTCAGTAGACGGGTTTTATTTTTTAAACTTTTTTTGCCAATTATGATCTTAATTCTTACATCGTTCTCACATAATAATTATTATAATTTACGGTTTTCGGAATTGTGCTACATGACATTGCTTCTTGCCAAATTTCATGATTCTAAGTCAACGGGTTTTGATTTAGAATCATCCGCATCTTTTGATTTTTCACTGCTTCAAGGGGATGCAGCCCTGAGTGATATTAATTTCAACTTGATGACTCCACGCTTTCCTGAGAAAAACGTTCTTGACTGACGAACAGACAGACGGACAACGAAGCGATCTTAAAAGGTTTCCGCTTTTCCTTAGGAGGTACGTAACACTAAAAAAGGATAGTTATTACACCATAATCAAAGCTATTAATGACTGAAGCATTGTTCTCTGATCGTGGTATTCAACGGTACAGTATGTTGGTATGGTGGGGTATGGTGGAATGGCGGCGCCGAGGCATGCGCACTGACAAACAATACACGCGGTATTACAGTGAAGTTCGGTTTGTACTGCTGTGACTTCTTTTACACCGAAGCGTTCATTATAATCCTGTCGACGACGAGTCCTGGAGTGGAGACCGCGTACCGGCAAGCGTCGGTGAATGCTGTTGCGAATCCCGCACCCCCGGCTATAGGTAGAGGTGGTGCACCGCGGTGGTTTTAGCCGGTAAGAGTCTGGCATGCCCCTCTGTCACCCCCACGATAGAGGAAGTCCATGAGGATTTCCACAGCGAGAAAAAAAAAAAAGTGTGGGACGCCCCCCAGCTAGATGGACGGACGACCTAAAGAAGGTGGCTGGGGTAGACTGGATGCGGAAGGCGGAGGACAGGGTGCTGTGGCGCAGTCTGGGAGAGGCCTATGTCCAGCAGTGGACTGCGATTGGCTGAGTTGATTGATTGTTCATTATAATACTCCAATCAACCTGCCTAGTCTTTTCTTAACTTTGTTGGGCTCGTCTTCCAGTCTAATAGTATGCAGCTGAATTCCAGTATTTTACATGGAGCGACTGCTAATCTGACCTCCGCAACCCAGTTACGTGGTAACACGGTACCCATTGGTAAGACTGGTTGATACACTTTGGGCTTCTGACTACTCGTACTGACTGTTCAAGATCTACGAATGATAGCTGGGATATTATGTTCTATTAATATGTTCTCCTAGGGCTTCTCCTCCCGGCTTTTCCATTCACTTCTACCTGGTAAATATCTCATGTTAGTTGCCTTTCATTCATGACCAAAGCATCTAAGTATGGTCTTTCCTCTGGCTAGTTATTTGTGGGTATACAGGCATGATATGGCACTAAACGAGGTCGCTCACAATGGGCCTTATTAGAAGGCTAAAAGTCACCCAAAGGGCAATAGAGAGGGCCGAGAGGGCTATGCTTGGAGTTTCTCTGCGTGATCGAATCAGATATCTTGTCATAGCCCGAAGAATTGCCAAACTTAAGTGGCAGTGGGCAGGGCACATTGCTCGCAGAACAGAGTGCCGATGGGGCCGGAAGGTTTTGGAGTGGCGACCGCGTACCGGAAGACGTAGCGTCGGAAGGCCTCCCACAAGGTGGACTGACGACCTTGTGAAGGCCGCAGGAACTCGTTGGATGCGAGAAACACAAAACCGGTCGAAGTGGAGGTGCTTGGGGGAGGCCTATGTCCAGCAGTGGACGTCTTTCGTCTGAAATGATGATGATGATGATGAGCCATGATATATCATGAACATAATGTACTGATTCAAGAATTTCAGCACCTCAAATTAATTCGACTTGATTCAACATTACACGTCGGTGTGACAAACGCCCAACTATCATTGCGACATCGTTTACCAGTACCGGCAGACAACTAGCTCCATTACAGCGTGTATAGAAATATAATTAATAACTCACATTGTTCAAGTTTTAATTGTTCGCATTCCATGACCATTGTGTGAACGGTATGGACGGACATCCATTATTACAACAGCAAGCTTTTATTCGAAGAAGAGGTAAGCAGAAGGGTTTTAGACATCCATTGTATTTCGCTGGTTATAAGTCTCTTGTAATAGTTGACCCCAGGAAGTGATGCATGAAGAAGCCTCCTCGTGTAGCGCAGTTTGTTCCGCCAGTTACGCAACTGAACCAAGCGCTCGGCGCATTCTGGACAGTCACACCCAACACCGTATTTGACTGGCCAATTCTTCCCTTGCGGTGGTAGGGCTAAGGCCCGCCAGGTTTGCGACCACCCTCCCATCGGAGTCCGGCGTCAAGCAGCCTGCTGTGTTAGGCATCTTCTGGGCACGCTCGTTTCATCTCAGACCTAATCCATCGCTTTCCATCAGGCGTGTTCACCATGTTCCCAATATCCGGGCACTAATGTAGTCATAGTATTATCCAGTAACTGGGTTGTGGAGCTCAGATAGGCAGTCGCTCCATGTAAATTACTGGTATTCAGCTGTCTCCGGTTAGACTGGAAGCCGACCCTAACATAGTTAGGAAAAGGCTGGGCAGATAATGATGACTTATACCTACACTATTACAATTTGTTCTTACAAATTGGGGTCCTCTAGACTTCCCATGCAAGTAGTACCTGATTTCCTTCGTGCGAGTAATTAAGGGTTAGCTTTAGATAGACACGTGCGGCTGTTATCCACTCAGCCTATCGCAGTCCACTGCTGGACATAGGCCTCTCCCAGACTGCGCCACAGCACCCTGTCCTCCGCCTTCCGCATCCAGTCTACCCCAGCCACCTTCTTTAGGTCGTCCGTCCATCTAGCTGGGGGACGTCCCACTCCAGGACTCGTCTGCTTCACCGGCCATCAGTCCTTCGACAAACATGACCAGACAACACTTCAGTTTGCTTACTCTGCAAGCTATGTCGGTACCTCCGGTTCTTTTCCGGATAATTTAATTCCTGATTTTATCCTTCAAAGAGATATAGACCATGGCTCGCTCCATGGCAATCGCAATTTTCTCGACCATCGTCATAATCCAGTGGCGTGTTGGTTTTCAGAATAGGTAGGCACTAGGCCGGAACAGAAAAAAGTGAGGTCAAAAGTGTGGTTAATTGAGTAGGTATGCCTACATGGGTATGGTAATTGCGAAAGTCGAACGTCATGGTATTACGCGGGAGACGTACGTATTTTTAATTTTGTCGTATTAACTTGCACAAGTAAAGACCAATGACAATGTGCGAATAGTATTGGGAGCCGAGTAGGCCGTCCGGCGACTGCCTACGCCGGGTGTTTTTGTATGAAGATTTTGTTTTTTGTTGGGTATGATAATTTAAAACTAAAATGTAATTGACAGGCTTATGTTGATATATCGAGGTAGGCACTGCTTATATGCCTATATGCAATGCACGCCACTGTCATAATCATAATTCCCTAGTAATGCAGTGATCATTAAATGCTCGGTGTTCGTCCTAAAGTCAAGCATGTTTTATTTAGAGACGGCTATGAGACCCGGCTGTCAGTTAACATGAACGTTTGATGGGTAAAAGCTTTTAAAGCTTACGATTGTATAACATACAGCAGTGGCGAGGGTACCGTACAACTCGATTCCCACCGGCTTCCCTTCGAAAATTCAGAACATAACCACACTATAGTCAATTCATAATTGAAATTTTTTTGGCATTTTTTTTTGCTCCGGCTTACCTCTGTCATAAATTCACCCTTCGCCACTGACATACAGCATAATCTTCCCACTGCTGGGACACAGGCCTCCACTCTGTGAGAGGTAGCGGGCCGTAATCCATCACGCGGGTCCAGTGCGGGTTGGTAGATGTCACATGTCTTCGAATGTTTTGTTCTAGGGCTTATTGGTTTCCTCTCAATGTTTTCGTTCACCGTTTTGAGAGCAGTGGTGATGAAATAATTTACATTTCAAACCTAAGAATTTTGAATCGTAAGCTAAATAATAGCCACACTGGGATCGATGGTTAGGCTACGCTTGTCGCGGGTGGTTTGTAGATGGGTGACCATCCTTTATATATCGAGACCTTTCCGTGCCTCGGAAAGCACGTTAAGCCGTTGGTCCCGGCTGTCATTCGTAAATCTTTAACAGTCGTTGCGGGTAGTCAGAAGCAAAAAATTCTGACAACTAGTCTTGCCAAGGAGCATATCGTGTTACCCTGTTACTGGGTTGTGGAGGTCAGACAGACAGTCGCTCTATGTAAAATACTGGTATTCAGTTGCATCCGATTAGACTGGAAGCCGAACTCAACATAGTTGGGAAAAGGTTAGGCAGATGAGTACCTCGGGGGAGCGGTGAATGCTTATGTGAATCCCGCATCCCCGGCCATAGGTAGAGGTGGAACACCGCGGTGGTTTTAGCCGATAAGAGTCCAGCATGCTCCTCTGTCACCCCCAAGATGGAGGAAGTCCAATAGGATTTCCACCGCGCACCAAAAAAAAAACCGGCCACGTGCGAGTCGGAGTCGCGCACCGAGAGTTCCGTACAAACCTGTTTAAAATATTTTTATTGTACGATGTAACTAAAAAAAGGTTTTCGCAATTTTTCCTTTATCTGTGCTATAAGACGATGCTTCGTACCAAATTTCAAGATTCTGAGTTCACGGGAAGTACCCTGTAGGTTTTGATTCCCTTGCGAGTGTCGAAAATTTGCGGAAAGGACGATGAGTCAGAACGTCCCCCCAACCTTACATTGACCAACAGACTTGAAATGTATCTCATTCGAACCGCCTCAGCAAGCTGATCAATTTTCACTATGACGACATCTCTCAAAAGTGCGGGATATTCCGAGAAAAATCATGTTTTAATGTTAATTTCGTCACAACGTCCCCCCAACCCTTACATTGACCAACAGACTTAAAATGTACCTCATTCGAACCGCCTTAGCAAGCTGATCAATTTTTACTATGACGACATCTCTCAAAAGTGCAGGATATTCCAAAAAAATCATGTTTTAATGTTAATTTCGTCACAACGTCCCCCCAACCCTTACATTGACCAACAGACTTAAAACGTATCTCATTCGAACCGCCTCAGCAAGCTGATCAATTTTCACTATGACGACATCTCTCAAAAGTGCGGGATATTCCGAGAAAAATCATGTTTTAATGTTAATTTCGTCACAACGTCCCCCCAACCCTTACATTGACCAACAGATTTAAAATGAATCTCATTCGAACCGCCTTAGCAAGCTGATCAATTTTTACTATGACGACATCTCTCAAAAGTGCGGGATATTCAGAGAAAATCATGTTTTAATGTTGATTTCGTCACAACGTCCCCCCAACCCTTACATTGACCAACAGACTTAAAACGTATCTCATTCGAACCGCCTCAGCAAGCTGATCAATTTTTACTATGACGACATCTCTCAAAAGTGCGGGATATTCCGAGAAAATCATGTTTTAGTGTTATTTCGTCGCAACGTCCCCCCAACCCTTACATTGACCAACAGATTTAAAATGAATCTCATTCGAACCGCCTCAGCAAGCTGATCAATTTTTACTATGACGACATCTCTCAAAAGTGCGGGATATTCCGAGAAAATCATGTTTTAGTGTTAATTTCGTCACAACGTCCCCCCAACCCTTACATTGACCAACAGACTTAAAACGTATCTCATTCGAACCGCCTCAGCAAGCTGATCAATTTTTACTATGACGACATCTCTCAAAAGTGCGGGATATTCCGAGAAAATCATGTTTTAGTGTTATTTCGTCGCAACGTCCCCCCAACCATTACATTGACCAACAGACTTAAAACGTATCTCATTCGAACCGCCTTAGCAAGCTGATCAATTTTTACTATGACGACATCTCTCAAAAGTGCAGGATATTCCAAGAAAAATCATGTTTTAATGTTAATATTGCCAGAACGTCCCCCCAACCCTTACATCGACCAACAAACTTAAAATGTATCTCATTCAAACTGCCTTAGCAAGGTGATCAATTTTTACTATGACGACAATCGATATCTCTCAAAAGTGCGGGATATTCCGAGAAAAATCATGTTTTAATGTTTATTGCCAGAACGTCCCCCCAAGCCTTACATCGACCAACAAACTTAAAATGTATCTCATTCAAACCGTCTTAACAAGGTGATCAATTTTTACTACGACGACATCTCTCAAAAGTGCAGGATATTCCAAGAAAAATCATGTTTTAATGTTAATATTTTTGGCACAAAATAAGAGTTTGTAAGTAAACCATATTCTTTGATTTTCAAACATCTCAAGATTAATTAAGAGATGCCATTTAAAAAAACAGAAAACGTCATTCGTTACTCGTCCAATTTTTTCTATACCTATAGGCAGGCAGTTGTCCCACCGGCGGCGATGAACGATTAGCGAGTAGAACTAGCAACTGAAAACGAGTTGGCGAGCAGCGAGCAGCGTGTGTGTAGTTCCGATAGTTTTGTCGCTGGGCTAATTCGAGTGTGTTGTGGGAGTTTTCGAGTGCGACGGGCGATTACTCGCACCACTCGCTCGGGGCGGTTAGTCTCACAGGGGTTTCTCTCGGCGTGAGCTCTGACCACCAAGCGACCATCGCTGAGCGAGTATCGCTAGGCGAGTATTATCTTTGATAGCTCTTGTCGCTCAGCGACAAACCAGTGTAGCGAGTCCTCGCCGGCAGTGTGAACAGTCAGCGATCAACTGTTAATATATGCATCTCTTTTGTTTACACGGAATGTATATCTATTGTATGTTTCGTGAGCGAGAAAACAGCCGACAGTTAGTCGCTTCCTCGCCGGCGGTGGGACAACTGCCATATGCTCGTCCACGACGGACTACGCAGGTGTCTTCGTCTTGGGCGAGCTTGAATCCCTCACTGCACTCAGGATTCAAGTCTTAACTCCCTCGCTTCGCTCAGGAGTCAACTCAAACCTAGAATCCTTCGTTGCGTTCAAGATTCAAAATAGCGCCCGCGACAACAAGACACTACTTTATCCCAAAATAAATAAAACGATTTTTTATTTTATTTCTAAACCCCATGGATTTTGGAGTTAAAACTGGTTGCTAGTATTTTATAGATCTTTATGAACCTGATAAAACATACAAAAGATCTGTTGCAGGGCGGGGGACGAGCCTAGCGAATTAGAAAAGTTAATAAAACGATTTTTTAATTTTCATTTTATTTCTAAGCCCCATGGATTATGACGTTAAAAGTGGTTGCTAGTCTTTTTATAGATCTTTATGAACCTGATAGCACATACAAAAGATCTGTTGCAGGGCGGGAGACGGGCCTAGCGAATTAGAAAAATTAATAAAACGTTTTTTTTTCATTTTATTTCTAAGCCCCATGGATTTTGAAGATAAAACTGGTTGCTAGTCTTTTTATAGATCTTTATGAACCTGATAGCACATACAAAAGATCTGTTGCAGGGCGGGGGACGGGCCTAGCGAATTAGGAAAAATTAATAAAACGATTTTTTTATTTTTATTTTATCTTTAAACCCCATGGATTTTGAAATTAAAACTGGTTGCTAGTCTTTTTATAGACCTTTGTGAACCTACTAATACATACAAAAGTTCTGTTGAAGGGGGGGGACGGGTCGCATACAAATATGTTTGATTGCGTTAGTTTAGAAGTTTGATTTTTTCACAGCTCCAAGGGACAGTAAATTTGAGTATTTGATATAAATTCCAGCTTGATACCTCCACGCTTTCCTTAGAAAAAGGGTCTTGACAGACAGACAAACGGACGGACAACAAGATGATTCTATAGGGGCTCCGTTTTTTCCTTTCGATGTACGGAACCCTAAAAAAGGCAGATGAGTAGGTACTCATCTGTCTGTGTGTGTCTCAACTGTAGGTAGGTACCTACAGTTTAGGGAGGGCGCTCACAAGCAACATTTGTCTCAGCAACTTATTTGTCTTTAACAAAAAAAAAAGTGCTGTCTTTGTCAAGTCGCTACATACGCGTACTTATATACAAACCCGAAGACTTGATGTGACAGACAAAAAGTTGTAGGGTAACTAAGTTGCTCGTGGGCACCCTCCCTTAGTACAGACGCCTGCACATCAAGCTATCCGAAACTGTCAAATTTTTCCAATCAACTTTAAACCTTATGCTTTAGCGATAAAGTTGAAAATCTATTAAAGAAATTTGACAGATTGTAGTAGCTTGATGTGCTGGCGTCTGTACATAATATGTAAAGTCGTATCGTACTCACATCGTGACAACTAAATCTCCCCAACGCATCACTCGCCCTCAGTTTTGGCGTTAAAATGATTTAGCCAGAGACTGTCCTCTTATATTTATGAATATCCTTCCCAAAATACACCACTCTACCAACCAAAATTAGTTAGACCCCCAACACAACCAATTTTAGAAAAAAAGAGAGCTCAATCTAAAATGGCGGCTTCATTCGACTACCTAACATAACTTGAACTGGCAACACCTTACGCTTTGGTGAAATGACGGGTCAAATAAAAATGGACTCTATATTTTTCTTATTTATACCTTTAAATCGTTTACAGGGGTCGTAACAGTCATAGATTAGGTATATTCCGAGGCAGTTTTAGTCCATTTTAAACGTGATTATTAGGGTGAAATGGGAAGGTAAGTATCAGTAATAGTCAATTAAGAAATATAGTAGGTACCTAATACCTGGTTTTGTTAATGTGGTTTAATGTTTTTGCCGCCATTTTGGTGAGGTTATGGCTATGTGACACGTTAATGCATAAACCATTTTATAGAGGAATTAACTGCGCCCTGCGGTTTCACGCGCAATTCTCGATCCTGTGAGAATATCGGGATAAAAAGCACCTTATGTCCTATAATCCAGGTCCGCAATTCTGTATTGTTTCCCGCGAAATCCTACCACGTGCAAACCACGTCAATCAATATCGTGTCGGCCAAGGAATCAAGATATATTTTGACAGTTCAAACCACGCCATTGTGTCATATAGAAATACGTTAATAGCATGTCGTGAATAACTAAGAAATTGACGTGGTTTGGAAGTAAAGAATCGTTAAGTGATCATAGTGAATTAAAGCCCAGCACCCCAATTGCGTAACACACTATGAATCGGAATCAGAATCATTTTGAAGCAAATTTCTAATCCATTGCTTCATAAGTTCGAAAAATTTGTCTGCTCAGCACGTAAAAAACGCAACGAATGTTGTTGAACTGTCAAAATGAAACCGATTCCGATTGATAATGTGTTACGCAATTGCCCCGCAGATCATGGTCTACACATGTGTCAAATTTAATTTAAATCCGTTTAGCCGTTTTAGCGTCAATGCGTAACAAACAAACATGCAAACCCCAAATCTTTTGTTTATCTTTATCTAATTAATCATTTAGATTACTTACTCGTAGGTGGTAGGCAAGCAACGGTGCGGTTCAAAAGAAAATATAGTGGCAAAAAATTTAAAAGGATCTGACCAAAGCTAAGTCTGGACTTTAAAAAAGAGACTTGGTCCCGTCAGTTTATTTCGCCATCTGCTCAGGGGTAGTCGGATCGGACATGTCAACTCCATCTAGTTTTTTTTTTTTTTTTTTTGTATCTCACTAACTTCTGCCCGCGACTTCGTCCGCGTGAAATTTCTTGTTCCCCCAACCTACCCCTGCCCGCGCTATCACTCTTTCGCTCGGCTCCTAAGAGACCTAGCGTAATGTTAAATAGCCTATAGCATTCCTCAAGAATTGGGCTATCAAATGTAAAAAGAATTTTTCAAATCCGACTGGTAATTCCAGAGATTACCCCTTACAACCTCACAAACTTTACCTCTTTATAATATCTACTAGCTGCGCCCCGCGGTTTCACCCGCGTAAATGTCGATCCCGTGGGAATATCGGGATAAAAACTATCCTATGTCCTTTCCCGGGACTCAAACTATCTCTATACCAAATTTCATCGAAATCGGTCCAGCCGTTTTCATGTTATGTCGTGACAACGGAAAACGGGTTTCATTTTTATATATATATGTCGGAGACGGTTGTCGACTACATTTGTGGGTAGTCAACAGAATTTGTTATGATTTGTTTTCTTATTATTAATTTAAGTGATTTTACTATCAAAAAAAAACGAGTGTGCTTATGACCACACGACTGAAGTGAAACTTCAAACGTATTTGGCTATGAGAGGAAGAGAGAAAGAAAATGTGCGCGCGCACTGATTTCTCTTGCTTATATCCCCCACTCAACTCCCCTTCGCCTCGCCCGTAGCCCGTAGACATGGGTCGTACTTGCAAAATCGAGTACCAGGGCTTCCAAGTACGTCCACCTTAAGAAACCAGGCCCTAAAACCAGGGCTCGAGATACTTTCAAGTATTTTCTATCTGCATCAAAAATTGATCTATAACTTCATACAAATAAGAAGTACAATCGCGTAATCAAACAAAAGCCCTGTTGAAAGTAAAAAGTACTTGCATAGGAAATTGACCCGTGAACTCCTATAAATAAGGAGCACAATCGCGTTTACAAATAAATACTTTTACAAACCATTAAAGTAAAAATACTTGCATACGAAATTGTTCCGTAGACTCTTACGGAGTTGTATGGAGTGTCCGAGGTGTAGTAAGAGTCTTACCACACCTCGGACACTCCATACAACGCTCGCAAAATAATTACCTAGTACTACTACATAAACAAATGACGTTTGTATACGTGCAAATGTGTGCGTGAAATCTAGTAGCGTAAAAAAATGGCGCGGTAAGCAATTTGTATCGAGGAACCGAACGACGACGGCGGCGGCGCTGCCCGAACGTGTGCATTATTATGAAGTGACCATGTAGTTCAATTGTTTATTTATATAGTCGGGTTCGTAATGAAATAAAAACACTAAAATAGTTTAGTTTAAATGACTTGTCTGTAAATAATCGGTTATTAAATCGCATGTTATTAAAAATGCGAAATCTTACAAACAGTTTATGTAAATACGAATTCGGAAAAGCATCACAATATCCAACCATCGTGATTAAAACTCAAATAAAACTTTTCGTGTCAGCAATACAGCGCTGCGGTTCGCGAGCGCCCTTGCTAAAGAGTCGGCGACAAATACCTCGAAGTGCGGGGTGAGGTGCGGTATCTGATATGAGGGCGAGGAAGGGAGTGTCCTTTCTGTACGTAGTACTATGAAGTATTCTGTGCTCTTACTGATAAGGAGCATGATCGCATTTGCGAAAACAAACGCGGTTGTTGAACTATTTGAGTACCTACGTACTCGAGCGTCGAGGCACGACGGAGCGAGATACTTTCAAGTATTTTCTATCTGCATAGAAAATTGATCCATAACTTCATACAGATAAGAAGTACAATCGCGTATTCAAAAGTCCCGTTGGAAGTAAAACTACTTGCATAGGAAATTGATCAATGACTTCCTATAAATAAGGAGCAAAATCGCGTTTACAAATAAATACTTGCAAACCATTAAAGTAAAAAATACTTGCATACGAAATTGTTCCGTAGACTCTTACTGATAAGGAGCGTGATCGCATTTGCGAAAACTAACGCGGTTGAGTACCTACGTATTTGAGCGAGTAGCCGTATAAGGTACTTTATAGTCTTGCAAGTATTTTGAGTCGGTACCTGGTGTGCGTACTTGGAAGCAAAAACCTGGTCGAGTAAATACGTACCTTTCCTACTTGCCCGATCACACTTTTCGTAACGCTTACGTCACGCGTTCGCCAGCTTACTCTCCAAGTCAAGTGTGCGTAAAGAAGTTTCACGTAAATAATTTTGACACAACAAAAATCGAATTTGACAATCGCGACTCGTCGACACGTGGTACAGACGCCAGCACGTCAACCTACCCGAAACTGTCAAATTTTCCCAATCAACTTTGAACCTTATTCTTTAGTAATAAAGTTGAAAATCTATTAAAGAAATCTGACAGATTGTAGTAGGTTGATGTGCTGGCGTCTGTACTTATTTGCCCTAACCCCGTGTATTGTTTTTTAGAGCCGCAGGCGCGGAGGGGGCGGCTTTGGCGTGTTTTTTAAGGAATTTTTCACTTTTTGTATCGAAAATATGAAAAATGATTACCTACATGTTGAGTTTTGGGAGTTTATGGGTTTCATAAAGGGGGTCGAAATTTTCATTATTTTTGCGATAGGACGCACCATTTTCGAGATATAAGCAAAAGAAAAAAAACTTAATACGTATTTGGCTATGAGAGGAAGAGAGAAAGAAAACGTACGCGCGCACTGCTTTGTCTTGCTTATATCCCCCACTGAACTCCCGTTCACCTCACCCGATCACACTTTTCGTAACGCGTTCGCCAGTTTACTCCCCAAGTCAAGCGCGCGTAAAGAAGTTTTTCCTTCAAAAACATACAAACAGCCGAACATAGTACCTCCTCCTTTTTGTGAAGTCGGTAAAAATTACTTGCATACGAAACTGTTCCGTAGACTCTTACTGATAAGGAGCATGATCGCATTTGCGAAAACTAACGCGGTTGAGTACCTACGTATTTGAACGAGTAGCCGTATAAGATACTTAATAGTCTTGCAAGTATTTTGAGTCGGTACCTGGTGTGCGTACTTGGAAGCAAATACCTGGTGTAAAAACCCGGTCGCATATTATGCGACTGGGACCGGGTTTTTACACCAGGTATTTCCAGCTATTTTTTACGTACCTTCCCTACTCGCCCGATCACACGTTTTCGTAACGCATTCGCCAGTTTACTCCCCAAGTCAAGCGCGCCTAAAGAAGTTTCACTTCAATTATTGTCTATTAGTTCGGAACATAATTTATTGAGTACTCAGTGTACGCGCTAATTGATTTTAGCAACTTATTTTGATAATTGTAACCGATGGTTTTGTTCAAACCAATTGATGACATGTTACTTTGATTTTAAAACGATTTACTTTGTGAAATCACTATTGTTTATTTAAGACAATTATTCTTGTTGTATTATTCGATTTATAATGTGAATCTATTTGATTTAGCACATTTTAATATTTTGTATCAAGTAAACACGATGACGTATTTCCGTACGCCATTTGGACAGAGTTGTTGTGGGGCGAGTGCGTGGTGGGGACAAACCTTTATAACTGAGCGCACTCGTTTGTGCTAGACAGCCAATAACAGTCAGTGACAGGCAGTCATAGTCAGTGACAGTTAGTGAGAGTCAGTCGGTGTTCGGACTTGACTCCTGACAGAGCACTAGCTCCCGACAAACCTGTCGGTTTACTTGGGTGGCTCTGTCACTATACGAACAGTAATCGATCCAACGATTTGTTCGCAATTACTTTGTTACTGTACATAATTATTTTACTGTGTATCTAGTTGTGTCGTGTACCTACAGTGTGTGATTTGCTAGTGTGATTAATTTGTTCGTGATATTATAATTTGATTTGAACTGCAAACGGTTTTTCGATTGCGCAATAACCAACACTACCCACAGTACGCCCACAGTAGTTAATCAAATATGCCTGATGATAACTAGATGCCAATAACCTACTCCTGATCCGACATATAGATTAGTATAGATCTAAAAGTGATTCCGATAATTATCCTATAGTTACCGAATTAACAATTTCATTTCGTTTCAAGCCATTTAAGTTTCTTATTACCAAAACCCCCATAACTAAGAGGCAGGTAAAACATACCCAAAAAAGAATACAAATGCTACAAACATCTAACGTATACGAGGGAAGTTTAAACTTTGGTAATTTGATTCGGTGACATCAAAGACTCTATCTAGTCTATTCTTGGCGGCCATCTTCCCGCCATGTGTCAAAATGTGGCGCGAAAATAGTGTAATTAGAACTCTATTCTGGGTTTGTTTGTGGTAGTAAAAAGTTTCATCAAAGTGGTCTATCAAACAAAAATGGGAAATAATTATGAGGACGCTAATTACCTTACTACCGACTTAATTACCTACTAAGTTGTCTTCTGCCATACTTATAATAATATGAGTTACAGACCTACTACTTAATACTCTCTGTAACTGTCCCATGTAGGTAGTTATGTACCGTCCATCCATCAGGGTGAACAGGGCCCGCGTGGTGGATTACGTCTAGGGTCCGACCGAATTAAGTTTTCGGTTTTTGGCTAAAAGAAAATCCCTTTTCGACAATTTTAGTTTACGGCCGAAAAATATAAAGTACCTTCGGCCGTGGCCGAAAAAATTTTAGTGCCGTGAAATCAGAACTTTTAATTACCTAATTTACCTACTCACTTACTCAGAGAATATTCATAGTCACACAGCTAAAAGCAAACTGAGAAAATGCTGAAAATATACCCGTTTGAGCACCTATTTTTAGAGCACCTAGGAGAGACCCCATCAATGGTAGAAAAAATATATACGATTTGAAATAGGTGCTCTAAAAATAGGTGCTCAAACGGGAATACTCCAAAATTGCTTGTCCTCGCATGTAGGTAATATCAGATTAGCATAATCAGCCTAATAACGTAGAATCGGCTGGCGTATAAAAATTATTTTGCCAAAGATAACACATAAGAGGTCTTAAAGTCGCAACGACGTTATGATGTTAATGATGAAAAGAGGCTTGAGGCTTTTGAGCTTGCAACACAGGCCTCCATACGGTGAAAGGGAGTGGGCCCTAATCTACCATGTGGCCCCAGTGCGATTTGGTAGATGTCACAAGACATGTTTTTAAATTTTTTGGTTCTAAGACATGCTGGTTTCCTCGCGATGTTTTCCTTCACTTCCCTCATAAATTACTTAATTTACAAAAAGTAGTCTGGGTTCGAAATTATGACCTTCAACTCCTAAGTCGAGGTTGATTATTATTCGTTATGCCTTTGAGAAAACTACAAAGTTCCGTAGGACTTAGATTGATGGTAGGTATGTACTTACTGCATTTTCTTTTAGGATTTTTCGTTTTCGGCTGAAAAAGAAATCGTTTACGTTCGGTTCGGGCTCTACTTACCTACTTCACGCTCCCTCCCAATGACAGGAGGCCTATGTCCCAGCAGTGGGAATGTTATAGGTTGATTATGCTATCTAATTGCGGAAATTGGCTTTCTGCTACTCTAGGCACAGTCAGTGGTAATACAGAGCTGTATTGTAGGTATGGACTTGGACAGTAGGTAGGTACCTACATCGGCATCGACAGTTAGGTAGTGTTACAAAACGATTTGTTCTAGATACTTAAAAATAGTGGGTTTCGTGCAGGTGATCGACTTGGCCGCCTACTTGTTCGACACATCGTATGGCGATTCAATAACGATGGGTTAAAATATTCAATCGTTATATTTATAGCACTATATTATAATACAAAACTCTACGGTTATTTTACTTGCTTTAGTTCTTGAATGGCTTGCAAATAATCATTACAAACTGTGTACCTGGTTATAACAGAAGGACGAATCTCTAACAACTAGCGACATCTAGCAGTAGTTTACGGCGACCGTAGTAGAGCGCTATCTGTTACTCAAATTAAGCAATTCTTAAAACGGAATTTTCATGAACTTACAAAAGTACATGCTAAAAATCATAGATGGCGGTAAAAGAAAGATAATTTTTTAGAATTTTCATTCGTCTTATTTAGCTGAAATAAAAGAACTTCAAAATCTAAGGTTTTAGAAAAAATGTACGACGATTTTGTCGTCAAAACGATAATTTCGACGTGGAAATTCGATCATTTTTTGACTTTAGAAGCTGGCAACACCTCATGCATGCGTCAAAATTTAATTGTCAAACAGAAACACGTCAACGACTTCGAAGTTGCATGTTTTGATTAGAAATAATTTAAGAAAACGTTTAAATTATCCTGAAAATGGTTCACACAACAATGGAAGGATCACTTTTTGTAAGTTACTTACAGTTTCCCTTTTAAACGCATGGAAAAACCTACATTATGATACATTTCGTAAAATGGTGCAGCTCCCTTCGCATTATGTGGTTTTTTCGGGTTTTATACTGCTTTGGTAACATATACACTTATAAACTAAAAACCTTTCGATATTTGCATGCATTGGAATCATATTCCTAGTATTTCCGGCTTCTTGAATCGTCACGTTTGTTGTCAATCCTGCCCCCTTATTCACAAACACTCGATATGCTTCCGTATCGTATCGAACATTAATCATTGTTATCGTAGGAGTCTTCTCAATGCTGTTCACAAGTCCAAAACCCGAAAATTTTGTCAGTTTAAATCAAATAGACGCCCGCTATTCTTCCAACAGCTATTTGCTGTTGAGGGGAAGTCAAATCAGGTTATCGAAATGTCAGGTTTTCGATACGATAGCCTGTCGTATGGTTGTGAATCAGGGCTCTGATCATTTTTTTTTGGCTGACTCCGGCAATTGCGACTGTATTTAGCCCCTACCCACACCTCGATACGGCTCGCATCGTGAGAATGTTCTTGTCTCTGGAGTCCTAACCAACGGTTTGGACCCTGCACCCGAAAGTAAAAATAAAATGAATGTGATACAAAACAGTAGAGTCAGAACCCTTCATGTGCGACTCCGACTCACACTTGACCACTTTAGGTTATAGGTAATACAGGCTGGTGTCCGCAACTCTATGTCAATACGCGTATTTCGCGTACGCATGGGAAAATCGATTATTTATTTATTTATTTAAACTTTTCGCACAAAAAGGTACAAAGGCGGATTCATCCCAGCTCCTCAAGGAAAGCCAGCAACGCCTTGGTGTTACTAACCATCTTACGTAGGGTACCTGGGTTACCAAAGACTGCCCTGTACGTGGCAACCACTGGGCAAATAGGTAATACGGGCTGGTGACGCACAATGGTCCATTTGAAGGACTAAGTGTGGAAACCAAACCCATAACATAGAACATACAGGCTGGTGTCCGCAACTCCACGTCAATGCGCGTATTTTGCGTATGGGTGGGAAAATCGATTATTAAATCCACCCCAGCTCCTCAAGGAAGGCCAGCAACGCCTTGATGTTACTGACCGTCTCTCGTAGGGTACCTGGGTTACCGAAGTACTTTGCCCTGTATGTGGCTACCACCGGGCAGTTTTGAAGCACATGTGCCAGTGTATCGTCATCCTTCATGCAGGCCCTGCACAGCGGACTGTCTGTTACTTCTATGACAACTTGACCATTTTTTATAATTATTAAAAAATTTCTAACTGTCTGATTACTTTCGAATTTCAGGAACCCACTCTATACATTGTGAAAGGCATGTGTATCCTGGATAATGATGGCAACCGCATCCTTGCTAAGTACTACGACAAAGATGTCCTGCCGACCACCAAGGAACAGAAGGCATTTGAGAAAAATTTGTTTAATAAAACACACAGGTAAGGACTGACATATTTGGCATCAAGCCAGGACAAGACATCTTATGGGCCTTAGGAATTGAGGGACCAAGTAAAAAGTGAACCACCAAGGTGACCTCACCATTTATTTGCCTTAAAAATAGGACAGCCTGAAACCAATCCTGCCTCCGATAGTTAAAAAGATGTATCTAACAAAAAGTAACAACGGAGAAATAAATGTTTTAATGAATTAAACGGGAAATTAATTGCTGTTGATTGGGAAATTAATTACTGGAGGAAGTTAGAAAAATAATAAAAAAATACAGGCAGATGCGCCTTTTTTTTCTGATTCTGGCAATGTATGTAACTCAAATCTGGAAAAAATGTTAGATGCATCTTTTTTCCTATCGCGGGCAGACAGAATCAATCTGCTTTGCCGTTTCTGCACTATGTCGGGGTCAGTTTCATAGAGTGACCTATCTGACCTCCACAGCCCAGTTACTTAGTAACACAACACCCCTTGGTAAGACTGGATGTCCGACTTTTTGTCTTCTGACTACCAGTAATAACTGTCATCTAGATCTATGAACAACCGACAGATTTCAAAGGGAATGTAGGGGTCTCTAGTGTGTAATGGATGGTCACCCATCCACGTATCGACCGCGGCAAGTGTTGCTTAACCTTCGATCGATCCATGCAGCTGTTATTATTTAGCCACGAGCTCCTCAGAACGGCTGTAACCAATAAATGCCAAGCATAGATGTCCATTTTAACTTACTACATGCATGTTTTGATACAATTTAATTTATTTCAAGATACTTTGTCGCATTCGATTTATTATTATTTTTGTTTGATTTTACATATCTCGGGACCATGGGGTCCCGGTCCTTTGGAAGGCGTACGAGGGGCCGAAGCCAACCCGCAGAGGCCCCTTAGGAAATTTTAATGAAATGTGGCACCAACCGACGATTATCCCTGTATGCACTATGCAAGTGCACCCAAGGACAACCCCCGGTTGGTGTAGGACTATTGCAGGATATGGAAAAATAAAAAGTTGGACTATAGGTTTGGGTGGCTCAAGTGGACTGGTTACCAATAACTATGAAAGAACTATGACCCCTGCCTAATCAATGTTTTATATGCACACGGATAAAATAGCAGGGGGTGACTTGCACACTCAATAATGGGCCCCCGGAAACGGTCGCTAGCACATAGTGACGTAGCGACAAGGGGGCAACATGTCCGAAGTGCTTATAAGGAGTGGAGAGGTATTCCACGGCTATCAGGACAATCCCGGAAGTACGGTCAAGATCCCTACCAGCATCTTACTGAAATACTTCCTTCCTCCGAGCACGTTTGCTCTTGCGAATCTCCACTCAAGCCGGCTAACAAAGGCAAGAATGAGGTGGGAGCTCTGTTCCTCGTCATTGTTCACTCCAGCCGGCCAATAAAGGCAAGCCAGAGGTGAGGAACAAGACTTCTCCCGGGAGATAGGGTCCGTGGGGTCGCTACTGCCCAACAGCTCGCCACATGCTGCCCTGCGGGTTTATTATTATTATTATTATCATGGCAAAGGAAAACATGTGATGTGATAAATAAATAAAATAGTCTTAGCTACGTCTGTAATTACTTTATTCATCATCGTCATCAGCTGACCAATATCTATACTAATATTATAAAGAGGTAAAATTTGTTTGTAAGTTTGTATGTAGGGGGTAATCTCTGGAACTGCCAGTCGGATTTGAAAAATTCTTCTTGCATTTGATAGCCCAATTCTTGAGGAAGGCTATAGGCTATTTAACGTCACACTATGGCCCTTAGGAGCCGAGCAAAAGCGCTATGGGGAAACGAAGTGATAGAGCAGGAGACGCGGGCAAGATGCAATACGACGAGATGGGTCGAGGGAATAAGAAATTTCACGCGAACGAAATCGCGGGCAGAAGCTAGTATTTAATATATTTTGATATTTTCCAAAATAATATGCATAAATACATAATTTTTCTTACCTCGTTAAAATACTGATTCCAGAGCCAACGCAGAGATCATAATGCTGGAAGGTCTGACATGTGTATACAAGAGCAATGTGGACCTCTTCTTCTACGTCATGGGCAGCTCACATGAAAATGAGGTACCTAATTCATTCTTTATTATACCACACTGCTATTAATTTATGGTCAGAAAGGTAATTGCCATTGTAGCGGTATCTGCAACGCCCCATGCGAACAACGCGTCATACTGACGTCACGCAAATCCTGCATCTCGCAAGCAGAGTTTACCGCGCAACTAGCATAGATACAACAGCCCGACATGAATCATCGAACAGTTGCCCACCAGACGCAACCCACGTCTGGTCGGAGGATCCTTCCTTTTCTATGGAGGATGAGGTCTGTTTCGTCGACGCGTGTCGCTCGTGTCGTGTGTATGCATACTAACTGAACAGACAGCCGTGCGGTTGGGGAGATTGTTGCGCCACTTTTTCCCAGCTAAAGCGAAGGTAGAAAGGGTTAGGTGAAGGGCGGGCGATTTGGGAGACTGTTTTATGTAATTTTGACATTCTAAAAGTCAGCACTTTTAGAATTTCATTAAGTCATTTATTCTCAGCCTAATTTGAATAAATGACTTTTGATCTTGAAAAATAATACTTACTGACTGGAAAAACCAAAAAAGCCAATTAACAAATATAAAGTAATGGAAAAGTAACTTTAACTCCTACACAATAAAATTCAGTTTACGCTACAACTTCAAACATTTTTTTATAACTTTTTCAATAGTGCTAGTCACTCTGAAATCAACTTAATTACTATTGAAATAAAGTTGATATTTGTTTAACTTGTAATAGGGTGGGGGTGTGCACTGCTCAGTTTTACTATAACTAATATTCACTGTCATTGCAGTTAATTCTCCAATCTGTACTGAACGCACTTTACGAGTCGGTGAGCATACTCCTACGGAGGAACGTGGAGAGGCGAGTGCTACTGGACAACTTGGACTCTGTCATGCTGGCCTTCGATGAGATCTGTGATGGCGGGTAAGATACTTGCTGCTCTCCTTAACTATTTTTGAAGAGAAAGCTTTTTTAGGCGCACTTGCCGCTCTTTCTGAGCCGACATTCAAGAGTCGGTGACCCTGAACCGGGTATATTCGGCTCCAGTCGGTCGGTGACGCTGAACCGGGTATATTCGGCTCCAATCGGTCTGTGACGCTGAACCGGGTATACTCGGCTCCAGTCGGTCTGTGACGCTGAACCGGGTATACTCGGCTCAAGTCGGTCTGTGACGCTGAACCGGGTATACTCGGCTCCTGTCGGTCGGTGACGCTGAATCGGGTATACACGGCTCCAGTCGGTCGGTGACGCTGAACCGGGTATACTCGGCTCCAGTCGGTCGGTGACGCTGAATCGGGTATACACGGCTCCAGTCGGTCGGTGACGCTGAACCGGGTATACTCGGCTCCAGTCGGTCGGTGACGCTGAATCGGGTATACTTGGCTCCAGTCGGTCGGTGACGTTGCATCGCATATATTCGACTCGACTCGTAAGTTTACACTTCTTTCGTATGGTCCATCGCGGATCCTGGCGGTGGACCACTTTTCAACCTTATTACCAAGGGCATAAGGGTGAAAAATAGTCGACCGCCATTATCCGCTGCTGGTCATAAGCACGCACACTTTTTTAAAGTGAAAACTTCTTTAGGCGCGTTGTGCATTTTTTAAGATGTGATAATTCTCTATGTTTTAAAGTAAATTCCATTGAATAACTCTTAAGCGTTACGCCGTGATGTCAAAAAGAGTAAAAAAATAGATATAAACTTTGCAATTTTTTTGTATCGTAAAAAAATTCATTGAATCGTGTATTCCTTTTACATGATACTAGACCAAAGAGTCAAAAAACATATACCAAAATGTTAAATCCCTATTCCACATACTTAACAAGTTACACGAAATAGAAAAACCACATTTTTTCAATTTTTTTTTAATCTAGCCTGCACTGTCCCACTCCTGGGCAAAGGCCTTCCTCCATTCCTTCCATTTTTCGCGAGCCCGCGCGTCCTCCCTCCAGTTTTGACGGAACCTATCCAGCTCGTCCCGCCATCTCCTACGTGGTCTGCCGCGACCCCGCCTCACTGTCTCAGGGCACCAATTCTGCGCTATTAATTATTTCATGCCATTCTCTCATTTCTCCACACACTATAACCCAGTTTTCTCCTTTCCAGAGTAATCCTAGACTCCGACCCAACCTCCATAGTCGGCCGGGCTGCCCTACGCACGGAAGACGTCCCTCTAGGAGAACAAACAGTGGCACAGGTAATGGAACAAGTCAATAAGATGTTTTGGTAGACTCTAGTTTTGTGTTTGTCACTTTTGTAATGCACTGGGTATCGGTTGCAAGTTGATAGATACAGGAAATTGTAGACGTAAAGTACGCCGCTGAAAGTGAGTCGAAATTATGCTGTTTATTTTTTATTTTTGGAGGTATAAGGCCCTTTGTATACGGCACGGTTTCTTTAGGTAGAAAAAACGTGTCTGTCAACAAGCTTCCGTAGTAATCCATACGACACTGACGACCGTGCCTACACACGGCGAATAAACCGTAGTTTTTAACGATAAGAAAAACATGTACAAAGGGACGGTTTGCTACGCAAAATGAACCTTCGCGGTCCGAATACCGTACTTACTCAGTTCTTAAAAAAAATCCTTCACTATAAGGTCCGGCGTTTCTAAATTTGCCAAAGATGTAAACAACAATGGCCGCTCGAAATTGAATAAAATCGATATACAAGTATACAAGAACTATTATTTTAAGTAATGTAAAAACAAACATTACTTACTTAAAATAATAGTTTAGATTGCTCGGAGTTTCTCTGAGCTAAAACAAATAAAAAAAAAAACGAAAAAATGTTCTTGTATATCAATTTTATTGAATTTCGAGCGGCCATTGTTGTTTACATCTTTGGCAAATTTAGAACTGAATTGGTCAAAATGAGTATAGAGATTTTATACTCCCAAAGTTGTTGTGGTTGACTCTTTTTGCCTAGAGCGTGACTACAGCTAAGGTTTCCTTAGACTGCTGTGCCCGCCACATAGCGTCCGCGATGAAGAATGACGTCATTGAAATGTTATATCGACGGCGAAGTGCCAATAACACCTAACTGACAAAGTCAAAAATTAACACAAAACGTTCAAAAATAGACACGTTGGTTTAGTTGGGAGGTATCTCCACATTTTAATTTAATGCTGTTGGTGTTGCAACTAAAAATACACTTAGGAGATTTCACTAAAACATGCGAATAACGCCTTTAAATTCAAAGCCATAAAAAAGTTAATTTCTCGAAAAATTTCAGTTAGGAGGTATTGGCATTTCGCCGTCGATATATAAAACTTCGTTGATGTTTCCCTACAGAGAATCCCGCTGGATTTTATGATAGCCGTTACTGCCATCATGCGGCCACCGCTCTATGAAACCATAGCTTAGCACCCGGTTTCTGAAAAAAATTGCTAACAGACTATAAAACTCATGCCAATTGATTTGATTGGCAGTTGATAAAGGAATATTCAAACCTAAGCGGTATTTGCTGCCGCTGTGGGTAGAAGTGCATACCGCGCGGATTTTGCTCAGGTATTTAGTATTAAGTTCCGTGGCTAGAGCGGAATAGTTGGTGCCATAGTACCGCATAGGTATTGTTTCGAGCGAAACTAGAACTCGGTATTCTACCCACAAGGAAAGCGAAATCCGCTTTGGTGTGAACAATATTACCGCATACCCACTCGGTTTTCTCTACCGCAGACGGTAGCGAATACCGCTTAGGTTTGAATAGGCCTTTATTAAGTCGATTAATTACATTTGATCCGATCCAGCCTTAACCGAGACGCCCTCCCCCAGTGATGCCCTAAGCCGCGCTCCGTATCCCACAGCGGGTGCCCTTAGCGAGTAATAGCTTAATTTTTTATTTTATTTTACGCCCAGTGTGGAGGCCTTAATTTATTAAGAAATTCTTAGGTAGCTCGGTTAAGTAGCCTACAACCTTCTAGGTTCACCTGCGAGATGCCATTAAAAAAAAAACAGCGGCACTCCGGGAGTGCCGACAGAAGTGAAAACAAAACACAAACAGAATACTTTGCCATCACTCACTGACATATCGGATATGCATTAAAACCGAGTTACATCCCGAGGACAGCCGAACACATCCGAAGCGGTGTCGATTACGGTAACAGTGGCGCGAGTTCAATAGTTTTTTCCAATCTAAAAAAATGCCCAACGCGCCTAAAGAGACTTACCAACTGAATTTCGACAAACTGTAATACGACAAGATTTTATTTCGACACTACGGAACTCCGACACGTCTTCATTTCGATAATACTTTAGTTCGAAATACCTTAAGTCCGTCACTACTGTACTCCGACAAAGCGTTTCTTCGACATTACTTAACTAGGAAAGGATGTGATTTCGACGGAAGTTTTCACTTAAAAAAAAAACAGTATCTCAGCAGTTGACATAAGCTTGACATTCTCTTGACATCAATATTTTATGCAACAAAAAACAACATAGAGGCCCTTATCGCGTTGACTCTCGAACTTTAGTTTCCTGTATCTATCAACTTCGTAAATAGTGTTGTACCACCTTTTTAACTTGTATGTCTCGATACTTCAATAGTTTCTTTAATTCGATGATTATTCGCGATCTCAATTGACGTTCGGCGCACGCGGAATTTCGGTGTGCACGCCACGAATCTTGACCAGAAGACACGTACAGTCAAGGGCAAACATACATACTTAGCCGTCATTTGCACATTCTGTCCATCAAACTAAGTAACATTGACCAAAAAATATTGCTTGTCAAACGACTTTTATTTTTGGTGTGAAAATTCGCAGATGTGCAGCGCGCAATGTAATGCATGTAAAACATTGTGCATGCAACGGTACAGTTATAACATTTAAAACTTGTTTTCTTAATAAAAAAAAGTTGGTCTTTGTCCTTCAATATTTCCGTAAGTAACCAGAAGGTAGGTATGGTTCAAAGCAAAAAATTATCACAATGACGGGAAGCAATTACAAAATTCAGAAGGAATTTATTTATTAGTTTTTTTTTTATATTTTTGCCCTGTACAGAACAAAGAATAATGCGACCCTCTCTGGTCTAATCCTTTTTTTTTGTGTGACTGGTGGTGATAGTACCTATTTCTTTATCTATACGTAATTGTCTAATTTTAGATTCTTCTATTAAAAACAAAGTAAGTACTATTTTTTTAATATTACTTTTTTCACGAATTGATAATTCTGCACATTTAGATTATCAACATATTATTTTTATTTTGTATAATATTTAATTTGGCTTCGGAAAGCACATTAAACAGTTGGACCCAGCTGTCATTCGTAGATCCTTTTCAGTCGTTACGGGTAATCAGAAGCCCGAAAGTCTGAAAACCAGTCGTGCCAATTGGTATCGTTTTACCCAGTAGCTGGGTAGTGGAGGTCAGATAGGCAGTCGCTTCATGTAACATACTGGTATGCATCCGGTTAGACTGGAAGCCGACCCCAACATAATTTGGGGAAAGGCTAGGCAGATTGATTGATTCAATTTGGCAACACCGTCGCTTGAGATCCCGAATATTTATCAATTAATGTCATTACATTTTTGTTCCCATTTTACGAAAAGACAATTTTATGTTGATAATATGTAAGTATATAAATCAATAAAATTAGTTTATAAATAAATGTATTTAAGTATTAGACATTACTTTTTAAAGTAAATCGAATATTATTATGTTCTTATGACAAATTGAAAATAATATCAGTATTTAAATAAGATACAGCACAATTTGCCATTAATTTCTGGTCCATAGAAGTATTTTTAAACGTTTTTTTTTTTATATTTTTGTAGTTCAAGTACCTATAAAGTTATTAATATATTTAATAATTGTTCCTTTATGATTTTTGTTACTTAAATAAACATTTTGAAATATCTCTATTTTATTGTTTGTTTGCACGTGGTGTTTGTTTATCGTTTTTATTTAATATTTGTATTTATACTTAACGCAATCATTATTATAATATTAAACTATTAATTTGGGATGAAAGTATTATTATATATTCATTAGATTCACGAAATATTTTAGTAAAACACACTGGGATTTGAAAGTTTTTGAAGTAAAATAGTAATTGGATATATTAACCACGATTTTTTTCACAAAATAATAAGTTGACAATGATTTTATTTATTAAAAATTTCAGATTCTACAGAACATAATGAATATGTAAGCGAACCGGGGGCAAATAGTTTGAGATTACGTATTTCTACATTTAATTGTAATTGTAGTTATTTAGTGCTTATTAAATTTTTATTTACTAACATTTTTTATTTTTTCATTTTTTTTTCTCATTGGCAACCCCTTTTCATTGGCTGTATTGCTTTTTCTTTGATGCTTTTTTTTATTGGCAGAAATCGGTCATTTAAAAAAATAGATTTTCTTGTCTTTTTAATTTAGATTTTTTCATTTAAATGCTTAAAGGAATACGCTAAACCTTTGGGTATTTTCACCTGGTGTAGGTGTAAAAACATTGTATGAGTTATGCGTAAAGCAATATGTAGATACCTGTTATTAGCCAAGCAAGATTTGGACTTTCTGCTAGTACCGTCAAACGGGGTGAATAGGGACAAAACTTTAAAAGGGATTTTAACATTAAAATAATATAGTTTGTGACCAAAAAGGACCCTAATGTGTTACCTGTAATTTAATTAAAGATTACGTGCCCTTTTTGACAACAAACTATATTATTTCAACGTTAAAATCCATTTTAAAGTTTCGTCCCGATTCACCCCTGCATCCCTATTCACCCCGTTTGACTGTAGTAATTCTACCGCGTAGGTGTCTACCCAACACCATCCTGCGTGACACACTATCAATCAATCTGAATCATTTTGAAGGATATTGCTAATCCATTGCTTCATATGTTAAAAAAAATTGTCTGCTCAACAACGTAAATAACGCAATGAATGTTGTTGAACTGTCAAAGTGAAAGCCATGGCTGCTGTTAGTGTGTTACGCAATTACCCCGCAATATTTCAGATAATAGGGGATTTTTTTTTCTAGCTATTACGTGTAAGTTCTAAACTGAGAGAAAATCGCTGAAATGCACATTATGCTAAATAAAAAAAAAAAACAACATGATGGTGTGAAAGCATCACCATGTATATCTTGACAAAATAAAGAAAACATTAAAATGTACTGATTTATACCAGGAATCTCAACTGCCAGTATATATTCGAGCATTCTTAACCTTTCTAAGCTTTTCAATCCTAAGAGAAATAACAAATTAACACTACACAAAGAGGTAGAATGTAACAATATCCCTACAATTTATTTTTACACAAGTATCACGAGCATAAATATAATAATATTGTACTATGAACAGCTCGGCAATAAAATCTGATTTCATGATTCATCCATTGATATTTGTCGCTGATGACGGCTAATATATGTGATCATTTGTGAAAGATACAAGCGGCAGCACAAATATGTGATCATCAAAGGAACGGGATCCCTTCTTTTCGCATAATGTTCTTTGTCCTAATATACTTCGGCATAACGATTTTGGCACAATTTGTTTTGCCATAATAATACTTCGGCATAATTTTTTTAGGCATACATTTTATGTTGGCATAATCATCTTAAAGACTAATTTGGTTTGGCATAAATTTAATTCGCATAATACTAAACGACGTTAGGGGCACCCCGAGGTTCGGTTTGGTTAGGTTCCTTCTAACCCTGCAGACAGAAATAGGAGCCCCGCGCAGCGGGGCTCCGTCGACCTGACGTCGTTAGAAATAAAACTAGCAAGCTAAATTTATACTTTAGAATGTTATGCTTAATCATTATTATGATTAGAAAATTATGCTTTAAAAAAATATGCGTAAGCTGTTATGCGTAATTATATTATGCGAAAATATAATTATGCCAAACAAAATTATGCTAAATTATATTAGGTCTTAAAATTTTATGCAAATGGATAGGGAACCGTCACCTCTTAGAATGCAATAATATCGGACATGGCTTGCGATATAAACATCTGCCTATACAGTTAAATATACTATATGCCTATCCAGAAGAATTTGATACCTCGTGGTGATTAAAAATATCTGACATCACTTTTGCGGTGTAAAAACCTGACAGTATGTTTCAAGTTTTCTTCTGTATCTCAATCAGTGCACACTCATATTGCAAAAAATGTGACGTCCCTCTGGCAGCATAAATATCTGACGGTAATGTTTGACAGTAGAAATGTCAATAATAGACGATTTTTTTTTGGCAGATGTTAGTGATGTCCAAGATAAACTTAGAAAGTACATATACACGGTGGCAGGGAAAATCGACGCGCAAATTGAAACCATGAATTTAGCACATGATTCTAGGCGTAGCACAGAAATTTTTAGCCGGTTATAAAAAAAAAACTCCTGTTTCATAGAAAAGTGCAATACCTACGACGCAACGTCAAGATGTATGGCTGAGCAAATTTATTACGCACGGATGTTTAGAATCATGTACTGAATCCATGGTGACAGGTTCTGCATCGGATATTCCTGCCAGTCTGTATATGAATTTGCAAAAGTCACTTTGGTATTTGCCCGGATTTGCACCAACAACCTTGTGCATGAGGTGATAATAATCATTGTGATGTAATAATATTCGATACCTATGTTAGTTTTTCTTATTTTCAGGTGTTACAATCGGCGAAGGAACAACTGAAATGGTCGCTGTTGAAATAAAACTAACTGCATTTTTAATCAAATATAATATTCGATATAAGTTAAGATTACAGTTCTTGCATCTCACGAGCGCACATGAAATTATAGCAATTTTTGTTTGGATCCTGAATTTGTGCCCGCATCAAGCTACCCGAAACTATAAAATTTTCCCAATCAACTTTGAACCTTATACTTTAGCGATAAATTAAAAAATCTATGAAAGAAATTTGACAGATTGTAGTAGCTTGATATTCTGGCGTCTGTACTATAATTACGTACACCTGTGCCTAACGTTTCGGTGAATAACAGGCGTGATGTTATGCCAGTGTATGTTTTTCAGCTAATAAAAAGCGTACCTGCATTTATAGTGTAGCGGTATCTACAACGGCACATGCGAACCACGCGTCATACTGACGTCACGCAAAATCCTGCATCTCGCAAGCAGAGTTTACCGCGCAACTAGCATAGATACAATGGCCCGACATGAATTATCGGGCAGTTGCCCGCCAGACACAACACCCGTATAGAGTGAAGTTTCAAGGACGCGTTACGTTTAGATAAGTTTCTTTACATGAGAGAGAAGAAAAATATTACTCTCTGTTTCACACTAAATGGTTTTACTTCTATCGCGTGTACGGTACTGCATGCGCAATTTTTTATTTTGCCTCATAATTGATTCCATAATAGAGCATGGAATCTATTATGCCAATGTCAATAAGAACCATTTTCCGAGCGCTCGCGATTTGCAATAACTATAATAAATACATCTAATCTACATTATTCCAACATTTTATTTTCCTCAGTCTTAAATCTTAAGTGTTGAATTATTTTGCTGATCTACATTAATATTGTAATGGTGAGGAAATTTATTTAAAATAAACTTATATTTTTAGTACTTACTTACTTTGAGCTTCTACTTTCTACATTTCTTGAATCCTTCGTAAGATATACGTGTGCTGACACTTTAGGTAAGCTTAAAATAATATATCTAATAATTGTTTTTATGTAAATATAACTACAAACTTGTAGCTATTATGCGCTTTTATAATTTCTAACGAGGCGATATTGTCGTGGATATCCATGGCATCGCGATAACAGGGAATTACAATGTATGGAAAAATGAAGACTCTTAAAGGGGATTGAAGATTTTTATGTGGACAATGGCATACCTACCTGCCCGCCATTTTGTTTTTGTTTTTTTCAAAATGGCGCCCTCTCGTGCAATCTAAAAAATATGGATGTCACGTGATCAATTTTTTAACGTTATTGCATTGATGTCGGCTATCGATTTATATAGGTTACAAGCGTAGCCGCCATTTAATCAAAATAATCAAAGTGGTGGGAATGATATAAAGTTATAACGTGCACGTATTTCCATACATTTTATGGACATGGACGAAATTATACAAGCGCACTACATCGGGTCTAAAATACCTATTCGTAAACATCACCAACAAAATAATTATGATAGAAAATTAAATGGATCAAAATGATTCGTAAGGAAACGGTTAGCATATCATTGGATACGTCCGTTACGATTAATATCGACGAATATAATATAAACAGGTTAATAATCATTTGATTAACAAAATAATTATGTATGTACACCTTTGATGAATTACTTTGAAAAATAATTAAACATTTTCAAAAGATTGCTTTAAAATCCCTTCCAATTTTTGGTGTCTGTCCCAATACCCAGCGATGAGTAGAGCTAGCAACTAGAAATGAGTTAGCGAGCAGCGAGTGCACGACGGCGACGAGCGATTACTCGCTGGTATAGTTAGCACCACGAAAGATGAGAGTTGACCCCGCCTCCCGCGCTCTTTCCGCCGCCCCCTATGCCGGTCCCATCCCGCGCTCAGACCTCATACCGCTAAAGAGACCTAAAATCGCGTCATGCGCAAGTCAAACCACGTGGCGTATCAAGTCTCATCTTTCGTGGCGCTAACTATATACCTACGTAATGAACCAAGCGTGAGTCTCTGAGTCTCAGTGGCCTTTAAGGGTACCGATTCTCAAACTGGCCTCGCTTCCGGAACCCTTTAGTCTTGGGGCAAGATTCACAGATACCAATTTGGCTTTAAATTATTGCACATTATAGACATGTATTACGTTCATATTCCTATGCGTCGCTTGTTCAGATTCACTTATCCGAATATGAACAGTATCTGCGTAGGAATAAGGTTCATATTCATATGTAACACTTCCATATTTTGCAACGTATAGTCAAAATGCTCTCTATGAATCTAGCCCTTATTACAGCTCTTTACAATTGATCATTTTTCTGACTAAGTCCAAATTCGTCAGGAGTAGGCGTTGTACTAAGTTTAGAAATGTGTTTAAATGCTGGATGGTTCTTGTCGCCCATAAGCTTGAATAGGACATTCTCCGAAGTGCCCACAAAGACACCGATGGATTGGAGACGCTGAAAATAAAACAAGGTTTGTGTGAAAACTTTTATTTTGAGAAAAAAGTGCATTGGTAAGTTATAATTATACAATCGTTTGTAGTAAAAAATGTCTAGAGTGGTCCCATCACTTATTTAAATATCTATTATGTGCAATAATTATTATCATGTAATCAATGATATCATGAATAAAAAGTGGCACAGGCGCCAGCACATCAAGCTACTACCAATCTGTCAAATTTTTTTAATAGATTTCAACTTTATCGCTAAAGCATAAGGTTCAAAGTTGGTTGATTGGGAAAATTTGACAGTTTCGGGTAGCTTGATGTGCTGGCGTATGTAGGAAAAAGAATAACAGAGTTGATACACTTTTCATATTAAAATTACTCTTGAATAAGAACATGGAATGTCAAGCTTAAGTACAACTTCTCATTTAATACAATATAAAAATATTTAGGTGCGCTGTTTAAAAAACCCAACTTAAAATACAATTTATAAAGTTAACAAAATAAAATAAACAATCACCATACAAATAAAGGATGACTTGAGCTGATTTTACCAGTCATCTTTTAACCGTGGAATAACATTGAAGTCTGACAGATTTTTATCGACTAACTGTCAAAAATTCTAAATTTATTCCCAGGATAAGCCTTACACTAGGTATAAAAGTTTAATCGAATCCGCCCTAAGTCGAAAAATTAAAAAAAAAATACTCCTCAGGTTCTTGGCTTTGAAATCCCATTAAAAAAAAAAAACCCAACCCGATCTTATCCAAACAATATTTATATTGTAGTTTTTCGTAAAAAAATTGAGGACCTCATCATTTCATTGCGTGCACGCATTAAATTTAAAAATAACCCCGTAAAATTAACATCACTTACGTCCGAGATTTCTACAAAAACTCAGTTTTAAGGGGGAAACGCCAGGATAGACAGCGAAATTCAAATTTTCTTATGGTTTTTGTAATTTGCATGTCAGTGTCAGTTGTATGTTGATATAATTCGCGGCCGTGACAAAGTATTAACGGAATTATAATCATCGATTCAAACCCTCTGAACTATTTCATGAAATATCAATCAATATAACCCTATTGATTGATATAAGCGGTTGATCCTGGCTGTCATTTGTGGATCTTTGACAGTCGTTACGTGTAGTCAGAAGCCCGAAAGTCTGACAACCAATCTTACCAAGGGGTATCGTAATACCCAGTAACTGAGTCGTGGAAGTCAGATAGGCGGTCGCTCCATGTAAAATAATGGTATTTAGCTGCATCCGGTAAGACTGGAAGCCGACCGCAACATAGTTGGGAAAAGGCTCGGCAGATGAAGCGGGTTATAATATGAACTTACGAGGCTTGTACACTACCTTACTGTGGGCTATTCTAGCGCTTCCCCTTTAAGGCACAAGGTTTAGTCTCAAGCTGTTTCTGTCACTTTTAAGTGACACTTCCTTACTATAGTAGAAACACAAAGTGTCATTTGAGACCTTGGGGTTTAAATTTTAATCTAATGGTCATTTTAACTTATAATTTGGACGTTGCATTTGTAAACCATAACGTATCTACAGTTGGATCCTTATTCAGTTTGGAAATGTGTTTGAATTGAGGATGCTTCTTATCTTTCATTAACTTGAAGAGAACATTCTCCGCTGTGGTTACGAAACAGCCTAGAGCAGCCATGCGCTGGAATTAGTAAAGATATTTTAGTTTTGCCGCCATCTTCTGGGAAAAAAGCACTTGGTCCACCTGAGCCCTGAGGCACCTGTCCCATGCTGCGTAGGCGGCGCCATTTTCGTTCAAGATTTTTAGCGGCTATTATAATTTGTGCGTGTGTATGACCAGATAACAGCGTGGCAGGAACATCGATACACAATCTGTTACCACTGATTCTGGACGACGAAGAAAAATTTCAACGCAGGTGCACCCTGCGTTGAAACTTTTCGTACAATAAGGATGCTGTTGGGTCGCACTATTGTTGGGCAATGTCTAAATAAAAAAAGCCATGATATTTTTACTATTTCTCATTTAATACCTACCATATAAACTGCTGTTGTTTAAAAAAACAAAAACTCTGAATAATAAGTCATATAAAAAAACATGTGTAACATAAGAAAATTAGTCATTAATGCGTCCTACACATTATCCCCCTTACTAATAAACGTATTATATCCGATGAATAGTGACACACCGATTTCTCTCTTTCAGTCGTCAGTAATTTGGCTTTCGAAAGAAGAAGACAAAGCGTTGTGTAACTATACAGACGCTATACAACTTTTATTAGTAAGGGGGTAATTTGAAAAGAACCACATAAAATAAAAAATAAATTATCATTTTTGGAGTCGAATTCTCAAATGCTTCTCAATAGGACATTATAAGATAAACGAGATGCACGTGCGTAGATGGCGCCACCAGCACAAAAATAGAGCGTTAAGGGGGATGCGCTATGCTACCCGCCGAAATCATTTTTTTTTTTAAATGTTTTTGCAATGTGGTGCTTGTCATCATCATCATTTCAGCCGAAAGACGTCCACTGCTGGACATAGGCCTCCCCCAAGCACCTCCACTTCGACCGGTTTTGTGCTTCTCGCATCCAACGAGTTCCTGCGGTCTTCACAAGGTCGTCGGTCCACCTTATGGGAGGCCTTCCAACGCTACGTCTTCCGGTACGCGGTCGCCACTCCAGAACCTTTCAGCCCCATCGGCCATCTGTTCTGCGAGCAATGTGCCCTGCCCACTGCCACTTAAGTTTGGCAATTCTTCGGGCTATGTCGGTGCAGGTTGTATATTGATCAAAATATGATTCGCGACAATAACAAATATGTGTTTACAGAATTACAAACATTAGAATCATCAATACAACTCTCTCGATTAGAATTGATCTGAAACGTCGTAATTTCATGAAATAATCATTCAATAGGATAATATGAACTTAGATAGATATATTGATGAGTTTTATTATTACAATTCTATAAATAAATATTTGTACAACCTGCTACTGACCTGTAAATTGCACAAAACGTAAGAAAATTTTAATTTCGTGGGCTATCCTGACTATATCGCCTTATTGAGAGTTTCGGGTAGCTTGATGTGCTGGCGTCTGTACCGCGTACAATACCTCTGATTTTGAATCACTGTCAAACTCACAGTGATCTTTATTATAATTGCAATAAGGTTTCTATTGAGTTGCTATCGAAGGTAAAATAAATGGACACGTCAGTAAAGTGTCATTTGAGAATTCAGGGGTTAAACACCTAATGGTCATTCATCTTCTTTGCTTTCTATCAGTGTATTAGTAAACCCTAAAGTATCTACAGTTGGTTCCTTATTCAGTTTGGAAATTTTTTTGAACTGAGGATGCTTCTTATCTTTCAATAGCTTGTAGTGAACATTCTCCGAAGTGGTTACGAAACAGGATAGAGCACCCATGCGCTGGAATTAGTAAAGATACTTTTAGTTTTGCCTTTAACTGTTCTATGCTGGTGGCGGCATCTACATCGCGACATACGAACTATTATCACACTGACGTCACTGTTGTTTGTACAGACGCTAAAAAGTCAGCCGGTATAGTCTTTTCCAGAAGTATCTGACAAAAGTGTAAACAAAGGGTTCGTTTACACTTTTGCCAGATACTTTTGGAAAAGACTATATCTGACAAAAGTATAAAGAAAGGGTTTGTTTACACTTTTGCCAAATATTTTTGGAAAATACTATACCGGTTGACTTTTTTAGGTTTAGGTTAATTTCTTTCGCAATCACTCTCATTCATCTGTATTTGAAGGTTTCACTTTAGATACAATGGCATTGCCATTGTGTTTTACCCGAATACCCCGCAGATGGACGAAGCTACTATTTGGCGTTCTTTCTGCCTTCAAACTCACGCTTTTTTCTCACGAGGCTCGAGGGTGGGTGATTCGAAACCGTCTAACTCTAGCTTATTCAACACATAGTGGTGCAATTGACGACCTCCTAACATATTTTGAGACATTGATAGATATAAATGACCTGACATATTTTGAGGCAAAACCAATCTAGTATCTAGCACCCTTAGGCTATTTGTCCACTGCACGTTAATAGGAACGAGATGATGGGGCGCTGGAGTAGCGATACATACATTTACTAGGGCCGCGTGTCCACCGCACACCATCTCTGGACTTAACTTTCGGTCGGTTCAATTAATTTAGTTTTTCGTTGACGTCCCTTTGACGCTTGCGGTGGACAAACGACCTTAGGGTCAGTTCACACCGCGATGCGAAGCGGCGCGCAGTTTTTAGAAAGCAATACAATTATAGACCTTATCTACTACACAAAAAGGTACACATCAGTGAGGAGGGCCGCGCGGCGCCGCGCTGCGCCGCGCGGCGTAGCTCGACGTAGTAGGCACACAGAATTGTGTACCTTTTTGTGTAGAAGGTAAGGTCTATAATTGTATTGCTATCTTGAATACTGCGCGCCGCGTCGCGTCGCGGTGTGAACTGACCCTTAGGCTCTGGCCACGCGCTTCCCGTGCGGGATGCAGGACGAGACTGCATGCGTCCATTGTTTTAATGATTAAGAAGTCATGCGAGTATATGGCTATTTTCTTCGCGCCAGTTTGAATACCTGCATACAAGATACTCGGCCCAATCAGTGCTAGCATATTTCGTCCCGAATCCGCAGGATCCGCCCGTTTTGCCAAAGCCAGCCTAGAGTCACACGGGCGATTTTTTTTTTTTTTGCACACTGGGTTTTTCAACGCTCTGTTCAACGCCGAGAGTTGGAAATCCAACAGTGTGTTTTTCGACGCGCTGGGCTGCACTCCGTTGGATTCTCAACATTCGGATCATCACCATAGAGTTGAAAATCCCGCCGCGATATATTCACGTCCATGCAAATGTGAGCTTAGTAGTACCGTAAATAAAATAATGAAGTACCAACCTGCAATGCTAGTCCCCTGTCCATAAGCGACCTGGAGGATACTCCATCAGCCAGGACATGTACCACAAGGTCCTTGCTCAGCAGGTCAATCACTGTCTGTTCTATACACACATGGGTCTGAAAGCAGAGTATGTCAGAATTATTACAGGTCCAGGGGGTGATTGCGTAACATACTAACAGTAGGAATGGCTTTCATTTTGACAGTTCAATGACATTCATTGCGTTATTTACGTTGATGAACAAACAAATTTTTCGATCATATGATGCAATGGATTAGCAATATATTTCAAAATAATACAGATTCTGGTTGATAGTGTGTTGTGTTGCGCAATTAGTGTGTGTTTGATACACACAACAATTGGGTCTTGTTGTGTAAAGATGGTCACCAATTCATGGACCAACCATGGCAAGCATAGATTAACCTGGTTGATCGACCCATGTGGCTGTTATTAGTTTTTTTTACTGGCCTGAGCTGTCCCACTCCTGGGCAAAGGCCTCCCTCCACTCCTTCCATCTTTTGCGAGCCCGCGCGTCCTCCTTCCAGTTTTGACGGAATCTATCCAGATCGTCCCGCCATCTCCTACGTGGTCTGCGGTAACCCCGCCTCACTGTCTTAGGGTACCAATTCTGTGCTATTTGGGCCCACAGCCTGTCCGGCGGCAGACATGTCCTGCCCAGTCCCATTTAAGTTGAGCAGCGTTTTGAGCCATGTCAACTATCTTTGTTTTGGAGTGTAGTATTGTTTCAAACACAATCCGTTAATAAAAAAATTATATTACGTATTATTTTAAAATCTTTACCTCAATGCCAAACAGCACAACAGATTGCAGTTTAGGCACATCTTTCTCCAGTCTTTCTGCCAATTCTGGAGTATACATTGAGAACTTGGTCTTCTCGTAAACTAATGCAGCATCTGCAGTATTAATATCCTTGCAGGTATGACCCAGACCCTTTGGGTATTGCTCAGAGACGTAGACAGGTATTTCGAAGTGCTTCGCTGCTGCCATCTGCAATTTTTATAGGATTTTTATCATTAGAGTCTGGATTATATGCATTTGCATATTAAGTCCATTTTCAGCAGTCATCGCATATTCTATCTAAGATCTAGTGATGATGCATCTATGTTCTATGTTATGGGTTTGGTTTCCGCACTTAGTCCTTCAAATGGACCATTGTGCGTGGAGTGATGATGCATATTTTCGCTATATTTCGGTACAGTATTTTTCGGTAGGCTAGTTAATAAATGGAATCTTACATTGTAGCTGGCCAAACCACAGATTTACCATCCGCTACGGCGGATGCCTTTCGGCGTTTTTTGATTTAATGTTTAGGTGCGAAATAATCTTGGCAAAAACAAGTCACAAATAATTATACTTGCAATATATGCACATTGTTTTTAAATACAAATATATAATAAATCGGCGTTTCATATTATCCTAATGAGGTGCGGAGGACGCCCATCGACATTCCCAACGAAAAGTCCAGCACTTGGCTAATAATCGTAATTTTTATCGCCGTAGCAAATGGGTTAACTGGACCCACATGGTAGATTATGGCCCACTCCCTCTCGCAGAGAGGAGGCCTAGCAGGGAATGTTATATGCTGATTATGCTTATAGTGGCATAAAAATATCTACTGTGATGGGATCATTGTATGTAGATGTACTGGAGAGTTTGTTTCGGCCTTTCTTCTCAGAATAGTCAGTTAGGAAACGCCAACCTCAACTACTAACAGACAGTAAATAATTTATCATTTAATGTTTACTTGCTGGATTGACATAAAAACATCAAGGAGAAAGGTTTTTAATGCAGCACAATCATTCATTTGACTTTTAAGTTCTAGTAACAGAACTGTCATATGCATTGCGATTATAAAAGTCCCATATTAAAAAAAATAATTAAAAACAAAATAGTAGTATGATACACAAAGAAATTATTAGTTTTGTGGGTAGTGAACACAGAAAAAACATGGAATTATTTGTCTGTTTGGCCTCTTCTGTAAATTAATGAGTTACGTACCTATTATTGAAATGCAAAAGTGAAACTGAATTCAATAGTAAACAATATAAATGAGAGGGATAATCCAGTCGAACATATATCGTTTTTGTGTTTTTTCTGATACATTTCTTTACAAATAAAAATATCAAAGATCATGCAAGTATCTAATCGAAACCTCCGAAAGATTACAAGAATATTTGATAAACAGATAGCAACAGATTATTACGTAACCAATCAAAATATAATTTACCATTTTATTCGCAACTTTGACCACCTCGCTAAAGTACTTGATATGGGGCCGAAATATTTCCTGGACGTCACAAAGTAGGAAAGCTGTCTTCGGAGCCTCTAGGGCTCCTAATTTGAAGATATTACGAGAGACCATTGTAATATAAAAAATTAAAACACCGGCAGTAACAAAAACGACTTTTGAACAATGTTTTGATAAGAGTGACTGTGTCAATGTCAAAATTTAGCAACGTCAAACTGTCTTACTGTCAAAAGTATTTTAGAAAACAAAATTTGGTCACTGGCAACTGTATTTACACGATTTTTGTTTATTATTTTATAGTAAAATTATTAGTTTCTAATTTTATTTTTATTATATTTATTAGTGTTCTCCGTTTTTTCTCTGATGCTGGTTTATATTTTTAAACCTTACTTCAGTGAATTTGTATTCAAATTAGCTTGCTACATATTAATAATCTGTAATTCAAATGAAAAAAAAAAATCTTTATACTGGTCACATTAAAAATGCAGACGATAATATCCGTTTCCCATAGTTAAATTAGATATAGGTACGCAATATTTTAAAGATAATGAATAATGGCTCAAATCTTCCAGAGCGCCTGATTGTTTGTGAGCGAGGGAAAGTCAGTATTCCCTCAATTTAAACTTTATGCTATTCAACTAAGGTAGGCGTTTATTCAAGTGACAAGTAAAGTAACCATGCTCTGTGAAGTAACCTTTGATCGAGTTTTCGAGATGGGTCTGATAAACTCAAAACTATAAAATACCTATATAATTATGTAGATAATTATTATAAGCCCTTGTTTGTTGTTCGGTAACAATAAATAGGTTTTGTGTGTGGTAAATAAAGGTAAGGCGTGTATAACAGTTGATTGATAAAAAAAAAACATGGTCGGCAGGTACACAAACAAATTATTTTGGTATTAATAATACAGCTATTTTGTACGGTTATTTTGTTTATTTTGGCATTAAGTAATACCCCTAATTTCTTTAAAAAAATGATAATGTCCACTTACGGTTTAAGCCCTAAAATTGAATTATTTGGTCATAAAGTTATATTATTTTGAATTTAGGTAAAACCTCATTACTATATAAGATCTATCGGTTAAAAACCTCCCATGGGATACTGTTTTAACTAAATGTGGTCAAAACAAAACGCCTGTTTTGTTTTGAGTACTCTTAGTACCTACATGGATATGTTTTACCTAATGTACCTACCTGCCCACGAAGTACCTAATATAACAACTTTTTTTTCTTGTTCCTTTACCACAAAGAAAAGCACATAATAATAGCTAATAAGCACTACAAAAATAATCGAATTCGAACCCACGTAAGCAAACCCTAAACCGAACCAAAAAAAACGAAAACCGCGTATTTGGAGCAAAGTCAAAAATCAACGCGCAGACGTATCATTACCAAAAAGTCGGGCACGCAATTTCTTAAAAAACTATTCTCTTCCAAATCTCTAATTTACCGAAAAAACTGTATCATTCAAAAAACCTTTTTTATTTGTGAACGCGTGACTTTTGAGTGACTGTTTTTCGCCTGAGGCTGTATCCGAACGCAACTGTGGTTTATAAAAAAATAAAAGAACATGGCGCCCGAGCGATCGCGTGCGCCTCTTCGGCGGGAAGGGCTTTTAGAAAAAAAACCATTCAGACCTTTACCTGTGACGTGTCGGTAACACAAAGTGCTATCAAATAGACGTAGGTCAAGAGAAATTATAGAAAGTTGAGAAAAAATACTTTTGTTTATACGGAAACTGGGAATTTGTATACGATTGCTTTAAAAAAATGCCTCAAGTACGTAGGTAGTCTATTGACTTCGACTTAGGCTAGGCAGACAGCTTATAGGATGTCTGGACACTCTTGAACCAAAATCATATTTGCCCGACCTGCATCTCAGACCAAATTGGTCTGAGACCTGCACCCTAATTGCGAATGCGTAACACACTATTTATCTCAATCTGCGGGGTAGGTAATTGCGTAACACACTATCAGTAGCAATAGGTTTCATTTTGACAGTTCAACAACATTCATCGCGTTATTAACGTTGTTGAGCTGACACATTTTTCGAACATAAGAAGCAATGGATTAGCAATATCCTTCAAAATGATTCAGTTTGAGATTGATAGTCATAATCAGCCCATATTGTTCCCACTGCTGGGACACAGGCCTCCTCTCTTCGAGAGGGAGTGGGCTATAATCTACAACGCGGGCCCAGTGCGGGTTGGCAAATGTCACATGTCTTCGAATTTTTGGTTCTGGGACATGCCGGTTTCCTCACGATGTTTTCCTTCACCGTTTTGAGAGCATTGGTGATGAAATAATTTACACAAAGTAAAGCGCTTGTCTGGGTTCGAACCTACGACCTGCAACTCGTAAGTTGCGGCCGTTACCACTTGGCCATCACTGCTCAGATTGATAGTGTGATAATTATAATAATTATATTTCTAATCCATTGATTGCTTCATAAATGTTCGAAAAAGTTTTCTGCTCAACAACGTAAATAACTCAATGAATTCAAAATGAAAGCTATTGATTGATACCTAGTATGTTACGTAATTACCTCTCTGGGGATATTAAACCAAGGGCCCCATGCTCAGAAGTCATGCATGCAACCACCAGACCAAAGAGGCAGTCGCCGTCATAATAACAGTATGACACGATTCCTTCTTGCCTTATGCTTAAGGGATAACGCAAACAATCAATTAGCGACATCGTACAAGCACACCCCGGACACTCCATACAACGCTCGCAAAATAATTACCTACTACCACTACATTGACAAATGACGTTTGTATACGTGTAAATGTGTGCGTGAAATCTAGTAGGGCTGGCTGGCAGTACTCGGCAGTAGTGCGTAGGCGGCGGCGCTGCCCGAACGTATGCAACAATGGGGCGCCGCGCGCCGCGACACTAGGTACTCACAGAAATCTAATTAATAACATTTCTATTGTACTACTTTTCAAGTCGAAGAACGAATAGAACGTGAAAGAAAGATACATAACTAAGACAATAAAGAGAGAGAGAGCAATAATTTAATAGTTGGTATGTTAATATTACGGAAGTTTTAATTGTTCTAAAACGAAGAAAACTTGGAAAATAAATGAATAATAGAGAAAATTATGAAAATAAATTATCACAACACTGGCTTAACTTGTTTGTCTGTAATATACTAGCTTTCATTTTTTATGGGCTTAAAGGATATTTGAGTTGCTGTTCCTTACCTTCTTTCATGTTTCGGGAACCGAAAGAAACTCCTGTCTTTATCGTTCCTCGATGAAGATAAGCATCCAAATAATGCACAAAATACAACCATCGTGATTAACACAAAATAAAAAACTTTAAAAAAATTATGTGTTCGTGTCAGCAGTAGGTAGGTACAGCGCTGCGGTTCTTGTGTATGCGAGCGCCATTGTTAAAGAGCAGGCGACGAACACATCGAAGTGCGGGGTGAGGTGCGGTAACTGATGTTAGTGCGGGGAAGGGAGTGGCCTTTCTGTACGTAGTACTTTAAGTATTCTGTGGTACAAGGAAAAAACAAGCGTCACACATGTAGGTACACACGGCCACACATCAAGCTATACATAACCAATATAAGTTGACTTCTGATTATAAGAAAAACCTATACAATGCCAGGTCAACTAAAACTGGAAATTCGTAGCTTGATGTGTCGCCGTGTTTACCTATTCCCCGAATTGTTATTCAGAGGTGTAGGTACTTATTATAGTACACACAAATTTTGCCAGTTGGTAGGGGGCGAACCAGTTGCCATCAACCGGGTAAAAATCCGGACTCCGGACTGCTACTGAAAAATTCCTGATGGAAAACCCAATGACACTACCCAACCTGGGGATCGAACCCAGGACGCAGGACAGCAGTAGCGTTTGCGACCACTAGATCGACGAGACAGGACGCCATTTTAAATTCAGTCTAAACATACTACGACAGTGGGCCGGCCATGTTCGTCGAAGGACCGATGGCCGCGAGCAGACGAGTTCTGCATAGCTATTCACAAACACTCGATACGCTTCCGTATCGTATCGAACATTAATCATTGTTATCGTAGGAGTCTTCTAAACGCTGTTCACAAGTCCAAAACCCGAAAATTGTATCAGTTCAAATCAAATAGACGACCGTTATTCATCCGACAGCTGATTGCTGTCGGGGCTAAGGCAAATCAGGTTATCGAAATGTGTCATTTTCGATACGAAAGCCTGTCGGATGGTTGTGAATAGCTGTGCAGGTCATAAAGAAACCAGAAGCCCTCTCCGCAATAAGGTTTTATTTCACACTGGCAAATTAAAGTATGACCAATAAACAAAATTAACAATATTTTTAACTGGCAACAGTGGCGCCACCTCATCCTATTAGGTCGGCCCGGCGGCAGGCGGCGCGTGTGCTTTTAAGGAGTTTTTATTATCTTTATTTTTGGTATAAAAACAGCTTATAATTACAGGCATTCGGCTGTTTTACGTAGTCCAGAGGTTATTGTGGGTCGGTTTAGCGTTTTTGAAGTCTGGATTACTGAAAAGTTTAAAAGTATTGTTTTTTATTTTGAAGAGGTTATATGTTGGAACTTGTAAAGCCATTTTATTTGTTTTTATGTATATTTCGCAGCCAACTGAGTGGGCTGTAATTTACCACGCGAGCCCAATGGGGGTTTCCTCACGACGTTTCCCTTCACCGTTTTGGAGAGCAATGGTGATGAAATAAATTAAGTAGGTACTATTGTGCTCCAGAGCCCTGATTCACAACCATACGACAGGCTATCGCATCGAAACCTGACATTTCGATAACCTGATTTGACTTGCCATCAACAGCAAATAGCTGTTGGAAGAATAGCGGGCGTCTATTTGATTTAAACGGACAAAATTTTCGGGTTTTGGATTTGTGAACAGCGTTTAGAGGACTCCTACGATAACAATGATTAGGTAATGTTCGATACGATACGGAAACGTATCGAGTGTTTGTGAATAGCTATGCTGATGGGAGAACTTTTATTAAATCAAACTCCTATAGGATTTCGTCAAATATATTAGGAGACTTTACAATATAATCTTAAAAACTAGAGCACTCTCTATCTGACAAGAAATACACCATCAAAATATTTGACGTCTGCTTGAACGTTTGAATGGAACACGCCCTCAATTATAACCAGCCTGTCTCAAAAAGAGGTAAGGCTTCATAGATAGCATCTACAGTACATACAAGTAAGTCTACACAAAGTAAGCCTCCTAAGTCGGAGATGTTACCACTGATCTCACTGGGCCACGACTCTCGACCAGCACACGCGCGACCTAAATACAGAAGATTGTAACGATATAAAATTAAACATAGCTAGGTACACTCCTACGGACTTACCTACTACATGTTTGATCTATCCCAACATGCTATAAAACCTCTATAGATCTAAGCCTCTCAGTCGGCGCCGGAGGCGTGTCAGAGCGAAGAGCCAAAGTGTCAGTGGCGCCAAACCTTTCCGCTTTGGTCTCTATACTTTTTTTATTTTCTTTTTTTCGAGACGCCCCGCGGCACAGGCGTTGGTGCGGTAAAAGTATAGTTCCAATAATTTAATTAAGTGGCCGAACTAATCTTTGATAGTCTTTGTTCTTTGGAGATAGTTTTTGTCACAATTTGCAATGCTGTTTGCATTTCCATTTTAATTTTGTTTGTATAAACGGGATCAAAAATTTCAGTTTTTTTAATCTTAATTATTGAGCATAATAAAGAAGTAAAATTAAAAGAATACCTAGAATTAGGTAGATAACTCGAATCTTAGCTATTATGATAAAATACAATGTTTCGAATAATTTTGTGTAAAGTAATTTAGAATTTAGATGTGCAAATTAGCAGTGTTAATCGAGTTCAATTGACGCCATAGATACGGTACTTAATTAATTTTCCTCGGACAAAACTGTAAAACCTAACCTATAAAATCCCAAGAAAAATACACAGAATTTTCCTTTCATTTCAACAACAACATTCCTTGCCCATTATTTCAAAGTAATTAAAACAGACAAATCATTGGATTACCGTAGACAAAAAACACTTTTACCGTCATTCGAATGAAGAGCAAAATCGAACACTTCCTGCTACTAATTGCCGCCATAATTGGTGTCAAGAAAGATGGCGTTCGCGCCAAACAATGGACAATGGAGCACAGATAAAAAATTAAATTAGTTTTATTTGATCGAGTCTTGTTGTATCGATGTTTGTATGATAATGATAACAATGTGTCGATAAGAACATCACTTTTATTGTAAGATTTTATAGAGTTTGATCGTATTTAATTTTGTATTTTCTAAGGACTTTCGGCAAAGTGTTACGGTTTCGGCATTAGGAATCTTTCTGTGCGCATTTTTGAGAGCCCTAAGTCTGGATTTTTGGGAATTAAACATTAAGAACTGTACTTAGGTAACTATGAGAGGCTCGTGGCTCCTCAGTAATATTAGCCGCACGGGTCGTTCGATCAGGTTAAGTTACGCTTGCCGCGGATGGTCCGTGGATGGGTGACTATCAGTCTGTACATACCAAGACCCTCCGTGCCTCGAAAAGCACGTTAAGCCGTTGGTCCCGGCTGTCGTTCGTGGATCATTGACAGTCGTTACGGGTTGTCAGAATCCTGAAAGTCTGACAATTAATCTTACCAAAGGGTATCGTATTACCCAGTAACTGGGTTGTGGAGGTCAGATAGGCAGATGCTGCATGTAAAATACTGTTGTTCAGCTGTATCAGGTTAGACTGGAAGCCGACCCCAAAATAGTTGGGAAAAGGCTAGGCAGATTGATTGAGGTAACTATAGGTACCTACAATTTAGCCTACCCCTTCGCCGAATTCAGTCGTGATAATTATGTTATGTTTACCTTGCATTTATTATGTCAAGCCAGTACCTATGATTAGAACCTTATTGCCAAGGGCATAAGGGTGAAAAGTTGTCGACCGCCATTGTCCGCGGCTGTATCTACGGATTTCTAACTAGATGATTATGTAAATAATGTTCAAGTAACTATGCAAAGTATTTGAGTGAGTATTTTATTTAATCGTTTAGGTAGAAGAATGCTACATAAGACAAGTGTTATTTATATTAAGTTTACCTACACGTGTTAGATGTGAATAATTTATGGTTTTGTTTAGGTGTTTACTTGATTTATTTATATATGTAGGTACGTACATAAAGTTTTAAAATGAATAATGATGTGAATAGACACATCTTTCATTTATTTATTTTTTATTTATACAAGTTTAGTATTGGTATGTACAGACACCAGCACATCAAGCTACTAAAATCTGTCAAATTTCTTTAATTTATTTTCAACTTTATCGCTAATACATTAGATTCAAAGTTGAATGGGAAAATTTGACAGTTTCGGGTAGCTTGATGTGCTGGTGTATGTACCTTCTTGTACACCAGAAAATACATTACAAAAAAAAAAACATTTAACACAAAAAAATATAGAATGGGCGGCCTTATCGCATTCTGCGATCTCTTCCAGGCGACAGACGTTGGAATGGAGAGTGTTTGCGTGGACATTAGGACATAAAAATGGGACTCTCAATGGTGCAAAATAATATGTAGGTAGGTAGGTACCTACCAGAAATAGTAAACCGTAGTCATTCAAAGTTTTCCACATAGTAAAACCTACCTAAGTACCTAAGTAACGTCTATAGGCATCACGGCTTCACGCTTAAACAGCTGAATCGATTTAGATGAAATTTGTTACAGAGATTATTTATGTTTGAGTCCCGGGAAAGGACATAGGATAGTTTTTATACCGATATTCCCAAGGGATCGACACTTATACGGGTGAAACCGCGGGGCGCTGCTAATCCATATACTAATATTATAAATTCGAAAGTATGTTACCTTTTCACACCTAAACTACTAAACCGATTTAAATGATATTTGGTGTAAAGATAGTTTGAGTCCCGAGAAAGGACATAGGATAGTTTTTATCCCGATATTCCCACGGGATCGGATGCGGATGAAACCGCGGGGCGCTGTTAATATAAAATAAAATTAAGTTTTATGTTATTCGTCTGCTCGTTGGTAAGCGCATAACTTGAAAACGGCTGAACCGATTTGCTATTATATGTAGTGAATGCTAAAGAAACATGACTCATCGAATCTTACCAACTAAGTATACTTAGTGTTGACCCTCACAGAGGCTTTGAACCATAACGGTGAGGAGGACTCTTCCGTTAAAATCAGAACTCGTGTCAAAATAAACGGTTTCACCCTCTTTTTAGCCAAATGGACCTGGGTATTTCGTTGTTCTTAGGGCCAGATTCACAGATCGTAAGTAAGTGTCGCATACGATAATGAACATTATCCGTGTGACGTTAGTCTGTAAGAATTATGTTCATATTCGTATGATGATACTTACTTTAGATACTGCAAAGTCGAAGCGCTCTATGAAACTGACCCTTCAAGACATCCACATAAAAAAAAAACAAACAAATATTTAGTCTATGGCATTGGCTGCCGGACCACGACCTTTGGTCATCAAAGTTCTCATTGAAAAAAAGACAAAAGGCGCGCTCACTACGCGTTCCCGCGCAAAGAATGACGCAACCAAAATGGCGAATTAAAAAGTAATTAATCTTTGCCTCTTCCGTTCCGAGCTCATTTCTTTATGTTTTATTGCGTGTGAAAGCGAGTTAATATTAAATAAATCATCTCTTTGCTGCATGGGTAATGTAATGGATGTTTTAAGTTTGTAAAGAAGTACCTACTTACTTAGGCATGTATTTGTACGTACTTGATGTTAATTTGGAAAAATTAGATTCTTTGTATGAATATTGTCAATTATGTACTTAGTTCCTAATTTTAAAATAGTTTCAGGGCCTACGTGGTCTTATGCTGCCCCTGCGCACGGCCTACATAGCTACGACGCGGAAACAACGTGGCTATAATGCGGTTACAACGCGGCTATAACGCGCCTACAACTCTGCTACAACGCGGCTACAACGCGACTACAACGCGGCTACAACGCGACTACAACGCGGCTACAACGCGGCTCCAACGCTGCTTCTACGCACGGCCTACTCGTTTGCAACTTCTAGCTACTTATGGACAGTTTTCCTGCATATATTAAGCTTTTAAACATGACCTGTCACTGCTGAAAAGGCTTTGAACGATAACCATCGTCATCTGCCTAGCCTTTTCCCAACTACGTTAGGGTTGGTTTCCAGTCTAGCCGGATGCAGCTGAATACCAGTATTTTACATGGAGCGACTGCCTATCTAACCTCTACAATCCAGTTACTGGGTTACTCAATAGTCAATACCCCTTGGTAAGACCTGTTGTCAGACTTTTCAGCTTTTCATACGAACCAAGGTATCCGATATTGCCTGAAGAATTGCCGAACTTCAGTGACAGTGTTCAGGGCGCACATTACTCGCGAACAGATGGCCGATGGGACCGAAAGGTCCTGAAGTGGTGCCTGCGTACCGAAAGACATAGCGTTGGAAGGCCTCCCAAAAGGTGGACCGACGACCTGGTGAAGGCCACTAGAAACCGCTGGAATCGAAAAGCACAGAATCGCATCCTAATTGCGTAACACACTGTCAATCTCAATCTGAATCATTTTGTAGGATATTGCTAATCCATTGCTTCATGTGTTCGAAAAATGTATCTGCTTAACAACGTAAATAACGCAATGAATGTTGTTGAACTGTCAAAATGAAATCCATTGCATGTATTACGATTACCCCGCTGGTCGAAGTGGCGTTGCTTGGGGGAGGCCTGTGTCCTCCAGATTAAACCACGAAAAGCGCTCGCCCTTGGCCGATTATAGAGGTAATTTGTAAAGATAAACGTAAGAAGCACAGACATTGCTTATCATGCAGCCTTGGGCTTTGTAAGCATACAATAAATCATGCTTCATACTTTTAGTTGCCGCCAGTTTATGTGATTGATTACCTTATTGTTTCTGAACGTTATGTGAAGAAAATGATTTTTTTGTACCTATTATAAGTATGTGTGTATTTTGGTTATGGTAAAGTTTGTACAGTTTGGATGTCTGCAAAGGAGGCGGCCGAGCGGGAGAGAGAAGCCGCATCCTCTCTCCCCTCCCGCAGGAGACGCACCGGGCGCCCGAGAAGGGCGCAAAACGATCTGCGACCTCCATGAAAGGTGGCCTGCGGTCGGCAGACTAGAGGCGTCTGTGGTCCCACCAGACAGGCCCGAGTTGGCGCTGCAGTGTTCCACGCGCGCCACTCGAGAGTGTATGCGGCCATTATAGGAATGGGCGCACGGGTAGGTGGGACCCGCTGAGGAACAGTGGGTCGAGGTCTGTCGGGGGAGCGGTAAATGCTTATGCGAATCCCGCACCCCCGGCCACAGGAAGAGGTGGAACACCGCGGTGGTTTTAGCTGGTAAGAGTCCGGCATGCCCCTCTGTCACCCCCACGATGGAGGAAGTCCATGAGGATTTCCAACGCGCACAAAACAAATGGGGTATGGTAGAGTGATGGCGATTATTTTGGAATTGTGATTTGGCGTTATTACCATCATAACAAAATAAGATACCAAACATCACGCCCGTAATCCCCGAGGAGTTAGGCAGAGGTGTACCCATAGTACACCCACATTTCGCCAGTTATGTTTAAGTCCCATTTAATAGGGGGAGAGCCTATTGCCCTCAACTGGGCACAAATCCAGACTCCGGGCTGTTACCGAAAAATTCCTGGAAATTCTTTTTTTAATCTTATTATGTTCAGTAAATATCGTCTCGGTAACTTAATCCGAAGACCGAAAGTCTGAAAACTGCGGGGCAATTGCGTAACACTTTATCAAACGGAATAGGTTTCATTTTGACAGTTCAACAACATTCATTGCGTTATTTACGTGTTGAGCAGACAAATTTTTCGAACTTATGAAGCAATGGATTAGCAAGTGTTACGCAATTAGGGTGCTGGTCTAAACTTAAAATATCCATAAGAGACTGACCCTAATTGCGTAGCCCATGCCCACCCAAATCACAATCCGAAGGATTTTGCAAGAAATTTCTAATCCATTGCTACATGATTATGTTTAAAAAATTTGTCTGCTCAACAACGTAAATAAAGAAATGAATGTTGTTGAACTGCCGAAATGAAAGGCATTATCATGGATGTCTTTTTTTTCCTTACTTCTTTATTATTTATTTAATACTTTAAGCATATAAATGAGGAACATACAGAGGCGGACTTAATGCCTTATGCCGGGGCCACACTATACGGGAAAATCGCGATAAGTTGTTTCTTATTGGCTGACATCGTAGGTCCAGCCAATGAGCATCAACTTATCGCGCAAATCTTCGCATTATCGCGATAGTCTGGCCCCAGCAATAGGCATTTTCTATCAGTCAATCTTTGGGTGATGCAGAGACAAACAGTGTTAGGTGTAACTAAGAAAATTGAGGAATAAACATCTATATACAGGGTGGTCCAAAAGTCGTGAATCAAACAAAATAGGGAGATGAAGGAGGTCATTTCCAACAAAAAATCTTTCTACAGCATGGTCATAATTCAATTGCCCTAAAAGTTATGAATATTTGTGTATACCGAGTTCTTTTACAATTAGACGAATTTAAAAAAAATGTGACATAAAACAATAAAACAAACGGTGTTGTATTACTACTAGATAATGTATCAGCACTACAAAGTTCTATTAGGGCTCTGAGTATCAAATTTCAAGAGCAATTTATTTTTTTCCAAAAATTTTGTAACATTGCCAAAAATTATTTCTCACTTTAAAAGCGTTGGAAATGACCTCCTGTATCCCCCTACTTCGTTTGATCCACGACTTTTGGACCACCCTGTATATAAAAATGAAACCCGTTTTCCGTTGTCACGACATAACATGAAAACGGCTGGACCGATTTCGATGAAATTTGGTATAGAGATAGTTTGTGAGTCCCGGGAAAGGACATAGGATAGTTTTTATCCCGATATTCCCACGGGATCGACATTTACGCGGGTGAAACCGCGGGGCGCAGCTAGTTTTAAATATATATACAAGATTTTTCTATTAATCGTCATCTCAGTAGTCACCCCATTTCTAACCATATCATCTGTCACATAATCCATCCATCGTTTCCTTGGAAATATATAAATAGATAACTTTACACCAAATTCGCAAAACCACAATACGCTCCAAGACAGGTATCGCTGATGTTGGTGGCAAGTCTGCGAGGCTGAAGTGGGACTGGGCGGGTCACACTTATAGGATGCATCCAGACAGATGGGCCAAAGTCGTCACACAGTGGGTGCCTGAAGACGGGCGTCGTCACCGAGGCAGGCGTAAGAAACGCTTGCGTGACGATTTAGACTCATTCCTAACCGACTGGACGGAGAAGGCGCAGCGCAAGGAAATGTGGAAGAAAATAGGGGAGGCCTTTGTACAGGCTACTGGAATAAAAAAAACTTTACACCAATAATCATTGAGGTCCCCAATATCAGCCTGTCCTTTACACCTTTGGCCAAATAAAGTCACCCATCTCAAGTCCTCATACGAGCCGCAATGCTGTCAACAGCTCATAACATATTCACTAATATCCATTATGAAAATCCTTAAAAAAAGAAAACACCTTTCAGGTAGCTGGGATGAAGATGTGGACTCAATCACTAATTAAAGAAGAAGTGGAATACTTTAATTAGGAATGATTTTGAGCTTTATTACCGAAGAGGTAAAGGAAGTTTTGTATTGGCAAGGAACAGTTGAATGAGTATCAGTTTGAAGTGATATTAGTTGCTTCGTCAGCGTTACACTTGCGAGCAGATTTATTGACCAAAGTGAAGGTTATATATAAGGTAAGTTTTGTGTTGCTTTCCGTTAATTAGGTAAGTCCAGAACCATTGGACTTAAAACCTGACCCCTTCTTTTTTTTTTTTTTTTTTTTATGGATGGAAATCATCAAATGACCCCTCCCGCTCTGGGTGGAGCGAAGGGAGTGTCAGACTCTTACTGACTAAAACCCATCCGTGTTCCTTCCTTAGCCCTTTATGTTCCGGGGTACTGAATTAAACAACATGTAAAATATTAGCCAGCTGTTGACAGTGGCAGACTAAAAATGAGTGAAGGATTTCAGAATATACTGACCTTTTTGTTTTTTTTTTTTGTTTTCGGGGGGAAACCTTCAAAAGGCACCTGGTCTTTGGGGATGAAACCAGGGAGTGTGGGATTTTTACCTCACTAAAACCACCTTGGTGGTCACCATCTGCACTATGGAAGGGGCACCGTTACCTCTCAAAAGACCAATCCGGAGCCCCCTCTGTGCAACGCCTGTTAGAGCACATCTTAATACTCTTTCGTCTTTTTTTAGACGTCTTTTTCTTTTTCAAATTTTTCGTTTAAGTATTTGAAATTGGCACGAAATTACAGAATTTATTTCCTTCATATGAAGCTGTAAAAACTTGACACAATCTTGTCAATGAGAAGCTTTCCAAAGAAATTACTTTCATGTCAGTAATTTGTAAGCAAGCAAGACTGTGGAAAACCTTTTGATATATTTCCTGAGTAATAGGTAGATACATGTCACCCATTGTAAAGTTTCTATATTTATGTCTGTAATTTATATGGTGTACACAATAAAGAGTATTCTATTCTATTTTACATACTAATCCAAATTATATTCAGTATCCACTTATTTCTGTCCGCCAGTGTCCGGCGCCTGCGCATAAACCGCCAGTCATCACAGTCGGCGCGGGCGCACATCAAATGGTCACTAATGTAATTTGTTAGCGCCGCTTACTGCATTAGAGTTAGTAGGGATTTTAAATTTGGAAGTAAATGAAATGAATGATGAAATTCGGGTGTTAGTTCTTCTATATTTTTGTGTTTGCACGAGCTTTGCGCTAGGATAGCTCGTGAAAATATTGCCTACGCAGTCAGCAAGAGTGGCCAAGTGGTAACGGCTGCGACTTACGAGTTGTAGGTCGTAGGTTCGAATCCAGACAGGCGCTTTACTTTGTGTAAATTATTTCATCACCACTGCTCTCAAAACGGTGAAGGAAAACATCGTGAGGAAACCGGCATGTCCTAGAACCAAAAATACGAAGACATGTGATATCTGCCAACCCGCACTGGGCCCGCGTGGTGGATTACGGCCCATTCCCTCTCACTGAGAGGAGGCCTGTGTCCCAGCAGTGGGAACATTATAGGCTGATTATGCAGTCAGCAAGAGACGGAGGATTGGAGACTGATAGATAGTCTTTGGGGTTATTTAAAATGCTGCCTAAATTATAATGCTTTCTTTATGTACACTTCAAAGCCACAAACATCAGTGTAACCCTGGCTCTTGTACTAGGACTCCCTTTATCACAAGAGCTAGACCTCTCAATTTTCAGGGAATGTTATAGAGTGCAATAGATTTAATTTAAAGAAGTTACAGTTACGGCATGCATTGTATACAGTTAGGTTTGCAAATATACAAGAGAAAAAAAAGAAATACTTAATAGTAAAGATGTCTTTGCACAGACGCCAGCACTTCGAGCTACTACACTGTCAAATTTCTTTAATAGATTTTCAAGGTTGTCTCTAAAGCATTAGGTTCAAGGTTGATTGGGAAAATTTGACAGATTCGGGTAGCTTGATGCGCTGGCGTCTGTACTATTATATCTATTTTAATAGAAATTAGATGCTTACAAGAAAGAAAGAAAATACATTTATTTGCGGTGGAAATGACGCAAAAAAGAACATACTTAAACACAGAAAATAAAATAAAAAGGTAGGGAGAAACATGCGTCACATCCACGCAAAACGGCTATCGCTCAGCATTATGCTGCGACCCTATGCAAGACAGAGCCCCAGCGCTGGTTTTCAGCGACAACCGGCGCTGACGTAATGACGTCGTCCGGTGCAGCAAACAATTTTTAAAACACTGTACTGATACAGTGTACTTAAAGAAAAACAATTAAATTTAAAAGTGATAGAATAATTATACCTACTAAACAGGAAACAGACATAGGTACAGTACATGCTATGAGAATATCATCCTCAATAAACGTTTTACGCTTTATGTAGTGGCAACATTTCGAAGCGTCCTTATGAATTGAAGGAGAATGTAGCGACCTTCTTTAAAGTACATATTTTTCAAATTACCAAATTACAGAAAGAAAGAAATATATTTTATTTGGAAATACAAATACCTAGTAAAAAATTGGAGCGTTTAAAAGTAACAAAGTTACATTCAAAACAACTAAAGAACAAATTCAATTATAATTGAGTTTGTGTTTCAAAGCACTCTTAAGCTAATATAGTTAATTTCCCAATAAGAACAGTTGGTCATCCAGCCAAGCTGCATCCACCTTCATTCAAGGAAGCTCTTCATCATTAAACTCACCATACAAAGTAGGCGAACAAAACTCCTACTATAAAAATCGGTGGAAGATCAAATTAGACTCGAATTAAAGGAAAAAATACAAAATAATTGTATTACTACACAAATACCGCTCCAGTTCCGAGTACCGCTTTATGACTCAGAGCGCCGGGGTTCGATTCCCGGAAGAGGCAGTTAATCGGTCTACACCTTAAGGCAGATAGCGGTAAAAAAAATATAAAGTTTATTTTAGAATTAGATCTCTTTGTGGTTTGGTATCGCACGGATTGAAGAAAAGGAGTTTTAGACCTCCTCAGATGGCCTACGGCTTCTTGTTCTTTCCTTGTGAGTGTTTAATCATAGGCATATCAGCCTCTAATGTTCCCACTGCTGGGACACACGCCTCGTCCTCTCTGAGAGGGATTGGGCCTTAATCTAAGAGGCGGGCCCAGTGCGGATTGGTAAATGTCACATGTCTTCGAATTTTTGGTTCTCGATGTTTTCCTTCACCGTTTTGAGAGCATGATGAAATTATTTACACAACTGTCTGGGTTCGAACCCACGACCTACAACTTGTTAGTCGGGGTCGATACCACTGGGACACCGGCTAATAATTTTCAAAAATTCCCTCCTTAGCGCTCGCATTCGTAAGATCCATACTTAATATTATAAATTCGAAAGTAACTCTGTCTGTCTGTATGTTACCTTTTCACGCCTAAAACACTGAACCGATTTAGATGAAATTTGGTAAGTAGATATAGAGATATTTTTAGTCCCGGGAAAGGACATAGAATAGTTTTTATCCCGATATTCCCACGGGATCGAAACTTATGCGAGCGAAACCGCAGGGCGCAGCTAGTATACCTATAAAGAACTCTCGTGCAAAATTTCATGCTTCTAGAACGGTCGGTTTAGGACGTGCGTTGTCTGTCTGTAAATGAATAAATTCAAGATTAAGTATATTAAGCAGATGACATTTTTAATAACCAGCAACAATTGCTCTTACCTGGGGATCGATGTAATCTGCATTCCCAGTTTTTTTGCCAAAAATGTTAACAAATATGAGTTTATGGAAAAATAACTTTAAATCCTACACCATAAAGTTCAGTTTACGGTACAACTTCAAACATTTTTATAACTTTTTCAATAGAAAAAGTTACACTATGTGCACTATTGTGCTAGCCACTCTGAAATCAACTTAGGTTCCATTAAAATAAAGTTGATAAATGTTTAACTTGAAATATTAATTTGAAACAGTTTGAATAGACTTTAATAATAATCATCAGTAGTCACGTTTCCGACCATCTAAACAAACGGTAGATATTAAGAAAACTAACACACTTTTCGATTTTCTGACTTCCAAAAACTTTTACAAAAAAGCCTTCAATTTCCAATCCAAGAACTAAATAAAAAGTGAGAGTCAGTGTCATTGCGTTAGAAAGAAATGGCGGATGTGTGAGGGAGATGGAAATACTCCTCCGTTGAAAGCAACGGCGCCATGGACCTTATGTACCGATAGCACGAATAAATAAGCTTTGAAAATTTGATTTTCATGTTTTAATTTTGTAAGGTCATGAAGTTCCTGAAATAAGTAGTACCTAACATATTGGTTTGTTTATTTTCATGTTTTTTTTTTTTTGTTTCCTCGTTGGTCTAGTGACCGCAAGCGCTACTGCTGAACATCGGGTCCTGGATTCGATTCTCGGGTCGTGCAGTGTTTTTGGGTTTTTCTATCAGGAATGTTTTAGTTGCAGCCCCTGAGTCTGGATTTGTGCCCGGTTGATGGCAATAGACTCGCCCCCTAGTACATGGGACTTTAACATAACTGGCCCAAAGTGGGTGGACTATAGGTACCATCGAGGACTTTTCCCCCTGATCACTTAAAAATTTTTTCGCCTAAATCCTGCGGCGGCGCCAAGCCACGCCCCCTTACAGTTTTCTTGTATTAGGAAAGTGATGACGCAATTAGTTGCAACCTGCATTGCGCAGCTTAGTGACGCATCACGTGTACTCCTGTTTTGTGAATTTTACGGACGAACTATTTGCCTTGGCGCGCTTACCTACTAGCACAGAATACTTAAAGTACTACGTACAGAAAGGCCGCTCCCTTCCCCGCACTAACATTAGTTACCGCACCTCACCCTGCACTTCGATGTATTCGTCGCCTGCTCTTTAACAATGGCGCTCACATACACAAGAACCGCAGCGCTGTACCTACCTACTGCTGACACGAACACATTATTTTTTTAAAAAGAAGTACTTACAATAGAAATGTAATTAATTAGATTTCTGTGAGTAACGTCGCGGCGCGCGGCCCCCCATTGTTGCATACGTTCGGGCAGCGCCGCCGCCGCCTACGCACTACTGCGCCAGCCAGCCCTACTAGATTTCACGCACACATTTACACGTATACAAACGTCATTTGTCAATGTAGTCAATCAACTCAGCCTATCGCAGTCCACTGCTGGACATAGGCCTCTCCCAGACTGCGCCACAGCACCCTGTCCTCCGCTTTCCGCATCCAGTCGACCCCAGCAACCTTCTTTAGGTCGTCTGTCCATCTAGCGGGGGGGCGTCCTACACTGCGCTTGCCGGTACGCGGTCTCCACTCCAGGACCCGCCTGCTCCACCGGCCATCAGTCCTTCGACAGACATGGCCAGCCCACTGCCACTTCAGTTTGCTTACTCTGCAAGCTATGTCGGTAACTCCGGTTCTTTTCCGGATAATTTCATTCCTGATTTTATCCTTCAAAGAGACTCCGAGCATAGCTCGCTCCATAGCGCGCTGAGCGACCTTGAATTTGTGGACCAGCCCGACCGTCAGTGTCCACGTTTCAGCACCGTATGTCATGACGGGCAGGACGCACTGGTTGAAGACCTTAGTCTTCAAACACTGCGGGATAGGCGACGAGAAGACTTGACGGAGTTTTCCAAATGCTGCCCAACCCAACTGGATCCTTCTGTCAGCTTCCTTCTCAAAGTTGTGTCTACCGAGCTGAATGACTTGTCCTAGGTAGACATACTCCTTCAAAACTTCGAGAAGCGACCCTTCGATGTGGATTGGACTCGGCAAGACATGCGAATTGTACATGACTTTCGTCTTGTCCAAATTCATGCCGAGGCCAACACGCCGGGAGGCTCCATTTAGGCTGTGCAGCATTTGGTCTAGCTGTTCCAACGTCTCTGCCATTATGACGATGTCATCGGCAAATCGAAGATGGGAGATGTACTCGCCGTTAATGTTGATACCCTGTCCAGTCCAGTCCAGCGTCTTGAAAACGTCTTCCAACGCGTTGGTAAACAATTTAGGGGATATTACATCCCCCTGTCTCACCCCCCTGAGCAGTTGGATGGGGCTGGTTTTCTGATTCTGGATCTGGACAGTCATCGTTGCAGCGTCATACAAACATCTAAACACTTCGATGTAGCGCCAGTCAATTCGACATCGTTGCAGAGAGGCCAGAACTGCCCATATTTCGATGGAGTCGAAGGCTTTCTCGTAGTCCACAAATGCCATACACAGCGGCTGATTGTACTCCTCGGTCTTCTGTACAATTTGTCGAACAGTATGGATGTGGTCTACGGTACTGAAGCCTTTCCGAAAACCGGCTTGTTCTGGCGCCTGGAACTCGTCAAGTCTCCTGGCGAGACGGTTCGTGACGACTCTCGAGAACAGCTTGTATACGTGGCTCAGAAGTGAGATGGGTCTATAGTTCTTCAGTAAGGATTTGTCACCTTTTTTGAAGAACAGAACCACCGCACCCCTGCTCCACGCCTCGGGCGTTGTACCCTCTTGGATAACGGAATTAAAGAGACTCGCTAGCTCCTTCAGGACTGGAGCCCCGCCCGCTTTAAGGAGCTCTGTCGTTATTCCGTCATCCCCAGGTGCCTTGTTGTTCTTTAACTGCTCGAGAGCCGCCCTAATCTCGCATTGGTCGATATCCGGGATGTCCTCCGTGTAGTGGCGCGTTAATTCGGCTCGATGGTCATCTGCACTATGCCCCGCTGGTTTCATCGTCCGTGTTGAGTATAGGTGCCCATAAAAATCCTCGACTTCCTCGAGTATCTCGGACTTGGAAGTCACGATTCTGCCATCCGCAGTTCTTAGTTTCGTCAGATGGGACCTCCCTAGTTGCTGAGCGAACACTTTCGACCCTCGGTTCTGCTCAATCGCGTCCTTAATGTCACGGGTGCTGGAGCACCGAAGGTCTCGTCGCGTCAGCTTCCTAATTTTTAGGTTTAAGGCCCTCTTATCTGACGAAGACGGCTGCATAGATGGCAACTCTCGTCTTTCCCTCATAAGTCCGAGAGTTTCCGAGGAAAGTTTAGACACCTTACTTTTTCGCTGCGACGGGAAAAACCTGCGGGACACGTCGCGTAGTGCTTTGACCACCTCGTCAGCTTTCTCGTCAACATTGCCTGTGGTTTCCAACAGGGCGAATCGATTTTGAAGTTCCAGTTGGAACTTTTCGGATCCTAGAGCGGCTTGGAGCTGCGTAGGTCGGAGTGTAGGCCTCATCATGCGGAGTCTCTCAGCTCTGAAATTGATATTCAAAGTGCCTCAGACAAGCCTGTGATCGCTTCCGGTATTAAACCTACTAATCACGGAGACATCTCTAAATATATGCTTCCGATCCGTCATGATGAAGTCTATCTTGTTCCTTGTCACGTTATCGGGGCTTTGCCAGGTCCACTTCCTTTGGGGTTTCTTTTCGAAAAACGAATTCATTAAGAAGAGCCCCTGCGACTCCAAAAAGTTGACCAACATTTGCCCCCTGTGATTCCTGCGTCCCAAACCGAACGGTCCGACCTTAGATTCACCGCGTTCTTGTAATCCCACTTTGGCATTGAAGTCCCCCATAACAACGTTGTAGTGGGCCTTTGTCGTACTGTGCATTGCCTTGGCAATATCCTCGTACATGGCCTCCGCTGTTTCGTCAGAGCATGTCGAAGTCGGCGCATATACCTTTATCACTTTCAGGTAGTACCTGTCAGTGAGTTTCAGTACAAGGTACGCTACCCGTGTTGACACACTACTGATTTCCACAACGCTGCTAGTGAGTTCCTTGTTGACTAGAAAGCCGACCCCGCCTTGGGAGAGGTGATCACCTTCGCGGAAGTAGAATAGGTGGCCTGACTCCAGAGTTATCGTGTCCTCCCCCTGTCTTCGGACTTCAGATAACCCCAGTATATGCCAGTTAATGCGACCTAACTCTACCTCAAGTTCGGCAAGGTGATGGTCCAGTCTCATCGAACGTCCATTATACGTAGCCATATATAGTCGTCGTTGGTAGCCTGCCGTAACCCGGGGATTCTTCGCACCCCCCGTCCCGCCGTTACCGTGACCGCTACCTTGACCAGGAATAGCGGGACCACCGGGAACTGGGGGCCGTTGTTTTGGCACTTTTTTCATGTGGGAGGTTTAATGCCCGTAGTCACCACGCTGGGCATGCGGGTTGGTGACCGCAGAGCCAAGCCTTTCGCAACGATGGCGCTGCTGCCCGTCATCGTTCTGGAGGATTTAGGTTAGCTTGTGGGATGGTTATACCGCCATCGGTCGGTCGCCAGCGCCTCGTCTGTCAGTGGCAGGGTGTACCGCGCGCAGGTGAGGTTGACGTTTGAGGAGTCCGGTTGTTATGTGCTCCCCCTTACACCCCAATGTCAATGTAGTGGTAGTAGGTAATTATTTTGCGAGGGTTGTATGGAGTGTCTGGGGTGTGCTACTAGAGAGCGCTTCTATTTTTTGAGTACAAGCAAAAATGAACTTAGTGGTGGTCAGGCGGGAGTGTCCGCGATAGTAAGTACCTACAACTCTGCTTGACCTTTCAAGGATTACAGGCTTGATGTTGTATTATGTTGTTCTTTAAAATAATATTCCACCTTCCGTGACGGTTTTCCAGCGTGTTCTGCTGACGGTACACAAATAGACAACTTCAATCACGTCTGCGGGAGGAAACGCGATTGTTTTTACGTCTTTGACGAGCGTCGATACACACGGGCCGAAGATCTGCGGGCTTTATTTTATTTTTAGGTTATTTTCTTGTTCAATAAAAAAGATGTGTTCTTTAGAGTAGCATTCTAGAAAAGCAGCTTGGATTTTCTTTTAAAAGATTTTCTTCAGTTGAGTTTTTTATCATTAACTATTCACTTTATAGACGAAATTGCGACACCGCACCGCCAAAATCGACAGTGCCGCCGTTGTTTATTATGCATATGTCGCAGCCAACTGGTTAAATTAGCCTTTTATTTAACTGCCTAGCTGGCCTTTGGAAGGAGTGCTCGCCTCGCTTCGCTCTCTCGGCTCGCACGCGGTTGATCTCATTTCTAACCTTACCTAACCCATTTGGTCGGGGTGCCCTGGCTTAGTTACTGCGACCAATTCGGCTCGCGCGTGATTGGTTACAGACTTCCAACCTAAACTATAATTGAACGGCCGCCGTTTAGTTAAAAGCCTAGCCTTTTAACTAAACGTCAAATTAAACTAGTTGGCTGCGACACATACACCACACTGCAGTCCACACATGTGTTTCGGCCCTCAATCCAATAAAATTCAAAAGAAGTGAGGTTTGCGTGTCTGATCAGCAAATTCATTAAAAAAAAGTCATTTCCTTATTTTTATAATGTTTATTGACTTACTGGCAAGCTCATAATCGATGAAAACTGTTTTTTTTTTTAACTTAAGCCTTGCTTATTTTTTAAGTTGCAGATAAAGGTTCTAGAGGTGTTCTATTTTTTATAGAGGACACCTTTAAGAGTTCAGATCATAACCATCCAGCTGTCAGACGTAATATGATAGGAGGCCTCCTCCAAGCATCGCCACATAGACCGACCCTGTCACAGTACACATCAGTAAGTACATCCTGACTAAGGGTTTTTAAATTAAACTAGCTGCGCCCCGCGGTTTTACCCGCATAAGTCTCGATCCCGTGGGAATATCGGGATAAAAAGTACCCTATGTCCTTTTCCGGGACTCAAGCTATCTCTATACCAAATTTCATCAAAATTGGTCCAGCCGTTTGAGCGTGAAGAAGTAACAAACATATAAAGACACACACTCACAAACTTTCGCCTTTATAATATTAGTGTGATAAGTGTGAAGTGTGATAGTGTGATTGTAGGACAAAAGCCTTTGCCTCTTTCCCTACATTTCATACTAACATTTCATTTCCCATTCAAAGAAACAGCTCCAAAATGGCGTCGTGTGTTCCGCGCATGCGTGCTACGCCGGCCTGTCATTATAGCAGCGCAGACGCAGATCACATTATCCCCGATACATTGAGATTACATACAATTATGTGCCTACCCGCCGGCCGGGCGACACGCGAACCAAAACTATTATATTATGTATTGAAATCGTTGCTAGCCTTATGTATCGAGGTTTTTTTTAGGTTAGGTATGTATTTCGTCCTGGGATAGGGTTGGGTTGCGAGTGAATCGAGGTAGAATTGATTATACATACCTAACAGAAGTCTTGGAGGTGCTCATGGCTAATGATAACAGCCGGACTGATCGATCGATGGTTAAGCTACGCTTACCGCGGTCAGTTCGTGGATGGGTGACCATTCATTACATATCGTGACCCCTTCGTGCCTCAGAAAGCATGTTAAGCTGTCATTCGTAGATCTTTGACAATCATTACAGGTAGTCAGAAGTCCAAAAGTCTGACATGACAACCCAGTCTTACCAAGGGCAAACATGTAACTCAATGACAGGTCAGAGACGCATTGCAAAACAATGGAATCAGCGGATATCTTAATTCGTTATGGTCTATTCTTGCTGAAGCCAAAAGAATCTCCTAGTAGGTATGAAATAACGAAAACCATTAGACAATATTTATTTATTAAAACTTTATGCACAAGTATAATAAAAACTGTACAAAGGCGGACTTAATGCCTTGGGCATTTTCTACCAGTCTACCTTAGGGTGATGCAGAGACAATACACAGTAGGTGCAATAACAGAAAAAAATAAGAAAATATTTATAACTAAAATATAAGAATAAATACATTCATTTAAACATACATACTTACAACAATCTGCCTACCCTTCTCCCAACTATGTTGGGGTCGGCTTCCAGTCTAACCGGATGCAACTGAATACCAGTATTTTACTTGGAGCGACTGCCTATCTGACCTTCACAACCCAGTTATTGGGTAACACGATACCCCTTGGTAAGACTGGTTGTCAGACTTTCGGGCTTCTGACGACCCGTAACGACTATCAAAGATCCACGAATGACAGCCGGGACCAACCGCTTAACGACAGCCGGGACCAACGGCTTAACGTGCTTTCCGAGGCACGGAGGGGTCTTGGTATGTAAATATGGTCACCCATCCACAGACCAACCGCGGCAAGCGTAGCTTAACCTGATCGATCGACCTGTACGGCTGTTATTATTTAGCCACGGAGCCCTCAACATACTTACAACAATATATAAAAAAAAGTTATGAGACATGAAACCCTACAACAACTTAATTCTGAGACGAATCTGCCAACTTCTTGTGTATGTGTTCTCGAGCTTTCACTTTAAATGTGAACCGATTGGTTACCGTCCTGATATTCTGTGATTCAATATAACCTGCAGCAGTCCACAGCTGGACATAGACCTCTAATCGCACGTCATTCAGCTCATTTCTCGGCAACTCTCATCCAGCTGCTACCAGCCATCCTGCGAAGATCGTCGCTCCACCTAGCCTGAGAGCGTTGTTCTACCTTATGCAAGCTGATTTCCGGTCTCCACTCTAGAACACGTCTACCTCACCGGTCATCGGTTCTGCAGCTTGGCCGGCCCATTGCCATTTCAGCTTGCTTATTCTGTAAGCTATGTCGACAACTTTGGTTCAGTGCTGGACCAGAATCAGGGCTGGTGTGACAGATCATTACCATAATAATGATAAATGATTTATTTTCTGTAATTAGGTTTGTACAAACACTTTTACACGTCAATCATATTTTTTAAAGCTAGATGAAGTCGGCGTTTCCTATCTGACTACTCTGAGAAGAAAGGCCGAAACAAACTCAAAGGTCACAGTCTCTTTTAAAGTCCAGACAAAATCTTGGTCAGATCATGTGAAGACCATGTAGATTGGTGTCTGAAATGGTCTTTTGAGGAAAGAACCACACAGATTGAGTGGACCTGTCCAGTCAGTGCACGCATTTGTCAATATGTACTTACGTAAAGTACTCAATTACGACCATAACCACATCAAAATCCGACATTTCTTCATTCTTCTAGAAAAACATTACAACAGTATAAAGATATTACACACAGTAGCCGTCTCCAACATTGTTCCCTTTGTTATTTTTTTTAAATAAAGCCTAGTGTACACGTTCATTCAACCCTATACTAAGTAGAGGAACCGCTGAAGCATAAAATCCGATTTGTGTCTTACAAAGATGATGTTTACAGTTGATTTGAAGGGATTTGAGAAAAAAAATATACCGTTTCACATCAAAGGGAGATGTGGACGAAAATATTGATGTTTTTGACTAATGATTAAGTATGCAATTTTGACTAACTGTTATAGTAGTAAGATATCTATGTAAGTAGTACCTACATACTTAGATAAGTTGCAAAATTCTATGACCAGGGCCTGGTCTGGTCTCCTGGACAATGAGCGAAACCGCGCGAAATAAACGCGTGGTTAGCGTGATTATCAGTGATCGGAATAGGCAGAGTATATTTACCTAAACTTCGGAGAATAGAGACAGAAAGTGGAGACTTCCTTACGACGACATTTTTTTCCCGGAATTCGGGAAAATTCTTAAATAAGTTGAAAATAAGCTTTATTTGAGTTAGGTAAAGGCTATTTTTAACTAAACTGGCAATTACCAAATTTTCGAGATTTTCACGTAGGTAAAATCCCGAAATAAATAGTCTAACTTTAATTCATGTATTCGAATTATATTTACAATCCTTAAACTAACCATTTTATCATACATTACATACAATTCTCTATCTCTATGCCAAATTTCATCTAAATCGGCTCAGTGGTTTAGGCGTGAAAATGTAACATACAGACAGACAGACAGACAGACAGAGTTACATTAGAATTTATAAAATTAGTAAGTAAGTATAAGTATATATAAATTTATATATTCTATATGTTTTTTTAGGTGGATTTTAATTACTTTTTAACAGCATCACAGTAGGTACCTAAGATTCTACTTGGGTGACCAAAAAACGCAATTTTACACTCGAAATAGGCGTGACATTACCCCACCTACTTACTTACATCCCATCATCTTCAGTCTAATTTCTCGAAAGATAAATAGGATATGTCCAGTAAATCATAAAATAATAAAACTACACGGTACAATTTAAATAGATTCCGCATGTCCGACATTCTTTGTTGGTCGTCAGGTAAATTTGCCATTTCTTTTTGAAAGTAGTTTCTTGACAATGGCGGAGAAAAAAAAGTTGCAAGTTTGACAGTTGCACGGTATGTTAAAGATTTTGTAATTGTCTTTTTTATTTTTGTAGACGTTTAATGGAACTAACTGTTGCATGTTGGCCAGTTTTCGCGTAAATATTCTACTTATATTATTTACATATAAGATGCTATAAAAATATCTGCCACGGCTTCAATGGGAGACAGTATTCTGTATATATAGTAAAGATACATTATTGATGTCATAAATTTTTTCATACAAAAAAATGTGCGTATACATTTGAATTGATTTAGTTGTATGACAACGATAGCTGTTGCCGCACCGTCATTTTATTTCGCAAAATGTGACGAAGCGACACATCGCGCGTAGTTTATGAACCAGGTTATGCAGAATATAGTAAATGTTTAAGTATTTAATTACTTTATTTCTCGTATTGATTTAGGTAACTATTCTGGGGTAAAACATTTCTTCACTACTGTAATCTATATACAAAATAATACTGTCTCCCATTGAAGCCGTGTCAGATATTTTTATAGCACCTTATATATAATTGCGCTGGCAGGACCCAACATGCTGCTGCGTCTAGCAATCACGACGACGCAGCTGCACGTGTCCCGACTGCACCACTCCACGAAGGCTGAGGAGATCGTGGAGTACTTGCGTGTGAAGACCAACTGGACTTTGAGGGTCGTGAAGTTGGAGTCGCGTCACAACACGAACTTTAAGTCGTTCGTGGTGCGTGTTCCGACACACCATCTCGAGAAGTTCCTTAAGGAAGAGTTTTGGCCGAAGGGTGTTGTGTACCGTCGGTTTCGTGGCCGGCTACATGACACCAGTCAGCGAAACACGACGCAGACACTTCGTGTTTAGTTTAGTTAATTGTTTCTTAGTGTAATTATAATGCTATATATATTTATCGTATTTTTAAGTTATGTTAATATTGTATTTTATGTGTTTTATATGGGCCTTGATGCCTGAAATAAATGGATAAGTCAATAAAAATAAATAATTAATTCGCTTTCACATCGATATGTTTGTTTAAATTGTTTAATTATTAGTGTGAAGTAGGTACCTAATAATTTACTTAGAAATGTCTTTCTGAACTTACTCTCAAAATTAAATACAAAGTAAGTATTAGCGTATACAATGAGACCATTTTCTATCAAACTTCAAGAAAATTTTTGTTTTAAAGGCTAGTTTGTCTAAGTACCAATTCACAGGCTTTCTGGATCCTGGATTAGACCATCCAGAAGCTATCTATTCCTAATAATGGCGGCAAAACGATTAATATTATTATCCGCAAACATCCCTGATGCACTACAACGTCGCGGCAGTCGCAGCAGTAGATAGGCACTTTCAGTGCATTATTATACCTATTGAACGCGTAGGTCGCTGTATGCCCGCTGAATGAAGTTGACCCACAGGCTGCATGTTATAACCTCTTTAGCTTTGAAAGAAACAGCTTTTAACATCTTTACTATTACCATTTACGATCATCAATCATTTCCACAATAGTTAAGCCTTTAAAATAAACACTACTAAGATAAGCAATAAATCAAAAAATACCTATCCTCACTATTACCAATATTTTGACACAAAATTAACAAAGACATCACATTCAGCCACTATTTCGGTATGATGACGCGACAAATTTCCGATTTTTTATCAAAATACATTAGTCAATGAGAATGCACTTTTCGATGACACGTCGGAGCCAGCTACTTCATTTTGCCAAGTTTTTTTTTTAAGAATAAGATTCTAAATGCACTCGGTTCTCTGTTTAAAATTTTGAATTTAGGTATGTTGCGTTTTTTTTTCTTTTTGGGAAATATAGAATGACAAAGTCAACTTCCAACCAACACTGCTCCCGCGTGGTGAATTACGGCTCCTCTCATAAAGAGGAGACCTGCGACCCAGCAGTGGGACGTTATCTACAGGCAGATTTTATGCTAAAATCAACTTGGCTACTTTTTCTACATTTTTATACTAATACTAGTAGCACCCCGCGGTTTCACTCGCATAAGCGTCAATCCCGTAGAAAGATCGGGATAAAAAGTATCTTATGTGTTATTCTGATGTATAAGCTAAATTACTGTGAAGTTTCATCAAAATCCGTTTAGTAGTTTTTGCGTGAAAGAGTAACAAACATCCATCCATCCATCCTCACAAACTTTCACGTTTATAATATTAGTAGGATTAGTAGGATAGGATAGTAGGAAGTAGGATAATATTAGTAGGAAGTTGGATTAGTAGGATTATTTAATTAGTAAAGTTTGGATGTGGGATGTAATCTAAATAATAGACGAAAAAAAGGTCCTTAATCAGTTATCTACTTTAGCGGAATGTATTCCAAATTGATTTTTGAGTGACAAAAGGCCCTAACAAGTTTTTCGTTGCAATGGAATTTGAACTTTGTTATGTATGACATTAAGTTTGATATTCCATAACTTAAAAATTATCTCAATTTCTTAATTCAAATATTCGTGCATTTTATCAAGGCAAAGACATGAATCATTTTATTCCACATGCAAGCAAGACTTCTATTCTGATAAAAGTCATATCTTACGACACGATTAAATAAATTTAATGAATACAGTAATAAAACAAGCCTATGAGTTTATTACTATTTTTAATAACATTGCATTCATTTCTTTATTAATTAATACAAAAATCATTCCATTTTATCACCGGTCCTTAATATAGAAACAGCGATGCTATATACAGCCAAAGATTTACGAACTTTACTTTTAAAAGGCTGGTAGCTGGTAGCAAAAGTATATCTCCATACTGCCAAAGGGACAATCAAATAAACGATAAAATTTGAAACGCAATTTACTTTGGCACATTTCGAAATACGTGCTAAAATAACATGTCCACACATATGAACATTGCTAAAGTATTCTCGACTCTATTCCGTTGCGTTAAAACGGACTTAAAATTAAAAGGTTTTTGATTGAGTGCAGGGATAAAATGGTTAAGTTATAAAAACATCGAAGTCCCACTAACAAGGTGAGTTTTAATTATTGAAAATTTCGTGTTAATTTAGTTTTTTTTTCGGCTGAACGCGCGGTGCCTTTGCTCGGCGGGTTCTTTGTTTTTTTTTTTAGGTTTGTATAATCTGTAAAATGGCATGTTAGCGCCAGTTTAGCCTGGTTGATCTTTTTTAAATTATCATCGATATTAAATTGTGCATTTCCGCTGGTATAGGGCCACCCACTTGTCTTTGATAGACTTTTGTCAAATATTTATTTAATGGTTTACTTAATTACCTACCATAAAATAAATATTAATGTTATAAAGACAAAAAACGTTACCTATCTAGGAAAGGTAGCGGGAATCCGCTGGATGCAGCGGGGTAATTGCGTAACACACTAATGGTAGCACAGCGGTTTTCATTTTGACAGTTCAACAACATCCATTGCGTTATTTACGTTGTTGAGCAGATTTTTTTTTTTTAACGTAATCATGAAGCAATGGATTAGCAATATCCTTCAAAATGATTCAGACTGTGAAAGTGATACGCAATTAAGGCGCTGGAAGGACGGGACTGGTCCATGTGAGGAGTTTGGAGTCATTGTCCAGCAGTGGACGTGTTTCAACAGACTGAAAGATGATGATACTTATTGACCCTATTTGTTGTTAGGGCATTTTGTTCGTGCCTAGTATCTGTTACAACCGTCTAGACTTAGGTACCTAAAACCTTACACCCTTACTAATAAAGGTATTATATCAGATGAATAGTTACACACCGATTTCTCTCTTTCAGTCGTCAGTAATTGAACTTTTGAAAGAAGAAGACAAAGCGTTGTGTAACTATACAGACGCTATAAAAAGTTTATTAGTAAAGGGGTTAATGAGTAAGTACTTACCTAATTTTCTTTTTGAAGTGAAAACTGCTTTAGGCACGTTGGGCATTTTTTGAGATAGAAAAAAACCATTGAATTCGCGCCACTGTTACCGTAACCGATACCGCTTCGGATGTGTTCGGCTGTCCTCGGGATGCATTCGGCTTTAATGTATATCCGATATGTCAGTGAGTGATGGCGAAGTATTCTGTTTGTGTTTTGTTTTCATGTCTGTCGGCACTCCCGGAGTGCCAAGGTTTTTTTTTTTCTTAAACTGCTTCGTATTACCAACTATTAAGTATTCTGTGGTATTACGTAAAGTTGTATACAGGGTGTTACGGAAAGGGTATATCAATACAAACGGGTTGAAGAGTGTATCTGGTCTAGAATCTCTGTACAAAATTTCAGCTCAAAAGCAGTAACTTTGAAAATGCTTAATATTTTTTTATTTCAATAGTTTATTAAATTGAAATCATAACAAACGTGTCACCGCACTACGAGGGTCATTATCCATTATCTGTAGTGTGTCTGTGCGCCTAGTACACGCACATCACGCCGCCGCGCGCCAGTGCAGCGCCGTGATGTCGAAATAAAAAAATATTAAGCATTTTCAAAGTTAATGCTTTTAAGCTGAAATTTTGTACAGATATTCTAGACCAGATACACTCTTCAAACCGTTTGTATTGAATACCCTTTCTGTAACACCCTGTAGAAATGTGCAGTGATGGCCGCAGTGGTAACGGCAGCAACTTACGAGTTATAGGTCGTAGGTTCGAACCCAGACAGACGCCTTACTTTGTGTAAATTATTTCATCACTGCTGCTCTCAACAAGGCGAAGGAAAACATCGTAAGGAAACCGGCATGTCCTAGAACCAAAAATTCGAAGACATGTGACATCTACCAACCTGCACAGGGCCCGCGTGGTGGATTACGGCCTACTCCCTCTCACCGAGAAGAGGCCTATGTCCCAGCTCCCAGCAGCTATGTTCCAGCAGTGGGAACATTATAGGCTGATTATGCTGTATAGAAACGTCAAATTATAACAAGGTTTTCCTTAAGACTATCATTGAAAACAAACACTCTATTGCAAATAGCACTAACAAGCTTTTAAAGATCACTATAGAAAACCGACCAGTAGCCTTTCTAGAGCATTTTCTTGAACAACACATAATTTAGTTTGACAAGTCGCTGTCAAAGACTTGTTATTATTTTCTTCTTACAAACCTCATACTTACCTATCTGCTTACCTACTAATATATGGTTTTCTGTCTAAGTAAAAGGAAACTGCAGTATTATTAACATTAATTGGATGTATGATTAAAGGGCGGGAAAATAAAGGAAACTTGGTTTGCATAGCATAGACAAAGGAAATGACATAGAGTTAATTTTTAAAAGGCAGTTTGAAATTCGATAAAAAGAATAAGAATTTCAAATTGCTTTTTTTCGTAAGTACTTTCTTTGACAGTCGTTACGGGTAGTCAGAATCCAAAAACTCTGACAAGGAACCAGTCCAAGCGGTATCTTGTGAGTTCTGACCCAGTAACTGGGTTCTGGAGGTTAGATAGGCAGTCGCTCCATGTTAAATAATGGTATTCAGCTGCATCCAGTCAGAGTGGAAGCCGACCTCAACATAGTTGGGAATAAACTAGGCAGTTTTTTTTATTTCGAACTTAGTTGTAGGGAAACCAAATTGTTTGGAGCGTCTCCTTGTGTTCCCAAAATTGTATCTGAATGCTTGTGCTTTCTATTTGTGAGAAGAGGCTTTATCAGCAGAGGGCAAAGCCAAAAATAATTGTCATTTATAATTTCAAAGATTTAAATAAGTACTTAGTTTTTTTAGTCTTTGATTTTTTTGAACGAGTTGTAGTCCATGAACGAATTCATCTTATACCTAGTACTTACTATAGGAACTCTAAATGAGAGCCCCTTTATGTAATTAAACAGCGACAGGTTATCATCCGAATATATTTATAGAAAGTCTTTACATTACCACATTAAAGCTAGCACTCACTCTACTAAACAAATACCTAATAAAAAATTTTGACACCTGCTTGAACGTTCGAATGGAACACGCCGTCAATTATAACCAGCCTGTACTTTAAAAGGTAAGGCTACATAGACAGCCTCTACGGTACCTACCTACCAACATAAGCTGTACAAAAATATTCCTGTGCCTACAATAAAATACAAGCGTAACGCCAATTAGCGTCGAGCAGTCGTGGCTCAGGCCGCGACTTATGAAGCGCCGAATTCTGTGCAATAACATTTTTTAGGAACCAAAATATGGTGACAAGAGCTGTCATGTGGTGGTCCAATGGTAACGGCCGCGATTTCAGTTCATTCGTGGGTTCGATCCCAAGGAGGCACTTTACTTTGTGTAAATTATTTCATCACCACTGCTCTCAAAACGGTAAAGGAAAACATCGGGAGGCAACCGGCATACCCTAGAACCAAAAATTCGAAGACATATGACATCCACAAACCCGCACTGGCCCCGCGTGGTGGATTACGGCCAACTCCCTCTCACAGAGAGGAGGCCTGTGTCCTAACAGTGGGAACATTATTGGCTGATTATGCTGTAACGCCAATTTCCCTCAGATTACCGTAAACTTGACAGCACTTTACCTTCCATTACCCATTTATATCCACGCCATAGAACCACTGTCATGTAACCTACAGTCAACCATTATGTCTATGGTAATAGTTTGATGTTAACAACGCTTTTATGTCAAAGCAGTAAGGGTGGTTTTTGCAGTTCAAGTGTGCGGTTAAGTGTATCAATTGCGCGCACGCATGTAACCTAAACGGTCGCATCTGATTGTGATGATCGTTCAAATTGTTTGCGTGCATACATGATGGGTTAAGTGAATTGTTTAACTGATTCTATTAGACTGTGGGATTCACCATAGCATGGGTTTTACGTAACTGTTTTATAAAGGGTCTGTGTAGAAAGAGATGCAAAATGCTCGAACAATTTTATATTTTATTGATCACTAGCTGCGCCCCGCGGTTTTACCCGCATAAGTCTCGATCCCGTGGGAATGTCGGGATAAAAAGTATCCTATGTCCTTCCCCGGGACTCAAACTATCTCTATACCAAATTTCATCTAAATCGGTTCAGTAGTTTAGGCGTGAAGAAAAGACAGACAGACAGACAGAGTTACTTTCGCATTTATAATATTAGTTTGGATAGTTTGGATTTGAAAATTACCCAAATTACAACTAAAGTAAGTAATATAGAATTCCACTTTGCCCCACCAGTGGGGCGGCCAGTGGAGCAAAGTGGAATAATCCAATAGAATACCTACTCTTTATTATGTACACCATATAAATTACAGATATTAAATATACCTACCTACCTGTAAGTACCTATATAAAAAGCAAAGAATCATATATGTTGCATCCAAAAATTAAAATTGAGTTCAGAATATCCTGCAAGATATGATCAACAGTGTGTTTGCTCATTCTCCCCGCGTAGGTAAAGACGCTACCACAATCATCAAGGTACCCAAAACTGTCAAATTTTTCCAATCAACCTTGAACCTTATGCTGTAGCGATAAAGTTGAAAATCTATTGAAGAAATTTGACAGATTGTAGCAGCTTGCTTAAGCTTGATGTGCTGGCATTTGTACTTGTTTGTAATAGAAAACAAACAGCTAATTTATCGTATTAAATTTCAATTGACAACATCCATCGGTTTCTTACTAAACTTCAACTATATCCGACGATTCTGGATACTTATCTCTTTTGTTGACTGTACATTTATGATTTATGTGCTTAAAGTATTAAATAAATAAACTCGTCAGAATGTGATGGGCATCAGTATTTAAACAACATGATAAAACATATTTTCTCAACTCATTCTTCAAGTACCTACCTAAAGACACTACCAGCAGTCATAGACACCTAAAAAAACATCAAATTCTTCTTATTTTATCGCATTTACATATCGATACCTAACACGGCTGCAGAGGTTTGCTAGATAATTTGATCCTGACGTAGGGTTGTTGTGTAGGGTAGGTAGTATGTTATTGTGTTGAGTGTTCTGTATATCGACGGTGAATTGTCAATATCAAATAACTAAAATTTTAGCGATTTTCACTTTATTGCATATTCGTAGGTAAAATATGAAATAGCTCATATTTGCAAAGACATAAGGTCTTAAATCGACGACGACGTTTCCTACTATTTGTTTAATATAAGTAACTTTTTTATTAAAATATTAAAAACTATAGAAATTAAACGTTTTTTTAACGCCTCCTGTAAAATCATGATTTTGTAGTTATTAGATATTGGATATGTGGTATTGTGTTAAAGTTCCTTCACTTGGCCAAGGATAGACAGAGATGGCGAAACATCGTCAGGGAAAAGTTGTTTTCAAGGGAGGATCACGACCCTCAGTAATGAGGAGTACGACTTGAGGAGGAGGAGGTTAAAGTTCCAATTACTTTTTTAGAAAATCATCATCATCTGCCTAGTCTTTTCCCAACTATATTGGGGTCGGCTTCTAGTCTAACCGGATGCAGCTGAATACCAGTGTTTTACATGGAGCGACTGCCTATCTGACCTCCACAACTCAGTTACAATATATTGCCATCAACCTGCCACAATGTACCTATATACTCCAGAGTATATAAGGCTGCTAATGAGAAATTCCTTATGTAAAAGCCCAATAGCATTTACCTGGCCTGAGCATCGAACCCAGGCCATTACTGGTTTTGTTTGCCTTGCTTACGACTAAAGGAGGTAAGTGAATAAGGATATTAAAATAAATCAACAATTATTAAATTAATTTCTTTAATTCAGTATCTTAACGACTTTGATGAAAAATATACAAATATGGAATTCTTAAAATCTAATCATCATTGCTTAACTATAAAATACTTAAGAGCAAAATTCCAAAAAATCACAATATTAACATAGCGTACAAAGAAAAATATCAATAACGTGGAATAAATTGACAACCCCTTTTGAAAACTTCACCTGTGTTGCAAGCCCAAAAAAAATTGCAAAGGTTCTATTAGACCTCCCCGTAACAATAGATGAATAGGGTAACATTATTGAGAAAAAAAAAATGGCAAAGAGCCGACTCATTTTGATTGTCATTTTGCTAATAAAAAATGATGGACTAGCCTAAATAGATTTACAAAGGGACCGACGGGGTTCGGCTTTCTCCGTGAGTGTTCGGGAGCCTTCGTTGGCGCATGGCGCTTAGTATTCTTGTACTTTCTTTGTACAGGTATCCCTTGGTGTTTTAGAATGTAATAAAAGAAATTTGCATGGTTCAGAGGTACCGTTGAACTTAAATTGTAACAATCTTGGTTTTAAAAGCGTGCTTACTTATGCTAAATAATTAGTTGACAATGGATATTAAAAACTATGTTTAGTAAAGTTGTATAACTTAAAATAAAAATAAAGGTATCTTTATTTTTATTTTTCTCTCTACACAAAGGTTCACATAGTTATAAACACAGAGGGGTCAATCCGCGGAAATCCACTAACGGCGAATATATGCTAATAATAAATTAAATATCATAGCTGCATTCTTTTTTTACTTTATATGACATTTCTTACATGTTTTTACGTATGGCGCCGCTATCTAAAAAAGTATAACACCTTTATTTAATTTATTATTGCAATCAACACGCACCAAACGTCATCACCATTTGCAAATAAAAGTCGGCCTAATTGAGCGGAATGGCCCAGAGACAAGAATTATAGCATTTTGGCAAAACATATAGTACACAACATACCTAACACACAAAAACACATCACCTAAATTTTGGGCCCTTAATATCGTGTAGTGGAGGTAATAGGGGTTTATATCAATGAAAATGGCCTACCTACCAGTTAGGGTACTTCTGCAAAATCTCAAACCTTCCATTATTTATTATAAAAACATCATTAATTTCAAACCTCCTACGCACAGTAGTTTAATGAAGTTTTATTGTATTTTACGACGATATTCTTCTTCTGTTATTTATGCTCTGTGACATTTATCGTTTGTTGCCAGCCTTTTTTGTTCGATTTTTAATTTTATGAGGCGTGAAGCGCTTGTTGCGAGCCTATAGTTTATGGTTGTACCTTTTGTGGTGATAGACGCTATTAGAACATTTGCTTTGAGTTTTTAACTAATTAAGAGCGGGATTGTAAAAATAGATTAAATAAATGTATCGATTTGTTACTGGGGTTTTTGTTTTTCTTAGTTTTATTATTTTATTGGGCGGCTTGGTTATGTGGACGCGAAATGTAGGTACGACTGTTGATTTGTATTTACCTAGATGACTGTATCAAAGTCCCGAATGAAGTACCTAAGTAAGTATGATGAAATTATTTATTAGGTACTACTTTTCCAAGTTGACTTTTTCCACACTTTAGTAGGTAAGGGCTGATTTTATCAAAGTCGGATATTTTTTATTTGTGGAATAAAATTTACGTCTGACAGTTCTAGTGAGGAAAAACTATCAAAAATTCAAAATTTATTCTCGGGATAAGACTTATTCTAAGGTCTAGTTAGCTCGGAGATTTAGACGAAAACAAACATTACTTAAAATAAAATGTTCTTGTATATCGATTTTATTCAATTTCGAGCAGCCATTGTTGTTTACATCATTGGCAAATTTAGCGCGGCTGGACCTTAAGTAGGTATAAAAGGTGAAATTCGCCTTAAGTGGGTCAACCTAAAGCAGCATAATGGAATCGATTCTACGATGTTCAGTTAACGGAAAAAAATGTGTTATAAAAACTATAGATTGGCTATAGCTATACTTATTTATACGTAGCAGGGACATTAATGCGCAAACTAAAACCATGAATACAGCACATGATTCTAGAACACACAAGGCATAGACAAACTTCGTTATCAAAAAAAAATTGTGCTGTTTCATAGACAAATGCGCGCGAAAATGAGTGCTACGCGGTCAAAATGTATGAAACACATTTTTTTTATAACCGACGAAAAATTTCAACGCAATTGTTCAAAATCATGTACCTACTGAATATGTACCTACATGGAAACAGGTTGTGCATCGATTTCTGTGCCACCTTGTATGCATTAGGTAAGCTACTGCAACGGTAATGGCTAACTAAAAAAAAAATGGTATGGTAACTGCAAAATGTTCGTCCGAGAGATAAATTGGCACCTGCTGTATCTAGGGGATTTTTATTAATTAAACCATTCAAATAATATAGGTAAAACTAACACCCCCATTGATTAGACAAATGACTGCAAAAGCTCAAAGTAATCAAATCACAATAAACCTCTTTTTTCGAAATAAAATCACCCTTTCCACGGAAAAATAAATAAACAGTAAAAATTATAATGCCCTGTTCCACGTTCCTATTACAGATTCTAGGAAACGAAATTTGAATTTGGAACGGCTTTATTGTGCAATAAAGCGGCTTGAAGCGCTATTACAGATTATTATGTTATGGCTTCAAAGTTTTGTATCTCATTATGGCGTTTAATGATTTCGGGTAGCGTTTTATTATTTACTAAAAGGATTTATTTACTATGTAGGTAATGTTGACATGGTTAACAGTTAGTAACGTGAATTAATTAATTTAATAGTACCTAAGTTGTTAATGTTGTTTTGACATTATAAAACAAAATGGTTCCTTCAAATGTTCCGATGACATTTTGGCTTTTACGTAGGACTACGGGTAGCGCAATGGGCTTGCGTGGTAGGTATATACCTAGTTACAGCCCACACTGCACTCTCTCTCGAAGGGCTTAGGCCTATGTCCCAGCAGTGGGAACATTTGAGGCTTATTATGCTACGAGTAGGGGCTCTGAAATGAGGGTGGACATGACTCTTGGCGTGACGATGGCAGGCGGAGTAGAGCCCTAACGGAATGGTTGCCGAGAATCGGTAGAAGGAGCGGCAAACCAATAGCCATGTGGGTGCAGGACCTATAGAAGATCGCGGGGAAGACCTGGATGAGACTCGCACAGACCAGGAAAGCATGACATCAAAGGAGGTTTGTACTCAGCAGTGAGATGAACAAGGCTGCCAATGTTGATGATGATGATTTTGATTCTCTAGGTACCTACAGACGCCAGCACATCAAGCTACCCGAAACTGTCAAATTTTCCCAATCAACTTTGAACCTTATGTTTTAGCGATAAAGTTGAAAATCTATTAAATAAATTTGACAGAGTGTAGTAGCTTGATGTGCTGGCGTCTGTTCTAAAAACTGCGTATTTGTGAAAGTACCTACTATGTTAGAGCCAGGAATTTGAGATAATTTTCAAATTATGCAACAAAAAACTGAATGTCATACGTAACAAAGTTCAAATTCCATTGCAACCAAAAACCTATTAGGACCTTTTTGTTACAAATGGTCACTCAAAAATCAACTTAGAATACATTTTACTAAGATAGATAACTGATTAAATGACGATGGAATGTAAATTATCTGATACACAATACTCTAGTGCCTTTAGGGCAAATTTTTCAATCGATAGATATCTTTTATTCGTGGAATAAGATTGACGTCTGATAATTTTTGTATGGAAGAACTGTCAACAATTTAAAATTATTTCTCCGACAAAATTATCTAGCCTTAGAAATATCAGCCCGTAATTTAATAAAACTATTAAAATAGAAAAACACAAACAAAAAAGTCCAAACATGAACGAACGCACGCTTTAATATTTCGACTTGACATAACAGGCGCCATTTTAAAAGTTAAAACGCGACATAATTGAGCAAATTGCCTATTAATACAACGTTTAGGTGCCGACAGGCGCTAATAAAGACAAATAAGGCAGCCATGACAGTTTTGTAATACGGGTTTCTTAATTTGAAATTGAGCTGGTTTTGTTTTTATTATTTTTGACTTGCTTTACGCCATTTTGTATTTTCAACTAGATTTTTGCAAAGGTTTTGCTATAGTCCCAAGATTGCCAGTGTACTGTGTACCTAGTCATAAAAATGGGCCCAAAAGTCCCAAAATGCTTAAAAGTCTTAATACCCTATAGGTTGTGAAGGGTAAATAGGCAGTCGCCCTATGTAAAATACCTACTGGTATTTACCTGCATCCGGTTAGACTGGAAGTCGACCCCACCATAGTTGGGAAAAGACTAGGTAGATTTATTTTTTACTAATAGGAAAGGGATGCAAGATATAACCCTCTAATTATTTCCATTATACACACCTTACAGGGGTAGAAAAATTTAATAGAGGGCCGACGATTACTTCATGAATAATTTATAGCAGGCCACTTTGCTGTCCATCGCTGCTTTTGTTTATAAGAGATTTAATTAAGTACTTGGTAATACGTCAATGGAGATGGAATGTAGACAGAGGAGGAAGATAGCAAGTTTAACAGCTGCAGGTTAGAAAGGAGGGGCTCATGGCAAAACTATAATAGCCACACGGTTGGGTCGAAGGTTAATCTATGCCTGCCGCGGAAAGTTTGTGGATGGGTGACCATCCATTGCTTCGGTATAATATGGAGACCCCTCCGTGCCTCGGAAAGCACGTTAAGACGTTCGCTCCGGCTGTCATTCGTAGATCTTTGAAAGTCGTTACTTACGGGTCGTCAGAAGCCCAAAAGTCTTTGAGTCGCTAAACTTAGGGGTTTATTTATAAACTTGCTTAAAGAAGAGACGTTTAAACGTCAAAATGTATCGTTAAGCAGTCGCTAATTATTACTTTTAACTTTAAGCAGCGTTTATAAATAAACCTCTTTTATGTCGTTTGATAAAAATGGCACAAAAGACGTTTTAAACAGAATTGAGAGAATTAATAAGCCTAAATTACTTTTCTATTTAGTTTTGTGATAAATAGCTTTGACAATGAAGCAGGTACAGTCACGTCTAAAAGTATGTATACACTTGGCAATTTTCAATTGCGATTTTTTCGTGAAATAACGAATGCAACGTTGAAATACGACACTTAACATAAACCTATGGGTTCGAAAATACTATTTTTGTAATAACATAAAATTTCATTCAAAAATAAAGGAGAAAATTGCCTTTGAATAAAGCCAAGTGTATACATACTTTTAGACGTGACTGTACAAAGACTTATCTAGTATGTTATGATACTTATTGCATAACTGTAAGTAAGTATTTACTTATATACGGCAGAAAGTAAGACCCATGTAAATCAAAGTCAAAGTCAAAGCATTTATTTCAAATAGGCACATAAAAGACACTTTTGAACGTCAAAAATTACCTTAAAATAGAATTGATTCTAGTCGCCCCTTCCAAAAGGTAGTTTTCGTGTGGAGAAGAATGGGCAAGAAACTCCACCGTTACTCTTTTCTAAATCTGAAATTAATTCCATAAATACTTTGAAAAATACCACGGATATGTCTGTGAAAAATATCTAATTAGGTATGAAAGAAAATATAGGTATGTACGATATACCTACCTGTGTGACATACCAGCACGTCTATTCTGTTAAAATTTTACAGTAAAAACTTAGGTGAGCTGAACTTGAAGTGAGCTGTCATTTCATCTGATGCTACGAATTGACACTATTGACAGCTTGTTTCACCTAAGTTTTTACGGTGAGTACCTATATAAGGTGTAAAAAAATTAACCTTAAAAACTTTAAGAGGTGCTTTAGACCATCGAACTGAACAACTTTCACTATGGGACCAACTCTGAAATCACGAAAAAAAAAATGAGCTGTTTTATACATTTTGGTCGAGTAGGTATTGAACTTTTGTATGAAACAGCTGATTTTTTTTTTCGTGATTTCGGAGTTGGTCACATAGTGAAAGTTGTTCAGTTCGATGGTCTAAAGCACCTCTTAAAGTTTTTAAGGTTAATTTTTTTTACACCTTATAGAATAGCTCATAAAAACTTATGTGAAATGACCTTGAAGTGAGCTGTCATTTCAACTGATGCTACTGTAGAGACCTCTTTGAGAGATTCTGACCTCCTTGCGAGACGGGCCGCTAATATTTGAAGGCATATTCCATTCGAACGTTCAAGCATGTGTCATAGAGAGTAGTAGGTTTGACGTATAAAAGAATAAGATGAGATAATTATATAAATATGATAAAAGACTCCGGAATAATATCTTATAAAAGTCTTATCGGAGTTTCATTCAGTAAAATAGCTCCCATCTGTAGTTGAGTCCCTATATTACACTATTAACAGCTCACTTCACCTAAGTTTTCACGGAGGGTATAGAATGGGTCATAAAAACTTAGGTGAACTGAACTTGAAGTGAGCTATCATTTCATCTGATGCTAGAGATTGACACTGTTGACAGCTCATTTTACCTAAGTTTTCACGGTGAGTATAGAATAGGTCATAGAAACATAGGTGAAGTGAGCTTGAAATGATTTGTCATTACATCCGATGCTAGGGATTGACACTATTGACAGTTCACTTCACCTAAGTTTTCCGGGTGAGTTTTTTTACAGAATAGGTCGGCTAGACTTAAGTATCATTTTCTCACAACTCTCTTACCTATGAAAATCCTGAACACGGCAAAATTTTAATAACCTAAAAATTTTTGAATGTTTGAGATGAATACAACATACTTTTTAATACATAATTTGTTACCAAGGAGATTCTAACACACTAAAAACTCATTCAAGACTGAAGACAACCAACCCGCGGGCTATCTAACATACCTAACTAATAAATAATTCATACATTCTTAACTTAAGGGTCTATTTCCTTACCCTAAAAGGCTCGTGCCATAGATATGTAATTAACGTCTTAGGTAATTGTGTTTAGAAGACATGTTAACAGGAAACATCTGTCAGATATAGAAACATTTACAATATATAAAACATACCTTGAAGACCTGCTTGTCTACAGTATAAAAATTTCATCGTGAAAATTTAGGTGAAGCGAGTTTGAAGTGTGCTGTCATTCTACCTGCAGCTCTATTCTGTACAAAACTCACCGTTAAAACTTAGTTTGAAGTGAGCTTAAAGTGAGCTATCAATAGTCTCAATCACAGATGGAATGACAACTCACCTTAAGCTCACTTCACCTAAGTTATCACGGTGATCTTTTTACAGAATAGCACTACCGATGCTAGATTGACATTGTTGACAGCTGACTTCGCCTATGTTTTCACGGTGAGATTTTTACAGAGTAAATAGGATATCGAAATGACTGGCGGCATATTAAAAAAAAAAAGCTAAATGGTGTTGACTTTTTTTTACTATCCCTGAGAAGAAATCGTGACACATTGTGACACCTGCCTAAGGCTTCGGGGATTACACAGGCGTGATGTTTTGTATGTTGAAACTCAGAGGTCAAAGTCTGTGCGGGATTGTCTGAAAGAGTTACCTACCGCTACCCCGGAACATAAAGGGCTAAGGAAGGAACACGGATGGGTTTTAGTCAGTAAGAGTCTGATACTCCCTTCCGCTCCACCCAGAGCGGGAGCGGTCATTTGATGATTTACCATCCAAAAAAAAGAAAAAAAAAGAGGGCGAAGTCTCTTTTAAAGTCCAAACATAATCTTAGTCAGATTATGTGAGGACCATGTAGATTAGTGTCTGCAATGGTCTTTTGAGGAAAGGACCACACCTCTTCTTGGTTACTCGAAAATATGAAATTGATTCAAGACAAGAACCTACTTAAATATTACAGACATAGCATATTGTGCCTGCTGTAATATCCAACGTTACAAAGCAATTTTTAAACGTTTCCCAGAACGTCGGAAACTTATTGAACAATCTACGAAACCAATAATAAAGTCTTAGGTTCTTATTACGTCAAACTGACGTTGACATGACACAATATTGTGACAAGTTGACATCACTATAAGGGCTATTTTATAACTCGATAGGGCAGCAATTAACTGGTGTGTAGATTATTTAGCTGTGTAATTTATTTATTAGTGTTGTACCGATTAATTTAAACAATATAAACTATGGTTTTTGAAGTATTGGCTGAAGACGTTTTTTTATGGTTAGTCATGTTGTCATTGAGTTCAGGCCTAGCCAATAAATTGTCAATTTAATAAAGCTAGCTAGTTATTATTACTTAATTAATTTATTAGTCAAGCTAGTGATGTGCAGTGCTACTAACATAGTTTTAAGCTAAACAGGAAACAAAATTAGATAACCAGTGGGCAAACTGATGTATTTAGTTCATCAATGTGAATCCTGCGTTGAAATTTATCGTAGGTTATTAAAAAAAAATAGCTCTACCATACATTTTGACCGCATAGGTCATGGCAATTTACCATGAAACAGCGGTTTATTTTTTTGATAACCGACGAAAAATTTCTACGCTAGGTGGTCTAGAATCATTTGCTGAATTCATGGTTACAGTTTGCGCACGAGTATTTTTTTTTTACCTGCATTTATTAACACAAGTTTTGTTTTATACTTTATATAACTAGGTATGTTAGTTTGTAAGGTAGGGCTATTGCAGGGTGAAATAAATGTTTTATTATTAATAGAATACTTATAATAGATATCAATTAGATATTAGTTACGGTCAGAGACAAAATTCGATATTTTTTACACATCATCATACTTTGTAATTATTTCAGTATTTAAAATATAAGTAGTTAATAGCTAAGGGAATTTTACAAATATCTTCTGTTCCGATTTTTATTAAGTAGGTACCTATTTAGCTCAAAAATAAGATTTAAAAAACTGAAGTGTCCGTCGACATTTTTCACTGACTTATCTGATGGTTTTCTACAAATGGGATACCTAAGTATTAATTTTCACCAGTAGGTAGATACCTAGCAAAAGATAGTCAAATTACCTACTATCTACTAAGGGGTTTATATCTAAACGTTGCGTAACGTTATGAGACATTTAAGATGTAGATACCTATGGTTAAACGGTCGCTATAATCATTACTTAACTTTAAGCTACGTTTAAGCATAAAGAAACCCCTTAATTTGTAAGTCGGAACTTAGGACCAAATGGATGACTTTATTTATTTATTAAAATTTTTAAAATTTTCCAGAGACACGAGGTTGTTGTTTTGTAGGTACTACAAATTATTCCTGCGTTTTCTCACTGCAGAACAAATACCTCTTCCCTCTTTCCACTTTTCCCGGTCTAATGCGATTGATGGGCCAATACTTTAAGAAGGAGTCCATAACTAGGTACCTAGGTACTTAATCTTAGTCTTGTACCCTAAATAGTATGTTTATAAAAAGTTGAAGAGCGATTTTTTTTTTGTAACAATTTCGAATGTTTTACAATCTTTGTAGGTATTCTGGAAAACTTACGTTCTTACTAAAATTCCTTATAGGTACCAATTCAGTAAATTTTGTTCAGAATAAGAAACACAGATGCTGTCAGAGATATTAATTTAATTTTAGGTAGGTAGGTAGAATAGGTACCTACTTTTTATCTACCAAGTAAAATTAAATAATATAGGTATGACATAATATATGTACACATAATGTATGAGTATACAGGGTGAATTTTCCAAGTGGGCGTGGATGGCCAAATTCTAAACTATGAGGAATAGCGAAAAGTATTCAAAGGAGTCGCGGGCTCGATTTTGATGAAAACTAAAACTGCATCATTGGATTTTTGAAAAATCAAAATTTCTAGCCAGGAATCGAACCTGTTGATTTTGAAAAAAAAAACACACGCTGTATTATTACACCTTTCGACAGTGTCGCTAATAAGGATCAATTTCTGGGAAGTAATGACATACGGCAAACTTAAGGAAAATGTTGAATTTTAATAAAATTCTTCTCATTTTAAAGTATTCCTCGTACATTACGTAGATAGGTACCTTGTTCGAAATGATGCTCAATATTTTTATTAACACACCCGCAGCGCAGAACATTATGTTCTAAATTCAAATTTCTATTACGATCTTTGCAAAATATTCTAATGGAATCAATAATATTGTAATGCTGAATGCAGTTTATGCAGTACAATCCTTGAGACATCGAATCCAGCTAAGTATTGAAAACAATGGTCATAATTTTGAACAATTAATCAGTTAAGGTTTAGTAGGTAGGTAACATAACCTGGGCCCGGCTAAATAATAACAGCCACATAGGTCAATACACTTGCCGCGGTTGGTCTGTGGATGGGTGACCATCTTTACATACCGAGACCCCTTCATGCTTCGGAATGCACGTTAAGCAGTTGGTCCCGGCTGTCATTCCTGGATCTTTGACAGTCGTTACGGGTAGTCAGAAGCTCGAAAATCTGACAACCAGTCTTACCAAGGGGAAGGGGTATCGTATTACCCAGTAACTGGGCTGTGGAGGTCAGATAGGCAGTCGCTCCATGTAAATGGAGCCAACCAAGTATTTTACAATACTGGTGCTAAAATAATTCAGCTGCATCCGGTTAGACTGGAAGCCGATCCCAATATAGTTGGGAAAAGGCTAAGCAGATGATGATGAGGTAGGTAACAGAAGAACAATAAAATAAGTATTTTGTTAAAAATTAGCTCTTTCCTTTAGTTGCCGTATGTTATTACTTCCCAGAATTCGATGCTTATTAGCGACACTATCGAATGGTGTAATAATACAGGATGTGTTTTTTTTCAAAATCAACAGGTTCGATTCCTGGCTAGAAATATTGATTTTTCAAAAATCCAATGATGCAGTTTTAGTTTTCATCAAAATCGAGCCCGCGACTCCTTTGAGTAGGTACTTTTCGCTAGTCCTCATAGTTTCGGATTTGGCCATCCACGCCCACTTGAAAAATTCACTCTGTATATGTGTAAATTAAATAATATATGTCTGACATCTTATAGATATTAGCAAGTATGCAATCAAACCTGTTTAACTCACGATTTCGTGGCCATTTAATTAATTCAATCATTTTATTACCATTTGAATAGAATTTTATTGTTTTATAGCCTTCCATGATACCTCCCTACTCTCATCTGTGTAGCTTTTTTTTCTTGAAAATTTATAGGTACTAACAAATAAGAAAAAAAAAACATGTTGACTTTTAAAGATTTGAAAGCGCTGTTTTTGACTGTACCTACTTAACACTAGCTTCTGCCGACGACTGCATCCACATGAAATTTCTTGCTTAAAAATAAAATATATCCTACTAGCTGCGTCCCGCGGTTTCACCCGCATAAGTGTCGATCCCGAGCGAATATCGGGATAAAAACTATCCTATGTCCTTCCCCGGGATGCAATCTATCTCTATACCAAATTTTATGGAAATCGGTTCAGTGGTTTAGGCGTGAAAGGTAACATACAGACAGACAGAGTTACTTTCGAATTTATAATACCTATTAGTATGGATGACACTTGGCAATATGTACCTAGGTACCTACTGTAGCTTCCCATTACTTAGTGAAAGAATTATCGGAATCAGATCAGGAGTCCTGAAGATTTATCCCCTGTATACCTACAAAACTCACTTTTACCTACCTCTACAAAATATTAGTAAGTTGGTGGATTATGGCCCACTCGCTATCACAGGGAGGATGCCTGTGTCCCAGCAGTGGGTACATTATAGGCTGATTATAGATGAAAATCTTACAGTCTACCTAGATAGGTAACTACTTAGGTACTTATTAAAAAAAAAATGTTAGGAACCCGGAGGTACAAAATAGGTACGTACCTAGACTAGGTAGGTAAGTATCTTATTTCCTAAATTAATTCAGAGAAAACACATTTTTGAACCTACAAAAGTAGGTATCGTCGGTATGAAAGTAGGTACAGTCAATTACAAAATTGTTTCAAGTATGAAATTAAAATTATTAGTTTTCTATTTTTGTTCCCTTAAAATTTTAAACTAGTTTTCTATTAAAAACTAAAAAATATTACCTAAAAATACAATCAAATAGATTGTTAACTATTCGACTCTGGCTAGGCCAGATACCTACCGTGATACCTACGTTTTAATTTCTAATATTATATAAGTTAACCACATGAAAAAAAATACTGAACATAAACTCCCAAAACAGAAAGAGAAAAATTAATTAAAATAACAACACATCAGCATTGCCATCGAAAAAAAAAAAAAAAAGAAAACCCAACCGACGCATTACATACGAGATACAAAACACAATGACATACAAACAGTCACACAGCACAGAGTCCAAACACTCACGAAAAATTACAAAAAAAAATATAACCGCACTTAAAAAACCCTACGGCTCGAACCCCGATTGATAGCCGGTGTGTCTCTGTCTGTCCGTGCCCGCGAAGCCGACTGGGCGTGGCTTCCATAACAGGTTACCAAAGCACTGAACACCGCCAAAAAATACCCATAAAAAACATATAATAGTACCCTGGCGCCGACGATCGATCTTACATTGCCAACCCGCGTCCTCTGCACGTACGGACGAAAAAAATCGCTTCACAACCACCAACCAATGGCAAAACAGCTCCTCCTTTGACAAATACCGCCTCGGAATAAGCCACGCCTACGCTGCTACAGTGGCGCCACAATCCCTATACATGTGGCGAGGCGGAGAACTAATTAGAACGAGACGGAGCTACGCTGGGCCGTTCGTTTCTCGCACAATTTCCCCCAACCGATCATTAAGTGCTTAAATCCAACAGGAGTTGGTTGTGTCGGGTTTCTTCGGAGGGGTACGCTATTAAAATATCCACAAACATTATCTTTAATTGGACAGAATTTCGTGCTTGTGTGCGTCTGCGAGCGTGTTTTTTTTTTCGAAGCCAGTGACGATTCGGTTTTTTCGGAACTTGATGACTGTTATCATTTGTGTTTAGTGTGAGGTGATCGCCTGTGATTTTCTATAGTTTAACTCTACGAATATTATGACTCGTTTTGACTCGATACAGGAACCAGTGTTGTGATTAAAAATGACATCGGTGACGTAATAAAAGCGCGGCGAAAAACGAAATCGACTATCGACGAAGTAAAATTGGAAAATGATGCCACGTGCTCCATAATTGCTGAATCGTAATGCATGGATCGTTAATTGATAGGCAATTATCATTCTGTCCTGTTCTTTCTAATTACAGGCAATCATAAATTTGATTGCTACGCCTCACCTCTCTAGTGCTGTACCCAATCCGTTGCAAATTCTTTAAAATAAAAAAAAAACGTTTCGATTTGAAATTCAAATTCGACCAATCATAGATTTCCTAAAGTTTTGGAGAGTATAGTGAAGGACCAGTGTTCGGAAAAGACAAGTGTACAATTAATAAACGGATAAACTAAATTAATTTTGTGTGACAATTTTGTGGTGTAAGAAAATTATTGTGAAAAAAGTGATGCTGTGTAAAATCGCGTGATTGCTAAAGAAACCGTAAGTACCTATTCCTTATTAAATACCCCCTGATGTTTTCACAGGGTTAAAACGAACCGGAAAAGTCATTCGCTAAGCTACAAAGTTACTTAGAAAAGAAAACGTTGAATACAATGCCGAAAAAATTTAGGGACCGCAAAGGCAGATTCAAATCCAAGTCATGATTAGTAAAAGATTCTAAAATAGGTAAAATTTTCGTCATTTTCGCAAAAACGAACAGTTTATTGCAATTTAATTTAGGCCTAATAAGACGCTTATTAGAATGAACACATATTCCATTATCTAAACCAATTTGAAGAAATCCAAAATTTAAAAGAGTTTTATACTTTCAGCCTTTATAATCTCAAGGAAGTTGAGAAAAAACGCGAGGGCGTTTTTCTAGGCCCGCTAGGGGTCCCAAATGTACTGGGACGCTTTGAAAAACCTTTATTTCAAGACCAAATCTTCCTTTATACACCTTCTTAAGTTTATGATGCCATAACTACCCATTTTGAAAACGTCTCGATTGACAAAAAACTTTGAAAGCGAAAACTTTTACCAAATTCTTTAGACAAGTATCTTCCCACGCTTTTCTAGGACTATAATTATTAGCAAAAACTTAACTGTGACTATGGAACAGCTACTATATTAGACATTCTTAAATAAACTAGAGAGTAACAAAATTTTGTAGATAATTTAATTCTTACCTCTCCATAGTTTCGGAGAAGTGTAGAAACTGATGGTTTTTACAAATTCTCCCATTTTCGTTTTCATTTCTGGTTAGCTAAATCAGATCCCGAAGATTCAGTATCGTTGCATGGATCTTCATTCATTATTGTTCTCACGTCTTTATGGCGACAGTAAAAATATTTGCCCCGATTCGGGAATTGAATTCGCGGCTCGAAGGACGGAATTTAGATTTTTTTCTGACAGCCCATCCTCGCAAGTCAATGACCATACCTAGATAGAAAGGTTAAAAATCGTGACGTTTGTCCAAAGTTGCATCATAAATTATTATGGTGTTCAAAATACTAATATTTGAGTTACTCTTTTCCTATTCAAATACCGCCTTAAACAATAATTATTCCACAATTCACAGCTCGAAGGACCAAAAACTTTCCAGTATAGGAAAGTCGGAGGTCAAAAACATTTAAAGATGAATCATAAACTACTTTGTTTTCGCCCGAATCTGATTTCCTCTTTTTTTCTTTCGAGAATTTTGAGGAACCCGCGTCGGCAATCGCTTTCGTCATAAAAGGAACTCCCATATAGCGTCATCCGGACTTATTCACTATTTGGGCACCTCACTGACGATTTCATCCTTATACAATGATCGATTTACTAAATGTTACACAAATGTAAGACTTCAAAACCAAAATTTTGTGCATATTCAGCAATCGTAATTTGGATCTTAGTCAGGCATTCAATCAGCTTCAACTTTAATTTTTTTGCTAACAAACTTTATGTTCTCCAACAACGCGGTTTAGAAAACAATGAATACGATTGATTTCCAAAGCATTTCTTTGAATTTAAAAACTCCAGAAGCCTACTGAAGATAAAATCAGCTTTTTGTATATGTAGACGATATACTTTTACATGCACTAAAAATTCTTTAGCCTGAAATATCACTCTAACATCTAAATCTGAATTCAGATATTCTTTATTACTGCATAACGCATCTGTCAGACTGTTAGCTTACATATCGCCTTTCAAAACATCTTGTCAGCGCTTCTTTGACCTCCCGTAGAGCATCGCTCCAGGTATCAGTAACAGAGTGTATATATTTCCAACACCTTTTTTATCATATTTCTATTAATAAAAGACTTTAAAAAAGCAGGTCTACCACAAAAAATATTAGACTTTCTTTCGGCATTGCTTCTTAGAAGTTGTCACTGTCAGTTAGCGAAATGGCAAAAGATCATCTAGGTACTCGCGGAATAAAATTATCAGTTTTAATTCGATTTATCCTTAGTTTCGTTTTCGTAGTTTGTTTAAAGGTACCATTCAAAGTATTTGGGTGGTATTTAACAAATAAAAGTAACATAAGTCGTTTAATTTCATAACATAGTTCAGTTCTACCAACGTTAGCCACATCATCAACACCAAGAGTGATTCCATTAAACCCTTTACCATCAATTTCAACTCGAAGTTTATCCACTTGATTTAAATTAATGACATTAACAGGTTAATTCATATCAACCTGCAAATGTCAAATGCAAATAATTAATTTTGCATTATCTATCTTGGAACTAATATTATAATCTCACAGTATATGAAACGGTAACAGGCAAGGTTATTTATCAATCATCGCGGTATGATCATTGTAATTACTTTGAGATTAACTACGGCTGTTCATGATTTATTTTGCTATATTTTCCTTGTGGTTGGTATTTTTATAAAAACTAGTTTGAGCGCACGCGCGGTGTTAAAGCAAAAACCTTCCTTAAAAATGATTGGAATCATTGTGGAAATTGTGTACTAAATTCTGGACAGCTGTTTTCTAGTAACATCGAGATCTTACAAAGCGGTGAATTTGTTGCGTTGTCACCGTTCCCATCCATTTTCCGTTGAGTAGCTTCTTTTCTAAGCTAAAAATTGCGATAAAGATACAGAACTACGAAGTTTTCTTCGAAATACATTAGAAATTATCAGTATAAAACAAATATCTATCACTGAGCTGCACACTCCTAATCGTATGCACAACCAATAATAAATCAAAACTTTCCAAAAATACTCCTCAACGCAGAAACTTAACTAAAGTAACACAGCAGTTTCCAAGCTCCGAGTTCAATTCAAACATACCTACATACACAAACAGCTAGACGTGATACTCAGCTTCGGTTTATGACATTGATTAAATGCGTAGGGCGACCTTTAACTTTTAAGGCTTTCAAAACTAGTCACATTTTATCACTGGCTCATAAAGCTTTGAATGATTCCAGTGCACCTAAAATTTAGAACGGTGTGTAGATAGGTAGGTACCTACTTGGTATTTTATGAGTTTAGCGATGACCTTTTAAGAATCGAACCTATATGTAGTAAGAAATGAACCTATTGTCATTTCATAAGCTACGGTTGCTGCTACGAGCTAAAACCAAAAGAAACTCATTTCTTTTGGTTAGGTATTTTCTCCATAGTGCAATAGAGATAGAACTCTTCTCTATAATTTAGCGTAGACAGAACTTTCATTTAATTAATCCCGAAGACGAGGCACTCTGGGATTACATTAGATACTAACAAAAAATTCTATAGGTACGTTTACTCGTTTCTTGCTGAAACAAGTAAAATTTAGCAGCTGAGTCTATTTCGACTACAAAGCCTGGTAGTTTTTGATCGTCAGTAACCGAAAACCATTGCTTTTTCAAGCCAACCTTATTGTGAGTGCGTTTTATATGATCTTCTTTTATTTTTCTGTCGTCTCAGTTTGTATATTTTAGCATTTACAAAATAATGTCGTCATCATTATATATTTTGCACCAGTCTTAAGCTTCATCAGCATCTATTTCCTCAAAAATTCTCAATTCATTAAGTCGGGTCCTTCAATCAATAAAATATTAAAATACAGCCGATTTCACGAGTAATCACATATAGTTTTTATAGCAGCAATTATTGTTAAAAACACCGGTTTATTTCTATGAGCGGGGCTCGTTTTAATTAAGAATTCTCGTGTATGAATACGTTTTGACCTGAAGTTCAACTCTTCGACAGTAATATTCATGTCTAGTATCGCTTGTACGGTGGGTAGAATTTTGTGAATCTAAGATTTTTCAAGACTTGAATAAGTCACCATTGCCCGTATTACTGTTTTTTTTTGGCCTATATTGTGTCCCACTGGCGGGCAAAGGCCTTCCCTTTTTCCTTCCAAAACTCCCAATCTTGTGCGATCTCTGGCCATGTTGGCCCTTCAAATTGTATTATATTTGGTGCATTGAAATATTCTCCACCCTGGGTTGTTATCCCCGCTACTAGATAACCGAACGGTGCTGCTATAGTTACAGGCACAGAAGACATTGCAACTTTGTCATTTGGTAGACCACGCACTTAGAGATGCCTCTGGTTTTTTAGACGTCTATTAGGTACAGGTGGTAAACAGTTACACTTACCATCAGATAGCTTGAATATTACTTTTATTTATACCAATGTCAATCAATCTGCCTAGCTTTTTCCAAGTATGTTTAGGTCGGCTTCCAGTCTAACCAGAAATAATTAAACCGATCTATTTAATAATTATCATAACAGAATTGTTCTCTAAGACTTCCTTATGAATAAAGCGTTAAACAAACGTTTCCAACCCTGTCATATCAAATTCTATTTTGAACTCTTCACGTTTACAATCCAATCAATAATGTACTCCTTCCTAACCCCTTTGTCGACATCTATAATAGCTGTTTTACCTTCCAAGCATTGATTATTGCCGTTAATATACGTTTTCAGTTCATTCAAATTGTTACCATTACCTTTTGTATTGCTTTCGACACCTGAAAAGTGGTTTTTAGTTCTGAAAATAGGTGTGTTGGTTAAAAGAATATTATATTTTGTAATTCTTGTGTTATTTCATCATTTTGTTAGCCTTTTAATGACTACTCCTCAATCAATCTGCCTAGCCTTCTCCCCACTATGTCGGGGTTGGCTTCCAGTCTAATAACCCAGTAGCTGGAAGATATTTCAGCTTTGTTTATAGGAAGGTAACGCACCTGCAATACTTCTGGTATTGCAGATGTTAGGTATACATCGATGCGCAACCTGTTACCGTGGATCCAGTACATGATTCTGAACCCACCTGCGTTGAAACTTTGATGGATCAATAAAAAAGAATCTATAAGCACCATCATCTGCCTAACCTTTCCCAGCTATATCAGGGTCAGTTTAAAGTCTAACCAAATGCAGTTGAATACCAGATTTCTACGAGAAGTGACTGCCTATCCAACCTCATTCCAGTACCACGAAAAAGAAAAAGAATCTATGGATATTGACAACAAAATCAGAACCCCTAAAATGAGTCACTAAAAAACAAATGATACCCAAAAGCAACATTTGATTTCCATAGATAAACCGTCGTAGCTACTAAATCAATAGTTTATTCGAATATTTGACGTCTTATCGCAACTAATCGACATCACTTGACGTCTATTTTGTCTATTGACATGTCATATTGACACAATGGCTATTTAGACGACATAAGTGTGCCACCGCGGGTTTGCCTGCTTTTTATAGGACATCTATACCAATACAAAAAAGCTGAAGAGTTTGTTTATTTGAACGCGCAAATCTCTGGAACTACTAGTCAGATTTTAAAAAATCTTTTTGCATTTGATAGCCAACTTCTTAAGGAAGGCTTTAGAGTATTTAACGCGCTACAACTCTTAAGAGCCGAGCAAAAATATAAAAATCAGAAAGATGGCTAATCGAAAACGAACTAAAAGAGCGGGTAGGCGATGCGAAGCGACGTGGTAGGTCGGGGGAACTAGATATTTTACGCGGACGAAGTCGCGGGCTGAAGATAGTTTTTATTATGTAATCCTCGTTGGTTAGCCTTCCTTGAGCGTGGGGTCCATGGGATTAGCTCCCCGAGTGTTATTGAGTTTTTCTTTAAGAACGTGTTCAGTAGCAGGCCCCCAGAATTGCCACAAATTTATGACAATAGCCTCGTCCTTTATTTTACGACGCTTACATAACTGGCGAAATGTGGTTATAAATCCCTGCCTACCCCTTTGGGGAATAAAGGCGTGAAGTTATGTTATTCTTTATATGTGGCGTGTGTTGGACATTTCTAGGTACTGTTTGACAACAAGCAATTATACTGTCTATTTGCAAAAGAATTAATACCGACGGAGTAACGTGCTTTTTGAAACCAGTTCAACTGATATGCATCAAATGGTCTTGTCATTCTAACTTCGTATTTCTGACTGCCATTGGTGACGTGATGGTACCTAGTACTCCGACATTTTGCCAGTCATCCGGCTCGAAGGACCAAAATTATTAGTTATTCGACGGGAAGGGCCAAAATACCCCCTAATATAAATATAACATGGGTATGTAAAACAGGGCGACCTTTTTGACGTATATTCAGATATATAACTGCTACTGTATGATTTCTGACTCTTCTTAGCGTGTCAATGGCAAAAATAACTCATGAAATATAGATTTTTTTAAATTTGGTTGGCCCAAAATTCAGCCAGTCTAGCCGAATGCAGCTGGATACCAGTACCTATTTTAAATGAAGTGGCGGCCTATCTGACCTCCACACTCAGTTACTGGGTAATGCGATACACCTTGGTAAGACTGGTTGTCGGACGTTCGGGCTTCTGACGACCCAGAACGACTGTCAAAGATCCACGAATAACATCCGGGACCAACGGTTTAACGTGCTTCCCGAGCCACGGAATCCCGTCTTGGTATGAAAAGATGGTCTACCATCCACGCACCAACCGCGGCAAGCTTAGCTTAACCCGATCGATCGACTGGTACGGCTGTTATTACTTCACTACAAGCCCCTCAAAATAAGTAAAGAATCAAATAAGTACGGTACTCCTAATTAAATCGATGGTGTAATAACAGAAGCACGCAAACTTCAAAATCGGTCTTTGGAAGTCGGCCATTGTTACAAATGAACATCTATCTAACTCACCCTGTCAATTCGGCAAGACGCACAACAAAAAATCGCCATTATAGTAAAATTAATGACCTGCCTAACGAATCGAATTAAATTAAAGAATTTAATTGACACACCACAGTAGCTCTTCTTTATTATTAGATTCTGATAGAGATGTTTCAATCGACGTGTAGTGATGTGCTTTGTTTCGGCTATTCGATTGTTAGTCGAGTGCAAGGATCGATGTTGTATTCATTCATCATTTGTTTATCAAGAAATGTTACGTTAAAAAAATATTTGTAACTCCAATACAACTTCTAATTGGTACCAAATGCAATTAAGGTATTCTTATCTTGTTTTACCCCTTTTTCACTTTAGAAAGACAGTGGTTTATTTGCCTAAGACTAGCATATAAAATGTTAATTGGCATTTCATATCTTAGCTAGCTTAGCTTCGCATTGTATAATAATTTTCTGTTAAAACTTCAAAGAGTTCTAAATCAATATTTTGCAACGACACATCGAATCTAACGAAACAACTCGATTAAAATTCCCTTCCACACCTAATCGACTAAACTAACTCGACTACTATCCCATCCCTAGCTGCGCCGGAGCACACCAACCCTTCGTAATTACCGCGCTTTCCTTTTAAGGTTAATAAGACAAAATGGCGCATTTGACAAATGATTTATTAATGTCGCCGGAGCAAATGTTAACTGCTCTCTTATGTCGGGTTGTTTTTCTAAATAACTGGTTAGTTATGATGTTATATTTATTATGCATATTTATTTTCGTATATTATGCCAGCCAGAACCTGAATGTAGTTTTTGAAGGGGTCGGCTTTCTTCAGTGAATACCAGTATTTTACATGGAGCTACTGCCTATCGGACCACGAAAACCCAGTTACTGGGTAGCACCATACCCCTGGGCAAGACTGGTTCTCAGACTTTCGGGCTTCTGACCTCCCGTAACGACTATCAAAGATGTACAAATTACAGCCGAGACAAACAGCTTAATGTGCCTTCCGAGGCATCCACGGACCAACCGCGACAAGCGTAGCTTAACCTGATCAATCGACCCGTGCAGCTATTATTGCTTAACCACAAGCTAATCTGAAAAACGAAATAGATAAATAATGCAATAATCAAAATGCTACAAAATGGTTTGACGTTATTACATTGACCTCCAAATATTTTCATTACACCTACAAGTAGGAAATAATATTACAAAGCTTTTAACTGTGACCAATTTCAATGGCAGATACAAATTAACTTTGAAAATTATTGTCATGAATAAAAATAAAAATAATAATGACGACTATGATGAACACGAATAGTTATATCAAAAATATGAATGCATTTGGTTTTCCTCTTTTTAATTTTGCATGTTTATTGGCTACTTAGATATCCTCTTCCTCATGTCTATGGTTCTGTCTTATAAAACCCGTTTTAATTGTAGTTGTACCTGTTTTATTACTAAATCCCCTACAAACTTCTTATTTTCATCGAACCTTAGTTTTTTTTATAACCACACGACATTTCAATCTTTTCTTATCCATAGCATAATCAGCTTATAATCTTCCCACTGCTGGAACACAGGCCTCCTCTTTCTGTGATAAGGAGTGGGCCGTAATCCCCCACGCGGGCCCTGTGCGGGTTGGCCAGAAGTCACATGTCTACGAATTCTTGATTTTAAGACATGCCGGTTTCCTCACGATGTTTTCCATCACCGTTCTGTTCGATGTTCAACTTTAATTTAATTTAAATCATTTTCACCAGTAACTACTTCATTAACTGAAACTAAATCAACTCCATTAATATGACTTCCTACTAAAAAAGCAATCAGAATGAATAGAAAGAAATGACTGTCTCGGATAGCATTTGTTATCTCACGAAATCTTAGTACGTTCTACGCACGCCATCTAGCGGTGGTTACTCAGAATACGCTGATGTCTATCTGACGTTTCTTTTGTTGAGACCTGATGGGAGCGATAGCCTGGTTAGGTGGTCTGGTGAAATGTTAAGGGCTGAAGAGTGGTTTCAAATCTACACCTAAGCGTCTTTAAGAAAATTATTGTTACATGGTTTTTTGTTTTAAGTCCGTCTGTGGAGTCTTTGACCCTTTATACTTTTGTAAAGACGCGTTCTACTTCTATAGTTTCTAAAAGCTCTTTGATTTGTGGTCAATTATTATGTCAATTTATATAATTCGTTACAATTCCGTCAGTTATATCAATAGTTAGCATGAGAAAAGAATAACGGATATATTTGTTCGGGCTTTTCAAATACACAGTCGAGATTGCGTCAAAATTTAAAGAAAAAGCAAAGCAAAATTTAAATAAAAGGCATTTTCTGCTTATACCTAACAATATACTGTGATATTAACCCGTTTTCCAAGCCAGCATGCGTAGCATGCCCAGTTCCCTCTACGAAGAATATACAATATTTCTTTCTATACAAAGCGACATATCTTTCTTTTTTTTTTCTTCATTTTTAACACCAGCACCCTAATTGCGTAACACACTATCCATTGCTTCATAAATTCGAAAAATTTGTCTGCTCAACACGTAAATAACGCAATGAGTGTTGTTGAACCGTCAAAATGAAACCGATTCCGATTGATATAGTGTTACGCAATTGGCCCGCGGATCATTTTTTGTCTTTGTAATCTTTTCTCTCATCTTTCTACACTATCGTTGGTGATAAAATTAACATCTACAAACCTGCATTGTGTTAAGCTATAATGTTCATGTTTGCAGAAAATATAACGTTTGCTTGCTTGCTTGTTTGCTTGCTTGTTTACGTTTAAGGCATGGCAACACTAGAGAACGAGATTAACATTTGAACAAGTTTTTTAAGGTAAAAAAAAAGAACGAAAAGTAGGGATTACAATGTCTGTGTCACCTGCAATTCGCTTGTTTCACAAATGTCAGTAATACAGAAGTTATTAGTGATGCGAAATGGCCCATAATAATCGGATTCAAGAAATTAGTGTTTTAGTTGCCTATTTTAATACACGGTTGTTCAAAAATGTTAACGATAGTAATTTAATTATTAATATACTAGCTTTAGCTCTCTACTTCGCCCACGTGGTGGCCAACTTATGCTAAAAAAACGGCTTATGTTTAACTTATCACCTGATAAAGTAAAATATAACATCAAAAAAACACTTTCTACTGCTAAAAATAGTAAATGATCATCAAAGGTATTTGTATTCTCATTTGCCCGCTCTTGCATCCCATGTCGCCTACTATTATTTTCCTTATTTCCAACGCTTTTAATAATTTTTGTTAACGCTTCAAAATGTTTGGAAAAAAATGAATTGCTCTTGAAATTTCGTACCTAGAGCCGCAATAGAACTTTTGTAGTGCTGATACATTATCTAGTAATAATACTACACCATTTGTTTTTATCACATTTTTTTTTAATTACTCTAATTGTAAAAGAACTCGGTATACAAAAATATTCATAACTTTTAGGGCAATTGAATTACGGCCATGCTGTAGAAAGATTTTTTGTTGGAAATGACCTCCTTTATCTCCCTATTTCGTTCGATCCACGACTTTTTGACCACCCTGTATATCGCTAATCAGTGCCTAAGTACATCTTCGAGGGGTCTTGGTACCTATTTAAAAATGGCCACCGAACCAGCTTTGGCAAGCGTAGTTTAACAACGATAGACCCGTGCGACTGTTATTACATAGCCAGAAGCCCGTTTATGAATAGAACACACTTCCTATGAATATCTAAACCCAGTTATACACCAGCTGGTATTAAGCTAGGGTACTCTCTAACAGCAACGGACAGTTGACACATTTATGTGCTTGTCCCAGCCCCGTATAAGGAGTTTTTATATGAAATAAGTCGGTATGGAGCTGACGGGTTAGTGGCAGTAATTAGATAATGTTAATTCCTTGTTTTACAGCTTTTATTGTTGTCGACGTTGTCGTAGATAATTTTATTTTGTAGCGGGTATAGGGTTGTGGGTTATGAAATGGGTAAAGAAGTAGAAATGGGGATAGAAGACTAACTATACGAGTAAATACAATAAAACCCGACTACTGAAAAGGATGAAACAAGAAAGTACCTTCCCGTGGTCGCATGCCGCTGCACTAATATATATAATATATAAGCTATGGTAGCATGCGACCACGAGAAAGTACTTTCTTGTTTCATCCTTTTCAGTAATCGGGTTTTAGTTTTTAAACTAATTTTTTTTTTTTAATTATTTTGGGGCTTATTTCAGTAATATTTATATTTTTGAAATGTGCTAATTAAGCCCTTTCATTTGATACGAAATACGGCATGATTAAAAAACATTTTTTTGTTAGATCATGAGTTTAAGTCCGCTAGAGGGCGCCCTGTTCAATTTAATGTGACGTCACCTAGCCTATAACTAGTGGATGATCAAGACGCTTCTAACGATACCTTATTTGTCCAATTATGACATTCAGTTTAGAAGTTATGAGGGAACAGGTGAACATGCATACATATATACATGCCGGTCAAAATCATAACCCTTCTTTTTGCTTCGCCGTAGTCGGGGAAAAACAAAAGACACTTAGGACGGTTTCGCACTACGTCCGATCCGAATCCGAGAAATGCCGGTCCGAAGTGACCATAGTTCTATTTCTATAAGGGTTTGCGCATTAAATCCGAACTTTATCCGTCAGAATATAGAACATTCCCAATTCGGATTGAAGGCGGATCTTTAATTAGGATTTGGATCGGATGTAGTGCGAAACTGCTCTTAGTCGATGTATTAAGTACTCGTCCGGAAACGTGCCTAAAAGACTGGCAGCATTGCCACGTTGAATGGCAATGCTAATTGTTTGGATAAAGAACGAGCCAGCTCTCTGGAGATGGAAGTAAATGAAAGAATTATTGTAACTGATAAAGATATTTTAATAGAAGAATCACACTAATATTATAACGGCGAAAGTTTGTGAGTGTGTTTGTATGTTCATTACTTCTTCACGCACAGACGGCTGAATGGCTTTGGATGAAAGAATGATGGGCATTTTTGTATGTAGCCTGGCCTGATGACCAATAGAGTTAAGTCATCATCACTATTTTTATGTACACACAAACTAAAATATATATACGAGTACTATCAGTGGCGAAGGGTGAATTTATGACAGAGGTAAGCGCGAAGAGTCAACCAAACGCTTGGCGATATCTCGAAATAAGAGAGTAATGACTGTCAAAGATTCACGAATGACAGCCGGGACCAACGGCTTAACGTGCTTTCTGTGGCACGGAGGGGTCTTGGTATGTAAATATGGTCACCCATCCACGGACCAACCACGGTAAGCGTAGCTTAACCTGATCGATCGAATCGTGCGGCTCTTATTTCTTATCTTATTAGTATGTTTTCTGAGATATTGACATAACAGTAAGTAATAAATATAAATTTAATTAACACTGTATCATGATACTTTTTATTATTAAATCGATGGAGGTATCAGTGATTTCAATTCTATTGTTTTATTCTTGTAATACTGTCATTTTAATTTATTGTTACAATTACAGTTTTATTGTTTGTATTATTGTAGTTGCGATCAATGATCTTGTAATGAAACACATTACCTATTCAGCTTGTTTTTTTTTTAAAGAGATTATGTAATTGAAGTTTTGTCTGTTGTTTTACTTAAAATACATTATATTTTATATATTACATATACTAGTCGACCGGACAGACGTTATCCTGTGTCCTAGAACTCGACCGCAGCGCCACCTATCGGGTCCAGGCCTACTCAAACAAACAATTTCTTTTATCATAATCGGTCCAGACGTTCAGGAGGAGTTCAGTGACATACACACGTACAGATGAATTATGTATATAAAGATAACCTAGATATCGAGATAGCTTGATTGACGCCTCCGCTAATCTCGATTCTAATTCAATACTTATTAAGTAACCAGCAAAAACATCGTTCGTTTCCAAAATCACGACAAAATCTCCAAGAAAAACACACTTCGCAGTTTTTCCTTAAGAAATCCAAGTAATCTGTTTGCCTTCTAGCCTTACTTTCACAAAAACTGTCATGAAATGTTAATCAGCCCATTTTTTATCGTTGCATGACGTCTAAAGATTAATAAACAACAATGACTATTCTTCGCGCCCTTTCTATCGTGGTGGCCATTACGCTTAGCTGTCAATGAGGTTAAGACCAAAATGGCGGCTGCGACACGCGACTGTGTTTACTGATTTACCGCGCAAATTAACGTTATATTATTTATCGTTGGGGTTAGTGTATTATGTAATTTTTTTTTATAGTGTAATATTGGGATTATGAAATATGTTTTGAGGGTTGATTTTTTGGGGGAGGTTTATTCTTTTTAAATGTCTCTTTTCCTTATTTTTCTTACTTCAGAGGTCTTTTTTTGCTGTCTCATACTTTCTTATAATAATCAGGCTATAATATTCCCAATGCCAGGACACAGACCTCCTCTTTTCGAGATAGTGTGGGCTGTAATCTACCACGCGGGCCTAGTGCAGGTTAATAGATATCACTTGTCTCGAATTTTTGCTTCTAGAACATTCCTCATGATGTTTTTCTTCACCGTTTTGAAAACTATCATGCTTTCTTATTTACTTACCTACTGCATTTTTATCAGTAGATACAACATTCTTGAGCTAAATAACTCAACATCTTTATCTAGTCATCAATCTATTGTGTTACAATCACTATGCAGATCTATGCATAGCAAAACATATTGAAATAATCCAACATGGTTGCCTATGTTTAAATTATCTATAGATTTATGTCCGTTGACATTTACTCATCCGGGATGTCTCAGAGACTAACTTGATAGGCGTGGAAACTAGTTGAGCTGGCATCCTTTCTAATATTCAATCTTGGATTTATGAGGTTGATAAAACTATGACACAATTCGGGATGAATCTAGTTTTTCTGCAGGACGAGCTGGATTCAGCATGGCTTGGTTAAATAAAACCATCATTTAAATTGCCTGCCTTATTGGTGTAGTGGTCACAAGCGCTAGTGCTGATGAGGTTCTGGGTTCGATTCCCAGATCGGGCAAAGTGTTATTGGGTTTGTCCATGAATTTCTTTTTCATTAATAGTTGTCAGATTTGTACACTAGGTCTCTGTTGACAGCGATTTAAATCAGAATGTTTTTAGGGTTCTAGTGCTTACAAAAATAATGTATCATCAAAAAGGAAAACATAGGGACACAGTAATATGTTTCTCATTCTGTTTATGAAATATCTTTGAAATTGGTCCAATATTGGAGGAGAAAATAGGCGCGAGTCAAACCTCGAATTATGACTTTTTACTCTCTCCGACCGTATTTCCTCTTAATATAGGTACATAATTGCACTACTCAATGTTTTACATGTTTTTATAACTGTCTGTATCTTCGATGTAGGTAATAGTGAATGCTTAAACGAGATCTAACTACGAGTTTCGATAAACGTTTTTAAAAAAAAAACATGCCTTTATATGCCATCTTCACCATCTTTCTGCCCTTGCCCCATGTCACTTGGGGTTGGGCGCAGCACGTTTTCTTTTCCATTCACTTCCTTCTCTTTCATATCATTCCTCCATTCCTCACAAAATTCATCCATATTTTCAATGGCCTACCTCTTCCTCTCAATTTATCTCTCTTTCAGTCATTTGCGTTTCCACCCCTCCTCATCACATGCTCATCTCACCTAGCCAAACGATTTACTCTTAACTTTTCTGACACTGGCGCCACTTTCAAACTCCCCCATATACAGGTTTGCTAGGACATCGAAGCGCAACCTAATACTACGGATTTAGTACATGATTAAGAAAACTCTGCGTTTAAATTTTTCGTCGCTTATTAATTTGGCCGCGTAGGTACTGCACTTTTCTAAGTAACAGCTGTTTTTTGCTGATAACCGACAAAAAAATTCTAGAATCATTTGCTGAATTCATTGTTACTGCTTGCGCATAGATATCCCTTCTACCCTGTATATTTCTCATCGTCGAGTGCACCAACATAACGTGCTAAGACGCCTATAAATACATTATTACTGATTAAACAATTACTATCGTCAATTATCTTTTAAGTTTCGTTTTTTCCAACCCGTAGATCTTCAACAAATTCATTTCTGACACTTTTTTGATCAGCATCCGTTCGTGATAAGTTAATCTAAAGATTTTAAAGTTTTATAAGAAAACCTTTAGAACAAAAACGTACTCTCGTGTTTCATTCGACTTTGAGTTCTCTGCCTTGAACTAATTGCTGTGACCAGTAATGGTCGACCGTTTACGTCATACTGGCAAAATATTGTATCTCATTTCCATGTTATTTGTGATTTAGTGGAAACGATTTGGTTTAGATGATGTTGAGATTAGTCGTTAAGTACCAGATTTGAGCATGGCTACCTCATCCAAACTAATATTATAAATGCGAAAGTAACTCTGTCTGTCTGTCTGTCTTTTCTTCACGCCTAAACTACTGAACCGATTTCGATGAAATTTGGTATAGAAATAGTTTGAGTCCCGGGAAAGGACATAAGATAGTTTTTATCCCGATATTCCCACGGGATCGAAAGTTACGCGGGTGAAACCGCGGGGCGCAGCTAGTAAATGAATAAATGTATGATCAAGAGTAAATCTCATGATAAGTTCGTAGAAATGTATACTAAAGGTCTTAAGTATGCTAGGGATAAAGTTATAGATACTATTCATAGAGCCACAATAATGTATGATCAGTGGCAATATTCAGAAGTAGATATTCATGAGCAAGTCTCCCTAAAGATTATTAGAGTTTAAAGGTTATTGCTACGAGAATTCCAGCACTGGCCATTAGAATCCAGAAATGAATCATCATGAATGGAGAAATAGACTATTCAGGACTACTAACCTTTTGCAATTTGGCAAGTATATAGCCTTTCGAAACTGCTTAATTTTGATTAATTTTCAGTTTCGCATCTAAAACAAACCTTTGCATTTGTGCTGATATGTATTTTGTCATTATCTTCTTCAACACAACTTTCTAAAATCCAAGAAACAAACAGAAAAAGATTGCAGCATCGCATGTTCTCAATAAATAATCACAATATAATCTAACGAAGATGATCGCGTGCGCAGCTTCGTAGTTTTACGTTATACGATCAAAAATATAAGATTCGACATGGTTTTAAGACACCGTTACACGACCGGAGATTTTTTTTAGTTTTTTCTTGTATTTTTTTATGGTGATTGTTGTTTGGCGTGACCGTAAAAGGGGAGGGGCCTTCGTGTCCTAGTTTCGGCCATAAGATAGATCTTGACTGGCTAGCGAGAGATTGTACCTAAGTAAGCTCGAGATACGTTCAATGCACTCTCGACTTAAACCTTCAAGAGAAGCGGGTCAGCGGGGTTGTCCGAAAGGGTTACCGCTGCCCCGGAACATAAAGGGCTAAGGAAGGAACTCGGGTGGGTTTTATTCAGTAAGAGTCTGACACTCCCTTCCGCTCCACCCAGAGCGGGAGGAGTCATTTGGTGATTCCCATCCACAAAAAAAAAAGGTGCTGCGAAACATAGGATATAAAAGAAAGATTATACTATAACGTATAGGTAACGAAAGGAAGCTTAGTTTGTGAAAGTAATTTTTGTGAAGCAAATTGACACCTAATAACCTTCCGACCGATTTCGGTCACGGTGGCCAATCTCGACGGAGATTAGCCAGGTACGCAGGAGATATTATAGTGCATAAGTGTGTGCGCAAACACAAGTACACTCTCTGTTCCTTTACTCTCATCATGGTCCGATGGGACGGCAATCCGACACGACCGGGGAGAGATCTAGCGTAGGACCAACGGCTTTACGTGCTTTCCGAGACACGGGGGTATTAAACCGCCAACTTCCAAGCCCCTGGCTACTACTAAGAAATTCCAAATGGAAAATCCCCATAACACTTTGCCCCATCTGAGAATCGAACCCAAAACCTCATAGGTACTCAACACTAGCCATATTATTATCTTATCCTTATAAACCGTTAATAATAAGCCTACGACTAATAATTTTCCTAGCTATTTCTTTATCCCCTTCACTCCTATTGGTTTAGCACAAGACCATCAATTTACTACTATCGTTCTGTCCTATCATTAATAGCAATTCAATTACAATTCAATAAAACAAAAGAAGAAAAATTACCAATTGAAAAAAAACTTGAGGTATTTTCTGGGAACTACAAAGCGTATTAATCAATATCTATGAAGAATACTAACTCACTAAGTCATTAGGAGGAAGAAAGGAATATTCGAAGAGGTACATTTGTATACATGGCACACTTCGAGTTGTTAAGGGGGGGAGTTTGTTTCGCGCGAGCACTGAAGGACCAATCGAGCATTTCTGATAAGAGTTATAGTGGCGAGTTGTAGGTCGTAACCAGTATTTTACGTGGAGCGACTGCTCTGACCTCCACAACCCAGTTACTGAGTAACACAACCCCTTGATAAGACTGGTTGCCAGACTTTTGGGATTCTGACTACCCGTAACGACTGTCAAAGATGATTTACAGCCGAGTCCAATGGCTTAATTTAATTGCTTTCTGCGGAAAGGGGGTTTCGATATGTAATGAAACATCCGCACCAAGCAAACTAACTAACATCTAATTTCATAACATTATACAATCAAACAATAAAATGCTGCGAACGTTCGCGTACAAGAACCACGACCTTAACAAAGAAAAGTCAAGAAAAAGCTCATAATTAAAATAGCATTCAACCCTCTAGTTCTGCCCATCCTTATATAATTAATAAGTCTAGGTCAGACATGGCGCCAATTTTTTGCCTACCCTCCGATTCGTTTCACGACATTGTTACAAAGGGAATAAAGTATTGGTTATGCAATCATTCCGTCGCACTTGATTGATAATTTTATAGTACCTACAATGCTCTATAAGTTTTTGTTCTGTCTTCAACAATTGATAGATTATAGCCTGTTTGAAAAGTACCTATGTGAGTCTTGAGAATTCTGATAACTTGAATTTTGTTGAAAAATAATCGTATGTCATTTATTTCCGTTTTCACAAAAAAGGCTTGTGGCAAGACTTTTTATACATTTGAATCTTTTATCAATAAGTTCAATTTCAGTTGGCACAATTCTGGGCCCTGTTTGATACGAGTATAACTGACAATGCGACAACTTATAAGTCAAACAATTACAAAATTGACACATTTTCACGACAGGTGTTGTTTAATAAAATCGAAAATGTAAGAAGGAAACTCGCCTGTCACCTGTTACATGTTGGTATTATTTAATAGGCCCCTTACGGTGGCAGAAAAAATGTTAATACATGATAAATATTTATCACATGAAGCACATTCAACTTAGACCGCATAAAAGGTGGGACGATGAGAGAGAGAGAGAGCATGGAAGAAAAAGACATGTAGCGACAACTCCAAACGTGATGATGATGATAACATCAGACATGTCGCAGGAACTAAATGGGGCAGAGTAGCAAGAGAAAGACAGGAATGAGAAAGGACATACAAAACAATAATCATACGCCAAATACGAGACTGACGACTGCATAATATCATTATGTTTGTAGCACGAAAAGGCTAATAATAAATACATTAAGCTTACGTATCAAAGGACCACGGAGCAACTAGGTTAATAATGACAAACTACAACCTCCTTGCTTCCCAGAAACGATGTAACCAGTTTCCCTCATTTTACTTTTATAAGATACACAAGAATATAAACAGCTGGGGCATTCTGTGTCGTTTTTTGATTCCCATCCTAGATCTAGTGGTATTTGAAGCATGAATATTCATATGCCTGTAAATTGCTGTCATGCCTGCCTGTAAGTGTACTCTATAAAACGAAACCGTCCTCCGTAGAAAAATACAGCAATTTGTCTTGGAAGGATTCTAAATAGAATTCTTGATAAAATCCAGATAGAAACTGCTGGTTTTCATTCAAAAGCAAAAACATTGAAGGATAACATAAAATAGGAGGGGAAAAAAACGAAATCGTTACACGAAATTAAAAGAGCTGAATAATCCTTGAAAGTTCTCACACTAATAGTATGTCTAATAAGAAAGTAATGGCAACATTGGACATCTTAAAATACAAGTTACAAAATGTAATTCTAATAATAATTTAGGATAAGAGTTAAATAAGTACACAATCGCAATAGGTTACCCTGTAATGATAGATGTAAGAGGGAAAATAGTAAATAACTAAGAGAACTTAGGGGAGGAGGATACGAAATATACTCACAGCAAAAAGAAACACACCAAGAAATAAAGATAAAAATGAAGATATAGCTAAGTAAGACAACCAAGCAGAGTCCAGAACCAGAGTCCCACAACCAGTTTTACCAAGGGATATCGTATTACCCAATAACTGGGTTGTGGAGGTCAGATAGGCAGTCGCGTCATTGAAAATATCCTAGCAAAAAATAACAAGAATAAGAGATGATAAGAAATTAGCTAGCTAGATGTAGCTGCATCCGTTGAGGGTGGAAGCCGACTCCAACATAGTTGGGAAAAGGCTAGGCAGATGATCATGATAGCTAAGTAAGAAAAGACAGCTACTGATAATAATGACGATGAACTCAATGAAAGGTCTCTATCTAATCCTGAGGTTATCGCAAAATCATATGTTACCGCTGACAACGTATTAATGAATAGTAATTTATCCTATGAATAAATAACAATAGGGTAATTAGACAGATACCATCAATAATGATGAAAAATGTTCGTAAATCATTGTAGTTTTTGCTACTTTTGATTTTAAGCTTATACATGATTGGATAAATCTATTAGTCGTAATTGAATGTGTTGATTGAAGAATTTTGATTGATTATCATTTTATTGATATTACATTCTTCATCTTTAATGCTGTTTAGACTAGATTTTAATGCTAAGGTCTATTGAAAGTGTGCTGACTATTATGAAGCACTTTTATGTGTCCAATCTTAATCTATTTTTGGTCACTGTGTGAGGTTCCTTGAGAATATTTGGAGAGGTAGTCCAAACATGTAATATTCACAAGATTTTGACCAAGAAATATGTACTAGCATCTCTTAAAGCAAACTTAAATAATTACATTTGATTTTTATTGAAAAAAAAAGAATGACTTTATCAATGAAGACAAAATCTTCACCAAAGTTCTACAAGATAATCCAATCATCGTCATAATTATCACCAATCAAGCAATTTTTAAAACCAATAATGTAAATGCCACACAAAACAACAAAAATTTCGTACATCAAACTACAAAACCCATTGGACCATGGGACATAGTCTAATGAATACTTAATACCATTTTATGGGGCACCCATTATTTATGGGGTTTTTCCATGGGTTCCCATGAACCTTTGTGTCTCGGATCAGTGAGTTTACGTGCCCTGAGTAGTTAGTAAGAAAATAATAGTCTAGATATATCTAAACTCAGAATTAGACAGGGATAGATTGATAGGAGGGGTTTTATTTTGAAAAAGAAACGTTCATTTTGACGTTTGTCTTTTTATTGAATAATGTTTTGATGTAGAATTTTGGGTGTAATAAAGTCTGAGTCAATGCCAACTACATACTTTATTGGTGGATTTACTACATACTTTACGCATTCTATGTCTTATTCAATATTATTAGGTTTGTGATTATCAAAACCCCTTGCCAAGTCACGAAAACTTTCTTCAGATGCACGTTGTATATGCTTCACAGGCGGCATTTCATGTTAAACATCATCACTAATTTATTCCTCATCGTTTTCACCCTTGATGGCTCTCATTTCACATTTATCACCAATTCCTTAACAAATTGAATCCTCCAATACGGTGTGATAAATATTTTTCAATAAAACTCTACACCAATTAGTTATGGTTAAACATTATTATTACTAACATGAGCAATCAACACGACTAACAAACAGACAAAAAAACGAAACGATTTGACCCGACCTTTGGCGGCGCCGGCGGAACACTCGGAAATGGAAAGAGATGGAGGTATAGGGAATGTGGTTGGAGTGAAAGGGACGACGAATTATGGTATAGGGCTGGTGCTGGAAGTGAAATTGAGTTAAGAATATTTTGTGATGAAGAACTTGAGAAGCAGGAAGAAGTGTAAGAAATTATTAAATAATACAGTGTATTTCTTTCCTTGGAGTCCAAAAAAGTTAGGGGTTTCTTCAAGATGAACAGTACTTCCTCTAGTCAAAACAACATTATTTTATTGCCAAGCATTGTGATAACAGCAATATAATTTTACCATTCATAAGGTATCTCAATAATGAACGTTACACAATTATTCGGAGTCTCACTATTTCTATCCTGTATTTTTCTATCTCCTGTTTTCTCATTTGCAAAAATGACGAATAAATCATCATAAAGCATTCGTACATTGATAACATTGCCGCCACTGGCTGGAACTGGTAGGTACACAGCTACATTTAGTCACAGAATACTTAAAGTACTACGTACAGAAAGGACACTCCCTTCCCCGCACTAACATCAGTTACCGCACCTCACCCCGCACTTCGGCGTATTCGTCGCAGTTCTTTAACAAGAGCGCTCGCAAACACAAGTACCTCACGCACACATTCATACGTATACAAACGTCATTTTTTAATGTAGTAGTAGGTAATTATTTTGCGAGCGTTGTATGGAGTGTCCGGGGTGTGATTTAGTGTCAATCATGCCGCATGCACTGCTACCATTTATTAATCTACCACTTCAAGAGTGAGTTTTGTGGTCTATAACTCATCCAGTGGAATTTTGTTTTGACAAAAGTTTTGGACAATTTACGAATCAGCTTGAAGTTTGAGAATCCAAAGAAGATGGATATAAAACGATTATAGATAATATATAATGCTCATCACTGATAGACACAAATATCTAAAAATAATCCAAGAAACTGAAAATAAACAGTTAAAACCTATTAACAAGAGGTACCTTATAACCTAATATGACATAATAAATTTTGAAAGAGACAGTCACAGTTACCAGTGACGGAGATGACTTTTTAAATACCATCCTGTTTCCAAAACTGGATGTGCCATATAGCACAAATTGTTTGGCTGGTTTATTATAAAACATTGATTAATTTGCTTTTTTTTTTTTCAAATGTTTAAAATTTTTATAAATTACTAGCTGCGCCCCGCGGTTTCACCCGCATAAGTCTCGATCCCGTAGGAATATTGGGATAAAAACTATCCTATGTCCTTTCCTAGGGCTCAAGCTATCTCTTTACCAAATTTTATCTAAATCAGTTCAGCCATTTAAGCGTGAAAAGGTAACATACAGACAGACAGATAAACAGAGTTACTTTCGAATTTATAATATTAAGTATTAAGTATGGATAGTAAAACCCTAACTTTTAATCATAACCAGCATCTTTCTAGTACCAACCCTACCAGTAATTAACACAAAGATCTTGCCGAAAAGGGTTTTTTTTTCTCATCTTAATTCATCGTACCATTTGTTTTATACCAAGGCGCCTGTTTCCAGTTAGGTTTGTGAGAAATCTTGTAGGAGAGTATCGGTCCTCATTTAGTTTTTTTTGGGGCATCAATAATGAAATATAATGGGAATTGACCACACGTCAAAGTGTAGATGGCGCTTTATATTGGGTGTTTTGTATGTGTTGATTTGGCGGTAGATGATAAAAATGGTATTGAAATAGGTGACAGTTTGAGGTCTGATGGTTGTTTGAAGAAGGAAGACTAGAGAATGAAATAGGACAGGCATTATTGGGGTGTATATTGCCACTAAGAAGAGTACTATCAATAGCAGTGATTTGGAAGATTTGGAATAATGGATACTTAGAAATTGTGCTATACTAAGTAATGTTGAAGGCTTTGGATATCGAGCTTGAACAATATGCAAAATAATTATAAGTAAGGCGTATGTCCATTATCAGCTCCAGCATTATCCAGTTGTAGACGTCGTCCAGCTCATTGATGATGATGATGATGGTGAATCAAAACTCACAGGGTCTTCGAATACAAACGTCAACCCATTAATAAAATTCAAATCTTTATTATCTGCCCAGCCTTTTCCCAACTATGTTGGGGTCGGCTTCCAGTCTAACCAAATGCAGCTGAATACCAGTATTTTACATGGAGAGACTGCCTATCTTACAACCCAGTTACTGAGTAATACGATAGCCCTTGGTGAGTCTGGTTGTCAGACTTTCGGGCTTCTGACTACCTATAACGACTATCAAAGATCCACGAGTGACAGCCGGGATCAACGGCTTAACGTGCTTTCCGAGGCACGGAGGGGTCTCGGAATGTAAAGATGGTCACCCATCCACAGACCAACCGCGGCAAGCGTAGCTTAACCTGATCGATTGACCTGTGCGGCTGTTATTATTTAGCCACGGAACCCTCCAAACCCAAAAAAAGTCCAAATCTACCATTCAATATATTTTCTTTTGTCGCTGAAGCTGTTGTTATCCACTGAAACGGCTTCAAAAAACCTGCAGAAGCGCTTTTATTTCCTCAGCTTCAAAATCCTCATGACTGGAGAAACTTACCTAATGTACGAGTATATCCAGAATACATATATGCATCTTGCCGTAACACACTATACGTAGCAATGGGCTTCATTTTGACAGTTCAACAACATTTAATGCGTTATTTACGTTGTTGAGCAGACACAGTTTTCGAACATATGAAGCAATGGATTAGCAAGATCCTTCAAAATGATTCAAGCTGAGTTTGATAATGTGACGCGATTAGGGTGCATTCAGTGTCGTTAACTGCCCAGCTATCTGGATGACATTTTAACTATGGCCTGAGTTATTTCCATATCGCTTAAGAGTAGAGATGTAGAACCATTTCACAGGACTAGCTTTTTAATCCCCAGATATTTAAACAAATAAAATACTAAGTTGTAAAGTGAAACGAATGACGTTTGTCTCCCCTACATGGCGGACAATGTAGGTCCACTTATTGATTCAATTGAGCGTGTCGACCAAATTGTTTTAAAGAAAACCCACAACTTTTGACCTGTACTGACCTCGTGGGAGTGGGTGGGATTTTTATATTTATATTTTTTTTTTTGAAGTAAAATAGTTTCTGGTTTTGGAGAGGTTCCGTAATTGAGGTGCCTATGTGATTTTTGGAAGATAAGCATGATGACTTCTAGTTGAAAAAAAAAAAGCTAAAAATCTTGATATGAAAATTGAGACAGATAATTTGTTTAATGACATTTTTCATACATAATTATTATAACACAATTTATAGTTACCTCAGTTTGTGCATAAACAACGTCAAGGGAGAAAACTGAACCTTTCGCTAAGAAAGACCAGCATCTAATGTGGTCAAAACCCTAGGATTCTCATTGAGACTCCCATCTCCCAAACTTGAGAAAATATCTTAATCATGAAAAATCTAATATTGCAATATTATAATTTTATTAATACCTACCAACAAACGACTTTGACAACATTATTAATTGATATAAACCTAACGTTTGCTTACGGATCCCTACAATTTATTCAAAACACCGTTACGGCTGATTGGCTCGCTTCGAAATATGCGTAAGAGTTGAATATTTTGTGTTGATTGTGTTTCCATCAGGGCTTTTTTATTACTTTATCTATTTTTTTTGTGTTTTATTTAGTTTTCCTTATAATATTGTGACATTAGTTTTTATGACAGTCTTAATTAATTTTTACAATTATTCACGTTACATGTAATTCAGTATTTCAGATAGAACCTCCTTCCTGTGTGCGGGGGATGCTCAGTACTGATGAAATCAGGCAAAATTCACCTGGGCCGTCAGTATTTCCAGCTTTTACTGCTAAGCATATATCTGCCGTTATAAACCATATGACGAGGGGTAAGTCCCCAGGCCACGATGGAATTAGTATTGAGCATTTGCGGCATGCAGGGGTTCATCTGCCAAGGATTCTGGCTATGTTCTATACATTTTGCCTTAGACACTCATACTTGCCGGATGAATGTATGAAGACCGTTGTTGTGCCAATAATCAAAAACAAAACTGGTGATGCGTCAGACAGCAGCAATTATAGGCCCATTTCGTTAGCTACTACCGTGGCGAAAGTACTGGACAGTCTGCTTGATCGTATTTTGGATAGTCACATAAAACTGAACGACGCTCAGTTCGGTTTTAGACGCGGGCTGTCGACAGAAACGGCAGTTCTATGCCTCAAGCACGCTGTCCGATACTACACCGATAGAAAGACTCCGGTCTACGCCTGTTTTCTAGACCTTTCGAAAGCTTTCGATTTGGTGTCCTATAAGGTGCTGTGGCACAAAATGCGGACAGAAACCAGCCTCCCTGAGGAAGTCGTCAACATTTTTGATTATTGGTACAACAACCAAGTCAACGTTGTAAAATGGGCGGGTGCGTTCTCCGATGCGTATAGACTGAGGTGTGGAGTAAGGCAAGGCGGGTTAACTTCGCCTCGTCTCTTCAATCTGTACGTAAACGGACTTGTTGAGGGACTCAGCAGCACCAAAGTCGGCTGCTCTATAGATAGAAAATTTGTCAACAATATCAGTTACGCTGACGATATGGTGTTGTTGGGCCCCTCCATAAGCGCCGTGCGAAAACTCCTGTCTATATGTGTAGAGTACGCCGGGGCCCATGGGCTCAGGTATAATGTAAAGAAGAGCGAGCTCTTGGTGTTTCAATCACCAGGTCAGAAGGTTACGCACGTACCACCCATTTGTATAGACGGTGTTTCTTTGCCCCGAGTTGCGCGTTTCAAGTACCTGGGCCACTGGGTCTCGGATGACCTCTCAGACCATGAGGATATTGAAAGAGAGCGCCGGGCGTTGGCTGTTCGATGCAATATGTTGGCTCGTAGATTTGCACGCTGCAGTAAGCCAGTAAAAGTAACACTGTTTCGGGCGTTTTGTCAATCTTTTTATACGTGCAGTCTATGGGTCAAATATACGCAGAAGACAATCAACGCCCTGCGCATTCAGTATAACAATGCCTTTAGGATGCTGATGCGGCTGCCGAGGCGCTGCAGCGCGTCGGGCATGTTTGCCGACGCTCGCATTGATGGCTTTCATGCCATACTCAGAAAGAGAGCGGCGTCATTGCTTAGTCGGGTCCGCGGCAGTAGCAACAGCATTCTAAGCGTTATATCGGAAAAAATAGACTGTCCAATATTGTGGCATTGTGTGCAGTTGCATGTCTGTGGGAACAGCTTGTAACAGATCACATTCGATTTAAATTGTATTATGTGAATCACTGCTGCAAGCTGTCCACCTCGGTGTTAGGCGCGTGGCAGTGATTTATATATATTTCGTGGTTTTTTCTTTTTAGGCTAAGTGATTAGAATAGGAATACTAACATAGGGGTAAGGAATATTGTTACTAACACATATGAGTCTTGTTACTTACTGCAATAAAGATTATTATTATTATTATTAAAAAAAAATTAGACTTTTTTCGTTTTAAAACCTAAAATATCTGAGCTCCCAAAAAAGTTGTTCAATTATATCTGATTAAGAACCTAAATAAAATTAAAACAGAATTAATTAACATCACCATCGTGCTATTCTATAGGTAACAGAAAATCTAGCCATCATTTTATTACTAAGAGGATGAAACTTGACTTTATCACATACATGTTGATGGTATACCTAATCTAACCAATATGTTTCTTTGTTCCAGGCTAGCCCAGCGGCCCCCTACCCAAGAAGACAATAAAATCCCTCAAAATTACTCGAATTCAATCCCCCAACAGCAAACCATCCACCCTGAGTTTCACAGATCCGTTTGGGCCTCCCCAGTCTTCGGACGGGGGGGGCCCATCCACCCCACAGCCGGCTCTCACCACCCAAGACTCGATAGACCACCAACACCACCATCTTGGGGGCTCACAGACCCCACATGACTCCGCAAATTCAACACCCACAAATGTTTCCTCAAAATCAGCTTTTATAGAGCTACAGCAACATGGGTACGGTCCTTTCAAAGGGGGATATCAGCATCCCCATCATTTTGGGAGTCCTGGGGGGCAGCAAAATCCTCATGAGGCGTCAGGCTTCCCCAGTCCTAGGTCGTTAGGGTATCCTTTTCCCCCGATGCACCAAAATACCTATGGTTATCATTTAGGGTCCTACGCGCCGCAGTGTGCCAGTCCGCCTAAAGATGGTAAGTTCGATTTTGGTTCTTTTATTTGTATGTTTTTATGAGTATTTTTTGTATAAATATCTACAAAAATGTAAAATTTGTAAGTGTGGTTTATGCATCACGATTGGAGTCTACTCAAAAATACATTTACAGTCCGGCCGACGAGAGACTGCGTTCTTGACAACTGTCAACGGATAAATGTTTTGCGAATTTGATCTTTATTAGCTACAAAAATTGCCGCACTGACAGATATCAGGAACGCAATCTCTCGATGCCCGGAAAGTAAGTCAAACATCTTTGTTCAAAATCAGAAAATTTGTTCCACGATTTGACTGATTTTTTCTTCAATCTAAAACATAGTGAAGGCGGTTTTCTGTACAGCACATATGTATGTATAGTTTTAACAATATACCTAGTCCTTCAACGAAAAAATACCTTTACGGAAAAATTAAAGGGCAAATTGGAAAAAGAAGTGAAAAATATCAAAGAAAAAGAGTTTTCTAAGTCCCCCAGAACTGTAATACCTACTATTACAACATCACAAATTCAATTCTTAACACCTTCAACACAAAAGAAGCCATTTCGAACTTACAAATTACCCTAATTTGTCTAACATTACAGTTGTCTTACGAAATACCCCATTTTTACGAGTTTCACTCCAAAATTATCGACACCCGTGTGTCCTGATCGTCACATTATGACTTGAACACTCATTTTGAGGCGTTAACTATGAATATCATGAAGTTTTATGAAAAACTCCTTCGTTGATAAAAAAAGTAAATGTCTCCTTTCTTGAATATTTTATTGGGACTTCGGTGAACTTGTGGTTTCTTAACGTGACACGATACGACCACGATTCAATGATACGGATAGTAGAAAATGGTCTTTGCATACTAAACATCATCATCTGCCTAGCCTTTTCCCAACTACGTTGCGTTCGACTTCTAGTCTAACTGGATGCAGCTGAATACCAGTATTTTACATGGAGCGACTGCCTATCTGACCTCCACAACCCAGTTACTGGGTAATACGATACCCCTTGGCCAAATTGGTTGTCAGACTTTCGGGCTTCAGACTACCCGTAACAACTGTCAAAGATCCGCGAATGACAGCCGGGACCAACGGCTTAACGTGCTTTCTTTCGAGACACGGAGGGGTCTCGTTAAGTAAAGATGGTCACCCATCCACAGACCAACCGCGGCAAGCGTAGCTTAACCTGATCGATCGACCTGTGGGGCTGTTATTATCTAGCCACGAGCCCTTGTTTGTATACAAAACATACCAGTCAAATATTGTCCCACTGCCGTGCAAAAGCCTCTTCTCATACTCAGAAGGTGATCAATTCTCGTGAATTGATCACCACGCTTGCTCAAGACTGGTTGGCGGTTTCAGATTTATATCAACTATTAGTCCAGTTTTCCTTACGATGTTTTTTCTTCGCCAATGTCAATAATGTCCAAGATAATTCATTCAGAAAATTTATATGAACTAGCTTCTGCCCGCGACTTCGTCCGCGTGAAATTTCACCCTCCCCGCATTCACCCTCTTAGTGGATACCTACTCTTCTCAAAGAACACATCCTCCAAATTCCAAACTCACTACTGGGACACAAGCCTGCTCTCGGTGAGAGGGAGTGGGCCGTAATACACCACGAGGGCCCAGTGCGGGTTGGTAGATGTCACATGTCTTTGAATTTTTGTTTCTTGGATATTTTTGTTGCTTACTAAACAAATACCTAATAGGTATCGATTCCTACATCAATTAATTAACTGACTTCACAAAAAGCGGAGACTATATAAATTGTCATACCCAAAATCAAATCGTCAATCAAAACACATTTTTCAAGTATTTCCTTAAAAAATCGTGACGTCTAAAGTGGCATGGAATACTGTACGTCAAAACACCAGTAATTGTACTACGGAACCGCCGAGTTAATATTTAATGGAGTCCCCTATAGCACAGTTCAAGTATAATTAGGGTTGTCACTTTTGCTATGATTTTTTTAAAGTACTGTAAGAATTTAATTGAAAAAAAAAACGAATAGAAAGAAATAAAGAAAAATGCGTTTATTAGCATTTCAGCAAATAAATAGAATAGAAAAAAAGTAAATACAAAAGAAAACAGAAACAGTTAAAAAAAAGGAAGGAAGGTTAGTTGGAATAGTTTTGTGAATTGGAGAGAATATTCATTTTGATCTGATTGTGAGAGTTAAAAAAAAACCGTTTTTTTTTTTCTTATAAATGCTGTATTCAATTTATTAATACGATAAAATACATACGTTCTTTTTTGGAAACGTCCCTTTTTTTCGACATTTTTTTTTTACTAAAAGCACAATAATTTTTGGAATACACTTACTATTAGTCACTGTTTTTCTTTACATTTTTCACTGTATTTTTCCTTCCCAGATCAACACGGAAATGTCTCTTTTTCACATCTAAACCACTACTTTGGTAAGAGAAAAAATCACTATCCATTAACATTATGATGTCCAGCTGGTGGACAAACGCTTCCTACGGCCCTTACCAGACCAAATTGCAAACAAATTACCTAGTGCTATCAATTTCAGTCGAACACACAGATCGATCAAAGGTCACGCTTGCCGCGGTCGATTCATAATGGCTGACCATTTGCATATCGATATTGCACCTTGTCTTGGAAACCACGTTAAGCCAATGGTCCGGGCTGTCATTCTTAGAACTTTGACAGTCGTTACGGTTGGTCAGAAGCTAAAAATTCTGACAACCAGTCTTACCAAGGGGTAACGTGTTACCCAGTAACTGGATTGTGAAGGTCAGATCTATAGGCAGTCGCTCCAAGTAAAATAATGGTAGTCAGCTGCATTCGATTAGGCTGGAAGCCGACCCTACATAGTTGGGAAAAGGCTAGGCAGGTAGATAAACCAATTATTAACAAGTCAAATCACAATGAAAAATTCTCAGAACTCTTTCGCACAACCCTAGTTCATTACCTACTATTTTTTTCCGAACGCCACCTAGCGGACTCGCATGAAACTTTTATGTGTCGCATTGGCCCCGACCAATTGTAGAGTATAGTTTGAATTTAGAATCATTCGCGTATCAGAACTTTCTTTTCTTCTGTAATTGGCGTTGAATTTTAAAACGTTCTTGCAAATGACTAGGGCCAGAGAATACATAAAAAATGGCGTCGTTTTATGCAAATTGTTACCTATTTCTAGAAATATAGTTTTTTTTTCTTTTATTAGAGACGGGCTGTAAAATGCAAAGGATTATTTAACTATTATTTCATTACCGCTAAGTAGACCAGTACCTACTTGTACATAACAAGTTTTTTTTTTATCGAAGTCATGAAAGTTCGTTCAGTAGTTCAGTGAAAACTCCATTGCGTCCTGTTCCTTTACAATCCGAAGGCTTTTGTCGAATATCAAAATGAAAAGCATTGCTATTGCAAAGTATCGTTTGGTCATTAGGAACTTCTCAGTAGCAGCCTTTTTTTATTTTATTTTTTATGAATGGGAAATCATCAAATGATCCCGCTCTGGGTGGAGCGGAAGGGAGTGTCAGACTCTTACTGACTAAAACCCATCCGTGTTCCTTCCTTAGCCCTTTATGTTCCGGGGTAGCGGTAACCCTTTCGGACAATCCCGCATCCCCGGCATGCTTCGGCCCTGGCAGGCCCCTTCCTTCATGCTGACATCTCTTTGAGGCGCGCGTGGAACACGTACGCGCCGTCCGGCAGGAGTCTGGATTTGTACCCGGTTAATGGCAACAGGCTCGCCCCCTTTTTTTTGGGACTTAAACATCACTGGCGAAATGAGGGGGTCACTGTATGTCCACCGCTGTCTAAGCCTTCAGAGAAACATGGCGTTATACAGGGTGAAATTTTAATCACCGTTTTCCTCTTAAGGGGTCATTGTAGTCATCATTATGAACAACTTTTACTATGGGACAAAACATGAAATCGCGAAAAAAAAATCAGCTGTTCCCTACACCTACTTGACGAGTTATGCGAACATAAGATAGATAGATAAACCATTTATTTCGCGCACACAAAAGATAGCACAACACACAAAAGTACAACATTAGATGATAACCAATTACCCACATGGACATAATATAAAAACAAGGTGCCGATACAAAAACAAAAAAAAAAAGGAAAAACATACATATCTACATACAAGTGACACTATGGGTCTATGACGAATACTTAAAATAAAATTAACAACATAAATGTAGGGAACAGCTGATTTTTTTTTCACAATTTCGGGTCTGGTCCCATAGTAAAAATTGTTCATAATGATGATTACAATGACCCCTTAAGAGGAAAACGGTGATTAAAATTTCACCTTGTATAGTTATGTGTTAAAGTTAATGGACTTTCAAAAAGGCGACAAGTTCATTTGTGAACTCCAACCTATGACCTAACTAGCTTTAGCTAACAATTTTATAAGACTAAGCTATTTTGCTCACTCAGCTAATTATTTCAATAAATTTGCTTGCGTGCGTATAATAATAATATTTAGCTAAACAACTAATTAAACGCTTATAATTGACGCTTTCGACATTCACGCTAAGAATAAACAGTTTCAAAATATTCTGTAACCCTTTCTAAACGACCCTGAAATTGCTGAAATAAAACCGGTAGGGTTATAGGTACCCTAAAGGAGGGGTTCGTGGCTAATAATAACAGCCGCATGGGTCTATCAAATGTTAGTACCGCAGTCTGCCCTTTAAAACAGATTTTGTTTGTCTTTATTTTATACAAGCCCGACAAACTTTTAAGAGGTGCTTTAGACCATCGAACTGAAAAACTTTCACTATGGGACCAACTCTAAAATCACGAAAAAAAAATCTGCTGTTTCATACATTTTGGTCAAGTAGAGGTATTGAACTTTTGTATGAAACAGCTGATTTTTTTTTCGTGATTTCTTAGTTGGTCCCATAGTGAAAGTTGTTCAGTTCGATGGTCTAAATCACCTCTTAAAGTTTGTCGGGCTAATTTTTTAATACTTTGTATAAAATAAAGACAAACAAAATCCATCACATCACACTAATATTATAAAGGCGAAAGTTTGTGAGGGGGTGTGTATGTATGTGTGAGGGTATGTTTATATGTTTGTTACTTCTTCACAAACAAATGGCTGGACCAATTTTGATAAAATTTTGCATGGAGGTAGCTGACACCCTGGATTAACATATAGGCTACTTTTTATCCAGATATTCCCATGGAATCGACATTTACGCGGGTGAAACCGCGGGTCGCTAGTTTATAATAAAGTACCCAATTTTAGTACCAAAATATTATCATATATTAAGTTTATACCACATAAATATACAATAATGTTAATATAATCCCAGTTTATAGCTACCGCACTTTGCTAAAGCCGTCGGTTAAGTATTTAAATCAGGGTTTAAGTATTCGTTTTGCAGTATAACTTTTGTAGTAAAAGGCTAGGATTTCATATTTGAATAGAGAGAAAACGTCAAGTTTAATGAAAGATGTTATAGGTTAAGGCTACATAAGGTAGAGAGTTACTGTTATTTCATAAAATCACGCCTTTTTACCCGACTACGGAGAAGCAAAAAGGAGGGTTATGATTGTATGTATGTATGTTCATCTGTTCCCTAAGCTGCTTGTCATAATAAGACACATGAGGTATCGTTGGAAGCGTCTTGATCGTCCGCTGATTATAGGTTATGTGACGTCACAATAAGTTGAATATGGCGCCCTCTAGTGGACATAAAGTCATGACCTAAAATATATTTTTTTTTAATCATGCCGTGTTGGGTATCAAATGAAAGGGCTTAATTAGCACATTTCAAAAATATACATATTAATGAAATAAGCCCCAAAACAATTAAATAAAAAATAAGTTTAAAAACTAAAACCCGACTACTGAAAAGGATGAAACAAGTTGCTTCCCGTGGTCGCATGCCGCTGTACTAACATACAAAGCTATGGTAGCATACGACCACGGGAAGGTACCTGTTTCATCCTTTTTTCCATGTGTGTAGGCAGAAACGACAGAACGCCACCTGCTAGGATTGTTACGTACTACTTTTGCTTCGTTTTTTTAGGGTTCCGTACCAAAATGGTAAAAAGAAACCCTTATGGTGTTTCATACATCGGCGCGATAATCGCGTAATACACTAACAGTAGCAATGGCTTCCATTTTGACAGTTCAACAATGTTCATTGCGTTGTTTACGTTGTTGAGCAGACTAATTTTTCGAACATATGAAGCAATGGATTAGCAATATCCTTCAAAATGATACAGATTGTGATTGACAGTGTATTTTGCAGTTAGGGCGATGGTCATACACGCACGCCAGTTGCTTACAACGCACCCACGGATATCGATACGCACCTGACCGTTTTCTGAAGAACATCACCAATCCCAAAGCGGCTCAAGCCATGGTCCGGGGCGAGAGGGAGTAGGAGGCAGTCACCTCCTTCTGCGAAGCAGTCATGCTATCGAAGGAGGTGGCGGGATTGCTGAGGGAGAGAGCCTCACGTCCCAGCCGCCGCGGGAGACGCTCCGGGCGTCGGGAGCCGCGTGACGACTCCTGGCCACCGTAGGCGCGGGCCTGCGGACGGAGAGTAGTGGGTAGCTCACCGTCCGATCAGGACCAGGCCCGTGCTGGACGGCGCGTACGTGTTTCACGCGCGCCTCAAAGAGATGTCAGCAAAAAGGAAGGGGCCTGCCAGGGCCGAAGCCTGCCGGGGTGCGGGATTGTCCGAAAGGGTAACCGCTACCCCGAACATAAAGGGCTAAGGAAGGAACACGGATGGGTTTTAGTCAGTAAGAGTCTGACACTCCCTTCCGCTCCACCCAGAGTGGGAGGGGTCATTTGATGATTTCCCATCCATAAAAAAAGCATACTTAGTTAGAAAAAGGCTAGACAGAATAGATGATGATGATGATCTAACACGATAATAAACTCCTATTTTACCAACAAACTGCCTCTAAACATTATAGTGTATCAAGTCTAACTTTATCATCTACCTCTATATGGGATTTGTTTGTGTGATAGGGCTAACCTTTACTTACCTATATAAGTAAGTTCCAACTGCCAATGGTATATCACGATACACATACACTCTATAAAAGAAAATTAACCTATAAGATATCTAGCATGCTTTAAAAATGCTTGTAGAAAAGGTTAAAATGTAACAAACCGGCCAAGTCCGAGTCGGAGTCGCACACGAAGGGTTCCGTACTACCGTACAATATTTAACACTACATAATATAAAAAAATCACGATTGCTGTATGGGAGCCCCCCTTAATTTATTTTATTTTAATTTCATTATTTTTAAAGTGAATATACAACTAAGTAGCTATTCTGTAAACATTTCCAACGTCTACCTGTTGCCGTTATTAATATCGAGCAAAAAACGGCGAAAAAATCACGTCTGTTGTATGGGAGCCCGCCTTAAATATTTATTTTATTTTGTTTTTAGTATTTGTTGTTATAGCGGCAACAGAAATACATAATTTGTGAAAACTTCAACTGTCTAGCTATCGCGGTTCTTGAGATACAGCCTGGTGACAGACAGACGGACAGACAGCGAAGTCTTAGTAATAGGGTTCCGTTTTCACCCTTTGGGTACGGAACCCTAAAAAATGAGGTAAGGTTTACTAGAAGAGCGATGTCCACCAGAGTGCCGCAATGACGACTGTCATGAAGATGATGGAAACAGAGGGGTAATTGCGTAACACACTATCAAAAGCAAAAGCTTTCATTTTGACAGTTCCACAACATTCATTGCGTCATTTACGTTGTTGAGTAGACAAATTTTTCGAACATATGAAGCAATGGATTAGCAATATCCTTCGGGTTTGACTAAACGCTCTATAGGAATACAAACCAACATACTTTCATAAATAAGGATTCAGTGACGTCATATGCCAGTAAATTGCGGACGCTATGTAGCGGCAATTGCTCTTCAAGGAAACCGAAGAGCTTAAGTAATTAAATCATATTCAAAACATATTCATATTCAAAACTTTCCTCTAAAAAAAATATCTTCCAAATAGCATGTAAGTTCCTTCTGTGATTTAGACAATGCATATGTACAGACGCCAGCACATCTAGCTACTACAATCTGTCAAATTTCTTTAATAGATTTTCAACTTTATCGCTAAATCATAAAGTTTGAAGTTAATTGGGAAAATTTGACAGTTTCGGGTAGCTTGATGTGCTGGCGTCTATGCATTATCAGCCAGTTACGGAAATGTTTTATATGCAACTGAATATCATTATTTAAAGGTTAAACAAAACATTCAATATCAGAAATACGGAAATTGCAAATTAAACGAAACAGTCGAATCTAATTTACATGTCTATAATCAGATATATGATATCGTTAAAAAATCGTCATTAAAAAGGCACAGAAAAAAAAAATAAGTATCAGTTTCGCTTTCGAGAATGCCATCCGTGAAAAACACAGCACGCGAACCACAGACAACGCAAAAAAAAACGTGATAACTTTTTTAGGCGTCAAATTTCGTGCAAAGGAAACTATGATTAAATTGATGCGTTCCGACATGCGTCTTCCTTGCTAGTTTTAATACCATATAAGGATGGCACTTTATGTATTAACAGTAATTTAAATTAACTGTACATAAATAACAACGTATACCTAATTAATAAAAAAAAATAAAGTTAAAATATTCTTTTGTCTTGGCTTTATAGTTATGTCCATAAGACTCAAACTTTATTGTTTATCCGTAACAAACGATGTGAAGCCCTAACTATCAAACACGATTTTGTGATGCCTACATCACTTTTTACACGAACCCTAAAAACATGACTTTCATTAAAGACAGTTTTCTCCACCCGACGCGATCGTTTGACAACCCTGCACAAGGTCGATTTTCACATACATAAATTCGTTTCCCAAATGCACTAGGAGATTTCTAAACCCTTCCTCGACTCAAGGTTTTGGTTAGGTTTTTAGTTTGGCCTCGAAACGCCGGAAATACCTGTTGGCTACCTGCTAAAAAATATAGATTTGTGTCTGTGCTAATCAGCTTAGGCGATCTATGATACATTGTAGACTATATCCTGAGGCCTACCGTCCACGATGTCTGCAGCAAAATGTATCGAGTAATGTAACACGAATTCTGCGTGTGGACGGCACATACGAGTATTACATGCAGTGGCGTGCAATGCATATAGGCATATAAGCAGTGCCTACCTCGATATATCAACATAAGCCTGTCAATTACATTTTAGTGTGTGCCCCACAATTAAGAAATTCACTAAATTATTATCATACCTAACAAAAAACAAAATCTTCATACAAACACGCGCGGCATTAGGCAGTCGCCGGACGGCCTACTCGGCTCCCGTACTATTCGCACATTGTCATTGGTCTTTACTCGTTCAAGTGAATACGACAAAATTAAAAATACGTACGTCTCACGCGTAATACCATGACGTTCGACCTTCGCAATTTATCACCCTTAAGTAGGCATGCCTACTCAAATAACCACACTTTTGACCTCACTTTTTTTCTGATTAGTGACCGCGTTTGCCTAGACTAGACCCGGCCTAGTGCCTACCTATTCTGAAAACCAATGCACGCCACTGATTACACGTAACGCTCGGGCTGGCGCTCGCGCTGATCCATCGGCTGTCAGTTCTTAGCACAAACACAAACGCTCTCGCTGTGGCAACTATCTGGACCAACTCGAACATATACGGGATTCGCCTTGAGTTTATATGCGGTCCACACTATTATCCCTACATTACATTACACACGTGTGGACCTAGCTTTAGGCCCATCGTTCACGATGCAACTTAAAAGTTACCAGTTACCAATTGGTAGCCAGAATGCCACAGCTCTAGTAAGTACTTCAATCGCGGCCCGTACACGACGCAACCAATCATAAACTAGTTAATAACGCGTTAGCAAGTCGCGTCGTGGTCTATGGTCCTGGTACTTGTCCCCACCGCCGGCGATTAGCGAGAAGCGAGACCTTAGAGCTACAAACTAAAAACTAGTTGTTTGTTTGACAAAGTTCTCGCCGTTGGAGTAAAAACTAAACAGTCAGCGATCAACTATTTAAAATTATCACCATCAATATCATTTCAGCCGAAAGACGTCCTCAGTTGAATTTAAGATGTTGTAATAAGTACGTAAAACATGTATCTTATTACAGAAAAACTTATTTTAATCTATTCAAATAATATTTTAACCAGTATACTGTAATCAATCTCTATGTAAAACTAACCTGCAATTAAAAATTACTCTAACAACAAACACAGAAACGTATAATTAACAAATTGTGACAAATTATACTGTAGTACGCAATAAATTTTCATCTCGACCCTATGGTCTATGACTCTATGGCCAGTTATAATAGACCCTTTGACACAGAACCATAGAGTAAGTTATGTTCATTATATCACAGAACTAGATACCATTAAATCACGTTTGCATTTACAGAAGGAATATACCGAGGTGTACAGTACCCACAATTAGGCTTATGTCTCATTGAGACACCATGGTGGTGCAACCGTGGTTGCCCTGCCAGCAAAATATATACCCAAGCTTTATGGTGGGTATTTCACCAGGCGTCCAATCGGATGCACAACCAACCATACATTTTTTGGCAGTGTGACCATAGTTTGATGTCCTATTGAGATAGTGTTCTTAGACAGCGGATTGTCCGAAAGGGTTACCGCAACCCCGGAACATAAAGGGCTAAGGAAGGAACACGGATGGGTTTTAGTCAGTAAGAGTCTGACACTCCCTTCCGCTCTACCCTGAGCGGGGGTCATTTGATGATTTCCCATCAATAAAAAAAAAAAAAGCCAGCTATGTTTCATCATCAGCCTACATCCGCAGCTGGACATAGGCTTCTCCAATCGCACGTCATTCAGCTCGATTCTCGGCAACTCTCATCCAGCTGCTACCAGCCACCCTGCGGAGATCGTCGCTCCACCTTGCCTGAGGGCATCCTAACGTTTGCCGATTCGCGGTCTCCACTTAAGAACACGTCTACCCCAACGGTCATCGGTTCTACGGCTAATATGGCCGGCCTATTGCCAGTTCAGCTTGCTGATTCTGTGGGCTATGTTTAAGAACTATGTAATAGGCGCGAGAGTATTGGCATTATGAGGCTCCGGGCTGATACCGAAAAATTCCTGATGAAATAACCCAATAACACTTTGGCCGACCCTGGAATCGAATCCAGGACCCCAGGCTCAGTAGGAAACCTAGACTCGTCTCTTTATTACTCTCCCTCCTCATTCAATTATATTACACAGAAATTGTTCCGACTAACTATGAATATCTCTGCTTAGGACATACCACAAATTCAAGCTTGCAGCTCAAAACAAAATGGCCACATACCACACTGAGTTCACACATTCAATATTCAACTCTATCATTTAGACGCAAGGTCTGATTTCCTTTGTTAGTGTGGATAGCTATAAATCTTGCCGAGTTTAACAAGGGTGATCAAACTGATCATATTAAATAGACTGCTTGTTTGATGATACTAATTTTATAATTAATGAAAGACACTAGTGGTATAGTGGTTAGAGGCACGGTTTTCTGTCGTGTGGTATTTGGATTCGATTCTTAGGTTTGAGAAACGGAAACTAGTACTTGAATGAATGAAAATGGTTTTTGGTGTGAGGTTTTTTTACAGTTTTAGGTTGAAGGGTGACTAGTTTTTTCTGCCGTTGGTCGCAGCTGTGATTCATATTTCTTTGATAGTTGTTACGGGTAGTCAGCCCGTAAGTCTGACAACCGGCCTTACCAATGGGTATCGTATTACCAAGTAACTGTGTTATGGAGGTGAGATAGCCAGTCGCTCCACGTATAATACTGGTATTCAGCTGCATCTGGTTAGACTGGAACAAAATCAGCCTATAATGTTCCCACTGCTGGGACACAGGCCTCCTCTCTTCGAGAGGGAGTGGGCTGTAATCCGCCACACGGGCCCAGTGCGGGTTGATAGATGTCACATGTCTTCGAATTTTTGGTTCTAGGACATGCTAGTTTTCTGGCGTTGTTAGACTGCAAGCCGACCGTAATATAGTTGGAAAAAGACTAGGCAGCTAATTGATTGATGAGTCATTTATTTTGATTTCATTTTCGTTGATAAATTCCGTGTCCATTTAATTTGATTTGTATGTACACATCATCACTATTTATATACACACAAACTAAAATATATATATACTAGGTATATACAAATGTAAAAAAAAGACAGAAGCTCATTGGGCATCAAAAAATTCGTCCGCATCGCTGTCAATGGGATAAAATAAGTGCCCAAAAGGCTGGCAGCATTACCACGTTGGATGGCAATGCTTATTCTTTGGGTTAAAAATAGGCCAGCCCTCTGGTCACGCGATTTGTATTGATTTTATTTAATTTTAGCTGATTTTATTTGATTTTATTTTATGTTGTATTTGATTTTATACGTGTCAGGGTGTTATTTACTTGAAATAAATGAATTATTATTATTTTCTTCAGTTAACTTAAGCCGTATAATAAATTGCCTAAGGGCTAATTTTTCAATCGAAAGATAATTTTTATTCGTGGAATAAAATTGACGTCTTACAGTTATTATATATGGAAGAACTGTCAAAAATTCAACTTTATTCCTCCAATAAAATAAAAGATTAACTGGCGTTGGAAAAAACAGCCCTAAATAATACAGAACACCTGGAAACTGCACTTAGACACAAATTGCAAAATACGGTAGCGAAGTAGTTGATGTAATTAGTTCTTTAAAATGCTAACGAAGGTGTTAAGTTTGGTCTTATCTAGCTAGACAACTAATAAAGTGTTAATTATAAGTGAAAGGCTAGATGTTTAGTCTTATTAATGGGTTTCATATTATAATTGTCGTATTAAAGCTAAAAAATAAGGTACACTTGTCGCGGACGGTTTCTGGATTGGTGACCATACTGACCATTCATTACATAATGGAGACCTCTCCGTGCCTTGAAAAGCACGTTAACCCGTTGGTCCTGGCTGTCATACGAAGATCTTTGACATCCGTTACGGGTGATCAAAAGTCTGATAACCAGTCTTAATAAGAGTCAAAACAAATGATGGCTACCAGCACTTGAAAAACACTTTTTAAAACAGTCACATGACTCTCTTACTATAAGACCACTTGAAAGTTTCTTCTGAAGAATGGCTTATAAGCATAATCCACCTATAACGTTCCCACTGCTGGGACACAGGCCTCCTCTCTGTGCGAGAGTGAGCCCATAATCCACTACGCGGGCCTAGTGCGGGTTGGTGAATTATTTATTTTTATATTCCACCTATACCCATACCATTTTTATATTTTCAAACTCAAATGGGTCCCGCCTGCTTCCAACTTTTATTTAATTTAAAAAATGGGCTTATTTTTAGCTTTTCAGTTGTTTTTAACTTAAGTTTTTTACCGCAGTTGGGTTTTTTAGTTTTTTAAATAACTTTTTTTTTTTAAAAACGAGTTGCATAATGAAAAGTACAACATTATAACATTCGTTTGGATGATATTATGGTTAAGTACTATGACACTGGTTGTTTTAATTTTGGCAATAAGGTAACTGTTTCAGAAACTTTTATAGAGGATTTATAGCATGGGTGTAGATAAAAGTCTTTATGTAACTTAAAGGACTGCGCATGACTTTGCCGTTTTATATCGAGTTCTTGACTCAAAGGTTACACGATTACGACACGTTCTGTCACCTTCACACTTGTCACGCGAGTGATTATGTCACTCGTTTTTAATACAACGTGAAAGTAGAAGAGTTTATGTCTTTACTGATAACGGTTGTTTCGATATACAGGATGGCCAAAAAATCGTGGATCAAACGAAATAGGGAGATAAAGGAAGTGATTGCCCGACCAGGGAATCGAATCTCACGTTCAGCAGGTCGCGCTACATTCTTACTTCCATATACTTAAGGTATAGTTTACCTTGGCTTTGACCACAAGAATGCCCATTATCATAATATAGTACTAAATCATTAAACAAACCTAAATTATATAATTACCCGCTCAAGTAATTGTAACATTTTGGTAACAATTCGTTTTGACAAAACAATTTGTAGTCATTGTTTTAAATTAATCGTCGTCATAAATTAAATGGTGCTTGTCTGTGTTTCAAAGATAGTAATCTGATTAAATAGTGTTTTTTTTGTCTGTTAAATGTTTAATTAATGAGGTAAATAGTTTAATGTATGCAGAAATTATATCTTTTAAAAGTTAGAACATAATAATTCGTCCAGGTTTTTTAAAAATCAGTACGTAGTATCAATATCATAAAATATGTGTACTAAATAAGACTGCTCAGGGGAAACTTTTATCCGGATCAAATCAATCTGCCCAGCCTTTTCCCAACTATGTTAGGGTCGGCGTCCAGTCTAACTGGATGCAGCTGAATACCAGTATTTCACATGGAGCGACTGCCTATCTGACCTCTACAACCCAGTTACTGGGTAACACGATACACCTTGGTATGTAGACTGCAATGGGGGAAATATTTTAGTACTAAGATATCTTAAAAATTGAATTCAATGCTTATAAGAAAGAAAGTAATTTTTTTTATAATATTGAATTTTATTTCGGCCCAAAGTTATCTAAACCCCAAAACACACTCACATTTAAAAACTTCAAAAAATATTCGAAATATAAAGTTCAAAAAAAGAAGAAAAAAAAAGGGTACAGTCATGTTAAAAAGCGCTTAACATAACGTTCGCTCGGTCACACCCACTGAAACGCTACGAAACGTGCTCTATTTCGTTCATTAATTATATTTTATGAACTGTTACTATGCTCGCGCGGCTCGTTTTTACGACAAAATTAATTTATGAGATAATTGTGCTAATCAGTCACATGAGTAACGTTTAATGTCGATTTAGTGGCAATTTATTGATTTATTGCCGAGTTATTATTTGAAAAACAAACAAATTATCGCGTTTATAGCAGTGATTCTGCAACTATGTTCACATAAATGCTATAGAATTTATAATTCTATTACAAGAATACATATTAAACTACGTGGTTGAACTTTTTAAATCGTACCAAAGTGTTTTCTCACAATTTAAAAAGAAAAACCATTTAAAATAACCCTAAATAATTTTAAAAAAGTGTGTAAAGTATATTTATTTTAAAAAGTTACGCAGGCACACCCGCAGAGCGTTGGCTGAGTTAATGCTCTATTTTAGATTCATAATTATTGCATTTAATATGTTCGCAAAGCATTTTATTGCTTTATTATGACATTTAATGATTATTATTATGATGAATTTACACATAGTTCAGGATTTTATGGAGAAATTAATTTGAGTCGTGAAAATATTAAATTCTAATTTATAGGTATTGTATTGCTGTTGCCCATATTTTCACTAAAACTTTCCTTTATTTTCCCAGCAACATTTACAATTCCATTCAGGTTTTTATTTTCATTATAATTTCCGAAAAAAATAAGACTAATATTTTATTGTAAACATTAGTGACTTTTAGGCAACATACCCCGTCAAAATCAAAGGGTGTGTCCCCAAAAGTATCTCAACCCATCCCCTGGGGTATCAACCGTGATGTTACCCCGGAACCTTTCTATCAACCAACTGCTAATCGCCGCAAGACATTATAAGCATAATTACAGACTGACTAGCTTTTAATTATTGCCTTAAACATCATTTTTATCAAGTTTTTCTAAAGAATTCTTCACTTTTAGCCTTAAGCGCAGCACGTGAGGTACACTCGCGTGCTGAAGCGGTTTGGGGTTATTTATTTTATTACTAGCTTTTGCCCGCGGGTTCGCCCGCGTGGAGGACGGAAAAGTATATTATGTCATAGCCGAGGCAATGGTCTACCTGTGTGCTAAGTTTAATCCAAATTCGTTCAGCTGTTTTTAAGTTATTGAGTACCTGGCAAACATCCAAACTTTCACATTTATTCTATTCGTGTCTACTCAGTTGTGAGATTTTTTCTTGTATTTGAGAGTAACTACAAAATCAAGTAGATTTTTTAAGTAGTAATCATAATCACAAACGAACGTGGTAAAAAATATCGTACATTTTGTGGTTAACTAAAACATGTTTTATTAAAAACAATATCGTTCACAAATAAGCTTGAGTAGTAATTATAAAAATAACGAGTTCTTACTGAAGTATTACAAGCATTAAGTACCTGCTAATTAACCAGTTAAATAATAATAAAAACTTGTATGTTCACACTTCTATAAAATATGGATTTCGCTATACAACTTGCTAGTTGTAAGAAATATTTTAAAGTGTTAAAACGGATTTGCGAACAATAAGTAAATGGTTATTAAAGAGGAAAAAGAAATATTGTTACTTGAATAGATCCTCTTAGAAATTCAGACAGTATTTTTCGTATAATACTGATGATGTCACTTGTAGTACTTTTGTCTTGGGGCCGTCTCCACGAGCGAGAGAATCGCGGCGATATTATCGTCGTGCCACGTATTTCTATACACTCTCTTAGAACGTGTCTCCACACGGCGATATCATTGCGGCGAAAATTTGATGGCACGGCGAGACTATCGCCGCGATTCTCTCTCGTGGAGACGACCACTTACGAAGCGACGCGCGCTTTATTTGTGATAACCAAGTATACAAACACGCTTTGAATGTGTGTATGAGGACGGGTAGCGTCAGCACACTCGTGATATAAACTTGAACATCCCAATCTGGGCAAATTATTTATTTTTTTTTGCAATCAGAGTAAGCTCAAACTTTACAGGATAATATGGCAAATAAAAATCAACAATATTTATGTTTATCGACTCTAAATTAATAATTTATGAACAGCGAACACTTTGGTCGGTAACAGTTCCCGAAACTGTGTAGATCTAAATGAGATTACTTAGGATAGAGAACCTTGGGCTAAACGTTAGACACACCCCTTACTATAACATTGGAACAAGAATAAACAAAAAAAAAAAAACATTTTGGGTTCTAGGTTCAATCTTTGGTGGTTTAAAAAAATGTTTTGAGCATCCAAACGGTTGGTCGACTCTTCATGTGGCCAGAGGGCTGGCCTATTTTTTGGCCAAAGAATCAGCATTGCCATACAACGTGGCGAAAAAGTTTGGCACTTTTCCTGTTGAAAGCGATGCGGACGAATTTTTTGATGCCCTATGATTTTTTCCCTCCCTTTTAAAGTTTTAATTACATTTTTTTTTCTGTATCTTTATTTATCTGACTCCTACTAACTGTAAAGTAATAAAACCATATTTTTTGTTTCTCACTTTCCCAAGATTGATATCTTAAAAAGAATCACAAAAAAACTATAAAAAGTAAAAAATACAACACTAAAAATATGTTTATCGAAAAACTTGTTTAATAATTTTATTTAATAAGTTAATAGACTATGATGAAAGTAATTAAAAGTTAATAATTTGATTCCCATAAGACTATTCTTTAATAAAAAGCGCGGTAACGTACCTACCAACGGAAAAGAAGAGTGAAGTTTGTTTTTTTCCTTTTTTTACTCAAAAAGGTACGGCGCGATTTTTTTTTATTGTCTTAGGCGGGACAGACGAGTGTCTCACAACCATAACTGTCTTTTCTAAATATGAAGAAAAAAACCGGTACTTTTGTAAAACTACATACTAGCCCCCTTATTCATAAAACTTATCAAACCTATTTTAGTTAAAATGGGGTTAGTCTCTTTCTTACACACAGAAATGACAACGTGACAGATAAAGACAAACGTTCTATAAACCTATTTTAGCTAAAATAGAGATAAAATATGATTATGAATAAGGGGGTTAATATTTATCTGTTGTTAGATATAAGTAGGTATGCATAACTAACTCAGTTGATGTAAATTGTGTAAATTTTTCTTTCTTTTACCGAAATACAGAAAAATCTGTCAAACCTGACTTACAATTGTTTTTTTTTCTCAATAATATATACTAAGGATGATTTTGATTTGACTGTATGTCGTTAAAGATTGCAATAAGCATTTTTTTATTATTATTATTTCCGTAAGTCTAGTGCTACTAATTGTTCATTTTGCTTAGTACCTACTCAAAAAGAAATAATTAAAATTCACAATAATTTTCCTCATTAAAAGTACACTTCACCACAAAATTAACAAAACGTTTGAACCGCTATCACCCGCTCGTCTGTCCATACATTTTTTTTTTTGAATTTTTTCTTTTTTCTTTCGTATCTGGCAAAGGGTTTTATTGTTTTTTAGCTGGTACATTTAACGTTCAGTTTTTCGGTAGGCGGGCTAGGGGCGGGGTACAGTCAGTATGGTCTGTGTGTGGCTCTGTTTTAAATTTGAATATTATGTAGAAATATTTTGTGGGTGACATACGGTTTTTTTTTTAATTCTTGTCAAGAAAGACAGTAGATTGGTATTTTATGAATACTTTCATAACAGCAAATAACAATATCTGGCAAAAAATCAGTTATTACTTATAAAATAATTCTTATGGAAGTAGACAGCGTATTTCTTTTTAAATTTCATTAAAATAAAAACTCGTTTTATAAAATTTGCCATAGAGTGGGGGGTTAGATAAAATTGGCGGCAGGCACCCGTGCCCACAGTTAACTAAACCAGTATGAGATAAAAAAACACGAAAAAAAATGTTAAACAACGTTTTTCACATCACTACTTATCGACACGACATCAGCACATCACTACTGCTTGAGGGTGTGTCGCGGCCCGGGGCATCGCATTGTTTCGTCTGTATGTATGACGGACGCCGACTTACATACATACATACAGTTTGTATGGAACCATGGGAAGCGCTTGTTGTGAGTTTTTTGATGAATGTAATGTGAAATTGTGGACTGTTCATAAATCGTTTAATTTATAAGTTGCTAGCTTTTACCCGCGACTTCTGTTGCGTTATTACAAACATAACAAACTTCCCTTGACCTCCTCTGGAAAGTGTCCATGGAGTTCCTTGCCCGTATTTCTCCATACGTACCTAAAGTCTGTTCAAATTCTTGTTTCCAATTGATGTTATTTCCGCTTAAACGAATATCAACTTTATATCCGAAGGTACTTGTTGATTTCAGAATGACTAGTATAATTGAAAAAGTCATAAAAATGTTTGTAGTGTAGCGCAAACTGAACTTTAGGTATGTGTTAGCGTTAAACTTATTTTTCCGAAAACACATATTTGTTTACATTTTTGGAAACTATTTCTCAAACGCAGGGTAGGTACTACCTATGTTTTGAAATAGGCAACTTTCATTGTGACAGTTCAACAACATTCATTGCGTTATTAACAGAAAATCACAACACCCGTCTGGTCGGAGGACCCTCCCTTTTCTATGGAGGATGAGTGAACTTTACACCCTGTTCCTCATACCTATAGACTCATATTTCTGACGGACCGACTCCTTGACAATTTAAAAGTGCCTGTAAATGTTTTAATTGAAATAAATGCTCTGAGGATTTTTACCAATTGTTAGTGCATCTTGGGTTGTACTGAGCATTATTCCCATATCGTGTTGATGGAGGAGACCGACGATGCTTTAGAAGCATTTCCAGGCAACGTTGCCAAATTATCTTCAGTAGGTATTTTCAACGCTGAATTTTCTTACTATTTTTAAGAATAACGATACATTATATAACAGGAACAGCATTTCGTAACACACTATCAATCTCAATCTGAATCTTTTTGAAGGATATTGCTAATCCATTGCGTCGTATGTTCGAAAAATGTGTCTTGCTAACAACGTAAATAACTCAATGAATGTCGTTGAACTGTCAAAATTAAAGCCATAGCTACTGATAGTGTGTAACGTAATTACCCCGCTGGTTATTCTCTCCAAAAATGAAGAAATAGATCTTCAGAATATCCCTTTTCATTTCATACGTATTTAACTAGTGCATACAAGGTGGAAGTATTAATATCACGCTGTTGATTTACGAGGCTCGGCTGCGCAAACAGTTTTGCATATCTATCTGCGATCGCGACACTGGCCAGCAAGCCTTTGAATTCGTAACTGAATTCTGAATTTGAAAGATTTGTGTTCGTTATTTAAACTGTACTTATTTTATTTTTTTGTAAATGGAATGGAACTAGGTTTGAATTTGTTTTTCTTATTTGTGACTTGAATTACTTTTATGTGTGATTATTATATAAATTTTATGTTTTAATTTAATATAATGGAATGGACTTTGCCCGAAAATAAATGAATTATTATTATATAACAATGTAAGAGAGTTCTAATGAAGCAGTAACTTTTGCTTGGCTTTCTGTCATTCTCCCGAACTGTATAAAAGTTAAAATATTCATTCATTTTGAAGGATGTGTACCAAAAATTCCATTACGCTAATAATCACAGGCGCATCTAAACAAGAAAAAAAACACGTTCTCGCGTTCGATTTTTAAAAAGCGCACCAAAAGAGCCGCGGACAATTCCAAATTCAAAAATTTTCCACGGCGCGCGTTCGGATACCGAATAAAAAAGTTAAAGTGCGTTCGATATTAATATCTATGCAGTGCTGAGAATCGCGTGGTATCGTTAGTGTTGCGATAGTTACGGTTTGATTCGATTTTATTAGAAAAGTCGGTTTTTTTGTGATATTCGAGAAACACCCCTTTATTTGAACCCCTTTATTTTTAATAAAAGTTGCTTAAAGTTAAGCTTAGGACTGTTTAACCATACATTTTTGACGTTTAAACGTCAATGAACTTAATTATCGCTTATAATTATAAATAAACGCCATAGTTGTGTGTAAAATAGATTTTTAAGGGCTCATTTAGTTCAACATCGCAGAAAAGTCAACCATTTTATTAAACTGTCATTTATTATGTGAATAGAAAAAAAAAATATGTTAACATTGCCCATTAAGATACGAAAATCTTCAATGAAACCCAAAAACGTCCACATACAACGAAATTTTCTTAACAAATCTATCGTCAAAACAAATCGATTAACTACCAACCAACTCGATTCATATTCGCACCACTACTACAGCACGCTAACCAAAAAGCAGGGTGTCGGTCTCGAGGCGATTCGATGTAGCGATATGAACCCAGTAATTACAACTTACTGACTATAGCTATTATCAAGTAGCGGAGTGCCTTTCATATATTTTACAAAATGGATGGCCATGTCTCACAGCCCGTCTTGTGCGTTGAATATTTATATTGTAGATTTATTGCGAAGAAATATGTTGTGATTTATAGGGGGCTGCGAAGCGGTGTTTGAATTCGGAAGGCCATTTTGAATTTTTTGGAGTTCGAATTTTGAATTTTTTTTGTGAGTGAGCCTCTTTTTTGACAGGCAAGATAAAAAAGAGGGTACTTATGTGCTTATAGTTACACGATAGAAGTGAAAACTTACGACTGAAGCCGAATATGTATCTACGCGATTCTGCGTCGCCGACCGTCAGCAGCCGAGTATACCCGACTCAGCGTTGAGTACATGTTATTTGTTTTGTGAATCAGCATCTTATCACAATCTATCTATTTAGTTTACGTTAAGATGAACTAAACTAACTGCCGGTTTATTCTGTAAAAACCTTACCCTGAAAGCGTAGGTGAAGTGAGTTTGAAGTGAGCTGTCATTCTACTTGATGACACTATTGACAGTTCACTTCACACTTACTTCACATAATTTCTTTATATCGATTCTTGCAGAAAAGATCAACTGAGACCGTGTTATTCACGTCTTTTCCCCATGGGGATAAGAAAACATAACAGAACGTCACTTGCTACGATTCTAGACTCTGCTAGACTCTGCTACAAAGATATTTCATAAAAAATATTACCAATTCCATATATACTGGAGACCTCTCAACCTCTAACAAGCGTGAAAATTCATCAGAAACCTGTACCAAACGTACAAAATTAATTAAAACCATTTCGGCGCCATCAGTTCAAAGTCTTGATTGATTTTTATTACATCAATACTTCAAACTGAGCAGGGAATTAAATATGCATGAATTAAGGTCTCACCTGCTTTCTCAAAGGAAAAACTACTGATGGAATAATTTGACGTTCAGATTAGTAGTTTTGAAGATTACTTTTACATACTAGCTTACAAATCTTACCTCTTTATAACATTAAGTATAGATTATGTAATTTAGCTGTGGGTAAGAGAGGTCTATGGCAGAACGAGTGTACCCAGAAGATATTTTATGTTCAATCTTCTGGGTGCACTCGTTCTACCATAGACCTTGTCCATCGCAATCCAAGACTAGAGCGAAATCAAGAGCCCCTGTACAAAAACGTGTTATTTGCCCAATAATAACCTCCCGTTCCTCTTTCCACAGAAAAATGCGGCCTATCAGATGACCCAGGTCTCCGCGTGAACGGAAAAGGCAAGAAGATGAGGAAACCTCGCACGATATACTCCAGTCTTCAGCTCCAGCAGCTAAATAGGAGGTTTCAACGGACGCAGTACCTCGCCCTCCCTGAGAGGGCGGAACTCGCTGCTAGCTTGGGCCTCACACAGACTCAGGTAGGTGGTTTATGGATATCAGAGGGGCAATTCTCATAATTTTAAGAACGTTCAGTCTGATCTCAGTCTACAATCTGTCAAAAATAAATCTGATTTCCTTACATTTTGACAAGTTTTTGACGTTTGTTTGTCGCCGAGATGAGACTGCGACTGGATTTTGAACGTTTTGAATTACGAGAATTGGCCTTCTGTATTTTGAAAGCAGAACGAAAAACAAAAGAAGGTTTTGTGTGTATTTTATTGATAGAGGCGGCCACATAGCGTCCGCAATTTAGCGTCGTCTGTTACGTTATATGAAAGACTAAAAGTAACTCCGTGTGTTTTTTCTAGAGTGCATCTTTTGACACCATAATGGCGCCGATTCCCTTGTTCACAAACTAAACTAAGTTTAAGTTCAGTGCATCTTATTCTTTCTATTTCATTAAGAAAAGGACAGAACATAATATTAGTTTAGTCCTGTCAAATTAGTCAGCGCCTGACATAAATTGACGTATTTTTAGTAGCCAATTTTTTGTAGCCAATTTTTTAATCGCGTCTAAACTTGTCTATGGAGTATCTTGATTTAGAAAGATTCCAATTGTGTTTTTACCGTCGCTGAGAGCCCGAATCATGATTGGGAAATAGCGCAAAGGAACTCTTTAGTTTTTTCTACCAGTGTGACGGTCCTGGCAAGAAAGATTTCGTGCATATAGTGATAAAGTTGTCAATTTTAGCCCTTCTTATGATTCGATTGCCTACTCTGAGTGAAAGTGTTGATTTAGCACGCATAATTGAAGGACTCTTACCCCCTTACTAATAAACGTATTATATCAGATGAATAGTTACACACCGATTTCTCTCTTTCAGTCGTCAGTAATTTGACTTTCGAAAGAAGAAGACAAGGCGTTGTGTAACTGTACAGACACTATACACCGTTTATTAATAAGAGGGTAAACGTTTAATGACTGCACTTAAACTTGAAACCAAAAGAAGATCTAACTGGATTTACGTGTTTTAACAATAATTTGTCTCAATATGGCAGTTTTTATTAATGAAATCAAGGAAAATGACGCTTATTTTCTACCCCGGATGTCTTGTTCCACTTCTCTCTAATAAAGACACATCAATTTCCTATCATCGAATATCTAAACACAATTTTTAACAGTCGGTTGCAACGATTAAGTATTACTTGAACAAAAACATTTTATTTTTACAAAAAAATATCAAAAACTAAAAAAAAAATCCCCACACATCGTCGGCATAGTAATTATGTCACACACCTAGTAATTATATACCAGTGTGTACATTCAATACATTTTTTATCTATAAATCAGTACACATCTAAAAATAGACCTTACTACTGTTAGAATAAAATATAAAATCACTAAGCAGTATGTCCACCGTATGTCAGTAACGTATAATTAAAAGACAAGGAGTTTTTTTTTTAATATCTGTCACAGATAACGCACTGCTGCTTCTAAGTAGTAATTTCATTGTGAATAGTCTATGGTTTTTCTTTATACGAAACAAAAGTGCTTGGTATTTTTTTTTCTACTTTCGATCGACAGTACCTACCTATCAATTTTTTTGCGTTGAATTAGTTAAAGGAACTGAAAAGTCGTAATATTTTTTATTGGTTTGCGTTAGTACGCTATTAAAAAACAAGTAGGTACCTACCTAGGTAAGTAGGTAATAAAAACTTGTATGACAAGTAGTTGAATACAATTTTTTTTGTCATTTTCATGGACGATTTTCTTTGCTAATTACATGCTTTGAATACCATAAAGCAGGTACCATATTTTTTCTAGAAAAAACGGAATTTTCAAAATTACACTATTACTATGTTTACATACTACGTTTATATTATACACTATGTGTTTGATAAAAAAAAAAGAAACGTTGGATGGACTGTGTGAATGATGATATGGTTAGAAAGGGTGTGACTACCGAGATGACGACTAATAGAGAAGTATGGAAGAAAAAGACGTTGCACAGACACCAAATATATAGTGATAAGGACAGGAAAATGATGATGACCATTTTTTGACAAGACAAGTACACTTTCATCCTAGACCATCCCAATAAGTCATTACGACCATCGAACCTTGCTCTTGCCATAATCAAACCGCGCCTATCATTATAAAAAAAAACATGCACCATAGACAAATGCATGCGTTCGGAAACCATATTCCGATTGGTTTCGTTCGGAAATTGATTCGTCATGTGTCACCGTACGGAATGAATAATCGTGGTCTGAACCCGGCGCGATGTAGACTGCGCAATGTGTAGACACGGCTTTAGTTTTAGCGTGACCGTTAGTGCGTATAGGTTGTTACTCGTAGTTTGATTATGGAATTGGGTTTTTTATGAAGTTGAAATAAAAGTTTTAACACTTTTATAAATATTTGGTTCAAATTACAAGTTAAGTCAAACGGCCTTATTACAAAACAATTAGTTATTTATCTTTAGATCCAGGTTTAAACCATCGAGCTATTTTTTTTTTATTTCGAACTATTGGTAATCCGACAAAGTTAAAGTTCTTATTACAAACAAAGACTGACGTTAAACCCGAGTATAAATAATTTTGCATAAAGAACTTTACGTATGCCAGTATAAAGTTCAAAATACAGTAACTAGCTTGAAGTTTTAGACTAGCTCTAAATTTAGAACTCGTTTTGTAATAAGACGGAAAGCACTAATTTCAATTAATCCAATTACAGTCAGTTTTGAGTTGTCAAGAGGTCAGTCAGTCACTATGATGAAGCTAGTTGCCCATTTCAAAGCGTTATAGGTTCCTACAATGTTTCGAAAGCTCAAAAATCTAATTAAATACTAGCTGCGCCCCGCGGTTTCACCCGCGTAAATGTCGATCCCGTGGGAATATCGGGATAAAAACTATCCTATGTCCTTTCCCGGGACTCAAACTATCTCTATACCAAATTTCATCGAAATCGGTCCAGCCGTTTTCATGTTATGTCGTGACAACGGAAAACGGGTTTCATTTTTATATATAGATGCCAGTCTCTTGGGTACATTACCAGTCGACAGCGATGCGGATGAATTTTTCGACGCTATATTTTAGTTTTTGTATAGTTTTAGTTAAGTTAGGTTTTAATCTTGATAGATAGATAGATAAATACCAAATAAGGGTAGTTCTTCGAAATTTGATTCTTCGACTGATCCATATGGCCAAAATTTAATTTCACTTTCAGCTCTGTAACACATGTTCATATGAAAATAGACATACCAAATAACATATGTTTAAATGAGGGACTCGTTTTTATAAAGTAGTTTTCAAGATATCGACGTTCGAATATTTTGTGCCCAGATGAATCAGAAACAGAAATAAAAAGTAATAAATAAACCGTTAGTTTTGATTGATAATTCTAAACAATAATTATTCATTCTTAACTAAGACTAAGACATATCAATAGTGTCATATTTAAAACAGTTTTATACTCCTGTCACTTTTTAATTATTCAAAAGGTTAAAGCTAAATAAATAATAATAAATAATACTAGAACTACTGACTTGTACATGGTCAAACATTGGACATTATAATGCAACAAAAGCACTCCTTTCGTGCTGGAGAGGGGAAATCTAATTTATTTCATTAGTCATATGGGGGTTTTTACCATACAAATCAGGCACATTTGAATCAGAATTTTGCCTACAATCATGCATAACTCATCATACATACAGACTTCATTATTGTCATTTTTCTACACGATTCCATGACCTAAAAGCATCACACGAAACGCAGATTGAAGTTTTAAAACAATAAAATAAATTTTATAAAGTAGGCTTTGTAATCATAATGCCACCTGAACCAAACACAGGTGAATCAGATATTTTCTTTCGTAACACTGGGATCTAAGCCAACCGGCCGCAGGTCCACCTTCTAGCTCGTCCGTTGCACGAATGGCTTCCACTTGCGCGGGAAGCCAGACTCTCATTGTTATTACCCGACCAAGTACGGTCAAGTGAAGTTTACGCCACATTAATCAGTATTATACGCCGGACACTCCTTATTTACTTATTTACAAACAAACTAACGTAATTATAACCAATACACATTTTTTTTGTAAGAGGACAACTCATTTCCTTTCGATATAATTATAATTTATATTGATGTATCAAAGAGAAAATGCGACATCGACCATTTTGTTCCGGAAAATGGCAAACGGACGCGTTATATGAATCAGAAGAACAAACTTCAAATATTTTTATTTTGTACCTAGACAGCAATTATTTAAAAAATATCATTTGTCCTAGTAAGGCATAAAGCTAAACTGTACAAAAAAAAATTTACATGCCGTTTTGTTAGTTGGTTACAGAAATATACCCACAGACATCGAAAATTTTGTCCCTGAAGAACTACCCATAAACGTTGTTAACATTCAGCAATATAATCAGCCTATAATGTTCCCACTAGGACACAGGCCTCTTTTTTGTGAGGGGGCTTGGAGCATAATCCACCACGCGAGCCTAGTGCGGGTTGGTGGATGTCACATGTCATGTCTTCGAATTTAGACAGGATTGACAAAAACCTGTAAAAGAACAGAATATACCAATTCCAGGCAATTAGAAGGCATGTCTTTAAAATCAAAGGCGCATCTAAGAGACCGCACGAAGAGTCTGGCTGCAAAAACTAACTGCAGTTGACCGCGAAGCCAGTGGTAGCAATTTCTCCATTGACCGGTCATTGGAAGACCTTAGTTCAAGGCACTTTAGCTTTTTAGGTTGATAATGACGTAGGTAAGAAGGCTTTCAAGCTCAAATATGATTAGACGGGTCACATCAGCCGCATGCACGATGACTGCTGGGTAAAAGTCTCCACACAATCACAATGGAGGCCTGAAGATGGACGCCAGAAAGAGGTGTCTATAACGATCTGGACGCGTACCGCGGCTGGTTCGAGGTGGCTCAGGAAAAGAGTGCCTGGAAGGACTTGGGGGAGGTTTTTTTCCCAGCAGTGGGACAACTGATGAAATGATCACTGATTTTAATTTGATTTTAAGACACTTTCATGTATCGATCTTGGCACGGCAAGCCTAGAGGTCGGACTTCAGATGAATATGTCAAAGACTAAGTTGATGACGAACAGCGCGCATCGCAGGATCACTGTGGCGGGTGGGGAGGTCGAATACGTTGATGAGTATCTCTATCTTGGTCAAATAGTCTCTTTCCAGGCAAGACAAAACAAAGAAGTTGCAAGACGCACCGAAAATGCCTGGAGGAGCTATTGGGCCATGAAAGACCTAATGAAGGGTGATCTTCCTTTGTCCCTTAAGAGAAAACTCATTGACGTGTGCATACTTCCCATCCTCACATATGGTGGTCAAACATGGTCTTTGACAAATCAGCATAGGTCCACGCTCGAGGTTTGCCAGAGGGCTATGGAACGGAGTATTCTGGGTATCAAATTAACAGACCGGGTTAGGAATACGACCATCCGTTCCATCACAAAGATAACTGATGTCACTTGGAAAGCTGCCACGCTAAAATGGAACTGGGCTGGACACATCTGCCGCATGTCAGATGAACAGTGGGCCAAACTTACGACCCAATGGGTCCCTCTTAATGGCAAACGACATCGTGGCAGGCCCAGACGGAGATGGCGGGATGAGCTGGACTCCTTCAACAAGAACTGGTCCTTAGCAGCTTTGAACAGAGAGAGGTGGAAAGAGAGTAGGGAGGCCTTTGCCCTGCAGTGGGACGTCACAGGCTAATAATAAATTCATGTATCACAGACATTTTATAAATTGTGTTTTATTTTGTAACATAAAATATTGGTCGCATGCACCTATGTATTACAAATCTGGCACTAACATGCAACGCGTGCACAGCCGAGTCATTTATTAGAAATATTTATTTGTGATAGAAAATTATGATTTATTTGAACATCTATGTATTATATGTATGTATAGGTACTAAATACATACCTATAAGGCGGCATGGACATCGCCGCGCAAACTGTAACCATAGATTCTAGCACACGCTTAGAGTTCTAGACCCCTAGTGTAGATATTCTTGTCGAAAAACCAAAAAAAAAAAAATTTTTTTTTAATTGACAAAAAATAATATAATTATTATATTCTCGGGAACTATTATTCGGATTTGAACAAATCCTTTTGCATTTGATATCCCAATTCATGAGGAAGGTTATAGGTTATTATTTAACATCACGCTACGACCCTTAGGAACCGCGCAAAAAGAAAAAAAAAGTCAGAAAGAACACTGGAACGCGGGCCGAGCGATACAGTCAGGGGCCGATTTTTATAATTTGGCTGTAATTTTTGTATTTTTTAAATCTTACGACTTCCACGCGAACAAAGTCGCGGGCAAAATCTAGTATTTAAATAAAAATGCTTACCTACATTCAGCCTTTTGGCTTTTTTAATCTCCAATATGACATAACTGTACTCTCTAATCATTCTTCAGTTAACTTTAACGGTATAAAAAGTAAGAGCCAACATAATTTTATTATAATTTAATATTTCTCAGTTATTGTCTGTGGGCCGCACTTTGATGAACCCCGCGTCGATATAGGGTTGTGCGCTAATCGAATATCGAGACTGTCGATGTAAACGTATTTCAAATGATGTTCGTATTTGAATTTAAAAACTCTGTCGATATCGATTGAGTTGCCTCACATTATTTTGTTTTGAAAATAAATTAGAATACAACATTTTATTTTAACCGTAACTATTACAAAATTCCATTGGGCTTCAAACAAAACTGTTATTTATACGACTCAAATTAGACATTGCACATATTTCAAAACACAAACAATTAATGTTTTATTGTTTCAACAACAAACCGATTCTCTATTTTAAATATTTCTTCAATGATTAATAATAATTTGCATAATTGAAGGCATTCTTATCTTTTGATTTTACTTTTAATAAGTAAAATATTTATATGCTGCATTTGAATTAAATATGCATACGGTATTTATTAAAATAATATGACAACACGTCAATTTATTAACTGCTGGTCAACCACAAAGTGTTCTAATGACATGAAATGACTTCACAAATTGTTGTTCCTATACTTTTATTTTATTTATTTTTATTCAAAAGGAACAACAAACAGCTATAATATAAAACATAGAAATTAGAAATATATAAAACTTATAAACAATATTGCAGCCCTCAACGCTGTTCACAGGATTAACTATAGGATATTTAGGTATCATTGAAATAATAATAATCGCACTTTAACATCGATAAAGTCGATAAACCGATACATTTTCTCATCCCAACCCTACAGCCTATTCGATTCGAATCCACATTAAAACAAAAAAGTAGGAATTGAACTCCATACTATTCCGGTCTTTAGAACAAAAACGAAACAATCTAATCACAGATTGCATTACTTAGAACATAATTAACTTTGAATTTTTACTGCTCGAGCGATTTTCAACCTTATCACTTTTGTGATAGAGTTTTATGGGACTGCGAATGTAAGTTGGTGCCTGGAGTTTTTGTCAATGGTAATAAATCATTACATTTGTCTTTAGGTGCTGGCGATGCTCTATTGTTTCATAAGCTGAGCATTTTTCTTATTAGCTGCCGTGTAGGGTTCCATTTTTAAATAAACTTCAGTTATTAAGTATTGTATTAATATTATAGGTGAGATAGTAACCAGATCATCATCAGTGATAATGATGCCTTTTCCCAACTATGTTGGGGCCGCCTTCCAGTCTAAGCGGATGCAGCTGAGTACCAGTTTGATGGTGACTAGATAGAAATGATATATGAGAAATTATATTATTATTTTGTAAATTGGTTCAAAAAAATGTGTTTTACGTCTTTACATTTAGGAACAGAATTTTTATGTTAGGTTAATGTGTCGATTAATTTGAAAACAATATTTCTTCAAAAGTTTTTAATATTTATATGCACAACCCTAATTGAGTGATTTTTGAAAGATAGTGCTAATCCATTGCTTCATATGTCTGAAAAATGTGTTTGCTCAACAATGTAAATAACGCAATGAATGTTGTTGAACTGTCAAAATTAAATCCATTGCAGTGTTACGCAATTATCCCGCTGGTAAAAGTAAGTCAAGCTATGGGCTTGTGATTTGAGCGTGTTGCTTTTAAATTCTAAAATGATCCTCTTGGGAATTGAATTAAGTAAACGTATTTAAATCACCATAGATTAAAAAAAACACACACAAAAGAGAAAAAGTTTTTTCTTAAATCCAAAAGCAGGAAAATACGTCTCAAATGTTACATACCATTATAAAAGAACTCGGAACCCCTACATTAATAAGAAACGAACTTTTTAATTGCTGTTATGCAAGGGGATTAAGCTTATAAGGTCAGACTTTTTATCGATTACATTGTGTTGCCTTGTAAAGAATGAAAAAAAAAAATAAAAAAAAAATTTCATGATTGATCGGAGACTAGTTGAAGATGCATTTTTTTTATGTCTTTAGCAACGTATGGGGGCTTTAAAGGGTAACTTAGCAACAATAGCGTATAGGCTTTAAGTTACAAAGTTGCATTTTTATTGGGTTGTAGAAATAACTTGAAGTAAAAAACAACCGCAATATCTTCTCGTCCCACATACCGCAGTATCTCAAGACGAAAGTCTTTGACCAGTGCGTGTTGCCAGTGATGACATATGGCACTGAAACGTGGTCGCTCACAGTGGGCCTTATTAGAAGGCTGAAAGTCACTCAAAGGGCAATGGAGAGAGCTACGCTTAGAGTTTCTCTGCGTGATCAAATCAGAAATGAAGAGATCCGCAGGAGAACCAAGGTAACCGACACAACCCGAAGAATTGCCAAACTTAAGTGACAGTGGCCAGGGCACATTGCTCGCAGAACAAATGGCCGATGGGGCCAAAAGGTTCTGGAGTGGCGACCGCGTACCGGAAGACGTAGCGTTGGAAGGCCTCCCACAAGATGGACCGACGACCTTGTGAAGGCCGCAGGAACTCGTTGGATGCGAGAAGCACAGAACCGGTCGAAGTGGAGGTGCTTGGGGGAGGCCTATGTCCAGCAGTGGACGTCTTTCGGCTGAAATGATGATGATGATGATGAAAAAACAACCTACATAACGTTACACCTCATCAGTATTCCCCGAAGGATAAAGCAGAGGTACACCTTTAGTACACCCAATTTTAAGTCCCATGTAATAGGGGGCAAGCCTATTGCCATCAACAGGGCACAAATCCAGATTCCGAAATTCTACTGAGAAATTCCACATAGAAAAACCTAATAACACTTTGCCCGACCCGGATTCCGAACCCAGGACCTCATGCTCAGCAGTAGCGCTAGCGACCACTAGACCAACGGAGCTGCCAACAAAACAACCTGCTAGTAAAGATTTCAAAAGATTATTAACTATTACAAGCCTGTATTGGCCCAAGGTCGTGAAGTGAAGTGTCCCATTGTCGTGAAGGGCAAACGCCTCCCTTCCCTTTTTTCGATCTGCTGCGACTGTAGGCCAATCCTTTAAGAGTCCAGCTCATAAATCAACAGGTATTCTAGCGAAAAAAAAAAAAAAACATCAAAAAAGAAAACGTCTTCACCACAAACTGTTACAAAACCGTACGATGTGGGACAGCTTGATTAAAAATTACTCAATGCAATATTTTACCCAATAAACTCAGATGCGTACAATATTGTATAATGAGCGTAGCATCGATTCTCATGTCTGAACAGAATTTTGTACGGTTCTTTCGTTAAATTGTAATTAAACGAAATTAATCGACAGTTTCGGTTTCAACGTGGATGGCGCTGCACTAGTGTTTTGGTCTGTGCGTTTAAAAAGTTTGTTTACGGATTTGAATAAAGAATGCATTCGCGCATCAATGACATTTTTGTATTCTTATTTTAAAAATTTGGGGTAATTGCGTAATACACCAGAAATGACAACGGCTTTAATTTTGACAGTTCATTAATTAAGTTGTTGAGCAGACAAATATTTTTTAAACGTAATTATGAAGCAATGGATTAGCAACTCAGTTCAAAAAGGGTTGTGTACTACCTACGCATTTTGGTTACTGTTTTTGATAATATTAGCGTTTATGAAGAGGAAATTCCGTGGGTGTAATCGTTAAAATTATTGGAGGAATCTGTAATTATTGTAAAGGAAGTGTTTTCTATGTTTGGACTTTGGGTTCACTATTTCATTACAGAGCAAAAATCTTACTCAATCAATAAAAAAAATATTTTTTGCACCTTGCAACTTAAAGTGAGAAAATCTTCTACGAAACCATTTCTTGCAAACTTCCCCTTACTGTGAGAACATTATTAGATTTCTCACATACCAGAAAAACCATAAGCAACAACACGGAAATTAAAGAAAATAAGGCGTTGCACACACAGCGCAGTAGTACTGACAGGCCGGCTTGACGTAAAAAATCCCATTTGATCACAGCGCGTCAAACAAAATGATGATGGATGTGGGGAGTTAATTTGATACTACGGTGTGTGTGACGAATTCACAAACTGTGTTATGTTTCATTGCAGTATTTCTTCTTATATTCCTTTTTGAACGTAATTATTTAAGTATCTATTGATGTTTCGTGTTTTTGCTGTACGTTGTACCTATCATGGAGGTGGGTTTGCCGAATTCAAAATTGAGCGTGGTGTGATTTGAATTTGGAATAGGTATTCGTTTCTTTGTTTTTGGTGAAGATTTTGTTTAAAAATAAAAAAAATGCAAGTCTCGCTCGCTCTTAGCGGTAAGACCGCCCTATGTGTCACCTTTTGTAAAATTTCTACATTATATCTGAGACTTAAATAGAATAGAATATTCACAAAGTAAAGCGCTTGTCTGGGTTCGAACCTACGACTCGGCCATTACAACTGGGCCACCACTGCTCTGAAAGAAAGTAGGGAAACTGTTTATTCTGCACAAATCCAATGAAAACTGAAATGATTAGCCACTTAGTAAAGTTGATAACCGGACTAACATCTAGCATTACAGCAAAATAGTATTTTCTTTTTGTAATGAAAAGCCAATCATTTCATTAGCAAGTTTTTTTTAATGCTTCATAAAAACTAGTTTTCCTATTACACGATAAGTATCTTTTTCTAGAGTTAGATTATGGTTATTTCTATGATAGAAGGTGTTAAATAATTGGTATGACATTTCAACTTAACGGATCTGCCAATCAGAAAAGTTCAGTTTGCGTTATTAACTTATTATGTTTAAACAAACAACTGAGGTGTAATAATTAATTTAATTTTAGCTATTAAAATATAATAAAACGATTATTTTTGTATGTATAATATTCTTATGTTATTTATTTTTTATATTGTAACATTAGGGAGAATAATGAAATTCCGTTGCAATGAACATCTTAGCAAAAAAAGCTATGCGAAGTTTATGGTGGGAAATCCCATGTCATATGAGTTCGCAGATTTGATTTTAGAACGTCAATATCAAATATTTCATTTTCTTTTTCCGCAACCTCACCACGTACCTAACCTTATTCCTTTCGGCCAGCACTTCCAAAGAATTCTATTTACAAAAATACATAACGTGTCTTAGAACTCGCCGAGTCACTATCTCAAACGATAAGAACGATGACTTACGCATTTCGTGTACCACCTCTGATTGGCTGTCAAAGTCGACCCGACGACCAATAGCGGCTCGTCAAATGTCATGACTATGCGGTTTCAGAACAATTGTTCGAAAAAAGAACGTGCTTCCGTTAAAGTGGCAAGGCTTCTGTTTTTTTTTTATTGAAGTTGTCTATGGAGTCTTTTGTCTATGGCCGAAAGATAGTGTTTCTTTTGTTGTCTGTGGTAATAAATATGTAGTGGAGAAGTATTTGATTGGTATTGTCTTAATGTGCAAACGGTATTAAAGATTTTTTGTAAGATTATTTTAAAAGTAATTCGTGTCGGCACACCTACATTTTAATTTAATTATAGAAATGAGCAACACCGTTTTTGCAAAGCACCATTATAAAAAGAGCAAGGTTCTCCTTAATTCTAGTACCGATCTAGATACCGCAGTCACCAATCCTTTCACCAAACAAGGAGATCATGACGTAAATTTTCCTTTTTACTGTGCCTTGCATTAGAAGGCCTATTTTATCTTACGACCAGCTTTTGCCCGCGTGGAGGTCGGAAATTATATCACGGGGACGGGTCAGTGGGTCGTCTTGGACGTACTATGAGATAAAAAGTATGGTATGTATAAATCCAGGTTATATACTATCTGTATACCAAATTTTATCTAAAAATCCGTTCAGCCGCTTTTGTATGATTAAGTAACACACATCTAAACATACATACTTTCACGTTTATAATATTACTAGCGTCCACCCGCGGCTTTTCGCGCGTGGTATGTCAATAAAAATTGCCTTTGTCTTTCCCCAGGGTTCAAAGTATCCGCATACCAAATTTCATCAAAATTGGTTCAGCCGTTTAGCAGAGGAAGCGTAAAAAACATAAAAACAAAATTATATTCGCATTTATAATATTTGTTAGAATTAGGATCATTTCAGCTGAAAGACGTCCACTGCTAGACATAGGCCTCCCCCAAGCACCTCCAAGGATATAATACTTATACGTATATGTATATCCAAAATATATATGTGAATCCACTGCTGCAATCAAAAAGGGCAAAATGCACAAATGCAACCTTTACTTCCTATAATGACCATCAAGCAACCAAGCAATAACACATATCCGGAATGACCATGGCATCTGTTTTCAAAATGGCAGCTCCCAATGATCGTTACCCATCGTATCTTTATTTAAAGCAATTAAAACACCATTGTATCCATTGCGACCAATTGTCATCAATTGGTAAACGATTTTCTAATTAATTTAATTGTCGAGTTCTTTTTTTAAAGTTTTACTACTGGCCTATATGTTAGTTGACAAATTAGGATTGAGTTGGTACTATTGATCTTTTTTTTTATTCGGATAGATGTGACATTTTCATTAGGCTTGAAGATGGCTGATTTATGGTGAACTTCACCGATGAAACTGAACGCGATCAACACGTCTACTTAAACCGCGTTCAAGAGCATTCAGAGTCATCCATCATTTAAGTTTTCTTCGGCTATAAAATTATTCCACGTCGGCCTTTGATAGAATTTTTTTTTTAATTTTTGGTTTAACTCTCGAGTTACACCAAAAACTGGTGGAAATGTAACTGGTTAGATTTCAGTTATGCGCATGGACATGGATAACAAAATGTATTTAATCTATCTTTGACATTAATTTTCTATGTGATTCTCGGCCTCAGTCCTCTATATTCAATTAGACTGAGAACCAGAACTCTTCGAACATCAAAATTACATAAGGTAGCCCCCAAAACGCCCGTCCTTCACTCAATTCCTAGTACTTTAGCAGGGATGAAAAAGTGGCGTAACAAACTCGCCAGCAGCACAGTTTATTCATTGCATAGCATTGGTCTCCTTGACCGCTAAAATTCGGCACAACCTATACCTGACGATAACTGCTCATGGTAGCATTGGTAGCTCATGGTAGCAAGCCTGTCAGCAGAGTCAGTAAGTGACTGGTCTGACCGCCAAGTCACTCACTAACCCGATAAAAAAAAACTTTTTCCCATTGCAATCTTAAATTCCTCTAACTACCAGCCATTAAGTGCATAACCGTGAAACACCAAGAAATCTAACTACTTACTTATCAGTTATATTTATCAGTGGCTTTGCATGTCCGTTATCAGTAAAACGTGTATCTTTAGCCGCCGCTTACTACTTTCGTTTTCACTTGAAGTTTATTTCCTGTAAGTTGGTAGTACTTACTGGCATGATTATGTTCAATCTAATTCGGGGAATTGATCGTGTGTAGCAGACCTTAGAGATGCATGGGGAAATTTAAAAATGGAACGTTATTTTTTTTAATTGCGAACGTTTTTGAAATAAAACAAAAATAGGTATTTATCCTCGGACTACCGTTGGTCTAGTTGTCGCAAGCGCTACTGCTATGAGGTCCTGGATTCGATTCCCGGGTCGGGTAAAGTGTTATTGAGTTTTTCTATCTGTAGTTTCTCAGTAGCAACCACGCAGTTTGGATTAGTGCCCGGTTGATGGCAATAGGCTCGCCCTATTACATGGGATTTAAACATAACTGGCGAAATGGGTGTACTATAGGTACTTACACCTCTGCCCAACCCTTCATGAAATACAGGCATGATGTTATGTTATCCAGTCCACTTATAATAATAATATAATGTTTATTGCGGATCACGTACACAATCCATATACAGGTTGAAATTGAAAACATGCGACAAATCGAAATGGGAGATCATACTCATCATTATGAACAACTTTTACTATGGGACCAAACTTGAAATCGCGGACAAAAATAACCGCTGTTCCTTACATTTTAGCGAGTTATGCGAACATAAATGTAGGGAACAGCTGATTTTTTTTTCGCGATTTCAGGTTTGGTCCCAAAGTAAAAGTTGTTCATAATGACGAGTACAATCTCCCATTTTGATTTGTCGCATGTTTTCAATTTCAGCCTGTACAGTTAGTAACAACAACTTAAAAAACTGTGTCAGTAAAACTTACAAATTAACCTAACAACAACTAATAACTACGTGGCTGAACACATGTTGGCAAGTGCCTCTGCACCCAGTGCCTAATAAAGGGGCTGTCCACCTTGTCAACCAATGTCTTCAGGATGCTGTTGGGGCTTCCGCGCAACCTACCCATAATTGACGCCGCCCTCTTTCTCATAATGGCATGAATGTCATGTTCGTGAACGGGCGCCGTCAGTAGGGACTGGTCTTCTCTTTGCTGCCATGGCTTATTTTAATTTACTATTTGAATTGCTTTTTTTTCTCGTCTTTTCACTATGGACGCTTTTAACGTTCTGCATCGTTCTCACATGTATAATTTTTAACATGAATGATGTGACCAAGACTTTGTAAACATATTATTTTGATTTAAAAGAGCGTCCATGGAGTTTCTTGCCCGTTCTTCTCCATAGGTACCTACGCTTTGGTATGGGCAACTAGCTTCATCTTTCTGACTGACCGACCCTTTACAATTCAAAAGTGCCTGTAATTGGTTTAATTGAAATAAATGCTTTGAGTTTGAGTTTGAAAAATCATCCACACGGGCTTCCACGAACATCTGCGAAGCGCTACAGAAGCGCGGAAGCCCCATCAGCATCCTGAATCCATTATTATACTGAACGTAGGACGTTGTAGGCCCTATGTCAAAGTCAAAGTCAAAGCATTTATTTCAAATAGGCACATAAAAGGCACTTTTGAACGTCAAAAATTACCTTAAAATAGAATTAATTCTAGTCGCCCATTCCAAAAGGTAGTTTTCGTATGGAGAAGAATGGGCAAGAAACTCCACCGTTACTCTTTAAAATGTTTTAAATATTTTGCATGGGTACATTAATTATATAATAAGATGTGAGGACGATGCACCTAAAATATAATTACTATACCACAAGAATTAAAAACGAAACCATGACATATAAATTAATTATCTGATAGATACATGGTGCTCACGAATTTCTCAATCTTATAAGATTTGAAAAGTAACCGCCATTGTCCACAACTGTACATTCGAGTATCATCAATACTAAAGGCAATTTCAAAGCACCCTTAACGGAATTTATGCAAAATTCCGGAAGTCAAACAATAAATTATATTTGAAGCAAAACTAAAAGATTTTATTATGATTACGTGTGACGTGGAAGTGTAGGTAGTACTGAAATAAAACAAAACCTTCTAACAGCCAGGAGCACTTCTTGTTCAAACATGTTGTAATGATGAGCACAGAAGTGATTGGATTTTCGATAAAATTTAAGCAAAAGAAAATAATATTTTCTTTTTTAAATGCTAACATAATACACTTAAATTTTTCAAGAGTTTTTAATTACTAGCAGCGCCCCGCGGTTTCAACTGGAAAAGTTTCGATCCCGTGGGAATATCAGAATAAAAGTAGCCTATATGTTAATCCAGGGTGTCAACTACCACCATACAAAATTTTATCAAAAATCGTCCAGCTGTTTGAGCGTGAAGAAGTATCAAACATATAAACACACACACTCACAAACTTTCGCCGTTATAATATTATTATCTCCTTTATTTCACTATATACATATAAATTATACTTTTAAATATTAGAATATAAAAAAAATATTATTATTATTAACCTGTGACGTCCCACTGCAGGGCAAAGGCCTCCCTACTCTCTCATCATGAGAGTATCATAATATTAGTGTGATATATGTCTATTAGTTCAACTGTATATCACTATATATCACATTTAAATCGGAAGTACCATGATTCTGAATATTGAAATGATCTGTGGGTGTCTGTCCCTATAATACAGTTTGATAAATGAACTTGAGCAAAATATCGTCTACTTAGAATACCTATTATTGGTTATAACAACAGTTTTCACGAGGTTTGGTTTTTCTACTGTAAATAAAATAAAATCACACATATAATAAGATCCCGGTATTGAATATTTCAATACCGGTATTGAAAAATGACAAAAGATGCCGGGATCCCGGTATTAGCTAATACCGGGATCCCGGACATCTTTTGTCATTGATTCCGGACCCTGGTATTGGAAACCCTAGCGCCGGCGGCTCCTGTATTGAATGCAGATATCATCATCTGCCGAGCCTTTTCCCAACTATGTTGGGGTCGGTTTCCAGTCTATCCGGATGCAGCTGAATACCAGCATTTTACATGGATCGACTGCCTGTCTGACTTCCACAACCCAGTTACTGGGTAATACGATACCCCTTGGTAAGACTGGTTGTCAAACTTTCAGGCTTCTGATGACCCGTAAGGACTGTCAAAGATCCAAGAATGACAGCTGGAACCAACGGCTTATCGTGCTTTCCGAGGCACGGAATGGTCTCGGTATGTAAAGATACCACCGCCACGGACAGACCGCGGCAAGCGTAGCTTAACCTGATTGATCAACCAGTGCGGCTGTTATTACTTAGCCATGTAGTATCAAAATAGAACATCTCACCAGAGGGTCTTGAAGAATTGGCATTCTATCAGCGCTAAAGATGATGGAAAAGTAAAAAATGTACCTATATGATTTTACACACGCTACCGAAAACTCGAAAGCTTATAATTATGTCGATCCTGTTCAAAGTCGTTGTAGAAATATGTATGAAACGCTTTGAAAGCGATTGTCACTTGTCAAGGCCCTAAGCTCTCCCTCTCTAGCAGGAATAGCGCCACCAGTGGTTCGCAGAGCGGTGGCAAGCTCCAGCGAAAGAGCCAAAATGGCCTCCGACACACGATACCCTTTGCACGACAACATCCTTGTGCCACAAAGGCTGAAAAGCCGAAACAGTTTTTTAAAGTGTGTCGTCCCACTCACTGGCGAACCACCACAAGAAAGACTGAAGCTGTGGCGAGACAGTGCTTCCTTACCCAAACCGTTCGTTCCACCCGCTGAGGATCTCCCACCTGGACATGAGTTACCTTGGGTAACCTGGAAGTCTTTAAACAGACTCCGGACCCAGGTTGGCCGAAGCAAGGAAAGCTTGTTCAGGTGGAGATTTATAAACGACTCCGCCTTGGAATGTAAATGTGGTGCTGTTCCACAAACGATGGGACACTTAATATCGTACCCTGCGTGTCCTGTCAACTGCCCGTTACAGGAACTGATGGTGCCAAACAAGTAGCCGAATTCTGGGCTGAGTACATTTAGATTGCTATCGACACGCTAAGAAAAAGAAGGTCTCCCTAAGCTTAAAACCTTGACTATTTTAATATCTCGCTACCGTAAGCACATGAGTGGCTACCAGTACAAGATCAAGTTAGTTGGGTAGTAAAACGCTAACGAGTTACCGGCAGGTGGCGCCAGCTATATTAATATATCATACTACACTAGCTAGGGAATCCGGGTTTACTCACGATAAATCATTATTCTAACTTCCTTACTTGTAAAATGATGTGAGAGTTCGTGCATCCGTTTGACGCGGGAAAAGTGGGAACGGTAGTTGTCATGATGTTTGGGGGAAGCCTATGTACAGCAGATGAGTTTGTGAAGATGTTAGCTCAATCATGCATCAATGGGTGAATGTTTTTGGATGAAAGGCACGCAGAGGAGCCATATCCTGGATGACCGTGACAACACTTTTTATCTGAAGGCCAATTCTGGTAATTTAAAACGTTCAAAATCTAGTCGCAGTTTCATCTTGGCGACAAACAAATGTCAAAAACTTGTCTAAATGTAGGGAAATTAGAAGTATTTTTTGACAGATTGAGACTGAGATCAGACTGTGACCGTTTTTAAAATTACGAGAATGCCCCTCTGGTTGAATGATGAAATTCCGCTAGGGTGCGAGTGAAATTCAGGACGACAACTAGTGTATTTTTTCTCACTTCGAGTTTAGTAGACAACGCACAGCATAATCCACTGAAATTAGAAACATGTGATTTGCTAAAGATCTTCAGAAGTTACTTAGAGGTGCCCTAAGAAAGAAAAACTTCACCACTAAGCGGGTCAAAATAGAGGTTTGAGATTGTATAATACCGAAGTCTGTTATAGGATAATTGAATTAAGGACCAAAGGGTCAAAATTCTCTTGTAGCAATAATTACAAAAAAAAAATATTGCGGAATGGGCCCGCTCTTGACCTCGATCGCGCCTGATGGAAAGCAATGGATGAGGTCTATGATGGAACGAGCGTGCCCAGAAGATGCTTACCTAAGGCACTGGAACTCCCACTCATCAACGAAACACAGCAGGCTGCTTGACGCCGGACTCCGCGGTGGGAGGGTGGTCGCAAACCAGACGGGCGTTAGCTCTACCACCCCAAGGGATGAATTGGCCAGTCAAATAAGGTGTTGGGTGTGACTGTCCAGGATGCGCCAAGCTCTTGGTTCATTTGAGTAACTGGCGGAACAAACTGCGCTACACGAGGAGGCTTCTTCATGCATCCACAAAAATTTATCGGCACCCATACCTGCTCTAACTCTAAACAAGTGAAGAGCTGTGGTGGCCCAGTGGTAACAGCTGGAGAGGAGGCCTGTGTCCCAGCAATAGGAACAAACAACCCTTCAAAGCAGAACCGCAGAGCTAAAAGGCTTATAGGCGACGAGACGTTGGTAGCTACGCTTCACAGCCTGGCTCATCGGCGTAATGTTGCTTGCCTGTCGGTCTTCTACAGACTAAACTTCGGAGAGTGTGTGCAAGGGCACCACGACCTAATCACACCATCGCCATTTTTCCACCGGACGACCAGACATACTGCAGCGTATCATCTCATCTGCACTTGGTTGATATCCCGACGAGTCGTACTCAGGGCTTCTTCTCCACTTTAATTATGCACACAGCCAAAGTGTGGAACTCCCTGCCGCCATCTGTGTTTCCTCCCACATTTAACCCGTCTGCCTTCAAATCAAGAGTGAACAGGCATCTTCTGGACACGCTCGTTCCATCATAGACCTCATCTATCGCTTTCCATCAGGCGTGATCGAGGTGAAGAGCGTGCTCATTTAGAAATGGAAAAAAAAGGTACTGTGGGTAGTACTTTCTCCTTCGAGCTCTTTCACAAGGAGTTCCACTACCAGTAATATAATTTATTTACCCCAGCATCCAGAAAAACCAGTACCTATTAATAAATTGAAACCTGCTTTCATAATTTCTCAAGACATTAAAATCGCTGTCTTTTCTGCCGTGTTTATGTTCATAAATTAGCTAGTCGATGTTTTATTCATTTTATGGTTTAGATAACACTTTACTACGCCGTGTTTTTCTTGGATTTCTGAATAACTTGCGATGAGCTATTCTCGTAGTGAAGCTGGAGGTCCAGGCTGTCATTTGTAGATCTTCGACAGTCGTTGAGCTCGTGGCCAAATGATAATATGTAGTAGCACGGGTCGATTGAAGTGGCCATGGTCGGTTCATGGATAGGAGACCATCCATTAATTATCGAGACCCCTCCGTGCCTCACAAAGCACGTTAAGCCGTTGGTCCTGGCTGTCATTCATAGATCTTTGACAGTTGACTGACGTTACGGGTAGTTAGAACCAACAAGTTAAACAAATATTAACTTTATTTAAATGGTAATTAAGTGGATTTCAGAGTGACTAGGACTATTGAAAAAGTTATAAAAATGTTAGAAGTTGTAGCGTAAACTGAATTTTATTGTGTAGGATTTAATGTTATTTTTCCATAAACTCATATTTGTTTACATTTTTGGCTAATAAATCGCGAATACAGTTTACGGAAAGGGTTTAAAATCTCTTTTATTCAGTACCCAGATCAAAAGTACCAGGGTCGACGAAACGTTAAGAGGTAACGTACGAACAGTTAGATATTTTTTATATGAACATTGCATCAGCGGTCGGGCGCTTGTGATCTAGTAATTACTATCGACAGACATTACGTCACATCCTACTCTGTCGATCGACTGTGTTCGAAGTTTAAAATAGTTTTTTTTTTTCTGTGAGCTAGTACATTTTGATAGCATTTTTACTGTGCTGTGTGAGAATGGTTACGAAAAGATGAAGAAAAGAATTGCCAGTCAAGAAAATTGGTAGGGGAGTTGACTTATAAAGCAGTATTCATAATCTCATAACTTTTTCAATACTGCTAGTCACTCTGAAATCAACTTAAATGACATTAAAATAAAGTTGATATTTGGTTAACTTGAAATAATATTAATTTGAAACATAAGTTTGAATAGACTAGATATACAGGGTGACCATGGGTTCAGTACATAGATATATGAAAGAAGGAGATATGCCCGGTAGTTGAAAATGTATCAGAACCCGATGTCGCTAAGTTGGCCCCACCACCGCGCCACTACTACCTACTCCTACACATGTAGTTCAGTAAAAGCAATAGATACAATATAAATATTACATTTCTATGGTTCCGTACATGATTCTGAAACCCTAGCGTAAAAATTTTTCGTCGGTTATCAAAAAAAAATAAAGAGGTGTTCCATACATTTTGACCGCGTAGGTACCTATGGCACTTTTCTTTGGAACAGCTGTTTTTTTTTTTTGATAATAACCGACTAAAAATTCTTCCCTATAGGGTCTAGAATCTTGGGCTGAATTCATGGTTAGGTACTGTTTACGCGCCGATGACCTTGTATACATGTTTATGAAAAACGAAATGTAGTCAAATCTGCTCAACAATACCTTTCCCTGGCTGTACAGACTACACCACATTAAGCTACCCGAAACTGTCAAATGTTCCCAATCAATTTTGAACCTTATGGTTTAGCGATAAAGTTGAAAATCTATTAAAGAAATTTGACAGATTGTCGTAGCTTGATTTGCTGGCGTCTGTACATACCTTCACTATTAGGTATGTAGTGACAGATAACGTCAGATCCAGTCTAGGTAATAGGTATATAGCCCAAAACTGTCGCGTTCGAGTTATAGCGGTTATTATCTCCGGGATATTACTTGTCTATCGCTACTTGATCTGTGGTGCGGTCTTATTGGCGCCGAGTGATTTCATGCTGTTTTAAATATTATTTTATTTTTTCTCTTTTTGAGGAAAACCAAATTAAAAAACAAAACGTTTTGAGTATTTAAAAGATAGGGTTAACGACGATGTTTGTGTAGTGTAACTGTGTGTAGTGTAACAGTGTAACTGTGTGACAGACACCGGCGCGACATTTTCCACAGATAACTTATATATATGTATAATTATATTTAAGTTGAGTTGTAGGATATTTTTTAAATACTTACCTAATTTTTACAAATTTTAATAAAAAAAAATGTTTACTTTTTCAACACAGCTACAAAAATCACGAAGAAATTTTGATTAGAAATAAAACTTGTTCGTATTGCTTTTAATTTTGTGCAATAAAGGGATAGGCAAAACCAGTCCACACTAAAGAACTCATAAACCGCATTTCGCTAAAATATGAGGCATGCAAAATTGATTGCTAAAATAGCAAATTAACAAAAACCAAAAATACAACAAAAAAAAAAAAAAACGCATTTTTCAACAATCAAAGGATTTGAAGCTAAAAAACACCGTTGATTGGTCGAACTTTCAAAAATCGACAATAAAATATAACGGAAAAATACTGGCACTGATCAGGAGTGACCTCAAATATAGAAAAAAAAACATAAATAAACGAGTTTTGGGAGTAAGTAATTAAAACGTTTTCACGCTTGCAGGTCATGATAATTGATTTTATGACCTATACTTCGTGTTCCACAGACATTTTTACTATCATAGCTGAGCTGTGGGTAAAAAATATGATCGTGCGTCGTAAATATAATCAGGAAATTAAGAGAATTTTTTAGGGTTTTTTGTTCCTGAAATGCCAAAAAATAGGAAAATATGTGACATCTACCATTAAATGCAGGATTGGAGGCTATCTTAATTAATAATTACCGTTATAAAGCATTGAAAACTATGATTGGTCGCAAGAGGAGCGTATCTTCCATACATCCCGTCTGACTCGTTCTCATGAGTCATTTCCAACATTTATTTTGCATTAAGTAAGGTAAATGTACCAATACTCGTCGGGTTTTGATATTCACTGACTTTGAAGAACTGCTGCGTGAGAAGTATTTCATTTAGAATGAATCTTTTTGCACGACGAAATAGAAAAATTATCCGTTATTCTAAATAAGTTTTTAAATTTTTGTAATTTTTTGTGGTAATAAATACTTATTTAAGCAAATGTGCGAAAAGGGCGATTTGTACCAGTACTCGCCAGATTTGTACTATTACTCATCAAAAGTACCCAGTAGTCGTCAATTTTTGATGCTAATATGAACTTTCTGGCCTTGAACATAGAGTTCAAGATGATTATACATTAAAACATGTTGTGTCTTTCATATGAGTGGCAAGTCTAAGAAACAAAAAGTAGGTAGAAAACCAAATGGCAAGAAATTACTAAAGGTTGTGAGCTGTTAGCAGACTAGGTAGGTAAATTCTAATATATCTTAGCTTAAAAAAATAAGATGTCCGAATCACAGAATCAGTTTTTTATCAGAATAAAGGAGCCCATATTAAATGTTTAATGCCGGCCAACGAAAAAAATGTATTACCCTGGTCGGGGAAGACCTCCTTATAATTTTTTACTATTGCGCCGAATCTCTAAGACCATTCCTTCAGCTTTTTTTTAAGTTGAACAATTTAGTTGTATACATTAAAAAACCTGATTTTAGAACTATATAGGCAAAAAATTGTTATAGTAACACTCGCAGAGGTTTGTTGTCATTGTAGGCAATACTTGTTTAAGGTCACCTTTCTTTTATTTTCGCCAATCGGTAGTTAATATCCTTTAGGCGCGATTGGTCCATATTTTATTCAAATTTATAAAATTAGATTTTTTTAACTTTAAAAAACAGCTGAAGAAATGGTCATAGAAGTTCTAAATAATAATATATTTTATTTCGCTGTCACTTTGTGTTTTGGGCCTGTTGACGTGAAAACGTCGTTGCAGTCTGTGGTAAATTCAATACGTCTGACCGACAATAACATGTAATATTGCAGCCGCTTATAACTACGAGAATGCTTGGGTAATGATTGAGCATACAATATATGGGTAATAATTGTACCAATTTTGAAGCAGGATCTAATTTGTGTATGACGTCACATCGCAAGTGCAGTGGGTCCGACAATCCTTTTTACTATGCGTCGAAATTTTAATTCGCAAACAAATGTTTAGGTACTAGGTGCCACTGTCAAGTATTGACACAGCACTATTAGGGCCTAAAGAGAATCAACAGAAATATTGGCCGAGTTAAAAATGCATTTGAAGTTGACAATAGCAAAATAATTTCAAAATATGTCGTCTCATATCAGCCGTAAGTCTGGCCAAAAATGAAAAAATATCTCAAGAAAAGAAAGCTTGCATCATAAGGAATTCAATGAGCCTCAAAAGCCTAGTACTAAGCAAATACAATAGCTACGGCAGTATCAGAAAACGTAAGAAAATCTGCAGCAAGTAGCATAAAAGTTAAAGGTGTCGTCTCATATCGACCGCAAATCTGCTTAGAACTGAAAAATATCACATGCGGTGAAAGGTATATTAAATGCAATGAGCCTTTTTTTTCGTGGGGAAATCCTCATGGATACCCTCAGTCTGGGAAGAACTGAGGGTTATGTCGGACTCCTACTGACTAAAACCCCACTGTTCCTTCTAGTACCATGAGTCCGGGGCCCGGGAGATACTTGTACATTCGCCACACCTCCGACTAGTATCAGCCCAGCCAAAAGCCAACCAAAGAAAGTTTTAAATTATAAGAAACACAATAAGTCTACAAAATCTACTTATGAGCGAATCCAAAAGCTAGGGTAGTACCTAAAATCATCGCCAATCGCCATGTTATTAATGGACGGCGCCCCGGCCTGTCATCGTGCAAGTATATGTGAAGATTACGAGAACATTAGGAAGATTCAACGGCAGAAGACTTAGTAGAAGACACCTCTATATATGTGAGGATTTGATTGGAACTGTAATATTCACACTCGATCTGAGTGAGGTACTGTTAAAAAACTACCTTTCCCAGTAAGGCAGCTTAGGTTAGAACTGAGAATACTTTTTACGGGCCGAGCGAGTGGAGCGCGCTTACGATACAGCGTGCGAAGCGAGCCCTTCCTAGGCACAAATAAGCAAAGCACGCTTAATTACACGATGAGCTCGCTTAATCAGAACATGGACTTACTTCTCTTGCTAGTCTTAACGGCTTCTTAAACTAGCAAGCGAAGCGAGCCCATCTTCGACACCAGTGAGCCGAACGCACTTACACATGACAAGACCGAGCGAAGCGAGCTCTATCACGAGTGAAGCGCGAGCACAGTTTCGTGCCGAGCTAGCGAAGCGAGCCCAATGACGCGACGACTAAGCAGAGCACGCTTACTCAAGCAATGAATAAGCGAAGCGAAAACAGCTTAAGAGAAACCCAGTTTTATCGTCAAATGTAGCCCAAACCTTATTAATTATGTTTGTACAGACGTCAGCACATCAAGCTACCGGAAACTGTAAAATTTTCCCAATCAACTTTGAACCTTATGCTTTAGCAATAAAGTTGAAATATTTACAATATGACGAGTTTAGAGGCAAGTATTAAGTGTGTCCCAGTAATCGTCAAAAAAGTACATAAAATGACGAGATTTGGGACAAGTAGGAATTTTTAGGTACCAATAGATGTCACGTTAAAAAAAAATACTTTTATTATAAAAAATGTTCTAAACTTCAAGTTATATCATTAGTAAATTAACTTAACTAATTCATCAAACAATCAGACTTACCACATACCCCACAGAAGGTTCGTAAATCAAAACACAAAACTACGTGCCGAGTATGACATTTAGCAGCTAAACTTGCAAAAAAATGAAAAAATTGTGGGACACACTTTTTAAGTGAGATATCTCAGCCACCATTACAGTTAAAACTCAGTTTTTTATTTTAATTGTGCAATATGTTACCAAAGATATGTTGCCATAAAAATGGGCCAGTTAAATGTTTAGTAGAAAAAGATATTGACGTTTTTAGACAATTTGACGACTTCTGGGTCACTGTCGACTTCACCCGCGTTTACCTTACATACATTCTGTTATATTTACGCTGTTTCTGTTAGGTGGTAAGTAGAATTTGTGTACAATGATAAGTAATACGACACCCCTTGGAAAGACTGCTTGTCAGACTTTCGGGCTTCTGACTACCCCGTAACGACTATCAAAGATCCACAAATGACAGCTGGGACCAACGGCTTAACGTGCTTTCCGAGGCACGGAGGGGTCTCGGTATGTAAAGATGGTCACCCATCCACGGACCAACCGCGGCAAGCGTAGCTTAACCTGATCGATCGACCCGTGCGGCTGTTATTATTTAGCCACGGGTCCCCCAATAATTATCAGATATACACACGTATTAATTAACATCAAACTTATAAATAAACCATTCTATAATTAATCAGTAGTATTCTCCATAAGGACTAAAATACAAACAAATAATAATTTACTTTGACAGAATGTCTATTTAAAAAAGAAACTAACTTCGTTAAATCAAGAAACTTTGCGTAGTTTTAATTACTTGTTAATTACGACTTTGGATGTTTCTAGAACTTTTTAATTACTAACAACTGACAGTAAGAAACTATTTTAATATTTTCTGTGAATTCAAGAAACCTATTTAAATTTGTTATGAAGTTCCAGAAAGTTCTGGAAAGTTTTCTGTTGTATTTCCTTGTGTGCCTTGGTCTGGAGGTCGTGTGGGCAAGAAAATCCACCGTTATCTTACGTTACTCCTCTTCTAAAATGTTTTACAATATTAATTGTATACATAAATATATAATTACATATTATGTGAAGACGATACGCCTAGAATAAAATTTACTATACTTACCACAAAAGGTAAAAAAGGGTGTACATTTTGAACCCTTTCACGGGACAAAACAACCCTGTTTATTGGGAAAATATATTAGAAAGAAAGAAAGAAAATCCGTTTATTTGCGGTGAACATGGCGCAAAAAAGAACATAAAAAATAGATGGTGTCACATCCACGCAAAACGGCTATCGCTCAGCATTATGCTGCGACCCTATGCAAGACAGAGCCCCAGCGCTGGTTTTCAGCGACAGCCGGTGCTGCTGATATTCAAAAATCTTCTATCGTTAATCTAAATAATCACTAAGCAATATCTGCATAAAGTTATTTACAAACTCTGACCTCTCAAAGAGCGTGTACCCGAATTCATTATCACAAAACATCATTCAAACATCTTTCCGTGATTAATCCGCTGACCTTAGGTGAAGAGGTTCATAAAAACAGTGTTCTTTTCATAATTACAAATAGGAAGGTAGTATGATAAACAGATAAGGGACCAAGGACGTGTGAGGTGTCTCCCATTGTATGGTAATGTACTGACAGAAGATGCAGGGTGACCGTGAAGTCTGAAGATGGTGGGACATTTTTTTCTTGACAGCTCAGAATTTTCAACAAGAAAAAATGTTTTACATCTTGAAATAGATTGTTTGTTATTATAATACATCCATTTCCTTTAAGTCTTGAACAGGAAGCTATAGCCAGACGTGTCGTCAAAAAAAAACTTGCCTAAAAAAAAACTAGGTAGATACGAAAAGGCTTATAATTTTGAAGGTTCAAGATGAAGAGTAAGAAAGTCTTTTACACAATTTTGGCACAGAGGCGTTCATTAATGAGGTGCTCAGCAACTTCGTACAACCACAAAACTGGGTGCGATTAGTTGAATGATATTATTATCACTATTTACATTGTGTAGTAGTCTAATACATCCCGGTTTAAACTCACAAGGCAATACCCTATGTTAATCAAGGACAGCATAATCAGCCTATAATGTTCCCACTGCTGGGACACAGGCCTCCTCTCTGTGAGAGGGAGTTGCCCGTAGGTAATCCACCACGCGGGCCCAGTGCGGATTGGTAGATGTCACATTTGTCTTCGAGTTGTTGGTTCTAAAACATGTCGGTTTCCTCACCGTCAAAACTTTCTACTTGATTTTGAGCTCTGATAAAACTGCTCATTTAAACTACGGTAGGCAAACAATAAAAAAAAATCAGGACCTTGCTCTTTTCTCAACCAATAATGACTTTTAATAATATCTACATGCGCAATCTTAACATCAATCACTGTCCTGCAGTTCTCAGCCTCATGGTCACCGCGTTCGTTTCGCCGTTTGGCTTAGTAGGTAGCGGTAGGAAAGACAGATAAAAACTCGTTGCGCCTGCGCCGCCGGTGCCAAGGGAAAACACTTTATACTTGATGCTTTCACGCTTTTAAAACTGACAGGGTATGCAGTAGAAGTGCCTCTCTATCTATGAAATATAATCAACGTTAAAGAATTTTTTTCTTGTGACTTTTTTTTGTAATTAGAGACTTCTTTGTAGTTCATTGGTTGACAGATCAGTTTCTTATGCTTGTAGTCTGTAAGTTCAATTCCTGACACGTATCAATGGGACGTTGAACGTTCATTAAATGAAACACTAGTATAGAAGATGTTAAATCACCAGCACCATTTTACGAAAGAAAAGTATATTTCATCTCTTGTTAGATAAAAATAATATAATTCGTGACGATTTAGACTCATTCCTAACCGACTGGACGATATGGAAGAAAATGGGGGAGGCCTTTGCCCAGGAGAGGGACGGCACAGGCTAACGGAAAAAAAAAAATCTCTTGTTATGTGATGATTGGTTTTTATTGCTTTGTTAGTCTTCCCATGACAACTGCAACATAAGATTTGACAGTAAGCAATTTTCACATTTCGGCTGTCATTCAGCAGTCGTGCGTACGACCACAAGGATACTATACAGGGTGTTACAGAAAGGGTATATCAATACAAACGGGTTGAAGAGTGTATCTGGTGTAGAATCTCTGTACAAAATTTCAACTCAAAAGCAGTAACTTTGAAAATGGTTAATATTTTTTTTATTTCGGTAGTTTATTAAATTGAAATCATAACAAACGTGTCACCGCACTACGAGGGTCATTATCCATTATCTGTAGTGTGTCTGTGCGCCTAGTACACGCACATCACGCCGCCGCGCGCCAGTGCAGCGCCGTGATGTCGAAATAAAAAAATATTAAGCATTTTCAAAGTTAATGCTTTTGAGCTGAAATTTTGTACAGAGATTCTAGACCAGATACACTCTTCAACCCGTTTGTATTGATATACCCTTTCTGTAACACCCTGTAGATAGGTACAGACGCCAGCACATCAAGCTACCCGAAACTGTCAAATTTTCCCAATCAACCTTGAACCTTATACCTACTTTAGCAATAAAGTTGAAAATCTATTAAAGAAATTTGACAGATTGTAGTAGCTTGATGTGCTGGCATCCTTACATCTCTGCTCCACCCTTCAGGGACATAAGGCGTGATTTTATGTTGTGTACATTACATATTTTATTTCTTTTAAAAAGGTTTAGTAACCTACAGTGGCGAAGGGTGAATTTATGACAGAGGTAAGCCGGAGAAAAAGAAAATGCCAAAAAAAATTTCAATTATGAATTGACTATAATGTGGTTATGTTCTGAATTTTCGAAGGGAAGCCGGTGGGAATCGAGTTGTATGGTACCTTCGCCACTGGTAACCTACATATTATACCTACCTAGTGCTCTGCGAAGCACCTGCTGCACTTTTTGTTTAAGATCGACATCAAATTAATTTTACATTTAAAACTAACAAGTATAATCTCACCTTGCAATTAAGAATGTGGGCAATAAATAAATTTCCTCCAGTACAACCCACCAACAAGTTTCGCAAACAAAAAACAGTACTTTATTAACATTTTTATTGGAAAACTTGTTACGCTTACTGTACACGCAAAAAGCGACACAGTATATCTTTGGATCTCTGTGATCGATTCGGCAATTAAAATTGTGCTTTAATCATATGTAAATAGAGTCGGAATTAAGTTGTAGTGTCAGTTTAATGGAATTACCTTCATTTTATTATGCCCTTAACAGGATGGACGGGCACTTTACCTGTGCTTGCTTGTTTTGTGAATTTAACATGAGTTAAGGAGCTACTGTATTTACAATCAAGTGTGGCATTCTGGACTATTTATCATTAGGGGTATCGTGTTATCCAGGAATTGGCTTGAGAAGGTCAGATAGGCAGTCACTCCATGTAAATACTGGTGTAACTAAGTGCACCCACATTTCACCAGTTATAAGGTGTTAAAAAATTATCCCTAAAAACTTTAAAGAGGTGCTTTAAACCATCGAACTGAACAACTTTCACTATGGGACCAACTCTGAAATCACGAAAAAAAAATCAGCTGTTTAATACAAAATTTCTTTACCTAGTACCTACTCGACCAAAATGTATGAAACAGCTCATTTTTTTTCGTGATTTCAGAGTTAGTCCCATAGTGAAAGTTGTTCAGTTCGATGGTCTAAAGCACCTCTTAAAGTTTTTAGGGTTAATTTTTGAACACCTTATATAACTACACTAATTTTGTTTTATTAAGAAGTTTCCTAGAGCTGTAATAGGGTAAAAACAAAATACCTATCCCAATTAGACAAGGGATGTAAATATATTTGCCATAGATACATGTGCATATTATTTACTAGCAGCACCCCACGGTTTCACCCGCATAAGTCTCGATCCCGTGGGAATAGCGGGATAAAAACTATCCTATGTCCTTTCCCGGGACTCAAACTATCTCTATACCAAATTTCATCTAAATCGATTCAGCGATTTAGGCGTGAAAAGGTAACATACAGACAGACACACTTTCGCATTTATAATATTAAGTACGGATAGGACGCAAGCCTATTGTCATCACCACTGCTCTCAAAACGGTGAAGGAAAACATCGTAAGGAAACCGGCATGTCCTAGAACCAAAAATTCGAAGACATGTGACATTCACCAACCCGTAATGGCACGCGTGGTGGATTATGGCCCAATCCCTCTCATAGAAAGAGAAGGCCTGTAGAAGATTATGCTGTTTATAGGCACAAATCCAGACTCCGGGCTGCTACTGAGAAAATCCAAATTGTTAACCAATAACACTTTGCCCTACCAGAGAATCGAACCCAAGACCTCATGCTCAGCAGTAGCGCTGGCAACCACTAGACCAGCGAGTATAATTCAATATCCACGTTGAATAATCATGTTAAATGTCTATGATGACATTATTGTTTACTTCATTATGTAATCTATGCCAATAATAACTACATCTGTTTCAATAGCGCTACCCACATCGAATCCATTTATCAAACTAGCATGTTTTTGTCATGTTCCGTACTATCGCAAGCCTAAGGAATGCATTACAAATGCGAAATGAGAAAAAAAATTGTATACATTATATTTAATTTAAATGCTTGTGAATGATTCTATCTCTTTAGTAATTTGTCATTTACATGTTTCTAGTTAAGTGTTTTTTTTATTTTTTTTTTATTTGAAATGGGCTTGCTCTTGACTCTAGTCTAGGTCAAAGGTGACAGAGACAAAGTCGACGATGGAGCGAGCTTACCCAGAAGAAGCCTGTTCACTCTCACTTTGAAGAGATTCGGGTTGTATGCGCTCGGAAAAACAGACGCAGGTAGAGAGTTCCACTCTTTTGCTGTGCGCATTATAAAGGACATTTGCAAACGCTTAGTGCGAATTGGTGGAATAGCAACTAGGTAGGGATGGTAGCTTGCAGTGCGTCTGGATGTCTGAAGGTAGAAGGGGGCCGGTGGAATGAGGTCGTGGAGGTCTTGGGCACACTCACCGAAGTACAGTCTGTAGAAGACCGACAGGCAGGCAACCTTGCGGCGATGAGCCAAGCTGTGAAGCTTGGCATCCACCAGTTTAGTTGATTGCAAGTGTTTCGTTATTGATTATGGGCGATTTTAGATTCGTGTGAACTTGAATTATTTGCCGTGTGTCCAGAAGATAGTAGATACGAGTTACAAAACCTGAGTCAAAGACTAGAGACCTTTTTTTTTTCTCTCGCGGTGGAAACCCTCATAGACTTCCTCTGTCGTGGGGGTGACAGAGGGGCATGCCGGACTCTTACCGTCTAAAACCACCGCGGTGTTCCACCTCTACATATGGCCGGGGATGAGGGATTCGCATAAGCATTCACCGCTCTTAAGAGTCTTTTTAGGGTTTAGTACCTCAAGAGGAAAAAACGGAACCCTTCCCTTATAGGATCACTTTGTTGTCCGCACAGATACCTATAGATATACCTAGATAACGCAAGTATCACGAACTGTATGAAAACTAAGCGTGCCACTTTTTGACTACCTACTATGACGTCACAAGCTCGCGCTCTCTCGTTCACGCTCACCCAGCCAGCAGTACGCAGGACTGAGCGCGAAAGTGGCGGCTTATGATTTTCGATCGTAAATTGGTGCGATTTTTGGCACGCGAAGTAGGTGCTTTTGCGTTATCTAAGTATATCTATATCTGTGGTTGTCCGCCTGTCTGTCTGTCTGTCAAGACCCTTTATCTCGGGAAAGCGTAGAGGTATCGAGTTGAAATTAAAACCTTATAAGTACTCAGATCTACAGTTCCTTTGAGCTATCACAAAATCAAACTTCTAAGTTAACGTTATTCGACCCGTGTGACTGTTATTATTTAGCCACGAGCACCTCTTCTTCATATAAACTTTTACCGTTTCCATTTGTGCCCTAATTACATTTCTGTGTCAAAATTAAAAAAAGAAAGATATAAAAATTATCATTTTTACGATTACATCACTTGCTTGTCTTCGGAGTTATGCTCCACTGAAAGATGGGCGAGTAATGAGCGAGCTGAGCGGAGCTGTGTCCTTCTGAGCGTTCATGATCGCTTTGAGCAATCGGTTCAAAGTACTTGGTCATACCATAAGCCCGTTACTTCTAGTCAATTCAAGGTTGATTTAGAAATCTTTAGCTAAGGTATGATCTTGAAGAAAATCTACAAGTTTTATGTAGTAAATAGTGGATGGGATGATAAATAGGTTATCTTATAAGTTTGATAACAGTATATAAGATGATTTTATTTACCGGTTTCAAATTACAGGGTGTTCCACCCATGAATATGAACGACTTTGACTATGGGACCAACTCTGAAATCACAAAAAAAAATCTGCTGTTTAATACAAAAGTTCAGTCTTGACCAAAACTGGGCCACCACTGCAACGGATCTAACATACCTAGATTTTTACATTTCCCTAATACTACTTTAATATTATAAAAATGAGAATTTAAAAAGGTCTTATTTTACAAGCAGACTACGGTCTGCTTAAAATGTGTTGGTCTTATCCAACATCTTACAAAATTATAGAGACACGTGTCTTAGAGCTTATAACAAACGATTAAAGTATTTAATTGCGTAAACCGAGCGCATTTCCATTTTTGTAATTGTACTTTTAAAGGCATACACGGCATTAGTATTTAAAGATAATTTTTATTGATGAAAATGAATAAGTTATGAATAAGTTAATAAAGTAATTAAATTAAGTAATAAAATAGCTTGTAGTATTGAATTACAAGGCTTTAATAAAAGCCGACTTAACATAAAAATATTACGACCTAAGCTTTAAGCTTATAAGCCTTTAAGTGAAACCTAAGTAAGCTTTCTAAGTTATACCTAATGTCAAAACACTTAAAACGTTTATTAAGTATAATAAGCACGAGAAGTTAAATGCTATATTAATGTTAATATGTATCTAATTTCTAGATATTTTTCAAATTATAGAACAACAAACTGAATGTCATACTTAACAAGCTTCAAATTAAAATTGCAACTAAAATCTTATTAGGACCTTTTTACACTCAAAAATCAACTTACAATACATTTCACTAAAGTAGATAACTGAGTGGCGATGGAATGTAAATTATCTGAGATTATGAACTCTGCTATAGACAGGCATTCGGTTTGGATTACTTTCTAATAGTAACAATGACATTATAAACATTTCACTATGTATTTACTCCTTATCTCACATTTAAATAGTGCATTTTTCCATAATTTTGCCAAGTTCAAATCGCATTTTTATTTTCTTGGTAACATTCTGAACCTTTATTTTCTTATCACGTAACGGCACGAGTATAACTCATGCCTAGAAAAGATCATTCAGTAGGCAAGTTTGGTAGCAGGACTGGCTCGCAAAATTAAAAAAAATCTTGCAACATATCTTCGAAACATGAGGCCTTGTGCCTCAAACCGTCAGTAAGTCATATCATCGGGACAGGCGGATGTTGGATGGCACAAAAACCGTTCCGCACTGACGGGTGCCAGTCAAAACATTGTGCCAAATGTACCAGGCTCGAAGACTTTATAGGAGGTGTGTGGAGACTTCTTTGTTAAGGAATCATGACTGTATCAGGGTTAAAGGTGTAGCAGGAGGTGATATGGGTTCACTTCTTCAAATGTTTTTCTAGATTAAATAATTTAATATTCGTTAAAAGATAATGTGGAGACCTCTTTGATAAAGATTCGTAGACAAATGTACCAGGAAGAAATGTTTTATAGGAGTTTAAAGTGTTCTATATTTGAGATTCATGATCAAAAGTACCAGGGACCAAGATTTGATAGGAGAGTTATGAGGACTCCAGTCTTCTATTAATGTATAATACCAAGATTAAATACCTGTAAAGAGGTGTTATGAAGTATTCTTCACCTGGGAATTATGATCAGGATTTCCAGGATTAGAAGGCTATCCAAATTACAGAGCGTCAGATACGGGTAAAGAAATCGTAGGTAGGTACCGCTGTGATCGTTGTGGAGCAACTGTTGGGAATCACGATAAAAAGTACCAGGGCGGAATGTAGTGATAGAAGGTGATCTGGTATCTTATAGTATCTAAAATCGTGAGCTCATACGCTTAAGGTAGACTCAACTGGCGGTCTATTGTATTTGATTCCCACCTGTTGACCTATTGGTATGGGAAGAATTCTCAACGGAAGCATTCATTAATCTTGGTTGTTGTTTTATAATATGGCTTGAATATGACTAACGGCATTATTCATTCAATATATTTAGTACCAACCTTCCTAAGATCACAAGGAAGACCTGCGGGGTCATTGGTACGCTACCAGTAGCAAAGGCTGTCATTTTGACAGTTCAACAACATTCATTGCGTTATTTACGTTGTTGAGCAGACACATTTTCCGAACGTATGAAGTAATGGATTAGCAATATCCTTTGAAATGATTCAGAGTGAAGATTGATGGTGTTTTTCGCAATTGGGGTGCTGGATGAGACTTGCAGAGACCAGGGAAGCATGGCCCAAAAGGGAAGAGGCTTATACTGGCTGCTAATGATAATGATGATGATGAAACTTCCTAAAAGGAGACCGATAGCAAGAGGGGCAATTCTCGTAATTTTAAGAACGTTCACAGTCTGATCTCAATCTGTCAAAAATACCTCTAATTTCCCTAAATTTTTGACAAGTTTTTGACATTGATTGTCGATTTGTCGCTGAGATTAGATTGCAACTAGATTTTGAACGTTCTTAATTACGGGAATTTGCCTTCAGGTTATAAACAGTGATAACAAATTTCTAGCAATTTAAAGTTCGGGATTGAGACTGTATCTTTGGCTATAAGAATCATTCGGCCAACATCCAAAGCCAATATGGCGAATCAGTGACCAATATTGGAGCCAAGAATTTTTGCACAATGTGTCAAATAAAAAAATATGATAAAAAACGCATATAATAATCATAGTAAACTAGAAACGGCGTGTAATATTTTATTGGTTTATCACGAGTCTGAGTCAGCCTGCATCTCAGTGATTCTGGCTCTAGATACATTCATTATACAAGGAAAATATTGTAGGGTTTGCAGAATAAGGTGACGGGCTGTAACTGTACCATCCAAGACCTTGTATACACGACTACGCGTCAAGCCAGTTTTAGCTGATCTTGGATTGTATAGGCTTTTCGTACAATCAGAACTCAGCTTATACTGGTTGGTTATGTATAGCTTGATGTGTAGCCGTGTGTACAGACGCCAGCACATCAACCTACCCGAAACTGTCAAATTTTCCCAATCAACTTTGTACCTTATGCTTTAGTGATAAAGTTGAAAATCTATTAAAGAAATTTGACAGATTGTAGTAGCTTGATGTGTTGGCGTCTGTACATAAGATTAGTTCGGGGAATGATTGACAATACGATTTGATAGTTCAACTACTTTTGGACGGGCATTTTCTTTGTTCAAAATGTTTTTCCTTGTAGGTTAGTAAACCTAATAGTCTTTCACCTAAATAAGTACAAACACAACATTTTAAAAGACAACAAACCTGTCGGTCATACAAATATGCACTAATTTATTGGCATTACGACGATTTCTCAAATCAAATAAAAACCATTGACCCAGATTTTCACCTTTAAAACCACCAAAAAAGTACGGACAAAAAAAATATTCAACATTTTTTGCTGTCCCTACAAGTCGCCACAGTGACTTATCATGTTTGTTAGTGTGTGTGTGCGTTTATACGAAACTGTCAAAGTGTGGCGCTTCCTGTAATTATACGAGTCTTATAATATACTAGTTTACTTACTGCATATTGTAAATATGATTATACATAGGTAATGTTATGTATCTAATATTAGAATAACTCGAACCTTAAAAATACGAACAAAATGCTTTAAAATCGATGGAGGCCTTCATCTATTAGCCCAGTTAAGGAGTCGCCAACCTCTTAGGATGACTTGCGAGATGATATTAAAAAAAAAAAAAACGATCTATTCTTTAGAGAGTTACAAAGCCACATATAGACATACAGACTAACTAAAACCTCTAAGACTCTTTTTGTATTGAGGGACGACAACGAATCCGGCTAAATTTTAATCTCATGAAACAACTTCTTCAGACGTCCACAATCCAATTGCTCGTGGGCAAATACTACTTAAAAATAAGTGTCCAAACACACTATGCCGAAGTTACGCGACCGAAATTCCGCGGCTCATTTTACTGCACGCTATAACGCAACGTAATTTCGGCATAATGTGTCGTCAGTAATTCAAATAGCATTGCAGGCGTAATCATGCCGAACTTCGGTCGCGTACGTTCGGCCATAACATAATCAGCCTATAACGTTCCCACTGCTGGGACGCAGGCCTCCTCTCAGTGAGAGAGAGTGGGCCGTAATCAACCACGCGGGCCCAGTGCGGGTTGGTAGGTGTCACATGTCTTCGAATTTTTGGTTCTAAGACATGCCGGTTTCCCCACGATGTTTTCCTTCACCGTTTTGAGAGCAGTTGGTGATGGAACAATTTACACAAAGTAAAGCGCCTGTCTGGGTTCGAACCTACGACCTACTACTCGTAAGTCGCAGCCGTTATCACTGGGCCACCACTGCTCTCTCAAATAAAGTGGATCTTTGTTTAACTTGAAATAACAACAATTATTGGAAAGGAAACACACATTTGAATAGACCGTACATATTATGCTCCGAGTCTGTATTACCTACATAGGTACAAACTTTAGCAGTACGAGTAGGTAGTAATTACGCCACTTCCTCTGGATTTTCCTACAGCATACACCTGGTATTGCTTATAGGTACCTATTTATATATTGTTTGTTTTGCTACGATCTTTAGAGCCGGTGCTGACTGACGTCGCGGCACGGTACGGCACAGTAAAGGATTTTATTCCTGATCAAGTTCTTTTTATCCTTATTTCAATGAGTTTAGAATTCATGTTCCTTTATTTCGATACAATCATACCGCGGCATATCGTGGCAGCAGCGTCCCGCGGCATTACAATGCCGTTTCATTCCACGGATTGCCGCGGCGTGCTACCGCGTCCCTTGAGCCACATAGAGGTCAGGATTATTACAGCTAAACTAATTGACATAAGGTTTAAAACGGGTGCGGCGGTGTTTTCGGCGAATGGGGCTCAGCCAGCCTGACCGCGGCATGTCGCGTCATACCAAAACGTCCTACGGGCTGCCGAAGCACGCCCTACCGTGCCGTGCCGTGTCGCGACGTTATCGCCGGCCCTTATTGGAAACAATTTTTATAAACATAACATAAAATCATCACGACTGTAGACCCCCAAGGGTTAGGTAGAGGTGTAGGTTAACAACCACATTTCGCCGGTTTTTTTTTTTAAGATCGATGTAATAGGGGGCGAGCCTACTGCCATCAACAAATCCAGGCTTCGGGCGGCTAATGAAAAATTCTTGATGGAAAAATCCAATAGCAGTTTATTTAACCTGGGCATCGAACCCATCAGTACCGTATGCTCAGCAGTAGCGCTTGTGACCACTAGACCAACGAGGAAGACAACAGACCTTTTTTTATAAATCCTTAGTAATTTTCAAGAATGAGATTGATTCTATATGTATAGTATGTTAATTTTAGGGAGTTTTTTGGCTAAATTCCTGCTGAATTGTATTTGATGAAGTTTTGCAAAGAGGTACCTCTAGTCTTTCTCCAACTACCAAGCTGGTACTTGGAGAAGGACCTGGGTTACTTTTCATCTCGGAAAATTGAAAACTTTTCATCAATGTTAGGGGAAAATGGTCTTTAACGCTTTGTGGTACTTTCCATAACTGGACATTAAACCCACAGGCATGTTCTTATTAAGAATAGATTTGCCAATGAGCCACTGTTCCTTGATGGAAACTTATCTTGATTGGGGTGAAGGAAATTAAGCCTGCTCTTCTGCATATCCCCAAACTTTACCAAGATTGATAGCCACAATGTAACATAAATCATCTGATTACGAATTCGCGATTAGAAAACCTACCATCAATACACGTTCCAGCATTCTTTAAAAACGCCTTTTGCGTAACTTAGCGAAAGAGACGGCAATACACGATAACACGCGATAAAGCGAGACAGAACATGCCGGCGCTACTTCAAGGCAATCAACGTTTACTTATAATCCGCTTTCCAACAACGACACAGAGACGTTTTCGGTGTTCGAATCATAAAAGAGTGGGGACACAGTGTTTTGACACGGTGACTCTTTGTCGAGGGTTCGAGACTCGGTCGCTTGCCGTTTTCTTGATTTCCAAGTATTTGTTAGTAACTTCTTTTCTTTTATGAAGTCCTGGTACATGATATGTAGAAATATCCTTTTGTTGAGAAAATCCATTGTCCTTTTTTGACCAACCGTGGCGATTTAAAAGGAGGGTTCATGTTTTGTGCGCATATTTTTGTCTGTTTATATTTTAGTGCATATTAAAATGCTCTACATTTAGAATTAAATCATTTGATTTTGTATAATCAAGGACCTGATAGTGTCACCCAGTTGTCAACTTCGAAAAACCAATATGGCTACTCGTACCTATGAATTCAATTTTCTCGTTTATACCAGTATTTTAATTAATTTATGCAAGTACTTACTTTATTGATGGAGGAAAAGGATTAGTCATAGCCTAGTGCAAAATATTTAGATAAAATGTTTATTAAGACAAAAAAGCTTTATAAAATCATTGATTTTTCGTGTAATTGTATGTACAGACGCCAGCACATCAAGCTACTATAATCTGTCAAATTTCTTTAATAGATTTTCAACTTTATCGCTTAAGCATTAGGTTCAAAGTTGATTGGGAAGATTTGACAGTTTCGGGTAGTTTGAGTGCTGGCGTCTGTACATCCACATTTAGCCAGTCTGTTATGTTAAGTCCCACGTCATAGGAGGCGAGGCTATTGCCATTAAACGGGCACAAATCCAGACTCCAGACTACTGAAAAATTCCTTAAAAGAAAAACTGCAAACATTTTTCCTGACCTCGAGGATCGAACCCAGGATCATTGTTATGCTTATGCAAAAATGTAAACATATACCTATGAGTTTATGGAAAAAATAACCTTAAGTCCTACACAATAAAGTTCAATAGTGCTAGTCACTTTGAAATCAACTTAATCAACATTATAATAAAGTTGATATTTGTTTAACTTGAAATAATAATAATTTGAAACATGAAGTTTAAATAGACTTTACTATCTGCGTTCAATACTAATTTTCTTTCTACTATTTCTGTATGCCTAGTACCTAAGATTTTTTACTCATCATTTGCCTAACCTTTTTCCTAACGTATGGGGTCGGTAGGCTATCAGTCTAACCAGACGCAGCCAAATACCAATATTTTACATGAAGCCACTGCTCTGACCTCCCCAACCCAGTAACTGGGTAACATAATACCCCTTATTAAGACTAGTTCTCAGAATTTCTGGCTTCTGACTACCCATAACGACTGTCAAAGCTCTACGAATGACACCTGGGACCTAAGGCTTCACTATGAATAGCAGATGCAATCCCAGTGGCAGGACTGGTACCCAGGATTTTATACTTTGTCCCCAAAATCAGGATCATAAAACCCAGTCATCCTTGCATATCTCCATTTGTTAATAAAATCTACGATATTAGCTAGTGAAATCTAACTGGATTTTCCACATGAATTAATTGCTGTTTATAATTTATCTAAACATTAATGTATTCAAGAATTTAAGGCTGGTTATATGACCTAAATTACTAGGAATAGAGTTACAAAAACCTCTAGGTATCTAGGTGGCTAGCATTGTGCCTAAGTGTTAAGAAATTTGTAGATTTAGGAAGATGAAATAGCATTATGTTAGCTCAGCTTCTCCTAGATTATTACTAGCAGCGTCCCGCGGTCTTACCCGCATAAGTGTTGATCCCGTGGGAATATCGGTATAAAAAGTACCCTATGTATTAGTCTGATGTATAAGCTATATTATTGTAAAATTTGATCAAAATCCGTTTATTAGTTTTTGCGTGAAAGAGTAACAAACATCTATCCGTCCATCCATCCTCACAAACATTCGCGTTTATAATATAACTAGCAGCGCCCCGCGGTTTCACCCGCATAAATACCGATCCCGTGGCAATATCGGAATAAAAATCCTATGTGTTAATCCTGGTTATAAAGTATCCGTTCATCCGTTTGTGCGTGAAGAAGTAACAAACATACTAGTACAAACACACTCATAAACTTTCGCCTTTATAATATTAGTGTGACTAGCAGCGGCCCGCGGTTTCTCCCGCATAAGTGTCGAGTCCAAGGGAATATCGGTATAAAAAGTACCCTATGTATTAGTCTGATGTATAAGCTATATTACTGTAAAGTTTCATCAAAATCTATTTAGTAGTTTTTGTGTGAGAGAGTAACAAACATCTATCCGTCCATCCATCCTCACAAACATTCGCGTTTATAATATAACTAGCAGCGCCCCGCGGTTTCACCCGCATAAGTGTCGATCCCGTGGCAATATCGGGATAAAAATCCCATGTGTTAATCCTGGTTATAAAGTATCCGTTCATCCGTTTGTGCGTGAAGAAGTAACAAACATACTCGTACAAACACACTCATAAACTTTCGCCTTTATAATATTAGTGTGACTAGCAGGGGCCCGCGGTTTCTCCCGCATAAGTGTCGAGTCCAAGGGAATATCGGTATAAAAAGTACCCTATGTATTAGTCTGATGTATAAGCTATATTACTGTAAAGTTTCATCAAAATCTATTTAGTAGTTTTTGCGTGAAAGAGCAGCTAACATCCATCCATTCTTACAAACTTTCGCGTTTATAATATTTTATGGAGTTTGATATGTGTAGTAGAATTGGAAGAAAAATTTAAAAACTTAATCACAACGCGAGCTAATGTATGTAGGTGTGGTATGTATGTGTGGTAGTAACTATAAATACACCTCTGCCTAATGATAAATGATTTATTTTCTGATGAGGTCAGCGTTTCCTATCTGACTACTCTGAGAAGAAACGCAGAGGTCAGTCTCTTTTATTGTCCAGACAAAATCTTGGTCAGATCATGTGAAGACCATGTAGATTGGTGTCTGAAATGGTCTTTTGAGGAAAGAACCACACAGATTGAGCGGACCTGTCCAGTCAGTCACGCATTTGTCAGAAATCGTGCAGCTCAACTTAGAACATGAGGAGCTCAACGATTCGACGAACAATACCAAAGAACCCCTAACCCTTCGGTTAATACCTACAGGCATGATGAATAACCCTTAATGTTACAGTCAAAGGGTTCAAATTCGTTCGTTTATAGGGTGGGTCAGATAATAGCTATCACCGACTGTACTTTCCTTCACCATAAATCAATGGTTTCTCAAATCAAGTTCTAGAAGGTATTTTTGATTATTTAATTGATTGCATTCCAGATGCTTTATTTAATATTAAACGAAATAGTTAATAAAACAAGCTTTTTTTCCCGTCGCGATAAGATTATATTTTTTTCTCTGCAATGAAGAGATTTTAATAAATATTGTTACCACACCCAGACGTTGTAACCTACGTCTGTGTCTCACACCGTAATGTAACGGGGTACCTTTTTTTTTATGGATGGGAAATCATCAAATGACCCCTCCCGCTCTGGGTGGAGCGGAAGGGAGTGTCAGACTCTTACTGACTAAAACCCATCCGTGTTCCTTCCTTAGCCCTTTATGTTCCGGGGTAGCGGTAACCCTTTCGGACAATCCCGCACTTCCGGCAGGCTTCGGCCCTGGCAGGCCCCTTCCTTTATGCTGACATCTCTTTGAGGCGCGCGTGGAACACGTACACGCCGTCCGGCACGGGCCTGGTCCTGATCGGACGGTGAGCTAATGTAACGGGGTACCTGGCCTTTTCCCAACTATGTTGGGGTTGGCTTCCTGTCTGACCGGATGCAGCTGAAAACCAGTATTTTACATGGAGCGAATGCCTATCTGAGCTTCCTCAACACAGTTACTGGGTAATACGATACCCCTTGTAAATAAAAAAATAATCATGCTTTGGTGGGCTATGTATTTGTACGTATGCGACATATGCGTGGGACTTGTAAAGAGAATCTTACAATGCATATACTAGTATGTCAACGCTATGACTGTGGTAGAACAAATATTGATATACAGGGTCAAATTAGAGTAGCTAGCAAAACTCTCTTGACGTGATGGGTACAGTCGAGTTCTTTAATATCTGACCATGTTCATGAATCAAAAATATATAGGCAATGGTAAGTTTCATAAAACTCTAAACAGCTTTGCCGTACAATAAATTGTAAACAATCTGTGACATCATAAATATGTGACTACATTAAATCAATAATATTACTACAGATAAAGACTCTAAAAATTGTGCGCAATCCCTTGTTCATATTATTTAGCGCAAAGTTAGGTTCACAAATATCTATGCAATTATATTTCTATGAAAAAGATCTTGAAACAAAATCAATTTGAAGTTGTCAGTTGTGACATCCTTCAACGGCAATATTGCATTATTACTCGAACTTCTGCTCCGACAAGCAAAAATAAATTTAATACTAAAGGCCATTTAGTTGAATATTCAAAGCTGTATAGATATTTATGAATCCCAGGTTGCAACAAATTTATTGAAACCTAGAGTATTTAGATATTTATGTTCCGAAGAGTAGTCAGATATTTTTGACTGCACTACCGTAACATACTTATAGTTTATATGAAAACATTTTATTGATGTCTAAGTTTGTATAGAAGTATATGATCATTTTAACGCTTAAAATATTTTGAAACATTGTCACTGCCAATATATTAATGAACTCGACTGTACCTATCGATATCTAAACACTATAAACTAAAAAACAAAAAAGATTTGATGTTTTTTTGTGGTTCAACGACTGCTGAATAGTTTGTTAGGTACTTCAAGTGTGAGTTTAGAAAATCATTTTGTTCAGTTTTATCGTGTTAAAATATCGATGCCCATAACGTCTATGCAGTTTTTTTTTTTTTTTTTTTTTTTTTTTTTTTTTTTTTTTTTTTTTTTTTTTTTGCTAAATGGGCGCACTCTTGACCCCGATCACGCCTGATGGAAAGCGAACAACAAATAATTTTTTTAAACTGATATTTCAAGTGACTACACAATTACCCCACAAAATATTCATCATTTTTTTTGAGTTTAGATATCAATACCCGTCACGTGAGTGGAGTTTCGCTAACTACTTAAGTTACTTTAATTTGACCCGTATAGGTATATAAATTAAATAACATAATTAAACCAGCACATTACACTAAGAACAATAGCATGACTTATCCATAACATATTCAACAAAAAGCATTCAACATCCAACATTCCGTCATCCACATCGCTCGCTCGCTCGCTACGGTGTAACACAATCCCGGTATGGGTGTGAATGTGTCTGTAAGTACCACCTTATGGGATGCGAAAATTAATAAATAATAAGGAGACCGCCCCCGATATGTGCGCGAGCGCAGCTTATGCACAAATATTTTTATTAATAGTATAACTTTTATGAGAATGTTGCAGCTGTGTAGTTTTTTGAGGTCTATTTAAAGGAAATTGATAGATTGTTTATCAGGTCTGTGGACATTGTTGTAAAAAAGGATTTTTAATATTTATGATGTGACTAGTTCTATTTTGAATAATTCTACGTTATATCTACAGACCACCTCAAAAAAAAAAATAAATACATCAAATGAATATCAATCAACCTAGTTTCTTCCCAACTATGTTTGGGTCGACTTCCAGTCTAAGTATGGAGCGACTGCCTATATGACCTCTACAACCCAGTTACTGGGTAACACGATACCTCTTAGTGAGACTGGTTGTCAGACTTCTGGGCTTCTGACTACCCGTAACAACAAAGATCTGTAGCGGTATCTACAACGCCACATGCGAACAACGCGTCATACTGACGTCACGCAAAATCCTGCATCTCGCAAGCAGAGTTTACCGCGCAACTAGCATATACAACGGCCCGACATGAATCATCGGGCAGTTGCCCGCCAGACACGACACCCGTCTGGTCAGAGGATCCTTCCTTTTCTATGGAGGATGAGTGAACTTTACACCCTGTTCCTCATACCTCTATAGATCTACGAATTACACCCGAGACATGCTTTTCGGGGCATGGTGGGGTTTCGGTTGGTAGTGGATGGTCATCCATCATTGAACTGACCGCGGCAGGTGTGGCTTTTATTATTTAGCCACGAGCTCCTTTAGTAATAGAGGGGCAAATACATGGTAATAAGATAGTCCTCAATTTCACAGCTACCAGTATTTACTTTAACGACTTACTAGAAAACTTTAATAAGAAATGCCCATATAAGGTAAAAGGCATGTTCTCTGTCTACCCCTTTGTGCATAAAACGTGAAAGTAGTACTATATTGCAACAATCTGTCGACCTTTGCAACACCCGTTCATATGTCTGTGCATTTAATTTTATGCGCACAAAGTTTTCATGCGACTTTGCTCGTCAAGATTTATTTTTATAAGTATTATGACATATTTTTGGACTTGAGATTTCTTGGGTCTATTTATGTAGAAAAAATAATAGACTAGCAATCCATTCTAGTGCTTTTAATAGAATTTTAAAAACTTCCTTAATGTCTAACAACCAGTCTTACCCAGTAACCGGGTTGTAGAGGTCAGATAAGCAGTCGTTCCATGTAAAATACTGGTATTCGGCTGCATTCGGTTAGACTAGAAGCTGATCCCTAACCTGTGTATTTTTACGGACATGACATAAATCGCAGTTGAATTTTATTCAGAGTTAGGTTTGGTCTTTTCACATATTTTTCCGGACTTATATTACTTCTGAATTGGGTAGGTTATATTAATTATTATTCTAAATTGATAAATTGGGCTTTGGAAGACGTATTTATGCTTATAATCCCTACAAGAAACAGTTTTTAATAAATCATGTTGACGTACTAAACTAATATTTTCACTTCTCATGCTCTAAAAGTTCGTCTTTATGTTGTGCTTAGGCGACATAAAATCGCTTTTTATGTTCTAGTGCATAAAGTAATTTTTTTTTCTGAGACTAAGGTAATCAGGCCCAACAGCCACACGCACAATAAAACTGCGCAGATTAAAGTCGTGATTTATTTCATTTTCTTTTATTTATACCACTTCCTAGTTAAACAACTTTTAAAAAGTTTCGTGGCGGTATTATCTGTGGTGGCGGGAATTAGCTATGCTTTGCAACATTTTTGATTAATTATGTACTGTATACTTTATTATGCCTGTTTCATTTTCTCGCAATCGAAGTGAAAAGCAGAGTGTATAACTCAGGCATAAACGAGCCATTTTATCCCTCGACTTCACTATCCACCCTCGCCTGCGGCTCGCGTGCATATAAACGTCTCGGGGTAAAATAGCTTCTTTTATGCCTTAGTTGTACAATCTACTATTAGTCACAATCTATACTAATCTATACTTAATATTATAAAGAGGTAAAATTTGTTTGTAAGTTTGTATGTAGGGGGTAATCTCTGGAACTACCAGTCCGATTTGAAAAATTCTTCTTGCATTTGATAGCCCAATTTTTGAGGAAGGCTATAGGCTATTTAACATCACGCTATGACCCTTAGGAGCCGAGCAAAAAGAAAAAAAGTCATAAAGAACGTTAAGTGATAGCGAGGGCAAGTGATGCGATACGACGGGGTGGCTCGGGGGAAACAAGAACTTTCACGCGAACGAAGTTGCGGGCTGAAGTTAGTATATTATATTTTACAAGAGAATCAATGGAGTTTCTCGCCTGTTCTTTTCCATACCACTAACTAGCTTCATATTTCTGACTGACCGAATCCTTGACAATTCAAAAATGCCTGTAAATGTTTTAATTGAAATAAATGTTTTGAGTTTGAATCCGTCAAAAAAATCGCCCGACTAAAAACGAAAGTTACAATGTAGGAGAACCACAAAAAGTCTGATCAAATCCAAGTCAAGAAACGTTAATTAAAAGCCATATTAAATTCTTGATGAATTTAAGACAAGACGTACAGTATGACCATTAAACATACACATTGAATAACAGTATTCGTTCGCTCATTTTTTCTTTATATCAGTTTGATCACGTACTTTTTGCTTGCGTACGCGCAACCACGTGTGCGCGAACCGTGCAGCTAAAGATTTTTTATTAAAGTTACTCGGCGAAATTTTATTAATCACTTCATTTTCGATTAATATGGCTCGTTAATTAGTTTTTGGTTCAATACTGGCTGGATAGATGACAGCTTAGAATTGAAAATGGAACGGTTTTTGAGATTTGAATATGGAACTTTGAGTAACCTAAAGTTTGTTTTTTAAACTCAGATACTAATTTGACAGGACGTGTAACGTCAAACTTATATAGATACTAAAAATGCAAACACAAAAGACTTATGTCAGATTAGTATCTGGGATTAAGAAACGAACTTTATGCAATTCGTTTTTTGAGATTTGAATAATATGGAACGTTGAGCAACCTCATTCGTCAGATTTGATAACTTTCTCTACATTCCATTTTTAAATAAAATAGTTTTTAAGTAGAGTTTAGGATATAACCCAGGCAGAGACAATATTAAAAATATACTTATTTACGTTTAAAGAAAACTATACAGTAAGTTTTGCTGACTAATACATGTAACTACCTATTTCAATTATTTGTGATAAAGTTGAGCAATCTTAGAAAAATTCTTTAGAAAAAGTCTTTTAAACAAACTTTCAATCAGCAAAAGCCATAGCATTCCATGTGTAGTAAAACTCAGGTCACTATGTTTTACAATTATTTATTTTAAACAACCAATAATGCACCGCCAAATTAATACAGTTCTCTCCCCGCCGTACGGCCGTACAGATTAAAAATTCCCGCGCTCGCCGAGTGTTGTCAACTCATCATAATATCGATTCCTCAAATCGATTATACAAAATCATAAACCTTACACATGATATAATCATCATCACGTCATAGAAATAAATGGTATTTTAATAAACCAAAACATTTCCTCATACCTTTCCAATCTAAGATAAAATAAACAAAACATTTTTGCATACATTTTATAATCGCGGTGCAAAGAGAAAGTGGTTCATTTTTGTAAAGCAGGGTGAAAGGACCTGTTGTCGGCACTGACTTTATAATTGACATTGATAAAAAGTCTGTAAATACGGAACGGTTAAAGGTAAAAGGTACAACTTGTCGAAGGCCTGTTTGGTAAGAATTTTTGTAGTACATTTAATGTAAACATTGTTTTCGATTTTTTTAATGTTATTTTCGTAATTGTTTTTACTTTCTGAGAATGTTTACGGTTTTTTTTTCTTGATTTTATTGTGATGTCGTAGTTTAAGTGGAAAACACTTGGTATTCCCCTCTGAATTATTTTTATTGCTCACAAAGGTGGTATTTATTGAGAAAAAATAATCAGGAAAAATCTTTATAGATTGTTTCTTTTTATTGCATTTTAGATACCTACCCGCGTGATGACAAATATGGTTTGTGGTTAGTTAGCAAGTTCTTACCAGATTAAAGTCATGATTTTATTGAATTTATCGTACCTACTGCTTCATTTTATATTATTAGTCCACTAGCAGCGCCCCGCGGTTTCACCCGCATAAGTCTCGATCCTGAGAAAATATCGGGATAAAAAGAATTCCATGTGTCAATCCAGGTTATAAACTATCTGCATGCCAAATTTTATCTAAATCTGTTTAGTCGTTTTTTCGTGATTAAGCAACAAACATCCAAACACAACCTTTCACGTTTATAATATTGGTAGAATCATAGAAATGTAATGAACTCGAAACAAGATTCCTACCTAGACCTACGTAATTTGCGCACAAAAATAAACGTTCACTCATTAAAATGAGTAATAAACAACAGTATAATTATTGTTTAACGAAGAACATATTGTTGAACTTGAAACAGACCTGATATAAAATTTACTATTCCTATTGTCTGCACAGACCATTTCAAAATAATAAAATAACTAGACATAACATATGCGCTTTTAATTTGACATTCATCACCTGTCTGTGTAGCAGTTTCTTGCTAAATATCCGACATAGCTCTAAAATTGTTAATTAATGTGATGGCGACCCTGGTTGTTCAGGAAAATGTCAAACAACTGTCAAATCCAGTACATTTCATGTTAGTCTCTCTATGTTGCTACGTTCATTGACAGCTCTGTTAGACAGTAGAAATAGACCTATCTTATCAGATATGGAGTCTATATCAATGCTAGATAAACTTAAGAAATTCAGGCACGCACCCTAACTGCGTAACACACGATCAATCATAATCTAAATTATTTTGAAGGTTATTGCTAATCCATTGCTGTGTATGTTCGAAAAATTTGTCTGCTCAGCAACTTAAATAATGCAATGAATATTGTTGAACTGTCAAAATAAAAAAAAAGCCATTGCTATTGGACCCAAAACTTTGCCACTTCTTCTTCTGTGATTTAACTTAAATAAAATCAGTATAAACTAAAACCAAAAGCTTGGTATTCACGACTGTACCCGTCGTATTGAGGGCACACAGCCCGCCTCCTTCATTCATACCTGACGTAGCGTAGATGTGAACCTTTGCATACAATATGCTTGTATACGAAGTACGGAGCTCTATTTCAAGTTTTGTACCTCTAGAATCAACTTATAGAAGTATAGTTACCGTTATCTTGTCGCCAATGAAAAGTAAGTGCAGTGACACATAGAGTTAGGTTTTGAAGAGTGTCTTTGTCACTCATACCTGTATAGGTAACAGTCCCTTTCTAAACCTCAATTTTCCATATTGACAGGTACCTAATGGGAATTGTAACAACGCCATATACCTAACCGTGTATTTGGAAAAAAGGGTATCAGGGTAATTGCATAACACACTAACAGTAGAAATAGCTTTCATTTTGACAGTTCAACAACATTCATTGCGTTTCTGCGTTGTTGAGCGCACAAATTTTTCGGACATGTGAAACAATGGATTAGCAATATCCCGCAAAATTATTCAGATTGTGATTGATCGTTTGTTATGCGATTAGGGTGCATTTCTAAAGTTTGTCTAGCTTTTATATAGACTCCATATCAGAGAAAAATACTCTAATAGAGCATAATGAAGTCTGATAATTGTTAGTATTATGAAATGTAGCTCTTTTGAGAAACACGTTATGTTAGATTTATGTATTTGCGCTAGGTACTGCATTAAGGTTGTTGTTTTGTTTGTAACCTACCTATAGCATACCTAACAAGATTTGTTATGCAAAAATATTCTTGCAACTTTTTGATTGAGACATTATAACTGGTGTGTCCAAGTTTGTCACAATTAATTGTTTTTATTAAGTTAATAAATTAAATTACAGAGTTATATAAGAAATAATATCAGCCTGTTATGGTAGCAAAAGCTTATACATACTAATTGTTATTCTGATCACAGTTTTTTCTCTCTTAGTAGATGAGGAAAGCGAGAGCCGCAGCAAGATCCGGCTTTAAAACCTTTTTGAGAAATAGAAATAACTTGTACATATTATTATTAATATAAAAGCAGTAAAACAAGCGTAAAATTGCTAATTAATTCTTACTACAGTACTAAAATAATTATGATACTTAACCAAACAAAAAACTGAAGCTATTTTTGGAAACTTCATTAAATCGTGCTCAAATTCGAATGACATGAGACACACGTTGCATAAACGTCAAAATGTTATTAAGACCTAACCTTGAAAATTACTAATTAATTATTACTGTACTAAAATGATCATAACCAAACAAAAAACTGAAGCTATTGTTGGAAACTTTATTAAAAAGTGCTCAAATTCGAATGACATGAGACGCACGTTGCATAAACGTCAAAATTTTGATTAAAACCTAACCTTGACGATGTGTTTGTAAATAAACAAGGCAATAATTGCAAAAAAGTGAAAACATTACTTCATACAAATCAGTTTAAAATCGATTACGATTTATGTTGTAATACAAATAGATTAATCATCGTTTATAGCAGGAAGTTGCTTGTGAGAAACAAAAAGACTTAAAGGCCGTGTGTGTTGTTATTTAGACCTGAGATGATGTTACCTTGATACTCGAGTGTAGTCTATCTATTTAATGGATATGTAAACACTGTCTCATTCACACAAGCGGGGTAGCTGCTGTCACTAATGTCATCTGTCAGTTACGAAGAATGGCGGGAAATAGGGAAAGTAAAGCAGGGTCTGCACGATAGCGCTTGGTGATGTAGTGAGCCAGTGATGTGATAATATATACAACATAAATACGGAATCAACAGGATTCTAGATTGAGTATTGGAAATTGCGCTGATTAAATATTTTGCTATCTAATAAAAACTGTGTAACTCGACCATTATCTGCAATACAATACGAGTATGTCTCAATATAAGAATCAAACACGCAATGGACTCGTAGAAAACTAACGCTGCCTACACCATTCGCACAGCCGCAAGAAAAACTACGCATTTAAACACAACTCCAAGCCATTCATTCATATTTTCCTCATTTCCTGTCTGTTTGTTAGTTAATAATTTACGACAGTTCACTAACAAGACATCTAACGCAGTTTCTAAGACTAGCAAAAACTTGCTACTTCATCAAACCTTTGCATTCATATTAGAAACAATAGAAACTCCGCTCCCTACCTATATATTTTTTATGCAAGCACATAAAAATGTGCAGAACTTGTTTTAGTAGGAAAAAATATATCGAGTACTAGGAAACCCGCATTGATGCACGTGGCTCGCTGTGTGACGACGACTGTCCGCTTCACCTTACGACACGATATTAGATAAGGAGGTAATTATTTTGATCTTTAACCTATCGTATTATTGGATACCTGAGCGTTACCTATGGGATTAGATTTAACTAGCAAGTCACTATGCACTCCTAGTACACACGCAGTCACTTTGCATTAAAATACTTAACGATGCAAATAATAATCGAGACTGATACAGCTCTACTTCGCTGCAAAATGTTATTAAAAATATTATTTGTATATCTAGCGTGACTCAACTGAAGTTACTTTGACAGCTAAACGTCAGAATTTAACAAGAGGTCAATCTTCATTTTTAATTTGTATCGTTAAATAAATTAAAAGTACCATTTTTGCGTTATTCCTATTGATAAAAAAGGACATGTTTTAAGTGTGTAACATTCCAAAAAATCGCAGCAAGAAAACGTCAAAGCCGCTGCTCTTCACAAAAACATAAAGAGAAATGCTGTCACCACAACAGAAGGCGCGAAACCGCTCATAAATTCTCACTTCGTCGAAAAACGTCATTTTTTGTTAATAAAAGAAATAAAGTCATAAATCGTCCATCAATGGAGACATGCCCGACGTACAATAATAATATAAGCAAAAGACGCGTGCAAAATAACCGATTTAAACTGACCCCTCATTATAGCTCGCATTTCCTTCGGAAAACCGTATTTTGTTTGCGAAACGCGGGCCATGGAAGGTCATTCTAAAATGGTTCATATACCATGTTGGCAGTTTTTCTATGATGGTTAATAAGGCAGTTATTTTATTATGTAATAAAGATTATGTACTATGTCATATAAGCAATTGATGACAAAGGTCTAGTTTATGTATCGCAATTTTATTTTTATAATTACCTGTGACGTCTAATGTGTCCTTCACCCTTATTTTGTAGAATGCGTTCGTTATTTTTTTAAATAAGTGTTCTTTTTTTGAACTGGTTTTCATTAGGCCTGGGAAATGTCAACCAGTCACTTCATGTGAAGTGTCATAAGGCATTAACAGAAATTATAGTACGAAGGTCTCCATAACTTCATCATCTTCAAACTAAGAAAGAAACTAAAATTTTAACCCAAGAAATCACTAATAGATACTTAGGATCCTATACTTTTTATTTCATTAATATTTGTTGCTTTAGCAATTTGATAAGTTCTCACATAGCCAAATCTTCCAATCTATTTAATTTTAAACCTATACTCCATTTATTATAACATTAGAAAAAAGAGGCTCGCAGAAGCAGGAGTACGAAACCTTTTATTTTCAAGTTAAGTTCAAACAATTTTAATAAATAATGTATGTGCTTTTTTGTAAGTAACAATGTATGGCATACAATAAAGCATATTCTATCTATGTACTTGTCACGATGCTTGGATAGCTATATGAAATTAAACAATTTTTAGTAACAATCAAAATTATTAAAAACAATTTTGTATAATCCGACAAAATAAAAAAATCACGTGCTGCCACAACTTATGAAGGGAATAGGGAACATTTTAGATTTAGTAGAGTTATAGTGACATGAAAAACGTTCCCGGTACTGTCCGCTCCTGCTTCTTTTAGATTTTAAACACTGACACGACAGTATTATATGTAAAAACTAAATAATATTAAATGAAAGCCTTGTAATTTCAGAAAGTAGATAGGTTAAATAAGTACAATTAAGTGTGACTGCTGTTATTTAAATGGATTATATTTAACTCCACATCAATCTTGACTGTAATAATGTTTGTTGTACTTTTATTACAAAGTGTACCCCTAAAAGAGCCTTTTTTAACTTCTGTCTAATGCTATAGTAAATGGACTTATAGTAGAGATTACCTACCATAAAAACAATATAGAGATATGTAATATAGAGATATGTTGGGGTCTGCTTACAGTGTACCCGGATGCAGCTGAATACCAGTATTTTACATGGAGGAACTGCCTATCTGACCTCCACAACCCAGTTACCTACTGGTCTATTAAGACAGGTTGTCGGTCTTTCGGGCTTCTGACTACTCGTAACGACTGTCCAAAATCTTTAAATTACCAACGGGACCAACAGCTTAACGTGCTTTCCGAGGCACGGAGGGTTCTCGCTGTCGACGTAAAATGGACCAAGATACACAAAAAAATAAAGTACAAAACTTCAAAATTCTGAACTTCGAACAAAACCATTTCACACGACAATTTTAACCATCACTTTTTGAACTACGAATAAAAACTATTTCACACGACAATTTATCTAACCAGCCAGTTATAAGTCTCAACTAGGTTGAAGATTCACTTTTCTATAAATAGAAGCAAGTATACTTAGGCATAGTTCATACTTAATGCTGTAATGGGTTTTTTATACAGCCTGTAATGACATTATTGCTTTTTAATCAAGTCTGCGTGAGGCCTGACTCTGTAGAGCTTTACTACAACTTTTTTGTTGAGTAGGTACTTGCTTAAGGAGGCTTTTTCTGTTTGCGAAGTAAGAAAAGGATTTTTTAATGGATATTTATTGATTTTTGTGTCCTTTGTAAAAGATTATCGAGTGTCTTTGAAATGAAATAAGGATTTATTGTCTTTAAAACTAGAAAAAAAATTGTGTTGTCTAATATTGTCGCTGGAACACGTCAAGACTTCACATACGCAAATAATAATTGTTGCTCGCATAAAAACTAGGCATCATTATTTTTATCGATCGGCAAAAACAAAAACTATCACATCACTACTGGTAAAACTGTCAAATCTGACATTTCTACCAACTTCACCAACACACATTCAAAAAGCCAAACACACGTTCCAAAAATCAAAAGTTCAAATTCGAAACTGGAACAAATCACGGTGACTGTCCGTTGACCGTAAGTAGGAAGTCCCGATTATCGTATAATTCGCTCAAGTGACGTTCGCCTGTTAAAATCAGCCAGTTCGACTTGACCTCCCCCCCTTCTTCATGAAGGTGTGAACGGAGGATGGAAGGAGGAGGCCAGGGGTCACACAAAGATGGTTGGTATATTAGCTCTATTGGCTTACCGGATGCTTGCTCAAGACGTAGGTTATCTACTAGTCGTTGCTTTGTACTATATTTTTGTTGGTAGGTACCTATGTTGTTGCGTACGTTTGTGGAGAAGATACAGTCGTACGTACAATATGTAAGGAATTGACAGGATTTGATGGCGATACAGTACCCTAATTGGATAACACGCTTTCAATCAGCCATCAAATTAAACCATTGCTTCATAGGTTTGAGAAATTCATCTATCAACAACGTAAATGACGCAATGAACATGGTTGTACTGTCAAAATAAAATTTAGCGATTAATTTGTCATTTTATGTGTGTTGTGCAGTTACCCCGCTGGATTCTTTGGTATACCAAGATCAATATACCTACAGAATAATCTTTAGCCTATTTTGCAAGTCTACCTAATCAGATATTATGCTTGATTGCTTGTCCCTTCTATTGGTTAAAATACATCAGAGAAGCAGTTCTCGTAATTTTAAGAATATCCATAGTCTGATCTCAGTCTCAATCTGTCAGAATTGCCTCTAATTTCCTTACATTTTTGACAAGTTTTTGAAATTGATTGTTGCTCAGAATGCGAATAGATTTTGAACGTTTTTAATTACGGGAATTAGCCTTCAGGTGTTTTGTAACACCTGAAGGCCTATTCCTTAGTCAAAAGACCAAGTCGATGTTGCTCTATCCTGAGATCGCTTTAACATGGTCAATCTATCTGTCCCATCCCTAATTGTAAAGAAATGACAATTAAAAATGTAAGCCCCTGACTACTTTCACGTTTCGTGTTAACTTAACATAAAGTAAAAAAATCATAACAAATATGAAAGGGTTATTTAAACAACTTTTATTATTTTTATTGGGCCTATAAAATAAATGTCAGTTTCTTAAATGCCAGTACCTACGTATGACCTTATAATTGTTCACGAGGCAAAGGTATGAAAAAAAAGGAAATTAAAAAGTTAACTTAGTGTCTTTGGTATCGGAGTTGATGGTCAAGTTGTGTTGGCGTAATTTTGTAATTCGAACTAATTTTGAATTGCAAAGAGAATTAAAACCAACATGCCTGTTTTCCACATTTGGCCAGAAATTACAAATGATTTTATTTCTGTAACTAGGTTTGTACAAACACTTTTAGACTGTAAAGACCCCTCCCATAATGGCCAGGTCTTTCGATTTATGGCTAATGTGGACCACTTATCGTTTGTTTTCACTGGCTTGTCCCGCCATCTACTTCTAAAAATCTTATCACAAAAATATGTTTTACGTTGATATAATAGATATTAACGTTTCAATTTTGTATGAGCGATAGAGGATTTAGATTTTTCCCTTCAGCGGTGTTTTAAGAAGTCTTAGCTAATTACATTCTACCGTTTCCCACATTAAACTCTTCGTACAACAGCTGGCAACATTATATTTCTTAAAACAAGCCGATTTTTACATTAAAGTTAATTAACATAAGCCGTCAAAGGGGAACTATTTTATAAATGTCTTAATCAATTTTCGTAGTAATAAAAGTTACAATTAGTGGACTAGTGTTGTGCAATACTCGATTATAAGTATCGATCCAATTAAGAGGTCGATTTGTTTTGGTGTTGCCATAAATCATAATTCTTACTAGCCACCTGCTAGAATGTGTACATGGATGTAATAATATAATGTTTTAAAAACTGGATGTGGCATTGATGAGTTGATGAGTGTGCTTACGATTAAATGGGTTGGTAATTAGTGTTTGGGTGTTGTGGGAAAATGTGGCTTACGACTTAATTGTTGATTTTCATGCTTTACAATTTGGCTCATCTTTTCACGAAAAATACTTGAAAATAAATCAATCTGTCTAGCCTTTCCCCAACGAAGTTGGGGTCGGCTTCCAGCTTAACCGGATGCAGCTGAATACCAGTATTTTACTTGGAGCGATCGCCTATCTGACCTCCACAGCCTAGTTACTGGGTAACATGAGACACCTAACGATTGAAAAATACATGAAAACCAGTCATAATTTCTGTTTCCATTAGGTTAGTCACCTACTTACAAATAAAACTAGGAGAATGAACAAGTACCTATCAATTATCTTATAAATCAATGACATCATACTACGATCACCTGACTGATGATATCATTATCTTCTCAAAAAGGAAGGCTAACAGAAAATGAGCTAGTTAAGAAAGATTTCGTCCTAGAAATCAGGTATAGCATATACATGCAATACCTACTTTTGCCGGATAGCAGCATTTCTGCATACAGTTAACCTCGATTATTTGTCAATATCATAACAATATTTTTATTTACAAGTGTCCATGCAGTTTCTCGCCCGTTCTTCTCCATAGGAATCTCCCGTGCATTGGAATGGGCAACTAGCTTCATCTTTCTGACTGATCGACTCCTTGGCAATTTAATAGTGTCTGTAAATGTTTCAATTAAAATAAATGCGTTAAGTGTGAGATTGAATACTGTCGCTACTGTCTGATTATCTATAAATATCTTAAATTATTATTAAAGTCACTTTTCGTGCCAGTCTGTCTGACCGCGTTGTTTTTCTAAACTGCACAACGGAATTTGATGTGGTTTTCACCATCATTTAGAGAATTTATTTCGGAAGGTTTATATGTTTACTAAATTAATATTAACCTTACAAAAAATAAAGAAATCTCCATGTTTTAAGTCGAAAAAAACGTGCAAAGCAGGTACTGGCGACCAAAAGGAAGCCATTACGACTTGCGCAGGACCACTCGCTCTTTCTTTTATTTTAATATCAAAAGTAAAAGTAATATTAACTTAATCTTGAGGTATTTCGAGGAAAGGAGTAAGGAAACAAACAGGGAAGTAACGTTGCAATAATAAAGTTAAAAAGGTGACGGTCGTCACCTTGTAAGGGCCGAATTGTAGTCTGATTAAATAAAAACCTCTTAGATTCTGTTGATTTCTTTTTTTTTTTTTTTGTGTTGTGTTGAGTTTAATAAGATTTAGGTACCCACACAAGGCTTTGACATCTCCCCATTGTCATTTGCGTTAGGAATATTTTGCATGGTTTTTTTGTTAGGTAAGTTGAGCTCGCGATATTTTGACTCTATTGCAAGCGCCATAAAAAAATACCCCTGTGTTTTTTTGCACCTTACACCTTATTAGAAACTACATTTTATAAGATTATTAGCAAGTAGGTACATGTACTATCAATCTTAATCGGAATCATTTTGAAGGATATTGGTAATCCATTGCTTCATATGTTCGAAAAATTTGTCTGCTCAACAACGTTAATACCGCAATGACAGTTATTGAACTGTCAAAATGAAAGCCATTGCTACTGATAGTGCAACCTACACCAGCACCCAAATTGCGTAACACACTATCAATCGGAATCAGAATAATTTCGAAGCCAATTGCTAATCTATTGCTTCATAAGTTCAAAAATTTTTTCTGCTCAACACGTAGATAACGCAATGAATGTTGTTGAACTTTCAAAATGAAACCGATTCCGATTGATAAAGTGTTACGCAATTGCCCCGCAGTATTCCTGCTGCTAAGCTAATATTATACCTTCGCAAAAAGTACACTATTGATGTAAGAGATTTGTAATCACAAACTCTCACTTGCCATCGACGTCATTCCTTTGAGCTATTGGCGCTTGATTAATTATAATTTCTGCATAATATATATTCTTGTAATGAATGGAAGAAATTAATAAAATTAATGTTCTTACTGTATATCTTGCCAGTTAAGTAGTCGGTATAACTGGATTGAGAGAAAAGGTCGCCGCTGACCGCTGATGCAATCTGTGAACTTTTTTATCGAACCTTATCGAATACATTTGAACCTTCAGCGAGGATATTGTAATAACTTCATTAATAAAATTGTGAATGTTTTTTATTTTGCGAGGTGAATTACAAAAGCGTATGTATCTATATGAATGATGCTTGATGTTTCGTTTTGTGTATCCTGGGCAGTCAGCCTGACTAGCAATCTTGCTGACCAGCAAATGTTTTCATCTAGGAGTTTTATAATACAATCTTTACTTAGGTTTGAATCCTGACAGACGCCATACCTTGTGTAAATAATTTCATCACCATTGCTCTCAAAACGGTGAAGCAAAACATCGTGAGGAAACAGGCATGTCCTAAAACCGAAAATTCCAAGACATGTGACATCTACCAACGCGCACTGGGTCCGCGTGGTGGATTAGGGCCCGCCCCTTCTCACCGAGGGGAGGCCTGTGTCCCAGCAGTGGGAACATTATAGGCTGATTATAATCTTAACTTAAGGGCTACTTTCCAAGACCTGTCAAACTCAAACAAACTCAAACTCAAACTCAAAGCATTTATTTCAATTAAACCATTTACAGGCACTTTTGAATTGTCAAGAAGTCAGTCAGTCAGAAAAAATGAAGCTAGTTGCCCATTCCAAAGCCTAGGTACCTATGGAGAAGAACGGACAAGAAACTCCATGGACACTCTTTTAAATCAAAATATTTTATAGAGCAGAGTACAATACTGTGTCTTTAATAAACACTTTAAAATGTTTTCGTCCCAATCTCTTAAATCTTGTAACTATTAATCAACAAATGCCTTAAATTCGATAAATTAGCATAATAAAAACACAAAAATTAAACAGAGATATAAAAAAAAAACTAAAACCACTTCCATCTTTAGTACATCCATGTACAAACATGGCCAACAAATGAACAAGTTCACAACTAATTAAGAACTAATGACGTAACTAACAAAAAAGACATCATCATCTATCAATCATTCGTCTATTTGAAAAAATTGAGGAACGAATGGAAGGAATGAATGACAGTTAGCTTTGTGTAGCGGGTTCTGTAGGGTTGGGAAAAGAAATAGTGAGGTATCGTAAATAAAACTTTAATATTAATTATTATTGTCGTAAAAAAATAATGTATTGGCGACATTCTACACTGATGTCATTTTTCAATATGTCAATGTCAAATCACTTGTGTCCAACTCTCTCCGCTTTGCTGCGTAAAATATAGTCGTTGTAATTAATTGCTTAATAAAAAAGTGTTGGCTTTTAGCACGACGCATTTTGGCCCTAAACATCAATTACCTGCCTTTCCTCAGCAACGATTATTTCAAAACAGCAAAAGAATTAAAAAATTAATAACACACATAACATAACATCACGCCTTGTTTTTCTGAAGGGTTAGCAGAGTACAATTGCCATCAACCGCACAAATCGAAACTCCGGGCTGCTACTGACAAATTCCAGATATAAAATCCCAATAACACTTTGCCCGGCCTGGGAATCGAACAGGACCTCATGCTCAGCAGTAGCGCTTGAGACCACTAGACCACAAAGACGTCAAAGAAATAAATATTTAGCAAAATTCTCTTCTAATGGTGCTCCCACACTGCTGTTATATAATGTTTACAAACATTTTCTAACATTGTGATCTAATACATTTAATCAAAAAGGTTTTCAGAAATCAGAAAGGTTTTCATGTTAGGTAATGTTAGTAAACATTTTATAACAACAGTGTGGGAGCACCTTTACGAGGTTTTCATCACCTAAGAACCCTAATAACCGGACGAACTCAGGCGAAACCATTCATAATTCCAAATTTGAATATCGTGGGGTCAGTCTTTTGTTTTTTTTTTCCTATAGACGAAAGTACTGTTTCGCGTTCGGCCTAGTGTTGCCAAGTAATTGGTGTTACTAATCGTTGATTTTTTGTGTTAAATCATCTTGACTTTGGTTTAATTAAGAAGTGTGTTGTTGATTAATATTGTATGCTTTGAATATTGTGATAACTCAGGCTTGTTGTAGCGTTATATTGACAAAGCTTTATGTTTGAAAACGGTACTGACAGTGTACGTTACTTCTCATTTTCATTCCTTCCCACTTTTATAGATAACTCTCTTCTGAAAACGATTGTAGTTTTTTTAATTCTCTTCTTACTAGAGGGAACCAACTGTTAAAATGAGTACAATGTTGTAACTTCGACTGTAGCAATAAGACTATAGAAAGGCTTCATGTCTGCCTTCCGCATCCAGTCTACCCCAGCGACCTTTTTAAGATCGTCGGTCTATTTTGCTGGGGGCGTCCGACACTACGCTTGCCGATACGTGGTCACCACTTCAGGACTCGTCTGCTCCACCGGCTATCGGTCTTTCAATAAACATGGTCAGCCCACTGAAACTTCAGCTTGCTTACTCTGCAAGCTATGTCGGTAACTCCGGTTCTTTTCCGGAAAACTTAATTTCTGATTTATTCTTCAAAGAAACTCCGAGCATCATAATTATTACGATACTATATATCCCAATTTTCCTCATTACAGCAATATTTCTGATAACAACGCAACCTCAAGCCAACTGTTACGAACAGACAAAAGAAACGTTTTTATTTTTTATACTCTTTTATATTTTTTGCCGGTAAAATAACAGAACCCAAATCAAAAGACGTCTTTATGACGAAATTGTATAACTGGCAACATTATAACTGTCATTGAAAGTTTGTAATTTGTATTCGATTTTAAACTCTATGCTCTTAAAAATAGGGATGTGCAGTAAGTTTCGAAGTGTCAAAATTAAGTTGGCAATATGTCAGTAGGAGTTTTTAGTAACCGGAAACGTCAAGACGTTAGTTTTTGAATGTTCGCGTGCTGCACTGGTCTTAGTTAACTGTAGTATGTATTTTTATCTTTTTTGTAGTCAAAAATTCGTGTTCATATGTTGTTATACGAAAAATGCGGTAAAAAAATCCTACTTACTTTATAAGTAGATGGGTAATACTACTTAATTCCAATATCACTAAGAATAAGGATTTGAGATTGAAATTATAAAAATAACTTATTTTATTTTCGTAAGATGTCTAGCTTTGATTTTCTTAGTGAGAAGGAACTGTGTTTACCAAAGACCTAATTAACATCTCACAATCCAGAACGTTCAAACACCAGCCTCCATAATTAAAACCACTATCTTTACCATCGGTTATCACTTTTAAAACTGTCAATAAAAAAAAACATTTAATGTGCAAAAGCGAACTAACAGTACCACCGATAATCTCACGATAGTGAAGTTATAACGTTGTGCAGCTAGCGTGGTTACCGGAGGATGACGTCATGGTTGCGTGCGTAACCACGGGAACCGACCAAAATAACTTGAACCCACATTTCCCCTTAACTAAAACAAAAATAGTCGATTTTTAACTAACGTGCGGACCTCACTAGTTCGGGTCGGCCTGTTCTCTTTTCAAATTTGAATGTATTTTAAATTGCTTTTTTATTGGACTACAATTTATGGCGGCTAGCGTTTGTTTCGGCGCCAAAATTTTTACTTTATCTATGATGTGTGTAATATATTTTTCTGTCTGTTGTTCCAGGTAAACTATTGCAATTGTTGCGACTTTGTGAAGAAAACACCTAAGGTATTTTTATTGCATGCAGATATTTGCGCGTTCGCAGAATAGTATGTTAGATTTTTTTGCACTGGCAATGATTAGCATTTTCATTGTTACGTGATGTTACATACTTTTCATACTTAACTTAAAAATATGTAGACATAAGTAGATTACTTTACAGCATTTTATTTTCCTAGTACTTATGTATAAAATGCTATCTGTTAAACTGACAAGAATCTAGCCAGTTCGGAAACTGAATGACACCCACTTAGCATCTGTCAATTAATTTAAATCGCATCCTTACTACTACTAAGAGTCAATTTCACAAATCAATCTGAACGCGATTAGCAGTATTAGCACATCTAAACTGCGTTCAAGAGCTATTATTGTCAAAATTCCATAACAATGATGACACTGACAGCTCTTGAACGCAGTTTAGATGTGTTGATCGTATTCAGTTTGATTTGTGATACCTATCCACCCTACCGTTCTATTGTCATTGACACTGATGAGAATGGCGAAGATCTGAAGGCCAATTCTCGTAATTTAAAACGTTCAAAATCTATTCACAGTCTCATCTCGGCGACAAACAAATGTCAAAAACTTGTCAAAATGTAGTGAAATTAGTGGTAAGTATTTTTGACAGATTGAGACTGAGATCAGACTGTGAACGTTCTTAAAATTACGAGAATAGCCCCTCTGACCATAGCACTCTTAGTCTCAGGATATCGATGTCCCTATACCGTATTTGCAAAGTTCTGTTGATAGTCGCCCTTAGCCCTGATTCACAACCATACGACAGGCTATCGTATCGAAAACCTGACATTTTGATAACCTGATTTGACTTGCCCTCAACAGCAAATAGCTGTTGGAAGAATAGCGGGCGTCTATTTGATTTAAACTGACAAAATTATCAGGTTTTGGACTTGTGAACAGCGTTTAGAAGACTCGTACGATAATAATGATTAATGTTCGATACGATACGGAGGCGTATCGAGTGTTTGTGAATAGCTATGCAGATCCCTGATCCATAGCTGCACTTGAAGAAGGTGAAATAAGAACTACAATAAACCTTCACAAGTGACAGAAAGTCCTTGCCAGAAAAGTTACTCAATATTGACCGTATGTAGAATGGCGGTCTAAAAATCAATGGTTTTTATTTTAAAGTGTCACTGTGTCACTGACAAGATCAGTCTACAGTCCGACCGTCGAAAGAAGTTGAGAATGAGTTCCTGACACCTGTCAATGCGACAATTCGAGTAGCTAATAAAGATCAAATTCGCAAAACACGTATTCGTCTGTATGAAACTGACAGCTGTCAAGAACGCATTCTCTCTTCCACAGATTACTAACATGTAGCAAGCTACTCTCTTCGGCCGAACTGTAAGTAGCATTTGCACTTGAGAATCCGCAACAAAATCAAAATATTAAAAAAATAACCTCAGCGCTGATTAAAAAAGATGAGAAATCAACACACGTGACTTAAACACATCGCCGCCGAAGCAAGCTATTAAAAAATAATAAAACAATTTCAAACTACGGATGTTCGTAAGGTCGATCTCGAGATAGCGTCCATTATTGTACCTGTCGCCCGTGACGACGCCATCTTGGAAACGTCACGCTGGGAAAATGCTAAGGAACAATTAAATGCGTTGCGGCTTGATGTAATGAAAAGGCTGGTCTTTCTCTTGGTATATAACGTGACTTATCATCACGCTTGTATTTTTCAAAGGGGTTGCCAGATATGTTGAAGTCTCATGGAGGACAAGGCGAGCGTTTTGCCCCTAACTGCACAAACTCAAAGCGTTTATTTAATACTAAGTACACCCCGCGGTTTCACCCGCATAAGTGTCGATCTGGTGCAAATATCGGGATGAAAAGTAGCCTATATTGCACAGGCGTCACCCAGATTAGATCAGAGACCCTCGAGACACCCAAATCATACACAGATATTCTCAACAGACCAGGAGACCTAGTCAGCTTCTGGAGGGAGGTGGGCTGGTTGGAATAACCACCGACGGCCGCCATGGCTCACGCACAATGGTCCATTTGAAGGACTAAACCCATAACATAGAACATAGTAGCCTATATGTTAATCCAGGGTGTCAGCTACCTCTATACAAAATTTTATCAAAATTAGTCCAGTGGTTTGAGCGTGAAGAAGTAACAAACATACAAACACCCCCTCACACACTCACAAACTTTCGCCTTTATAATATTAGTGTGATAAACCAATTACAGGCACTTTTGAATTGTCAAGGGGGTCGGTCAGTCAGACAGATGATGCTAGTTGCCGATTCCAAAGTGGTAGGTTGCTATGGAGAAGTAAGAGCAAAAAACTCCACGGCAATATGATACAAATTAGCGGGATTGTCCCAAAAGGGTTACCGCTACTCCGGAACACAAAGGGCTAAGGAAGGAACACGGATTGGTTTTAGTCAGTAAGAGTCTGACACTCCCTTCCGCTCCACCAAGACCGGGAGGGGTCATTTGATGATTTCCCATCCAAAAAAAAAAATATGATACAAATCCAAAATCTACGCTTCTACCCCAACGAACCAAAAAGTCAAAGACATGAGGATTGAACTCAGGTTTCCATGCTAGACAGCTGCCGTACTCAAGCGATTATTACCTACACCAGACATTAGCATTTCGCAGTACTTAGAGTCCTCACAGAATACTAACTAAAAAAATCGAACACCAAATCTTCAGCCAAGTTTAAACTCGAAACTCCCGTAGGACCAATTTCTCCACCATGCGGGCAATCAAAGGCCAATGTTGAGGGAGCTTGTGGCTAAACAGTAACAGCCGCACGGGTCGATCTAAGGGTAAGCTGCGCTTGTCGAGGTCGGTTCGTAGATGGGTGACCATCCAATAGATATCGAGACCTCCGTACCTCGGAAAGCACGTGAAGCCGTTAGTCCCGGCTGTCATTCGGAGGTCTTTGACAGTCGTTACAGGTAGTCAGAAGCCTGAAAGTCTGACAACCAACAACCAAAGGGTATCGTGTTACCCAGTAACTGGGTTGTGGAGATCAGATTGGACGTCGCTCTATGTAAAACACTGGTATTCAGCTGCACCCGGTTAGACTGGAAGCCGACCCCAAGGTAGTTGGGAAAAGCTAGGCAGATTGGACTATTTCACCATGTTGGTAATTTTATTGATACCTTTAAGGGCTGTTATCGCTAGCCTAAAGAGTTTAAAATATGGTGATTAAGCCCGATAAACATAAATAAAACACTTCTTCCCCACTGCTCAATTAGATTGCTCAACTGCATAAAGTTGAGCAGTAGGTAATACCAATGGCTCAATTGGTAATTGCTCATCCTATCTAAGAAGTCTACAAAGTAGTTTTATACAGTAATCTTGAAAATTAATGGTTATTAATATTAATTACGTACGGTCAACAAAAGAGATAAGTATGCAGGATCGTCGGATATAGTTGAAGTTTAGTAAGAAAGCGATGGATGTTCTCGAATAAAATTTAATTTTATTAATAGAAAACAAACAGCTCATTTGTCAAATTAAATTTCAGTCGACAACATCCATCGGTTTCTTACTAAACTTCAACTGTATCCAACGATCCTGCATACTTATCTCTTTTGTTGACTGTACATAAAAATTGCAACTAGTAAGAACTAGTCGGTCTAGATTTTGGTCCTAGCGTAACAATGCATAACAGAATCAGCCTATAATGTCCCCACTGCTAGGACACGGGCCTCCTCTGTGAGAGGGAATGGGCTGTAATCCGCCACGCGGGCCCAGTGCGGGTTGATAGACGTCACATGTCTTCGAATTTTTGGTTCCAGGACATGCCGGTTTCCTCACGATGTTTTTCTTCACCGTTTTGAGAGTAGTGGTGATGAAGTAATATGGTGTTCCCTTTCACATTTAACCCATTACCTTTAAAGCAAGAGCGAACGATGTTCTGGGCACGGGCGTGATCGAGGTCAAGCAGGCTCATTCAGCAATAAAAAAAAAACACGCAAAGTAAAGCGTCTGTCAGGGTTCGATCCTACGACCTCGTAAGTTAGCCGATGCCACTGGGCCACCACTGATCTCCGATCTGCGTCATTGATCGTCCTTTTATAGGTCAGCTCTGGTTAAGGGCTCAAGATGAATGGACTTGTCCGTCGCAAGGACGTGGCATTTAATTTCTTAACTCACCTACTTGTTATCGCGGACTTTAGGACTGAGCTAATGATGTTATCAATGAACAGGTGTTTTCTATCTATCTATCTGATGGAATCTTTTTTTTTCACCCATTAAAAGTCCCAGGACTATAGGCCGACCGCTTAACTGTGACGTTGCCTGAGGTAGCTGCGCGGTGCGGGAGGGGTGATTGTTGTCACAAGTTGACGAATCACTGAGCTCTCGCATCACGTCACCACACCCCTCCCGCACCGCGCTGCTACCTCAGGCAACGTCTCAGTTAAGCGGTCGGCCTATAGATAACAAATTAGTGATTGAAGGCTCCTTTTAAACAAAAATGCCTGTATTAGGAAACTCCTCTCTCCCATAGCAAGATAATTTTACATAATAAAATTACATCACGGGGTTCTGGGTTCGATTATCGAGCCGGGCAAAGTGATATTGGGTTCTTTCATCAGGAATTTTTTAGTAGCAATCAGGAGCCTAGATTTCTGGCATCTTGATGGCAATAGGCTTGCCCCCTATTACATGGAAATTAAACGTAACTAGCGAAATATCTGTGTACTCAAGGTACAAGTCTGCCAATCTCTTCGGAGAATGCAGGCGTGGTTATGTTAAAAAAACTTCCGTTATTCTGGACAAAAAAGCCTTATAAATATCTTACTAGACCGTGACAATCACAAAAAACAAATAAACAACCGAATATGTAGATTTTATACTCAAGTATTGCACCAAGAAATTTTTATGGGCGCATACGCATGTTGGAACGAAAAAGGGAATCCGCCGATAAAGGAACGAGACTTTTTGCGTTTTCAAATTAAACTTTTGTTTCTTTTTTAGGGTTCCGCACAAAAAGGGTGCTAACGGGACCCTATTACTAAGGCTCCGCTGTCCGTCTGTCCGTCTGTCACACACTGTATTTTTTGAACTGTAATAGGTAGACACATGAAATTTTCCCAGAGTATGTACCAATTGCCGCATTTTTTTTTTAATCGTCTTTTATTATTCCTGCTGCTGGGACACAGGCCTCCTCTCAGTGAGAGGGAGTGGGCCGTAATCCACCACGCGGGCCCAGTGTGGGTTGGTTGACTGCTGTAACAACAAATAATATAAAGTTAAAAATTAAAGGGGTTTTTTTGAGGAAACGTGTTTTTTTCGGCGTTTTAGAATACCTATACATCTAATAAATATTGTACTGTAGTACGAAACCCTTCGTATGGAAGTCCGATGCGCACTTGTCCGTTTTATTTTTTACACAAATACGGCGGAGGACAAGTGTTGTATTCTGTCTGCCATTCGAGTTGTAAGTCGGTTCACACCTTGCGAACTAATAACATACACAATTAACATGTCCGGGCGAGCTCGGAAGATGTTAGACATGACGTTTTGGTGGCCATTTTAAGATTTTTATCTACTTTTTTTCGTTTGGCCGTGATAATATTTTTATTATTTATGACGCTCGAGTTTGGTGTTAAAAGATTTATTAAAAAGGGGGTTTGAAAATGATTTACCTCTAATAAAAAGGCTTAAGAAACCCTGGCGTGACGGTTTGGACTCGTTCCTAACCAGTTGGACGGAGAAGGCTCATAATAAAAAAATATAGAGGAGACATTTGCCCAGCCGTGGGACAATATACCTAGATAAAAAAATGCTATCGATTTTTAAGAGACACTTATTTTGATAGTTAAATATTTATTGAACAATTAGTTTTTATTTTCTGTAATTTAAAAGTAAAACTAGTGGATTGCGTGCAAATATAAAATTTTATCATTCGCTATGTATCTTTCAAAAGCAAAAAAAAACAACCGCCATTTCAAAGCATGCACCAATACTCCTCAGTATTCAAAAAGAAATCGTCACACAACATTTTCACATATCACGAATGTCAATATAGATTTTTTAAACAAAAATATTTGCCAACTGCCGCCAAGCGAAAGCCAAAGCATAATACATCCAGTTTAATTTTTTATTGAACCATGAACAATTCATGGAGCAATAATTATGTAGATTCAGCTATGTTACAATGAGACCATTTATTCACACTTGTCATTTGATAAACTAGAACGAAACTGTACTATACATTTCCAGTTTTAGCTGACCTCGCATTGTATAGGTTCTTCTTACAATCAGAAGCCAGCTTATACTGGTTATGTATACTTTGCGTTGCCATGTGTACGGACAGCGTCAGAGAAAAGGAGCCCCCTTTGGTAATGAGTCCCCTTTGGTAAGTAACCAAAGGGGGTTCCTTTTCTCTGACGCTGTCTGTACAACGGACTGGCCCTTTTTATGAGTTTAAATGTAAATAGTTTCGAATTTCGAATGTTGTCTTCTTGATTAAAATGGCGCTGAAGAAAATGACGTTTTTTTTTGTCTTTGACACTGTTTTATTTTTCTTGGAGGGGCTAGGGTTGAACAAGCCCCTGACAGGGTTGTATTTTTAAATAGATAGGTATAAAATGATAAGTAATACTTAATTTTCTTAGTCGATAAAATTGTAATCAATTCAAGTCAGAAAAAAAATATAGCAATAATTATGATTTATTTTTTAGTTATATTATAATTTATTAAACTCGGATAAATCACGTAGATGATAGGACTATTTTAAGACAAGTTTAAATAAAAATTGGCCACCATTTTGATTTTCTGATCCTTAAATCAGATACTTCAAAACACAATTTAAAAATGGATAAGTTGAATGAATCCACACTAATATTATAAATACGAAAGTGTGTCTGTCTCTCTGCTGCCTCTTCACGCTTAAACCGCTGAATCGATTTAGATGAAGTTTGTTATAGAGATAGTTTGAGTCCCGGGAAAGGACGTAGAGTACTTTTTATCCCGATATTCCCACGGGATCGAAACATATGCAGATGAAACCGCGGGGCGCTGCTAGTAAATTATAAACTTAACCTTTCTTTATATATTTTATTTCATGTTACAATTTCATTCAAGTTACATCTTTAATTCTTTTAAAACAAACCTAATGCCATCGTACGTCAAAATATACTTAAAATAAAGTCTAATTTACAATAAAAACTGTAATTAAAACTGATATTTTAGCATTTTTATCAAATAGAAATGTCTGAAGCAGTATAGGTACTTATTTCTAGAAGAATAACGTCTTTTTAAATACATACAATTAATTAAGACTATAATTAGCAAATACAACGTTTTTATTAATAATCCTTTTGATATACAAATAAGCTGTTATTATAACATGCAACGTTCATTGATAAAAATATTAATTATGTAAGGATGAAAGAAATAAGCTTTTTAATCATTGTTATTATTTGAATTGATGAGGTGTTATATTGTTTGGTTTTATTTACTTCGCTGTTTTAGTAATGGACATGACAGTTTCTATTTTTTTAAGAACTAGTTTCTGCCCGCGACTTCGTTCGCGGAAAATTTCTTGTTTTAACATTAAATTATGTATATATAGCTTTGCCCCCGTTACTTTGTTTTCGCTAAGCGTTTTTTCTTTTTTCTCGGCGCCTAAGGTTTGTAGCGTGATGTTAAATAGGCTATAACCTATCTCAAGAATTAGGCTATCAAATGAAAAAAGATTATTTCACATCCGACTGGTACCCGAGATTAGCGCGTTCTAACAAGCTAACTCTTCCTATTTTATAATATTACTATAGATAGAAGAATAATTAATTAATAAAAATAATAGTTAATATTTAATTTAATTAAAATTAATACTGGTATCCAGCTGCATCTGGTTAGACTGGAATCCGACACCTACATAGTTGGAAAAAGGCTAGGCAGATGGTAGAAGAATAATTAAAATCCGTTCAATCTAATTTTTTATAATATTTTTTCATTCAGGGATGCGTTTTATTATGTTCAGTCTGACGCAACTGTCTAATAAAAAAATAAACTATGAAACGTGTACTAAACATAATGGCGGCTATCGTTATGTAGTCTGTACATTGTTTGTGTCATTTTTGCTATGTTGGTATTCAGTTTTAGTACAAGGTTCATACAAGCGACGTTTTTCATCTTTTTCTATGGGACTCCCGTCTCTTCTTACATAATTGTAATGAACATTACTTACTGATTAATGTTTTCGGACATTAAAAAAAACTTAAAAAAAAACGTATAAATAATAATTGCACCTATACGTTGCCAGTTCTAAAGTTTCGTACCTCTTTGTTGCGTATTTATTTTTACAAGAGCAGCCTGTCGATGCGCAGCATATGTCGATCGGGAGTCGAACCGGGCGACTCTTCGCTTTATTTATGGGATTTTAATGACCACCCCATCAACGGTAGCCCCAGTTCTGTTGTCACGGAAGTACCGCTTGACCAATTGTTGCGTAGTTTTTTTTTTAGGTATACCTATAAAAAAATCTATCGGTTTTTTTTTCATTGTAGACGTTTTGAACTGTTTCTAGGTATGTATTGTATATGGTTTGGAATAAAAAAAAAAAGACGGGTTGCACTCCGGGAGTGCCGGCAGAAGTGAAAACATGAATATTAACGTTGAAATAAATCAATTATGAATTGAATTAATATAACTAATTTTTTTCCACTATTTCTGCGTCACTTTTTTTATAAATCGATGCACTTTGTTCAATTTCCATATTTGAAACACTTTATATTCACGAATTTTACGAATACACAGCAGTGTAGCTACACAGACGATCGAGCCATCAGCTGTCCATCCATCCATCCACATCCACGTCCACCATCACCGTCACCGTTACCGTCACCGTCACCGTCACCGTCACCGTCACCGTCACCGTCACCGTCACCGTCACCGTCACCGTCACCGTCACCGTCACCGTCACCGTCACCGTCGCCGTCACCGTCATCGACACCGTCACCGTCACCGTCACCGTCACCGACACCGTTACCGTCACCGTCTCCATCATCATCACCGTCACCGTCACCGTCACCGTCACCGTCACCCGTCACCGTCACCGTCACCGTCACCGTCACCGTCATCACCGTCACACCGTCACTGTCACCGTCGCCGTCACCGTCACCGACACCGTCACCGACACCGTCACCGTCACCGTCACCGACACAGTCACCGTCTCCGTCACCGTCATCACCGTCACACCGTCACCGTCACCGTCACCGTCACCGTCACCGTCACCGTCACCGTCGCCGACACCGTCACCGACACCGTCACCGTCGCCGTCACCGTCACCGTCACCGACACCGTCACCGTCACCGACACCGTCACCGACACCGTCACCGTCACCGTCACCGTCACCGTCACCGACACCGTCACCGTCACCGTCACCATCACCGTCATCGTCACCGTACCGACACCGTCACCGTCACCGTCACCGTCACCGACACCGTCACCGTCACCGTCACCGTCACCGTCACCGTCACCATCACCGTCACCGTCACCGTCCGTCCGTCCGTCCGTCCATCCATCTATCCATCCACCCATCCATTATCGTGTCTCACTTGGTTCACTTCGGTTGGCGCCGTCGTAGAAAGAGGGGTGGGGGGGGGGGGGAAATCTCTCCTGACGGTCACGTGTCCTGACGCGAGTTTAATATTTTTTCCCCAGTACAAAAAGTGTTCAACGCCGCTAAAGAAGTTTTCACTTCAAAAAAAATTAAGTAAGTATTATAATGTATGGAAAAAAAACTGCGAGAGTTTTTTTATGTATTTGTATGGCTACACTGTAATGCGACGAGAATAGCAACTAGGCTTAGGGAGGCTTATAAAAATTTAACTGTTCATAATATTATGCAACATTATAGCAGAAGATTGCATAATCAATGACGGAATTTTTCGAAATTACAATGCGTGTTACTAGAATAAAGAATGCTTGCAGTTTTAATTAAGTTTGTCATGTCCACATTTAAGCAATGTGTCGGTAAAACAACAACAAAATAGATTTGAACGGACTCAAAGAATAATGGTTCCGTGTCTAGTACGAGTTTCAAAAAGTAATTTTTTTTGTTCACCGTACTCGATCAAACTGGTTAAGGAACCTTATAAATTGGAATTAAACCATAAAGGTTAAATAGTTGTAAAAATACAGTGTATATTTTATTCGACTTCAATGTTTTTTTAGTCTGGCAACAATTTGTTACTGTCAAACTTTTAAGAATTTCGCATCTGCTTTTTAATCGTTGAAATTAAAATTGGGCTAAAAAGATTGGCGCGAGAATTATTTGAAATTCGAACGTGGCAAACTTTTTGTTTAATGAAATCGTGACGTCATTCCATTCGTGATTTAATTTTTTTATGACATTTGAATTTTAACAGGAGACAATTTAAACATTTGGGAGCATTTAAAATGTCTGTGTTGACATGTTAAAAATACCCGATTTCGAAGCCACATAACATGGCAAAATCTTAAGTATTTACATAAATCACTCCTTGTTGGTGATAGCTGATAAACCCGTTACTAATTAATCGCAGAGAATAAAACAAGTCCTCATTACCAGTAGACCATGACTAAAAGAATTTATGTAAAGACCAGGGACAGCAAATTGCAGTAATAAAACCATTTACCAAAGTTTATGACTGCCTAATAAAACGTCAAACAGCTCACCATCAAAGAAGTCTATGTACCTATAAGTCGCATTTTTTTTAAACCAGCCAGTAATTTGTCCCATTACAAGGTAGAGGCGGTCTTCTCATTCAAAAAAGGAACGACCATAGATAACAATGCTTAAACTTTGGTTTTCTAAGAAAGAGGTGAAAACACAATAACGGCTGTCAAAATACAGAGTGTTTTTTGACACCTTAATGTCAAATACTGGGTGAAAATGACAGATTTCCAGCGCTCTTCAAGGACACCATGGCTTTAGTCACTGAGTGCTGCTGCTATCAGATATAACGTATTTTCTAAAAGTACTAGAACAGCCAAGGTCTTAGCTTAACAAGAGACAAACCATACCCAACAATTCTATTATAACCGAAGCCACTGAAATCCGCATAATTACTAGACCAAACCTTGACAGCGGAGCGGAAAAATTAATTCGTATCCCCATATTTAAGCTCTAGGTAAAAATATAATGACACGGCGCAGCACAAAAGAAAAAAAAACCACAACCATTGACAATTGCTATGGACAATGTGAATGCACATCAATTATTATTTTAAAATAACAGTTTTGTCCGTACAAAATTTATTTACGCGCCGCTGCGCTCGAGTCTGTAGGTGTGCTTGTGTGTGTCTGATGTGTGTGCGTTGTGTGTGTGCGTTCAAATATAGGATGTTCGCAAGCCGTTGATGATTGATTAATTACGTGTGCCTGTGTGCTTTCTAAATTTGTTTTGTTTATAGGACGTATGTTTGATTTATTGGTGTGCTTTTATTTGATTATGATTTTTGGATTTATTTATATATTTGCGACAATTTTTTGTCCTCATCCACCATTTACCACTTCTTCTCCAGTTTCTTATGCTATAATAACCATCATAAGTCTTTACCAGATCCTAATTGCAATGCAGCCTAGCATTTCCTCGACTCCAGTTTCTGCCTTCCAAATCTACCCCTTCAACTTTATTTTTATAATTTAGGTAAACACCATTTTATTTAGCGACTCAAATAGTGCCTTAGCCTTGTACAGACGACAGCGTATCAAGCTACCCGAAACTGTCAAATTTTAACAATCAACCTTGAACCTAAAGCTTTTAAGCAATAAAGTTGAAAATCTATTAAAGAAATTTGACAGATTGCAGTAGCTTGATGTGCTGGCATCTGTACAATATTCTGCCACAGTTTAATTCTCTAATGATCTAATCAGTGGTAGTGTTGTCCATGTATCATCAACATCATCATTTGAGCCGAAATACATCTACTGCTGGACATAGGTCTCCCCCAAGCACTGCCACTTTCATCTGTTATGTGCTTTTGTTCTTCCCATGTATATTGTGCCATAATTCACGCCCACAACATCAAGACTTCTCCAGTACCTAAGTGACTTTAAAATTAAACAAAACTAAATATATTTAGCAAGATAGCGGCCTTCGACACTTAGCCCTCAGTTTAATCTTCTATCAATCGCCGAACTAAACTAAAATCTGATTAAGTCATAAACTAGAAAAGCAGCACCCTGTATACGCGTCGTGTTTATGCACATCAATTACGGAGGCAGCCCGCGGAACGCACGGCCGGGGAACATTCGGAGGTCAATACGAGCCACTAACGTACTAAAACATATTAAATAAACATTATTTTGCAATATTTTTTGAGTTAACACCATCTGCCTCTTCTCGCCGTGGTGCAAGCAAATATTTTCAAAGATCATAGAAACACCGAGGAACTATTATATCAAACTCAAAGCATTTATTTCAATTAAACCATTTACAGGCACTTTTGAATTGTCAAGAAGTCAGTCAGTCAGAAAATATGAAGCTAGTTGCCCAATCCAAAGCGTAGGTACCTATGGAGAAGAACGGCCAAGAAACTCCATGGACACTCTTTTAAATCAAAATAATGTGGTTACAAAGTCTTGGTTACATCATTCATGTTAAAAATTATACATGTGAGAACAATGCAGAACGTTAAAAGCGTCCATAATGAAAAGATGAGAAAAAACAATTCAAATAATAAATTAAAATAAGCCATGGCAGCAAAGAGATGACCAGTCCCTACTGACGGCGCCCGTTCACGAACATGACGCATGCATCACTCCTAGATCTAAAGACAGCTAACTCTAAAATCTAAATATGTATTTGAGGTATGCATACCATCGAATTCCTTAACTCACTACCTAGCGACCAACAAAACAGATGCAAAAACTTATAACATCATTGTTCTATCTGCGTTTAAAAAGTATTGATAAATACAGCAAACTCCTGTAGTGCACAGGGAGATGGCAATCAGTTTTTTAACCGACTTCATCAACTTTTCTGATAGAAGTGTTTTCTTGAGTTAATCACTGTTTAGATCTAGGTGTGCGATATATAATCAGCGTATAATGTTCCCGCTGCTGGGACACAGGCCTCCTCTCGGTGAGAGGGGCTGTAATCTACCACGCGGGTCCTGTGCGGGTTGGTAGATGTCACATGTCTTCGAATTTTTGGTTTTAGAACATGCCGGTTTTTCTCACGACGGAGTCCTATGGCTAGAGACAAATCTGAACAGAATAACGTCATCTGCCTAGCCTTTTTCCAACTTTGTTAGGGTCAGCTTCCAGTCTAACCGGATGTAGATGAATACCAGTATTTTACATGGAGCGACTGCCTTTCTGACCCAGTTACTGGGTAACACGATACCCCTTAGTAAGACTGGAACGGAATAACGTACCTAGCGGAATTTCTAGCGTGAAAATACTGCTAGATTCAGCATTTTTTTTAATTATGACATAGGTAATGGATTTAGGAAAAATGTCATCAGGTTTTTAAGTAGTAACTTAAAGGCCTGTGTCACAGCAGGGGCATGAACATTATAGGCTGATTTACACTTATGCTAATTAAATAAACCATGCTAACAACCAACCAGGTAAAAAAAAAAACAAAAAACAATACTAAATTGTTAAAAATAATGAATTATTACACTTCTAACAGTGGTGTTTAAGCATTATAATTGCTATTATTACGTTGTATAAGATTGATATCAGCTTTTAGCTGGTAAATGCCTAATTGTGTTCGGGTGTCAAGTTTTATAATGTATTTAGTGCAAAATTTTGCATAATCAGCGGGGCGTGGAGTGAATGAAACCGTTGGTTCTACGCTACTGTTAAAGTTACTATCGTTTTTGTGTTTCAAGTTACCCTTTATCTTACTTTAAGTGACGATGTGAAGACCAGTGAACAGGATATTATGAGAGTGGCGTGCATTGCATATAGGCATATAAGCAGTGCCTACCTCGATATATCAACACTAGCTTCAGCCCGCGACTTCGTTCGCGTGAAACTTCTTGTTTCCCCCGAGCCACCCCGTCGTATCGCATCACCCGCCCGCGCTATCACTTAACGTTCTTTTTTACTTTTTTTCTTTTTGCTCGGCTCCTAAGGGTCATAGCGTGATGTTACATAGCCTATAGCCTTCCTCAAGAATTGGGCTATCAAATGCAAGAAGAATTTTTCAAATCCGACTGGTAGTTCCAGAGATTACCCCCTACATACAAACTTACAAACATACAAACTTACAAACTTTACCTCTTTATAATATTAGTATAGATAAGCCTGTCAATTACATTTTAGTGTGTGTGCCCCACAATTAAGAAACTCACTAAATTATCATACTAACAAAAAACAAAATGTTCATATAAACACGCGCGGCAGTAGGCAGTCGCCGGACGGCCTATTCGGCTCCCGTACTATTCGCACATTGTCATTGGTCTGTACTTCCCAGATTTCGCCAGTTATGTTTAAGTCCCGTGTTTGTGTGTGTCCCGTGTGTAAAGCGAGCCTAATAACATCAACCTGGTACAAATCCAGACTCCAGGTTGCTACTGAGTACATTCTTGGATTAGCAAGTTAAGAAGTTTTCATGTAAATATTATGTACGAGTACACACATCAAAATTAAATGTAACCATCTGTGGCACTTATCACCACCAACATTTGTACAAATGCAACTGCATTGGTCAATACGATTTGACATTATTGCTAATGTCAATTTAAATTGCTCTGATTGGTTGTCCTAATGTTGTGCGAATGTGCTGCCATCTGCTTTAATTTAAATTGCATTCTATATTCGAAGCGACCTTAGAGGTTGCATCACAGTTTCAAAACTATTTGGTGTTCCAATTTCAACCTTGAATAAAAAAATAAACAGTCCACACATTTTAGCAAAGGTTGCAAAAGTTTTTTAAAATGACACAACATATTTTTTATCATGTATTGCAATGAATTTAAAACAACAACACGCGATGTATGTAATTCCAACTAATTTTGCATTGTTTCAGATAAAAAACGAAACAGATTATAATAATAACTAGTGTTTTACTAAATATTAATAGTTGAAATTGTCTGCAGTTTTATTTTTTTTTTGTTTTTGTTTAATAGACGTGCTTACCTACTTTTGAATAAGTCCGTAAGAATGTCTGATGCTCGCATTAGATATTACTTAATCTGTAGGGCTAATCTGCTAGAGTGCCTAGAAGGAGATATTCCTTTATCCTTATATCACCTTAGAGCAGTGGTAATGACCCCGACTTACGAGTTGTAGGTCGTGGGTTCGAGCCCAGGCAGGCGCTTTAATTTGTGTAAATATTTTATCACCACAGCTCTCAAAACGGTGAAGGAAAACATCGTGAGGAAACTTCTCTTAGAACCAGAAATTCGAAGACATGTGACATCTACCAACCCGCAATCTGCCCGCGTGGTAGATTACGGCCCATTCCCTCTTAAAGAGAGGAGGCCTGAGTCCCAGCAGTGAGTAGTAGAACATTATATGCTGATTATATTACCTATAGGTACTCGGTAAAAATAAACTAGAAAAGTAGTCAAAACTTGATTCGGATATAACGAGACACTTAAGTTGCTATAAATTTTTGGCAACTTGTTATTATATTTTAAAAAGAAATATGTTTTAGTCAACTCTATACATATTCCCAGATAAGTACTATATTATAACCCCCTTATTCATAATCCTATTTTATCTCTATTTTAGCTAAAATAGGTTTATAGAACGTTTGTCTTTATCTGTCACGTTGTCATTTCTGTGTGTAAGAAAGAGACAAACCCCATTTTAACTAAAATAGGTTTGATAAGTTTTATGAATAAGGGGGTAAGTATTTATTCCTCAATTTTCATTATTGCACCTACCGCTGTTTGTCTCTGCATCACCCAAAGGGTGACTGGTAGAAAATGCCTATGGAATTAAGTCCGCCTCTGTACATCAATGTGCTTGAAGTATTAAATAAATAAATAAGTACAGTCGCACTTCCTTAGTTCATCAGTTATGACCACTTACATAAGTTAAACAAAAAGTAAGTTGGTTTTTCATTGGCATTCTAATACAGTCATGTCCTGATAAATCACTTGGAACTTATAGAATTACAACTATTTATTTATCTAATACTCCCCAAAAACAACGACCCACATAATGAAATCAAAACAATAAATAAATAAATTAATTTGATCAGTCGACTGTGTGGTCGTTGGGACTTACAATCACTCATACAGCAAGAAAACTAGTTTACACACACACTCACACCCCACACCTTTCATGCACACACCCACACAGCCGTCAAAACGCACACAAACATACCTAAGATATGCATCGACCTACCAAGTAATTATATGTTTGTAAACAACTCGTATAGCTGTAAGTATGTATGATATAGTGTTGGGCACATCGAGTCGAAACGTCACGGCTTTATAATTTATAGGGTAAAGTAAAATGGAGGGCACTTGAGAGGTAACGGCTGTCATGTCATTCGTGACAGTTGTCATGGATGGTGGACGTTTGAGTTTGACAGTTTGGTTTTTGGGATACTGGTCTTGTGTTTTGCTTGTGGTCATGTCGTGGTGACGCTTGCCTTGTGGATTTGTAGTAATGTATAGTTGATTTACTTTTAGGAGCTTCATTGATAATCAATTCATGTAAAATACTGTTATTTTGCAGCAAGTCGTCATTTGGGAAATGGTGAGAATGTCAATATAACACAATTCATCACGTTTTTTTAATGACTAGTGTCTATGAAAGAGACTGTTATAAAATTTTACATATTAGTTATATTCCTTCAAAGGTCATTCGCATCTTGCTAAGAAACGTCTTCCTGAACAAAAACCATAAAAAAAGCTTCTTGCATCAAAAAATGTACAGTTAATTCTATCTCATTTTCTTGTCCTACATCCCCAACCAATATTTTAAAAGGTAATTCCGAATCATCGATAACTACTATCGACCTGATCGCATCACTAGGTACACCAACGGACAGTTCTCCTCACGTAGACAGACAGTGTTATCACAATAATGACAGATCTCAACTCGAGACCGCGGTACGTGAGGCAAAAATACCGCAACTTCTACCCGGTACTTTTCAGTGACAATTATGTCACTACAAATAAATTCAAACCTTAAAACGAAGGCTTTAAGGTGTATTTTGTATAAGACGACATTTTTTAGGTTATGGCGTGACGAAATGACAGATGGAAATCGATTTTTGTATTTGGAATTTTGGAATATAATTTTTTATTGTATATTGTGTTCCGTTTTTTAATACAAACTTTTTAATACAACCTCTATTTCTTGTTATTTTTTGGAAAGCTCGCCGATCTTTTTCAAAACGATGAACCTTCATAGAATATAAAATGTCGTAAGGAAAGTTTTGAGTATGAATGTCGATGGCTATAAGAGTAGGGGAAGACCAAAGCAACGATGGATGGATTGTGTGAATGATGATATGGTTAGAAAGGGGGTGACTGTCGTGATGGCGGTTCATAGAGAAATATGGAAGAAAAAGACATGTTACGCCGATCACAAATATACATTATTGGGATAAGAGCAATAGAATGTCTTTTCTTTATAAACGACTAAAGGGCCCTGACTTTGCGACATAAGCATCTCCGTACTACTAGGGATTAGAGTTATTTATCTGACCTCCACAACCCAGTTACTGGGTAATACGATACCCCTTAGAAATACTGGTTGTCTGACTTTCGGGCTTCTGACTACCCGTAACGACTGGCAAAGATCCACGAATGACAGCCGGGACCAACGGTTTAACGAGCTTTCCGAGGCACGGCGGTGTCTTGGTATGTAAAACTGGTCACTCATCGACAGACCAACCGCGGCAAACGTAGCTTAACCTGATCGATCGACCTGTGCGGCTGTTATTATTTAGCCACGGGCCTACTTATAGCATATATGCAGATGAATATAAATATTGACATGGAGCAACTGCTTTATTATCCGATTCTAAGATGCAGACTTCGAACCTTCGACCAGTTGTCGGAATTTTCCTCAAAACATGATTTATCTAGTTACAGAGCAATTTGTGTCAGACCTAAGGAGATCTAGATTGCATTGATGTTATCAATTCTTGAAAGGATACTGCAAATTCACTTATCCAATCTTCGCGATGTTGATGATGACCATACGGAAAGATACTAGAAAATATTATCATCTTCATAGTCTACTAGCTGCGCCCTGCGGTTGTACCCGCATAAGTGTCGATCCCGTGGGAATATCGGGATAAAAACTATCCTATGTCTTCCCCGGGACTCAAACTATCTCTGTGCCAAATTTCATCTAAATAGGTTCAGTGGTTTAGGCGTGAAAAGGTAACATACAGACAGTCAGACAGACAGAGTTACTTTCGAATTTATAATATTAAGTATGGATAGTATGGATTGCTGGATATAGGGCATTCTATTGACCGGTATAGGGGAATTCCTAAAAAATTGATTTGCAGAATCAGTTCTTTTCGTTCTAATGATCTGCCTAGCCTTTTCCCAACTATATTGGGGTCGGCTTCCAGTCTAACCGGATGCAGCTAGAAAGACCAGTATTTTACATGATGGAGCGGCTGCCTAACTGCCCTCCACAACCCAGTTACTGGGTAATACGATACCTCTTGTAAGACTGGTTGTCAGACTTTCGGGCTTCTGACTACCCGTAACGACTGTCAAAGATCTACGAATTGCAGCCAACGATATAATGTGCTTTTAGGGGCACGGAGGCGTTTGATATGCGAAAAACCTATATAACAATAGAAAAAAAAAATATCCAAAGTAATACATAGATCCTATATACCTAGATACATACATTTATGCACAGGTTGAGCGTACTGGTACACTACTAAACATAACATAATCAGCCTATAAATAATGTTCCCATTGCTGGGACACAGGCCCCCATCTCTGTGAGAGGGAGTGGGCCGTAATCCTCCACGCGAGCCCAGTGCGGGTTGGTATATGTCACATGTCTTCGAATTTTTGGTTCTAGGACATGCCGGTTTCCTCACGATGTTTTCCTTCACCGTTTTTGAGAGCAGTGGTGATGAAATAATTTACACAAAGTAAAAAAGCCCCTGTCTGGGTTCGAACCTACGACCTACAACTCATAAGTCGCGGCTGTTACCACTGGGCCACCATTGCTCTAGATTACCAAAATGATACATAATTGTTTGTACAAAAGTTGAAGGCTACAAATATCTATTACAAACAGAAATATTACCCTGACTCTTAAACTAGGAGCCATGTATCATAGTTCTATACAAACCTAAGCGGTATTTGCTGCCGAGAAAAATGTTCTAGTATATTTTTTCTGATATCAGCACTGGGTTATATACAATTATATTATGTGTTTAGGTACAGAAATAAGTAAATAAAACAAGCATACAACACATTTTCTTAACATTACTCACGGTTTTCCGTCGCACAATCTACGAACATCAATCATAGGTACCTACCAGGCGTACATAATGAGCGAAGAGGTACAATCACAATCATTTTTCATGGCCTTGTGTGCGTGAGTATGCAATTGATGTCTGTGATTCTCTTTTTAAAATAATACGTGTTGGTTTTGTTAAGCTGAAAATAGATATAAATATTTATGGTATTTTTTATAAATAATTTTACATGATTCACGAAATCGATGTATGATTTCTTGTAGTTGTGTTTCTCTAGCATCCACCGTTTAACATACCTATATAGGTACGTATGTAAATGGTCAAACAATACCTACGGCTTAAATATTTATATCAGAAGCCTCCTAAGGTTTTCTAATTATCTCCTAATTTTATTGAGCTAATCTTGCTAATTAATCATGCAGTGCCATCTAGCGATCATTGGTAGTAACTAATGAATTATTAAATGATTTAAATATTGATGAATTTTAGATTTATACAACGATTTTCTTGCTGACTTTTGCTGCTAGAGACAACCGATTTTCTCAAAATTATTGATTTATCGATTTATTTAACGAGATGATACTACCAATAAAATATCTAATCTCATGTTAGCTCTTATGATTGGCTGGTGCAAATAACAACACATGTACACAGTTGACACATTAAATTTTACCGCTGTTAATTGCTGACTTAAATGTACCTATTTTCGTGTTACTTTACCTAGCTGTTATTACCAACACAAGGATGCAGCTGTCAACTAAATCAACACAAACCCATAACATTTCAAAAATTCCATACAATTTACTTCAAACAACAATTTTCTATCGTAACATGGAAAGTTCCCACTTTCTCTGGACACCCATCCATTTGGCTCAGTCAACGACGCCCCCTACCGGCGACGTTGCTAACTGAAGCATAACCTCTGATTTAGATCTAGACTAGAATCCAGACCGTTATATAGCTAAACCTGTCAATTGTAATTATTTATAGGAAAATTTTAAACAAGCTTTGTAGATAGGGCTGGCGCTGATTTGAATTGTTATCTTTGCAATATGGCTGAATGTACAAAGTCTATTGTAGATCATCATGAATTATTCATCATCATCAACCTCACCTTTTTCCAGCTTCGATAGAACCGTGCGGTTGTTATTACTTAGCCACGAGCACCTTCAAGAATAGAATAGAATACTCTTTATTATGTACACCATATAAATTACAGACATAAATATAGAAACTTCTCAAATCTTCTTCTTCTTCAATGTCTTATTTCCCTTATATGTATATCATCCATCTAAAATCATTGGAGCACTTTCAACAGGGCAAGTTAATATAACTATATTGGTTTCTTTATTATCTACAATCTACATCGCTACCATCTTAGATTGCATCTATTAAACATGCTACTGAGCCAAAGGAGCTATTATGCGAATAATAAAATATTTCTGAAAACTTCTTTGCGCGTTGGGCATTTTTTTAGATGGGAAAGAATCATTGAATTCGCTCCACTGTTACCGCAACGACACCGCTTCGGATGTGTTCGGCTGTCCTCGGGATGTACTCGGTTTTAATGTATATCCGATATGTCAGTGAGTGATGGCAAAGTATTGTTTGTGTTTTGTTTTCACTTCTGTCGGCACTCCCGGAGTGCCACTGTTTTTTTTTTTTTAAGTTTCATACTCTTGCAAACTAAGAATAGTTTTGTGTCTAATATTAGGACAATCATTAGGATTAATAAAAACACAAGGATTAACATCAAATACTGTAGGTATCCTTACACAAAATCCTCAAACCTTTATGATATTACTTCTTTCTCCTTTATTTGTTCTAACGTGTTTTTGTTCTTATAATTTTCTTTATTTCTTTCTCTAGGTACATTACTTTCATCAAACCAAGAACCTTCTATAAAATCTTACTTTCATAAATACAATCAATCATTTATGATCGTCATGCCAATGAAAAATGTGCCTTAGTAATATATCTCTTATGGCATCCCTGATTCTAACGGTTACTCAACCGTCTATGCAGATTCTAGTACAACTAGACTTCTCAAGGATTAGTACATAGATGTTATCACTGCTTTATATAACTATTCAATATTTTATTTATATCAAATCCATTATGTTAGCTTGTAACTTGCCTACAACTCTTTTTTTTTGGGTCTTTTTCATTATAATTAACAAGCATTGTCCATCGCTCTTACTCAATTCATATTGGCGATTGTTTTCATTAACTCCGAGTGAATACTTCATCATCATTCTGCCAATTTATTTGGGATCGACGCAACATGACTTCTTCTTCCTTACTTCTTTTGTTTCGTCGTCATCCCGGTAGTCAGACCCTTTTTAGCCATATATAATCTTTCACACAGTCCTTCCATCCTTTTATTGGTCTTCCCCTGCTCTTATAGCCCTCCATATTCATACTCCCAATCTTTCATAATGTTAATGCATACTTAAGAATTCATTAATTGTAAAATTTCTTCTTGACATTTGACATTTGTACATTAGACCACCTTCTAAATCTACTCTACGAAGAAAAGACATTTCTTTATCTCTTTCTATAGGAAATGGCATTTATTTTGCTTCATTTTGGACATCACGCGTAGAAAACTTCTTGCAATCTGTAATTTTGTCATTAGTTTCATCCGTTTCTACGGTGGTCATGCTACAGGGTCTTGCGGGCTCTTGATCGAATTTCATGTCATTGTAGTTAATGATTTCACGAGAAGCATTTCATCATCTGACCTTGTAGAAGACAACCCTACATGAATTCAGACATTTGGCAGTCTTTCATTGTCATGGCTGGACGCTTCTGTACACTCATCAAGTTAAACAGAAATCACTGAGATGACTCAGTGATTAAAGAATAACAAAAAATATATAGTTTTAGAACTAAAATCCACAGTTTGAAGTTAGGAAATTTTAAAGTCGAATGAAAGTAACCGAGGAGCTAAATGGTGAGCGATTGGAGAGCCCTATGTGCAGCAGTGAACTGATAATATACACTGATGATGATGGGACTTAACACGACCGAATGTAAGACCTGGATGTAAGACTAAGATAGACTAGGGCAGCATGGCACAAAAGGGAGGACGCTTACACACAGTAGGATAAAGCTGTCAAAGATAATGATGACGAAGCTTGAAAGCTATTGCCATGGAAACTAAAAGAAGAGGAAGACTTAGATTATTGGTATGTGAATGAATAAAGCATTTATTATTTTTAAGACAAAATAAACGTCTGAAAGCTAGAATATCACCATATTTAAAGGGAATGGGAGCGTGAAAAATTAATAAAAATATAATATAGTATGCGCCAACATAATAGATTTATTAACTCGCGTGTTATTCGAATAAAATATGAAGCAAAACAGAAATTAAAACTAGATTAAAATAATGATTTATAGAAGAGATATACATACTTACCTAAGTATACTTATTATTAATATTAAAAAGATTTAAAAGTTTGTTTGTTTACTTATAAGTTTGTAAGTAGGGGGTAATCTCTGGAACTACCAGTAGGATTAAAAAAAAATATTTTTAAATTTGATAGCCCAATTCTCGAGGAAGGCTATAAGCTGTTTAACGTCACGCTATCTACATATACTTACTAATATAATAAAATTGAATATTTCGTTTGTTTGAACGCGCTAATATCTGGAACTACCAGTCGGATTAGAAAAAATCTTTTTGCATTTGATAGCCAAATTCTTGAGGAAGGCTATAGGCTATTTAACGTCACGCTGTGAACTAAGCAAAAAGAAAAAGAAAGTCAGAAAGAACGCTAAGCGAAAACAAAGTGATAGCGCGGGGTGGGTTGGGGAACAAGAAATTTCAGAAGCTAGTAACATAATAACATTAAAGAAAAGATTAGATGCCAATCATAGACAGCTGTTATGGGTAGTAAAAACAAATTGTGCATTCAACAGCCTGTGTTTGAGTGTCAAGAAAGTAGGTATAGTTAAAGTCATATTAAAAGGCAAGGAAACTAACTAACGGAGTATCTAAACACCTGCACTGATTTGAAAATTGTAGCTCCTAAGCTTGTAAATAATTTCAAATTACTGGACTCCTTTAGTGGAGTTTGATTTAAAATACTAATATTGCTGTCAACTTCACATCTGTCTTCTTGATTCTGAATTTCTCTAAAAATTTCACAATTTGTAGAAGTAAAGTTTTCTATTTTCTCTTTTGAATTGAAAATTCCTCTCTTATTGCCTCTTCTATCGATATTAAATAGTTCTTTAACATTGTCTCCTTCCATTAAGTTACTTATATATATTTTTCATACAAGTAGTGGCTTCACTGCCTCATGAGTGATTCGTACGGCCCAAACTTTTGTTTTAATTTTCTTCAAGTCGTCCCAAATGGGCCGTAGGCATGTAGAACGAGTTGACGAACCATTCTGCTTCGTTGGTCTAGTGGTCGCAAGAGCACAAGGTCCTGGGTCGATTACCAAGTCGGGCAATATCACTTATATTGGGATTTTTCATCAGGAATTTCTCGTTTCTAGTGCCCGGTTAGGCTCGGCCCCTATCACATGGGACTTAAACATAACTGGCAAAATGTGAGTGTACTAATAGGTACATCTCTGCCAAACCCTTCGTTGATGTATGTTACTTTAGTGGTTTCAACTCAAAAATTTAACATATCACATGAGTACTCACGATCTCTTGACAGACACCCCTCCTCCTACCACTTTCAACTATTGTATCACAAAAACCGTCCTTATTGTATTCATCTTCACACGCCAAATTCGGGTGTGCACTTAAAATCAAATCACATATTTTGACTCGGCTTGACGTAACAAAAAAAATGTCACCATCTTTCTCACGGCCTAGGCAGAGACATCCGAAATCTACAATTGCGTCTAATTTGAAAATAATTATATGGCAACTTCCGTCTTCAAGAAAAACCAAGCAATTGTTGCTTTGCGTGTTTCACTGAGACAATACGAAGAAAAAATAGAAAAAAAATCTTGGGTAAAACAAAGTTACTTTTTCTGTGACTTTTTCTAACAATGCATCTTATTTCGATGCGATAAAAACTGGTTTCGTTTGTGGGTTGCTTTCGTGGGTGAGTTTTAAAGTTGGTGGGTAGAGTGAACGGTTGGTAGGTACCTAATAAGTGGGAGTTGGTCTGGTTTCTGAGAAAATTCAAGCTGTACGTTTTCGTATGATTGATGTGAATTTTGAGGACTGTTGCTTAAGAGTTCTGTTGTGAATTGTGTTCTGTTTTCAGCTCTCAATTCTGTTGTTGCTTTCCGTATTTCAGTTTCATTGTTTGGGTTTCATATTTTCTGATGACTTCATCTGATTTTCTAACCATTTGGATGATTATGGTCTTTCGTACCTACTTTATAGCTTATAAATTTATCGAGACCCTCTGCTGGGTAGATCTCAAACAAATTCACCTATAATATATCTTTTAAAATCAAGATAATTATAATTCTACATTCTATTCATTCTCTACATCTTTATAATTCATTTTTTTTCTCAATGTATTTTCCTGTATTTCTTTTCAAAGGTTACTTCGATTCTTTCCAACTACCTAGTGACTTCTGTATTCTTTTCCACATCAATCATTATAATCATTATAATCATTATAATCATCATCAAACCCTCCACTGTTGGCCAAAAACTTCCCCTCCCCCTCTTCTCCTTCCTCCTCCTCTCCTCCTGCTCTATCCCTTCGAGATATACATGTGTGATGGATTTATAAAATCCTTTGCAATATGTTTGAGAATATCCAAACATAAAGGTTTTCTTGCATTGGCCACATTTTAATTTTATTTATTACTGGTTTTTGTATGCTGGCAGCTTTGTGTAAAAAGAATTTTCCTCTGTGCTCCATGAACGTTTTGTGCTATTGTATTAAATTTAAACCTATTCTGGAGATACAGTTCTATTGCTTAAAATCAACCAGCATTTTATTGTACACAATGAATGCAAATTCAAGTTTTAACCCAACAGCACTTGCAGTAGTTGAACCAAATTAATGAAACCAGTAACTTGATTGAGGTTCAAATAACAGCCGCTCTCCGGTTCACTTCGTTATTGTGTAACGAGAGCTTCGGAGGGTTAAAGGGAAGCTTATTGGTAGGCCATTAATAAAGGATATGGGGAATTAATGGTGACCACTAACGGAGATGTGTTATAGAGGAACGGATGATAAATTCAATAAAGAGTTGAGTTCGTGGACATTGGCGCCGATTCCCTTGTTCACAAACTATACTAAATTTAATTTCAGTGCATCTTTTTTTTTCTATTTCATTAAGAAAAGGACAGAACATAAATATTAGTTTAGTCCTGTCAAATCAAGATACTCCATAGACAAGTTTAGACGTGATTAAAAAATTGGCTACTATAATAAAAATATGTCAAAATATGTCAGGCGCTAACAAATTTGACAGGACTAAACTAACATTTATGTTCTGTGAAATAGAAAGAATAAGATGCATTGAACTTAAATTTAATTTAGTTTGTGAACAAGAGAATCGGCGCCATTGACTTAGTATTCAAAAACCTAAATTTAGCTCCACTTGCACCATAAATCACTGAATATACGATGTACAGGGTTACTTGTAATTCGACGTATGTCAGGAGCTGATAGCGGGGTCCAAAAATGCAACAAATTGAACCCCCCATATGTATGGCCGAATAGAATAGAATACTCTTAATCTGTCAAGCTCCGGTAATGAGACACAATTGATTTTCTATTGTTTCGTCGCCAATGGGCGATGCGCGCCGCTTGACCGGTTAATTATGTACCTACACCATATAAATGACAGACATAAAATTCAATAGTTTTCGAGATATTGGATAATACGATACCCCTTGGTAAGACTGGTTGTCAGACTTTTGGGTTTCTTACTACCCGTAACGACTGTCATAGATTCACACAAAGATCAACTTGCGTGCGTGGCTTAACGTGCTTTCCAAGGCACGAGGGGGCCCATCCACGGACCGACCAGCCAAGCCAGCCCATTGTTACTTCAGTTTGCTAAGTCTATAAGCGTCGTTGGTAACTGCAGTTCTCTTCCGGATAATTATCCTTCAAAAATACTCAGAGCACAGCTTGCTCTATACCAAAAAAATCACCATCATAAGATCAACCGTCTCACAGTACACAATTACCAAAATTAAATCTGCTACAAACAAATACAATGAAGATCTGATTAACAAAACTGAGGCCAATTTGTTAATAACAAGGGCTGGCACAAATATAATACGATGGCTAATTGTAATTGGTGTGCTAGCCGCGATTTCGACAGCCCTGCTGTGTGGGGCGTTGCTATGGCAACGGGGGATCAAATAATTCGGCATATGTCTGTAATTTGGAAATAAATTGAGTAATGTGCTTGAATTTGTGGATGTTTTTATTGAAGTCTGCCATGGGCTGCTGTTTGGGGTGTAAAAAGGGTTAATTAGGATACACTGTAGGTACACAACTAGATATAAAACTCGACATTTTCAATGTGTACTAAAATGTTACTGTACCTCTTTATTAGTAGATTTTTATAATAGAGTTATTCCGTGTTTAGCTTTAGCTTTTCTAAAACAACGCTTACGTACTAATAATTTCCTTAAGATGGAAAATTCCTCATCACTTTTAACATTTTATAGATTTTCTATATCATTCATGATAAAATTTAGGTAGTCCAACAATAAACTGTCAAAATCATTAGTGACAGTCGCACGCACTCGAACAATATATCGATAAAAAAACATCGACACATACACACCGTTGTATGTTGCTACAAAATCGAGTCGGCGCCGATAAAGACATTTCACGGCTACCCAACATTCGGCCTTTCACTAGCTCGCAAAAACTTATTGCGACTTTTTTCCGAGGTTCGTTCGCGTTCAGTTTTTTAAGCAAGTTAATTTTTTAAATACCAAGCGATGTTTTTCGGACAGAATGGAAGGAATATGCAGTGATTTTTGCGGGTGTGTTGTGTTTGTACCTACTTAAAAATGGGTTAGTTGGGCAATGAAATATGGTTGACAGCTGTTGCGATTTACTTACTACTTCTGCTGAGGAGTTTGTTGCGCCACTCCTTCTTCCTAGGAAGTGGTGAAGGGTTTTGGAGGACGGTCTTATGTAATTTTGATGTCCAAAAACTGCTAAGCCTAGTTTGAATAAATTACTTTCGATTTTTATTAAGAAGAAAAATTTAATTAAAATATTGAAACATGGTGTTGATAGGTAAAATGATAAGGTAATGCTAGGAACAAATAACTAACATTAATTTGCCTGATAAAAAATGTTAATAAGTATGTTTTAATCTAAAGCAATTAGCAATAAATCTTGTTACCTATATTACTTAGGCCACACTCCTGTTCACCCAATAAGAGAAAATGCTCGTAAAAATAAGTGCATAAATCATTAAACAGCAAAAACACTTACAACAATATTAAAAGACTTAATTCTCTCACGCAAGCAAAACTGCACACAAAGACAAGACTCTATAAAAATCTCATAAATTCATTATTACGTAATTCTAGTGACGTGCGAGTGTCGATAAAAAAACATATCGACATGGATACTCTATAAACGCGATTAGCAATAAATTGCTGTATCACTGAGCTGTAAGATGAAGTACTTATTTATGGTAAACTGAGTCAATGGTCAACGCACATTGTAATCGCTGCCTTAGATGGCATTTGTCTTTGATTCACGTAATGTTGGAAAAACATAGATGTTGGTTTTCTTTGATTAAGTGTCTATTGAGGGAAATAAACGAAGTTGAAAAATTTTGCTGTTGTGTTATTATTAATCATTCCTTACCATAGCAACCAGTCATAGATAGTCATGGATCTCCTAGCTAATCTCAAATCTAGACTGATACTTGACAACGACAATTATGGCAGCTGTCCACCAATTGATAACAAATTATAATGGTTTAGTTTACAGGTTGATTTTACTAAAAACGGGTAAATTAGATCCTCATTTTAACTCCTCAAGGACGAGCTGGTACAAATTAGTACCGCTTGTAGTAACTAGATCTTTAACTATGTCTTAATAAAGTTTTTTCTTAAAAAAATACTTTAATAAGAAAGAATACTTTTGAATTTTACGCCAAAAACAATTTCACTCTTTTCGAAAAACGTGAACCCGATCCACAATTGAGTGACAAACAAACTGGTCGTCAAATTTATTACATGAGCGGTATTTTTTCCTTTCTAAGGGGAATGTTGGTGTTTTTCTCGACGTAAAACACGGGGTCCATGTGACCGAGACGTGGTACGAAAGATTTTGTGAGGGCGCTACGGAATCGGTGGAGTTAACTGTGGCTTTTTATTATTTTTCGTGCTTTTTTTTTCCAAATTGGCTGTGCGAATTTTGATTAAAATCATTTTTTTGTATTTAAAATAGTTCACATGATTTTCAAGTTGATTTTTGCATGGTATAACTAAAATGATTGAAACTGATAGTTTTTATTAGTTTTAAAATAAATGTGTCGTGACAGCATTCAATTAAATAATCATTAATTCGATTAATTATATAGATATTATTGAAAAACGCTACCATCAAAAGCGTTAAAACCAATTTGTTCCTTCAATGAATATATTACTACGACTTTATCTCAAATGCCACGTTCAAAACGAACCATTTACAAGCGAGTGAGTAATTTAAGTGCAAAATTCGAAGTCGCATTATGTAAAAATGTATTATAGCTACATATATTATGATTTTTACTAGCACCTACACCATTTTGCGGATACCTCCTAGAGTTTTATTCACCTTTAAAGGTAAAAACATCTAGAAACTAATTTTATACTTTATAAAATAGCCATTTAGAGTAATAAAATTAATGCAAAACAATTACATGAAGCAAAAAGTAACATTGCAATCGCTAAATATTCAATGCCCATATTTTTTTATTGCCAATGGACCGCCTAATGTGCTTGTCACAACACTAATGTATCGATATGTAAAACGCGTTTGTGCATCACTAATTTATTGGATTATGATAAGGGTGTCGACAGTTAGCACCTGTTCGAATTTATTAAACTAATTTGAGTTTTATTGGGTTAGAAGTAAAGTTCTTTTTGCAATAAAATTGTGGTTGGATTGTGGATTTTAGTCCGATTGTTGGATTATTAAGTAATTTTTAATTTTATTAATATAAATGTTTATATTTTCCTTTAAATCTAAACTTGTTCTTTTTTAAAATGCTAAGGTTTAGCTAAATTACACCAAAAAATGTTCTTGACTGTAAATACAGAGAAATCTTTTTATCCTAGAACAAAAAAAGATCGACCGTGATTGCTTACAATTAAACAATTTTATTTTCCGATTCAGAGTAAAAAACCAATACAAAAATTAATTCATTTTTACAAAACGACAGTAGGTACTCTATAAACAAAACTCTATGTGCCTACGACAAAAAGAGCAAACACCACCGCAAAACTGCAATTGCAAAAATATAAATAAAAATAAAACAAAGACGACTCCACATCATTCACTGTCCAACAGAAACACGCAGCGGCTACTGTCTTTTTTTCAAGTCGTGGACCGCTTTATGCACCACTGCCAACACATTAACATTTATATATTGTCGATTAATTATTTATATTTCTCATTTACTGATTGGTAAAGTGATTGAGTCGTCCGAAGTGATTGATACAAAGTGTGATGCTTTGTGTCGTTTCGTGAATTATGACGTGTGACTTTTGTGTGTCATTTGTCAAACGATTTTTTTTTTCGTTTGACAGTTGGTGATAGGATGTCGTGAAGTTGGGCTGTGATTTGATTTATGGTTTTCAGATTTAACTATCGAACGGTAAATTGTCTTTTATTGTATTAATAGCGTTGTGTTGTTTCAGTTAATATCGATTCATTAAACCCCTTACTAAAAAACTTTGTATAACGCCTGTATGGTTATACAATGCTTTGTCTTCTTCTTTCGAAAGTAAAATTACTGACGACTGAAAGAGATAAATCGGTGTCTAACTATTCATCTGATATAATAGGTTTATTAGTAAGGGGGTAAATGTTTAGTATAGTTGATCATAAAAATGGTTGGAAAATGTGAGGAAAAAAAATCATAGAGATCTAAACCGTCTTACTTTTTTTTTGTAAGAAATCTAGATAAATATTCTGTAGGCTAGTCCCATTTTTAAACTAACCTAGGTTAAAGACATGCAAACATGTCATCACACTATCACACTAATATTATAAAGGCGAAAGTTTGTGAGTGTGTGTGTGTGTGTGTGTGAGTGTGTGTGTGTGTGTGTGTGTTTATATGTTTGTTACTTCTTCACGCCTAAACCACTGAACCGATTTAAATGAAATTTGGTATAGCGATAGTTTGAGTCCCGGAAAAGGACATAGGATAGTTTTTATCCCGATATTCCTACGGGATCGAAACTTAGGCGGGTGAAACCGCGGGGCGCAGCTAGTTTTACCTAAAAAGGTAATTGCCTGCTAAAGATAATCAAAGCGCTTTAATCTGTCAAGCTCTGATAATGAGACACAATTGATTTTCTATTGTTTCGTCACCGATCGGTAACGCGCGGGGCTTGAGCAGTTAAACTACAATAGTCGTAACTTACCTTACATCTTTTACGCTTTTAAAACAAATGCGTATATAAAGTTACTAGCTTCTGCTCACGAATTTGCTCGCGTGGAAGTCATAAGACACTACAACATACTAAAATAACAGTCATATTTCTCGCAAAAACTGATACTTCGTTTTTGCTTAGAGTTCCTTCTGTCGTTTTTGAAGTGAAAACTTCTTTAACCGAGTTGGGCATTTTTTGAGATGGGAAAAAACCATTGAACTCGCGACACTGGTACCGTAACCGACACCTCTGTATAGAAGTATGACGATTCCAAAAATATACACGTAATTGTTCAAGTTTCACTTCTGTCGGCACTCCCGGATTGCCACTGTTTTTTTTTTTAATTTTCACTCGGCTTCTAAGTGCAGTAGCGTGATGTTAAATAACCTAAAACCTTTTCCGAGAATTGGACTATCAAATGCAAAAATAATTTTCCAAACCCGACTGGTAGTTCCAGAGATTACCGCGTTCAAACAAACAAAACCTTCATCTTTAAGTAGGTATAATAATTATGTAGATACTCGTAGTAAGTAACTACTAATAAGTATTGATAAAATATAACATATTCTATTCTATAGAATTAAAGCACATCCGATGGCTGCGTTAATTAAAACCGATACGATTTAAATACCGTAATAAGTGTTTCCTCTACGTACCTCTACAGTCGCGTTGATCAAAGCGACGCAAGCGCACTTGTTTCCGCACTACATACCTGCTATGACTTTTCTAACGCTGTATCCCTAGAACTAATATACTCGTATGCATCCACTTTGTCGGTAGCCATTTCTATATTTTTGTTAGAATAGGTACCGCTTTGTTGATTTCAATATAAATGAAAACAAACAAAAAAAAAAAAAAAATTATAGCAATATATAAGTTAATAATAACAAATACTAACTAATTTTCTGCCTCAGCTTAGAAGATTTTTCACATCTATTGACATTCAAATGTCACTGTCACTTTGACAGCTGTCAAAATAAGAACGCTTTTTTCATAAAACATGCATGTATTTTGTGGCATTGGCTAAATTGTGCTGACACAAATCAACAGTTGAAATTAGACTCCCGCCTACCCTACATCAACAAGCCGCAAACACAAACGCTACAACATAAACCAGTCCCTGGAAGTGCTGGAATAGCTGTATCCGAGAGGGCACCAGTTTCTCAAAGCTATGCCACGTATGTCCGCCACGTCTTTGTGAGCGCCGCGCGATGTGCGCATTGCCGACTGTGTGCATACCGCCGTCCGCTGTCGAAACCTATGGGAACAGGGCTGCTTTTTTTAAAGGTTGGCAGCATTGGGTATAGGCAGAAATAGAAGTGATTCTAGGTACTCGTAAGGATCGGCCTGTGAAATGCGGTCATAGTTAAGTATGTGTTCGTTGTGCAACTTGGGATCTTGTTGATTGATTGTGAGTGACTCTTCTTCTTTCTAGTTGTGAAGGTCGGATGATTTTTAGGACGTACAAAGTTTTTTTTAGTAATTTTTGGATAAATTAGTTTTGTACCTTTTGGCCTTTTTTCGGATAGGAAACGCCGACCTCATCTAGTTTTTGTTTTAAATTATGATTGACGTATATGTAGAATTGTTTGTACCAACCTATTTACAGAAATGAAGAAAAAAATCGTAAGGATGTCATGTTCTAGAACTAAAAATTCGAACATCTATCAACCCGCTCTAGGCCCGCGAGGCAGATTACAGCCCACTCCATCTCGAAGAGAGGAGGTCTGTGTCCCAGCAGTGGGAACATTATAGACTGACTAGCTGCGCCCCGCGGTTTCACCCGCATAAGTGTTGATCCCTTGGAAATATCGGGATAAAAAGTGGCCTATATGTTAACCCAGGGTGTCAGCCACCTACATACAAAATTTTATCAAAGTTGGTCTAGCCGTTTGAGCGTGAAGAAGTAACAAACATATAAGCACACACACAAACTTTCGCCTTTATAATATTAATGTGATTACGTATGAGTGTACATTTATGAAACTTATTACTGACGGCAGAACATAGATACTTAAAGGAAGACACCATTTACAAGCTGTTTACCTACTTCAAAAGTTAATCACTGTTTTGTGGGAAAAGTAAAGTCCTACATAGATATAGCTTGTTCTAAGTTTTCTTCAATCCTCGGTAATACATGTATTATAGCAATAATCAACATCTAAGATTGTTATCTAAGAATTTATTATCATCGGAAATTGCAACCTGTATTATGTACTTCTATGTGTGATTCATAGACTGACTAAGATAGCCATTAAAAATGTTGTCACAAATAAAGTGGTCATGCAGTTGACGATAAAGTTAATAATATAAATATAACTAGCTGCGCCCCGCGGTTTCACCCGCATAATTCTCGATCTCGTGGGAATATCGGGATAAAAACTATCCTATGTCCTTTCCTGGGACTCAAACTATCTCTATACCAAATTTTATCTAAATCGGTTCAGCGGTTTAGGCGTGAAAAGGTAACATACAGACAGACAGAGTTACTTTCGAATTTATAATATTACTAGCTGCGCCCCGCGGTTTCACCCGCATAGGTTTCGATCCCGTGGCAATATCGGGATAAAAAGTTTCCTATATGTTAATCCAGGGTGTCAGCTACCTCCATACAAAATTTTATCAAAGTTGATCCAGCCGTTTGAGCGTGAAGAAGTAACAAACATATAAACACACACACACACAAACTTTCGCCTTTATAATATTAGTGTGATAGTATGGATGTATGAGTAGTGGAGAATTTTATGTCGTATTATAAGTTTTGCTTAGCAAAGCAAATTGAAGATTTTCCTTAAATGATTTAGTAGATACTCACTTTCGTTACATACAGAAGGAACTCTTATGCAAAATTTCAAGTTTCTAGAACCGGTCGCGATTGAGTTGTAGATCGTAGGATCGAACCCAGACAGGCACTTTACTTTGTGTAAAGTATTTAATCACCACTGCTCTCAAAACGGTGAAGGGAAATCAAAATCATCGTGAGGAAACCGGTATGTCTTAGAACCAAAAATTCGAAGACATGTGACATCCACCAACCCGCACTGAGCCCGTATGGTAGATTACAGCCCACTCCCTCTCGAAGAGAGGAGGCCTGTCTCCCAGCAGTAGAAACATTATAGTCTGATTATGTTATGCTAAATTAACACTAAATGCCTGGATTTTAGAAACATTCATGCATTAATCTAGAAGAACAGTAGGTAGCGGTAACAATTCTAACCAGACAATTTATAAAGATTTTCTTATTTCATAGCTTGGCTTTTATTTCGACGTTCAGACCCGAAAATACACAATATACATAATCAGCCTAACAGTTTCCTCACGATATTTTCCTTCACCGTTTTGAGAGCAGTGGTGATGAAATTATTTACACAAAGGAAAGCACCTGTCTGGGCTCGAACAAACGACCTACAACTCGTAAGTCGGGGCCGTTACCACTGAGCCACCTCTGCACTACCGAGACCTGAAAAAGAATTTAGTTAATTGAAGAAAAATATTGTCAATTGCACATGTCGACACACAGCGCGTGTTTTACGTATTTTTTCCCCGAATTCGTGTTACTCCCCACAAATTTCTCGTAACACAATAACAGTGCGTGTACAAGTAAATACATATTGCATTGTGGTCGCATATGCCGCGGCCATGTTGTGTTTTCTTTTTTTATAACAATGACAGTTTCACGTGACAGATGACCGATGCTAGAGGTGGGGCATATCGACAATTCTAATATCGATGTTTTATTTTTTTTAAATTGACTTGGTTGTTTGCTGTAAATGGGAGATTCCTCGCGTTTTAATACATTAAATTATCTTATCATAATTCTATTATACATTCAGCAAATAAAAATAATTTTATATTTTTCGCTTTTGATGTTCTGCGGTGAAATGTCGTCGAGTTTTTATAGTACTCATGTTTTACGACTTGCATGAAATTATAGGCAGCTGAAGTTGATATATTTTTTTTCTTTTACTGCAAGATTAGTGTGGAAGTATTTTTATTAAGTTTTTTAAAATTCTTTTAGCGTCACTATAGTGAATCCTAATGGAAGATTGCTCATATATCGCCTACGAAAACCACAATAATGCGTTTCCGCCGGTCGTTCTTACAACAGCTGATAAAAACTACTTGTAGTTCTTTTCCATTTGTTTATACCTAACTATTTGTGCACTTTAATCCTGTGTTATGATGACTTTGTAATCTTATTATTCCTTATAATTGTTTCATAAAAACCAGTCCACGTAGGTGGTCTTTAATAGCTCATTAATATGAACATAAAAACGTAAAACACAAGTAAAATTAAATTTCCGAACAAGATTTTACTTTAGTAATTTTATTTGTAAAAAAATCCTAAAGTGATTCGCATAAAACAGTGGATTTTAAAACTATAGGCTACAAAGATTTATTCCTTTTTTTAATTATCTAGGTACGTTAAAAAAAACATGGACATGCAAGCAAGTGTGTTGAAAAAAAATAAGATTAAACGGCGCTTAGCAACAGAAAAAATCTTCTCAGACCGCTCAACAATGACGACGAAAATTTCATAACCAAAAACGTTCAAAAATCTTCTACAATTATACTCTGTTTCCAAACTTCCCATCCGCGGTAGTAAACATTTATTTGACAACGTATATACAACAGTCTTTTGTCGCGAGCACAATACTCCACGGTTCGACGATCGAAATGATTTGTACATGCATACGAACTATTGTCGATAGTTTTTTCGATAGAAAACCTTGAGTATTTCGACATTTTTCTGTGTTATTTGAATGTGTTTTTTTATTATTTTGTAATATTCCGGCTTTGCGTTTGGCAAGTTACTGTGGATAATTTGATAGATATAAGTACCTGCTATTTTATACAACAACGTTTATAAAGTAACACTACCTACATCATATCGGCTCGAAAGTTGTTGCTTTCGAACATTAATTTTTGCTCGCCGCTGGTTTTTGAGTCTGAAACGTAATTGAGATCATAAAACGACATTTTTTTATTTATTTTGGTTGCTGGATTCATCATCATACAGCAGGAACCATGAATTCAACACATGATTCTAGACCTCGTATCGTAGAAATTTTTCGCAGGTTATCATAGAAATTTCAACGCATGGGTTCAAAATCTTGAAATGAATCCATTATAACGTCGATGTTCCTTTCACCCTGTATAAAACCAAAAGAGAATGAATTTACCTTTTGCGATCTATAAAGGTTTTTTTTTAAATATTTTTCAGTTTTTAATCAACATTTTGTGCGGCTGCACTTAAAACTATTTCATTCTAAATGTAACCCTAAATAAATATAACACATAGCAAAACCCAGTGACATGACAAAATAAATAATTCCGTACAATATAACCTTGTTCAAGCGGGCTAAGTGAATTGAACGTCGAATACCAATACAATAAGTTAGGCGCGACGTCGGGGTTAAGTTATATCGTGCACTGCGACCCGGCTAATCGAAGGGTGGGTGGTGAGGGATGGGACGTATCTCAATTTATCGATATCGATGCACGGATGATTATAATATAAATAAGACTTCTACACCTACACTTTTCCGTATAAGTTAAGAGTGGGCGATAAGTAATTTGTTTTATACTATAGCATTGATTCTTGTTTATAACTAAATTGGCTTCATAAGTGATACGAAGAATAAGACAGTTATCGGTTAGATTTTTATCGATTTGAGCGAGTTTATAAACCGAAGCAGTTTTTTGCTGAACAACCGGCTTACACGTAACTGATTAACAATTCCTTGCTGTCTTAGATAAAAGATAACGCAAAGTTATGCATCGTAAACAAGAACTCACTTCAGTTGTAATACTTTCTACCACGACTGCGCAGAAGCGTCCACGTGAACTCATATAAAATGGACACATAAATAATAATGCATACGTCAGTTTTTTTGCTGCATGACATACCCGTTATGCATTGATTACACGAATTGGCGATATAAGTTGATCATTTGGCGTGGTGTCAGTGACAGCGAGAAGCGGAAAGTGTTAACCCAAAATATTTTGCCATGAGACAAAACTGCTTAATGCAGCTATATTATTAAGCACTTTTTCTTCAGTAATGACACAATTGTCAGTAATTTTTTGAAAGCATTGTTAAATTGAGACTGCATTTTTTTAGTTTAAACTATAGTTAATATAAATGGATATTATCAAAGATAAGAACCCACAATGGGTTTATCACAAGACACAAGATAAATTAATTACACAAATGTATCTGAGAAGCAAAAGGTTTTTTCTTTATCTTGATGATTCTAAGCTGGGGATTGCGGGATTGCCCAGCGGGATTCAGCATAATTTTAGGAATTGCAGGATGCTGCAGGATTTAAGAGTCAATCTAGCAAAAATCCCGCTGCATTGAACACCGTGCTGAATTGCAAAACCCCTGAGCCGCCGTAGTCGAAGCTCAGATATTCATGTCATAGACTAAAGCTTCCACTACAAACCATAAACGATCAAAAAACTTCCCCAAACACTCATGTTTCAACACAAAATAACCTCAACAAAACGCTCCCGCTACCCGCCGCCACAGTCACCCGACGTTTATCAATAATGTTACTTGTCACTCAGGTCTGGCGGGTTGCATGCCTATAACTTGTATTAACGCTATAATGAACTATAACATATCGCAATCATAACTCTTATGTAACCGCAATAACTTTATCTCGAGGAAAATGCGAGATATATTGTGCCCTTGGCTCTGATTTGTTTGTTTATAAGGTGAGGAAGTTATAAATTATATTACCATAAACATAACCTATAATGTTTCCACTGCTGAGACTCAGGCCTCCTATGCGGGCCCAGTGCTGGTTGGTAGATGTCACATGTCTTCGAATTTCCTAGTTAATATTAATATGCAGAAATTATAACCTGCACTGTCGATTTTAATGGTAGATAGTGTTCTAAGTATGTTTATTTACACAATATTTATATTATACACATAAAATAAAGGGCAACATCAGATATTACGAGTAAGTACGTGTATTTCTTCACTTATAGGAGACCACACCATTCACCATAAAATTAACAACTAAGCTAACAAAGTAAAAACTGTCAAAACTAAAAATGCACACTAGTATTACTTTTTGTTTTATAAAGTATTAAAAAAATCAGAAGCTTGTATGCTTCGCGCGTAAAACTCGCTGTTGGGGATTAACGGATTTGGTTCTCTCTTTGATTGAACCCAAGTAGATATTTTCTTGACATTAGAGTATTTTCAACAAATAATACATACTCTACTAAAACTAGGAAAATGATCAGATATGTATGTAGATTAACTAACAAACACAGTCATGGCAAGTTAAGGAATGCGGTAAATTGATGCTAATCTAGAGATTATGAGTAAAATATTAATACATTTTAGTACCGTGTCTATTGCTTAATCCTAAAGCAATCACATCTATAAAAATAGTGGAAATAAACAAAACGCTAACAATTGCAGAAAAATAACAAAAAATCTATCGATAAAAATCCATCGACTTATCTCCACCCCTAACTTTAACGGTACAGTAACGGCTGACAACCCCATAGCCCCGCCCTTATCCACGCTACCCCTGCGTGTACCTATGTATGTATACCTATGTTAGTTTAGGTATTTGTACGAAATCCGATAGTGACAGAGTGGGACATTGCCAATTGAGTCTTTCTCTCTTAAAGACACGAACTACATAATTATATGATAACAATAATTATTCATGACGTGGTAAGTCATTATATTACTAACCAGTCAGCACGGTGGTAGCGGGGCTGTCCAGGGTGCGCTGGACGTTCAAGGTTAAGCAACACTTGCCGAGGTCAGTTCTTGGATGGGTGACCATCCTTAACATATTGAGATCTCTCCATGCTTCGGAAAGGACGTTAGACAATCCCGGCTGTCATTTATAGTCTTTGACAGTCGTTACGGGTGGTCAGAGACTCAGAGGCCCCGAAAGTCTGACAACCAGTCTTGCCAAGGGGTATCGTGTTACCGAGTCACTGTGGCTAAGGACATGGAGGTCATATAGGCAGTTGCTCCATGTAAAATAGTGGTATTCAGCAGCATCGGATTAGACTGGAAGCCGACCCTAACATAGTTAGGAGGTTAGGAGGAGGAGGTTTTATGCGATAATTTTCACATGACATTCTAGGCTAATTTTAACGCATAGCATAATGAGTCTTAAATGTTCCAACTGCCAGGACACAGGCCTCCTCTCTGTGCGAGGGCGTGGGCCGAAATCCCTCACACGGGCCCAGTGCGGGTTGCTGGAAGTCATATGTGTTTTAATTTTTGGTTCTAGGACATGCCGGTTTCCTCACGATATTTTCCATCACCGTTTTGAGAGCATGCAGCAATTTTAACACATAAAGGTTTAAAGGTGCATGAGAAAACATAGCTTTTTGCACATAAAGAAAGTTGTATATTCTTCAGAAAAAAATAATATGCACTGGCGTTGTTATACATAAAAATTAGGTAGATATGTATAATAATTATCCACTTCATAAATTCACATAGACATTTTCTTTTACTCAAACGTAGGCATAAAATGTATATATGTTAATAGATAAACATTACATATGCGTATGTGTACATATATATGGTAATAACGAAGATTAATATTCGTTGGCATGGTCAATTAAATCATTTACATATACCTACGCGTATATAACGACTGTCGGCACATTGTTGCATACAGTTTGTAAGATATATTTTTTTTTCTAATAATTATGGATAGAAATCGATAACTTCGATAAACAATTTGTCACGTTGTAGCTATTTTTTTTTTGTAACTGTTTCCTCACACCTAGCAATTTCATGACTACCATATTTTTTCCGTATGGGAATCATTACAACTGCGCTCAAAACGGTGAAAAAAAAACATAAGTAGTGCTATCCTAGAATAAAAACATCGAAGACATGGCCCACTACCTCTCTCAGAGAGAAGGCGTGTGACCCTGACCCTCAACGTTACAGGCTTATACTGTTTATCTAAATCGAACCCCGCAACCTGTAGAAATCTACGTGCAATTTATTAACGCCATTCCCTTAAAAGCTTATAATATTATAACCATTCTAACCAACAATTTTCTATCAACAGGTGAAGATCTGGTTCCAGAACCGCCGGAGCAAGTACAAGAAGATGATGAAGGCCGCCCAGGTGGGCGCTCCGCCGCCCAGCCTCGGTCTACCGCCCGGCAGCCCGCCCAACAACAACCAACTATTACATGGTAAGAAACCTTTTTGTCTGAAATAGCTATAAGACGTTGTAGATATTTTTATAACGCAACTGCCCCAAAGGAAGAGTAGGTACCTACCGAATGTTTTTAACAACGACATTAAAATAAAAGACATGCGCCATAGCATGGTGACACTTTTCTATCGTGCTTAGGTATTATCTTCTTATGTTGGGTATTATCTTTGTAAAAATGCCTGTATCTGCTACTACTGTACTTTTCTTAAGGGGTCTACAGGACCTGAACGCAAAAAACGCAAGTTTTATAATGCCTAAAAGTATATGATCGACTACAGTAAAATAAATTTGGTAAATATGTGATATTCTTCAGGATATACAGGGTGTTACAGAAAGGGTATATCAATACAAACGGGTTGAAGAGTGTATCTGGTCTAGAATCTCTGTACAAAATTTGAGCTCAAAAGCATTAACTTTGAAAATGCTTAATATTTTTTTATTTCGACATCACGGCGCTGCACTGGCGCGCGGCGGCGTGATGTGCGTGTACTAGACGCACAGACACACTACAGATAATGGATAATGACCCTCGTAGTGCGGTGACATGTTTGTTATGATTTCAATTTAATAAACTATCGAAAAAAAAAAAAAATATTAAGCATTTTCAAAGTTACTGTTTTTGACTTGAAATTTTGTACAGAGATTCTAGACCAGATACACTCTTCAACCCGTTTGTATTGGTATACCCTTTCTGTAACACCCTGTATGCTAGTTAGATAGTGTTGAAAACATAATACAACTAATTTGATACGATATTAAAAAAAAACATGAATATAGCTTTAAAAACTTTCTTTTCACAATAAAACCATACTAATACGAGTATACATACAAATATTCTAATTTTTTGTCAGATTATTCTACAAGCAACAGCACTAGTGTTTTAAATTTTTAGTCCAAACAATAGATTTTTTGTAAATAGATAATTGCTTCATATTTTGCAATATATAAATTACCAGGGTTATGTCATCGCGCTTCTCTTTCTTTTCTATGCAGTCCGACAGTGACCGCGCTTTAGGTCATGTAGTCCCCTTAAGAATAATGGTTTTTTCCATCAACTCAATCCCCTGAAAAAGAGGACTTTTTATGACAAGCAAGTAGTTAAATTTTCGGCGCTCTTCAGTCCTCAGGCAGTCGTGTTACCAACCTCGTAGCCAATCTTCACAGTGTAGTACGGTCGAACAAGCTACTTGGTATACAGGCAAAAATATTTATCTTTCCAAGACACAGCCAATATTTAGTTTTATTTTGTGCGTTACAACTTTTTCAGCTTATGGCATTCTTAATTAAATAGAGTGGTATAAAAGAATTTACTAACTCAGCACACCATTGTTTAAAAGTAGTTGCAAGTTAGCTGCCTGTATACCAAATAGCTTGTTCGACCGTACTATGAGCTAATCTTCTAATACCCCATGTCACAGCCTTGGGCGAATAAAACTACTTTATTTCCTACCTCATTCATCACTTTCCGAAACAGCTTTGAGATTAGTTTGTGTTTTGTGTAGAAGATAAGGGTAAAAGCGTCTCCAATACAATTCCCTAACATAACATAATCAGCCTATAATGTTCCCACTGCTGGGACACAGGCCTCCTCTCAGTGAGAGGGAGTGGGCCGTAATCCATCACGCGGGCCCAGTGCGGGTTGGCAGATGTCACATGTCTTCAAATTTTTGGTTCTAGGAGATGCCGGTAATATAATATAATTCTTTACTAACTCAATATTTCATCCTACAGGAGGAGGCGGCAGTTCCAGCGGCTCCCAACACTCCCCATCGGCGTACCAGAGCGGGGGACCAGCGCAGGCGCACTCCCCCACCCCCAGCTCGACCCCCGTGTCCGAGCTGTCCCCGGGGCTGTCCCCCACCGGCACCCCGTGGGATGTGAAGCAGCAGCCGCAGCCAGCTTGGGATGTCAAGGTTGGCTATGTAAGAGAGATAATTTTTCGACTTAGGCATTAGGCTTAGGGTTGGGTACCGCTTTTCACTTAGAAAAGACTTTGTTGTTATGAAGGTACACCATAGACTCATCCTTTTTAATTTTCTTCAGTTACATTTTTGAATTTTCCTACATTACTGCAATGTGATCTTGCAGCATTAATACCACTGAATACTTACTTAGATGATATTTGAAAATTTGCAAAACACAAATTTTATTGGTTGTTGCCACTTTTCTCGAAAATACCTAGCTACGTGCTTACGAAAACGTTAATGATGAAATTATTTAGTATCAGCTGTGCCCCGCGGTTTCACCCGCGATAAAATTATTAATATTCCTTTTTACTGATTCCCTTTACAAACCTCCACCCTTTTTTTTACACCCTTAAGGGATAATTTCGGGGATAAAAACTATTCTATATCGTTCGCCACAATTTAAACTATCTCCATACCACATCTAAATCGGTTATTGATTCCCCATACAAATTTCCACCCCCTTTTTCACCCCTTTAAAGGATGATTTCTGGGATAAAAACTATCCTACGTCCTTCCCCGGGATACAATCTATCTCTCTGCCAAATTTCATCTAAATCCGTTCAGTGGTTTAGGCGTGAAAAGGTAACATACAGACAGATAGACAGAGTTACTTTCGAATTTATAATATTAGTATGGATACCACTAGAATAGTAACTATCATATTTATCTAAAGTGATTTTACCAAAAAAAAGTATATGTTATGATCAGTTTTTTTATTTAACATCCTTTTTTCTTTCTGTTTAGCCGACGGCAGGCCGGTCGCCGGACGGTAGCTCGTGCGACGTAAAGCCTCCACACCAACAGTCGTGGGATCCGAGGGTCGGATATGTAAGTGCAACACTGTCACTTCAAAAGTTTTACAATTATTGCACTTATAATAAATGACATAAAAAGACAGGTTGACTTTTCCAATTTGAGAAACAAACGTTTTGAAAATGGAATGCAAGGCTTGTAACATAGCGTTCCTTTTTTATAAATCAACAAAGAGAATAATAAATGCAATAATTGGAAAATTCTTATTTTAAATTCAATTCAGTTTACAAATGAACGAATTCTAGTTTTGAAAATAATTAAATTAGCTTTAACTGGAAAATAAAAAGGCATATTATTTCGAAAATAAAATGCAATAATTAAATTGGATTTTTTTTTTATCATTATACAAATTTAGCAATATTTTTGTCAAGTTAGGTAAGTTTAGGTATATTTTACCTAAGGATATACATATTTTTGAGGGGAGCTTCCTTTTCTTATCGTAGGAGGGTTATTTCGCGCCTCAATCCGATGACGTAGAAGGATCACCAGGCGCCGACGGCATGAGGGGCCGACCTATGCCTTGGATGCTGAAGGTAAGGGTTCGATTCCGTGTCGTGTTTGTCAAATGCACGTAGTTTATAAAATTATTCATAAAAATATTTTTTTTCTACTGTTTTTATTTTAGGAATATTTTAGTTTAGTTTAAAGAAAATGGTCTGAAACTGAGACTTTTTATATGAAATAATATTCAATTGTGTACCATAGTGGAAGCATCAGAAAAATGAGAAAATAAATCCGTTATTTTACGCTACAAGTTTTCCTACATTAATTATTTTGTTTACCTACCAAAAATACCATCAAAATCCGCTATTTAATTTAATTATCTTCTCGAAAACATTCCTATTTCCATAGAAAGCTTACAAAAAACAAGTTTGTATGGTTGCGTGTGTGAAAATTATAAAAAACTATATAAAACGTATTAGATAATGGTCGTGGGTGTGCCGGGCGCGCCTCACGTTTTTGACGATTAGTTTTCGACATAGCTTTTACTGCAACTTCACTTGGAAAGCACGTGGAATATTGTTAATTAGTTTATTGATGTGGAGATATTAACATCTATCTATTTTAGGTACCGTTACTTTGTTTATTTACATGTTTAAAAGCAATTTGTATCTATGGCATCATATTGAGAATGATTCTCTTGACGCAAGTTGAAAGACCGTTGAACTTACAGTAGGCCTATAATTTTAAGTCTTAAAGTTTTTGAACAAATACAAAGATACTAAGATAACAACACACAAATGCTACATACTGAAATAAAAATTGTACTCCTGCTATCTGCACATAAACATTGGAAGAAGATAGATTAAACCTTAGATGATTCCCATTTTATTTAAAAAATCCAGTCACTATCATTAACATTTCTTGGGACATAGATTGAAACATCAAAGACACCATTTTATGAGCTGGTCACAATCATATCGTCGCTCGCATAACTAAAAGTCCTATCTCATTTTTCTCATTTTTTAGCTGATTTGAGTTAGGAGAACTACATTTTTCTATTCGTGATTTTTTACTTACATTTTTCACTAACCGTCGTACCTCTATGTTACTTGTATCTCAAAATGTAACCATTTTGAAAGGCAACAAAATGAAAAGAATCATGAATAGAAAAATGTAGTTGTCCTAACTCAAATCAGCTAAAAAATGATATGGGACTTTTAGTCATGCGAGTGACGATACAACATGTGCAAGATTATTTTGGCGAGTGGCGAAAATCAGAACTAAGACCGTCATCTTGTTTTGTCATTATAATTTCTGTGACAAATGTTTTCCTAACACGGCCCCCTATCAAAGTCATTCAGGCGCCAAAATATACTTGTAGCAGTCTAAGTCTAGGCAATCCTACTTTACAGGACATACAACCTAACCGTACCCTCTCTTTGTCGTAGGGCGCGCCGCCCGGCCCGTGGGACATGAAAGGCGCGCACGCCGCCCACGCGCTGCACCACCAGGGTGCCCCACAGCCTCACCCGCCCTACGTGCCGCAGTACTCCTGGTACCAAACCGACGCCAACCCTGGGTTACTTACGTAAGTTTATTTGAATCTTGGTTTATAATGTAAGTGGTACGTTTAGTGTGTAAATTAGATGAAAGATTTCGTATTCATTTGATGGTTTAGTGTCTCAGGAGATTTTTGCATTACCTTTTCGCTTAATGCTAGTTAAAGTATCTTCTGCCTGCCTGCCACAGTGACGATTTGAAGCATCATGGGTATAATACGGCATCTTATCTTCAAAATTATCTGCTTTAGCAATCATTGGGTTAAACTACTAAACAGCAATAACTTACAAACGAAACTGTAAAACTTTCATCTACTTTTGACACTGACTGTACCAGAAATGCCAATTAAACTAAATATTGGCAAAATCTGAGATACTAAAATCTCAGCCTAACCCTTCTGGGAATGCATGACCAGCTGAAAAACGTGTTCTGGACTAAAAACGTAAGTGAAAAACTCATGTTTACGCACGAAAAGACAACTCACCAAGGTTGGTAGCGGAGCTAACTGCTTGGTGCGTCGGAAATACCCTTTTAACTATACCAAGCCAGCTCATCCAAGTACCAGATGGATGCTACCCCTCACGTAAGTCCCATAAACATGTTTTTCATCAAGAGATCATCTTCAACAGCCTATCGCAGTCCACTGCTGGACATAGGCCTCTACAAAAATGGGGAATGAATCACCACGCTTGGCAAGCGGGTTGGTGACTGGAAACAAGACGTGGCACCTGGTCTCCGTGCCACAATGCTTCTAGTACCAGGCCGATGACTATCCTGAGTCAGTCAGTAAGTTTTCATACTTTCTAAACTATGGTTTATTATATTAAGACGTCTGACATAACCTGGGTCAAATAAACTTATTTTCTTTCTTTCTTTCTGCAACGAATCATAGCTCCAATTTTTTTATACATTTTTAAGTTACCCCCATGTCTCATGTTATCTTTAAGTTTAAGGGTCTTTAAATACTCTCATTTTGTTTTTATTAGCCTTTTTGGTAGCATCAATTTTCGAATCAATTGAATAAAAAAATTAACAATCTCAACATTTCCAATTCAGTTTTTATAATTTCCGCTTCAAAATTTTTAAATTAACTGATTTGATCTGAAGTGAAGAAATTATTATGTAGTTTATTTTTGTGTGTCTAAACCTTTTATTTAAATTATTTTTCTTTTGTCAACAGGGTATGGCCTGCAGTTTAACAGCCCTCGCACAAACACAAACCTAACTAAAATGTAAGTGTATATTCACTATAAAATGGCGGACAGGAATGACAGCCATCACAAAATGGCGTCGTATTTAAGGCGCGAAAGCATCGGCACAACCAACTTTTAATTTTAAGCAGAATTATTTAATGGTAATAATGAAAATCATTGTAAATTTTTATAATTAATTATAAATAGGGAATAATTGTTCATAATGGTTACTGTATATGTAATAAATATGTTAATAAAAACAGATATTGATGGACCAAACAATGAATGACTGCACCGTTCTTGGCATATTGCGATTGTTTTTAACTTTTATGATTTCTTTGAATGTCCTTTCTTTGAATCTTGAGTTTTTTTTTGACCACATATCTCTAGATTGCCGATTTTTTTTTCGAAGTAATTATTTGGCCCATCAATAAATTTGTATTCCTAAAACTAACGTAACGTCTTTGATATCCGGTCACATAATATGAGCCTATCAGGTATCGTGTATCCTAAAATGCTCGTTTCTGGTTGGCTGATAAACAGATGACACTCTGGAATAGACGAATCACGTTATTTGTCAACTTTGACGTAAGACAGATGTGAATGTGTTGGCTCTTTTTTATTACCTTTTAGTTTCCCGAATCACTTAAATTAGTAGAATTTTATATCAAGATTTCTATTGAAATTGAATATTGGCAATCTGAATTAGAATTTCTAAATTGTATTCTTAGTTTTGTCTTGACATGACGTAGCAATTTTTTTTATTCCCAATTTTTTGGATCGTTTAATTAAAATGATTTGACCAATCAATGGCAAAACTCAAAAGCAAATAAAAATTCGAATTCAATTAATTCGAATTTTCATTTGCTTTTTGTAAATGAAAACAAAATGAAAATTGGTTGCAATATTCGCTTTACGTTTTACTTTTTCTCTAAAAATGTTATTTAAAAATTATTGAGAGTATTATTGGTCAGCTGTAACTAATATTATTATTTGAAAATTGTATTCGTAAATTAAGCTTTAATTCATTTTTTTTTTATTTATTTAGATTTTAATCTTCGAAAAAAAAAAACAATCAAACGGGAACACAAAACCAGTCTGTTGTGATAAATAATTTTAAGTTTTTTTTTTTATGTAGAACAATATTTTGAATTATAAAAATTGTATTTATTACATTTTGTGCAAAAATCATGTGTTCTGAATGCAAAAAGTTTTTTGTTTTAAGCTATAAATATATTTTTATCTTTAATTTCAACTGCAATTTCTTTATTACCTGTAAATAATATAGTCTATTCATATTTCTGTATTTTTTTCGAGACCAATGTGTTTTTTATTTTTAGTTTTTTCAAATAAGTTAGTTTTTTTTCGTAATTTTTATTTTGCAATTTTTGAGTCATATGAATAGACTACATTATAATATATCTTTATTTCTAGAATGGGTCTTTACGGGATGAAATAAAATTTTGTAAATATTTTTTGTAATATATAGAAAAATAAACTATACATATAAATATAGGTAGCGTAATTACTTTATAACTACAATGTATTATAAGGAAAGCGGAAATAAGAAAAAAAGTGAATTAATTTCTTTTGTCAAATAAAAAGAGAAAAATATTATATTTTCGTGTTTTTATTTCGTTGTTAGGTTACCACAATAATTGAACCCTACTTACACATGACAGATGTCAAATAGCTTTTGTTTCAACCACTAAATAACAGAGGAAGTGGTTTTGCAAAATGGTGCAACGTTTTTGCATGCCAAGTCTAATTATTTATTCCAATACCAGCCGGTCTATTCTGTAGGAATCTCACCGTGTAAACATGGTTCCCTATTAATTTGCTAAGACCTAATATAACTTGGCATACTTTTGTTTCTCCTAATTATATTTTCGCATAACAGTTTACGCATATTTTTTAAGCATAATTTCTTTAATCATAATAATGATTAAGCATAACATTCGTAAGCACAAATTTAGCAACCTCGTTTTATTTCTAACGACGTCAGGTCGACGGAGCACCGCTGCGCGGGGCTCCTATTTCTGTCTGCAGGGTTTAAAGGAACCAAACCAAACCGAACCTTGGAATGCCACTGACGTCGTTTAGTATTATGTGAATTAAATTTATGCCAAAAACAAATAAGCTTTAAAGGTAATTATGCCAACATAAATTGTATGCCAAAAAAATATGACAAAGTATTATTATGCCAAAACAAATGCCAAAATAGTTATGCCAAAGTATATTAGGAAAAAGAACATTATGCGAAAAGAAGGGATCTCTGTAAACATAGGTGAAGTGAGCTGTCAATCTGAGTGAGGGTGAGGTCTATTCTGTAAGAATCTCACCGTGAAAACTTAAGTGAAGTGAGCATAATGTGAGCTGTCATTCCACCTGATGGTAGGTATTGACACTAACGACAGCTCACTTCACCTAAGTTTTCAAGGTGATATTTTTTACAAAATAGGTTATCATATTTGTCTACTAGCTGTGCCCGCGACTTCGTTCGCGTGGATGTCGGAAAACAATAATGTGCTTAGGAAAGGTGTATTTGCCACTCCTTCATTTAAAAGGAAGAGTCTTCCGATCTTGCCTGGTAACGATAGAAGATATATAGATATAGAAGAATAGATAGAAGAAGTTATAGATAGAAAAATAGATATAGATAGAAGATAGATATAGAAGAAGAAGAAGATAGAATAGAAGATAGAAGAAAGATTAATTTTGAATTTCGTAACTTTAAAAAAGAAGGTCCTAATAGTCGATCATCATCATGAAAGTACCGCAAATTATGATAGCATAAACAAGAGCCGTCAAACAGTGGTAGAATATAAAACTTGGATTAGTAATAAGTCAAAAGTCAATCTGCCTAGCTTTTTCCCAACTACGTTGGGGTCGGCTTCCAGTCTAACTGGATGCAGCTGAATACCAGTATTTTACATGAAGCGACTGCCTATCTGACCTCCACAACTCAGTTACTGGATAACACGATACCCTTTGGCAAGACTGGGTGTTTCCTATCTGACTACTCTGAGAAGAAATGAAATGAAGACCAATTATCGTAATTAAAAACGTTCAAAATCTAGTCGCAATCTCATCTCACCGACAATCAATGTCAAAAACTTGTCAAAATTGTAGGGAAATTAGAGGTATTTTTAACAGATTGAGACTGAGATCAGACTGTGAATATTCTTAAAATTAAGAGAACTGCGTCTCTGATGTATTTTAACCTATAGAAGTGACAAGCAATCAAGCATAATATCTGATTAGATAGACTTGCAAAAGAGGCTGGAAACAGGAATCAACTCAAAAATTGGTACCTAGATTTTTTTTAAAGATTAGTCTGTAGTTGGTTCTCAACCTTCCACATCTAGTCTTTCATCATAAGCCTCCAGCAGTCCACTGCTAAACATAGACCTCTCTAATTGCAAGCTATTCAACTCGATTTTCTGCAAATGCCACCCTGCGAAGATCGTTGATCCTAGTCCTGTGACTGGCTGGAGAGCATCCAGCCAGTCACAGCCGCCTTATTAGGACGACATTAGGACGTCGTCGGTCGGGCTAGCCGATGGATCCCACACTATGCTTGCTGACGAAGCTACATTTCTTGCAAAAGTGGAATTCACCATCAATCTATAAAATCAATTTATGTCATGTGTCACAAACATAACTCTAAGTACTTCAGTAACATAAAATACAGAGCCTAATACTGCTTAAGCGCAGTTCTTGAAATAGCTAACTTAAGGACGATAACCGAAGACATGGGATATAGGAGAAGTCAGCAGTCAAACGATCAAGTAATACTGAATACTTATAATAATTAGTAATTAGAGAATTCTACATTAATAAATAAATAAAGTTCACAATCTTATCGAAAATAACAAAATTAAAACCTAACTTAACTAAAACTATAGGTACACAAACTAAAATATAGCGTCGAAAAATTCATCCGCATCGCTGTCGACTGGTAATGTACCCAAGACACTGGCGGCATTACCACGTTGTATGGCAATGCTTAGCCTTTGGCCAAGGTAAAAGCCAGCCCTTGGGTCACGGGAAGTGTCAACTAGCAGTTTTGAAACTGAATACTTGGTAATGTACCTACATAGAGACGGTTTAGAGCACCTTAGTCGCCAGGAATTGAGTTTGACATTACGTTATACCCAAAAACAAAGCCGCTGAGTATACCCGTAACTTACCGTCACCCATATTCCTTTAAAACTACGAGAACAAAGTTGTTTAACGGCAGAAATAGGAATGATAGCAGAGCGTCTCCAGACGAACTTTATCAAAGGGAATGTACCAAATACGTAAGTAGGTATGAAGTAAATGATAAGCTAAAACATTTTCAGAACCCACCATTAGAGTTCAATGAACGGTAATCCTAATCTATAAATATTGCTTCGAATGTCATTCTAGTGACCACACACAATTAAATTAGAAAACAATATATCTGATTCTCGAAGCAATGTTTAGACAACAGCTTGGTCGGATTTAACGCAGAGGCACTATCTTTTACATCTGCAATCTCAGAAATAATAATGCTCCTTGAACCGGACAGAGTTCATTTTTTTTAATTACTTTAATTTACATTATCAAAGGAAAGCGTCAGCTGTTAATACCGCAATATTTCCAACAACAAATAAACAAGAAATTATGTAATAACAAAAAAAAAAACTCGAAAAATACAATTCAAAAATTACAATTTTCCTTATCCCATCAAGTACCTGCCTTCACCACGATTGAGTCAGCATTGTAATGAAATTTTTAAACAGTGTTTGAAAAATGTTAACGATAATTTTTAATCAACTTACCGGTTGATAAATTGTGGAAGCAGGCTGTTTGAGACGTGAAAAACATCGCATATGCAATTAAAATGGCATTTGGAAGCCCATGACGGACGGCACCAAGAATTCTTAAGGAAAAAAAAAACCTTTATGAAAATTTTATGTACCTTCGCAAATATTTAAGAAACCAAGTTTTCGGAGAATTTTTTTAATGAGTAACAGGTGTTTTCTGCAGCATATGAAATACTCGTAAATCTATAATAGCTTTACTATATTATGTCACCTGCAGTAAGAGTAAAGTAAAGAAAAAATATATTAAGGAAGAAACGTATTTATTGGAACTCACACAGAAAGATCACATACTAAACAAAACACAATTATAATAATATAAAATACAAAATTATAATTATTAAAAGAAAAAAAAAAAAACAGAAAGTCATGTACGAGGCTAAAAGGTTCCTATCTCAATATAATGCTGCGACATTTAAAAATAATTGTCGCAGCGCTGCTATTCCTAGTAAGTTTATTTTCAATATCACAAAAAACCGCACCTACAACTCGAAAAACCCACTTCAGAAAAACCCAAAAAAAACTCGGAAGCCCGAAAATCCTAATACAAGAAATCAATTCAACCTCATTAACCATCCGACGTGTCGCCGGTCGCAAATAAACTGTAAAAGGCTCGACTTTTTGAGAATATCGGCGAAAAACATTGAGTGTAATTAAAATGGCGATCGTCATCCAATTATATGTGCCTTTATTGAAACGTTGAGCAGATGGTTTCATAGTGGTGTCGTTTTTTGTCACAGCGGCGTTGTACAAAGGATATTTGTGTTTTTGTGACAACCTGGCTGTACCACAAAGCATTTGCTGGTAGAACGTGTTGAATGGGGACTTGCGAACAAAAATGGACGGCTTAGAAGTGCTTACACGTCTTCAGTACGTTATCATAAGGCAGTTACTTTGAGAGGCACTCGTAAGTGTCATTCTGATAGCTCCTCATGTTCATTTGTTTGGATGACTTATTGTCCAAACACTTTGGATTCTGGTTTCAAGTAACATGGTAAATTATATGGCCCTGTCAACGTCCACTACTAGAGTTATACCTCAATAACATCACGCCTCTCTTCGCTGAGGGGTGCCTGGCATGTTTTTTTTTTTTTTTATTTGAAATGGGCTTGCTCTTGACTCTAGCCTAGGTCAAAGGTGACAGAGACAAAGTCGACGATGGAGCGAGCTTACCCAGAAGAAGCCTGTTCACTCTCACTTTAAATAGATTCGGGTTGTATGCGCTCGGAAAAACAGACGCAGGTAGAGAGTTCCACTCTTTTGCTGTGCGCATTATAAACGACATTTGCAAACGCTTAGTGCGAATTGGTGGAACAGCAACCAGGTAGGGATGGTAACTTGCAGTGCGCCTGGATGTCCGAAGGTAGAAGGGGGCCGGTGGAATGAGGTCGTGGAGTTCTTGGGCACACTCACCGAAGTACAGTCTGTAGAAGACTGACAGGCAGGCAACCTTGCGGCGATGAGCCAAGCTGTGAAGCTTGGCATCCACCAGTTTTACGTCGCCAATGAGCATGTGTTTCATGTAGGTAATCGAGGGAGTCAGAGAGCAGCGGTGTACGAGTTGTAGGTCGTAGGTTCGAACCCAGACAGGCGCTTTACTTTGTGTAAATTATTTCATCACCACTACTCTCAAAACGGTGAAGGAAAACATCGTGAGAAAACCGGCAGGTCCTAGAACCAAAAATTCGAAGACATGTGACATCTACGAATCCGCGCTGGCCCCGCGTGGTGGGTTACAGCCCACTCCCTCTTACAGAGAGGAGGCCTGTGTCCCAGCAGTGGGAACATTATAGACTGATTATGAATAGAGGGAGTCTGGATTTGTGCCCAGTTGTTGGCAATAGGCTCGCCCCGTATTACATGGGATTTAAACATAACTGGGGAAATGTTCGTGAAGCTGTACCTATAGGGTACAGCTTTGTCTAAACCTTCGGAACTTACAGACACAATGTTATGTTATGTAAAAGAGGGTGAGCCTTCTGCTATAATAAACCAGGCACAAATCCAGGCTCCAGACTGTTACTCAAAGTTTTCTAATGGACAAACAATAACACTTTGTCTAACCCGAGAATCGAACCCTACACTACGCACAGCAGCTTCACTAAGTGAAGCTGCTGTGCGTAGTGTTGCTGCTGTGCGTAATGCTGCTTGCTGGTCCAGTTGTACAAGTGAAGTTCACTTGTACAACTGGACCAGCAAGCAGCATCATCATCACAGCCTGACTTCAGCCACTGCAGGGCATATGCCTCTCTTTTCATGTACAGACGCCAGCACATCAAGCTACTACAATCTGTCAAATTTCTTTAATAGATTTTCAACTTTATCGCTACAGTACAGTATAAGGTTCAAGGTTGATTGGGGAAATTTGACAGTTTCGGGTAGCTTGATGTGCTGGCATCTGAACCAATACCCACGCTCCTATGCCAGCCTCATCCAGGCTCTACCCGTGATGGTAACAATGTCGTTCACCCATTTCCTTTGTCTCCTAATCCAACAAGGCAGTCAAAATATATATTATCTATACTAATATTATAAAGAGGTAAAATTTGTTTGTAAGTTTGTATGTAGGGGGTAATCTCTGGAACTACCAGTCGGATTTGAAAAATTCTTTTTACATTTGTTAGCCCAATTCTTGAGGAATGCTATAGGCTATTTAACATCACGCTATGTCTCTTAGGAGCCGAGCGAAAAGAATAAAATGTCAGAAAGAACGCTAAGCGAAAGCGAAGTGATAGCGCGGGTAGGTGATGCGATGCGACGGGGATGGTCGGGAGAACAAGAAATTTCATGCGAACGAAGTCGCGGGCAGAGGCTAGTATTCGTATAAAGCCAAATCTTCAGTTCATAGATGCTGCTTCTACAAAATTTTCTCAACTCCACACTCAAAGTAGTTCTTAGGAACAGATACAAATAAACAGTACCAATTAATAACAGCAACTAGTCGTCCTATGTTAAAGGTTGACAATTACTGCGCAGGAGTAGGACAACATTCTGCAGTGGACGCCGAAAAAATGACAACTCGACGTCAAAATTAACAGAAGTAAGACGTTGACAGTTGACAGTTGTAATAACTGTTTATTCAGATGTCAATGTAAGTGTGTTAGTAGGAAAAATTAATTAAAAACAGGATTTGAAAAAAAAAAACCGCTGTGAAATCCTGTTTTACAAGTGCACACAAATCACATAATTTACTCAATAAGACTGCTCGTTAATTGGAAAATTTTAACTGAAACGTGAGAAACAGAACAATAAATTATGACGGTTTGCGTCGGCCATTTTGGATTTACTTTGACTAATTAATGATTGATGTTTGTTAATTAATTAGGTACGTTGCATGAAACATATATCTGGCGAACTCACATTACCTAACATAGGTAACCTTCTGACCAATATAACGGTAAAATAATATACCGGACGGTAAAGAATGGATACCTTTGATCTTTGACAGTCGTTACGGGTAGTCAGAAGCCCAAAAGTCTAACAACCAGTCTTACCAAGGGGTATCGTGTTACACAGTAACTGGGTTGTAGAAGTCAGATAGGCAGGTGCTTAGTGGGTAATTCTGGTATTCAGCTGCATCCAGTTAGACTGGAAGCCGAACCCAACATAGTTGGGAAAAGGCTAGGCAGATGACAGTGGCGTGCATTGCATATAGGCATATAAGCAGTGCCTACCTCGATATATCAACATAAGCCTGTCAATTACATTTTAGTGTGTGTGCCCCACAATTTAGAAGCTCACTAAATTATCATACCTAACAAAAATCATAATCTTCATACAAACATGCGAAGCAGTAGGCAGTCGCCGGACGGCCTACTCGACTTCCGTACTATTCGCACATTGTCATTGGTCTTTACTCGTTCAAGTTAATACGACAAAATTAAAAATACGTACGTCTCACGCGTGATACCATGACGTTCGACCTTCGCAATTTATCACCCTTAAGTAGGCATGCCTACTCAAATAACCACACTTTTGACCTCACTTTTTTCTGATTAGTGACCGCGTTTGCCTAGACTAGACCCGGCCTAGTGCCTACCTATTCTGAAAACCAATGCACGCCACTGGCAGATGATGATGGATTTCAGTAACTGGTGCAAAAGACTGCACTCGGCCGACCAAATGCATAATCTCCAATTTGAGTCGGGCTTAGGTATAGGTAGGACTGCACCTGCCTACACTTAATTTAGCAAGTAGAAGACTGTAACATCCATACTAACTACTAATACGCTAATATTACTAATACTAATTACCTACTAATATAATATTATAAATTCGAAAGTAACTCTGTCTGTCTGTATGTTACCTTTCACGCCCAAACCACTGAACCGATTTAGATGAAATATGGAATTCTCATTTGTGGTCGTGGTGAAAAAGAATTCCGTAATAAAAAAAAATAATGTAATTTTTTTGTAATTACCCAAAACGACCAACTTGATATACAAAATGGGTTTATTCATTTAACGTGAAGTGGAATAAAAGCACAACACATAACAGTTAAAATATAATTAGGAAAACTTCCAAAGTTTTTTGAAGTGAAAACTTCTTTAAGCGCGTTGGTCATTTTTTGAGCTGGGAAAAAACCATTGAACTCGTGACTCTGTTACCGACACTTAATTATACTGTGCCGACACTGCGCTACATTCGGATGTGTTCGGCTGTCCTCGGGATGTAGTCGGTTTTAATGTATTTCCGATATGTCAGTGAGTGATGACAAAGTATTCTGTTTGTGTTTCGTTTATATGACGATTCATAAAATACCCACGTAATTGTTCAAGTTTTCACTTCTGTCGGCACTCCCGGAGTGTTTCTTTTTTTGTATTAGGCCTTTTGATATTTTAATTACAATATATTTCGATTAAAAGTCCTACCTACCTACGCCATCGCGCCAAAACACAACGTCTAACTCAAACCAGGTTTCATAGCCAGATGGGATCGAAAAAAAAACAGCTCTTTTAAAAAATACCTTTTGTATCAAAAGCTATACAGAACCCAACAAAGGGGCCTGTTTTATTATTTTTTAAAAGGGTTCCGTAGGCGTGGCGCTTCCGTCCGCATTCTCTAATAGTTTTTGGGGTTGGCAACACGCTTTTTGTATTTTTTTTCCCGTGAATATGACACTTATGCAAGAGGCGGTTTTTCGCATTTTTTGGTACTTGTAAAATGATTTTAATTGTGAATTACATCTGGAAAGATGTTTCTTTAAGGAGCAGCTGATTTTGGAAGTATGATGCTTAAGTGTCGGGACTATAGACATTTTCTTATCTTAATGAGATAGTTCTGCGGCTAAGGACGTAATACTGATGATAGTATGAAAACGGGTACCTACAGACATAATCACACTATCACACTAATATTATAAAGGCGAAAGTTTGTGAGTGTGTGCTTGTGTTTATATGTTTGTTACTTCTTCACGCTCAAACGGCTGGACCAATTTTGATAAAATTTTGTATGGAAGTAGCTGACACCCAGGATTAACATATAGGCTACTTTGTGTCCCGATATTCCCACGGGATCGACATTTACGCGGGTGAAACCGCGGGGCGCAGCTAGTAAGCAATAAATAAACATATAAATATATCACGCCTGTATTCCGTAAGGTGCAGGTAGAGGTGAATATTACCTCCCACATTGTCTCAGTTAAAGTCCTATATCTCGGGAGCGACTTCGAGCTGCAGCTGAGAAATACCTGTTGAAAAATACAAAAAGTTTTTATCGCCCTAGGAATCTACTGAAAACAAAAGACAGACGTCTTCTCAACATCCGCGTTTATTAACCACATCTCTTAAACAGTCAATACTCATCACCATCTGTCATAATGATTCGGCTTCGTCACATTGGCCGCTTCTCGCATTCGATTCCTGCTACCTTCACCAGGTCATCGGTCCACAGCCAATCATTATCATCTGCCTAGATTTTTCCCAACTATACAGGGTGAAATTGAATTCATGGGCATCCTTTTAAGGGGTCATTGTAATCATCATTATGAACAGCTTTTACTATGGGACCAAACCCGAAATCGCGAAAAAAAAATCAGCTCTTCCCTACATTTTGTCGAGTTATGTGAACATAAATGCAAGGAACAGCTGTTTTTTTTTTGCGATTTCATGTTTGGTCCCATAGTAAAAGTTGTTCATAATGATGAGTACAATGACCTCTTAAAAGGATGCCCATGAATTTAATTTCACCCTGTATTGTGGTCGGCTTCCAGTCTAACTAGATGGAGCTGAATACCAGTATTTTACATGGAGCGACTGCCTATCTCACCTCTACAAGTTACTGGGTAGCACGATACTCCTTGGTTACACTGGTTGTAAACTTATTATTACTATCAAAGAACCGCGAATGACAACCAGGACCCATGCTTTCCGAGGCAGGGATGGGTCTCGATATGCAAAGACAGTCACCCGACCTCAGCAAGTTAATTCCGATAGACCAGTGTGACTGTTACTATACTTAGCCACGAGCCACGCACATAGTCCACAATCAATCAATGAATCTAAATATTTGTATATTTAAAACATAAGGAACCCGTCTCCCTCAGCAATGGTGCAGGGAACCCCATTTGGCGGGCACCAGCGAACCACGCGTCAAAGTTCTGGTACGTCAAAAACAATAGCAGTGAAGGAATTCTTACGAGCAGGGCTGGCGCGAAGTGGGAGGTGATTTTATATGAGATTTCTACTTGTGACTTGATCAGGACTAATAATATTATAAATTCGAAAGTTACTCCGTCTGTCTGTCTGTATGTTACCTTTTCGCGCCTAAACCGCTGAACCGATCTAGATGAAATTTGGTATAGAGATAGTTTGAGTCCCGGGAAAGGACTTAGGATACTTTTATCCCGATATTCCCACGGGAACGGGACTTATGCGGGTGAAACCACGGGGCGCTGTTAGTTAACAATAATGCCTAATGCCTGTCTGTGTGTATGTTAATACAGACAGACAGGCAGACAGACAGAGATCTAAATCGGTTCAGTGGTTTAGTTGTGAAAAGGTAACCCTTTTCACACCTAAACCACTGTACCGATTTAGATGAAATGGTATAGATATAGTTTGAGTCCCGGGAAAGGACATAGGATAGTTTTTATCCCGATATTTTTACGAGATCTAAACTTATGTGGGTGAAACTGCGGGGCGCAGCTAGTAAATAAATAAAGTCCTCCAGACTGAAGTTCGGCCATGGCGACTGATCTCAGCGGAGACCAGCCGTCGGCGCGGGAGATATTATTATAGTGCTCAAGTTTGTGCGTAGAAGCAGTTGCACTCTCTCTTCCCTCACTCCCATAGTCCGACGGGACGGCAATCCGACACGACCGTACCCGGACCTGGGGACCCGGGGGTCAATAGGAAACTAGGCCAGCATAGCTATTCATAAACACTCGATACGCTTCCGTATCGTATCGAACATGAATCATTGTTATCGTAGGAGTCTTCTAAACGCTGTTCACAAGTCCAAAACTCGAAAATGTTGTCAGTATAAATCAAATAGCCGCCCGCTATTCTTCCAACAGCTATTTGCTGTTGAGGACAAGTCAAATCAGGTTATCGAAATGTTAGGTTTTCGATGCGATAGCCTGTCGTATGGTTGGGAATAGCCATGCTGGTTTAAACACACGCGTAACTCAACTCGCCGCCTGAAAACTCGGCGTATTGCTGCATAATTTAAAAATATTTCTCAGTCCTGCCAACCCTATTAACAAGGTAAAAACTGAGGGCATATTTGTCCCTCTCTGCCGTTGGACAACAAGAAAGAAGTTATTTTTGTTTAAAAAAAAAACCTCATGAGATATACTGAGGCAGCGGCGATATCAAAGCGTTCTTAACGTGTCCCGAGATGAGAATGCTTAGAGTCGGTTTGTGCGAAAATGTGGAAAATATCGTCTGTATTCTTGCTTGTGCGTGTGTTGGTGAGTGTAGTTGGGTGATATATGTATTTGTGCGTAGTTTAATGAAAAGGGAATTGAGAGTTATATTTTGTTACTAGCTTCTGCCCGCGACTTCGTCCGCGTGAAATTTCACCCTCCCTCCATTCACCCTCTTAGGGTTGGAATTTCGAAAAACACTTTCTTAGTGGATACCTACTCTTCACAAAGAACACACCCTCCACGTAACCTACGACAAACTTATTATTTGCGGTTGGTACAGTAATCGGGTCTAGGGATCGAACCGCAAAATTAAGTTTGTTTTTTATTATATACACTTTTCCGGGATAAAATGTACCCAGTGTGGTGCCCAGGATATTAAAAAATTATTATATTAAGTTTCATCGTAATCGAACCGGTAATTTTTGCGTGATACCTGAACAAACAGACAGACAGACAAAAAAATTTTTAATCACATTTTTGGGTTCGGTGTCGGGGTTCGGTGTCGGTGTCAGGGGTGTCATTTATTTTTTTGATATTTTCAGTGTACAGAATTTTCACTTCTACAGATTTATTATAAGTATAGAATAGATGTTCTTGGTTTAAGGACCCCTGTGGAAGAAGTTATAGTAATAAAGCATTTGTTTCAGGCTACGATGGCCCATGGACCTTACAAACTATGATATTATTATATCTTCATTCTTATATATAAAAGTCAATTGGCGTTCGTTATAGTCTCGCAAAAACTCTAGAATGGCTCGACCGATTGTGATGAAACTTTAGTAATTTGGAGTGTGCGCGTCCGAGAAGGGTTCTAACAGAAAAAAAATGTTAAAAAGGCATTGCAACCCGTGTCGGGCTATAGAGCAAAACTTATGTTAATAAAATAACAAGCTTAAAACTATGTTAGTAGCACTTCACTAATTTGCCCTTGTCCTGTCCTGTGGTACTTGTCCGCGGAAGCGACGGAACAGCTTCTTAAGAGTGCGTTTCAACAAATAGTTCCTATGTTATAATGTTGGCTCCCCTGTCCTCCGCTAGGAGTATATGTGTTTTGTGCCCATGTCTGTCAAGATAGTAGATATGGGAAGACGGTTCTGCGGTTTTTTTTAAGATTTATAAGATGTCCGTGTTAGAATCATGCCCAAAACATTAAGGAGTGATGAAGAATAAGAAGTGGTATACATCGTTGCCAACATAACGGCATAGGAACTATTTGTTGAAACGCACTCTAAGTTTCTATCCATGACGACGGGGAGATAACAATTCCGTACGCGAACCATGAATGCCTTGAAGTTGACGTTGCGGTGCGATTCCAGTAACTGCACACTGTTATGCTCATGTTATGCTCGACTTATCACTGTACCGATTGATCACCCAAATTTTACTCCCAACAAGAAGTCTCCACTCGTCCGTCATAAGAAAACAAATGAATTTTTAACCGACTTCAAAAAAGGAGGTTCTGTATTCAACCCGTATGTATGTATGTTTGTATATAATTAATTATTTAAAACTGATATACCGATTCGTCACCTTTATAAAAAGGAGAATAGGCCATCGTCCTACATATTTGTATTGGCATAAATACTGTTTCAGGTTTTAGAGTTAAGGAGAAAGAAAAATACATAGATTTTTTTTTTCAACAGTTTGAGAATGTGATATAGTAGAGATTTGGTTGTCTTTGGACTGATTCGCCCTATCCCCTCGTACTAGTATAAAACTGTATCACGATGACGACGAATGTATTGATGGTCGGAAAGAAGATAAATGGCTAGGAAGGAGATGAATACTGAAATGAGGAAGAAGAGATGGACATTTGTGTCGACCTGAAATAATTTAAGATAGAGGCAAGAGGACAATAAGTAAATATGGTTAATGCACAATTGACATCTTTTGTTCAGTTTTGTAATGGGTAAGGGGAGAACTACGCAACTACACTACAAAAAGATAATAAGCAATTTATAAAAACTTTTTTACAAAAAAAAAAAACAGCCGACTTAAAAAAAAACACTACAAAGTGATAAAATATAACTTTAATTTCGGAAGTCGGTGTCGTTGGTTCCGCATTTTTATTTTTTGACAGCGACTTCCGAAATTAAAATTATTTATCACTTTGTACTTAGTGGTTTTTTTTTTTAAGTCGGTTGTTTTTTTTTTTTGTAAAATAGTTTTTATTTTTCACTTTTTAGTTGTACCTACCCCACACAAATTCAGTTAACACTAGTACATTGAAGAATTGTTAAAAGTTTTTATCCCGATATTCTCACGGTCAAAACTTATGCGGATGAAACCGCGGGGCGCAGCTAGTAATATTATAAATGCGAAAGTGTGTCTGTCTGTTACCTCTTCACGCTTAAACCGCTGAACCGATTTAGATGCAATTTGGTATAGAGATAGTTTGAGTCCTAGGAAAGGATATAGGATAGTTTTTATCCCGATATTCTCACGGGATCGAAACTTATGCGGGTGAAACCGCGGGGCACTGCTAATAAATAAATAAATGAGTTAGCCTTACCTAAAATACGCGTTGTGCGAACCAAGCCATCAAAATATTGCTAGTTTCATTATTAACTTCACTTTTATGTTTGTCTTTTGCATTACTTCAAAGCGCCTAAGGGTCATTATTGCAAAAACGAGCCAGCTCCTTTAAAAACCCTACTTCATTTTACTACCGAGCTGTGCTGATATTTACACCACAATAAATTTTATACTCTAAAGGCGGCACTTCTGCATTTTACCCCGAACTTATGCTATCAGCTGGTGGGCCGCGGTTTAAACTTAAAACACAGTCCTAAACGCATTAAAAACTCTTTTGAAGAAAGCGAGGATATTTTTTTTTTTTTTTCAAAGAAACGGTTGGTCTCTTGTTTCTTGAAGATTGTTAAAGGATTTTATTGGTTGTGTGTGTTTCATGCTGATATTTTTGCGAGTGTCTATGACTAATGTTCATAGAGACAAACGCCTATGAATATTGATGGGGTAATACTCTTAAAACTTATATATTTCAGCCGTTTGGGGTTGAAACACTAGGGCCATGGGGCCCGAGTGCCCACTTAGTATTTCGAGACATCGCCAAGCGGTTGGTCGACTCTTCACGTGACCAGAGGGCTGGCCTATTTTTTGACCAAAGAATCAGCTTTGCCATACAACGTGGCAATGCTGCCAGCCTTTTGGGCACGTTTCCTGTTGACAGCGATGTGGACGAATTTTTTGATGCCCTTTGATTATTTCGCCTCCCTTTTTATATATGTACTTGTACATATTATTATTAATTTAAGATTGTTAGCTTTTTAAATTATGTACATATTTGAATCACACTAATATTATAAAGGCGAAAGTTTGTGAGTGTGTGTGTGTTTATATGTTTGTTACTTCTTCACGTTCAAACGGCAAGACCAATTTTGATAAAATTTTGTATGGAGGTAGCTGACACACTGGATTAACATATAGCCTACTTTTTATCCCGGTATTCCCACGGAATCGATACTTATGCGGGTGAAACCGCGGGGCGCAGCTAGTCCTTAATAAAACCCTTATGTTTGATTCATCTTATTTCCTTCACAACAGATCCTTAAAGTTATTAGGGTCATCTCCCCCAGAATTAAGCTATAAGTTACATCATGACATAATTGTATACATTAAAATTTGGTTTATTTTTGGCCCTGAAGAAAAAAGCTAGCAAATATTAAATCATCTCGCTTTATCACAAATTTAATTTTTAAAATCTCTCTCCTCCTCTACTTTCCTATTAAATAATAATCAATCCACGTTACAAAGGAGAGAGGGCAGAAATGGTAGTAATTCAACAATATTGAGCACAGCAGGCTGACTGTGAGGCGCGTGCTGAATTAACTGATTGTTAAACTGACGTTATTGTCGTCAATGTGATTGTTTGTTGATTAGCTATTAACAAACAAACACATTAACTTTTGAATTTGGATTAAGAATTTTATATTATGTGTTTTTTTTTTGTACCTATAGTTGGTAATGGTCGTTTGGCACTGCAAACTCTAGTTTTAGTCATTAAGAGTCGTTGTTTTAGTCAGTAAGAGTCTGACACTCCCTTCCACTCCACCCAGAGCGGGAGGGGTCATTTGACGATTTCCCACATTCAAAAAAAAAAGGTACATTACAGAAATAGGTACCTACTTTTAATTTTGACCAGCAACAATAAATTATACTTATTCTATTGCAGCCCGGTCTAAAGCAAAGATTCCTATGGTGATGTAAGGTCGTTATTACACGCCTTTTTCTCTTAAGGGGTAGATAAACTACAGAATGCAACTTGTATACTCCTTTAGTTAGTTATTAAGATGATTTAAAAATCTTACACGTCTGTTGACAGTCTCGAGACAGCCCAGCCCCTTCTTGCTGACTAGCTAATATTTTTACCAAGCCATGTAGCATAATCAGCCTATAATGTACATACAAGCCTCCTCTCTGTGAGAGGGAGTGGGTTGTAATCCACCACGCAGGCCCAGTAAGGGTCAGTAGATGTCACATGTCTTCGAATTTTTGTTCTAGTACATGCCGGTTTCCTCTCGATGTTGAAATAATTTGCACAAGCTTTCGCACAAATTTACGCCTAGGTATCTGGGTTCGAACCTACGACCTAGAAGTCGTAAGTCGCGGCCGTTACCACTGGGCCACCAGTACCACTACTCAGACACCTTTCTTATATTTCTACCACGGCATGAAAACTATACTTAATGTTCTGTGTCGATAAGTAAAAAGATCTTAATCAAAAATACTATGCCACGCGCTAAAAAAGGCATACCGTTACGAAACGTCAATTTATTTTATACTCACCAATTTTGTCGTCAAGTGAACAATACATAAAATGCTTATAATTTTAGTATCGGGTGTTATAAGCGTGCCATGGCCCCAAATAGCCCCATACGCCATAGCTTCATAGCCCCAAAGCTGTGCCGACGCTGTATTTCATTATGCTTGGTAACTCTATGGTGTAATGTTACATGTGTAATGGTGGGTTTTGAAAGTCGTTTGGGCCTATGCTGTTAGGGATTTTTTCGAGAAGATTTTAGCATAGTTAGTGATAATATTTATGCATACTTTGGGATTCGTTAGCGGTTCGCTATCAGTCAAATCAATGGAATCCTTATGAAATAAGTAATATGCGAGTCTCTGCCTAAATAATTTAAGATTTCATTTAAGGATTTTCTTTTTTTATGTTCTTTTTTTGTGTGTTTTTTCTTTTGTATGTGTGTTTTTTTATGTTATTTGATAAATGAGCTGTTTTTTCTATTAATAAAATAAAATTTTATACGAGAACATCAATCGGTTTCTTACTAAACTTCAACTATATTCGACGATCCTGCATACTTATCTCTTTTGTTGACTGTACTTTAATCATTTATTAACTTTCCCAAATGTTACCTATCATTGTGCGTACATAGATACACATGCATGTTGCCATTTTTTAAGATGGGAAAAAAAAACATTGAACTCGCTACACTGTTACCGTTATCGCAACCGACACCAAATAAATATTTCGAAATATTTCCTGACGATTCAAAAAATACACACGTTATTGTTCAAGTTTTTACTTCTGTCGGCACTCCCAGAGTGCCACTGTTTTTTTTTTTTGTAAGCTTACCTAACTCTAGGGAAACACAAGACTCCGGCAGTAAATTCTATTTCTAACAGTCAGAGTCAGTTGGATGACCAGCTTTTATAAAACTTGATACTTGATACATATTCGGCAGAAGTTGGCCGTAACATCCCAGCGCTGATTTGCTGGATTCGTTTTCTCCTCTACCGATCATTTTTCCCCTGAGAGTTCATTTGGTTTATATGTATGTATCTGTGTATATATTGTACTTTATATTCATTTCCTAGCTAGTTATCCTGTATGTTGCACCTGCCATGTTTTGTCTCTGCATCACCCTAAGGTTGACTGGTAGAAAATGCCTCAGGCATTAAGTCCGCCTTTGTACAGTATTATTTTTTTACTTGTGCATAAAGTTTTAATAAATAAATAAATACTTATTAATACTTCCATATCACGGTTCACACGTCACATAAGTAGGTACCTGTCTCCTTTATAAACTCGCTACATCTCCAAAACACAATAAAAAGCACATTAAAAGGACATCCTCGCACTTTTATAGAAAACCACGCCTTTTTTTAACAACAATGAGATTCGAAGTGATCTGATTTCGGAAGCAAGGTGTGTACAATGTGAAGCGTCCTATTCCTATCTTCGTAAAAAATGTCGACAAAATACTATTTGATAGTTACAGTCATTGTTATTTTAAAATGGGATGTAGAAACATTGGTTGTAGTGCATTATTGCAAAAGCTAATACGGAATAAGTTTGAGTAATTGCATGTGTAAATTTAGAAGTCAGACATAATTATTCTGGTGTTTAATCTCTATGTTGGGGTCGGCTTCCAGTCTAACCGGATGCAGCTGAATACTAGTATTTTACATGGAGCGACTGCCTATCTGACCTCCACAACCCAGTTACTGGGTAATACGATACCCCTTGGCAAGACTAGTTGTCAGAGTTACGGGCTTCTGACGACCTGTAACGACTGTCAAAGATCCACGAATAACAGCCGGGACCAACGGCTTAGCGCGCTTTCCGAGGCACGGAGGTTTCTTTGTAAGTCTGTGAAGATGGTCACCCATCCACGGACCAACCGCGGCAAGCGTAGCTTAACCTGATCAATCGAACCGTGCGGCTGCTATTACTTAGCTCCTCTTAGTTTGGTGTTTCCACCTAAACTTATAGAAAAAAATATAGTAGTATAAACAACAAAATACACTCAAAATCAATGCAAATCCCAACCGGGATTCGAACCCTCGTAAGAATGGTTAATAAAACATTTTTTGTGCTACTGACCACACCCCTATAGCACAATAGTTAAGGGGAAGGGTGTAGCATTACCTTTGTCAAAATGTTATTGTAGATCTACTTACAATATCCATGTTTTGTTCGGTCAAATACTTGATAGAATATTATGAAGTGTGAGATTGTTGCGACTTACGAGGTGTAGGTTGTAGGTTCGAACCCAGACAGGCGCTTTACTTTGTGTAAATTATTTCATCACCACTGCTCTCAAAACGGTGAAGGAAAACATCGTGAGGAAACCGGCATGTCCTAGAACCAAAAATTCGAAGACATTTGATACCTGCCAACCCGCACTGGGCCTGCGTGGTGGATTACGGCCCTCTCCCTCTCATTAAGAGGAGGCCTGTGTCCCAGCAGTGGGAACATTATAGGCTGATTATGTATGAGATTGTAAACAATCTTTAAAAACTCACAATGTAAGGTAAGTACCTATGTAACAGCTATGTAACAGTAGTAATGGCGTTCATTTTGACAGTTCAACAACATTCATTGCGTTATTTACGTTGTTGAGCGGACAAATTTTTCGAACATAAGAAGCAATGTATTAGGAATATCCTTCAACATCATTCAGATTGAGATTGATAGGGTGTGACACAATTAGGGTGCAGGACCTCTTGGATGTTCTATCAATAAAATTGGTCAAAGAGAGAGTTGGAGTGTATTTGCAAACGAAGATGTCGACATTAAGTATAGCTTTGTATGTTAGTTACTATTTCCATATTTTTGGGACTAAAAAGTGCCTTGAAAAGCAAATAAGGTCCTACATTTTTACCCGACAACGGCGAAGCAAAAAGGAGGGTTATGATTTTGACCGGTTTGTATGTATGTATGTGCATCTGTTCCCTCATAACTTCAAAAGTACTTATACTAATTTGACAAATGAGGTATCGTTAGAAGCGTCTTGACCGTCCGCTGGTTATAGGCTATGTGACGTTACACTTAGTTTAATATGGCGCCGTCTAGAGGTCATAAAGTAATGAATTTAAAAATAAATATTTTGAGATGGTGCCTTGTTGGGTATCAAATGAAAGGGCTTAAAGCACACTTGAAAAATATAAATATTACTGAAATAAGCCCCAAAATAATTAAATAAAAAATAAGTTTAAAAACTAAAACCCGACTACTGAAAAGGATGAAACAAGAAAGTACCTTCCCGTGGTCGCATGCCGCTTTACTAACATACTTATAAGCTATGGTAGCATGCGACCACGGGAAGGTAATTTCTTGTTTCATCCTTTCCAGTAATCGGGTTTTAGTTTTATACTTATATTTTACAACTCAAAAACCGTCAAACGAAACTTGTAGCTTTGTTAAGTTATTCAGTAAGCCGTCGGCACAACCACATGATTACAACATAAATTATATAAGTACCTAATACATTAATATCCTCACACTTATGTCAATCTTCATTGACGAGCAATTAAACTTATCGTTATGGCTTCCTAATTAATTACAATTTATTTACTTGTACTGTAATACTTGTTTGTAATCGTGCTAATTGACAGTCGTTTGATTTGTTGCTCGATGTTCGATTTTCTATATTTATATCTCATTGTTTATAGAAGTTACGGGTGTTTCCAACTCCGTATCACATAGAATCATAGATAATAGGTAATCCCTTAACAACTTTTTGACAAAAAACGATCGGAAATCCCGATATAAAAAAACGCAACTTTTTTACACCAACAGAAGCTTCCCAACACGTCCTATAGAGGGCGTTGTCCACATTGAATTAAAACTCAATCGTAGCTAATTCTCTCTTCATTATAAGTTCATATCACACACAATGCTATAAATACGCGTCGCAGTGGGACGCGACTAACATTAGTGCCACTGCATTATAAAGTAAAAAGATCAACAGTCATCCTTTTTGGTAGGGGTAAGGCACGAAAGGTAGCGGGAGCGGGTAGTGTAGATATAAGTTTAAAATGAGTTTTGGAAAATATACAATATTTTAATAAGGCACATAAAATGTACTTGTGAATGTGAAAATTTACAAGAAATAGAATAACTATTTTATTTCATATATACATAATATAAGCTAACATTAAAAATAATAATGATATGTTTTAATTATAATACAAGAGTGTAATAAAAATAAAGGAAAGAAAAAGACAGGAGCTCTTTGGGCATCAAAAAATTCGTCCGCATCGCTGTCAATGAAATAAGTGCCCAAAAGGCTGGCAGCATTACCCACGTTGGATGGCAATGCTTATTCTTTGGGCTAAAAATACCAGCCCTCTGGTCACGCGTAGAGTCAACCAACCGCTTGGCGATGTCTCGAAATATTTGAAAACATAGAATTGATTCTAGTTGTGCTTGTTATTATGGGCCTGTCGTAAGACAGGCCCATAATAACAACAAGCACAACTCAGGTTACCCTGAGAATGGGTATAATACTATAATTTACTAACCCCAAAGTTGCCAATCTTCTAACGGTATTGTAGCAAATTTTCTTTGGTATAATAAGTTTAAGCATCAATCTATTTTGACCGTTACATAGGAAGATTTTTAAACAATGATGATCATGTTTTCCAAAAGTGTGAAACTCTCAATAAAACGAACTTATTATTTCCATGCATTACCTACCTATGCTTCTTAAACTTCCAAAAGGGTAAGGGAAGTTCGATAGTTCTTTGTTTTTTTTAAACAGATCACTGACTCCGCTAAGCCACTGATCAACCTAATGTTGTGAACCAAAAAGGTAACACATTGTTACCGTTACCTAGGTCCAAGTTATGACTTCGTTTCAAAGGTATTGTTCCGCGCGCGCCTCTCTGTCGAGGAATGGTGGCCGTTTGCGGCCGCTGAGGGTGACGGGGTCCGCATGGATTCATGCGGGCCAACACCTGGTCGGGGGAGCGTGATGAAATGCGCAAGCACTCCAGCACCCCGGCTAAAGGTAGCAGCAGGACACCGTGTGGTTTTAGTCAGTAAGAGTCTGACAGACCCCTCCACCCACCCCAGGGTGGTGGACATCCATGAGGATTTCCACACGATAAAAAAAAAAGGTATTAGAACTGACTCATCCTTCTAATTTTATAATCGCCTAACGCTACCTTTATCATCGCTCTCAGCTCACAACTCACACCGCACCCTAAAGCGCTGTTCACACGTCACCCGCTGAGCACATTAGCATTGTGTCAGATAATCTGGCGCCCCGCTGTCTCCCATTGTGCCACCGACCTAATCGCGACAACCCGAAAATGGAGAGGTGTGACCCTGCCTTTAGTTCGGGAGGTTCAGTATAAAATGTAGGTATAATCTGGCTTATAAGGAGGATTACATGAATGATGAGGGCGATTCTTGTGTCCGGTGTGAGCTATATGAGAATAGTCCATGTCGTAGTGAAAATATTAGCCATTGAACAGACTTGGTAGTGGGGCTGAATGTCCAGAGGGCCTAGATAAGTGGTAAGCGCTTCCAAATTGTTTCGTATTTCATATACAATGGCTTTCAACAGGATTGATAAGGTTTTCGGCAGCTATTGGTGATGAAATTGTAAAGCTGTGTCAAACTCAAACTCAAACCATTTATTTCAATTAAACCAATTACAGGCACTTTTGAATTGTCAAGGGGTCGGTCAGTCAGAGAGATGAAGCTAGTTGCCCATTCCAAAGCGTAGGTACCTATGGAGAAGAACGGGCAAGAAACTCCATGGACACTCTTTTAAATCAAACTAACGTGGTTACAAACCGTGTACCGTGTCACAGTATATATTATACTGTGACCGTGTCGTCCATCTTGCAAGAGAGGCAAAATACTTTTAATATATATTTTTAGTTATTGTATTTGTGTATTTTTTTAATATTCTATCTGTGTTATTATGTTAATGCCTATGGTATTTAAGAGTATGTGTCTGTATAGTATGGGTTTAATAATTGCCTGAAATAAATTATATTTAATTTTTTAATTTTAATGTCAGTCCCATAATTTTTTTACTTTTTCGTCTTCAATATCGCTGATAGCATGTCACTTTGTCTAGAACTTTAGGCTATCAGAACGCGCTCGCGATCACGTAGATCTCATAATGCAAGAAATGAACGGTAACAATTTTTTTTTGGGAGATAGCAAACAATACTTTTTTATTTGTATATTGGCACCTTGTAGCTATTTCCTAACATTAATGTAATTTTGTATGCCGTGCTAAGTCTTGTGCACACAAGCACAAAATAAAATAAAATTAATTTTATTATAGCTTATCAGGCCTTACTTTGACTGATTGGGTTTTCAAAGCCTAGGTATCAAATCACACAATGTTTTTTTTTTCTTTTCATCATCATCATCATCATCATTTCAGCCGAAAGACGTCCACTGCTGGACATAGGCCTCCCCCAAGCACCTCCACTTCGACCGGTTTTGTGCTTCTCGTATTTTTTTTTTCTTTTATTAGGTATGTATTAGGTATTTAATTTGTTAGCTTAGTTGTTCATTTTTAACCGACTTCAAAAAAAGGAGGAGGTTCTCAATTCGTCGGAATCTTTTTTTTTTTTTTTTTTTTTTTATGTATGTTCCCCGATTTCTCGAATACGCCTGGACCGATTTGGAAAATTTTTCTTTTGTTTGAAAGGGTATACTTCCCAATTGGTTGCATGATCATCAGGTCAGGATCTGATGATGGAATCCCAGGGAAATCGAGGGCAACCTTCAAATTTTATAGGCACATAGTACCATTTTCATATATTTTCTAAAGCTGTTTAAGTATTTGCATCTGAAAATCATCATCTCAGGTGGATGAGCTGATGATGGAAGGTACAACTCCTCAACGGCTTGGAGTTAAAAGAAAATTCTTTCAAAATTATTTATAATAACACTCGTGCATTTGCTCTCGGAAAGCACCATTTGGTGAAGTGGAACTGATGATGAAGACCACAGATGGCCACCGGAACTACTCAATAATATCTCCGTACTATTTCACGGGTTGCGATTCGATACTTTAACATGGTTGCTAAGCAATTTATGCTCGTCACAATGTGAATGGTGATATGGAGCTGATGGTGGACCAGGAGAACTCTTCAACAATTAACTTCCCTGCATCGGTAAAAGCAATATTTTGTAAAAGGCGATGAGAAAGTTGACACTAGGCTATTGTGACTGAGATAAATTATAAGCAGACCCACTAAAAAGCGTGAAATAAAAACTTTTTAACAAAAAAAAAAACCCGACTTCCAAAAAAACACTACAAAGTGAAAAATAACTTTAATTTCGGAAGTCGGTGGCAAAAAACTAAAATACAGATCCAAAGACACCGACTTCCGAAATTAAAGTTATTTTTCACTTTGTAGTGTTTTTTTGGAAGTCGGGTTTTTTTTTTTGTTAAAAAGTTTTTTATTGTGCATGCTGTGGTCTCCTGTAATTGAAAGAGTACACCTACCAAATACTTTTTCGTCCATTAACCACATAATGTTTTGTGTATATCTTTTGTTGGAGATCCTAAAATAAATAAATAAAAATAAATAAAAAATCAAATCACGTCAAGTTTTATGTCAACAACTTTGATAAACCAGCATATCCAAGAGATTTGGTAGCATATTTACTAATTGGAGTTTGATCAGGCTTCAAAACAGCCGACTTATTGACTGAAAACTTAATCAGAATTTTAGACAGTTGATTTACCAATAAGACACAATTTATAATACTTCCAAAAATAAGAGTTCAGTCTCCAAACTCATTCAAGCATAACCAATAGGTACCTACACCGTCACTGACCTCTACGGAACCCAAACGGTGTTAAAACAAAAAACACGAAACCTTTCCGCCTCGGTAGCGGCTTCAATTTGTTTTTGATGATCCCGCGATATATAGAAATGTCTTTTTTATCTGCCCAGGCGCAGAATGAATCGGTTTTCGGAAAGCCAAGGAAGCTGGGTTGGTGTGTGCCACTTTGGAGGTTTGAATGAAATTAATGAGGATAAAATACACATCACAAATTGTGTAGTAGATGTCAAAGACAAAGTTGAAGTCAAAGTCAAATCTTTTATTTCAAATAGACACATTAAAGGCACTTTTGAACGTCAAAAATTACAATAAAATTCTAGTCGCCCCTTCCAAAAGGTAGTGTTCGTATGGAGAAGCATGGGCAAGAAACTCCACCGTTACTCTTTTAAAATGTTTTACAAGGTTTTGTATACATTCATTATATAAATATGTGAAGACCATCGTCTTCACATATTTTATCAATTTTTCATTACATCATTTTATTCTAGACGCATCCACCTAGAGTAAAATGATGAGTCTTACAGTTACAACCAGTCTTACCAAGGGATATCTGGCTACACAATAACTAGGTTGTGGAGGTCAGATAGGCATTCGCTCCATGTAAAAGAAATCTGGTATTCAGCTGCATCTGGTTAGTCTGGAGCTCTGGAAGCAGACACTACTGGTTTGTATGTATTTCTATGAAATACCTTCCGCAGTTAGCGACACATCGCACGACCACAGACGTCGTGTCGCCCGACCGCAGATCAGTAGTGCCACCGACGCTGGAGCAGTTGGGTTCGGAATCATGACTGCAGCGACATGTCGCAACGTCACGTCATCTGCTGCTGCTGTGTGCGAACTCGTACCTTAAGAATAACAGCTCACTTCAAGGTCACTTGACCTACGTTTTTACAGAACAGTTCCGCAGGTGTCATTCCCAAGTCACAATAGGAACACACCAAACCAAGGTCGTGTTTTTGTCCAAATTCAATATTAATAAATTCTTTAGTTTGTCGAGTGCAAAACAAAAGAATCGCATCTACAGAAGATGTGTGATTTCGGTCCCAGATTCGATTCCGTGTCATTGCGTTTTTGTATTTGTATTATTTTCTCGTTTTTTTTTGTTTATCTTGAGGTAGTGATACATGCATTAGATTTAAATTACCAAATGTTAGAAGTAGCGAATGTGACATCATACTGAATGGAGAAAAACTAGAATTTGTTGATCAAACGGTTTTCCTGGGAATCACGCTAGACGAGAAATTACAATGGGGACCTCACATAACATCTCTTGCGGGGCGGCTTAGCTCGGCCGCTTATGCTGTTAGGAAGATAAGACAGTTAACAGATGTAGAAACCGCGCGTTTAGTCTATTTTAGCTACTTTCACAGCATTATGTCGTACGGCATTTTACTATGGGGTCGAGCTGCTGACATTGAATCCATCTTTATTTTGCAAAAGAGAGCTGTCAGAGCCATTTATAATCTACGTCGCCGCGAATCTCTCAGGGAACTATTTAAAAGGATTAATATTATGACGGTACCTTGCCAATTCATTTATGAAAATATTATGTATGTAAGAAAAAATCTACATCTTTTTAATAAAATAGGCGATAGACATAACTTTAATACAAGAAATAAAGATAAAATACATCAACCATTTTTCAGATTAGCCAAAGTACATACATCTTTTATGGGGTACTGTGTTAAATGTTACAATAAAATACCTTGTGATATATTGCAATTAAATGAAAGAAAATTTAAAACTCACATTAAACGTACACTTTGTAAACAAGCATACTATAAATTAGAAGATTATATCCAAGATAAGAACGCTTGGAAACATGCTGGTCCTGCTCCATAGGACAATCTAGAGTCTAGACAAAATCAAACTGGTTGCTAATTTAATTGTAAATTTTTTTATTCTTTTTTTTACATTTATTACTCACACCCTGACTTATTACTTGTATTTTGTTTTTTAATTAAAATCGTTTTGCTTGTACCATGTTTGTAAATATGTGAGCACCATGTATCTATCAGATAATTAATTTATATATCATGGTTTCGTTTTTAATTCTTTTACCTATTGTGGTATAGTAATTTTATTGTAGGTGCATCGTCCTCACATGTTATTATATAATTAATGTACCCATGCAAAATATTGTACCTAAACATTTTAAAAGAGTAACGGTGGAGTTTCTTGCCCGTTCTTCTCCATACGAAAACTACCTTTTGGAATGGGCGACTAGAATCAATTCTATTTTAAGATAATTTTTGACGTTCAAAAGTGCCTTTTATGTGCCTATTTGAAATAAATGCTTTGACTTTGACTTTGACTTTATCAGTTGTTTTGGGTTTTAAAAGGTCGTCAGTTTTGTTTGAAGGTTAATTTTTGATGACTGAATGAATCCTTGACCACGTTTGCTTTTGGCTTAGTCTCTTTAAGAGAATTTTCTTCTTCTTTACTTATGTCAAGTTTAATCCGTTTCAAAAGTATCTCTAAGGGCTCGTACACATAGCGATCCGTTTTACAGGTCCGTTATTTGATAGCGTGTGTAGTTGTATGAGCGAGTTCACACACAAAACAGTATTCCGGATTCAGTAATCATATCACTCCGGCCAATTCTGATCCGTTAAAACGGATCTAGTAAAAACGGACCTATATGTGTACGAGCCCTAAGGAAAACGTAAAAAAATGGTTTAGAAAACATACCCGTGGATGACAGTTTGTAGTGCTACTTACAAATTGAGTGCTTTGACTTAAATATTTGAATACGAAACCCGAAATTTAAATTTTAAATCACCCTAAATTTGTGTTAATTTTATAACCTCAATTTTTGTCGATGATTTTTAATACCTAATGTTATTCTAACAATAATTGTCGGGAGCTGTGGTATCCCAGTGGTAACAGCCTCGACTTACGAGTTGTAGGTCGTAGGTGCGAACCCAGAAAAGCGCTTCACTTCGTATAAATTATTTCATCACCACTGCTCTCAAAACGGTGTACTTAGTAAAACATCGTGAGGAAACCAACATGTTCTAAAACCAAAAATTCAAAGACATGTAGATAACATCTACCAACCCGCACTGGGCCCGTGTAGTGGATTATGGCTTACTCCCTGTACCACAGAGGAGGTTTGTGTCCCAGCAGTGGGAACATTATAGGCTGATTCCATAGTGAGAAGATGAACCAGTCAGCTGGTTGGTAGCATGGCTGACTCAAACTCAAAACATTTATTTCAATTAAGCCATATACAGGCACTTTTGAATCGTCAAAATTAAATAGTCGGTCAGTTAGTCAGAAAGTTGAAGCTAGTTGCCCATTCCAAAGCGTAGATCTCTATGGAGAAGAACGGGCAAGAAACTCCATGGACACTCTTTTGAATCAAGAATATTACAAAATCCTGGGTACATTATTCTTGTTGCTTCTACTACACTATTCACACTATTAATATTGACTATCTCAAAGGTGTGCCGGACCGTAATTCCTGACCAACTGACCGACTTTTTGACAATTCAAAAGTACCTGTAAATGAATTAATTCAACTTGACGCTTTTGGGTTAGAAAAGGAGCCAAGTCGGCATCTCTTACTATTCGCTAACAATACATTATTTTCAAAATACATTTTTCGTAACAAACCATGTGGAATTATGTCAAAATCTGTCCATAATGTAAACTGAAGGGCGTGATCACAAAGGGTCAAACCCTTTGGAACACAATAGATTAGAAAGCATTATAGTTTTTTTTTTTTTTTTTTGTAAACCCGTCGTAATCTGTTACAAATAATATTTATTATTGTGTATAAATAGTGTATTGAACATATGGCTTATTTTGTGGTATGGATGCTTTCGGTACATTGAAAAAAAAAGTAGTTGCCACAATCAAAATCTTGTTTTGGATTGACTAAGTAACTTGTTTGCATCTCAGCCTATCAAGCACAATGATCACAGCTACTACTTTTATTTGATTGAGATTTGAAACGGGATCTTAATTGGAGTTATCACTAAACCTATTTGCAGCAATCAAGTTGATCAAGTTGCTTGATTGACACAACTAACTTAGGTACTTTGTTGTTTTAACTCTTCCACAAATCATTGTGGAAGAGTTAAAACAACAAAGTACCTATGTTACGTTAAGGGTATGTTAAGGGTAATCAAGAAACTTTTTTGAGTGTTCAATCATGAACTAGTATTGCAATCGTGTCGTGATGATTAACTTAACTAAGATTTCGATTAATCTAAACAAGATATCGTCAATCAAGCTAAAAAGTCACTTGATTGGAGTGCATTTTTTTCAGTGTATGAGCTTTGATACAGTGTTCAAAGGAGTATTTATAAGGGTCATCCTCCTTCATTAATTTTTATTAGTGCCTTTTCCAATTGCTATTGGCAGTCCAATCTAACCATATATACGACTAAAAATCAGTGTTTTTAGTGAGCTCTAGTACCACAATTACCCAGGCCTGGTTAAACCATCGATTTAGTTGTTATGGCTTACATTATAATATATTATACTAGCTGCGCCCCGCGGTTTCACCCGCATGAGTGTCGATCCCGTGGGAATATCGGGATTAAAAGTAGCCTATATGTCAATCTAGGGTATCAGCTACTTCCATAAATTTTTTTATCAAAATTGGTTCAGCCGTTTGAGCGTGAAGAAGTAACAAGCATAAACACACACACACTCTCAAAGTTTCGCCTTTATAATATTCATCATCATCATCATCATCATTTCAGCCGAAAGACGTCCACTGCTGGACATAGGCCTCCCCCAAGCACCTCCACTTCGACCGGTTTTGTGCTTCTCGCATCCAACGAGTTCCTGCGGCCTTCACAAGGTCGTCGGTCCAAACGCTACGCCTTCCGGTACGCGGTCGCCACTCCAGAACCTTTCGGCCCCATCGGCCATCTGTTCTGCGAGCAATGTGCCCTGCCCACTGCCACTTAAGTTTGGCAATTCTTCTTCTTTATAATATTAGTGTGATATATTTATGTGCATTTCAAATCCAAATTCGATGTTTAAGTAACTGTTTGTACCTTTGTTTGTAACTCACACTGAAACGGTGGAATGGATTTGAATTAAATTATAGCATACACCTACGAGTACCTATGTACAGTCACCAAAAGAGATACATAACTAGGGTCATCGGATATAGTTGAAGTTATAGTAAGAAACCAATGGATGATTTTGAATGAAAAACTTGCTAAATTAACTGTTTGTTTCCTATTAATGAAATTTAATTTAATTTTTTTTATTTATTTATTTTACCATTTATGTACACAAAAATATACAAACAGAGCAGAAAAAAAGGTTCAAAGGTGATGCTTATTTCATAAGAAATCTCTTCCAGCATACGTGCGATAGGACAAGAAATAGAGAGATGTAGACAGCGTGTTAAAGAGTAAAGGAGACAAAAAAATACATAACATTTTTTTCAAAAACATCCACCAGTTTCTTACTAAACTTCAACTATATCCAACGACCCTGGTTACTTATCTCCTTTGGTGACCATACGTAGTAGAGGAAACTCAAGGCAGATGACGTTGAGGAAATAGCCAATATACCTACTCAAATATATTGCCATCGACTCCATTTTGTAAGTAAACACCTATCAGTCACAAGCACATTGAATGCTTTGCTCACAGTACACTGCACTTATTGTGAACACTTTTGTTGCTCATCCGATCAGCTATGGCTACCTGTGTTTGTTTATACACACTGGTTGATTTTGTTATTAGCTCAACGACAACAGATCGTCCTTTTTTGGCTAAAATAATGTTTGACGATTCTGGAATCGTAATCTACAAACCCCTTACTAATAAACGTTGTATAGCGTCTGTTTAGTTACACAACGCTTTATCTTCTTCTTTCGAAAACTCAAATTCAAAACTCAAACTCAAAGCATTTATTTCAATTAAACCAGATACAGGCACTTTTGAATTATCAAGGGGTCGGTCAGTCAGAAAGATGAAGCTAGTTGCCCATTCCAAAGCGTAGGTACCTATGGAGAAGAACGGGCAAGAAACTCCATAAACACTCTTATAAATCAAAATAATATGTTTACAAAGTCTTGGTTACATCATTCATGTTAAAAATTATACATGTGAGAACGATGCAGAACGTTAAAAGCGTCCATAATGAAAAGACGAGAAAAAAAAGCAATTCAAATATTAAATTAAAATAAGCCATGGCAGCAAAGAGATGACCAGTCTCTACTGACGACTGAAAGTCAAATTACTGACGACTGAAAGAGAGAAATCAGTGTGTAACTATTCATCTGATATAATACGTTTATTAGTAAGAAGTCAATTCGATGGTCAGCTGCCCTCTATTTTTACTTCATAGTTCTATGTTAATTCTCATGGATACCGCCAATATATTATGCTTATGTCTCCGTATTCGAAATTATTTGTCAGACTTGCCCATCTGTTGCATGGGGCTCTTGAATTATTATAGGGATGTTGAGTTACGATATAATGCCAAGTTTTAGCAAATCCAGAAACAAAGCTATAATACATTTTATTATTCCTACAGTCCAGCCATCGATAGTATGCGTTCCTAGTTCCTAGATCCAATTCTAGTAGCTAATAAAGATCAAATTCGCTAAACACGTACTCGTTTGTATGAAACTGACAGGTTTCAAGAACACATCCTCTCATCGGCCGCATTGTAAATACACCCCGTGCGTTCCACACCTCATCCACAAAAGTGCAACACACCCCGCTGCGTACAATAAGCCTTAACAAATATTTAGCAAATAATACCTCGTGTGGCCCCCGGCTTTACGTTGAGAATACACGCCCTTATATTTTGGGATAAAACTTTTGGATTTGGCTATTGAATTTGCAAAATATTTTTTTCTATACCTAGATGAATATTATTATTGTGGTGGACTGCCTTGGTGTACTCTAGAGGCTAGTTTATACGGCTACAGACCATGAGGTCTAAGGATCGAATCCCGAGTTGTGACAAAAAATTAAAATCTTATAGCATTTCTATTTCGTGATTTTGCTCGACGAGATTTTTACAAGAAACTTTTCTACGGCTATGTATCAATAAAATAATGGTGATTGTCCTTTTAAGGGGCAAAAAATCTTTTCATCATTCAAAGGTACCACCAGTGGCCGGATTAAGACTACTTGATGCCCTAAGCAATCCACGCCTGTGAAGACAAGTAAGGAAATCATTCAGGCTCTCGACAGCTTGAATGATTTTGGGGGTCCTGATCCCCATGACCCCTCCTGGGACCGCGCCTAGTTTATGGTGCCCCCCGAGACGTGATGCCGTAAACAATTGGCTAGTTTCCTAAAAAATTCTAATTAGTCCGTCAGTTAGATTATCGAAAAATAATGGACCCGTATTTTTTCTTTTGTCAATCAAACAAAAAATGACAAAGATAAAGCGCGTCAAAATTTGGGAGTGGGGGGTCGTGACGTCACGCCGTGCTAAAAAGTGTCGCACGGCGTGACGTCACGACCCCCCACTTCCAAATTTTGACGCGCTTTATCTTTGTCATTTTTTGTTTGATTGACAAAAGAAAAAATACGGGTCCATTATTTTTCGATAATCTAACTGACGGACTAATTAGAATTATTATTTTTTTACCCAGGAAACTACCCTATTGCTTAGGGGTTAATCCGGCCCTGGGTACCACTAGTATCTGATAAAGAATGCCGTTGGTCCAGGCTGTCATTCGTAGAGCTTTGACAGTCATTACGGGTCGTCAGAAGCTCGAAAGTCTGACAATCAGTCTTACCAAGGGGTATCGTGTTATGTTACCCAGTAACTGGGTTGTGGAGGTCAGATAGGCAGTCGCTCCATGTAAAATACTGGTATCCAGTTGCATCCGGTTAGACTGGAAGCCGACCCCATCATAGTTGGGAAAAGGCTGATTGATCTGATAAAAGATTTTCAAAAATCACTTCATAAACTTCAAATTAAAGACACACACGCCACTTAGGCTTCTGCTTACCCCTATAATTGAGCTGACACACAAAACAGTACTTAATACATTCATTTAATACTTTGAGGACTCTTAACTCAGTTCAAGTTGACGACATACTTCTACCGAAAACCATGATAAATCCCATAATTGTGTCAAACGAAAATAGCCTTAATTTTATACGTCATAAGGTAGTGTTGGACTGTGTGATTAAGTTGGTATTGCAGTTGAATTGTGAAGAGTCCTTTGGGAGAAGAATTGAAACCAATATAATAGGTATGATCGCATCTGTTACTTTTTAATGTGTGGCTCGATTTCTGAGAGAGTCGTGGGTTTGATTCTCGTTTAGCTAATTTGTTGTTTTCTATACAATACTACTATAATACTGAGAGCAGTGGTGGCCCAGTAGTAACAGCCGCGACTTATTTATTTATTTATTTATTGGCCTATCTACAATTGCTACACTGTTTATCCTTAAAATACTAGCAATATACAAGCATAGTGTACAATATGATGCGATAGACACAGCATGCAAAAACAGTTATAATATAAATAAAATTGCAATAATTGTGTGTGTGTGTGTGTGTGTGATTGTGTGATTGTGTGTTAGTTGTAGGTCGCAGGTTCGAACCCAGACAGGGGCTTACTTTGTGTAAATTATTTCATCACCACTGCTCTCAAAAACGGTGAAGGAAAACATCGTGAGGAAACCGGCATGTCCTAGAACCAAAAATTCGAAGACATGTGACATCTACCAACCCGCACTGGGCCAGCGTGGTGCATTCCGGCCCACTCCCTCTTACAGAGAGGAGGTCTGTGTCCCAGCAATGGGAACATTATCTATAGGCTGATTATGTTATATAATACTAACGTCGGTTTTCAAAAAAAAAAAATCTGCCGTATTACAGAAAAGTGCAATATACCAACGCAGTCAAAATGTATGGAACATTTTTTTTTTTAATAACCGACTAATAGTTTCAACGCGATCAGAATCATACAGCATAGCTATTCACAAACACTCGATACGCTTCCGTATCGTATCGAACAATAATCATTGTTATCGTAGGAGTCTTCTAAGCGCTGTTCACAAGTCCAAAACCCGAAAATTTTGTCAGTTTAAATTAAATAGACGCCCGCTATTCTTCCAACAGCTATGTGCTGTTGAGGGTAAGTCAAATCAGGTTATCGAAATGTTAGGTTTTCGATTCAATAGCCTGTCGTATGGTTGTGAATCAGGGCTATGATATCCCCATGGATACGCTTGCATGGTTGCGCTTCGATGTCCCTACCACCCTCTTTAGAAACATTTGCTAGACTAAAGTTAAACAAGATGTCTACCTATGCCTAAATCTGACATGGTCGTGAAGAAACGACCTCAGTAGTATGACCGCCGAAATCCCACCAACTTGACTGTCTAATACAACTGAATTGGCTCTAATTGGGCCTTCCTTTCAAATCGAGTGCACTTGAATTTTTACCCAAAACACACACAGTAAAACCAACCGTAACTCTCGCACACAAAACTCAAAATCACTCATCAAATTTCAACGCACTTACGACCTTTATAATCATCAATTTAGGGGAAATTGACAAAGGAAATGGGACTTTGTTATGTAAGTTATAGAATTTAAAATAGATTGTAGTTTCCATTTGACCTTAGATACAGGAAAAGGGGTGCAAATGAAATTGATTCATAAGACGCTCTGATTGAAGATGTTTGTGTTATCACGCTATTTTTGTGTGGAGTCAGCAGGAGTTGTTTGGAAGGAGTAATTAGTGGCATTGACCTCTGCTCTGATTGCCTTGAACTCCTGATCTTATAAAGCCATAGAGTGATACGCGAAAACTTTTTTTTTCTTATTGGATGGGCTTGCATTATCCGGCCGTAGATGGTTGCTTGTGTAGAAAACAGTGGCGTGCATTGCATATAGGCATATAAGCAGTGCCTACCTCGATATATTAACATAAGCCTGTCAATTACATTTTAGTGTGTGCCCCACAATTAAGAAACTCACTAAATTATCATCCAAACAAAAAACAAAATCTTCATACAAACACGCGCGGCAGTAGGCAGTCGCCGGACGGCCTACTCGGCTCCCGTACTATTCGCACATTGTCATTGGTCTTTACTCGTTCAAGTTAATACGACAAAATTAAAAATACGTACGTCTCACGCGTAATACCATGACGTACGACCTTCGCAATTTATCACCCTTAAGTAGGCATGCCTACTCAAATAACCACAATTCTGACCTCACTTTTTTTTCTGATTAGTGACTTTTGTCTAGACTAGACCCGGCCTAGTGCCTACCTATTCTGAAAACCAATGAAACCAATGCACGCCACTGGTAGAAAACCCATAAGCCACACACAAGGGAATGGGTCTCCTGTAACTTTTAAGTCCTCCAGTCAAAGTCTTCAAAATTAGAAATTGACGTCATCACGTCAACGCCCGCCGTCGTCGCTGAAAACCAGCGCTGGATCTCTGTCTCGCATAGGGTCGTAGCATTATGCTGAGCGATGGTCGTTTTGCGTGGATGTGACGCATATTTTCCCTCAACTTGTTTTTTTTTTTTAACCGTCTTCAAAAAAGGAGGTTCTGTATTCGATCCGTATGTATGTATGTGTGTTTGTATGTCCGCGATTTTCCCAAAAACTAAAGAACCGATTTTGATAATTATTTTACTAATGTGATCTACATACTTTCAGGAAAGTTTTAGTATATAATACATTTGGTAATTATTCTTATGTATGAAGTTATATTCATAAATGTACTGCATGTCCGGCATTTCCATGCGAATTTTTTTGTGTTTTATTTTTTTTCTGCGTCATATCTATCGCGTACCTATTTTCTTGCTTACAGGGGATTCGGGGGACGGACATTTGGGTCTGGGGTATTGCTGGTGCGTTGTCACCCTAGAAATGAAGCTAAAATGTCTCATGTAGATAATCTTCAATAATACCGGTACCCATTGGTAACTTTCGATATCTGCTGGGGATTTTGTGGTGCTACTTCTTCTTCCCAGCTAAAGCACTTTGAAGTGGTGAAGGGCTGACGTTTTAGTGGACTGTTTTTAAATGTTGTTTTTACGTTCAAAAATTGCTGATTCTCAGCCTAGTTTAAATAAAACTGACTCCAGTTAAAAAGTTCTGAAGTTTTATGATACTTATCTACATAATGTGGCTCGTGGCTAAATAATAACAGCCGCACAGGTCGATCGATCAGGTTAAGCTACGATTGCCGCGGTTGGTATGTGGATGGGTGACCATCTTTAGGTACATACCGGGACCCCTCCGTGTCTCGGAAAGCACTTTAAGCCGTTTCTCCCGGCTGTCATTCGTGGATCTTTGATAATCGTTACGAGTAGTCAGAAGCCCGATAGTCTGACAACCAGTCTTACCAAGGGGTATCGTATTACCCAGTAACTAGGTTGTAGAGGTCAGATGGGCAGTCGCTCCATGTAAAATACTGGTATTCAGCAGCATCCGGTCAGACTGTAAGCCGACCCCAACATAGTCAGGAAAAGGCTAGGCAGATGATGACCTACATAATGTATAAAATACGTACCTACGAATTATGTATAAATAAGTAGGTACCGTAGTATCATCTACTTACATTAATTCTTCCAATAAATAAGTTTGAATTGAAATTGCCAATAATCAACCAAAAAAATAAATTATCAAATTAGTTCAATACAAAATAATAACTATACTTATAACACTATATTTGTACAATCAAACATACCGATATAGTATTAATTGAAACAAAAAGTTTATTCTACACTTAGGATGATTCAAATGTTACCTTTGCGCGTTGAAGAAAACATTTGAGCGGGCAGCCAGCGCCATCTATGTTTGCGATTGGGAAAATAACGACCGGTCGTTTCTTTTCTATGCGATTTGTATTGAGAAAAATGTATTTTATGATTAATATTGTTAATAAACATTGAATGAAAGTTAATAAGTAGATTCCTATAAAGAATTGGTAGTAGCTACATCATCCTTTCTAAGCTTCCTTTCAAGAAAATGACAGAAATAGAAGCGTTAAATGTGTTAGGTGATTATGGTACAAGCGGTCTTTCATAGGTACTCAATACTCATTACTCAATATCTTTATTGCTTAACCATAATGTTATGTGTACTTAGGTGGTAACTATATAATTTACATAATTATGGACCCTGTAGGGCACAGCAAGAAGGGTAGGAGAGAGGACGCCCTGTTTTTGGAGGTGGTTTCGGCGTAGTGTGGGACGCCCCCCAGCTAGATAGGCCGAGGACCTTAAGAAGGTAGCAGGGACAGATTAGATGCGAAAGACGGAGGACAAGGTGTTGCGGCGCAGCCTGGGACAGGCGTCAGTCCAGCAGTTGACTGCGATAGGCTGAGTTGATTGAGCCTTCATTAAGTTGGATAAGATCTACTGAAGCACCTGCTGCAATTTATTTATTTATTCATGTCGGAAAAGTTAGTAAAATATCTTAGTTGTAGACAAAACAAGGAGAAGAATACCAAGGAGAATAAACAGTAGGTGACTGAGGCAGGATGTGCAGAGAACGATAACGCAAGGAATTAGCTACCTAACCATTCTCCCCACATAATGCCTCAGAAAAGGGGAGTAAGGACTCTCCACCACTGTAATAATAACTGTAGCAATGCACCCTGAGTTATGTTGGACCAAGAAATCGTGAAGAGTCCTGGACTTAATGGTCTAAAACCGCCAATACGTGGTGAGCAAACGTTGTAATTAATGCTCCTTTCTTCCCCGTAAGAGAAGAGGAATTTACGCTGCAGAAAATTACTCACAGGATCTACCTAACACCTTGCCTGCCGGGGGTGCGGGATTGTCCGAAAGGGTTACCGCTACCCCGGAACATAAAGGGCTAAGGAAGGAACACGGATGGGTTTTAGTCAGTAAGAGTCTGACACTCCCTTCCGCTCCACCCAGAGCGGGAGGGGTCATTTGATGATTTCCCATCCATAAAAAAAAAGGATCTACCTAACACCTACTTCATGAAAAACGTCCTAAATTTCATGGTGATCGGTCAAACGGTGCTGGAGTTTATCAATCTCATACCGACATCCATTTCTACATATGTATATAGGTAGATTTTGCATTGCATGGGACTTGACTGAGGGTGGTCCACTCCTGGCTGATACTACTCAAATTATAAAACAATTAGATCAGGCTTTAACTTATAATATTGCCAGAAAAACAGAGTAACGTTTCGTTGAAAAAATGCTAATACTTTATGTGTCTTTATCAGCTGTTGTCAACCTGAGAGCGATCGCAGACTGCATACAAACGGTGGACGATTTTTTAGGAGCTACATGAAACAGTAAAGATGATAGTACACGTCCTATGCAACGTAGGTCAGAAAAACTCGCCGAAATAATTTGACCAATTGTAGGACCTATTAAAAGTATGCCGTGTGCAACTGCGCTTAGCGCCGTAAGGATTTTTTTGCCCAGTTATTTTGGGGTCTGCTTCCAGTGTAACCGGATTCAGCTAAACACCAGTATTTTACATAAAACGACTGCTTATCCTCTTGAGAAAACCGACATGTGACATCTACCAACCCGCTCTGGACCTGCGTGGTAGATTACCTACAGCCCACTACCTCTACCCCTTTGCCGACGGCCGAATTGAACAATGAGAGCTGTGGTGTCCCAATGGTAACGGCCGCGACTTACCTAATAGTTGCAGGTCGTAGGTTCGAACCCAGACAGGCACTTTACTTTGTGTAAATTATTTCATCACCACTGCTCTCAAAACGGTGAAAGGAAACATCTTGAGGAAGCTGGCATGTCCTAGAACAAAAAATTCAAAGACATGAGACATCTACTAACCCACACTGGACCCGCGTGGTGGATTACAGCCCACTCCTTCTCACCGATAGAAGGCCAGTGTCCCAGCAGTGGGAACATTAGAGGCAGATTATGTGTGGCTGTTTAACTAAACTCCACAACGCAGTTACTGGGTAAAATCCAAGGTTTTTTTAGGACATCAGCAAGATTTTTGCTGCCCCAAGGTTGAGGACCACTGTCTTCATTAGCATACCACTCCAACTGACTCTTATCCTTATATGCAAATTAATTATGACTAATTACATGTAGTGTAATGTAATCAATTATTGTCTGAATAAAAAATAATTAAGAAATATTTTGATACACTTTTTCTGTGGATTCTTTTCAAGCACGTACGTTCAAGGAGTATCGGCACATCTTCTGCTGAGAGTAAGTTCTATAATTTTTTCTGGTAGGATTGTTAATCTAACTTGAAAGTTACCGTGAGACGTCCTCCAGCCACTTAGATGGACAAACGATCTTATAAAAGGCGGGTGGGTCAAACTGGGCAGATACAACAAACACAAAAATTAATTAAAGATTTGAACTCCCTTCAATAGTGCTCAATCAACAGGCAGCGATTCTTATGTGAATGAGAATAGAATAGAACATTGTTTATTGTTGTTGCAGGTGGTCAAAATTAAAAAAAAATATCCCTACAATCTACCTCTAAGGTGTACCTACAATAATTAAGAAAATAAATTAAAAAATAATATTGTAACTTGGAAAGGATTAACAGGAAACTAAACTATGTGCCTACAAGAACTATTTATACTTAAGTATATAAAGAAAGATAGAAATTAAAGAGGAAAAGGTACATAAACACATACATGTAGTAAATAAAAGAAGGTAATAGTCATCATCAAGACGGGTGTTCTGTCTGGCGGGCAATTGCCCGATGATTAATGTCGGGCTGTTGTATCTATGCTATTTGCGCGGTAAACTCTGCTTGCGAGATGCAGGATTTGCGTGACGTCAGTATGACACGTTGTTCGCATGTCGCGTTGTAGATACCGCTACAAGGTCATCTAAAGTATTTGATTGTAAAAATTTATTTGTAGGTACGATTGCAGACACTCCGTGTTCATCATCATCATCATTTCAGCCGAAAGACGTCCACTGCTGGACATAGGCCTCCCCCAAGTACCGCCACTTCGACCGGTTCTATGTTTCTTGCATCCAGCGGAGTCATTATTATCTTATCTGGGATATAATGGATACCACGACTGGTGTTACGTTCTGGCTAATATTTTCACCACGAGATGAGCTATTTTTAATATTCTAGCCAATATAAGAGAAGCCGCATTTAGAAGTCGACCGAAAATACAAGACAAATGAACGAAATCATCCTATAAATCTAGGCATATGCTTTCAAAACTCTTGCATGCTCCATACTGTATTGATGTCATGTACTTAATAGAAATAGATGGTGACAGAGACGGCACGTCTTCTGTCTCGCTCCACACGAAATGGCGTGTGTCAAATGGCAGGTCCCACGGTATTTGTACAGGGATGCACTTGCCATAGGTTAAGGGGGAAAAGTTCAATACCTACCTATGGTAGTTTTTCCTTATTGAAATAGGGTTAAATAATACAATAGGTTTCTATGAGAATGTATTCTGGTAGTCCATTATTGTCTTTGTTCCATTGCAGGACCATGGTTTCTTTTTACCCGACTACGGCGACGCAAAAAGGAGGGTTATGATTTTGACCTGTATGTACCTATGTATGTATGTTCATCTATTCCCTCATAACTTCTAAAATGCTTGTAAACATTGGATAAATGAGGTATCGTTGTTAGCGTCTTGATCGTCCGTTGGTTATAGGCTATGTGACGTCACACTAAATTGAATATGGCGTCCTCTAGCGGAAAAAAAGTCATGACCTAAATTTTTTTTTTTAATTATGCCTTTTTGGGTATCAAATGAAAGGGCTTAATGTGACGTCACATAGCCTATAACTAGCGGACGATCAAGACGCTTCCAACGATACCTCATTAATCCAATTATGACAAGGAGTTTAGAAGTTATGAGGGAACAGATGAACATACATACATACTTACATACATACATACAAGCAAAGAGGAGGGTTATGATTTTGACCGGTATGTACAGTCACGTCTAAAAGTATGTATACACTGGGCAATTTTCAACTGCGATTTTTTCGTGAAATAACGAATGCAACGTTGAAATATGACACTTAACATAAACCTATGGGTTCGAAAATACTATGTTCGTAATAACATGAAATTTCATTCAAAAATAAAGGAGAAAATCGCCTTCGAATAAAGCCAAGTGTATACATACTTTTAGACGTGACTGTACCAGTCAAAATCACAACCCTCCTTTTTGCTTCGCCGTAGTCAGGTAAAAATGGTCTGCAAATCTAAAGTCTACAAGGCCTATAAGGTCTATAGAAGAAGTCTTAATTCAAGCTCTGCCTGCAGCTCTGCTTACCCCACAAACACACAAGCCCGATGCCCGATAAGTATGTCAAACAGAAATAAAAAGCCAGCCGACAAGCATACCTAGATAGTTGCTTAACCGATTAACTTTGAAGAATGGACGGAAGGAAACGTCGTCTCTCAATAAGGCTGTAGGTACCGATGCAAAGAAACACATACAAACATACATGGGTCAGTTTCTTATTCATCAGTTGGTTAGTACATTTTTCTCCGGTCTATACAAAGTCCCGGTCTTAAGCTTATAAGACAAACAAAGATGACATAAAACATCACACCTACCTAACCCCAAGGGTTCGGCAGAGATGTTCAGTGCACCAACATTTCGTCAGGTATGTAAGTATGTTTCAGGAACGAGTCTAAAGGCTTAAATCGATACTCCGGGCTCATCATTTCAGCCGAAAAACGTCCACTGCTGGACATAGGCCTCCCCCAAGCACCTCCACTTCGACCGGTTCTATGCTTCTCGCATCCAACGGGTTCCTGCGGCCTTCACAAGGTCGTCGGTCCACCTTGTGGGAGGCCTCCGATACTCCGGGCAACTACAGTGAAACTCCTGCAATCCCAATAACACTTTGTCCAGTTTAGGAATCGAACCAAAGCTAATAAGACTCATCTAAAAGTATGTTTTCTTTCCTTGCTAAATGCGTCCGTCGCACCTTGTAAGTACAGTCAGTTCCACAGTCAAAGTCAAAGTCAAAGTCAAAGCATTTATTTCAAATAGGCACATAAAAGGCACTTTTGAACGTCAAAAATTACCTTAAAATAGAATTGATTCTAGTCGCTCATTCCAAAAGGTAGTTTTCGTGTGGAGAAGAATGGGCAAGAAACTCCACCGTTACCTACTCTTTTAAAATGTTTTACAATATTTTGCATGGGTACATTAATTATATAATAATATGTGAGGACGATGCGCCTAAAATAAAATTACTATACCACAATAGGTAAAAGAATTAAAAACGAAACCATGACGTGTAAATTAATTATCTGATAGATACATGGTGCTCATATATTTACAAACATGGTACAAGTAAACGATTTTAATTTAAAAAAAAAATTACAAGTAACTACACTACACAATCTAAGAATCCCAGAGTTTATAAAATTCTTCTAAGATTATGTTTTCTCTAGTAGATACGTCCGTCGCACCTTGTAAGTACCTACAGTCAGCTCCAGTGAGTCAACGTTGCTAAATCGTAAGTATTGATTCATCACGTTGGCTGACAAAAGAGAATAAAAATATTTCTAATATTTTTTTATATTTTTTTATCCATTTATTTCAGACATCAAGGCCCATATAAGACACATAAAATACAATATTAATATAACTTAAAAATATTATAAATACATACAACATTATAATTACACTAAGAAACTAACTACGAGTAAACACGAAGTGTCTGTGTCGTGTTTCGCTGACTGGTGTCATGTAGCCGGCCACGAAACCGGCGGTACACAACACCCTTCGGCCAGGACTCTTCTTTGAGGAACTTCTCGAGATGGTGTGTCTATGGAGCCCACCTGATAGTTAGACCTAATTGATTACCGCCGCCAGAAGACATATAGCGGTAATATCTACCTGAGACATCAGAATCAGAATCAGAATCAGAATGCTTTATTTGTAAACACAGGTCAAATAGTGTGCGAGATGTTACAGATAGGTAGATCCTCTATGTTTTGCCCAGAGGCGTACAAATATGTCTATTTAATTAACATTGTCTAATTTTTTACTTTTAAAACAATTTAACTTTTGAAATAACATTAAAGTGGTAGAATTACGTAAAATTTCACATTTTCACATTAGTAATCAAATCAATATTAATAGGTCATGCTTAACAATACAAATTGGAAATAGAGTCAATTACAATATAATATGTCAAAGAGATTAAGTTACATGTCATAATAATGCTAATGTCAAATAAAATTCTAAATCGTCAAAGGAGGTGAGGTGATGTACAATTTTCTGAAGCAGTAATCATAGAATTATCGTCAAAATATTCCTGTAGTGAGTAATAGCATTTATTTATCAATATTTTTAATAGTTCTCTTTTGAAATTGTCCAGTTTTAACGTTTTAATGTTTTCAGGTAGTTTGTTAAAAATTTTTTTGGCCATACAGAAGGTACTTTTGTTCATTAGTGCAGTTTTGCCATAAGTCACTTCGAGCTCCGACCCATTCCTATCGCGCAATTTTCTATAGTAACTTTTAGTTGCTATTTTGTATAAGGAAATGTTAGATTTGACGAACATATTTGTTTCGTATATGTACAGCGATGGCAAGGTAAGAATTTTTAGACGTCTAAAGAACGGCTGACAACTGTCTGTGCATTTAAGGCCACACATAGCTCTTACGCATCTTTTTTGGGCTCTAAACACGAGTTCTCTATCAACTGAATTGCCCCAGTATATTACGCCATATCTGAGTGTTGATGCAACATAGCCATGATAGGCTGTTAGTACAGATTCTAGGCTTACTATTTTTGATAGTTTATAGAGAGCATAGGTAAATTTATTAAGTTTTTTACATATTTCGTCTGTCTGGGGTCTCCAACTCAAATTGTTGTCTACAGTAATACCAGGAAATTTAGTAGCAGTAGTTGATTCTATTTTAGTCCCTAAATAGCTAATGTCAAGGATTGTATTTGGTATTCTTTGATAAAAATGCATAATTTTAGTCTTTTCTAAATTTATAATTAAATTATTGTTGTCAAACCATGTTATAATTCTATTTAATGTCATATTTATTTCTTTTTCGTAAGTATTGGGATCATCACACTTAATAATTACGGTGCTATCATCGGCGAATAGTACCATGGGGTGCTTTATTTGCCTTGGAAGGTCATTTATGTAGAGCAAAAAAAGGGGGGGTCCTAGCACGCTACCCTGAGGAACGCCGTATTTAATTATCTCGCTATCAGAACGATATTTTTTCTCGTAACTAGTATTTGAAGATATTTGTGTGATTTCAACAAATTGCTTTCTGTCCGTTAAGTAAGATCGAATGAGGTCAAGTATGTTTCCCCTGATACCATATTTTTCGAGTTTATCTATTAGTATAGGATAATCCACATAATCAAAAGCCTTAGTTAGATCCATATAGACGGCACATACAGGATTTCTGGTATCCATATTTGACAAAATTGGGAGAAGCAGGTCATGTATAGCCATATTGATCGTCTTCTGCTTACGAAATCCCTTTTGTTCATTTGCTAATATGTTTGATTTCTCAAGGTAGTTGTACAAGGACTTATAAATTACTTTTTCAAATACTTTTGAAAAGACGGGTATCAACGAAATAGGCCTATAATTTGACATAATTTGTCTATCATTTTTTTTGTGCAATGGTACAATAATTGACGTTTTTAATTTCTCAGGGAAGATTCCGCTAGAAATACTCATATTAATTATGTGACTGAGATGTGGAGCTATGTAATGAGACACTTCTTTGATAATTTTAGTGCATACTCCGTCATAACCAACACTATTTGTATTTCGCAGTGAGGTAATATGATTATTTATGTCTTGAGGTATGGTCGGCTCCATAAATAAAGAGTTTGAAGTATTTAAGCGTACGTTTATTTCTGGTATAGTTTTATTTTTTGGTTCGGTAACTTGATTAATATAAAATTTGTTAAAAGCCTGAGCTATATTTAATGGATTCGTGATTTTCTGTGTATCTGTTTGAATTTGTGTTATTGGTTCTTTAGGGAAGCAGGTCTTACAATTATTAATTATGGTCCATGCCGCTTTAGATTTATTAGTGGACGTCTTAATGAAGTAGTTATTTCGTGATGCTTGTGTTAACGTTATAACTCTTTTAAACCTTGCAGAATATGTCTTAAACGTTTGTTTATTCTTTGGGGAAGGATTCGTTCTATATTGCCATAGCAAGTGCCTTTTCTTTTTGCTACATTTCCTTATCCCGTTCGTGATCCATTTTGTTTTCTTAGTAATTGATTTTGTTATTATTTCGTAGGGAAAGCAAAGATCGTAAAAACATCTGAATAGGTCAAGAAAATAGTCATAGGCCTCATTGACGTCACTAGTTGTATATATGTCCGAAAAGGTGAGACTTTTAATGCAATCTTTAAATTTCTCTACATTATCTTGACAATAATTCCGTCTTTTTATTTTCCAACGCTTTAAGACACATGTCTTCTTAACAGGACATTTCAAAAGTTGCGCGGTATGATCTGACAGGCCCAATTCTATGATTTCTCCTTTACAGCCATCGCAAATGCATTGCCATTCCAGAGACAAATAAAACTGAAAGTTACATATATGTCTGTATATAGTTATACCGGCTCCCATTCCCTTCAAACCGAGACCCAGCAAGGCTGCTTGGCGGCAGAAATAGAAGACATGGTAATCCCTCTATATAATTTTGCGAAGTGAAAACTTCTTTAGGCGCGTCGGGCATTTTTTTAAATGGGAAAAAACAATTGAATTCACGCCACTGTTACCGTAACCGACACCGCTTCGGATGTGTTCGGCTGTCCTCGTGATGTACTCTGTTTTAATATATATCCGATATATCAGTGAGTGATGGCAAAGTATTCTGTTTAAGTTTTGTTTTCACTTCTGTCGGCACTCCCGGAGTGCCACGGTTTTTTTTTAAGGACAACATAATTTGGTCAAAGGTTTTTTTTTTATTGCTGAATGGACCTGCTCTTGTCCTCGATCACGCCTAATAGAATGCGATGGAAGTCTATGATATCAGAAGATGCCTGTTCACTCTTGCAAAAAAAAACAAGGGCAATTATTATTTTCGTAATTTAAAACGTTCAAAATCTAGTCGCAGTCTCATCTCGGCGACAAACAAATGTCAAAAACTTATCAAAAATGCATAGCTAGGCATTTTTGACAGATTGAGACTGAGATCAGACTGTGAACGTTCTTAAAATGACGGGAATTTCTCCTCTGATGACCTACGAAATCAAATCAACTAAATCCATGAGAGGTGGTTTTTACCCGACTGCGCCAGAAGGAAGGTTATGTTTCATTTTCTAACTTAGATCAGGGACAGGGCCAACTTGCGTAGGTACCCTCAGGATTCCTACTTATGTTAATACTTGAATGCCTACCGTCAAACAAGCGGGCTATTTTACTATACCTAGTACTGTTATCAATATGCTGTTTACGACCACTTAATTATTGGTAGCGTTGACTTTTAGTGGCAATAAGGCTCGCGTTGTTAGATTAATAGCATCTAAGTACATTCTAGAATTGTTTGGTGAGAGCGTTTTATTTAAATCACTTCTATGCCCAAATAGACAGACAGATAGAAAGGAAGGAAAGGGGCTCGTGGCTACGTAATAAAAGTCACACGGGTCGATCTTCAAGGTTAAGCAACACTTACCGAGGTTGACCCGTGGATGGGTGACCATCCGTAACATACCAAGACCCCTTCGTGGCTCGGAAAGCACGTTAAGCAGTGGGTTCCGGCTTTCATTTTTAGATATTTGACAGTCGTTACGGGTCGTCAGAAGCCCGAAATTCTGACAACCAGTCTTGCCAAGGGGTAGGTATCGTGTTACCCAGTAACTGGGTTGTGAAGGCCAGATATTCAGTCGCTCCATGTTTAATTCCAGCTGCAGACTGAAAGCCGACCCCAACCATAGTATTGGGACAAGGCTAGACAGATTGATTTGAGACAGACAGAAAAAATATTAATTTTATATTTACTTATAAATAAACAAAAAAAAAAAAAAAATTTCATTTAATTGTGTTTTCAAGTCATAAATAGCTTTTTATCATCACCAAACATCAACCATTCAACTTAAACTTGGCTAACTTAACTCCATGTCATAAATATCATTTTCCGACGGCCGAGTTGAACAATGAGAGCAGTGGTGGCCCAGTCGTACCGGCCGTGACTTACGAGTTGTAGGTTCGAGCCCAGATAGACACTTTACTTTGTGTAAATTATTTCATCATCACTGCTCTCAAAACGGTGAAGGGAAACATCGTGAGGAAACCGGCATGTCCTAGAACCAAAAAATCGAATACATGTGACATCTACCAAGCTACCAACCGCACTGTGGGCCCTCGTGGTAGATTACGGCCCACTCCTTCTCACCGAGAGGAGGCCTGTGTCCCAGCAGTGGGAACATTATAGGCTGATTATGAGTTGAACAATCACTTTTATGAAGAACATAACATGTAAAAAACTAAGTTTCTTAGATCTCCTAACTCCGATTCCATATTTCTTCATAAATAACAAACAATATTTTCAAACAATTTGGGGCTTATAATTTAGATGCCTATGTTAAAAAACTAAAGGTCATACCTTTAGTTTTTTAACTACCTTTTTTATACCTTTTCAGGAACTCAGCAACTTAAATTGTCGTGGTCTTGTCTTTGTAAAACACCGACGGTAAATACGGTGAAATTCAAATAAGACAAAGCTTTTTTTAAGCCTTTTATATTCTACTGCCGGCCAAGGGCCTCCCTACTCTCTTTCCACTTCTCTCTAAGGACCAGTTCTTGATAAAGGATTCCAACTCATCCCGCTATCTCCGTCGGGGCCTGCCGCGATGTCGCTTGCCATTAAGGGGCCGTCTCCACGAGCGAGAGAATCGCGGCGATATTACTAGGTATCGTCGTGCCACGTATTTCTATACACTCTCTTAGAACGTGTCTCAACACGGCGATATCATCGCGGCGAAAATTTTATGGAGACTATTGCCGTAATTCTCTCGCTTGTGGAGACGGCCCCTAAGAGGAACCCATTGCGTTGTAAATTTGGCCCATTGGTCGTAAGTCAATGTTACTTTAACTTAAATAAAACAAAAAAGCCAACTGTTTATTTCACTTGCAAGAAGTTGTAGTTGAAGATGTCTTTGAAAAACATTCTTATTGGAAAATTTTACTAAAAGCCTGTGCTACCGACTCCGGCTCCAGTTATTTGGCTTATAATTTCATACGACAAAAATTTTCGATATCGGAAAACAAATTATGGAACTCAAATGGAGTTTGGCAGGGCGCAATGTTGACAGGCGGAGTAAGGCAGTGACCGAGTGGCGTCCAATGACTGGGAGACGAGGTGTTGGTCGTCCGGCGGCTATATGGGCGGACGACATTGTTGCCATCGCGGGTAGAGCCTGGATGAGGCTGAAACAGGAGTGTGAGGATTGGCACAAGAAATGAGAGGCCTAGGTATGATCAGCAGTGGGTGGGTGAAATCATCATCTGCCTAGCCTTTTTTCAACTATGTTGGAGTCGGATTCCAGTCTAACCGGATGCAACTGAATACCAGTATTTTACATAGAGTGACTGCCTATCTGACCTCCACAACCCAGTTACTGGGTAACACGATACCCCTTGGTAAGTCTAGGGTTGTCAGACTTTCGGGCTTCTGACTACCGTAACGACTGTCAAAGATCTACAAATGACAGCCGGGACCAACGGCTTAACGTGCTTTCCGAGGCACGGAGGGGTCTTGGTATGTAAAGATGGTCACCCATCCACGGACTAACCGCGGCAAGCGTAGCTTAACCTGATCGATCGCACCGTGCGGCTGTTATTTCTTAGCCACGGGCCCCTCTCTGATGATGAAAGTTCATCTTAATTTATATATCATTAGATACAATAGCAAATGTTATTAGGCAAATTCCATATGTGACAAATAAATTCACTTTGACAAAAATATATTTGAATCTAATAAGATTTCATTCAAATTCGACCCTGTGTATTGGTGCCACGACATTTAGGTGGCCACATCCCCGAAGTAAAAGTCAGTTTGTTTTATTTGTTATTTTGCAACACTAGTCTCTACGGCGGCTTTGCGTGACATTCTGTGTAGGTAAATGCTTCTCTTGTAACACGAACAATCTAAGAATATCTTATGTCGTGGTTTAAATGAAGAGCTGACAATATAGGACGCTTTGAATGCCGTTCCTACATCCTCATTTTTATGACATTTTTTTGAAGTAGATACCTCATTCTTTATTTTGGGGCCGCAAATTCTCTCTCAAAACGGTGAACGAAATCATCGTGAGGAAACCGGTATGTCCTAGAACTGAAAATTCAAAACCAAAATCAATCAAAATTAAAAGTCATTTATTCAAACTAGGCTGAGAACAGCACTTTTCGAACGTCAAAATTACAAAAGACAGTCCCCCAAAACGCCCGCCCTTCACCACTTCCTAGTGCTTTCGCTGGGGAGAAGAAGTGGCGGAACAAACTCCCCAGCAGCACATCTGTCCGTTCAGTTAGAAAATAATTGATTTTATACAATACTAAGTAGACTAAAACTCTCAAATAAAAAAAAATAAAATAAAAAAAAAACAATTATATTATATTTTGATACAATATAAATATGTCATGCATGGACATCCACCAACCCGCACTGGGCCCGCGTGGTTGATAACGGCCCACTCCCTCTCACAGAGAGGAGGCCTGTCTCCCAGCAGTGCGAAAATATACGTTAATAATGATAGGGTAACCTGGTCTAGCAGTACGCATCCGATAAGAGTACGCAACACCAGAAGCCGTGAAGTTGTTTACGATGCGCGGCTAACTTCAGTTGCATTTTGATGCCAACTGTGATAAAAAGTGCTATGCCAAAAAAAAATTAAATCCCGAAGAAAACACAGAAATTACGTAAATTTAAAGATTTTTGCTCAAAATCTTAAATATTTTTACCATTTTGGAAGTATGTTTGAGACAAGAATGCAATTATTTTGTAAAAACGAAGTAAACTGTGGGGTTTTCAAAGACGATGCCTAACGCATGCTGCGAGCGTAATTCCGGTCAACGCCAGGAGATGACGTTGAATTCCGCTCATTTACGATTTGGCTAGTCTGTGTATGAGTACGCAGTTATGTATGTTATAAGAGTACGCGCGTACTCTTACACGCAATTATTTTTAAGTTAGTTTCGTTACTGTATTTTTTTTCTTAAACGTTGCAAATATGTATATAAATAAAAATATAATATGTAATGTGTAATTTACCGCAAAAGATCAAAGTCTGATAATTGAGTGGGTCTCTACACAAGCTGGCTCTCAAGGAGCCTTTGGCATCAAATAAAGTACCAAATAATGTACTAAAAAATGTACTAAAGAATGTGCCAGAGTGTTCCAAAACCAGTTTCAAAATCTCTTCCTAAAAAGGCCAAATAACCTTTTAAATTGCCAAAGAAAATGCCTAAAAAAAGGATTGGAGATGCCCAGCATGTTCTTGAAATCTACGTAGACCCCCCCGCAGAAGACTGGATAGGATGATTAAAATACTCCGAATGGGGGCATGAGGCTTGTACGACTTATGAGGGTCAAGGAAATTTTATTTACCACCTCTGCAAGTAAAAAAAAAGGAATGCACGACCCGCGTACTCTTATCAACGTAGACGCGTACTCTTATCCAATAGTACTTGTAAGAGTACGCAATTCCCATTTCTGATTATTTTTGTTATTTAGAAAGATAAAACGTAATTATGTTTTTTTTCATATTACTTTATGAAAGATGCTTAAATTGTAGACGTAATAAACGCCTAGTTGATTTCTTAGACATCATTTTTATTTTTTTAGAACTTTTTAAACCTTAAGTGCGTACTCCTAGACCAGGTTACCCTATCCTTATAGTTTCACTATAGTCTATAAGTATCACATTTCATTTGGGGTTTGCTCCTTATTCTTAGCCAGTCGTGTCTCTTTTGGGTCATCGAGAGATACCAGGAGCTTTGTTCAAGTAAGTTTATGGACTAACATAAGTAAAATGCAACTTGTTGCAACGCAGTCGATTTTAGACTCTGCTAACCATTTGGTTCAGTAGAAGTTATGATCTGTATGGTTTGTGGCATGCAACCTTTTTGGTAATTATAAGATATTGGCATAACATTGTATGATAGACGCCAATATGAATTGAGAAGGCAGAAAACAGTAGGCGTCAGATTTGCCGGACAAGCGAAGTGAGAAATCAAAAAGATGTAAAATAAACGTGAAACGATTCCGTTATTATTATTTTATCTAAAAGAAATTGTTTTATTAATGTACCTTTTCTAAAGTTCTATAGTCTTTGGAATATAGGTACCTACTTATAAAAGATTAAGTAATATTTAGGATACTTTTTTAGACCGGTTTCTCTCTTTTTTAAACATTGCAACAACTCTCCGTCTGTCTGTCCTTTAGGGCCTTCTACAACTCAAGAAAAGGACCAAGTTGTCTGAATGAGGAATGTCTCTGGTAAGATTAGACCATTATTTCATCACTAGTGAAACTGGCTACCTACCATATCTCCCTCCCTGTTTAGACTAACTATAGTATAGTAAATAATTTAGAAATAAACTTTGAAGATAATGCGTCCGACAAGAAAATAATTATGCTTTCTTGAGCCTCAACGATTATTATCAAACCAAAAATAGGTTTATTACAACCAAAAATTATACAAACAAACCTAAACAACCCAAATAACAGTTAATGAAAGTAAATAAGCACTATTAACATCAAAAGAAAATGATTTATGGCTGAGCAAAATATTAATTGGCTTCTAAAACACCCGTTTTAGTATTACAACTAAATAATTACTGTGCAACGTAATAGTTAACTATGCTAGTAAAACAAACATTAGTTTATTACAGTGTAAACAGAAAATAAATCTATTTTAATAAGCAAATTGAACCAATTATGGTTACAGGCCATTTTGATGTATGACGGCGTTTAGTTCTGAAAGTTACCGCTCCGTGACGGCGCTAGTGTGTTCAGTTGCGCTACTCGACGGTAGATGGCGTTGTTTTATGGATTTTTATTGATTGGTGATCTGTTTGAAATTTTTGTAATTTTGCAATATTTTATGCAATAATGTACTAGATTTTTTTAATTTAAGATATAAAATACCATAGTGTGAACCTGTCTTCATGGCGGGAGGCAGCTGTGATCAAAATTAAGATGAAAAAGAGAATATTAGAATAAGTTCCATGTATTTAATAGAGGGCGAATCTTTTGCATTAACTGGGTAGATACAATTGCATATCTCTAGCGTTTTTCGTGACTCTGGGCTGCTACCGAGAAGGATCGAACCTTAGAACTCGTACTACAACGGTCGCTTTTGCGACCGCTAGACTACCAAGGCAGTCCATGCAATCATTTTAATGAAAATATCTCTTACTTGAGCGTGAGGTCCTGTGTTCGATTACCAACTCGAACAAAGCATCAGGTACCTATTGTATTAGGTTTTCATTTTTCCGATAGTAAATTTCTGTAGTCTGCCTTAAAAAATCTGCTAATTCATATTAAAAAGTGCAATACCAACGCGACGTGGTCAATAAAAAATCTGCTGATTCATAAAAGGAAAGTGCAATACCAACGTGGTCAAAATGTATGGAAAATCATTTTTTATTTTAATAACTCTCGAAAATTATTAGTAGCATTGATTTTTTTTTTTATTGTCAGCATCATGTACTTACTAAATCCATGATAATTGGTTGCGCGTCCATGACACTCTATGTATTATGACCTAAACATAATTGACGAAATGCTTAGCTTTATATTTTTGACTGCCATTGACATTTCAAAAATGCCTGTATATGGTTTAATTGAAATTAATGCTTTGAGTTTTTAAAGCGAAAAGTTCCTTAGGCGCGTTAGCATTTTTTGAGATGGGGGAAAAAACCATTGAATTCGCGCCACTGTTACCGTAACCGACACCGCTTCGGATGAGTTCGGCTGTCCTCGGGATATATTCGGTTTTAATGTATAAGTATACGATATGTCAGTGAGTGACGGCAAAGTATTCTGTTTGTGTTTTTTTTTTGTACACCACTGCTATACCCTTTCGGGACATACCTACAGTCGTGTTACGTTATAAAAATAAATTCTATTAAAAGTAAGTTGCGTGTCGTCAACGGCAATCAAAGAAAGATGTCTGTATTATTGTTTAGTATCTACTAATTACTATAATTATAACATCTCTGATTAATTAGACAGTTAATGACGTGCAGTTGTGTCCGTACCTAGTATGTTTTATGCTGTTTGGTTTTTCTTTTAAAGATTGTTGCAGTAGACAAGTTTTTTTTTAGGAACTAAAAAAGCCGTGCTCTGTGCAGTACTTTACTTTGTGTTTAAATTATTTCATCACCACTGCTCTTAAAATGGTGAAGGAAAACATCGTGAGGAAACCGGCATGTCCTAAAAGCCAAAATTTGAAGACATGTGACAACATCCACCAACTCGCACGGGGTCCGCGAAGTGGACTATGGCCCACTCCCTCTCATAGAGAGGAGCCCTGTGCCCCAGCTGTGGTAACATTATAGGCTGATTATGTATTACCCAATGGGGTAAGCAGGGGTGCTATTATATCTACTCTACATCCATATTTTGCTATTACAGTTATGGCTAAGTCCCATGCAATAGAGAGCGAACCTATTGCCATAAACTGAAATCCTTAGTCTTGGCTGTCACTGAAAAATTCCTGATGCGAATGCATGTTCTAAAACCAAAAATTCGAAGACATGTGACAACATCCACTAACCCGCACGAGGTCCGCGTGGTGGACTATGGCCCACTCCCTCTCATAGAGAGGAGCCCTGTGCCCCAGCAGTGGGAACATTATAGGATGATTAAACAAGGCAGAGCTTCACAGTACACCCATATTTTAAGTCCCATATGATAGGGGGCAAGCCTACAGCCATCAACCAGGAACAAAATTCCAGACCTCGTGTGGTATTGTATCTCTATTTCGCTCTTGCACGTAACAATAGGATTTTATATTTCAAAATAATCATATTGTACAATATTTTTTTTCACGTTTAGTTATATAGTTTTTTGTTTTGAATAATACATAATTATATCCTTAATTAACAAAAATAACAAAATTAAAACCTAACTTAACTAAAACTAAACCTAACTTAACTAAAACTATACACAGAATAAAATATAGCGTCGAAAAATTCTTCCGTATCGCTGTCGACTGGTAATGTACCCAAGAGACTGGCGGCATTACCACGTTATATGGCAATGCTTAGCCTTTGGCCAAGGTAAAAGCCAGCCCTTGGGTCACGGGAAGTGTCAACCAGCCGTTTTGAAATTTCCTTAAAAAGACCATGAGCACTCGGACCCCACGGGCCGAGGGTTTCAACCCCAAACGGCTCGAAAATGTAATTTCCCACCTTCCTGGATCGGCATGCTGTGCTGGCGCTGCTGCTGCGGCTGCGGAAAACCTCAAGCGGCGAAAATATAATAACCTTATCGGAAATTATATTGTACAATAATAGACTGGACGATAACCCCCAAACTAGGCATTTGCCTGTATCTTGGGGATATCGAAGAAGAGAAATCATTTATTCGCTACAGTATACAGGTTGAAATTTAAAACATGCGACAAATCGAAATGGGAGATCAAATTGGGAGATTGATGGGAGTAAAAATTGTTCATAATGATTAGTACAATCTCCCATTTCGATTTGTCGCATATTTTCAATTTCACCCTGTATATATCAGTAACCCCCTTACCTATACATACTAATAAACGTTGTATAGCGTCTGTATAGTTACACAACGCTTTGTTTTCTTCTTTCGAAAGTCAAATTACTGATGACTGAAAGAGAGAAGTCGGTGTGTAACTATTCATCTGATATAATACTTTTATTAGTTAGGGTTTATGCTATAATGTGTGTAGTGAGTTTTGATGGCTCATAGTCTTTTTTTTTCACAGGATTGATTGACCAACATATCCTATTAGGAGTTTCCAAAACCATAACGTTAGACCACTTAAGGCAGAACGAAAATTAATGTCGTAAAATATAGGTATCATAAAATAAAAACTATAATGATTCCTCGAAAATATGTTACCTTAGTAAAATTAAAATATTTAATATTTTCCCACATATGAACCATAACACTAATAATTTACTAAATTATCGTTACATAAATATTTTAGGATTGTTTCCACTAACAGCTAATCGGATGCGATACTAAACCATACCTATAATATATTTTCAAAGTTATGAACAGACAGCTGTGCTGCTGGGGAGTTTGTTCCGCCACTTCTTCTCCCCAGCGAAAGCACTAGGAAGTGGCGAAGGGCGGGCGTTTTGGGGGACTGTCTTTTGTAATTTTGACGTTCGAAAAGTGCTGATTCTCAGCCTAGTTTGAATAAATGACTTTTGATTTTGATTGATTTTGATTTTATGAGCTCCGAACAAAAGAGCAGTAATTTGTAAGAGTAATTTCAGTTGACAGCAAACCCGGTCAAGCTCCGCGCGTAACCTATATAGTACGATACAATAGAAAATCAATGTGTCTCAGTAGCGGAGCTGAATGAGTTTAAAGTGTGTGGCTGAAGTATATTGCTAATCCATTGCTTCTTATGTTCGAAAAATTCGTCTGCTTAACAACGTAAATAACGCAAAGAATGTAGTTGAACTGTCAAAATGACAGCCATTGCTACTGATAGTGTCTTACGCAATTACCCCGCAGTTCAGTCACTGGGCCTTTACTTGCCTAGTGTAAAAATACATTTGAAGACAGTTGTGAATAAGTCAGTGTTAAGTCATCGAAACTTACTGAAATTACTTGTAAATAATTATTATTATTATACCCATTTTTTTTAATGAAAAAGAAAATGCTACATGAGCTATCAAAACATTATCATCTGCCTAAACTTTTCCCAACTATGTTGAGAGCGGTTTCCAGCCAAACCGGATGCAGCTGAAAACCAGAATTTTAAATGGAGCGACTACCTATCTGACCTCCACAACCAGCCTTACCCCTTGGTATGGCTGGTTGTCAGACTTTCAGGCTTCAGTTCAGAGAGCTACGATTGATAACCGGGCGCAATGGCTTAACGGGCTTTCCGAGTCACGGAGGGGTCTCGGTTGCACCCATCAACGAACCGACCGTGGCTAGCGTAGCTTAACCTTCGACCGACCCATGCTACTGTTATTATTTAGCCACGAGCCCCTCTATTTACTTACCTATATACTATTTACTTACCTATACAAGGAGACTTGGAATTTGACATATTTCTTCAGGACGTGAAAGTGTGGACCATTTGCAACAATCAAGCACAGGAGATACGTCAAATTACAAGTCACCATTTATACATTTACTTACTTAATATTAGATGTCAAATTAAAACACATCACTAGTTATTATGCCGCATATTTTGTTTATAACAAAATCTATAGAATAGAATATTACAATTAAATTTAATCAATTTACAATTAAATTTAATTACATAAATTTTCAATTTAAGTACATTATTTACATTACCTTAATTTTAAAATTTAATTGTTGCTTTAATTATTATATTATATACCTATAAGTACATATTACACACCATACCATTACCACCATACATTTACTACCATTTTTACCATTATTATTAATAAATAAAACCATACATTTAACAATTTACATATTACAACATATTAATTACTCGTAACTTAAATAATTAAGTACTTATGCCTGTATTTTGATACCAGATCAAGATAAAAAAATTACAGGGACATTTTACAAAAAACATCTATAGCATAGCTCTCCCTGGAGCGCAAGCTTAAGAACTAAAATCCAAAATATAATGAGTAACATTATTATTAAATACGGTCAGTAATCCTAAGAGGCGCATGAGTTTAATATTCATCATTTTTAGTATGGCTCCATATAAAGAATATGATTAAGTTTGTATCTTGTGTGCTAAGGTTATACTGCGGTTTCACTCGCGAGAAAATGGAAATTCGATGAGCGCAATGCAATTTTTTTTATATGGGGTAAATTTCAATTAATATACATAATACCTACCGTGCAGCAAAACTTTTTTATTTTGATGTTGACAAAACAAGGTGGCTAAGGTGTGTACTAACAATTGAATGGTTCCTATGTTGTTCCGAATAAAACAAATTATTAATATTATTATTTCCTTTATTTCACTATATACATATAAATTATATTTTTAAATATTAGAATATAAAAAAATATATAAAAACATTTAAAAATATAAAAAATAGTAGCCCACCGGTATCGGGAACAGGGTCCAAGCTACCGGCGGTCAGGGCTCCAGAGAGAGGAACCTCCTAACAATACGGGCCGTGTCCAGAAGTACAGCTTTCTGAATCAAGCCCTTGATCCAGCTGCCCAACGAGAGCCTCCTTAGGTGTTGGTCGAGGCTCTTGGCTATTAATCCATTGGCAGTAACGACTATCGGCACAATGATCGCTAAGTCCACATCCCATATGTCGACAACCTCGTGAGCCAAGTCAAGATACTTAATTTGTTTATCTTTCTCAGCTTTCACGAGGTTCTCATCATGCGGGACAGTTATGTCAACAATCATTGCGCGCCGCTCTGATCGATCCACCACCACTATATCAGGCTTATTGGCAACAATAGTCCTGTCAGTGATGATGGATCGATCCCAGTACAATGTGATATTACCATTTTCGAGAACTGGGTCGGGCACATACCTATAGTACGGCACCTCCGATTCTACAAGGTTGTGTTTCAAAACAAGCTGCTGATGGATTATCCTGGCTACAAGGTTGTGTCTATGTATTATTATAAGTCATAAGTAATTATTTCAGCCGGAAGACGTCCTCTACTGGACATAAGCCTCCCCCAATTTTGTTTCCCCAGATTCTGAAATTATGAAAAGGTTTTTTAGGAAATTATAAAATTACTTTTTGATAAGGTTTTAAAACAGCACCATAGGAAATCTAATAAAATTATAAGTTAGTAGACAAAAGAAGTACTTATTCGTGCAAGTCGTATTTCGAATGAAATCGAAAACATCACCTAACCTGAATTCAAGATGAAAAGCCAGAAAAACTTGCCTTTACTGTGTCAAAACTTTGTCAAATTTATTTGATACTAGCAGCGCGCCGCGGTTTCACCCGCATAAGTTTCGATCCCGTGGGAATATCGGGATTAAACCAATCCTATGTCCTTTCCTGGGACTCAAACTATCTCTATAACAAATTTCATCTAAATTGGTTCAGCGGTTTAAGCGTGAAGAGGTAACAGACAGACAGACACACTTTCGCATTTATAATAATAGTATGGATTCATTATTTTGTTAACAGGCAGACAGCACTTGACTTATAAACTTACCTATACATATGTATTCGGCATGTAGGCATGTATTCTTCATGTTGACATGAGTAACAACAGACTGGGTTTCATAGACTAACAAAATATACAGACGCGAGACAGAAGAAACGCTTTGTCGGAGTACAGTAGTCTCAGACTTAAGGTATTTAGAACTCAAAACAAAATGAAGATGTGTCGGAGTTCCATATTGTCGAAATAAAATCTTGTCGTATTACGGTTTGTCGAAGTTCAGTTGGTAAGTCCGGTTACTTAGATCTATGCCACGGCTTATTTTAATTATTTTATTTGTGAATTGTTTTTTATTTGTTACTATTTGTTACTATTTGCTACTCGAGATGCTTTTAACGTGCACGTCTTTTTCACATCGTTCTCACATATAAATATAAATTGAAAATGAATTATGTCTAATGTTTCCTAACAAATAATCAGTCAACAAAAGAAATAAGTATGCAGGATCGTCAGATATAGTTGAAGTGTAGTAAGAAACCGATGGATTTTGTCGACTGAAATTTAATTTGACAAATGAGCTGTTTGTTTTCTATTAATAAAAATGAAAATTACATTATATTCGAGAACATCTATCGGTTTCTTACTAAACTTCAACTATATCCGACGATCCTGCATACTTATCTCTTTAGTTGACTGTACCTATATTTAAAAGAGTTTCCATGGACTTCCCTGTCCATTCTTCATAGGTAACTACTACGCTTCGGGATGGGCAACTAGACAGAATTACACTACGACAAGCTTATAAAGTTATAATGTTCTATATTCAAACTTCAACCTCAGAATGTCAATTCCCGTAATTAAAAATAGAAACGTTCAAAATCTAGTCGCAATCTCATCTCAGCGACAATCAATGTCAAAAACTCGTTAAAAATGAAGGGAAATTAGAGGTATTTTTGACAGATTGAGACTGAGATCAGACTGTGAACTTCTTAAAATTACGAGCAGTCGAGCCCCTCTGTTCTCACCTAGTCTGTGAGCAACCAACATTATCATTATGTTAATTCAACGTTTTTCCTCTTAAAACTAGACTTGTTCGAAATAATGAGGGATTAGAAATATAATCACGCCGATACCCATCTGTCCTGGGCAGAAACAATTTGTTTTTGAATATAGGTTAGGTTATAAAACGCGGGAATATGAAATGAGGTTGAGTTTTTTTTCGTGAATGCATTTTGAGGCATTGACGTCATAATTCAGCCAAGCATATTTTATAGACGTTTTGTTTTTATTTTGCAACGTATTTTGGGACAGTTGGTGATATAGTTTTTCAGTTTCCGCTGTAAATAGGTAGGTACTTATTGATCTTCATAAAATATAGAGCATTGTTTAATATGTCAACCAGTGATGTGAGGCTTTTCATTTTATGCATAAATTATCTGCTTTTATAAATTAACTTTGCAGCCAACTTTCTCACTTTTTCCATACCCATACAGAGTGGCAAGCATATCAATGCGCAAATGCAGCACATTTTAGCACAGAAATTTTTCGTCTATCATCAAAAAAAAACTGCTGTTTCATAGATAAAGTGCAATACCTACTCAGTCAAAATGTATGGAACAGCAGTTTTTTTTTTAAATAACCGTATCATGTCTGGATGATCACCTCGTTCTCCGTCTGCCTGTCTGTCAAAGTCTCAGGAACACGTCACACGTGCAAGTATCAAGTTGAAATTAATTTAGTAGGTAGGTAGGTGGTAGGTGGCTGGGGTAGACTGGATGCGGAAGGCGGAGGACAGGGTGCTGTGGCGCAGTCTGGGAGAGGCCTATGTCCAGCAGTGGACTGCGATAGGCTGAGTTGATTGATTGATCATGTACTTACTGAATCCAGGATAAGTAAGTAAAAGGTTGCGTGTTGATATCCCTGCCACCCTGTAGAGACAAGGAGTATAAAATTAACAACATTAATGCCGAAAACTATCCTTTAATGTCACTTAAAAAGCTGCTTCCAAAACTACAAAAGAAATCTATTTGCACTGGAAAGACGGACAGACTGATAAACAGCCTGATAAAGCCGAAAAACCGCTGTTCCGATGCTTTTCAACTTTTCATTAGATCGATATCAAAAATCTATTTAAAAGACCAATATTTAAGCTCCCAACAATATCCTCGAACTAATACGATCGCATTATACATAATAAGCATGACACTAAATTGGTATTGACCTCAAATTATTGCGCTTTGCTCACACAAATTGTACACCATTATAATTGGGTAGAAAACCGCATGTTGTATAGTGTAGTATCATTACGCTACTAACTCGCGATGGGGACAGACAGACCCGTAAAAAGTAGTAAAGTTATTTTAATTTTAATACCAAATGTCAAACAAAATGAACGCCAAAAAGTTTGTCAATGGGTTTACAAACCTCTTTGGTTCTTGTGGAGGACATAATTTGAATTTGCTACTTCCCTCGTTCGTTATCAAAGACCAAATTTTGAATTTGGAACTTTCTTCGAACAGTGACCGATGTTGATTGTGATTTGTTTTTTTTTTTACTATGTAGTGTTGTTCTGATTTTCATACTCAAACAGTGAGTTTACAGTTTTCAATTGTTATTAATTATAATGAAAGTGAGATTATTTTTAGAAATCAAGAGTGGAGTGTAGTGAGTGCTTTAACCTTCAAGTAAGTATAAGATTCTCTAATACGTACAGTCACGTCTATAAGTATGTATACACTTGGCTCTATTCAAAGGCGATTTTTTCCTTTATTTTTGAATGAAATTTTATGTTATTACGAACATAGTATTTTCGAACCCATAGGTTTATGTAAAGTGTCGTATTTCAACGTTGCATTCGTTATTTCACGAAAAAATCGCAATTGAAAGTTGCCAAGTGTTGACATATTATTGCTCGTGACTGTACACATACATAAACTCATGCCTTCTTCCCATGGGGATAAGCAGAAACTACAGAACGCCACTTGTATAACGATCCTTACATGCTCCTGTTGCTTCGTCTACATAGTACATACATCTGCGGGATAATTGCGTAGCATATATCAGTAGCAATGGCTTTCATTTTGACAGTTCAACCACATTCATTGCGTTATTTACGTAGTTGAGCAGACAAGTTTTTCGAACATATGAAGCGATGGATTAAAAATAAATCCTTCAAATTGATTCAGATTGAGATTGATCGTGTGTTACGCAGTCTATTAGGGTACTGGTCATACAGGCACGCCGGTTGCGAGTAGATACTACGCACCTGATCCTTCTGAAGGACATCACCAATCAGGTTATACTATGTCCTTCTTGGGCATGCAGATAAGAGAGAGACATTTTTTAAGAATTGCTTTAATTTTTCAAAAATTCGAAGTTTCAAATTCAAACACGTATTCCTTTCAAGAAACTGACAGTTGTCAAGAACGCATTCTCTCGTAGGCCGCGCTGTAGGTACCTAGCTATAGTTAGCGCCAAAAAAGATGAGACTTGACACACCACGTGGTTTGACTTGCGCAGTACACGATTTTAGGTCTCTTTGGCGGTATGAGGTCTGAGTGCGGGACGGGACAGGAAGTCATAGGGGCGGCGGAAAGAGCGCGGGAGGCGGGGTCAAGTCTCATCTTTCGTGGCGCTAACTGTATTTAAATACCTAAACTGATTTCACAAATCAGTTTCTCGTAGCATCTCTCATCATCTTTTTATCACCTTTTTTACAAACTGTACCATGATCGATCATAACGTATTTATAAACTGACGCTTTTATAAGTTTTGTAATATTGCACTTTGTGTAATCGTTACGGATAGTCAGAGCCCGAAGCCCAAAAGCGGAACGAACTTCTGAGTTGTAGATCGTGGGTTCAAACCCAGGCAGGCACTTTACTTCGTGTAGATAAATATAATGTCATCACTGCTCTGAAAACGGTGAAGGAAAACATCGTAAGGAAATCGGCAGGTCCTAGAACCAAAAATTCGAAGACATGTGACATCTACCAACCCGCAATGGGCCCGCGTGGTAGATTACAGCCCCTCGAAGAGAGAAGGACTGTGTCCTAGCAATGTGAGTATTATAGGCTGATTATTAAGATGGGCTAGCTAAAATTTGGAAAGGAAAAAAAATGGTGTCTTCAAAATCGTTCACTAGCGGAAGAATGGTGGCCCATTTTTCTACTAATTACCACACCTACTGCTTACCCCGTAACAAGAAAAGCGTACCGCGTCTAGACTATAAAATTAACATAATTAGTTTAGGCGCCGGCCGACATTAAGAATTACCTACGTTGCATCCTAAATTCGTCGTTACATATTCATGAGCCGAAAACATTTCCTGTGATTATAGGCGTATCGTTACGACGTGAGTTTAGGGAGCCGGCTAGAGTTGGGAAAAGATAAAATGAAACATAACGTCATTGTTGCGAATCGAATGTGTTATAATTATTTAATCTAACGGTACTTAGGTATAAATTATATTTATTTCTGTAAGTAATTATGTTTGTGCAAACACTTTTACACGTCATTAGAAAAAATCGACAATAGAGCAGTGGACACGGCCGCGACTTACGAGTTGTAGGTCGTAGGTTCGAACCCAGACAGGCGCTTTACTTTGTGTACATTATATCATCACCACTGGTCTCAAAATGGTGAAGGAAAACATCGTGAGGAAACCGGCATGTCCTAGAACCAAAAATTCGAAGACATGTGACATCTACCAACCCGCAATGGGCCCGCGTAGTAAATTACCACCCGCCCCCTCTTGCAGAGGCTTGTGTCCCAGCAGTGGGAATATTATAGGCTGAGTATGTAATCGCAAAATACATCCCTGACCTGAAATCGAATCCCAGTTTAGTAATCGCTCTTACCCGCATTACCTACGCCTAAAAGGGAAGGGTAATTGCGTAACACATTATTAGTAAGGTAAGGGTATGCAAGACAATTTGGCTGAACATATCATAGTGAAAACCCTAGTTAAGTATTTATCACTTTGTTGAAATCTCTTCAAAGTGAACAGGCTTCTTCTGGGTAAGCTCGCTCCATCGTCGACTTTGTCTCTGCCACCTTTGACCTAGACTAGAGTCAATAGAGTCAAGAGCAAGCCCATTTAAAAAAAAAATAGCATATGACATTAAGTTTTGGCAAATAAGTAATTATAGGCATCTCGGTAGTTCTATGCTACTTATAAACATTTGAACAATTTCTTTTGACCTATAGAGTCACATGACTGCAATGATTCCTCTCAAACGTGAATTATTATCTCAGCTTACCCACAAAAAACGTCAAAGAGAACACAAAAAGCTGGTGCAATAACATCAGCGGGGTAATTTCGTAAGACATTATCAGTAGCAATGGGAGCCATTTTGACAGTTCAAAAACATAATCAGCCTATAATGTTCCCACTGCTGGGACACAGGCCTCCTCTCTGTGAGAGGGAGTGGGCCGTAATCCACCACGCGGGCCGAGTGCGGGTTGGTAGATGTCACATGTCTTCGAATTTTTGGTTCTATGACATGCCGGTTTCCTCACGATGTTTTCCTTCAGTTCAACAACGGTCATTGAGTTTTATGTATGTTGTTGAGCAGGCACATTTTTCGAACATTTATGAAGCAATAGATTAGCAATATTCTTCAAAATGATTCAGATTTTGATTGATAGTCTGTTACACAATTATGGAGTACTTTTAATAACTACTTTATAGGTAAAAACAAAATTACAACGTTTCCTTACCTGGTAAATTCGTTTTTTTATTGTCCTGAAGTTTCAGGCGCTTTTCGACCTGAATAGACGTTGAATGCTAATAAATTGTCCGAAATCTGTACCGCGCTCCCACAATGCGCTTGCTGCATTCCCAGACAAGAATTAAAACCTAATACTTATTAAATGTCCACAAAAAAAACAGAATTACAAAGAGATCAAGCATTAAACGATAGAAAATTATACAAAATCATTTGATCCGTGTCTATGATCTATTTTTAATGATGGCCGCCAGGGTCGCCATTACGTTCCAATTTCAAATTCAAATTTCGAAGCCGCCTGCGCAGGCGCCTCGCGTCTGTCGCGACTGCGGTTTTTTGAAAAAAAAAATATAGTCATTTCTGTTTCCGGGTTCGGTCGGTAAATAGGGGTGTGCTGTGTTTGGGGGTGGGTACCATACCTACCTGTCTGTCAAAACTGAAATGATTATTGTTATGTAAGCAATCGATTTAGATTGTGAATGATTTGGCGTAAAGCAATCATTTGGTGTTTTTGTTAAAAGTTATTATTTTGGATGAGTGGTTTGTATTTGTTATAGAAATGTCTTTATTGAAATCAGTAAGTGTACATTCTTTAGAAATTTTAAATAGAAGTAAATATACTGCGATATGAAGAGCAGTGGTGGCCCAGTGGTAATAAAGGCAGCGACTTACGAGTTGTAGGTAGGACGTAGGTTCGAACCCAGACAGGCACTTTACTTTGTGTAAATTATTTAATCACCACTGCTCTCAAAACGGTGAAGAAAAACATCGTGAGGAAGTCGGCATATCCTAGAACCAAAAATTCGAAGACATGTGACATCTACCAACCCGCACTGGGCCCGTGTGGTAGATTACGGTCCACCCCCTCTCACAGAGAGGAGGCCTGTGTCCCAGCAGTGGGAACATTATAGTCTGATTACGTAATGTTATGTAATATACTACGTGCAATAGTATTGCCAGGTTTGAATCATTTCAGCTTGTTTCAAGCCATCTTTTTGCACCTCGAAGCCAAGCCTTTCTTTTTAAATCAAACTGAAATAAACATCCCCATTTTGTGATGGCTGCTGAAGGATGTACCCTTAGGATGCCAATATGGCCTACTATGACTGCTAGATCAAACTAAATGTGAGAGGTAGGTATGCAGAAATCTAAGGATAATAAAATATTTTACATACTTCCTATAACTTAACTAATTCTATCTACTTTTAGTGTAAAGGCAAAATCAGAGTTTATTTCAAATAGGCACATAAAAGCCACTTTTCAACGTCAAAATTTACAAGAAAAAAGAATTGATTGTAGTCGCCCCTTCCAAAAGGTATTTTCATATGGAGAAGAATGTGCAAGAAACTTCTCCGTTACTCTTTTAAAATGTTTTAAAATTTTTGTATACTTACATTAATTTCGTATAGGTAGAATAGAATAGAATATAGAATATAGGTATTTATTTGCTTTGAAACATGTTACATTAAGGTCTTATAAATAAAGTGTTGATCTTACATGTTTCGCCATGGTTTGGCATAGAAATATTTAAACAAGTTAAATGTAATTTGTTAAAATTTAAACATTTTTAACCGACTTCAAAAAAAGGAGGAGGTTATCAATTCGACTGTATTTTTTTTTTTTTTTTTTTTTTTTTTTTTTTTTTTTTTTTAATGTTTGTTACCTCATAACTTGCGACTGGGTGAACCGATTTTCATGATTCTTTTTTTATTTGAAAGCTGGTGCTTCCCGTGTGGTCCCATTGTCACCATTTCAATATCTGATGATGGGATCTTAGAGAAATCGAGGGCAACCCTCAAATTTTATAGGCTCACTTATTGTTTTTCGCATGTTTTATGAAGTATCTTGTGTATTTGCGTATGGTTGTCACCATCTCAGGTAGCTGGGCTGATGATGGAAGGTACAACTCCTTAACAGTAAGAAGTTACTCGAACAGGAAAGGACTGTTTTAGTAAATTGTTTTGATGTTTGATAGGGCATTTGCCACATTTGGTCTCATGATCATCAAGTCATGATCTGATGCTGCAGTCAGGATAGTCTGCAGAGTACCTAACTCCTCGACAACTAACAGCAGATATATCGTGTTTAGGCTCATTGAAAAGGGCTCGATGTGTGGATAAACGTACTGTTAATGAGGAACACCGAAGTACATAAAGACCTGATGCTGAAGCCAGGAGCATCAGAAAAAGTATCAACCTTAAAATTACAGCACCGTAGTCGTGTTTGGGCTCATTTTAAACAGGACTAAATTTTAAGTTCAATGTAATGTTGACATAAGTCTGGCCTGATGCTGCAGCCAGGATTATCAGCATCTAGTCTAAAAGCATCAGGTCAAGATTTGATGATGGGATCCTGGAGAAATCGAAGGAACTCTTCAAATATTATAGGCACACCTATAGCGATTTGGGTATTTTTTATAGTAACTCGTGCATTTGCTCTCGGAAAGCACTATTTGGTGAAGTGGAACTGATGATGAAGACCACAGATGGCCATCGGAAGTACTCAATAATATCTAAGTATTTCACGGGTTGCGATTCGATTACTTTAATATGGTTGCTAAGCAATTTATGCTCGTCACAATGTGAATGGTGATATGGAGCTGATGGTGGACCTGGAGAACTCCTCAACAATTAACTTCCCTGCATCGGGAAAAGCAATATTTTGTTTGTAAAAGGCGATAATCACTAGGCTATTGTAACTTAGATAAATTATAAGCAGACCCACTAAAAAGCGTGAAATAAAAACTTTTTAAGAAAAAAAAAACCGACTTCCAAAAAAACACTACAAAGTGAAAAATAACTTTATTTCGGAAGTCGGTGGCAAAAAACTAAAATACAGATCCAAAGACACCGACTTCCGAAATAAAGTTATTTTTCACTTTGTAGTGTTTTTTTGGAAGTCGGTTTTTTTTTTCTTAAAAAGTTTTTTTAATAACATTGGTTATTAGGGTTTCGTATCTATTTGAACACATAAGAATAATAGGTATATAAAGCAATATAATTAAATCTCAGCATCATATCTTGTATTTATCAGCTACTTTTTTTTCAAAAAATTCTTTCACACTATAAAAACAATTACCAATAAGCCATTTGTGCAGTTTTGATTTAAAGCGTTTTAGAGGGAGTTCCCTTATTTCTTTTGGAATATTGTTGAAAATTTTAATTGCTGTGATAAAGCTATTCTTATGACATAATGTGCTTTGATGTGAAGGAATTCTTAGCCGTGTTGGGTCTCGACGAGTATATTTCGAATGTAAGTCGGTATATAATTATATGTGAAGACGATGCACCTAGAATATCCTTTATAAACTTCAAATAGTACCTCAATATTCGCCCTTTACGGTATTCTTACATCACAGCTAACCCAAAAAGACACGTGACTGCAATCATGACTATCAAACGTTAATTATCATCTCTGCTTACCCCCAAAAACGTCAAAAAGAATACAAAAAGCTAGTTTAGCAACAAAGGCAACTAACAAGCAATATTTCCACTAGTTTGAACTAGAAAATTATCTTGAATTTTCCACAAAAGGACCAATTTACTTATTGTTGTCGGGTGAAATTGCGCGAAAGAAGAGGGTAGACGTACATTGCGAAATCAAATTGTATTGTGCGTGGTCATTCGCGCGTGAACTGTGGTAGGGGCAAGACGTATGGGGTGGGACCGTGGAAGGGATTTTCAAAAATATTTTATGTATTTTGATGTGAAATTTCATGTTGTGCATTTTATTTTGTAAGTGGATTGATTTGACTTATGGTTCCATTCTACAAAAGAGAAAATTTTCCAACTAACGCCGACGGGAATGCACACAGGATTTTCACGACTTTGCCATATCTAACTAAAAGTCAGAATAAACTGCATTATCTTTGACTGAAAAATGTATCATAATATTAAAAGTTGTATCTAAAATTAGTTAAAATTTAATAGGATTGACTAGAATGAAAAGACGCTATTAAGGGGTGTTATCTATGCACACTTATTTAATTTTTATTACTAATTTATTTAGGTATTCAAAATCTGCAAACTGCAGAACAGTTAGTCGGCAGTTGTTCTCGTCTAACAATATTTTACCAAGAATATTGAGAATGGTTGTTATTATTTTCTTTTAGATTGATGATTTTCCCAACGCCAGATAATTTTATCGGTGATGAATTTTTGACAGTTCTTCCGTACAAAAACTGTCAAACGTCAATTTTATTCGACGAATGAAAATTATCGGTCGATTGAAAAACCAGCCCTTAGTTATAAATCTCTTTTCAAATAAATATAAGTCAATCCAAACTTCCAAACTAATATTATAAATGCGAAAGTAACTCTGTCTGTCTGTCTGTCTTTTCTTCACGCCTAAACTACTGAACCGATTTCGATGAAATTTGGTATAGAGATAGTTTGAGTCCCGGGAAAGGACATAGGATAGTTTTTATCCCGATATTCCCACGGGATCGAAAGTTACGCGGGTGAAACCGCGGGGCGCAGCTAGTAATTGATAAAAAAAAAAAAACAACACAGACAAAAGTATGAAACAACTACTTTTCTCTCACACAAAATCGTATGTTGAGAAAGATCTAAGTGAGATCTAAGTATCTTACCACCTTGCTTACCCCATACGGTAAGCAGGGTGGTAAGATCTATGACAAAAAAAAACTTGAGGTTTAGTAAGTACTTACATAAAAGTGCTGGTACCTATATAACGAATACAGGGCGTGTCTTTTTTACAAGAAAACTATTCACATAGAGCTAAATTAAAATGCTGTGCACAGTAATTAATCTGCATAAGAACTTGGAAAGCCTAGTTTTGGTTAAATATCATTAATATTCAACGGCTTTAGCTATCCAACGTTACAATTACCTATAGGCTAGGAGAAGCGCTTTGAAAAAAAAAACTTGTATTTTTAATGTGTATGTTGAATATCTATATAGGTTTTATTGGCAGTTTAGAATATGTAATGTAGTATATAAGCATAATTATATGGTGAGGTAGTTGATTAAGAGCTTTAATTATATAATATTGGCTACATAATCTTTTTGTAAGAATCGTTTCAAGTCCCGAGAACTCTCCTATTGTAAAATAAATTATTTATTTATTTATTGAGGATCTCCAACAAAGGATACACATACACAATATAAATTTACAATAATACAAAAGGTTCTTTTACGTGTACTCCTTCAATTACAGGAGACCACAGCATGCACATATGATAAGAGTAAACACGATAAAAATAGAGAAAGTAAATGACTGATAAATACAAATTATAAAAACAGAAGGAAAAAAATTAAATTAACAAGTCAAGATTGAGCATTCTTATTGCAAATGGTGTAGACAGGATAAGAATAAAAAATATACGTACATACCTAGATATCTAATATTTCATTGATCCTTGATACTACCACTATTTGCAGAGAAAAGTTGGTATTTAATAAAAAATAGGCCCCAATCCCTGTTTACATATCGATACCTTAATTGGCAAACCACCAACCCCATATGAGCAAATTTTTCAGGAGACACCTAAAACTGTAGATATTAATATTTTTTATAAACTCAAATCAAATCATAAAATATTTTTGACGAAATTTGGAGTTGGTTGGTTTGCCAATTAAGGTATCGATATTGTACCTACATTTTGAAAATGTAGTTTAGGTAGATTTTCACCAAAATTCAGCTTTTTCAGTTTCCTTTGACCTCTTTGCTAAATCTAAAGAATAAGGTAGAGGAAAAGGTGGTAATGTGGCCCCCTAATTTGTTTTTGAGGCCTTATGTAAAAAATACGAGACTCAGAAATGTAATAAATATGTTATATCGTTCCTTATTCATTTACCTATACATGACTTACTATGTAATAAACGAAACTGCCATAGGATAGTCGAAAACTTATGTATTCTAAAAAAAAACAAATTTGGCAACATGAGATCAAGTGAGGGTTATATGGCACCCTGGGGGCCATATTAAATGTATTCATTTAATCAAAATCTAACGGCAAAAGTCGCAGATATAATATTCGCCTTCAGGACCTGCACAGGCTGTATGAGCCCATAAATGACAACTCTGGCACTGAATCCACTCCTCCCCACGTCTGTCGTTAGAGTAACTAGTGTCACAGAATATGCAGATCGTATCTGAGCTTTCAGGTATGCTATTTGGATAGACATTGTCGTCATATTCAGAGTCGGTTTCTACGACTGCGTCACTTTCAGAACTACTGCTGGATGTAATGACTCTCTTGCGTCGTAAAGTACTGCTGCTGCCCTCTCCATCTTGACTACGTCGGAGGCCACGTCCACGGCCACGTCCACGTCCACGTCCGCCTCCACGTCCACGAGTCTCAGCTAAACTCAAAGATTCGATTAATTGGTTTTTGTAAGGTGATGATGTGATCACTTTTGCTGTTGTAGCTTTTCTTCCACGATTAGAAGTCCTAGTCTTGTTCCTGGGGATCGACTGAATGTCTTCTGGCAGAACCAAACCAGTCTGCAGCTCTTGTACCGCTGTACTCACTCCTGGAGGACATTCAGAGGCTTATGCACAAGTAACTCCAAAGATTCTTGAGAGTCCTTTACTAAACGTTTCAGTGTAGATCAAGGCACACAAAACATTTTTACAGCCTTTTTATAGCCCATGACCTTTGTCCTCACCGCTTCAATTGCATTTTTCATTTGTTCAGGATCCCATGTTTTCCTTTTCTTTGAAGATGGAGATAACACACTTTGTCGAGGCATCTAAGAGAAGAAAATAAAAAAAGAAGGAAGTGATATAGGTCATACATGTTATATGGCCCCCGGGACCATAATACAAACAGTGTGAGGGGGCCAAATTGAAAAAAAGAAAGAATATGTAAACAAACCATAAAACAAATATTCTATCAAATGTTTTTTATAATTACCTTCAAATTCCTGTAGAACAACGTTTATCGAACACAATGTACAAATCACCAAAGCTAAAACTCACTTATTTCCAGTAAAATTGAATAAAATGCAGAGCGGTATTAAAAGTTGGTAACTTGCGTGTTTCGATTGGTTCGCATAAAAAGAAAATGTACCGCCCCCTCACGGATTTTTTTGGGTTAAAATCAATAATGTCACACGAGCTCCGCATTGCAATAGAAAAAATCTAGATGGCGTGTTTCTAAACTATAAATATCGAGGGGGGCCAATATACCTGCAGGGGCCACATTACCACCTTTTCCTCTACTAATTCGAAAGTCCTGTCATTGTTTGTCACACCCAGTCTACTTACATAGTCAGAAGGTACCTACCGTAAGATGAATACACTATCAATCATACCTAATCTGAATCATTTTGAAGGATATTGCTAATCCATTGCTTCATATGTTCGAAAAATTCGTCACTCAACAACGTAAATAACGCAATGAATGTTGCTGAACTGTCAAAATTAAAGCCATTGCTACTGATATGTGTTACGCAATTACCCCGATGGATTCAATCTCCAGGTCTGGCGAAGTGTTACTTTGTTTTAGCATCATACATTTTTCAGTATCAGCCAAGACTAAGGGGGCCGTCTCCACACAGCGATATCATCGCAGCGAAAATTTGATGGCACGGCGAGACTATCGCCGCGATTCTCTCGTTCGTGGAGACGGCCCCTAAGGATTTCAGTTTATGGCTATAGGTTCGCTCTCTATTGCATGGGACTTAGCCATAACTGCAATAGCGAAATGTAGATGTGGTGTAGATAGAATAGCACCCCTGTTTACCCTATTAGGTAATACATAATCAGCCTAGAATGTTCCCACTGCTGAGACATAGGTAGGCCTCCTCTCTGTGAGAGGGAGTGGGCCGTAATCCACCACGCGGGCCCTGTGCGGGTTGGTAGATCTCGCATATGTCTTCGAATTTTGGCTTTTAGGACATGCCGGTTTCCTCACGATGTTTTCCTTCACCGTTTTGAGAGCAATGGTGATGAAATAATTTATGTACAGACGCCAGCACATCAAGCTACCCGAAACTGTCAAATTTTCCAAATCAAATTTGAACCTTATGCTTTAGCGATAAAGTTGAAAATCGATTAAAGAAATTTGACAGATTGTAGTAGCTTTATGTGCTGGCGTCTGTACACAAAGTAAAGCGCCTCCTGTCTGGGTTCGAACCTACGACCTACAAAACGTAAGTTGCGGCCGTTACCACTGGGCCACCACTGCTCACCATTGGGTAATACAGGCGTACATTTATATTATGTCATAAAAACTACCACTTTTAAATATTTTTACTCTTCGTCTCCTGTTCTACAATAAAATATTAATAATGCATTTATTATCGTGCGTGCGCGGCGGTATGTGGTCATATACCTACATAATTATATGCCGCCATTTACATGGTCGACACTCGCGAATCATGTTGCCAACCACTGTTCAATTGTTTGATAAGGATTATGTACAATCAAAAAAGGAGATAAGTATGCAGGATCGTCGGATATAGTTGAAGTTTAGTAAGAAACCGATGGATGTTCTCGAATAAGATTTAATTTTATTAACAGAAAACAAACAGCTCATTTATCAAATTAAATTTCGGTCGACAACATCCATCGGTTTTTTACTAAACTTCAACTATATCCGACGATCCTGCACACTTATCTCTTTTGTTGACTGTACGTAATCCTTATCAAACAATTGAACAGTGGTTTTTTTTTATCCTTCGGTCATTCATATAACCTAACTAGCTGTATGACTATTCTTGAATAAGTACAGTAAAACGGGGCTACTTCGAACAGGCGGGGCTACTTTGACCAGGCCGATCACAACGCTATGACGCGTTCCCCACACCCCGCGCCTCGCGCAATATTAATCGAGGTCACGCACACTTGCTGAGCACAGTCAAAACCGATTTTGGCGCTCTGTCAAAGTAGCTCCAAAGTCTGTCAAAGTAACCCTGGAAGTCAAAGTAGCCCCGTTTTGCGGTACCTACCTGCGCAAGCGCTTAGTGGTCGCAAGCGCTAGGTACTGCTGAGCAGGAGGTCCTGGGATTGCTTCCCGGATCGGGCAGTGTTCTTGGCTAATTCCAGGTGGAAAAACATCTGGAATTTCACAGTAGCAGCCCGGAGTCTGAATTTGTGCCCAGTTGGTGGCAGTCTCGCCTAATATTACGTGGCATCTAAACATAATTGACGAAAATTTTTATGTACTAGGTACATACCTAATGTAGCACTTGCAGCGCCCGGCGGTTTCACCCGCATAAGTTTTGATCCCGTGGGAATATCGGGATAAAAAGTATCCTATGTGTTAATCCTGGTTATAAACTATCTATTTGCCAAATTTCATCCAAATCCGTTCAGTATTTTGTGCGTGAAGAAGTAACAAACATACTCACAAACTTTCGCCTTTATAATTTAGGTCCTTACATATGAAATTGGCGTTTTGTATGGAAGGAACAAAAAGTCGAATATTTTTTAATATAATATATTTAATTAATCAAAGTATGAACCATTGTTTTCAATGCACTTTTGCCATCTTATAGGTAGTTCATTGATCCCTTTACTAAAAAAACCAGTCGGACGGGAATCAATAAAATCTTTGAAGGCGATTTGGACTGCCCCATCGGAGTTGAATTTTTTCCCTTGCAAAAAGTTATCCAAATTGCGAAAAAAATGGTAATCTGTTGGAGCAAGGTCCGGGGAGTACGGAGGATGTCTAAGACATTCCAATTCAAGTAATGTAACGCAGCAGTTGACGCGCGTTTGCCGGTTTGCTTCAGTCAATTCGTGAGGTACCCACCTTTCAAGCTTTTTAATCTTCCCAATTTGCTTCAAGTGAATTAAAACAGTTTTATCACTAACATCGAAGCCTGCAGCTAACTCGGACGTGGTTTGCGATGGGTCCGCTTCCACAATAGCCTTCAATTCTCCATTATCAACTTGGGTCTCAGGCCGTCCACGGGGCTTGTTCTGCAGGTCGAAATTTCCAGAACGAAAACGTTGGAAACAAAAACGAACTGTGTTTTCTTTTGCAACATGACCGCCATACACATCATTCACCCTTCGAGTCGTTTCCGCAGCACTAGTGCCACGGCGGAACTCGTACTCGTAAATAATGCGATATTTTAAATTTTCCATTTTGTAAAATGAGTGACGCAAACAGAAAAAACAGAAGAAAAAAAACAAATGAATGACGGTCATCGAAGCACAAATACATGAGTAAATAGCTGTACAAATTTGAATTTGGAATTCCTTACCAAAGAGGAGAAATTCGTGATTAAAATGGCCAGTACGAAAAACGCCAATTTCATATGTAAGGACCTAATATTAGTGTGATGTGATGAAAAGGTTTTAACACTGGTAACGCATCTCCAAAGTTTCTTTCTCACCCAGTTTAAGTAAAAAATCAAATAAATTAACCTTCTAAAAGGACATGGTTAAACAAAAATCAACTAATTCTTCGCGATTAATCCCAAAAGCTTACTTACATATCAAAACTCGTCGAACCAACCCCATTACAACGTTACACAATACTTTCCCCAAACCAAGTTTATATAAATCACATAAGCCTCTAATTCACACAATAAACAAACACAGACGCCATTAAAACTTCATTTACAACTTGCTGTCAACTAAAACCTATAAATAAAATTTATTTCCTCGCCATTTGTCACTATAGCAGGCATGAAAAATTATCCTACGAACACGTCCAATTTAAAATGACCTCCCTTCCTTTAGAATCGCTTAAAAATCCGTGTTGTTGAATAAACAGTACGACTCCGAGGGGTCTTTGTAATTTGGTCGCGTGCCACTACTTCATAATGTAATTTCGAAACGGAACACTATTATGTATTTCTATCTCTTTTATTCCTTCGTTTAGCGCTGAAGTGGGAGAGGAAGGGGTGATTAAAGAGGGTCGTATTGCATATCATTAAGAGACGTTTCGAGAGGTAACAGATGGGGTAGCTCGTGCTCTGTTTAACGTGGGTTTTTGAGGTGTGTGTGAAAGAGATGGAGGGATGAGATATGATACTCGATTATGCGAGGTTTTTTGTTATGAAAATATTACGAGCATTGAAGGGTTTACGGAGTGAACCATTTTTAAATCGTGAGTGAAGCCTTTGGTTTTTTCACTAGATGTTTTCGAGTTTGCGTACTGAAATCCATTTATATTTTTAGTATGGTTGTATGGAGGCGTTGCCTCATAATTTTAATTGTTTTTATTTATATTATGTTAATCCAAGTTGAGTTTTTAATATTACATGGATGATTAAATCCTTACACTTCATGTTAGCACGTTCTAACTTAACATAAAAGTTTATGTTTACAATTATCGTGCGAAAATGTGCAAAAAATACAGGCTTTGAGGGCTTGATCTAAGTTGTTTATTATTGCACACAGGGAAGCTCGTGTGTGCCACACGGGTCGATCTGCAACACTTGCCGAAGTCGATCCATAGATGGGTTACCATTCATTACATCGCACCTTCGGTGCAACAATCACAAATAGCCAATACTGCAAAATTGAGGTAAGTATGCCAAATTGTAAAATATAAGATTTTTAACGTAAAACTATAGCAAACAAAATATGTAATTAAAAAATGAGCTGTTGTGACTTTGTTGCACCGAAGGTGCGATATATCGAGACCCCTCCGTACCTCGGAAAGCACACTAAGCCGTTGGTCCCAGCTATCATTCGAGGATCTTTGACAGTCGTTACGGGTAGTCAGAGACCTAAAGTTTGACAACCAGTCTTACCAAGGGGTAGGTATGGTGTTGTCCCAGTAATTGGGCTGTGGAAGTCAGATAGGTAGTCGCTTCATGTAAAATACTGGTATTCACCTGCATCCGGTTAGACTGGAAGCCGACCCCAAAATAGTTGGGGAAGGCTAGACAAATTGATATAATAGGTTGCAGGTAAATACCAGTAATAATTGCAACGTTTTTATTGAGGTCTTATTTCGCCGATGGTTTTATAATAATTATTTATAGTGGTAGGTACATTATTACCACCTCTTCTTATTTTACAGCAAATGGTTACGGACAACGTTAAAATAATTATTGTCGTTTAATTAATTATTTCTTTCAATTAAGTCTTCAACGAAAAAAGATAATTATTATTAATCCTATCCTATCCTACTATCCTACTAATATTATAAACGCGAAAGTTTGTGAGGATGGATACGCTTTCACGCAAAAACGACTGAATGGATTTGGATGTTTGGCACACAGTCTTAATTTTTATTCCGATGTTCCAAACTGTGTGACAAACTACAAAATATCGCGGAATATAGGTACTAGGGATTCAATCGATGGGTATTAGTGTCCCCTGATTACAGACCTTCGCTGGTACTGGTTTCCTGGGAAACCCTGTAAAGGTACCTACTTACTTTATTGTACACCACAAAAATATAAAACAAAAAATAAATCAAACACTACAAAATATACAATGGGCGGCCTTATCGCTTTCTGTGATCTCTTCCAGGCAACCTTGGAATGGACAGTGATTAGCCTGGACTAAATGGGGCTGTCGTCGGTGCAAATAATGGTTTATAGCCCTAATTTAATGCCTTTTCTTCTTTCACTGTCGAAATGCATATCATAAGCATTGTTATATTAATTATACATGGTGAAATTGAATTCATGGGCATCCTTTTAAGGGGTCATTGTAATCATCATTATAACCAACTATTACTATGGGACCAAACCTGAAATCGCAAAAAAAAATCAGCTCTTCCCTACATTTTGACGAGTTATGTGACCACAAATGCAAGGAACAGCTGATTTTTTTTCGCGATTTTAGGTTTAGTCCCATAGTAAAAGTTGTTCATAATGATGAGTACAATGACCCCTTAAAAGGATGCCCATGAATTCAATTTCACCCTGTATTATATCAATGGTCATATTATGTATTAATATTTCTCTGTTAACTTTCATACACAAAACATCGTAGGTACCTCAAATCGATGTAACACTTGACACTGTGACCGCACATTCTCTCCCTCTCATTGACCTTACAAGTACCGAGTTACGGCACAAAATATAAGGGTCACGGTGCACGATATCAAATGTCACACGAAATTATTGGCTCATACGAAGTTTGGCTGAGATTTGAAAGGTTTTGGTTGTCTGTGTGAGGGATTTTTTTTTCTACTGGAAGACTGGATGCTTAATTTATGAAACAAAGCAAAAAAGAGAGTGCTTATACGGCACAATAGAAGTGAAAACCTACGACTAAAGGATTATTCCACATTGCCCCACCGGCCGCCCCACTGGTGGAGCAAAGTGGATTGCCTGAAATTTAGCTGTGGAATATGCCTCACTAAATCGAAGTAGTGGGGCAGATTCCACTAATTAAAAATATTGTTGGATTCTGCCCCACTAGGGTTGGCACCTTAGAATAAACGTACAAACATTTTATTTTTGCACTATACCTGGGCTATTCAGCATCACCGACCGAATGGAACCGAGTGTAGGTACCCGATTCAGCGTCACAGACTCGTGGGTGACGGTTCAGTTTCGTCTACTCTTCACAAAGAGCGCAAAAGAAGTTTTCACTTCAAATACCTACAAAAGTCTAGATTTTTTCTAGAATGCTTATGCGAATCCCGCACCCCCGGCCATAGGTAGAGGTGGAACACCGCAGTGGTTTTAGCCGGTAAGAGTCCGGCATGCCCCTCTGTTACTAAAAAAAAACTAGAAAGAATAGATCTTTAACCGTAGCATTTTTCTCTCTTCCTTTGGACTTGTCTGTCTAAACATGATTTTTAGTGAGTATTCTGATAAAAAGTCGATAGGTTCATATAATAAATCAATCGGGAATCTAGAAGCACATAGGGTCCCAGTGCGTAAATCTTCACCCGTCCAGAACCCTGAATCCCAACCATACGACAGACTATCGTATCGAAAACCTGACATTTCGATAACCTGATTTGACTTGCCCTCAACAGCAAATAGCTGTTGGAACAATAGCGGGCGTCTATTTTATTTAATCTGACAAAATTTTCGGGGTTTGGACTTGTGAACAGCGTTTAGAAGACTCCTACGATAACAATGATTAATGTTCGATACGATACGGAAGCGTATCGAGTGTTTGTGAATAGCTATGTGGTCAATCTGTAGCAGGAACGGTTAAACCCTGCAAGATAAATGCATATAAACTAAATATCGTTACAATTTGATCAAGAACCTCATTACCATTCGTTTTGTCCCCAGTTTTAAGTTTTACAGGCAAGAAACAACAAAATATACGAAAATATTTACTAGGTACACAAAATATGATTCACCAACATTTTTGAAACTGTAAATTCATAAAGTGTAGTAAAAAGCTGTAAAACGTGGAAAGTTTTATTTTACTTGGCAACACAACCGTTCATAATTTCACTGTAACACAACTCTGGATGTGCGGCGGGAGCGGGAAATGGGGGAAATGAAAATGGAAAATCTATTTACCGCCCCGCGGTTTCACCCGCATAAGTGTCGATCCCGTGGTAATATCGGGATAAAAACTACACTATGTCCTTTCCCGGGACTCAAACTATCTCTATACCAAATTTCATCTAAATCGGTTCAGCGGTTTAAGTGTGAAGAGGTAACAGACAGACACATCGCATTTATAATATTAAGTACGGATGAACTATCTCCATTATTATTTTTTTTCGTGAAATTTTCCCTTGTGTTAATAGTTATTCTGCTATTCGGGGCGCAGACAAATCCAACAAATTAAAGATCATAAAAATCGGTCCAGCCGTTCTTGAGTTATAAATGATGCAACTAACACAACTTTGTTTTATTTATATAATAGATAGATGTAGGTATGTATACCTACCTACCTATAGAACTAGTTACGTTTTACAGGTACTAACACGCAAAGTAAATGCTGTAAAAATTAATGCTAATTGTGGTTTCACCTTTCACTCAAGCATTATAACATGATGTACCTACTTACTTTTTAAAAGGTATACTCTGATACTTGTTCAAACTTGCTACTTTTTACTTGGCAATACGTGATTGTAATAAAATAGAGTTTAATACGAGGACCACACACGAACTTTTAATTTTAATAAAAGCATGAGATGATTGAAGATTTAAATCGATTAGCTCATCCGGAAAAAATATCAATAAGTTGGTACGTATTTGAATTTATCAGTACCTAAGTATAAAATGTCTTTCAAGAAACGGTGATAACCACATCAAAATTCATTTTGTAGATAGTTTAAAAGCAGTCACATTTTTTAACCGACTTCTAAAAAGGAGGAGGTTCTCAATTCGGATGTTTGTATTTTTTTTTTTTGTTGGAAAGGGTATACTTCTCAAATGGTCCCATAAAAATTTTATCCAAATCGGACAAGCGGTTTTTGAAAAATCAACAAAATCTAAAAATTTATCTACATTGTCTACATTAACGATCTTTTCGTTTACTTTTTTGTGGGCTAGGTACAACTAAAAAGTGAAAAATAATAACTTTTTTACAAAAAAAAAAAAAAACAACCAACTTCAAAAAAAAAACACTACAAAATGATAAATAACTTTAATTTCGGAAGTCGCTGTCAAAAAACGAAAATGCGGAACCAACGACACCGACTTCCGAAATTAAAGTTATTTATCACTTTTTAGTGTTTTTTTTTTGAAGTCGGTTGTTTTTTTTTTTTTTTGTAAAAAAGTTTTCATGGATAAAATATTAAGAAGGAAATGTTTCACTGCTCTGCAGTTGTATGAAAAGCTTTCAAAGATGCTGTTTACACATGTTGTAGGAATAGGTAAATACTATTTTATCTTCTTCAGTTTTTAAATAGCCCAATGACTGAAGCATGCATCGCCTGTTGGGACAGGTCAACTCAAAGCTGCAATGGCTCTTTCTTCAAAAAGCCCTTCCACACATGGCCCCGCATTGTTAGATTCCCATAAAATCCTAACAATATAATGTTTAGACTTTAAAAAGAGTTCATGACCTCTGAGTTATTTTAGGCATTTCTTCTCAGGGATCAGTCACCTAGAAAATGCCGGTGCCATCTAGTTTTTTAATTATTGACTAAGAAAATATTAACGTGTAGGTAAAATGTCTTCAAAGATCTACTTTGTATATAATTTATGTAATTTAATTAGTTTTGTAAAATCAATGTTGTGTGTTTTTGTTTGTGTGTAATTTAATTTTTAATCTTAATTTCAAACTCAAACTCAAAGCATTTATTTCAATTAAACCAATTACAGGCACTTTTGAATTGTCAAGGAGTCGGTCAGTCAGAAAGATGAAGCTAGTTAGTGGCCATTCCAAAGCGTAGGTACCTATGGAGAAGAACGGGCAAGAAACTCCATGGACACTCTTTTTAATTTTTTTTTATGTGAATTCAAATACAAATTATTCTTAATTAGGTAATAAAATGACTAAATGCAAGAAAGGCAAGAAAAATATTGAAAATATAAACTTTTCATTCAACCCCGTTAAACCTTTTAGAAAAGTATTCATGTTTTTCCAGCGTCAGAAACATAAAGTGGTGTTTACTTTTTTTGCCGCGCAAAATGTTAAGTATTATAATTTATATAATTGAAGTAATATACCTTATATAACAGTAACCTACTTTGTACATTTCATACAATGACATACGAAGCACTCACAGGTTTAAAATGACAGTAATTTTTACGGTATTTTTGCGGTTTTCATCAGTTTTACTTTCTCTAGATGCGCCCTCGGCACTTGGTGTCCTTCTGACCAAATGGTGGCAAGGACCATGCACCATGGTCAGTTTTAATGTAGGTTAAAATACTGATATTATCAGCGATTATAAAGGGTTAATGGTGTTTTAAAATATGTCTTATGATATTTCCCGGGACTCTGGGGTCCCGGACCTTTGGAAGACGTACGAGGGGCCGAAGCCAACTCGCAAAAGCCCGTTAAACGTTTTTAATGAAGTGAGGAACCAACTGACGATTATCTCTGTTCGCACTATGCAAGTACACCCAAGGACAAACCCCGGTTGGTGTAGGACTATTGCAGGATATGGAAACAAAGATATTGGATTATGTGTTTGGGTGGCTAAATTGAACTGGTTATTTAGGATTATGGAAAGTCTATCATTATTATGTTCGTGCACCTTCTAGTATCTCAACGAAATCAATGATAGAGTTGTCCAGGTGGCTACATCCAGCGGTGTAATTGCGTAACAATCTAACAGTAGCAATGGCTTTTATTTTGACAGTTCAACAACATTCATTGCGTTATTTACGTTGTTGAGCAGACAAATTTTTCGAACATATGAAGCAATGGATTAGGAATATCCTTCGAAATTATTCGGATTGAGATTAATAGTGTATTAGATGCAGGTCGGACAAAATTTGAGTCAAATCGATACGTATTTAATTTAATTTTATTTCTTAAGAAAACTTACAGCTAAGATACAGATAGTTGACATTTAGTGAAAGAAGGCCAATTAAAAGTTTTCACTGACAATATTAGGGTAGCACAAGAAACAGTAGTCAGGTAAGCGATAGCCTGCGGACGGAGAGTAATGGGTAGCTCACCGTCCGATCAGGACCAGGCCCGAGCCGGACGGCGCGTACGTGTTCCACGCGCGCCTCAAAGAGATGTCAGCATAAAGGAAGGGGCCTGCCGGGGCCGAAGCCTGCCGGGGGTGCGGGATTGTCCGAAAGGGTTACCGCTACCCCGGAACGTAAAGGGCTAAGGAAGGAACACGGATGGGTTTTAGTCAGTAAGAGTCTGACACTCCCTTCCGCTCCACCCAGAGCGGGAGGGGTAATTTGATGATTTCCCATCCATATAGCAAGAATAAGAATAAGTAAGCACTCGGAGAGAATCAAGAAAAGACTGAACAAGTTTTAGTGATCTTCAACGAAGTTTTTACAGAGTATTTTTTTTAATTTAGGGACTCTGGTGGAAAATAAATCAAGATCATCAACACTCTGACACATCGAGTTGTATGCCCTGCTTGCTCTTATCATATAAGTGTTTTGTTTTGTGTTTGTATAGAAGATAATTATTTCCAAAGGATTTCATTAAGTGAAGCTTTTCCTATTGAAATCTTCAGTAGGACGCCTATTGCTTCGTCAATCATAAACCACAGTTGGAGCAGTGGTAATGGCCCCGACTTACGAGTTGTACATCTGAGGTTTGAACTCAGCCAGGCCCTTTACTTTGTGTAAATAATTTAATCACCTCTGCTCTCAAAACGGTGAAGGAAAACATCGTGAGGAAACCGGCATGTCCTAGAACCAAATATTCTAAGACATGTGACATCTACCAAACCGCATGGTTCGCGTGGTAGATTATAGACCATTCCCTTTCAATATTCATTACATTATAGGCTGAAAATTCTTAACATTGTTTTTCAAGCAGGTAGGCAGTAAAAATTACCTGTTCCATACATTTTGAAAAATTTCTACGCTAACCTCTAGAATCCTGTACTGAATTCATGGTTACATTTTACATGTCGATATTCCTGCCGACCTGTATAGATTTATTTGTCAAAATGTCAATGTGTATTTTGTATTTTTAAAAGTAAAACAAATTTTCACCACAATTCAACGAAAAATACCTACCCTCACAATATTTCACGTACGCCTCTCTGTCCGTTCATTTACCTACTACATAGCACCGCCCCCGTCGGTTGCCATAGCAACGCACCCCCTCCTATACCCCGGTATTGGGGTAGATTATAATGACTTTTATTTTTTACCTTCTGTAGGGACATAGAGTTTTATGTCATCTATTTGTTAAAAAGAAGATTTAGAAAGTGTTTTCTTAGGAGTTTAGTTTCAAATTGCATTAGGGGATGTGAAAATTATGACATTTTTCTTTTGAAAACCTAAAAAAGGTGAAAAAAGCTTCTTGAAGTAAAACGACCGCTTGTAACTATACAAACGGTCGTTTTATTTAGAATATTATATATCTTTAAACTACCACGCAGGCCCAGTGCGGGCCTTTGAATTTTTGGTTCTAGGACATGCCGGTTTCCTCACGATATTTTCCTTCACCGTTTTGAGAGCAGTAGTCATGAAATAATTTACACAAAGTGCCTGCTTGGGTTTGAATCCACGAACTAAACCTCGTAGGTAAGTCGCGGCCATTACCTCTGGGCCACCACTGCTGCAAACATACATAGACGATTACGTAATCTAATAGGTAAGAACCATACTTATATTTCTTTACTTCACTTTAAACTCCTAAATATTTAATGAATCCAACCCCATAATATCTGGTAGACTGCTACACAAATACAATAAATATGTATGTTGACTAAAACCACAGTTTTTCCAATCGCGTTAATGTATCTAAAAGCATTCGTTTTACGGAGTGCGCGCCGGGAAAATCAATTGGATTGTTTAGATGATACGAGTTTTACGTCGTGTCGTCGTGTCGTGAGGATGTCGTCACGTGAATTCATAGTTTAATGCTAATATGATCAAGCTTTGGTTAGGTAGGATGCATAGACGCCAGCTGCACATCAAGCTACCCGAAACTGTCAAATTTTCCCAATCAACTTTGAACCTTATAATTTAGCGATAAAGTTGAAAATCTATTAAAAAAATTTGACAGATTGTAGTACCTTGATGTGCTGGCGTCTGTACATAGAATATTTATGTAGGTACTGTACTAGTTATTTATTTTTATTTCATTTATTTGGGACAAAAAACAGTTATGCGTTACAACATTAATAGTTAGCTAAGGTATAATAGTAAACAAACGCACAACCCACACTATTGTCCACGGAATCATATCGACTGAAAAAGGGACAGTAAAAAAATAAAAATAAAACTGAAAAGTCACACAAACCAACTCAAGACAGCGCTCCCCGTCCAGATTTAGTTCGTAGTCGCCAATCAGATCACACCAAGAAGCAGTCATAGTTAAGGATGACCAGAAAGTAAATCAATAGCCATTTTTCTAAATTTGTTCTGATTTAGAGCGAACATATCTAAATTTATAAAATGTGAGTTTCTAATAGTCGGCGGAGAGGAGCTCTCTCCCCAGCATTTGTTCTACACTTCTTAGTGTAGAACAAGCGGGTTGCTCGCACTTCCCGCCGACTAACAGTTCTAGGAACTAAATAACATAATAATTAGTTAGTTTATATGCCTTTGATTAAAAATAACTCTTTTATTTATTTAAATAAGTTATTTCGAGTAATTCCCTTATTGAACCTTTAACTTGGAAATGTAGGTAGTTAAAGTTACCCAAATTGGGTTTCTGATAGTCCAATCGATACATAAGTCGCTTGGTCCTTGATCCTTGACGCTATGACCTTGATCTGCCAATATAATATCGAAATGGTTAATCAAAAACCGACAACCAGTCATAATTATTTGATTTGACAGTAGAGTAGAATTTATCAGATACAGAATCCGGGAGTGAATTTCAGGAAAATGCTGGAATTCGCTGCATCTAATTAGACGTGAAAACGACCCCAACATAGTTAAGAAAAAGCTAGGCGCAAGATAAGAGACGATCGTCCCGAAGTCGTGTCGTGACCATAGACAGTCGTGACATCAAAATGTCATTTTGCAAGAAGCTCACCATATCTAAAAAGTGGCGCAGAGTGCTTTTTAAAATGTGGAGCATGGCGTTATTGTAACTCAAATGGAATGATGGCGTCTTCATATTTACACTTGTACCTACTCTTTATAACGGTGAAGAATCAATAGGAAATGTAAAATGTCAACAGGACTTCGAAAAAACGTAAGAAAACGTTTTAGGGATGCATGAAGAAGCCTCCTCGTGTAGCGCAGTTTGTTCCGCCAGTTACTCAACGCTCGCGCTCGGCGCATCCTGGACAGTCACACCCAACACCTTATTTGACTGGCCAATTCTTCCCTTGCGGTGGTAGGTATAACGCTCGCCTGGTTTGCAACCCGGAGTCCGGCGTCAAGCAGCCTGCTGTGTTTCGTCGATGCGTAGGAGTTCCAGTGCCTTAGACATCTTCTGGGCACGCTCTTTCCATCATAAACATCATCCACCGCTTTTCATCAAGCGTGATCGAGGTCAAGAGCGGGCTCATTCAGCAAAAAAAATATTTTAAAATCCACTGCTGTACACAGGCGTCTCCTATTGCACGCCATTTAGCTCGGTTCTTGGCAACTCTCATCCAGCAGCTACCAGCCATCCTGCAAAGATCGTCCGACGTCGCTCCACCTAGCCTGGCGTCTTACCATTGGCGATTACGTCTACCCCAACAGTTATCGGTTCTACGGCTAATATGGCCGGCCTATTGCCACTTCAGCGTGCTTATTCTGTGAGATAAGTCAACAACTTTGGTCATCACACCTGTAAACCTCAAAAGGGTAGGTCCTCAAAAGCTTAGGACACATCTGTTCTGTTTTTGCATGAAAGAGTAACAAAGATACAAACATACTCACAATCTTTCGCCTTTATAATATTAGCGTGATTAGTTAGGATTAGGATGCTACGAGCAGTATATGTATTCCTTTAATATATGATCGAATTATATTTATCTATACTTACATATAAAATTCAAAGTCCTGACTGACTGACCGATATATCAACACACAGCCTAAACCGCTGGTCCTAGAGACATGAAATTTGGAGGGTGTGTTTTTAGGGAAGAGTAGGTATCCACTAAGAAAGGGTTTTTCGAAACTTCACCCCTAAGAGGGTGCGTCTGCATGAAATTGCACCCTACCCGGGTGCAATTTCATGCGGACGAAGTCGCGGGCTGAAGCTAGTTCCTTTAATATAAAGCTCACGTTTTATGGGAAAATACAAACTGACACAGACTTGGCGCCAATAATAACATAATAATAATTATATATTGTAACTGGATCATTAATATTATTATCTCAACAATTTATAAGCATAATTATCACGTATGAATTAGATTCAAATAATTATTATGCATGCTAAAGTGGTTTATTTTATAGCACAACTTTGTTCATATAAATTATGAAACGATGACACATTTATTGATTTAAGCTTTATAGCATTCGCATAACTTATAAGGAATGTGGCTTACTTAGAAATCATAATATACTCAGGTACATGCTTAAATATCAATGACATTATTGATTCGACTTCCACCGACGCAATAGTCTTGGTTCAAACGTAAATTCAATCCATTCAGCCTACCGCAGTCCACCGCTGGACAAACACCTTCCCAGACTGCCCTACAACACCCTGTCCTCCACCTTCCGCATCCAGTCTGTCCCAGCCACCTTCTTTAGGTCGTCGATGCATCTAATTCGGGGGCGTCCCACACTACGCTTGCCGATACGCGGTCTCCACGCCAGGACTCGTCTGCTGTATCGGTCCTTCGACAAACATGGCCAGACCACTGCCACTTCAGTTTGCTTACTCTGCAAGCTATGTCGGTAACTCCGATTCTTTTGACATGACATGCATTGCCAAAACGTGGACACTGACGGTCGCGCTGGTCCACAAATTCAAGGTCGCTCAGCGCGCTATGGAGCGAGCTATGCTCGAAATCTCTATGAAGGATAAAATCAGGAATTAAATTATCCGGAGTAAATTAAAAAAGTAAGTAAATAAGCTGCAACTACCTACCATGTAGATCTAGGTGAAAATAAAAAAATGGCCGTTTTGCAAAGGGTAGGTAAATAAAAGTCGACCCTATTTACTTATTTTAATTAGGCAAATAAGGACGTACAACATCCTAGAGGCTAACTAAAAACACTTATTATTGTATATAATATCATACATAACATACATACATAATCAGCCTATAATGTTCCCACTGCTGGGACACAGGCCTCCTCTTAGTGAGAGGGAGTGGACCGCAATCCACCACGCGGGCCCAGTGCGGGTTGACAGATGTCACGTCTTCGAATTTTTTTGGTTCTAGGACATGCCGGTTTCCTCACGATGTTTTCCTTCACCGTTTTGAGAGCAGTGGTGATGAAATAATTTACACAAAGCAAAGCGCCTGTCTGGATTCGAACCTACGACCTACAACTCGTAAGTCACGGCTGTTACCACTTGGCCACCACTGCTCCACTTGGCTGGTCACCACTATAATATCATGTAATTAGCTGATTCCGGTTAGACTGGCAGCCGACCCCAACATAGTTGGGGAAAGGCTAGGCAGATGATGACTTTTCTATTAGTCGTCATCTCAGTAGTCACCCCCCCCTTTCCAGCCATATCATCTTTCACACGGTCTATCCATCGTTTCTTTCATCGGTTCTTGTACTTTCTTTTGTCAAATAGACAGTCAAATTCCTTTTTTATAAAAATACTAGCTGTTGATCCAGGATGAAAAGTAGCCTATGTCCTTACCTAATTCATGGTCTATCTGTGTGCCAAATTTCATGCAAATCCGTTCAGCCGTTTTGGCGTGAAAGCATAATAAACAAACAAACTTACTTACGCATTTATAATATCAGTTAGGATAAAATCAAACGCCTTCACCGACGACTCGGCCCGTGTTCCCTTGAACTCCGACAGACTGCGATCAGTTTGAAAACGTATTCATTATCACTATGTGGTTGAAATAATTGAGTATCGCGACAGTTGGTGTAATTAACTGTTAAGGCACCACACAATGTCGTGGGGTGTGGTCGCAATGGTGGTTACAGCGGTTTAGAGGGTTACTTTGAGTTTTATTTGCCAGTTACATTTCTCTTTGCGATTTAGAATAATCCATACTATAATATACTGAAAGTGTGTCTGTCTGTTACCTCTTCACGCTTAAACTGCTAAACCAATTTAGATGAAATTTAGTATAGAGATAGTTTGAGTCCCGGGAAAGGACATAGGATAGTTTTTATCGACACTTGGGCAGGTGAAACCGCGAGGCACTGCTAGTCAGCCTATAATGTTCCCATTGCTGGGTCAAAAGCCTCCTCTCAGTGAGAGGGAGTAGGCCGTAATCCACCACGCGGGCCCAGTGCGGACTGGTAAATGTCACACGAATTCGAATTTTTGGTTCTAGGACATGCCGGTTTGCTTCACCATCTTGTGAGCAGTGGTGATGACATTTACACAAAGTAAAGCGCCTGATTGGGCTTGAACGTACGACCTACAACTCGTAAGTCGCAGCCGTTACCACTGGGCCACCACTGCTCTCGCAGCTGCTCTTTGCGATTTAAGTAAGCCAATAATATCTATATATATATTTGTGCTTATATGTAATTAGTTATATATTATATTCATAGTTTTAATAGGTTTATGCGTATCTTTATATTTAAAATATTTATTCCTCAGTTTTCATGATTGCACCTACCACTGTTTGTATCTGCATCACCCAAAGGCTGACTGGTAGAAAATGCCTATGGCATTATGTCCGCCTCTGTACATTTATATTGTACTTGAAGTATTAAATAAATAAATAATGGTGCCGATTTCCTTGTTCACAAACTTGTTCAAGAACATTTATTTTAAGGAATGTTTGTTTTCGTCTAAATCTCCGAGCTAACTAGACGAAAATAAACATTTCTTAAAATAAATGTTCTTGTATATCGATTTTATTCAATTTCGAACGGCCATTGTTGTTTACATCATTGGCGAATTTAGAAACGCTGGACCTTACATAAACGTGTATGTCTTCCACTCTCAACAAATCGCCCCGCTCCCCGCTCCCACTGCACCCCAACCCCCCAGCAAAACAGTAAAATAAAAGAATATTAAAAACAATGCACGAGTAACGAAGCCGAGACAATGGCGACGCAATAGCACCGTCACAATAGGGCTGCGCCACAATAGAGTTGTGCCGAGTGCATTCGAGTGCCGTCGAGTCGAGTACACTAGCGCAATTTGTTGCAACTCCCGAGTCGATCGACTTGACAAGTGTGCTTGTATCGAGGAATTGTAGGATCATTCATTTTAGGGAGATATACGGGATTTTAGGATCGTCTGATGATTTCAAGAAGAAGATATGTAATGGACAAAAAACTTTCAAAAACTGAGATTTGGAAGGGCTTTGGGCTAAGTAATAACAGCAATACGGGTCGATCCATCAGGTTAAGCTACGCTAACCACGGTTGGTCCATGGATAGGTGACCATCATTACATTATCAAGACTCCTGTACCGGCGGTCAGGGCTCCAGATAGAGGAACCTCCTAACAATTCGGGCCGTGTCAAGAAGTACCGCTTTCTGAATCAAGCACTTAATCCAGTTGCCCAACGAGAGCTTCCTCAGGTGTTGGTCGAGGCTCTTGGCTATTAAGTTGGTCGAGGCATTGGCTGTTACGACTCTCGGCACAATGATCGCTGAGTCCACATCCCACATGTCGACAACCGCGCGAGTCAAATCAAGATACTTGATTTGTTTATCTTTCTCGGCTTTCACGAGGTTCCCGTCATGCGCGACTTTATTGTGGTATTAATATTGTTATTTTTGGTTTATATTTTGTTTTTTTTTTATTTTATTACTTACTAGCTTCTGCCCGCGGCTTGGCTCGCATTGATGTGGGAAATTCATTAGTTTTAATTTGCGCGGAACCCTGTTTTTTTTTCTAAAATAAAAAAGCCTACGGTACTCCATAACATCAGCTAGGTATCTGCCAGGGAAAATCCTGCCCAAATAGGTCCAGCCGTTTTGGAGATTAGCCAGAACAAACAGACAGACAGACAATATTTTTTTAATTGTTTTTTTTTATTTGTTTTAAGTACCGTATAGGATACCTACTTTCATATGCATTTAGTAAAAAGCTGTTATTTTGATATTACAAACAGACACTTCAATTTTATTTATTTGTATGTAAGTACAGATTTCATTAGGTCATCATCATCTGCCTAGCCTTTTCCCAACTATGTTGTGGTCGGCTTCCAGTCTAACCGGCTGCAGCTGAATACCAGTATTTTACATGGAGCGACTGCCTATCTGACCTCCACAATCCAGTTACTGGGTAATACGATACCCCTTGGTAAGACTGGATGTCAGACTTTCAGGCTACTGCCGACCCGTAACGACTGTCAAAGATCCACGAATGATAGCCGGGACAAACGGCTTAATGTGCTTTCCGAAGCACGGAGGGGTCTCGGTATGTAAAGATGGTCACCCAACCACAGAGCGACCGCGGCAAGCGTAGCTTAACCTGATCGATCGACCTGTGCGGCTGTTATTATTTTGCCACGGACTTTCATTAGGTATGCGAAAGATATTCCACGAAAGGGGCAAAAACACCGACTTTACGCCTCCTATGTGTGAGTCCTATGTAATAATTGACGAACATATTGATTGCCATCAACCGGGTACTAGACCAGACTTCTAAGTCATTGCAATAAAATATTCAATATTCATAAATGCAAAGGAAATGGTTAATTATAAATACCTAGTTTTATGCCTACAATTATAACAGGTTGGTAATAAAAATATATGAGTTCTATACTCCTTTTGAAATTAGATTAGACATTTAAATTAGCCTTTTTTACAGTCCGTTCAACTGATTTTGACTTCTATACCGTAGGCATTAAGGATAGCATTAAAAGCAAAAGAAGAGGTTACAATACCAACTGTTTACTGCAGCTGCCATATGTCATGGAGACAACGCAATAGAATTCAAAATCGGTTGAACGGACTGTAAAAAAAGGTTTATTTAAATGTCGAATCGTATTACAAATATCCTACAGATACCTATAAACCTAAATGCATAAAATATTTATTTGATTCATAAACTTAGGCGACTGAAAATTAAAAAATATGTTGTCAATTTTGTAACCCTAGCGCGACAAACTACTTGTAAGTTCAGGTTCGAACCCAGACACTTTATTTTTGTGTAAATTATTTCATCACCACTGCTCTCAAAACGGTGAAGGAAAACATTGCGAGAAAACGTGTCCTTAGTCCTGGAACCGAAAATTCAAAGACATTTGACATCTACCAACCCGCACTGGGCCCGCGTGGTAGATTACGTGAGAGGGCTTACAGAGAGGAGGCCTGTGTTCCAGCAGTGGTAACATTAAAGCCTGATTATGCTGGCTACATCTTTAAATTTGAGGTTTTCTAAGGGATCTTATAAATATATTCCTTGGTAGGAAATGAATGCGCGGCAGGCCCAGAAAGAGATGGCGGGATGAGCTGGACTCCTTCTTAAAGGATTGGCCCACAATCGCAGTAGACCGGGAAAAGTGGAAAGAGGGATGGGAGGCCTTTGCCCTGCAGTGGGACAACACAGGCTTATAATAAAATAATACTTAATAATGATGTCCAGATACACTAAAAGATTTCCACATAGTTTATGAAATTTGTGGGCGCCAATATCCATACTACTAATATTATAAATGCGAAAGTAACTCTGTCTGTCTGTTTGTTACCTTTTCAAGCCTAAGCCACTGAACCGATTTAGATCAGATTTGGTATAGAGATAGGTTGAGTCCCGGGGAAGGACATGAAATAGTTTTTATCCAGATATTCCCACCGGGTCGACACTTATGCGGGTGAAACCGCGGGGCGCAGCTAGTTTAAAATATATTTTTTCAAATACACTAAGATAAACATACAATCCTTTGGCCAAATATTCTCGCACAACCTAATATTTATTTCTACGTGGCTTTATACCTTACTGGTTTTCTTGCTTACCCCCAAAGAACCAGACCGTATCCATATACGCCCTAATTCAGACTTTGTTACTATGTATACCTATCTCCATCTTTCTTCCTCTTATTGTGTTAGATATAGGAGGTATGCTCCGTCCCTGTCTGGTCCCCTATGTAACAACAAAGCATATAATTTTGTCCATCTGTTGCTAGTTCAGTGAATATTGTGGTCTAGTAGCAATTTGTGTTCAGTGACATCTTGGAGACTGTCGTGGAGAAAATAGTTTTGTATCTTTACATTCTACGTTATGAGTATTGTTGTATTCAAATCCGGTGGGGTAAATGCGTAGTATAGCAATGGGTTTCATTTTGACAGTTCATCAACATACATCGCGTTTTATACTTTGTTGAGCTGACACATTTTTCGAACATATGAAGCAATGGATTCATGCGGACGAAGTCGCGGGCAGAAGCTAGTTGTCAATAAGTTCTCAAGTCTTGTTTCGGTTTAAGATAAAATCTACGCATTTAAAGATCATCGCCCAAATTCTGTGACACATTTTCAATCAGAATCCGAAATATTTTGAAGGAAAATGCTAATCCATTGCTGCCTAAGCCTTGAAATGCGTTGGATCATTTAGCTCCCTTCAAATTGGTGGAGCTGAATGGTGCTAATACATGCGGCATGTTCGTGAACGGGTGCCGTCAGTAGGGACTGGTCATCTCTTGGCTGCCATGGCTTATTTTAATTTAATATTTGAATAGCTTTTTTTTCTCGTCTTTTCATTATGGACGCTTTTAACGTTCTGCATCGTTCTCATATGTATAATTTTTAACATGAATGATGTAACCAAGACTTTGTAACCATATTATTTTGATTTAAAAGAGTGTCCATGGAGTTTCTTGCCCGTTCTTCTCCATAGGTACCTACGCTTTGGAATGGGCAACTAGCTTCATCTTTCTGACTGACCGACCCCTTGAAAATTCAAAAGTGCCTGTAATTGGTTTAATTGAAATAAATGCTTTGAGTTTGAGTTTTCGAAAAATTCGTCTGCTCAACAACGTAAATAGCATAATTAATGTCGTCGAATCGAATTGTTACTTTGTTACGCAATTACCCCGCAAATCTTTCATCTGTTGGTTATTCCCATCAAATATCTTGCGGTCACCAACCACCATTGTGCTCACCTGCGTTGCACTTCTTACAGGAGTACAATCAAGCACAATAAAATGAACTCCTTATCCGCCATATTGAATTTTTTATTCAACTCAATGTTACGCTTTATGAGACACCGACTCTTTACAAAATTACCTAGTTTTCGTATTGTAGTTATGGGAGGCAAGTTTTTGATGTTTTTCTATTAATTATTGGTTAAACTGCTGTAAAGGCTCTGTTAAAAAGACGTTTTCGTATGTTAATTTGATGATGACAAACGTACACTCAGGCTTTCGTCTCATGAGGGTGGGCAGAAATGACAGAACGCCACCTGCAACGATACCTACTTACATAAAAATGTTTGAAGTTGTAGCCTAAACTGCACTTTGTTGTGTGGGGTATAAAGTTATTTTTCCATAAACTCATACTTGTTCACATTTTTGGCAAATAAAGCGCAAATGCAGTTTACATTGTATATTAAACTTTATAATATAATATAATTTTAAGTAGTAGATATGTAGTAAGGTGGTGCATTGTTATGTAAAAGAGCGCCTCTCGCCATCAAACGTAAAAGTTTAGCGAGTTTAGAATTAAGTAACACCTCTGTATTACGGTATCATGAAATAAAAACAAAAAAAAAACAATTACTCATTTTGCTTCGTTAACATTTATACATCATACAAAATAAACAACAGTGTATATTTAGATAAATAAAAGGTCTAGAAATCTAGTTGTTTTACCGGCGTCAACATAAAAAAAAAATATTACAAAATGACGCTGAAAAAAAAGAAAAATAAATGAGAGAGTCGCTAAAGAAGAAAGAGAGGTGGGGTGAGTGAGTGAAGAGAGAGGGAGTTATAAAATGACACTGGCATAATATAATGAATTTGCTATTGGTCGTAACTCGAAAGACTTGAGGAAATCGGAGTAACACACGCCTGTATTAATAATCACACTAATATTATAAAGGCGAAAGTTTGTGTGTGTGTGTTTATATGTTTGTTACTTCTTCACGCTCAAACGGCTGGACCAATTTTGATCAAATATTGTATGGAGGTAGCTGACACCCTGGACTAAGATATAGGCTACTTTTTATCCCGATATTCCCACGGGATCGACACTTACTCGGGTGAAACCACGGAGCGCAGCTAGTAATATAATAATAATTATTTTATTATCAAGCAGCTAAGGCTCATAGATAAAATATACAACATATTGCTATAATAAATTAAAAACCTTAAAGCTATGACTATACACGTAACGTTGTCGGCGTCATGTTTCATGTGGTTTTCATGTTGTTTGTTTGTGTCGCGTAACCGTCCTCGGAAACGTCAATATACGACACCTTTCGGCCAAAAGTCCTTTTTCAGGCAGGTCTGTAGATGTTGGGTTGGAACTCGTACCACGAATATTGCCCAAGGTATAGCCAAAGTATAGTTGGACGTGTAAGTATACCCATATTTCGCCAGATAATTGTGTTTTAGTCCCATGTAAGATAGGGCGAGCCTATTACCATCAGTGTTTGTGCAAATCATTTGTCATTCAGACAACATCCGGACACCGGGCTGCTACTGAGAAATTCCGGATGGAAAAACCTAATAACACTTTGCTCGACCCGGAAATCGAACCCGGGATCCTATGTTCAGCAGTAGCGCTTGCGACCACTAGACCGACGTTAAAATCTGATTAAAAATATACGTAAGTACTTAGATACATTGCAATATCCGAGCAGAATTCGAGAAAAATAAATCACAATGCCAAAAAAAAATTAACAACACCTTGACGAAGTCATCAAACTCCACACGTTGCGTGCCGTCCACAAGATGATCACCAAAAACCGACAAAGAGTAAAAAATCGGAAAGTGACTCGTAAAAAAAACCGGAAAGATTCACAAACAAGAGACCCGAAACGTAATTACGGCAAACAAAAAAAAACTATGTCCCGACGAATAGGGCCAAATTATATACTGGGTACAGCAGACATGTATAATTTTTAGTATTTTTTTTTCTGTATTTTTGTATCCGACGACCTTTTGGCGAGTTTTGTGTCATTTTTGGACACCGTAACAAAAAATTCTGACGCCATTTTTTTTTTCTCGATCAAAATTGGGTAGACATAGCTTTAATTGTGCGGTCTGGGAATGGTTGTTCCGGCTATGTTCAAATTGATATTTGGCTAAGGAAGGACGAAATGGGGATCTTTTTTCATTCATAGAAACCCTGAAAGGTTTTTGGAAACGAGTACTTAACCATCGACATTGCGGATGTCGAGGGTAGTGGACGCATGACCACCTTCACATACCAAAACCCCTCCGTGTCTCGTAAAGCACGTTAAGCCGTTGGTCCCGGCTGTCATTCGGGGATCTTTGACAGTCGTTACGGGTCGTCAGTAGCCCGAAAGTCTGACAACGAGTCTTACCAAGGGGTATCGTATTATCCAGTAACTGGGTTGTGGGGGTCAGGCCCACACTACACTTACCGATATGCGGTCTCCACTCCGGGAATTTTTTCCTCCACCGGTCAACATAAACTAGACAGCATTATCATCATCTTTTTCCTGACGTTGTCCCAATTTATTTGGAATGCGCATAGCATATTTTCATCTTCATCTTATCAGTCCTGAGCCCTGATTCACAACCATACGACAGGCTATCGTATCGGAAACCTGACATTTCGATAACCTGATTTGACTTGCCCTCAACAGCAAATAGCCGTTGGAAGAATAGCGGGCGTCTATTTGATTTAAACTGACAAAATTTTCGGGTTTTGGACTTGTGAACAGCGTTTAGAAGACTCCTACGATAACAATGATTAATATTCGATACGATATGGAAGCGTATCGAGTGTTTGTGAATAGCTATGCTGATCTTAGTATAGACCCCATTTCTAGACATCTTTTACATAATCGACTTCTAAGTCCTATGGTCTTCCCAAAATAGTCAGTTTGGTGCTTTCCACGTTTTGAACTCACCTTTTATTAGACGATTATACAGCTAAAAAAAAACATTTCCATATTTTAAACCTACTTTAAATTCAACCTATCTATCCCTAAGTCCTAGGTATGTAACGCTAAAAAGCAATTTACATACTTAAAACCTTGGAGGGTAGATAATGATTAGTGATGCAACGAATACTACTTTTACGAATACGAATACGAATACGAATATCAAACCTACTATTCGGCGAATACGAATACGAATATCTCGCCATGGTAATCAAAGACTTATTTATTTGAATAATGTTTACTCTTCTAATAATTAAAATTTACAACAGGCAAATTTTTATTTAAAAAACATAAAATTTGTAGATTTTCTGGTTTTAGGCGATTTCTTTTTTCAGTCTGGATGTTCCCAGCCGTTGAAAAAGTCTTTCCGAGGCGACTGTACATGGCTTCGTCGCGTCGTCGTTGCGGTTAAGGGCCTCTGCACACGTCATATTTTTACGCGCGTTCTTCAAATCTGCAGTAAATAGAGTTGCGTACAAAAATATTAGTTTTTAAATATTCGTATTAGTATTCGCCGAATACGAATATTCGGTAAATGTCTTCTATTCGGCGAATACGAATATTCATATTCGTATTCGTTGCATCACTAATAATGATTGCTAATGTGAGCCAATGGACGGACTGTCTTTAACATTTATATGAGAAGTAGCGTGTCCATTGTTTGCACGACACGTCAGGGAATGTACAGACGCCAGCACATCAAGCTACCCAAAACTGTCAAATTTTCCCAATCAACCTTGAACCTTATGCTTTAGCGATGAAGTTGAAAATCTGTTAAAGAAATTTGACAGATTGTATTAGCTTCATATGCGCTGGCGTATAGACGCCAGCATATACGCGTTACGCGGTATACGCGCTCATTATAAAACATTTATTTCGTCCCTCAAACGAATAGACGTTTGACGGACGAAATAAATGTTTTATAATAAACGTTGTGTAGTTAGCTACTTCCTCGCTTGTGTGTGAGATAAATAAAAATACCCTAGGCTGTAGTAAAAATTTGCCAGAAAGCAGATCCCTGAAGGCTAATTCCCGTTATGAAAAACGTTTTGAAATCTAGTCGCAATCTCATCTCTGCGACAATCAATGTCAAAAGGTTGTTAAAAAGGGGTTTGAAGATTTTTATAAGGAGCTAGGCATACTTATAGTCCTGCTATTTTGAAAATGGCGGCCACACATGAGACCATTTTTTTTCAAGATGGCTGCTTAAACCTACATGTTATGTTTTCGGATTGCGTTGATATCAGCTATAGATTTATATAGGTTTCATGCGTGGCCACCATTAAAAAAAAAAACAAAATGTCGCTACTGTAAGTATGCCAAGGCTTCTTAAAAATCTTCAATTTCCTTGCGGTTATCATTTTACTAATAAAGTACACTAGCTGCGCCCTGCGGTTTCACCCGCGTAAATGTGGATCCCGTGGGAATATCAGGATAAAATGTATCCTACGTGTTATTTTGATGTATGTAAAGATTCATCAAAATCCGTTCACTAGATGTTGCGTGAAAGAGTGACAAACATCCATCCATCCTCAATTAAATAAATAAAAAAAAAATGTCATATGAGGTGTCTATGGATTAAATTGTCTTTTTAATCTTTGTTTTTTTTTTCTCACCTTTTTTGATGTTTTTTTTAATGTCTGTATTGTTTCTTTTGCTGCACTAAATAAACGTTTTATCTATCTATCTATCTTGCAAACTTTCGCGTTTATAATATTAGTAGGATAGTAGGATTTTTGTGCAAAGTTGCGTAATAATAAAAAATGTACATAATTTATCGTAACAATGGAGACAGTTCCTCCCAAGAACCATTTCTTGCAATGATTTTTTATTCCTAGAAAAGACTTGATTTTATAATGAATTATTAATTCGACCTAGCCTTGTCATGTGGGGTGGACATGGGGAATTCATCGCTTCATTTTACGTAAATACATACTTTGTTAATGTTAGGCTGTACCCACACTGGCGTATGGACAGCGACGGCGTATGGCGGCGATAGGTATTTAAAAAAACAACATTATTTTAAAACAAGACTTTTATTACCCATGGGAAACTTATTTTTAGAGTTCTTAATGGTTTAACACTTTCCGGCGCGGTCCTTTATTAGGGAAAGATGTAGAATTTTTTATACAAAATCACAATACTGTCACAACCGTACCAACAATCAAACCTAGAGCGTTATACGGCCATAACCGTATCCGTACAGAGCGTTATGGATGAAATCTGTTTACGTGTGGGTATAGCACACATTGAGAGCTCTTACACCACTGGTTTTTTACAGTAAATCAACATGATCCCAGAAGTATTGCTTTAAGCGTAAAGTCTATACAATAAGCAAATAAATTTTACACTGCGGTAGCCATGTTTGACGTAAAGAAAGTACCAAATTATACGGCTGTCGCCGTACTGTCATTCTGTGAACTTTTATAATACTGTTACAGCCGTTACCGCGTCGGAGGGTATTAAAAGTATTTTACCGACTACTCTTCGGGTGAAAATTAGATTTCGTACCAGCGAAAACACTTAACATTGGGGTCTACGTCAAATGTTTTCGTTAGCTTTTGTGATTTCGGGAAACCATACCAGAAACTTGATCAGGCTTACTTTCATCATAATATGATTTCTGATCTGATGCAGGAAGCCCTGATCGAGGAAACTTACATCCATACACCGTAAGGGCTATTCTTGCTTGCAGTGCTCGGCCGCTATAGAACGCTTGCTAACAGAGAAAGCCCGCCCATTTTAGGGGACTGTCTTATGTAATTTTCACATTCAATAAGTGCTAATTCTCAGCCTAATTTGAATAAATGACTTTCAATTTAGATTTTGAATAAAATGGAATGTTACCCATCACCACTATAGTGTCAAACTCAAAGCATTTATTTCAATTAAACCAATTACAGGCACTTCTGAATTGTCAAGATTCGGTCAGTCAGAAAGATGAAGCTAGTTGCCCATTAAAAAGTGCAGGTACCTATGGAGTAGAACGGGCAAGAAACTCCATGGACACTCTTTTAAATCAAAATAATATGGTTACAAAGTCTTGGTTACATCATTCATGTTAAAAACTATACATGTGAGAACGATGCAGAACGTCAAAAGCGTCCATAATGAAAAGACGAGAAAAAAAATCAATTCAAAAATTAAATTAAAATAATCCATGGCAGCAAAGAGATGACCAGTCCCTACTGACTACTAGGAGATTGAATTTATATAATGCAAAAATAGTATTTTATTTGTGTGACTTTACCTTTACATTTTAAAGTAGCATTTTCTCAATTAGTCTAGAATATTTTATGTTTTGAAGTCCTACTTTCCAGGGCAGATATAATGATGAAATTGTTTGTGGCACGTACGGTTTTTATTTTCTATTAATAGATTACACTGGCAAAGTGGTAAGCTTGCTTATATCTGCAATATTATGTAAGTTATGTTATCTAAACTAATCCATCCATACTTATTAATATTATAAATTCGAAAGTAACTCTGTCTGTCTATATGTTACCTTTTCACGCCTAAACCGCTGAACCGATGGTATAGAAATAGTTTGAGTCCCGGGAAAGTACATAAAATAGTTTTTATCCCGATATTCCCACCCGCGGGGCGCTACTAGTAATATTTATAAAGATACTCGTACATTATTTGATTTTTTGGTTTGTTACGCTTTCACGCTAAAACGGCTGAACGGATTTGGATGTTATTTGGCACATGGGTAGACCATGACCTGGATTATGACATAGAGATTTTTTTTTTCCATACTCCCACGGGATCGTGACCTATGCGGGTCAAACCGCGGGCGTACCTTGTGAATGATAAAATTAATGTTTCAGAAATGATATTTTCGCACGTCTTGGTTCGTGCTATTCGTCTATAGTTTATACAGTGTGTACAGTCAACAAACGAGATAAGTATGCAGGGTCGTCGGATATAGTTGAAGTTTAGTAAGAAACCGATGGATGTTCTCGAATAAAATTTAATTTAATTAATAGAAAACAAGGAGCTCATTTATCAAATTAAATTTCAGTCGACAACATCCATCGGTTTCTTACTAAACTTCAACTATATCCGACGATCCTGCATACCTACTTATCTCTTTTGTTGACTGTACCTATCAGAAATGTGTACCTAGTTATATTTAATTTAAGAGTGTGGTACAGACTATCAAACAGAACAGCTTTCTCCATGGGACCAACATCGTAATCGCGAAAAAATAATCAACTCTCATCCATTTGGGTCGAGTAGGTAATGAAGTTTTGTATGGGACAGCTTCAGGTGAAACTTTCAAACTTTTAACAATATACCTGCTTCAAAATTCACGTGAAAATGCTTTCACTAAAGTATCAGTTAGCAAAAGCCGACAAACTGCTAAATGACATCAAATTAGACGAACAAAGCGGCCTAATTAACGTATTCCAACTAGATAATAGTTAAAATAGCCACTTATTATAAATAACTGTCAATTACTTTACTAATAATACTTAATAATACGACGACCAGTCTCAAAAACCTCTAAAAACTACTAGTGGCCATATTTCTGAGAGACCATTTTAAAATGGCAGTTAGAATAGCTAAATTCAAAATTACCGGCTTTTCTAAAGAATACCCGCCACGCGTCGCCAATCAGGGCTCGCGACGGTAGAATTCTAAATTTGAATGAGCCAATTAGATTTCGTAATTGTTGTGTTCGGGGGGCTAGTTGGAGAAATGTATTGGATTGGTGCGATTGTATGCAATTAGTTTTAACTTGTAAATCATTTAGTTATGTAGGTAAGTGATACTTATGTTAGGACGGCATTGTTATTGTGTCTGTAATTTTGTTAAGGAATTTCCTGTTAGGTATATTTCATTTAAACTCTATTTTCAGGTACAATTTGTGGACTTTAAATAGGGTTATCATCTGTCAGCCTTTTCCCAACTATGTTGGGGTAGGCTTCCAGTCTACAGCCGGGGGTTGCGGAAGGATCGTACGTTCCCGCAACCCCCGGCGTAGGTTCACACCTACGCCGGGGGTTGCGGGAACGACTAAAAACCACCACGGTGTTCCATCTCACGATGGAACACCGTGGTGGTTTTTAGTCAGTAAGAGTCTGACAGACCCCGCCTCCCGCCCCAGGGCGGCGGACATCTATGAGGATTTTCCACCCCGGAAATTAAAAAAAAGGCTTCTGGTCTAACCAGATGCAGCTGAATACTAGTCATTTTTCTTTTTGTTACTTTTTTGTTTTTTTTTTGTTTTATATAACTTGGTTTTTATTTTTTTTTTATTTGAAATGGGCTTGCTCTTGACTCTAGCCTAGGTCAAAGGTCCTGTACGAGTCACAATAAATACTTTTTCTTTCTTCTTTTACTTTACATGGAGCGACTGCCTATCTGACCTCCACAACCGAGTTACTGGGTAATATGATAGGTACCCCTTGGTAAGAGACTTTCGCGCGGGCTACTGACAACCCGTAGTGACTGTCAAAGATCCACAAATGACATGGGACCAACGGCTTAATTTTTGACACACCTCATTATGATTTACAATTCTAATGATCCAAAGGTTTCAACTGCTTTAACGTTTTTATAAATTAAATTACTTCTCAAATTCTTTTAGCCACAATCAGTCTAAAAACTTTTTTATTTACTGCCTTGCTAAAGACAAAATAATCCCATTTTCTCGCCAGAACCCAACATTATGCACATTTTTCCTGAACAAGCGAGCCCTGCGCAAACAAATTAGATGTCATTATAAATGCACAAAGGACTGTCCCACGCCGTGCACTGATATGTGCAAATAAGCCTATTACAATTAGCACGAACATCGTTGTGAGAAGAATTGGATGGGAGGATCGGATGCGGTAACTTATTCAAACGAGAAAGAATTCTGTCGGCATAAATGGTATAGGTTATTTTCATGAAGTATATATAGATGTTGAAAGTTGCAACATTTTAATCAATATTTACACATTGTAACATTGTACTACTGTCATCTTGACAGATCATCTGTCACCTGTATTGTGTCACTTCCTTCAATGCGTAAATAAAAATGGCTTCGATATATGCATTCAAGGTAACCAGTGCGCTGTGCGACCGATTAGTAAGAAGAGTGGGGCGCGTCTTTGTGGATGGCACTATCTATACCGGACTCGTGGTGGTATTCAAAGTTAAATCATGAGTAAAAAATTCAGAAAAAGTTGGAATTGTTTTCTTCAATATCTATAAACTAGAAGGTTCCCAGGTCCGGGACCAACGGCTTGGTATGTAAAGATGATCACCCATTCACAACTTGATCGATCGCCCCGTGCGGCTGTTATAACTTTGTCACGAGTCCCTCTTTGATTTGAAGCAGTAAATAACACTTTCTTCGTTTTACTTAAAATTCAAACATCTTTAAAATTCACAAAATTAATGCCACTAAGTATTCGCAACATGCCGCATCCACAGTGCACACTCATCCGTGCCCCTCGCGCCGAAAAGAGCGATTACCCGATTAAAGCCAGATCACACGGTGTAGCACAATATTGTGACTGCACCCCCGCCGCGTGTGCTCACCCCCTAACACCCCGGGATTATGCGCTGATCACTGAACAATATTGTAGCGATTATTATGTTGTAAAAATGTTGTTAATAGATGTTAATAGTTAGTTTCGATTTGCTATGTAACTTCTAAAACTTGACTGAATTATAAAATGTTTTTTTACTAAGACAATTATTAGCATATTCATTAACAGAGGGGCAATTCTCGTAATTTTAAGAATGTTCACAGTCTGATCTTAGTCTCAATCTGTCAAAGGGGCAATTTTATTCTCGTATAAAGAACGTTCACAGTCTGATCTCGGTTTCAATCTGTCAAAAATACCTCTAATTTCCCTACATTTTGACAAGTTTTTGACATTTGTTTGTCGCCGAGATGAGACTGTGTTTTAAATTACGAGAATTTGCCTTCAGGTGTAGTAAGCAAGTGCTGGTTAACTCACAACTCAAACTCAAAGCATTTATTTCAAATAAACCAATTACAAGCACTTTTGAACTGTCAAGGGGTCGGTCAGTCAGAGAGATGAAGGTAGTTCTCCATTCCAAAGCGTAGTAGACACCTCCTCCAATATTGGATCAATTTAAAAGATATTTCATAAACAGAATTAGATGGATATTACTGTGTCCTTATGTTTTTTTTTTTCATTAACAGTTGTCAAAGGAGATGGCAGTTTTTGGCATTGCTAATTTTGGAAAGGTACAGAATTCAAAGCTATTTAAAAAAAAGCGCTTATTTTTATGTATTGATAGCCAGATTAACTTTATTATTGAGAATTGGGATTAAATCTCGTTAAATATGAGTAAGTTGAGCAGCCGGAAACAAGGCTTTTTGGACTTGTTATACTATATGACAGTGTTGTCATGGTAAACAAACAAACATGACTCTTTAGAAGATGACCACAGAGTACTTTTTGATAGACTAAGATGACACACAAAACTTCACAAGTCACATTCGCTCGCTCGCTACTATTTTGTGCTAGTGTGAATGTTTTGTGCGCCCAAACTTTTACGTGGATTTTTACAACGACCTGGCTTGCTTTTGGATTTCGAAGACTCCTACCTTTCTGAACGACTGTTGCTAGACTTAGACCTCGACGTTTCCTATATGCTTAGATTATTATTTTATTATTATTCTTATTGATTATTATTATTCCTATTATATGCTTAGATTCCGATAAGCGAGTCTCTAGAGTCTCCTGAGTTTTCTGTGACTACTGAATGTAAAACTGACCGAGTACCTACACTTGAAACTGTCATTAGGTCTATGATCAGTGGGTAAATCATTGAACTAAACAAACTTCAACAAGTAGTTATTTATCATTTTTGAAGTCATTACAAAGCATAATTAGCAATATGTTATGCATACAATAAACATTTATGCGTTAAAATAGTAATAGAGGTAAAATAACCTATTAAAGTACAAACATTAATGCACTTAACCTCACTTTTACAAAAATTAAGATTTCTCTTTAACCCCATTGTTATTATTTTTTATTTATTTTTTTAACAAAAGCTCATAATATTCCCTATCAAACCATGCCACTTTTATTTCTGTGGAAACTAAAAACGTTTAATGCCAGCGTTCTATGAACTTCTGCCATTCTCCTTTGTACACCAGGCGGAAGCCTAGTGTAACAGAGGTTGACAGCGGTTTAAATCGACATTTTTTGACGGTTCTAATGCTTATAAAAATTATGTAAGTATCATCAAAAATGAAAACATAGGGACATACAAGTAGTAGTTAATATTTATTATACTGTAAAAAATCATTGCTTTATGGTCAATAAACAGAAAGAAAACAGGCGACAGCGTTTCTATGGAGAAACGACCACCCGCATTTCCTCTTAAATACTAGTCATTTAACAAATCGAATTAGTAATGTCACCTGAAACCCCATAACCACTATCAAATCAATTTCTCCACTAATACCAACTAACATTAACAAATTAATACCCCAATATATTCTACCCCGCCATACTTACATCCCCGGGGGTCAGTCCATATCGTCCCTAATTCATAGTGTTTATTAAGGGGACTATAGGGATGAGAGACTATGGGTTTATTCCATACGGCTGGATGGGAAAGGATCAAGTTATTCAGAAGTGTGAATTGATTATGTTATTTTGTATGGGGAAGTGATTTTTGATGTGTTAAGGTGGACTTGTGGTGTGGGAAAATAAAAATACGTGTCTATTTATATTTGTATTTTGGTAAAGTATCATTTAATTTTCTTGTAACAATGGCTAGAGATTATGGTAAAGTAATCGAAGGCTTAAATCTATTTAATACATATATGTACTTATGACTCCCGGGAGAAACGTAACGATGTTAAAATAACCGGGGTAAAACTAAAATAAACCCATACTAATATTATAAATGCGAAAGTGTCTGTCTGTTACCTCTTCACGCTTAAACCGCCGAACCGATTTAAATGAAATTTGGTATAGAGATAGTTTGAGTCCCAGAAAAGGATATAGGATAGTTTTTATCCCGATATTCCCACGGGATCGAAACTTATGCGCGTGAAACCGCGGGGCGCTACCAGTAAATAATATGCACATGTATCTATGGCAAATATATTTACATCCCTTGTCTAATTGGGATAGGTATTTGGTTTTTACACTATTATAGCTCTAAGAAACTTCTTAACAAAATAACAATAAAACAAAATTAGTGCCAAAACGAACTCTCGTTATCATCGCAAAATAATCAGGTCATAACACAAAGGTAATTGTACATAATGGCCAGTCAATACGCACAATGGCCTCTAATCAATGGGCAAAGTGGGAAGTCGAGCGAAGCGCCACGTGTCGTGACGTCATCATAAAGGGGAGTCAACTAACTGGAAGTGTGGGTAGATCTCGAAGATAGTTGGGTTACTGGGATTGTGGACGTTGGCATTAAGATAGGATCACACTTCACAGATATAGATACACCTAGATAACGCAAGAGCAACTACTTCGAGTGCCAAAAATCGCACTAGCTTACGTTCAAAAATCGTAAGCCGCCACTTTCGCGCTCAGTCCTGTGTACCGCTGGCTGGGTAAGCGTGAGCGAGAGCGCGAGCTTGTGACGGCATAGTAGGTAGTCAAAAAATGGCACGCTTGGTTTTCATACAGTTCGTAATACTTGCGTTATCTAGGTCTATCTATATCTGTGGATGGGATGCTTTTTGAAAGAGGAAATCACACTTCACACTAATAATATAAAGGTAAAAGTTTGTGTGTGTGTGTGTGTTTATATGTTTGTTACTTCTTTACATTCAATATAATAATGCGTTCCGGGTGTTGATGGGGCTGTTTCGCTTCTGTAGCGCTTCAGGGATGTTTGCTGAAGCTCGTGTCGATTGCTTCTACGCTACGATACGAAAAAGATGCGCTTCCCTGGTGCGCCGGGTGCGGGCCAGCCCCAATATTATGTTGCGGTGTATCGCGAGCAGACTGGACTGCTTATTATGTGAATCGCTGCTGCAAGCTTTCCACATCAGTGTTGAGCTTGTAGCAGGGATTTGCAGTAACCAGTATTGCAGTGTTAGGTTAAGTGTGTAGGTTAAATTTACTAACGTAGTTGTTAAGAAATATTGTTACTAACATTTTTTGAGTCCTTGTTACTTGTTTTTGAATATAAATAAAATAAATTTACGCTCAAACGGCTGGACCAATTTTGATAAAATTTTATATGGAGGTAGCTGACATCCTGGATTAACATAATTATAGACTGTTTTTTATCCCAATATTCCCACGGGAGCGATATTTACGCGGGTGAATCCGCGGGGCGCAGTTAGTATAGTATATAATTTGCCGGGTTGGGCCGTGTTATTGGATTTTTCCATCCAGAGTTTCTCATCAGCAGCCCCGAGTCTGGATTTCCCACCCTTCAGCCAGAACTCTTCCTTGAGGAACTTCTCGAGATGATGTGTCGGAACACGCTCCACGAACGACTTGCATTTGAGGCTTGCATTTAGCTCTTGGCACCAACTACAGAAGAAAAAGCGCAGCTAATAGCACAAGAAGCCAACGGGAACCTCAAAAGCGGTGTCCTATGAGTAAAAAACTAAAAATGTCAATTAATTATAAACAAATCTAGGTGTTGAATGGACTAGCTTGTACCTGCTCGTTTTTGCACGCTACATCAAAAGCAACTTACGGCGAAGCGACATGCAGCTTAGATGGTTTATTGTAGATGGTGGAATAGGTATTTAACTAGTATAAAATACAGGGTTCCATTAAAATATATGGACAAATTTTAATACAGCGCTCAGTACGTCTAACCAAAGATATCCAAGCAAAAAAACACTGATTAAAGTGATTTTATTTTGACCTAAAATAATTAATTGCCGGCCGGCACATTAGGTCCGGATTCATATTTTCGTTAGCTGATTATTTTCTTGTAAAGTATCTAATGTGTTTTTCTAACATATTTTTTACCATCGTCTGAATGATTTCCATCTTTTTTAATGGGACCTTATACGCTTACGCTTATACTTGCACTTACCTACTGCAAGTGCAGTAGGAACAAGAAACTGTGGAAGAAAATACCTAAATTTAAGAAATTCTGCCCAAAAACAAGCCTATGTTAACTTTTTTTGTTTGACTGCACTACTATTCTTCTCTCTTTTTTTGGTTTTTGGTCATTATGTTAAGTTCAGTTTGGTTGATGCCCAATACAATCGTTGTCGGGTTAATTGCGTAACATATTACACACTATCAGTAGCAACGGCTTTCATTTTGACAGTTCAACAACATTCATTGCGTTATTTACGTTGTTGAGTAGACAAATTTTTCGAACATATGAAGCAATGGATTCAAAATATTTAGAATGATTCAGATTGAGATCGATAGTGTGTTAAGCAATTAGGGTGCAGGTCATCTACCTGATTGAATATATTTCATCATCGTCCTATTATGCCAATATTTATTTAGGATACGCAATATGTCTTTCTCTTATTTATTTTTATTTTTCTCTTATGATTAGTATAACATACTAACTTTATGTATGTATTTATTGTATTGTGTAAATGGTACACCACAGACTACCTACAGTATTTCTCTGTCCTTCCCCTTTTTAATCCATCCAAAGGTTGTCTGTAAAATATCGCTCTTAGCGATAAGACCGCCCATTGTTCACCCATTGTAAAGTTTCTTTATTTATGTCTGTAATTTATATGGTGTACATAATAAAGAGTATTCTATTCTATTCTCTTTTATTGGTACTTATTACGGCTTTATAACTGTCGTCTCAGTGATCACATCCTTTCTAGCTATAGGCATCATTCACAAAATTCTAACTATCTTTAGTATTTATTTTTCTACCTCAACATTTTGAAACTCATTTATGTACAAATTCAATGGTCTTGTACTTACAAGAGTTCCAAGCTCTACTTACACTGTCCAAATGATTTCCAGTACTTTTTTCTCTTATAAGAAACTACCAGCGCCCCGTGGTTTCACCCACATAAGTTTCGAAAGACACGTGGCGCCATCTATTATCATAATAACGTTATTACTGTTTTCCTCGGGAACAGCACTGTTTTCGGGATGAAAGGTACCCTATGTCCGTTTCTGTACACCTGACAACGTATTTGCAAAATTTCAGGGTGATCGGTTTAGTAGTTTAGGCGTGAAAAGGTAACAAACAAACTTACTTTCGCATTTATAATCATCATCATAATCAGCCTATAATGTTCCCACTGCTGGGACACAGGCCTCCTCTCTGTGATAGAGAGAGGCCGTAATCCACCACTCGGGCCCAGTGCGGGTTGGTAAATGTCACATGTCTTCGAAGTTTTTTTCTAGGACATGCCGGTTTCCTCACGATGTTTTCCTTCGCCGTTTTGAGAGCAGTGGTGATGAAACTCGCAAGTCGCGGCCGATACCACTGGGCCACCACTGCTCTCGCATTTATAATATTAGTTAGGATTAGTATCATCTTTGAAGGTTGATTCTAGTCTGGTCTCAACTATACGAAATAAATCTATTTCACTTCTGTTCTATACTTCTCCAATACATCCTTAAAGAGTTTAAATCTGTCCCGAACTTCTTTCACAAAAATCATTTCCACCCCTCTACACCATAATCTTTGCCATCCACTTCCCAGATATGCGAGCTTGGTTGCGCCGTCGCAAGTTTTTCTCCTCCCTCCCGCTCCTTCATCGTACCGTCTCTTTCCCACCAAACACACCGCGCACCGAGGTTTTTGCCCGAAGGTGCTCTCGCAGTTTTTCACGTTCTCCTCACGAAGTTTTGAAATCACTGACCAACGTTCGAAAATTCGATTTGTACTGCGTTTATAAGTATGATGTTCTATATGAGTTATGTATTGAAAAATTAATATTGGAGTGTGGTATAAAAGAGCCGGTTATCGGGTCAGGGGGTTTGGAATGAGTTAATCAAAAGTACCAACCTATACTGGGTCTACGTGGTTGATTATGGACTGCACCTTCTCACAGAGGCCTGTGTCCCAGTAGTGAGAATGTTATGGACTGACTATGTTATGTTATCAAGTATGTAAGTCCTGTTATCCTGAGTTTCTGATGCTTGTAACACAGTTGGATGATTCTGATATTAATTTCTACGTAAATATAGGACTTTGGAGCATTCTTTTAAAGATCTCAGAGCTCCTACGAAAGTTATAAACATACGCCTGATGCGGAAACTGTTAATGTTAGTGTCAATTATTTTGCCATACACTTTATCAAATTTATAAGCGAGCCACTCAATGTTGCAAATATGGATACAACATCTACTCATAATTGTTATAGTTTGCAACATCAAACAGTTTCTTTTCATAATCGTTTTAACCTTATTTGCAACTCTAAGCGGGTCTCATGTTTAAGTTGTTATAGTATTTTCCAAGCCAATCTATCTATCTATACATATAAAAATGAAACCCGTTTTCCGTTGTCACGACATAACATGAAAACGACTGGACCGATTTCGATGAAATTTGGTATAGAGATAGTTTGAGTCCCGGGAAAGGACATAGGATAGTTTTTATCCCGATATTCCCACGGGATCGACATTTACGCGGGTGAAACCGCGGGGCGCAGCTAGTATATAAATAAAAATGAATCGCCGAAATGTATGTACGCGCATAACTTCCGAACGACTGCACGAAATTGAATAATTATTTTTTTGTTATGTTCGGTATTGCCAGGACAAGGTTTCTATGAAAGAAAATTTCGGAAATTAGATAAAAAATTGCACCTCGGGCGAATTTGGGGCGGTCCGCTAGTTTTAAATATATGTTATATAAAATATTTTGATTCAAAAGAGTGTCCATGGAGTTTCTTACCCATTCTTCTGCATAAGAACCTACTTTGCTTTAGAATGGGCAACTACACTGGTGGACAATAAAATTAGGCCACCTACCAAACTGGTTGTCGTCACTGTATTTTAAATTAAAAACGTTTTTAATATTATTTTTATTGAAAGTGTGTTAATACTTAAATGAAACAATGCATTTCTTAATTAAGAAACTTTATTTTTTAAGCAATATACAAGAAAAGTGAAAAATGAAGAAAAATTTAAAACGACTTCACACTGATTAAAAAAAATTAAAATGGTTTCGCTGATGTTAATTTTTCTTTAGTAAGAAGTATTGCCTCCTCTGGCTTTGATAACACATACCATCCTTTTGTTCATGGATTTTATCAACGTTTTAATGGTAGATTGGGGTATGTTTTGCCATTCCTCCAATAAAGCGGCTTTCAGCTGTTGCATGTTCTCCGGAGCTGGTTCTCGCTGTCTTACTCGCCGTTTTAGCTCGTCCCATAAATGTTCTATAGGATTAAGGTCTGGACTTCGTGCTGGCCAGTCCAGAACCTGGATCCCCACTTCTCGCAAGTAATCTCTAACGCACATCGCAGTGTGGGGGCGGGCATTATCGTGCATTAATTTAAATTCTTGACCGATAAATCCTGAGTATGGCACTACATACTCTTCAAGAATGTCAGTGATGTACGAATCAGCAGTCACAGTTCCTCTATCTACGATAACGAGCTCTGTACGGGCTTCTAAGCTTATACCTCCCCAGAACAAAACTGAACCACCTCCAAAGCTTACCCTTTCAGATATGGCACATTGTGCATATCGTTCTCCCGGTCTACGATATACTCTTTTGCGACCATCAGCACCATAAAGGCACATACGGGACTCATCAGAAAAGAGTACTTGCCCCCATTGTGCCAAAGTCCAGTCACGGTGTTCACGAGCAAAATGTAACCTTGCTACCTTATGAGCTGTGGTAAGTTTAGGACCTGTTGCGGGTCTGTATGGTTTTAAACCACGTTCTTTAAGGCGCCTTCTTATTGTCCTATCGCTTACAGCGACACCTCGGACATCTCTGAGCAGGTGTTGCAATTCTACTCCAGAACGATGACGATTTCTGAGGCTTGCTGACACTACAAATCGATCATCCCGTTCAGACGTCTTTCTTATTCGACCTGATCCAGGTCTTCTGATGTAGCCACCGGTTTCCAGACACCTTTTGTAGACATATTGAACCGTTGATCGACTAACTTCACATTGTCGAGCGACATTTCGCTGGCTCATTCCAGTTTGTAACAACGTTACGATTCGAACCACTTCTGCTTCGCGTAGATCCATATTTATCGGTGAAAAGGAAGTGGGACACACAGAACTTAAATCAGTAATACGAATTTAACGATAGTTTTAAATAGCGTCCTAGCGACAGGACATTAAACATAAAAGAATAAAAGTGTGGGTACCTAAAAATCTGATTAAATGACATTTGACACATTTTTACCTGATAATTTTATCAATATACCCTCTACTAAGATTGCAAATGAACGTTCAGAAACGTATTATTTATTTGAATTTTTAAACAGACCGTAATTAGTTAACAAATCGTAAAAATATGAGTGGCCTAATTTTTTTGTCCACCAGTGTATGTAGCCTCACGTTACTGACTGACTGACTCCTAGACGATTTAAAAGTTCGATTCAATAAAAACATTTACAGGCAAACAAACGGTTTTATTGAAATAAATGCTGAGCTTAAGTTTAAGTTTGAGGTGCCAATCAAAGTATTTGTCAGAACCAACTCTATATGAACACTGACAGCATTACTTTGTTGAATATAGTTGCCTTTTTTTATGGATGGGAAATCATCAAATGACAGGGGTCATTTGAAATTTAGGACATTTTTCATGAAGTAGGTGTTAGGTAGATCCTTTTTTTTTTATGGATGGGAAATCATCAAATGACCCTTCCCGCTCTGGGTGGAGCGGAAGGGAGTGTCAGACTCTTACTGACTAAAACCTATCCGTGTTCCTTCCTTAGCCCTTTATGTTCCGGGGTAGCGGTAACCCTTTCGGACAATCCCGCATCAATATAGTTGCCTAGGATCAGCATCCGAACTGCGTAACACACTTTCAATGATTGAACGATCTTCTACTAATAAAAACAAGGAACAGATCATACAAACTCAGAAAACCCTCGAAGAAACCACTGCAAAGAATTCCAAACCCAAGAGTGCTAAACTCCGGGAAGATAATATGATTCAGCAGAAATTCGCTTTTATAAAAATAAAAAAAACTTAAATTCTTTCGTTCAAACTAAATCGCTGGGTCTAGAGGCATGAAATTTTGCACAAGAGTTCCTTTTAACGAAAGTGAGCACTAAGAAAGGGTTTTTGAGAATTCATCCCCTAAAGGGGATATATAGGGGATGAAAGTTTCCATGGAAGTTGGTCATTTTTACCGAAGGAAAATCCCATCGGACAAACGGCCCGTCGCTTCAGTAAATCATCATTCATCATTATCCTGCTTTTATCCCAACTTATTTGCAATCAACATATCTTTTCAACTATACTTATCATCGTTCACACAGTCCATCCATAGTTTAAGGTAAATAACGCAATGAATATTGTCGAATTGATGTCTATTTCTGTAAGTACGTACCTAGATCTTTTCATATTCATTATTCTTTATTATGGATCAGAGGTAGGTAAACAATACATACAATGTTCTTATATTATACGTTAAAATAGGACCAGCTATGTCCCGCCGCTTAGGTATACAATAACAATGACATAGTAATTAAGATTAATTTATTTAAATTAAGACTTACTCGTCAGTCTATATATTAGGTATAAAATTCAAAGTCCTGACTGACTGATATATCAACACACAGCCTAAAACGCTGGTCCTAGAGACATGAAATTTGGAGGGTGTGTTCTTTGTGAAGATTAAGTGTCCACTAAGAAAGGGTTTTTCGAAATTCCACCCCTAACGGGGTGAATGGCGGGAGGGTGTTTCACGCGAACGAATTCGCGGGCAGAAGCTAGTTTTTTTTTAGAAATATTTTAAAACTAGATCGCGCCGGCCTTTTTATTAGCAAAATTAATGACATTGGGATTGTAAGTGTGTTACGCAATTCCGCCGCAGATCCAGCGGCGCTTTCAAGCTAGGCGATCGCTTGAGAAAAAGCGACACACATACATTATACATGTCGCTGCATTATGCATGTAGCGCTTTAAATTCATGTATTCTCTTCATCCCACCATTTTCCTAGTTTATTTCTTGAGTCTCTTTTGAATATCTGGGTGTGTTTACTTGTTTTCAAGTGAAAGGGGCCAGTTGGTTCATTCATTTGGTATGTGTATGGGATATGGTGCGTTTTCTCTTCCTGTTGTTGTGTATGTCTTGTGTTAGCTTTCATGTAATTAAGCTTAAGTTTTCTTTACCCTACATAACCTACATTGTATGACTGACATACAAATCATTACCTATGTCACGGATAGTGGAATATTCTGTCTGTATATTCCACTATCATTGAAGATAACAAGGCAAGGGCTACTGAGCATCTTATCCGACCAGTATATAATTATATTGTTATGATTAGCACAGTGTGTTATTTTGTGTAAAAAAAAAATACATAAGCTCAAGACTGAAATTGATTATCGGGATTGTCCAAAAGGGTTATCGCTACTCCGGAACATAAAGGGCTAAGAAAGGAACACGGATGGGTTTTAGTCAGTAAGAATCTGACACTCCCTTCCGCTCCACCCAGAGCGGGAGGGGTCATTTGATGATGATTAATTCTCCTGGCACAGGCATTTATATGCTTAAAAGGAGACGCCACCAACTGTATGATGTAAAACGTGTAATAATGAAATAAAACATTTTTGATTTTTTTTTAATTTTTTTTTTTTGATTTTGATTTCACATCCACAAAAAAAAAAGATTGAAATTGATATTTAAATATAATTTATCTTTCTTCCTTGCAGACCCACCGACCGAAGATCCACGAGATCTAACTTCAAAGCTACTTGCTTCAATTGAAAATTTTGGCGACTGAAACCTTATGAATATGGATAATAAAAGAGTACGGATTTGGATACGGATGACCAATGAGGCAGAAAAGATTTGGAGTGGCGACCATGTACTGGAAGATGCAGCTTGAATAGACTCCTCCCAGATAAACCAGCGATCTGATGACCCGAAATGCGAGAAACGCGAGTCAGTCGTTGTGGCGATCTTTGTGGAAGATCTTTGCACACTGCACAGCAGTGGACATTATTTGACGGAGGTGATTGATGATGATAAAGATGATAAAACGAAGGTACGTAAAGATTGTTTTAAAATTCATGCTGGTCTGTCAATCCGCCTTGCCTTTTCCCAATTATGTTGGGGTAGTTTTCCAGTCTAGCCGAATGCAGGTGAATACCAGTATTTTAAATGGAGCGACTGCCTATCTGACCTCCATAACCGAGTTACTGGGTAACACGATACCCCTTGGTAAGACTGGTTGTCAGACGAAGATGAAGATGTAGTTTTATTTATCGACGCGATATAGCGGCGTCACTTGATTACCGGATGATTTTTGTTTAAAAGTATAATATTGTTGAGAGAGAGAATTTGCCATAGTATTCCAAAATAAAAATATTTTGTATTCAAAACAAAAAGTTAAAAACAATTATAATATTCTAATTGATTTGATCTATCTTGGTTCTAATTCGGCGTAATTGACATTTATATTTTGCTTTGTAGTTAGATACAGGTACCTAGCTCTAGGAAACCAGACAGGACCAATGAAGGGGTCGGTTTTAGTTGTTAACCTTAACAAGCACATAGAGATAAAGCTCTGATATATTTTAAATCTTCTTCTTCTTCAATCGGTCCCTCATTACTGAGGATCGTGGTCACTGGATCCTTTCAAACGGACAATCTGCCTCCATCTACTCCGGTCCAAAGTTGCCATCACCACCTGCTGAAAATTGCTTGAGGACGTAGCTTCTTTTACTTGGTCGGCCCATCGTGTTGGCGACCGACCTCTCGCTCTCTTTCCTTCGGTATTGCCAATAATAACCAGCTTTTCAAGGCTGCTATCTCCCTGCTTCTTCCCCTTTTAAATACTACCATATTTATATTTTAGTGGGAGGTTATTTAATCGGTCAAGCCCCGCGCGTTACCGATTGGTGACGAAACAATAGAAAATCAATTGTGTCTCATTAGCGGAGCTGGACAGATTAAAACCAAATAGGAAAATTTGGAACTTGTCGTAATTAAAGTTTTGGGTATGAATGTGTATATTTAAAAATACTCAACATTTTTAACTATCCACATTCATACCCAAAACTTTCACTTATATGTCGCATGGGCGGCTGCTACAGGTGCGGAAAACCTCAAACGGCACAAATACTCCAATCTCTTTGGAACTTATATATTTGAGCCGTTTGGGGTTGAAACACTAGGGCCATGGGGCCCATGTGCCCACTTAGTATTTCGAGACATCGCAAAGCGGTTGGTCGACTCTTCACGTGACCAGAGGGCTGGCCTATTTTTTGGCCAAAGAATCAGCATTGCCATACAACGTGGTAATGCTGCCAGCCTTTTGGGCACGTTCCCTGTTGACAGTGATGCGGACGAATTTTTTGATGCCCTTTGATTATTTCCCCTCCATTTTTATATACTTGTACATATTATTATTTGAAGATTGTTAGCTTTTTAAATTATGTAAATATATGTCGCATTGAATTTTACGTTTAACATGTTAAGATGTATGTGTAAATGTGTAGGTATGCCAATTCATAGCGAAACATGTAAGATAATTATATTAGAGTATCTAACTACCATGTTCTAATACGAATTTTAAAAAATCTTGAAGATATTCTTATTGATGTATATTAGGTAGTTACCTACCTAATGAAGTAGCCTACTAGCTACTCCACTTACCCTTTAATACCACCACAATTCACAAATAAACAAAGAAATTACACAATAAACGCTAAATAATCAAGACAAACTAATCTACCGAGCAACAGTTCAATCTCCTACACTTAATAGGCCAATCTTTCATAATTACTCAATCCAAACTGCGATTACCACGCGTTTCGGATATCATGCGACAAAAACAGACTGAGAGACGTCAATGGAGCTTACTTTGCTCATTAATATGCGTTTTAAGTGTAATTAAAATGATTTAAAGTCAATTTAAAATAATGGATTTGGTTGAAATGACTGGTAGCGCCATCTGTTGGGGAGTAGCGAAACTAAAACTGATTGTGTGGAGTTTTTGTTGTTTCATGCATATTGATGATGATGATGGTAGGTATGGATGGTTACCAATTTAAATGTGCACCACAATTTTGCTTTTATTTTATTAGTGGTTTGTTTCGCAATGCTAAAGATTTTATTGTTTAAAAAAAGCCGTGTGCTCGATGGGATAATTTCCCAAAGACAAAAATGACGAACTTCCACATTTTCATCCGCTTTAAAAGATGAATTTTCAAAAATACTTTCTTAGTACCTACTCACCTTTATCAGGAACTCTTTTGCAAAATTTCATGCTTCAAGAGCGAGCCCAGCGGTTTAGTCCGTGCGTTGTCAGCGAATGAAATTAAGATTTTCATTAAGTAGATATGGTAATTTTGATGAATCATTCTAGTCAGAAGACACTGTCACCCTGTATTATTTCATTACAGGAGAACGGCCTCAGATCGTGATATCAAAATATTATTTAGGCTGTAAGAAATTCCGCTGTAGGAAAAAGGTCTCTCTTTTTCACACACGTCTTCTGCTGTAAAGTTCTGTTCTGGTTAAGAGAAGTAGATAACAATGTTTCTTCTTCAATCTAATAATAGTATCGTATGTTTCATATCGCAACCTGGTTTTAACCTTTTAAGCGCTTGGCTAAATATCAATTGCCGTACCCCTAGCGCGCGGCTACAAATCGGTAAAATAATACCTACATAAATAAGGAGAAGCAATCGTTGTATCGGTTATTTTTTTTTTTTTTAATTAACCTTAAATTAACCACCCTAATCTAATTTAAATAGAACGTAAAAATCATGCATGTTCTCTGTCGCAGATATATGACACGAGGGGTACCTATATGTGTCGCATTAATGCGATACAAGCGGTCAAAAGGTTAAAGGACACTTTTCCGCATGCAAGAAAACCATTGCAAGAGATGTCAAAGTGCATCTCCCATATCTTGCAGCTGTAGATGTTTGTTTCATATAAATTAGTTATCGCAAAAGTTTTCATAATGTCTGTGGAAATACGGCCTATACAAACACAAGCAATAGACAACAGCAAGCAATAGACGACAGTTGCGACTGCGAGATATTATCAAACAACAGTGTGAACACACGTCACCAAGCTGCATACCAAGAAAACATGTCTGTAAAGCATGTTTCTAGATAGTCATTCTGCCCTATTTGGGGTCAGCGCAACATGTCTTTTTCTTCCATACTTCTCTATTAGTCTTCATCTCGGTAGTTACCCCCTTTCTAACCATATCATCATTCACACAGTCCATCCATCGTTTCTATTTCTTTTTTTGTCGAAAACATGGTATCGACAAAATATCTGGCTCATCATCGCCTAGCTTTTCCCAATTATGTTGGGTTCGGCTTCCAGTCTAACCAGATGCAGCTGAATACCAGTAGAGTACATGGGGCGACTGCCTATCTGACCTCCACAACCCAGTTACTGGGTAATACGATACCCCTTGGTAAGACTGGTTGTCAGATTTTCGGACTTCTGACGACCCGTAACGACTGTCAAAGATCCACAAATGACAGCCGAGAACAACAGGAGCAACGGAGGGGTCTTGGTATGTAAATATGGTCACCCATCCACGGACCAACCGCGCTTAACCTGATCGATCGGCCCGTGCGGCTGTTATTACTTAGCCACAAGCCCCTTAGCTTTGTTATTACATAGATATACAGTAAAACGGGGCTACTTTGACCAGGCCGATCACAACGCTATGACGCGTTCCCCACACCCCACGCCTCGCGCAATATTACTCGAGGTCACGCACACTTGCTGAGCACACGTGAAGACCGATTTTGGCGCTCTGTCAAAGTAGCTACAAAGTCTGTCAAAGTAACCCTGGAAGTCAAAGTAGCCCCGTTTTGCGGTTGTATGTTGAAGTAGGTATTTTATTACCCTTTCTATATTTGGATGTATATTATATATGCATAATATCTACCCCCTAAACTGTCGTTGAACATTACATACCTAACCCTCAAATTGGATTATAGTAATTATGTAAAGTGAGCACAGCAACATCAAAAAACATTAATTTACTAAAAGGTCACATTAATATCGTTAAATGGCTGTCGTACATTAAATTTGATTAATAACTTTATATGCTTACTCGATGGAGTGCGGACATCATTAGATTTTAATTGCATTAAAATTATAATTTGATGTAATTAAATTAAAATATTATATTGGACTAGCGGACCTGACAGACGTTGTCCTGTCTAAAAAGCGCCATCTACCGGGTCCAATTGTGAATCTAAACCACCCAGGGATCCCTCAAACACACACAAACAATTTCATCAAAATTGGTCCAGCCGTTTAGGAGGAGTTTAGGTGGCCTACACTGTCCTCCCATACCTACTGTAATTTGAAAACATTGTAAAAGCCAATTACTTAAAAAAAAGTAACCGTGGAGTTTCTTGCCGGTTCTTCTCCATAGAAAACGACCGACCAATTGGAACCGTGCACCTAGCTTCTGACGTTTCATAATTGCCTATGTAGGTTTATGTGAAATAAAATATTTTGATTTTGAGTGACTTGATTGTCATGGAAACGCTATACAATCTTGCAATCATGTTTGAGTCTTGGTTAATCCAATAAAGAAATTCTATTCTATTCTATACAATAATGTGTGAGCCTCTCAGTATTTACACTTTAAGATTGTTATTTGATTAAATAAAGTACGGTGAGGACAAATCTAGCGATTTAAATCTTTGGGCAGCGGGGTTTGACTTTACGACGTCAAAAACGCTTTCTAGGAAAACACCCCAACTTACTGTCATAGATAACGTTTCAGTGACGTCATTCACAGGTAAATAGCGGACGCTATGTTGCGGCCACCGCTCTTATAGGAAACTGTAGCCTGCCTTACACTCTATATAGAAGACAACTCTATATTTTTACTCATTAACGACACATACCTACCCTCTTTTTATTAAAAAAAAAAACATACCTACAAATGACCAATAATTTAAATTAAATATGATCGAAGGGTGGGGACGTTTTTAATACAGCCCTATATAATTTGCATGTGACAGGGGACAGTCAAACCCTAGTCGTTAATGAGAACCCCGAAACTCAAGGTGTGGTAGCCGTAGCTGCCATGTTTGATGGGCATAGACTAAATAATTAATCAGTAGGGGAAGTTTTAAAAGCAATTCTAGTAGCCTACTGAAGAAATGAATCAATCCTTTTTCGTCTAAATCACTAGACGAAAATAAACATTACTTAAAATAAATGTTCTTGTTTATCGATTTTACTCAATTTCGAGAGGACATTGTTGTTTACATCTTTGGCAAATTTAGAAACGCCGGACCTTAGGTATGTGGCCGATGGGACTTCCATGTGGCAAAAATGACGCTACTTACGAGTTGTAGATTCGAACCCAGATTAGTTCTTTGTGATTTTTATTTAGCTAAATAATAGAGTATCTTAGTAGCAATGGTGGTGCAATGGTAACGACCGCGACTTACGAGTTATAAGGTCGTGGGTTCGAACCCAGGCATTGTACTTTGCGTAAATAATTTCATCACCACTACTCTCTCTTTCACTGTCGGTAGTTTTTATTGTTTTTGATTGCAAAACTGTGATTTTGATTTGTTTGCTGTGTAAATAGAATTCCTTTTTTTTTCTAAAGCTTCAGGTTTTCACACCGACCGCATATTCAACCAATTCATGTCATCGTTAATAGAGAAGCGGGGTAATTGCGTAATACTCTATCAGTAGCAATGGCTTTCATTTTGACAGGTCAACAACATTCATTGCGTTATTTACGTTGTTGAGCAGACACATTTTTCGAACATATGACGTAATGGATTAGTAATATCGACGAGTGCTACGAGACTAAGGTGCAGTTTACAGCACCGTAGATTTAACTACCGCAATAATACTGAGTCTGAACGTCGAGAGGATGAGTTCCTGACAACTGTCAGTGCGACATTTCATCATCATCATCTGCCGAGCCTTTTCCCAATCATGTTGGGGTCAAAGTCAAAGTCAAAGTCAAAGCATTTATTTCAAATAGGCACATAAAAGGCACTTTTGAACGTCAAAAATTATCTTAAAATAGAATTGATTCTAGTCGCCCATTCCAAAAGGTCGGCTTCCAGTCTAACCGGATGCAGCTGAATATCAGTATTTTACATGGAGCGACTGCCTATCTGACCTCCACAACCCAGTTACTGGGTAATAAGAACGATACCCCTTGCTAAAACTGGTTGTCAGACTTTCGGGCTTCTGACTACCCGTAACGATTGTCAAAGATCCACGAATGACAGCCGGGACCGACGGCTTAACGTGCTTTCCGAGGCACGGAGGGGTCTCGGTATGTAAAGATGGTCACACATCCATAGACCAACCGTGGTTTAACGATCGATCGACCTGTGCGGCTGTTATTATTTAGCCACGGGCCCCTCGCAGTAACCACCTTAGGTTTAACTAGTTATACTTAGCCTTAAATAAAACGTAAGTTTTACTCCTATCTAGAATTAAAATCCGAACGTAAATTTATTTTTTGCAACAATTTATAGCGCAAATTCATTTACAGGCCCGTAAGCCACGAAATTAATTTATAGTTTAATTTTCAGGCCTTTTTCATGAATTTGCTGTTGAAAAGTAGGCTTTAATATAGTCTAAGGTAATTTATATGCCGTTGGAAGCGCTTGTGGCTATGTATTAACAGACACACGATTCGATCAATCAGGTTAAGCTACGATTCCCGCGGTTGGTCCGTGGATGGGTGACCATATTTACATAGGTACCAAGACCCCTCCGTGCCTCGGAAAGTACATTACGCCGTTGGTCCCGGTTGTCATTCGTGGATCTTTGAGAGTCGTTACGGGTCGTCATAAGCCCGAAAGTTTGATAAGCAGTCGCTCCGTGTAAAGCCTGGTATTCAGCTGCATCCGGTTAGACTGGAAGCCGACCCCAACAACGTTAGGAAAAGGCTAGGCTAGGATCAGTTATGGAAAAAAATATTTTGATGGCCCTTATCTATACTTATAATGAATCTGTAGAAGTGAAAATTCTGTACATTGAAAATATCAAAAAAAAATTATGGTGTTACTAGACCGACACCGAATCCAAAAATGTGATTAAAGAAATTTTTGTCTGTCTGTCTGTTTTTTCAGGCATCACGCAAAAACTACCGGTTCGATTACGATGAAACTTGGTATAATTATTTTTAAATATCCTGGGCACCACACTGGGTACTTTTGATCCCGGAAAAGTATATAGGTACAATAAAAAACAAACTTAACTTTGCGGTTCGATCCCTAGACCCGATTACTGTACCAACCGCAAATAATAAGTTTGTCGTAGGTTACGTCACCCGCAGTGGAGTTATTATTATATATAGGCTATTTAACATCACGCTGCGACTCTTCGGAGCCGAGCAGAAAGAAAAAAAAAGTCAGAAAGAACGCCAAGCGAAAACGAAGTAATAGCGCGAGCAGGCGATGCAATGCGATGTGTCGGGGGAACCAAACATTCCACGCGGACGAAGTCGCGGGCAGAAGCTAGTAACAATATAACATTATCGTTATGAATTATTATGATATCTCTGCTCTCAAAACGGTGAAGGAAAACATCGTGAGGATACCGGCATGTCCTAGAACCAAAAGTTCGAAGACGTAACATCTACCAACCCGCACTGGGCCCCCGTGGTGGATTACAGAACACTCCCGCTCACAAAGATGAGGCCTGTGTCCCAGCAGCGGGAACATTATAGACTGAATATGCAGGAGGAGTAAGCAGGGACTACAGATCACACTACCAAGATACTCAACATATTATTTACCCAAATAAAAATCATAAAGAACTAGCTAATAAAGCTTTATGTCGTAACGACTCTAAATACCCTCGTATCAGCTGTAAACAGGTCCTGCTGTAATGGCGGTAAACAGAGCAATCATTATAGTATGTTTGGCGTGACCTGGGCTAGAGGCGTGGGTGTTTCCTTCCATGTAACTCCAGGAGTTTTAAGATGGTGTGGTTTCCATTGTTTACGACACAGAGCAGTTTTGAGGTGGTTGTCCATAGCAATGTTGAGTTGCTGTGGAAAAGCACCACGTTGACAAATAACGCATGAGAGTTTTCTAAATAAATTTTAAGTAGGTATCTTCCTGTATTTTTGCCTTTTTTAATTTGGTAATCCTCTAAGAAATCTAACTGATGATATAAAGCTTTTAAGTTTTTTAGTATGTAAGTACATAAGTATTTACCTACATATATTATCAGAGGGGTATAATTCCTAACTGTCATAATTTACCTGGGTACATGTTTTGCGACTAGATTTTTAACTTTTTTAAACACGGGAGTTTGAAAAACTTCTAACCAAATCAACACGACTTTGATCCACATTGTCACTGTTTTATAACATTAACTAACGAGCCGCCCCTGCTTCGCACGGTTTTTACGACTTGACGAAACAACGAGACTTCTTTATTATAATGTAGATAAGTATTATGCACATAAATACACAACAGCATCCTGAATACTATAGCTGAAGATGTGCGTGCACCTGTGTTGAGGCATTTCGTTCGTCTTATGATCTTTTATAGGGAGGTAAAATTTGACAGTTTCGGGTACCTTGATGTGCTGTACATCAAGGTACACGAAACTGTCAAATTTTCCCAATCAACTTTGAACCTTATGCTTTAGATATAAAATCTATTTATTAAAGAAATTTTACAGATTGTAGTAGCTTGATGTGCTGGCGTCTGTACATATGTTAACAACAAATGGATAAAATCGCTGATGTATCACAACAATTTTGTAATGTACAAAACAGTGTCTGAGTCGTTTTAATTTATTAAAATCGATAAAAACTTTATTAAATTGCAATCAATTTTCAAGTTGTTTGTTTTCTCCAATATGTACCTATTTTTTAAGTTCCAATAGAAATTACATGCGCTTAACAAACCAACCGAACTTAAGCAATCTAAAATCAATCATTCTCCTTACAGCATCACTTCACATTTTGTGTCGGAACGCTCCAAAATCACACAGTGGAAAACGCAACCGACATTGCCGCGGGCTCGCCGTACCAATGGTATAATTACGACCAATGTTTCGGGGAACGAGCAGCTTTTATTATCTTCGGCTACTGTGATTAGATGGACCACAGATAACTTCGGGAACCCGAGGAAAATAAAACGATATTCTCTTTGGTCACTTTTGTTTTTGGTTGAGTTTTAAAATTTGTGTTGTTATGTGTAATAGATATTTTTGGGACGCTTTGTGTTAGGGTTCATTGTGGAAGATTCATCTGTCTATAACATAACATCTCGCCTGTAAAATCTAAGAGGTATGCAGAGGGTGTAGAGGAAACCTTAGCCTTACTTTTCATCAGTTATGTTCATGTCCTTTTAGGCAAATGTGAGCAGTGTTGGCCCAGTGGTAATGACCCCGAGTTACGGGTCGTGAGTTCGAACCCAGGTAGGCGCTTTACATTGTGTAAATTATTTCATCACTACTGCTCTCACAACGGTGAAGGATAATATGGTTAAGAAACCGGCAGTTCCTATGATCAAAAATTCAAAGACATGTGACATCTACCGAACCGCACTGGGCCCGCGTGGTGAACTACGGCCCATTCGCTCTCATCGAGAAGAGTCTAATTAAAAAGCGAATTTAAAAGCTAACAGTCTTAAAATAATCCATACTAATATTATAAATTGGAAAGTAACTCTGTCTGTCTGTCTGTCTGTATTACCTTTGTGTCTGTGTTACCTTTTCACGCCTAAACCGCTGATCCGATTTCGATGAAATTTGGTACCTATAGGTAGAGATAGTTTGAGTCCCGGGAAAGGGACATAGGATAGCTTTTTTCCCGATATTCCCACAGGATCGAAACTTACGCGGGTGAAACCGCGGGGCGCTGCTATTAATACTAATATTTACAAGTATATAAAAAAGGGGAGGCAAATAATCAAAGGGCTTCAAAAAATTCGACGTTGTCAACAGGAAAAGTGCCCAAAAGGCTGACCACGTTGCAACGCTAATTCTTTGGCCTGAAATAGGCCAGCCCCCTGGTCACGTGAAAAATCGACCAACCCCTTGGCGATGTTGGGTTCGATTCCCACCCAGGACAAATGTTTGTGTGATGAGCACGATCATTTGTTCTGTGTCTGGATGTAATTTATCTATAATATGTATGTATTTAGAAAAATATATAAGTATGTTTATCGTTGTCTAGTACCCATAACACAAGCTCTGCTTAGCTTGGGACTAGATGGCGTTGTGTGATAGTTGTGGAATATTATTATTACTTATTACTTACTTATTACTCAAAAACTTATGTAGGCCGAGAACCCCATGGCCCTCTAGAGTTTCAAAACTAACATTTATCTTCAGTCTTTTTCTTAATAAAATAGAAAGAAAAAGATGCACTTAACTTTTTTGTGAACAACAGAATCGGCACAACTGTCTCTTAAGAGGACTACATGACCTAAAGCGCGATCACTGTCGGACTGCATGGAAAAGAAAGAGATGCGCGATGACACAACCCTGGTAATTTATTGCAAATTATGAAGCAATTATCTATTTACGAAAAATCTATTATTTGGACTAAAAAATTAAAACACTAGAGTTTTAGTATGTTGCTATAGAATAATCTGACAAAAAATCATAATGATTGTATGTATATTAGTATGGTTTTATTGTAAAAAGAAAGTTTTTAGAGGTATTTTCATAATTTCTTTCTAATGTACCAAATAACTTGTATTATGTTTTCAACACACTATCTACCTAGCATTATATTCTGAAGAATGTCATATATTTTTTTTATTTTGTTTACTGTAGTCGATGATATACTTTTATTGTTTCTAAAACTTGCGTTTTTCGCGTTTAGGTCCTGTAAGCCCTTTAAGATACAGGCCTCCTAGTTTGAGAGACAGGGTTAGTATTTTTGTTTGTGTAGGTTTTTGTAGCCTTCAACTGTTGTAAATACAATTATGTACTTATCATTTTTGTAGTCTACCACTGTTCTCAACCTGTGTCTATGTATTACTTTGGATAAATAAACATTTTTTTTAAACTGTCAGTAGAATAGGACATTCTTCACAATGGTCTAAATTAACTGAATCAGCCCGTAGAATGTCATGCATAAAAACGTAGCTGATAAATATAAGATATGATGCTGAGATTTAATTATATTGCTTTATATAGCTATTATTCTTATGTGTTCAAATAGATACGAAACCCTAATAACCAATGTTATTAAAAATGTTTTAGTTTTAATTTTAACGAATTACATACAAGTTACATTTAACTTGCTTAAATATTTGTATGCCAGACCATGGCGAAACATGTAAGATCAACACGTTATTTATAAGACCTTAATGTACCATGTTTTAAAGCAAATAAATATATTCTATTCTATTCATGACCCTTGTTACAACTTGTATGTGGCTTCTTTTCACTGGACCCCTAGCTTCCAGATTTTATATTAATATAACAACATAACTTCGATGACATAGTAAACTCACAATAAAAATAATTAATCATTCATGAATACCGATAACTGGTGAATCGATACATAATGTGCCTCAGGCCGGACTCGAACCTACGCCCCTGTAAGGTAGCACTCGGCAACATAAAAAAAATACACAGAAATGTATTTTAATACCTCCTTTTTAAGTAGTTTTTTATATCGAAAATTTGACTTACGCCATTTTGATTTTGAGCTTAATTAAAATGCTTAATTAAATATTTAAATGATTTAATGTCTTATTCCGAAGCATTTAAGATCATTTTGCTTCGTTAATTTCAAGACTTATGGACCGATTTTTTTTTTTCTGTAATAATTTATGCCCGTCTTTGACCGCTGTGGCATCAAGTTTTGCAACGACACATGTACCATTCTTTTGTTTTAGCAAAATCAACTTCGTAAGCTTAACAACAAAGTCGAATTTCAATTGAAGTTAAATGAACAGTTATTTTTAGTGTTCATACATTTTAATATGCACACATTGTTGTATAAGTTACTGGTTGCAATATCTAGATTGAATTAAATAATAATAATTTGACATTGTTGACGCGTTACATACTAAATTAACTGTAATTTTCTTAGTGGTTGAACTAATATTGTATTTAAAACTTTATTTTTTTAAACCAACCTGTAATTATTACTGAAGGGCAACGTCATCTTCTCATTGAGAAAAGTTTTCTCTCCATAACTTTCTTCACCATTTTTCTTCAAAATGTTTCCTTCATCGAGTAAGTTGTATCATCTATAGGTACTTATCTATAAGCCCTAAAGTTTGATAAAAGTTATCTGACTATTGAAAACACATAACATCACCTGTAATCTAATAAGAAGAGTAGGTATCCACTAAGAGTGTTTTTCGAAATTCCACCCCTAAGATGGTGAAGGGAGGGAGGGTGAAATTTCACGCGGACGAAGTCGCAGGCAGAAGCTAGTCCCCTATAAAACCCGATGGGTGTGGCAAAAGGTGTCCAGAATTATTGTTCCATTTTCACTTTTTTTGATTCTTTCTGGAAAGCCCAAGTTTTTCCTTGATTCTTCAGCCAAATATTAATCTGCCTTACTTTTTCCCAACTATGTTTGGGTTGGCTTCCAGTCTAACCAGATGCAGCTTATTATCTACCAGTAGGTATTTTACATGGACCGACTGCCTATCTGACACCCACAACCCTTGGTAAGACTGGTTGTCAGACACTCGGGCTTCTGACTACCAGTAACGACTGTCAAAGATCTATAGCGAATGACAGCCGGGACCAACGGCTTAACGTGATTTTCGGAGCACAGAGGGGACTCGATATTTAATGGATGGACACCCATCCACGAACCGACCGAAACATAAAGAAAACATGTCTTCTCAACCATATCAATCTCAAAAAATCTTCGGCACATAAAAATGAAAATACAAAAAAAAAAACGTTAAAAAGCGGCGTCGGAAGCCGAAAGAGGCTCCGTTTAATACCTCCGTACGTAACCGATAGATTAATACGATAAATGTACGTTGTAACCTATAATTATGATTTTTATTCACAACATAACCTTCATGGGTGTTTTTTGAAACATTAGAAACTTTAACAATTTATTGGTCGAAAAGAATGTATGCGTCAGAGTTTTTTTATGTTAGACTCACATATAGACATACATAAACTCATGCTTGCTTCACATGGGGTACGCAAAAATTACAGAACGCCACCACGATCATCATCTGTCTATTGAAGTCCACTACTGGAAATAAGCCTCTCGTATTGCACGCCATTCAGCTCGATTCTCGGCAATACTCGTCCAGTTGCTACCAGCCAACCTGCGAAGATCGTCGCTCCATCTAGCTTGAGGGAGTCCTACCTTACGTTTGCGGATTTGCGGTCTCCACTAAAGAATACGTCTGCCCCAACGGTCATCGGCTCTATATGACAGACCCATTGCCACTTCAGCTTGTTTATTCTGTGAGCTATATCGACAAAGGTTTTATGTTGGATCACTTCATTCCTAATTTGATCCCTCAGAAAGACTCCAAGCATAGCACCTTTCATAGCTCGCTGACTGACCTTGAATTTATGGATCAGCTACTTATACCGTGAGTGTCCATGTTTCGGCTCCATAAGTAATTATATAGTCTTCTTCATCTTAGCATGTAGATGATTTGGCTACGTGTTTGGCGCCATCACTAGCGTCCATCAGTTCCTGTAGCGTGCAGCTGACAGGACACGCAGGATACGATATTAAGTGTCCCATCGTTTGTGGAACAACACCTCATTTACACTTCAAGGCGGAGTCGTCCATGAATAATATAAATAGTTGTGTGACAGAGTTGAAGTTTCTTTAAAGACCCGCGGGAAAGTACAATATCACATATTCCCAGGCAAAGACCTCAGTGTCAATAATATATTACAAAATCAATCAATCAATCTGTCAACGCAGTTTTAATTCCTATGATTTTTTTACGCGATTATTGAATTAAAGTGCAATGTCCGTTTTATCACAAACATTCATTGGACAGACTTGCTAAAAACATTATTCATGTATACGGTAGCAAGGAGTGTAATTACAAATTTTGTAAATTATTATAATCTTAGTTTAAAGAAAATAACATACGTAGGTACCTACCGTACTAAGTACTGGAACTTGTAGTGGTAGCAAAAAATAAAACGTTGGTAGTTATATTTCTTTATTTTAGCCTATCTTTTTATCAATAATTAGTGACCACTTGCAAAGCTATCGGATTCTTTGTGATGTGGCAACATCGCCAATAGCTACTTTGTTTATAAATATTTCGTTAATAATGTCAAATATTTTATTAATCCAAACTAATATTATAAATGCGAAAGTAACTCTGTCTGTCTGTCTGTCTGTCTTTTCTTTACGCCTAAACTACTGAACCGATTTGTGTGAAATTTGGTACAGACATAGTTTGGAACTTGAGAAAGGACATAGGATACTTTTTATCCCGATATTCCCACGGGATCGAGACTTATGCGGGTGAAACCGCGGGGCGCAGCTAGTTGGTCTATATAACTTAGGGCTAATTTTTCAATCGACAGGTAATTTATATTCGTAATCTAAAATTGACGTCTGACAGTTTTTTTTAATGAAAGAACTATCAAAAATTCAAAATTATTCGTCCGATAAAATTATCTGGCATTTAAAAAATCAGCCCTTAATAAAATTATGAAATATCACTCTGTAATGCACTAAAATATTAATTACGATCTGCAATAAGGTAATAATATATCTTAATCCTAACTAATATTATAATGCGAAAGTAAGTTTGTTTGTTACCTTTTCACGACTAAACCACTGAACGGATCACCCTATTATTATGATAATAGATGGCGCCACGCGTATTGTTTTCCTCGGGGACAGCACTTTTTTTCGGGATGAAAGGTACCCTATGTCCGTTTTGTACACCTGACAACGTATATGCAAAATCTCAGGATGATCTGTTCAGTGGTTTAGGCGTGAAAGGGTAACAAACAAACAAACTTACTTTTAGTAAGGATAGGATTTCACGCGGACGAAGCCGCGCTAGCCAGTATATAAGGTGTAAAAAAATTAACCTTAAAAACTTTAAGAGGTGCTTTAGACCATCGAACTGAACAACTTTCACTATGGGACCAACTCTGAAATCACGAAAAAAAAATGAGCTGTTTCATACATTTTGGCCGAGTAGGTATTGAACTTTTGTATGAAACAGCTGATTTTTTTTTCGTGATTTCGGAGTTGGTCCCATAGTGAAAGTTGTTCAGTTCGATGGTCTAAAGCACCTCTTAAAGTTTTTAAGGTTAATTTTTTTACACTTTGTATAATGATGACAGATTAATAAAACACCAAAACAATGAGATCAAGTTGTAAGCATAGGGCACCATTTTGCGACCAATTTTTTGCTACTGCTTAAACCATCATCGTCACTCTTCAGCCCGTATCCCAATTTATTTGTAGTCAGCGCAACATGTCATTTTTTCCTTACTTCTCTATAAGCCGTCATCTCAGTAGTCACCCCCTTTCTAACCATATCATCATTCACACAGTCCATCCATTATCGTTTCTTTGATCTTCGCCTAATCTTATAGCCATCGACATTCATACTCAAAATTTTCCTCATATCATCACATGCCCATACCATGACAACCGATTTCCGCCCAGATTTTCAGTAACTGCTTAAGTCATCCATCATCTGCCTATCTTTTTCCAACTATGTTGGGATCGGCTTCCAGTCTAACCGGATGCAGCTGAATAACAGTATTTTACATGGAGTGACTGCCTATCTGACCTCTACAACCCTGTTACTGGGTAATACGATACCTCATGGTAAGACTGGTTGTCAGAATTTCGGGCTTCTGACGACCTTACGGGTCGACTGTCAAAGATCCATGAATATAAATATCAATTCAGCAAACATAAAATAATCTGCTATCCATACTTCGACTGCCGACAGCCCGCGGCCATTTTGAGAACGTTATCTTTTTAATAATAAAAAAAAATATCTACCTACCTTCGTCGGTCTGTTTAGGAGTCGAGAGTTTTTTATTTCATCTATTTTTTACACGAAAAATCTTAAGTTAAAGGAACATTAAAAAGTCGTATACATGTTACGGTTTTTAAGATTCAAGTTCCTGTAATTTTACGGTATTTTTCTATATCCTGTTACAAAGGTTGAATAAAAATCTGCATCAATTGCATTGACTACCTCATTGGTTTAGTGGTTGTAAGCACCACTGCCTAGTATAAGGTCTTGGTTCGATCGGATTGGAATTTACCAGTAGCAGCTTGGATTCTGGATTTGTGCCCGGTTGATGGCAATAAGTTCACCACCACCATGGGACTTAGAAACATAACTTGCAAAATGTGTGTGTATTTGGGTACACCTTAACACCTCTGGACCAACCAAATGATTTTATGTTTTCTATATCCTGTTACCAGTGACGTAACTATAGGGTGGCATTGGGGCAAAATTCCACGGGCCCCCAGCCCGAGAGGGCCATGAGCACAGTATGATCCTAACATAAGTTTATAAAATCAAACTTTTTTTTAATAAAGGACATCATTCAGGTTTCGAACATTTTGTACCTTTTTCCCATTGTTTGTATAATTTTTTGGACAGGACCTCATGCTCAGCAGTAGCGCTTGCGACCACTAGACCAACGAAACAGTCAGGTATTAAATTTTGTAGGGGAAAATATGAAGTCTACGCGGAAGAAGTCGCGGGAGAACTGCTAGTTAAAAAAAACTATAACGTTGGTTGAGCTTCTTTATATTGAGGGAGGGCCCCATCCCTTGAATCTGCCACGGGCCCCACACGGCATAGTTACGCCACTGCCTGTGACAAAGGTTAAGTTAAAGTATATGAAATCTGCATTAATTTCATTGGTCAGACATTGATTTTGTATCATATAAAGTAGGCAAATAAGGTAGTGGCGGACACTAGCTAGTCAGCTCTGCCAGCTGTCTAAGACAGTAAGATATCTGGGTATCTGCTGAAGCTCATGTAGACTTATTTATTGTAACCATACGCTGAGGGGTTCTAAGTAAAGATTTACCAACTGAATTTCGACAAACCGTAATACGACAAGATTTTATTTCGACAATACTTTAGTTCGAAACACCCACTACTGTACTCCGACAAAGAGTTTCTTGTAATAACAGCCGCACGGGTCGATCGATGAGGTTAAGCTACGCTTGCCCCGGTTGGTCCGTGGATGGGTGACTATCTTTATATATCAAGACCTCTCCGTGCGTCGGACAGCATGTCAAGCCCTTGTCCCGGTCACAGAATGACAGAACAGATAAAGGAGGTGTTCCGGCTGTCAGTCGTCGATCTTTATCAGTCGTTAACGGGTCGTCAGAAGCCTGAAAGTCTGTCAACCAGTCTTTACCAAGGGGTACCGTATTGCCCAGTAACTGGGTTGTGGAACTCGAAAAGGGTAGTCGCTTCATGCTAAACACTGGTATTCAACTGCATCCGGTTAGACTGGAAGCCGACCCCAACATAGTCGGGAAAAGGCTAGGTAGATGATGACTAAAGGAGTCACTGAAAAGTTACAGTCAAAAAAATACATAACAAAAAATTTTTATTTAAAACTAAAAAATATAAAACAGTTCTTTAGTTTCATCCACATACCAACAAGCTCAGTAACTACCCAAATTCCTGAATGTCAACCAAAGATCGAACATGTGTCACGTTTCTAAGAACATCCTCCAAATCGCCCACAGCACACATGATATAATAATATACAGTCAATCACGTCACGTCTCTGAGGATATCACCTCACGTATCAAATATTGACAAGATGGACGCGCGTGCGAAGTTACATGCAATCTTCAGCCGTAGGAAAGTTCAAAGAATTGCTTTTGCGGTAAACATGACACAGAAAGAACACAAACATAATGCAGAGCCCTGGCAGATAACCGACGGTGTCCGTTCACAAATATGACGCATGGATCAGCGCAATCCAGGTCAACCATTTTGTTGGGAACCGAATGATCCAACAAACGCGCCACCATCAGTGAGAGATTTGTCTCTCGTTATTAAAACTATGGCTCTCATAAACCCGCCTTGAGTCCAATTCCTATGTGGACCATAATTTTATTGGGTTTTAAAATCTGCCAGAAATTAAATAAGAGTGCAACAACATCAGAAAATCATCATCTCTTCAAAGTGAGAGTGAACAGGCTTCCTCTGGGTAAGCTCGCTCCATCGTCGTCGACTTTGTCTCTGTCACCTTTGACCTAGGCTAGAGTCAAGAGCAAGCCCATTTCAAATAAAAAAAAAAACACCTTCAAAGGAAAGCTTATCGAGTAATTTTAATTCATCAAATTCGATCGTGTCTGCCGTCACCTCTACATCACTTCGTGAACCCAAAGGATCAGACGCTTCAGGCAGTAAATCATACCCGTCGTCCCTCAATTATAATACATGCATTAATACGGAAAATAAAACTTGGGGAAACGATGCATCAATTAAAATATTAATTGGGAAAACTATTGAGAGGATGTTGGGGCTAAAAGTTTTGGTAGAATGGTCCATAGACGAAACTGGAATAGACTGATAGGAATTGAGAGAGAGAGATTGCTTGATTTATAGAATCTATATTTGAGTGAATTTTTCAAATAGTTGTTGAAATTCACTCATTTATATAAAGTCCTGATTGACTGATATATCAACTCACAGCCTAAACCGCTGGTCCCAGAGACATGAACCACATGAGCATGAGCTTGGGCATGATGTGCCGCCGCGCCGGCACAGACTATTCGCGACTGCACAGTGCCGCACGGTGTCCCGTGCCCATTCCCCGCTATGTCGCATGACCAGTGCAATCAATGCCCTTATTTTTGACCTACCCGATTGTGACGTGTTGACCGACAGTTTCAACCAAATCATGTTATTATGCTCGAGATTTTGTGAAAGACATTGTATTTGAACAATTGCATGTCCTAATAATTTGTAACCTAACGAAATGTATTATTTTTTCTTTTTATATACAATATATTAACGCTGTACCTACCTACCCAGACGAAATTGTAATTTATATAATACATAGAAATTAATTAATTACTGTTACTGGTTGTATAACCGTTGTAATTAATAATAATAAATAAATAAATGAATTTTGGAGGGTGTGTTCTTTGTCAAAAGAAGGTATCCACTAAGAAAGGGTTTTTCGAAATTCCACCCCTAAGAGGAGGTCGCGGGCAGAAGCTAGTAGAAAATATAATTATAAACTCTGTTTTATGTTACAGGTTAGCAAACAGAACGAACCTACGGTGAAGACCAAGGTAACTTAGCCCACGTCCGCACGGAAGTAAACATATCGCGGCGGGATTTTCAACTCTCAAGTGTTGAGCTGAGCGTTGAGAATCCAACAAAGCGCATGCCAGCGTGGAAAAAAAATTGGTTGTCTATAAAGTCGGTTTACGGACAATAATTTTACGTGATAACGTCATAAGAAAACATCAGATAGATGCGTCACAAGCCGAATGCTTAGGCCGATCGTGCCTCTCTCTCGCTTGTTCCGCGCTCTCGCTTGCACGCTCGGCTCAGGCGGAACGCGACAATGAATCATGCTTTTTCGTGCGTGCAGCTGGCGTCCATCGGTTTATAAGACGCTATCACGTCAGTGGGTTGAAAACCCAGTGCGCGAAAAAAAAACGCCGCGGGATAAACGCACCCGTGCGAACCTTAAAAGGATTGCCTATTCTTTGCTGTTAAACTAGTTAACTTATCCAAAGACGGTAGTCTTTGGATAAGTTAACTAGTTTCTACCAGTTTCTAGCCAACTGAAACACGGCCCGTGCGTAGTTTACAGAAATTAATTGGAAACAAGCTGATGATGGTTTCTATTTGAACTATACTACTCACCACCGTGCTAAAGTAAATTTATAGGGTATATTCTGCTAGGGAAAGATTCAATTAAACAAGTACCTTCTTACACAATACAAGTTTATTGAAATTAATACAAAATTAAGGCACACATACAAACAAAGTGGCGAGCCACTAAAATAATGCCTCTTTCCCTGCTACTATGGCATTCACCCACACAACTAGTCTCCGTACCTAGTGGTATGGGTGAAAACCTGCATGAGACAATAGCAGTTTCTCAGAGTCTAATTTATGAGGTATCATAAATTAAGCAATTCTACATTTTGATCCTTCAATCGTAAAGTCTGGATCAACGATGTAGTACTTACAAAGCTTTTATAAAAGAATATTATTTTGTAGTAATTAAAATTTTATCAGCAAATAGAAAATTCTGCGCGCTACATTTCTGCGGTATTCAAAATACAATAATTACTGAAACTGAAATAAACAAAAGAGAACTAGAATGTTTCGTGTTCCATTCAAATAAATAAAAGAAGTATTCATTTCTTTACCTTTTTACTTCCAACAACTGTTGCCTACCCAAAAATTTAAACAACCTAACACAGCTCCATGCCTCCCCATTCCTAATCGATCACCTATCAATCAAACACGTGTAATAAATCTGCCGATTGGATACCAACTCTATTATTACACCCAATAATAATGCAGCTTTGTAATTAAATGTTCCATACACTATTGATCCTAATCCTGATAGCTCAGTTTTTTGTCAGAATGTGCCGTTTTTCTTTGTGTTGGGTATGTAGGTCATGGTGTCAAAATTGTTTTTGTTATAAAGATGCAGACCTAGTGCATTTAAAAAGTCACGAAGTTATAGGTCTACCAGAATGTCATGGCAAAAAAAAATTGTGATTTTTCATACCTATGGATTGACATTGCCATATGAAAATTTCAATATTTTTTTTTGCCATGAGATTCTGGTAGATCTTTACCTACTTCGTTGTGCTAAATTCAGATGAGTCAAATACAGGAAAAAATGAGTTGTTTCATAGAAAAGTGCAATATCTACGCGGTCAAAATATGGAACAACTAATATAGTTTTTATAACCAACAAAAAAATTCTACGCTATAATGAGTCTAGATTTATATGCTGAATTGATGGTTATAGTTTGCGCACAAATATTTTTTTTGCATGTATATATTGTTGATGACCTGAAAAAAGTGGCTGGAACAGACTAGAAGCGGAAGGCGTAGGACAGGGTGTTGTGGCGCAGCCTGAGAGAGGCCTATGTCCAGCAATGGACTGCGATAGGCCGAGTTGAAATATATACCGTTAGTTGAACTATGCAAAAATATCTCTTGTTAAATCTCCCAATTTTGGTGTAGGTAACTAGTGGTTTTCTATCAAACGGGTCACAGGTTACAAAATATTGTACAAAAAAATTGGCACTCCGGGAGTGCCGACAGAAGTGAAAACTTGAACATTTAGATACGTGTGTATTTTTTTAATCGTCATATACCTAAACAGAATACTTTGCCATCACTCATTGACATATAATACATTAAAACCGAGTACATCCTGAGGACAGCCTAACACATCCAAAGCGGTGTCGGTTACGGTAACAGTGGCGCGAATTCAATGGTTTTTTTCCATTTAAAATAAACTCCAACGGGCCTAAAGACGTTTTCACTTCAAAAACAACTGCGATGAATCTGATGAGGTCGTTACGGGTCGCCAGGGGGCGAAAGTCTGACAATCAGTCTGACCGAGTGGTATCGTGTTACCCATTAACTGGGTTGTGGAGGTCAGATAGGCAGTCGCTCCATGTAAAATACTGGTATTACTGGTTACTTCCCGTTAGACTGGAAGCCAACCCCAACATAGTTGGGAAAAGGTTGGCAGATGATCATGATGAGAGATGAATCTTACTTCAGAGATGATTTCTTGACTAATGTATTTCTTTATTGCTGTGTTGATTTTTTTCCTTTGGTGCAGTTTTTCCTCATTGATATTAATAACATTATAATTGTGTATTTGACGTGTATGTTTTACTTTATTTTGTTTAATTTAGGTAGGTAGGACATTTAGTTAATTGGGTTCCAAAACGGATAAAGTTCATCGTGTCTGTTAGATAATACTCCTAAACATGGAATGACCATGATTTCACAAGAACACTGAGTTATGTTGTATAGTATGTCATCATCTGCCACACAAATAGACACATACATCCAGTGCCCTCCAAAAGTTAGCTGAAATTTTTCCAGTTCAGCTGTAACGATACATTATGATATAAAATTCCAGTTTCAAATGTTTGAACTAGTCAATACAAACGTTATAGTGTAGGTATCTAATTTCACATAAGCACATAAGAACTCTGAACAAATAAATTTCCCTACATACATAAACATAAATATTAACATAAAATATCTCGGACTTAAAAAGACTATGGCAATACAAATAAAAGAAAACCAACTACGGGCCGCGGTGTACCTACATAATTGCTTCAAAGCACGCAACGCGGACACGCAAGGCGTATCTTCAAGGTACCTATGGGGCAAGGAGGTAGGTAGGTATCGAGATGTTTATCGTTAGGTACATAGGTATGTCCTGTGCAGGTAATAATCCTACTTTGTAGGTATGCAGGAGGAAGTGTTTTGAAATGAAAGATAATTCAAATAGCCACAGTTTAAAAAGAATTGCCGAGGATAAAGTTGGTTGGAGTGTATTTGAAGAGGCCAATAACCCATTTTGAGTATTTTGTAAATGTCCTACAGATCTGGTAGCGTCGTGTGACGGGTCGTTGAGCTCCCTAAAACACGATTATGATGAGCTACACGAGGATTGATGCATGCATACCGCCTGTTGGGACAGGTCAACTCAAAGCTGAAATGGTTCTTAGGAACCTCTTGTGGTCTCCTTGTGGTTGGTTAGGAAGGAATATGAGAAGATTTGTAGTGCCCACTTGTAATAATTATTATGGTCGAAGGTGTAGAAATTTTTTAGTCTCAACTATTTTTAATACCCTTCCAGTCGATATAAACAGTGGTATCACAAAAACCGCCTTTAAAAATAAAATACATAAGCACCTCTTTAATATTTTTTGTCAAAACCTCACTGTAGAGAATAGCGAAAAAAAATTAATAAATCTGTATTTCTGTTTTTTAAATTTAAGAAATAGTTTTATTAACTTGTATGTGAACAAGTGTCATTATAATATGATAATATGTATGTACAAAAAAAGGAGCTACGTCTGCCAACAAACTGCTTTGTAGTTTGGCAGAGGTAATATGTCATGTTTAAAATTATTTATGTGAATAAACACTTTTTTTTTTTAAAAGGCCCTGCCTTAGACTCACATAAAATCCTAATTTAGTGTTTGGAGTTTTGGACTTTAAAAGAGACCTCGGAGTTTGTTTCGGCATTTCATCTCAGTGAACAGTCAGTTTGAAAATGCTGGCGCCATCTAGTTTAAAAATATTGACGTGTAAGTGTCTTAAAAGATCTACTTACAGAAATAAACATTTCTAAATTAAATTTTTATTTCATTTCAACCAGCAAGTTTATATGCAAGTAGTGTGTGATATGGAAAGTGTTATGGATATGGATGGGTATAAGAGGAGACCAAAGAAAACATATAGTCCCGGCGTTTCTAAATTTGCCAAAGATGTAAACAACAATGGCCGCTCGAAATTGAAAAAAATCGATATACAAGAACATTTATTTTAAGTAATTTTTGTTTTTGTCTAAATCTATGAGCTAACTAGACGAAAACAAAAACGTTCGAAATGTAGTCGCAATCTCATCTCAGCGACAATCAATGTCAAAAACTTGTCATAAATTTAGGAAAATTCGTGAGACTAAGATCAGACTGTGAACGTTCTTAAAATAACAAGAATTGCACCTAAGGAAAGGCCAGTTGAAAACGAACAAATCATGTCGGCTTATCAAGCAATAAGCCAATATATCTTGTTCATCTTCTTAATTTCTTATGTCAATTGCCTAATACGTATTCTGGTACTTTCAATTTGCACATTAAAATAAAGTAACTTCGTGCGAATCGCTTACAGAAAAAAATAATGTTAATTAAAAGTGTCAATTCGCCTATTTCTTGCAAGATTATTCGTGCGAATCAATCAATAAGCCGTCTTATCAAAAGATTCTACACAAATAACACTAAGTACGTATTTAAGTAAGTCTAGCGCTATCTGGACAGTCAGCCATTGCATTGACTAGTGCTGACTGGCTTTTCTCCTTCTTTTTACCGGTGCATGAACTGTTCTAGTTCTTCTATTACAAATCTTGTATCGACACGAAATTAAATTACAATTTAGCCCTAATTATTGCCTACAAGATGTTGTACCAGTGCACCTGATATCTGTAAACTCTTACGAGACCCACAAGTGAGGATGATTGTGCCTTTACTTTAATCATACAATGTAAGCAATTTGCTACAAGCAATTTATACGCTAACATTATAATCTTGTTACAGTGGTGCTGCTAGCGCCATCTGTTATCGAGTAGCTAAAACTAAACAGATTTTACGATGACAAATTTATGTTTTATGAAAATTGTTTAGGTTTCTCGACTTTCTTATGTTATTTTCTGAATATAATAATTATTTAGTTTCAACATCCACATAATAGATAATTGTCCCAGATAAAAACTCATTAACCTAATTGTCTTAAAAATTATAAAGCAATAATATTTTTAAGTCAAATTCATAATTAGCTGAAATACCAGCTATAAATATTGTTAATCCCGATGATAAAAATATTTTTTTTTTTACATTTCCGAGGTGACAGCCAATGGGTTAATAGCCAAGAGCCTCGACCAACACCTGAGGAGGCTCTCGCTGGGCAGCTGGATCAAGGGCTTGATTCAAAAAGCGATACTTCTGGACACGGCCCGCATTGAGAAGGTTTCTCTCTGGAGCCCTGACCCGGCTAGTTTGGGCCCTGTTCCCGATATCGGTAGACTTCTATTTTGTATATTGTTTTAATTGTTTTATATTCTAATATTTAAAAATATGAATTATCTATATGTAGATATTTAATGAAATAAAGGAAATAATAAAAAAAACATATACCTATGATCTATTAATAATTTATAAGGTGTTAAAAAATTAACCCGACTAACTTTAAGAGGTGCTTTAAACCATCGAACTGTACATAACACTATGGGACCAACTCTGAAATCACGAAAAAAAAATCAGCTGTTTAATACAAAAGTTCAATAATACCTACTTGACCAAAATGTACGAAACGGCTGATTTTTTTTCGTGATTTCTATGTTGGTCTCATAGTGAAAGTTGTTTTGATTTCGAAATCAGTTTTGAAAATTTCAAACTCAATCTCAAAATATTTACTTCAAATAAACCAATTACAAACACTTTTGAAGTCAGAAAGGTGCAGCTAGTTGTCCATTCCAAAGCGTTGTAGTTTCTTTTAGCCGTTGGTACTGCGCCTGATCTCTCTCCGGTCGTGTCGGATTGTGAGGGAAGAGAGAGTGCCCCTGCGTGTCTGCGCACACATGTGTTCTATAATATCTGCGCCGAAGGCTAGTCTCCGTTGAGATTGGCCGCCATGACCGAAGTACGGTCTGGAGGACCATTATTAGGTTCCGATGGAGAAGAACGGGCAAGAAACTCCATGGACACTACACTCTACAATTCTGGGTTCAACATAAAAGCTACAGAAATGCAGTTAAACACCGAATTACTAAGAGATAGTTATCAAACAGATAGCTGCACGAAACAGAACAATCGCCCATTGTGAGCACAGATGTAGATAAGTCCGTAAACCATGCTTTTAATTTAGAGTTTCTCACTTTCGGTATGTCTGAGGAAATTAAACTTGTATTGCTGCACGGATTTGGTTGAGGTTAACCTACAAAAGGTCTGGCCGTGCTAAATTTGCCAAAGATGTAAACAACAATGGCCGCTAGAAATTGAATAAAATCGATATACAAGAACATTTATTTTAAGTAATGGTTGTTTTCGTGTAGTTAGCTCGGAGATTTATTTTTCAAGATTTTTCTTATAGGAATAAGTAATAAATTACCTAGTGATACAATGAAAAAAGAGACTAAAACCTGAAAACAAAACATTGGTAAAGGAAAAATAATAAAAAATCAGCAATCATTAATTTATTCAGACCAATGGCCACATACTATAGACGCCTTCAAAAAGTATACATTACACATAAACTTGAAACAGATACATAGATAAAGTAATACCTACTACCTCCTTCAATGACGCGGCCTATGTATTACCAGTAAAGGAAAAATCTGATAAATTACAACGTATGGCAAGAAGGTATGTATTACCGACGACGGAGGGTAGGTTCTTGAATAAATTATGACATAATTCCTACCTTTTAGGGGTCCGTAGAAATCGAGAGAATGATGGCCTATGGAGAAATGGTGGCGAAAGAAATGGTACTTGAAGTATGAACGTGCCGTTTTTAATTTATCATTTGAACTTAGCCTTAGGTAATACGGGCTGGTGTCCGCAACTCCACGTCAATGGCGTATTTTGCGTACGCGTGAGAAAATCGATTATTCGATCCACCCCAGCTCCTCGAGGAAGGCCAGCAACGCCTTGATGTTACTGACCTTCCCACGGAGGGTACCTGGGCTTTAAATACTTTCAAGAAAATTTAAAAAAAAGAATGTGATGCAGTTAAAACTGATGTTATTGCGGGCAAAACCCGGATAATGCTGGCACAGGAGCAAAGAGAGGCAAAGAGAGGCCTATGTCCAGCAGTGGGTGAAGTTGATGATGATGATGTTCAGACGCCAGCACATCAAGCTACCTGAAACTGTCAAATTTTCCCAATCAACTTTGAACCTTAAGCTTTAGCAATAAGGTTGAAAATCTATTAAAGAAATTTGACAGATTGTAGTAGCTGTGATGTGCTGGCGTCTGTACATATTTATTAAGGTAATCCTGATTGAGTTAAAATTTTATTACCTATACACCCAGTAGGTATCTACTGATGACTTGAAAATATGGCAATGAACATTTTCAAACGATAGGAAAATGCTTAAAATAATAAAAAAATTACACAATTTCAAATAGTGCCTTTTTGTTATCCCCGGACTAGCCGGACGGCCATGGTCCTCTGGGACGCGTTCAACCGGCGGGCTGGTCGCCGCCTCAAGAAACGCGCCCAAACCAGTGCCCCGTAAAAGGCGATGGACCGCACGACCCCCTCGTAGAACCTTCGACAGGAGGCGTTTGGACCCCTAGATTGGGCAAGAGCCGCTTCAAGGCAGCCCCGGCCCGCTCCAGTCTGGGAGCCAAACGTCGAAATTTCAAATAGTGCCTTCAACTCAGATTTAAAAAGTACCTTTTGCAAGTCAACTTTGCTTGCAAAAGTTGGCAGACTACCAAATTCCTACACACAAATTAAATCAACCAATTAACACAACGTACGGAACCGCCACCGCAAATCAAACGCAAACTCCCCCAGAATTTTTCATTTCAAAAGTTAAAAGCAGCGGTTTGATTTAAGTGAATTACTAGTTAACGTACGTAATAGTTAAGTATTAACTGTTACCGTAGTACAGGTAGGTAACTAGGTAACTAATTAGGTTCAAGTCTTTTATTTATTTCCGATAATTTTGGAATTACTGAAACTGCATCAGCTGTTTGTTCTCATGACAATTTGTTGGTTGCTTTTGTTATAAAGAATTAATAGGTTGTTGAGGGCGTACATTTAGATGATTTTCTATGCTAGACCCTTTTTTCTAGAAGAGGGGTTAGCGCCACTTCTTTCCAACTAAAGTGGTGAAGGGCGGGCGTTTTGGGGGACTGTCTTATGTAATTTTGACGTTCAAGGAGTGCTGATTCTCAGCCCAGTTTGAATAAATTACTTTTGATTTATAATAAAAATAAAAAAAAAGAGACATGAGCTCATTGGGCATCAAAAAATTCGTCCGCATCGCAGTCAATGGGATAAGTGCCCAAAAGGCTGGCAGCATTACCACGTTGGATGGCAATGCTTATTCTTTCGGCTAAAAATAGGCCAGCCCTCTGGTCACGCGAAGAGTCAACCAAACACTTGGCGATTTGATTTTGATTTTCAACTTTTAAGATAATGTGATTGAAATTAGCACTTTCTCTTTGTTAATGAATATTCACGACTTTTTTTTTTGTTATTTTTTGCGTTATAAATTCAGCCATTATTTTCTGAAATAAGCTCTTAAATGTCTTATTTCCTAAAGAGTAAATAAATATCATCATCTGCCTAGCCTTTTCCCAACTATGTTAGGGTTGACTTATCCAGTTACTGGGTAATACGGGTACCTACTACTGGGTATTTATATGGTGTACATAATAAAGAGTATTCTATTCTATTCTATTCTACGATATCCCATGGTAAGACTAGTTGTCAGACTTTCGGGCTTCTGACAATCAAAGATCCACGGACAAGAGCTTTACGTGCTTTCCGGGGGCGACTCGGTATGTAAAGGCGGTCTTGGTTACCCATCCACGGACCAACCGCTGCAAGCGTAGCTTAACCTGATCGATCGACCCGTGCGGCTGTTACAGCTTAGCCACAATAATAGTTTTAATTTAAGAATCGCTATACTTCTTTCTAAACTACATAAAAAAACTTAAAGAAGCATCTATAACGAAAAAAAAATCACCCAAAAACGTACAAAAAACAGCCCTCCAATTACAAAACATAGAAACAACGAATTTAAACTAAAAACCAAAAACATTGGGATGCGAAATAAAAACTGTGTTTGATGTACTTAATTGGGGCTAATTCCAGGCCTCGGGCCGCGATTACACGAGCCGGGAATCGAACCCGAGACGTTGCTATCATAACTCATGTTACACTCAAGTAAGCTTTGATTTATTTTGAAGGCAAGTTCTTTCGTGATGTGCAAGATGTTATAAGTTATATAAGTAATATATTACATAAGTCTTTTTACATTGTTGGTATGGTTAGTTAAGTTTAAGATGGGTTAGCAGAAAAGTTAATATGTTTACGTTGTAAATCTTGTATATACAGTGCGAGAGACGAGAGAATGAGTTCTGGGGACCTAATAGGCCACTTTGGCAGAATCGTAAAAGGATAACATTATGGATCATAATACTAAAAGTCGTAAAATAGTCACAAACTGACAATTCATAATATTATTTGACATTTAATATTTTGTGGACCATTTTACGAATCTCCACACAAAACCGATGGATTTTCTCGAATAAAATATAATTCTATTAATAGAAAACAAACAGCTCATTTATCAAATTAAATTTCAATCGACAATTTCCATCGGTTTCTTACTAAACTTCAACTATAACCGACGATCCTGCATACTTATCTCTTTTGTTGAGTGTACATAAATATTGACAATATTAGAGCCATAAACTAGATGATCATTGAATTTTACCTGAACTAGAAATAAACCTGTATCTCAGTTAGATGTGGTATGCAAACAAATTATATTAGTTCAGTATGAACTAGAGTATAAGATTTTCATGAAATGACGTAGAAATTCGTAAGAAAACCCGACGACGATAAGTTCCTCTACCGTGCTGTCTGAGGCGCGCAGGACTCTCGGTCTATACGGCGAATAGTTATACCCACGGTAACGCATATCTTCTCGTTCACCACAGCAAGAACAGCTTGGCAATCTAACTGTATAATATAGGTAGGCCTTCAGACCTTCAGGTAAATCGGAAGACGAGGAACCCCGAAACTGTACTAAATCCATACTAATATTATAAAATGCGAAAGTGTGTCTGTCTGTTACCTCTTCACGATTAAACCGCTGAACCGATTTAGATGAAATTTAGTATAGAGATAGTTTGAGTCCCGGGAGAGAACATAAGATATTTTTTATCTCGATATTCCCACGGGATTGAAACTTATGCGGGAAAAACCGCAGGGCGCTGCTAGTAAGTAAATATTTTTCTTATTCTTCCTTTCCCCGCTCTCTACCATCATCTGCTTAGCCTTTTCGCAACTACATATGTTGGGGTTGGCTTCCAGTCTAACGGGAAGTAACCAGTAATACCAGTATTTTAGATGGAGCGACTGCCTATCTGACCTCCACAACCCAGTTACTGGGTAACACGATACCCCTTGGTAAGACTGGTTGTTAGACTTTCAGGCTTCTGACATCCCGTAACGATTGTCAAAGATCGACAGCCAGGTCCAAGGGCTTAACGTGCTTTCCGAGCCACGGAGGGATCTTGTCTTGGTATGTAAAGATGGTCACCCAACCACGGACCAACTGCGACAAGCGTAGCTTAGGTACCATGCGTCTGTTCTTACTAAAGGTACTATTTGGAACGCGAACAGCAACTGCCGCCAGCACGTGCAGCGACAGCATGCAATCGGCTAAGGTTACCAGCCGTTACCATAGCCGTGGTTACCAGCCGCTGCACGTGCTGTCGGCAGTTGCAGTTAGCAGCTCGGTTCCAAATAGTACATATAAACAATTGCCCCTCGCTACCGACAGCAGTAAATTCTACTGCCGGCAATCGAAATGAACTACATAGTTGCTAACCCAATGATCCGATAAACTGATACAATCTACTTCTACTTTGTATGCATCATTTGTTAACACTTTTTACTGATAACATACGTAACGCCAGCCTTATGAGGCGTAACGGGGTAAGCAGTGCTGCTATTGCAATTAGACAGCCAGTTAAGCATACAAATGTTATGCATAGGGATTTAAAGTGAGGATGAAATTATGAATTGCAGTGTGCAGCGAAAGCCACTTTGGCAGAATCATATTATTACAATTCATCTTATTATTTGCGTACAATTTCATTTGTTTGACAGTTTTGTATGGAGATTCGTAAAACGGTCCGCAAAATATGAATTGCTTTAATGTCAAATAATACTATGAATAGTCAGTTTTTGACCATTTTACACGACTTTTATTATGATTCAAAATGTTATCCTTTTATGATTCCGCCAAAGTGGCCTTTTTAGGCCCTGCATCTGTTTCAAAAGTATGTGATGAAAATGTAAACAAATGGATGAGAAAACGTTCATGTGGCTTCCACTTACAAATTGAGTGCTTTGATTTCATTATTTGAATATTTAAACCTGAATTTCTAATTTAAAATCACCAAAAATATGATTTTCATTTGACAATTTTATTGAAGTTAATTTTGTAACCTTAATTTTCGTCAATGATGATTCAATTACCTACTAACAATACGTACCTATTTAATTATTGAAAAAAATGGTGAGTTATAAAGTTGAAACCTTCAAACTCAAAGTCAAAAGTCAAAGCATTTATTTCAAATAGGCACATAAAAGGCACTTTTGAACGCCTTAAAATAGAGTTGATTCTAGTCGCCCCTTCTAAAAGGTAGTTTTCGTATGGAGAAGAATGGGTAAGAAACTCCACCGTCAACCGGCAACTTCTAAATACCTAAGTAATAAGTAAGTACCTAAGTAATTATTTATTTTAATCTCGGGAACAGTTAGGGGCGGGTTATTTGACTAAGTTAGACGTGTTGGTATTAAGGCTATGTTTTAATTTCTTAAATAACAAATAAATATTTATTTGTTACCTACTTACACAAGCTTTTATATCATATAAATATTTATATGATATAAAAGCTTGTCGCGAGATTTAAGTAAGTACTCGTGTAAATGCGAGTTCGTTTAGTTTGAAAATTCAGATCAAGTTATCTACACAGGTAAATCTCGCGACAAGCTTTTATATCATAACTAGCTGCGCCTCGCGGTTTCACCCGCATAAGTTTCGATCCCGTGGGAATATCGGGATAAAAACTATCCTATGTCCCTTTCCGGGACTTAAACTATATCTATACCAAATTTCATCTAAATCGGTTCAGCGGTTTAGGTGCGAAAAGGTAACATACAGACAGACAGACAGTTACCTACTTTCGAATTTGTAATATTAGTATGGATATATGGATATTAGTATGGATGTGAATTGCGATATTAACAACCGGATACTATAACTAAATTATGACATCAAAATAGTCTGGAACATATAATATACATGGCAGGTTTTGAACCTGTCTGGCATATACAACAAATATATGTATATATACATACATAAGTGAAGTGTACGTCTGTCCATCTGATCTAATTGCGGTGTACCGATTGGTTGATTATAGGGGGTTCGATTCCCGACCCGTTCTCACGAGTGGATGTGTGGAGTAGGGTGACTGTGGGAGAGAAGTGGGATATTTTGGCGAATTTTGTGGTATTTTATGTAGTTGGATTATTTATGTCTTTTTTTTTAAATGTTGCATCATCATGCTGAGATGGAGCCTTTTGGCCTCGTATAGGACTTTCTATTCATTTTTCTTTTTATTACTTTTTTTTTTAATATAATTTGGATTTTTTTTACTGTGTTTAGTTTAGTTTGTGATCTTCCTAAACGAGTCGCAATAAATCTTTTTTTTTTTCTTTATTTCTTTCTTTCAAAAATTTATTGGAGTTATATTTTTGACGCACCCTGGGTAGTCGAAAATAGGTCACTCAGCGCGCTATGAAACGAGCTATGCTCGGAGTCTCTTTGAAGGATAAAATCAGCGGGGCAATTGCATAACACATTATCAATCGGAATCGGTTTCATTTTGACAGTTCAACAACATTCATTGCGTTATTTACGTGTTGAACAGACAAATTTTTCGAACTTATGAAGTAATGTATTAGCAATTTGCTTCAAAATGATTCAGATTCCGATTGATACTTAGTGTGTTACGCAATTAAGGTTCTGGAATTAAATTATCCGGAAAAGAACCGGACTTACCGACATAGCTTGCAGAGTAAGCAAACTGAAGTGGCAGTGGGCTGGCCATGTTTGTCGAAGGACCAATTGCCGGTGGAGCAGACGATTCCTGGAGTGGAGACCACGTACCGGCAAGCGTAGTGTGGGACGCCCCACAGCTAGATGGACGGACGACCTAAAGAAGGTGGCTGGGGTAGACTGGATGCGGAAGGCGGAGGACAGGGTGCTGTGGGTTTATATTTGGGTAATATACACATAGACTTATAAATGGATTCTACCCCATTTTCTAACACATGCATGTTCCTGTCAAGAGACAAAAGAGGTGTTATAAGCGTTTATTTTCGTTGGATCCCACTTTTGAATCCCTTTTTTAGGTATTAACGATGGATCCCGTTTGCTATTTCCGTTGAATCCCATGTTATAACAACATGTGTACATTTCAGAAGAAAAGTGATTTACCTTTATCATAAAACAACGTTTGGAATAAAAACGTTTTACATATTGACTTATCATTACGCAATTCCCTAAAAATGGTAAACTCATTCTTTCATCGACTTGCACTAATACAAAAAAAGAGATTATTTTGTAGTGGGCTATCCGGAACCGAACTAGTTAGATTAGGTTAATTAATTAAAAAAAAAAAAAAAACAATGTTAGGTTAGGTTAAAACTGTGACCCCTACGCACGAGCCGAGCGAGCGAAGCGAGCGGTGCCGCGGCAGCGGCCGGCGAGTGCCAGAAACGACTAGATTATATAGAAAATGAGTTGTTTGTGAAATAAATAGTATACAAAAAGTTGGTTGTAAACTAAAAATTTGTCAATGGAGTTTTGGTGAAACATTAGTGAATCCCTCATTTTATTATAAACAATTTTGCTGTTGAAAGTACCCGCATTCAGATTTTTTAAGCATTCGGGATCCAACGGAAATACTTTTCGGGATTCAACGACAATAAAACGTAGGTAATTATCTTGCACTTTTTAAATTCGGGATTCAACGGAAATACATAATAATGTTTTGCGGGATCCAACGCCAAAAATATTAAAATGGGATTCAAAAACGGGATCCAACGGAAATAAATCGTTATAAGTATCTCTCTATTTCGATCTAAACTCATGCATTGATGCCAGTATGGTTTTCTTCATTTTCTTGAAAAATTATCGTGAAAGATCTCTCTCAATGGCCACCCTACTCTATCAAGTATCAACTCGCGAAGCCAGTGAAAACTGAATTACACGTCTGAGATTATTTTAGACATACCTACATTGAAAAAAAAAGGCTAAAATTTCGGCCTGTCTCAATTATTTTCTAACTTGTAAAATATGATGTATCGACCTAGACTTTTAGACCATTTTTCAATCTCAAATACAGGTTTCAGTGTTTTAATAATAACATGGCTTTGTAAAGAAATCAGCGAAGTAATAATGTAATTGAAGAGGAAAGAGGTTTTTCTCACGGTGCAGGTTGGTTATTAAAAGTAAAAGTGATTTCTTACGGCATCATTCGAGTGCAATGTATATAGCTAGTGTATTTCGGAGCTGGTCTCGAGGTTGCAAGCGCGACTGCCATAGAGATGTAAAACTTTCTTATATCTATTAAGACCATTTCAGTTACATGGTCTTCACATGATCTGACCAAGATTTTGTCTGGACTTTAAAAGAGACTGTGACCTCTGAGTTTGTTTCGGCCTTTCTTCTCAGAGTAGTCAGATAGGAAACGCCAACCTCATCTAGCTTAAAAAAAATATGATTGACGTGTAAAAAAGTGTTTGTACAAACCTACTTACAGAAAATAAATCATTTATCATATATGGCGACCGCTGAATGTTGGGTTTGATTCCCAGGTCGGGATAAAGTGTTATTGGATTGTTCTATTAGGATTTCTCGGTAACAACCCGGAGTTTAGAAGTTGGCGGTGTGACACCCACGAGTCTCGGAGAGCACGTTAAGCCGTTGGTCTAGCGCCTGATCTCTCTCCGGTCGTGTCGGATTGCCGTCCCATCGGACTATGAGTGAAGTAACTATTTAGTAATCTGTGCTATGAGAGTGTGCACCTGTGTCTGGGCACACATTTGGACACTATAATATCTCCCGCGTCGATGGCTGGTCTCCGCTAGGATTGGCCACCATGGCTGAAGTTTGGTCGGGAGGATTGTATTATAAGCATAAGTGCTTGGCCAGACTGCAAATGCGGGCGCGGAGCGGGCGCGGCGTACTCAAACATAAGAACTTCATTTGAGCGTCCATAGTGGGCACGCGGGTGGGGCGCGGGGAGCGCGCCGGCAACTCACGCCACAGCTCGTTCATACAAGTGGCCGCAGTGAGTGTGCGGGCGGCACGCGCGGGGTCCGGGGTTCTCAAACTAGTTCGAGAGTAAAAATAAGTGTTCTTCATCCATATTATATTTTGACAAACATTGAACACAACAACATTCAGAACGATGCCGCGTTCGACTGCGGACATGCAGATTGCACGCGCTCCCGCACCCGCGCCACTCCCCGCTCCCCGCTGCCGGTCTGGACAAGCACTAAAGATACTTGCTACCGAATATAGGAACACGTTTTAGTTAACTGACACAGTGTTGAAGCTCTTGTAACCTAATCTCAATGATTGTTAGTGGTCGACTACAATGCAACGGCTCCAATCAATTAAGGCTGATTGGGCAATAAGCCTTGTGGACAATAGGATATACGAGTATACCTAATACCTACCTGCGAGTTAGTAATCGGTAGGTGTCCAGGGTAACATCAACAGTGGCGTGCATTGCATATAGGCACATAAGCAGTGCCTACCTCGATATATCAACATAAGCCTGTCAATTACATTTTAGTGTGTGTGGCCCATTAAAAAACTCACTAACAAAAAACAAAATCTTCATACAAACACGCGCGGCAGTAGGCAGTCTCCTGACGGCCTACTCGGCTCCCGTACTATTCGCACATTGTCATTGGTCTTTACTCGTTCAAGTTAATACGACAAAATTAAAAATACGTACGTCTCACGCGTAATACCATGACGTTCGACCTTCGCAATTTATCACCCTTAAGTAGGCATGCCTACTCAAATAACCACGCTTTTGACCACACTTTTTTTCTGATTAGTGACCGCGTTTGCCCAGACTAGACCCGGCCTAATGCCTACCTATTCTGAAAACCAATGCACGCCACTGAACATCATCAACATAGCCTTTGCAACTATGTTGGGGTTTATTTTCAATCGAACCAGATGTTGTAGCATCATCATCTGCCTAGCCTTTTCCTAACTATGCTGGTGTCGGCTTCCAGTCTAACCGGATGCAGCTGAATACCAGTATTTTACATGGGACGACTGCCTATCTGATCTCCACAACCCAGTTACTGAGTATTACGATACCCCATGGTAAAACTGGTTGTCAGACTTTCGGGCTTCTAACAGTCAAAGATCCACGAATGACAGCCGGGACCAACGGCTTAACGTGCTTTCCGAAGCACGGAGGGTCTTGGTGTGTAAAGATGGTCGCCCATCCACAGTGCAGGCAGCGGTTTAGGCTGTGCGTTAATATATCAGTCAGTCAGGACTTTGAACTGTATGTAGATAGATTTTATATAACAGTTTAGATAATGAAGTTTGTCAATTTACAGGCTGGGTGTGCAATAAATTAGTTCAATAGGTGGCGATGTAACTACAAATTTACGGTTTTCGGATTTTTTCCTTTACTTGTGCTACATAAAATTGCTTCTTGCCAAATTTCATGATTCTAGGTCAACGGGAAGTACCCTATAGGTTTTGATTCCGGAACATAAACGCCCGTATCTTTTGATTGCATTGACTTAGAAGTTAGATTTTTTTCACTGCTTCAATGGATTGCAGCCTTGAGTATTTGATATCAATTTCAACTTGATAACTCCACGAGTTCCTGAGAAAAAGGGACTTGACCGACGGACAGACAGACGGACAACGAAGTGATCTTATAAGGGTTCCATTTTTCTTTTGAGGTACGGAACCCTAAAAAGGCAAAAAACTTCAAGGACACTCTTTAAAATCAAAATATTGTTATACCTACACCTCTACTCAACCCTTCTGGGTATACAGACGTGATATTAGGTAATTAAACGGTAGATACCGTTGTTTCATCAAATATAATTAATTATATTGAGTGCTGAACATTCCATTTACCTACGGGCTACGGTAGGCTTAAATAGTTTTTAATTGTTACTTTGAACATTCAGTAATATATGGGAGTTTAGTTTGAATGGATCAACATGGGTTTATTTAGAAAATTATATTAATCTACCATTCTATGCAACTTTCTCTTACAAATGGAACTCTTCAGGAATATTGACTAAAAAAGCGACTCGTGGCTAAATAATAACAGCCGCACGGGTTGATCTTCAAGGTTAAGCAACACTCGCCGAGGTCGATGCGTGGATGGATGACCATACATTACATAAATACACCTCTGTGCCTCGGAAGCCGTTGGTCCCGGCTGTCATTTGTAGATCTTTGACAGTCGTTACGACGAGTCTACTGACGAAATGTGGGTCTAGGTTCTTAATACACATTCTACCTCTTTAAGCCGCAGGCAAAACCTAGTTGTTTTATGATAGTAATTATTTATATAATTTAATTACTACCTACCGTGATACCGGAGATTTCTTTTGTTTTTATTAATGAGTAGCTCTTTTGTAATTGATAGTTAAACACTGTTTGGTATGTAACTCTTTTTATTTATGAAATTACTATTCTTAAGGTCATCTCTCTTTTTTTATAGGTACATACTTACAGCCGCAGCAGCGATAAGGCCGCCCATTGTATATTTTGTAGTGTTTAATGTGTTTATTTCATGTTATGTATTTTTGTGGTGTACAATAAAGTATATATAAATAAATAATAAATAAATACAGGGTTATTTGAAATTGGATAGCTAAACTCCGCAGACGCGATGGGTATCGATTAGAGATGTGCCGTTGCCGGCAATATTGCCCGCAGTGGGAATATTGGTGGCAATATTGCCAGCAATATTGCCGGGAGTGGAAATATTTGGGAATATTGCTTAATTATAAGTCAAATTAAGTACGGACACTATCTACAACACTTAAAATTAGCATTTAAAGGCCATAATCTACATTATATACAATAAAATATTGTTTTGGGTAAAATTGCCAATAATGCCAGCAGTTTTGGCAATATTCCCGGTATTTTACCGGCAATATTGCCTATGTTGCCGCACACGATAGTGAATATAAGAAATAACACATAAATATTAAAATATCGTTGATGATCGTTGTGTATTGAATAAAAGGCATAAATTCGAATCTTTTCTTTTAATGTTTTACCTACTTGTTTTTTTTGTAAAATCACATAACAAAATTGGAAATAACAAAGTGTAAATCTTTACAAATCTCTATCAAAACTACAAATAATCCACAAAAATAACATTATTTTAATATTTCAATGCACTTGTTTCAGTAATCCTTACATAATCAGTAAATCACCGCTTAGAGTAACAACTTAGTAGCTTTTATAATCGTTTTAAAATCACAGCTCTTGTTAATACTTATATTTCTAAATCTTAATAATCAGTGCAATGCATCACCCACGGTCATCGGTAATGAGGCTGTATATCCCGCGAAAGTGTGGAGGTCCAGGCTTTTTAAATGGAAAGACTCTTCACAATCGCGAGATATCACAGGGAATATTTCCTTGAAACCGACGTGGGGATGTATCGGGATGTAGTCATGGTGGACAAGGGCCTCACCCCGCTCTCCTTAGGTAAAGAGAACTGGCGCAAGCCAGTAGTGCTTGACACTAATGATCGCATGGAGGTATGGCAGAGTAAGGAGCTTCACAGACGCTTTTTCCGGGCCCTACATGGACCCAATGTAGATTTACTGGCGTCCGTAGCCTGGTTGCGTTTCGGTGACCTCTTTGGAGAAACCGAAGGTTTTGTCTGTGCAATTATGGACGAAGTTGTGATGAAGATTATTGATTTTATTTGGAGATTTATTGTGAAAGACGGCACGGTTGACATCCGATTGATTTGCCGGTTGATGCCCGATAGGCATGCCACTGGCCGGGAGAATCAATCAGGCATATTATCTCCGGGTGTTCTCGTCTAGCTAACGGAGAATACTTGCATAGACACAACCTTGTAGCCAGGATAATCCATCAGCAACTTGCTCTGAAATACAACCTTGTAGAATCGGAGGTGCCGTACTACAGGTATGTGCCCGACCCAGTTCTCGAAAATGGAAATATCACATTGTACTGGGATCGATCCATCATCACGGACAGGACTATTGTGGCCAATAAGCCTGATATAGTGGTGATGGTTCGATTAGAGCGGCACGCAATGGTTGTTGACATAACCGTCCCGCATGATGAGAACCTCGTGAAAGCTGAGAAAGATAAACAAATCAAGTATCTTGACTTAGCTCGCGAGGTTGTCGACATATGGGATGTTGACTCAGCAATCATTGTACCGATAGTCGTTACAGCCAATGGATAGATAGCCAAGAGCCTCGACCAACACCTGAGGAGGCTCTCATTGGGCAGCTGGATCAAGGGCTTGATTCAGAAAGCAGTACTTCTGGACACGGCTCGCATCGTCAGGAGGTTCCTCTCTCTGGAGCCCTGACCGCCGGTAGCTTGGACCCTGTTCCCGATACCGGTGGGCTACTATTTTTTTATATTTTTATATTTCTTTTATATTCTAATATTTAAAAATATAATTAATGTGTAAATAGATAAATAAACGACATAATAATAATCAGTAATTGATAATCACAGCGTTTTGTTTATAATTTATACATAAAGTAAAATTAACTAATTAAATTCTTAATTAATCCGCAGACAGTGGATCTTCGTCTAATTCTGGTCTGAAATCGTTCAGTGGTTCATCGCATGTTTCGTCGACAAAGTCGAATTCCACATCGTCGGCACATCCTTCATCGGGCTTTGGCTGTTGACTTAGATGCGTGTTTTGGTTTAGGAGCAGTTTTCCCTAAACTCGTGTTAGGTCGGTTAGGAACGGACGTTAAAAAGTGACGTGCGCATTCTCCAAGAGATGTCCAGATACTGTTCTCCAGTTTTCCCAACCCCGTGCCGTGCATGTGCAGCGCGAAAAAGATGCAACATACATTGATGTTTATTCATAAAAATTGTGTCCTATCTTTTTGCACGACACGCGTGTGCGTATTTCAAATATTTTATGATCGATATACTACACAAATATAACTAAGCGATGATTACACCTGCAGTAATAATAAAATATATTGGTATTATTTGACCGGCAACATTGGCAATATTGCCAATGTTGCTGGCAATATTGGTATTTTACCGGCAGTGGCAATATTGGGAATATTGCCGGCAATGGCAATATTGCCACCAGGCACATCACTAGTATCGATATCTAAATCTAAACACGATAAAATAAAAATAAAATTATAAATAGATGTTTTTTTTTTTAAGAGGTCAATAACCGCTGTTAGTGTCTTTAAGTAAGAGTTGAGAAAAACCCCGCTGGTCTATTTTTTTTGTTTTTTCTACCTTCTCTGTTCCTATACCAAGGGTATACAGGCTGAAATTGAAAACAGGCGACACATCGAAATGGAAGATGGTACTCATCATTATGATGATTATGTTATGTATTGATTCCAATCATTAATTAAAGCATGCTGCTCTTCTTATTATACTAAATTGTTGTGCGCGACAGGGTCCATGTGAAACATTTAACATTATTAAGATCTTTTATAATACACATGTGAATGCAATAAAGATTTGAATTTGAATGAACAACTTTTACTATGGGACAGAATCTGAAATTGCGAGAAAAAATCAGCTGTTCCCTACATTTATGTTCTCATCATATTCATCCTATAATGTTCCCACTGCTGGGACACGGGCCTCCTCTCTGTGAGAGGGAGTGGGCCACCACGCGGGCCCAGTGCGGGTTGGTAAATGTCACATGTCTTCGAATTTTTTGTTCTAAGACATGCCGGTTTCCTCACGATGTAAGTATTCCTTCACCGTTTTGAGAGCAGCGGTGATGAAATAATTTACACAAAGTAAAGCGCATGTCTGGGTTCGAACTTACGACCATAAGTCCATAAGACCATAAGACCATAACTCGTCAAAATGTAGGGAACAGCTGATTTTTTTTTCGCGATTTCAAATTTGGTCCCATAGTAAAAGTTATTCATAATGATGAGTACAATCTCCCATTTCGATTTGTCGCATGTTTTCAATTTCACTCTGTATTTTCCGGCATATTGGTATAATTACTAGGAGGGTGCAGTCCATTAAAGTCGTACGTTGGTTGCGAATTAACAAAATAATTATTTTGCTTAATTGTTACTTGTTATACCGCACCTAATCACAGACTATGCAAGTAACAGCTGTTTTATACAACCGTTATTGTTTTGTTTTTTAATTGAAAAATATACCGATTTTGACCCTTCAGGACTTGAAGACGCGTACCTAATACAAACTGGCAGATGGCCAACCTGTCGATAATCCATCCATATACTAATATTATAAATGCGAGTGTGTCTGTCTGTTACCTCTTCACGCTTAAACCGCTGAACCGATTTAGATGAAATTTGGTATAGAGATAGTTTGAGTCCCGGGAAATGACATAGGATACTTTTTATCCCGATATTCCCACGGGATCGAGACTTATGTGGGTGAAACCGCGGGGCGCTGCTAGTATGTATCTATTCTGTAAAAACTGACCATAGCCGTTCACAACCACTCGATACGCTTCCGTACCGTGTCGAACATCGATCAATGTTATCGTAGAAGTCCTCTGAACGCTGTAGGTAAGTACACAAATCCAAAACCGGAAAATTTTGTCAGTTCAAATCAATAGACGACCGCTATTCTTCCGACAGTTGTTTGCTGTCGGGGGCAAGCCAAATCAGGTTATCGAAATGTGTCATTTTCGTTACGATAGCCGGTCGGATAGTTGTGAATAGCTATGCAGCTCGTGAGGGAAAACATCGTGAGGAAACCAGCATGTCCTATACCTACCTAATCAAAAATCGAAGACATGTGTCATCTACCAACCCGCACTGGGTCCGCGTGGTAGATTACAGATGACAGCCCACTCCCTCTCGAAAACAGGAGGCCCGCAGGCCTCCTCTTTTCGAGAGGGAGTCCCACTGCTGGGACACATCCCAGCTGTGGGATTTAGTGTATTTAGTTAGTGTTTATTATGTGCTCTTTCTTCTGTGTTGCGCCAAATAAATGATTAATCTATCTATGTAACATAGTACCTACCTAGGTAAGTAAGTATGATTTAAATCCAAATCTGTACCTAGGTATCCAGAAGATGTAAAAGTAATAAACATGACAAAATCGTGACTCCAAGAAATCAAATACAACCTTCGGTAACTAATCATTATATACATACAAACTTGTCATACATAACTTATTTATATTTACCAATACCATAACAACAACACACACAAACACATTTAAAAAACGAACAGAACATTAGGACATGCATTCAAATATGGAAGGCGTCGAATCGTGACGGGCCGCGGGCGCGAACGGCGCTGATTGGTCGGCGCTTTCGTGACGCACTTGCGCATGATTCGAACAAAGGAAACGAAAGGAATATCTTTGATTTTAGGTGCAAATGGTTTTGAGAAACGTGGTGTATTGTGTTATAGGTAATTATGTAGGTATGGCCTGTACCAAAAGTAGCTGATCAAAATGTAACCAAATAAATCGGAAACGTATCTGTAGATGCCAATTTAATTTTGTACTGTCAGACAAATTGAGTAACGCACTCAATTGATTTGATTTGATTGTTTGAATACTTGAACCCGAATGTAATTTTAAATCACCTAAAGGATGTTTTTCATGACATCATCATCCTTAAAGATGTTTTCATCTATATAACTTTAAGTTTCGTCGATGGATTTTCAATTATAATTTCATGACGTTAGTTATTCAGAAAATAATTGCTGGAAAAAGTGTAAAAACAACTAAAACCTTCTAAATACAGATGATTATGTTACTGTCACTAATTCTGTTTTGTGAGCTGAACTGAACGCTAATTGCGCAACACACTCATCTGCCGAGCCTTTTCCCAACTATGTTGGGGTCGACTTCCAGTCTAACCGGATGCAGCTGAATACCAGCATTTTAGATGGAGCGACTGCCTATCTGACCTCCACAACCCAGTTACTGGGTAATAATAGGTAGGTACGATAACCCCTTGGTAAGACTGGTTGTCAGATTTTCGGGCTTCTGACGACCCGTAACGACTGCCAAAGATCCACGAATGACAGCCGGGACCAACGGCTTAACGTGCTTTCCGAGGCACGGAGGGGTCTTGGTATGTAAAGATGGTCACCCACCCACGGACCAACCGCGGCAAGCGTAGCTTAACCTGATCGATCAACCCGTGCGGCTGATATTACTTGGCCACAAGCCCCCATTGCGTAACACGCTATCAAACACAATCTGAATAATTTTGAAGAATATTGCTAATCCATTGCTTCATATGTACGAAAAATTTGCGAGCTCAACAACGTAATTAAGCAATGAATGTTGTTGAACTGTCAAAATGAAAGCCATTCCTACTGTTAGGGCGGTTTCGCACTACGTCCGATCCGAATCCGAGAAATGCCAGTCCGAAGTAACCGTAGTCATTTGTATGAGGGGTTGCCGCGGTTGGTCTGTGGGTGGGTGACCATCTTTACATACCGAGTACCCCTCCGTGCCTCGGAAAGCACGTTAAGCCGTTGGTCCCGGCTGTCATTCGTGGATCTTTGACTGTCAGAAGCCCGAAAGTCTGACAACCAGTCTTACCATGGGGTATCATATTACCCAGTAACTGGGTTGTGGAGGTCAGATAGGCATTCGCTCTATTTATAATACTGGTATTCAGCTGCATCCGGTTAGACTGGAACCCGACACCAACATAGTTGGGAAAAGGCTAGGCAGATGATGATAACACAATACCTATCGAAACTTCTGAGCTTCTAACAGTAATTACAAAAAAGATATAGATAACACTACTACTAACATAACTACTCAATTTAAGGACATACATCACCCAAAAATATTGCACCAAATTAAATCAGAAAGCAATAAAAACCCTTCCTTTTAGAAGCTCACCCTCAGGCTACAACTAGTATTCTACAAAATCCGACATATTCCAAACGAAAATAAAAAAAAAACACAAACGATTTGTGAATCACGAATGTGAAAATAGACGAGTTTTGATTGATGCCTCGCACAAGATCGAACCCCGGACCCTGAGGGAATGTCTGTCTTACTGTAATCACTGCGTGTGAGGTGATTGATTCATGGTTTTACGGTGGTTACATGTGGTAGGCGAATTTGGACCTTATTTGTTTGGGGATAAGGCGAGGGATGTTTGTGTTTGGTAGTTGTTAATGTAAGGTTTAAGTTGGTTGGGGGATGGTTCGAGTGTAAGCGGGTAAGTCAAGGTATTAAAGAAGAAATGTCAGTTTTGTTGCGAGAAAGTATCGCGTCCTACTGGAGCTCTCGGTTTCAAAATAAAAAAGATGAAAGCGTGTTTTGCCGTTACATCTGTTGGAAGAACAGACATAGCCAACAGATAGGCACGAAGCTTCATGGACAAATTATGAAACGTCAGAAGCTAGGTGCACGGTTCCAATTGGTAGTTTCATATGGAGAAAAAGCCGTCAAGAAACTCCACGGTTAGGTACTCTTTTATTTTTGAAAAGTGAAAACTTCTTTAGCGGCGTTGCACACTTTTTGTAATGGGTAAAAAATGTTAAATTCGCGTCAGGACATCGCGTCAGGACACGTGACCGTCGGGAGAGATTTCCCCCCCCCCCCGCCCCTCTTTCTACGGCGGCGCCAACCGAAATAAACCAAGTGACACACGACATGGATTGATGGATGGGTGGATGGATGGATGGATGGATGGATGGACGGACGGACGGACGGACGGACGGACGGACGTGACGTGACGTGACGTGACGTGACGTGACGTGACGTGACGTGGATGGATGGACGGACAGCTGATGGCTCGACCATCTGTGTTGTAGCCACACTGCTGTGTATTCGTAAAATTCGTGTAATTATATAAAGTGTTTAAAATATGGAAATTGAACAAAGTGCATCTATTAATGAAAAAAGTGACGCAGAAATAGTGAAAAAAAAATGAGTTATATTAATTAAATTAATAATTGATTTATTTCAACGTTTATATTCAAGTTTTCACTTCTGCCGGCACTCCCGGAGTGCAACCCGTCTTTTTTTTTTGCTCTTTCAATGTTTTCAAATTACACAGTAGGTATGGAGGTTTTAGCCTGTCAACAAGTAAAAATGGGTAAGAAATCGAAACATCTATAAGTGTAAAAGACTCTCAAATACAGGTGTTAGGCCTTGTCGGGCCTGCGGACGGAGAGTAATGGGTAGCTCACCGTCCGTTCAGGACCAGGCCCGTGCCGGACGGCGCGTACGTGTTCCACGCGCGCCTCAAAGAGATGCCATCAAAAAGGAAGGGGCCTGCCAGGGCCGAAGCCTGCCGGGGGTGCGGGATTGTCCGAAAGGGTTACCGCTACCCCGGAACACAAAGGGCTAAGGAAGGAACATGGATGGGTTTTAGTCAGTAAGAGTCTGACACTCCCTTCCGCTCCACCCAGAGCGGGAGGGGTCATTAGATTTCCCATCACAAAAAAAAAGGTGATCCGACAGAGAAACAGTCGACATAGCTCACATAAAAATAAAAAAGGCCTTTTAAACCATATGAATGGTTTTATCGAGTATCCTAATAGTAGCTCATAATTTGATCACAAGGTTAAAATTTCTGTTGGAGAGAAATTTATAATTTCTCGAAAACTACAAACTATCGCGGAACATGGGTACATAGGGGTTCAATCGATGGGTATTAGTGTCCCCTGACCACAGACCTTCGCTGGTACAGGTTTCCTGGGACACCCTGTTGACTAATTTGTTTGTGGTTTCATGCAATCAAATCGCTTGTAATACCCGCTGTTAGCGCTTTAAAACCCGCTACAAGACGAACCCGACCCTCACCTCGATAACAATTCAAGAGAATTTGTAAATTGCTCACAAAAATGTTGATATATTTTGATTGATCGAACCGATGTGCGTTTCCTTTCGATCCAAATTAGATGTGGGTCACATTAATTGCTATGTATTGTATTATAAATCTAGATTTTACGTTGTTTTTCTTTAATGGCTGACACGACTTTGAAGGACGATTAAAATACGTTTTGAAGTGTTTGATAATTGTTCATATTTATAAGGTAGTTAGAGTAATCATAATAATGGTTATTCATAAAGAATGCTTTATCCCAGGGGTGGAAAATTTCGAGATTAATCTGTCATAGCGTTGAAAAAGCAGGAAAAATTCCCGTTTCTTTCCAATTCCGTTGTTTTTTTCAATGTTTCATTCGAATGTTTCAGCCAGTACCTATACATTTCATGTTTTTTTTCAATAAAACCAAAGAATATGAAAGAAACGGGAAAGTTTAATGTTTTTTTTTTTCAAATACTTACCTACTTAATATATTTAGTGGCCGAGGAGAACTAGATGGATCTATTATTTTTTACCTGTTTGTTCCCAATTTCACCTCAGTATTAATTTTTTTCTCAATAATACTTGTTTTTTTTCAACTTTTCAAAACAGCAAGCGAAAAATTTGAAAGAATCCTGTTTCTTTCCAAAGGATTCTTTCTGTTAATTTTTCTATGTTACCTACATGCGAAAAAAACGAAAAAAAAAACAAATTGTTTTGTTCGCCATTTTCAACGCTAATCTGTCATGAACTCACATATCAATCATAACTAATCTATGAAAGAACAGCAGGATACTGTATATCTAATTGAGTAACACACAAAACCCATTCATTTTGACAGTTCAACAACATTCATTGCGTTATTTACGTTGTAGAGCAGACAGTTTTCGAACATAATGAAGCAATGGATTAGCAATATCCTTCAAAATCGTGATTGAACACTATACGCTATATGTTAGTACTAAGAGTTCACGCACACATTTGCACGTGTAGGTACAAACGTCATTTGGTTATGTAGTAGTAATAGGTAATTATTTTACGAGGGTTGTATGGAATGTCCGAGGTGTGGCTATGGTAGCATGCGACCACGGGAAGGTACCTTCTTGTTTCATCCTTTTCAGTAGTCCGGTTGTAATTTTTAAAGTTTCTTTTTTTTACCCATTGATTTTGCGAGTTTTATGAAAACGGACTATTGAAAAACGAAAACGGACTATTGAAAAACCCGTAAAGTAGGTACCTACATAGACAAGACGGTGTTCGTGCTAGGTTACAAATCAAGATTTATCTACAGATAGCAATGTTTGGTATGTAGCACACTGTACCTACCTACTTACTTAGGTACAAGACGGGTCAAGATCGCTAGTTAGAATGGACGAACATACAGCCTCAAATCTAAATGGATGCGGAGAAGAACTTATAGGTAAGTGCTAGGTATAATATTGAGCTATTGGAAAATGTTTCACTGCTAAATAGACGGTCCTATGAAATTAGGTAAGGTTTTACACCTTTCACTGCCATGCCGCAGCGGCCATTTGGCAAATACATAGGTACCTATAAATAATTATCACATACTTAAATTAACGGTTTAAGACATTTATTTTTCAAAAAGAATATAATTAGCTTATCATGAGAAATACAAGATAATCATAATACCTACTTGATACAAGAACTTATGAAGAACGGTAGGTAGGTACTCGTAAATAAAATAGTAAGTATGTAGATGCGCAAATATTTTTCTTACAATGTACCTATGTGGTAACAAGAATAAGTTAGTGTGTGTAACATTACATTATCGTTTCTTGATAGCAAGTCAATAGCAATTAAACATTTTATTGTTAATAGGTAGTATCTAGCAGTAGCAAGCTGACAATATTTTTAATTTGTTAATGTTTGTAAATTATAATAAATATAGATACAATAAGTAGTTTAGTGCCTACTTAAATGTTTTTTTATGCATTTAAATAATTAATAATTTAATGTACCTAGTAGAAGCAAATTAATAACCCACCACCACCCACCTACCTATTGACTGTATACATAGGTATATGTGATTGATTTAATATCGAAAGAGATCTTTCAATCTTTTAAAAAAATAAATAACTTTTAAATTAATTTTAAATTCAAACAAAAAACCAGTCAAGTAAGTACGTGTCGCACAATGAAGGGCTCCGTAGTTGGGATGAATTTATCCCAAAAACAAACTTTTAACTCAACTGTCGGTAAAACTGTAAAATTGATTAAAACGTGTTCTTCCATAGTTAGGAAGTGAAGTACCTATGTATATAGGTACCCTACAGATTTTGATTTATTTGCGACTAGCTGCGCCCCACGGTTTCACCCGCATAAGTCTCGATCCCGTGGGAATATCGGAATAAAAAGTATCCTATGTCCTTTCCCGGGACTCCAACTATCTCTGTACCAAATTTCATCTAAATCGGTTTAGCGGTTGAAGCGTGAAGAAGTAAGAAACATATAAACACACACACACAGTCACAAACTTTCGCCTTTATAATATTAGTGTGATTAGTGTGATAGTGTGATGTGATTTCAAAATAATGTTGCATATAAATGGCCGTATTTTTATTGTATTGTATTAGAAGCTTGATTTTTTAGAGCTCCAAGGGGTCGTAGACCTACGTCAATCAATCAATCAACTCAGCCTATCGCAGTCCACTGCTGGACATAGGCCTCTCCCAGACTGCGCCACAGCACCCTGTCCTCCGCCTTCCGCATCCAGTCTACCCCAGCCACCTACCCCAGCCACCTACCACCTACCTACCTAGACCTACGCATTTGAAATTAATTTCAACTTGATACTTGCACGTGCGACGTGTTCTTGAGACTGACAGACAGGCAGACGGAGAACGAGGTGATCCTAACCCACAGAGCATGTAACCTTTTCGTGTTCCTGAGAAAAAGGGTAAACGGTTATTTTTATTTAGTTCCGTTGTCCCCATTAACAGGAAATCGTCAATGGGGACAACGGGAATACATTTTAATTATTTTATTGAGTTCCGTTGTCCCCATTCAATGGGGACAACGGGAACAGACGATCTTATCAGGGTTCCGTTTTTACTTTTGCCAAACGTCCTTAGTGGAAAATCTTATATAAACTTGTTTCGTACATCTAGTCCGTGATTGCTTGCCATGATTACCTCGTAGTTCGTAGGTACTATCACGTATTGTTCTCAGTAAAATGGCTACACACCTCATTCCTCAAGTGTCTATAGATACCTATTTGTCTGCCTACTTACTTGATGAATTTTATTGTAGGTCGTTAATATACCTACAGGGTGAAATTAAATTCAGGGGCATCCTTTTAAGGGGTCATTGTACTCATCATTATGAACATCTTTTACTATGGGACCTAGCCTGAAATCGCGAAAAAAAAATCTCCTCTTCTCTACATTTTGACGAGTTATTTGAACATAAATGCAAGGAACTGCTGATTTTTTTATGCGATTTTAGGTTTGGTTACGAGTTAGTTACGAGAATTGGTCTTCATATCTATCTCAACCTGTCTAAAATACCTCTAATTATTTTCCTACATTTTTGACATTTGTTTGTCGCCGAGTTGAGACTGCGACTAGATTTTGAATGGTTTAAATTACGAGGATTGGCCTTCAGATTCCCTCGTTGTTCTGTGGTCGCATTCGTGACTGCTGAACATGCAGTGCAGACTTACTTTTTTTTATGGTTGGGAAATCATCAAATGACCCCTCCCGCTCTGGGTGGAGCGGAAGGGAGTGTCACTCTTACTGACTAAAATCCATCCGCTGACTAAAACCCATCCGTTATGTTCCGGGGTAGCGGTAACCCTTTCGGACAATCCCGCACCCCCGGCAGGCTTCAGCCCTGGCAGGCCTCTTCCTTTTTGCTGACATCTCTTTGAGGCGCGCGTGGAACACGTACGCGCCGTCCGGCACGGGCCCGGTCCTGTGATCGGACGCGACGGTGAGCTGCAGAGTCACTGCGGTGAGTGCAGACTTACTGCGATTAGATTCCCAGATCGAGAAAGTATTCAATCACTAGAAAGGAATTTCTCAGTAGTAGCCGGACCGGGAATAAACCCCGGAATCTGGATTTTTGCCCGGATAATGATAGATAGGCGCGCCTACCTAAGTAGGTACCTACCTATCCCGTCGTGTCATCTACATCAAAAGGCGAAATCTGATTTCTTTACGCGTGAAATACTCTTGATTTTGGTATAAGGAAAACTTCAGTTTTTCTTAGAACAAAATTATTTTGATGAGTAGGCATAATTATCATGTAATTTCGTTCGCAATTATCCCCACGATCTACATGGATTTCTTAGAAAATTTGTACCGTTTTATGTAGCTAAGTATGAGGATGTTTTTGAAGAGCCAATCTGTGGGCACGCGAAGTCACGCCAGTTTTATTTTCGGGGTCAAAGATTATCACCATCCGCAGTCTGACTTCAGCCTCGCCAGAAGTTCATCATCAGTCTACAGCGGCAGTCCACTGATCGACTTAAAAGCGCCCTGTAAACGATCAAATTGTTTGTCAAATTTTACGTGTTTGTCAAATTATTAGTGTGCAGCTGTTTGACGCGTTTGTCAAACAGTCTACAGTAGAAAATGTGAAGTTTGACCAACAATTTTGTCAAGCAAATTTGAATCGTTTGCAGGGCGCTATAGGCCTCTCCAATTGCACGCCAGTTAGCTCGACCCTGCAAAGATCGTCACTCCACCTAGCCTGAGGACATCCTTTTTGTGATAGGAAATCAAATGACCCCTCCCGCTCTGGGTGGAGCGGAAGGGAGTGTCAGACTCTTACTGACTAAATCCCATCCGTGTTCCTTCCTTAGCCCTTTATGTTCCGTGGTAGCGGTAACCTTTTCGGACAATCCCGCTACCCCGGTAACCTCAAGTTACCTATACACTGAAAAAAAAAGGTTGCCAAGTGATTTTGCACCATATGCAGTGCAACTATTGCCTTCTTACTCTGCACATGATTAAGAGCGTTCATCCCGCGCGAGCTGGCAATGTCGCAGTTCTAGTGGTTTTTCGTGATTATTTTATTAAATTTAAACCAAAGTACTATTTTTAATGGGTAATACGATAGTATTGCCTAATAGCTGGGTTGTGGTGGTCATAAATACTGGTATCCAGCTCCATCTGGATAGACTGGAAGCTGACCCCAACATAGTTTGGAAAAGGCTAGGCAGATGATGAATTGTTGTTGGTTGCTACTGTCTGAGGTAAAATAACTTTGAATGGACCGTAGGAGTCCGGGAGTGTATTAGTAGAAATCAAAAAGAAACATTCAATCAAAATCGTATATAATTTCAATAATTTGTATAAAATACAGACACATAATTTTTATATTCTTGTAAACAGTATAATAATATAACCTTAAATCTAAAATATAACACTAGGGTGAAAAGGACAATTTTCAACCATATGTAGGCATTATAATTTAAACTACAAAATATCAAAATCACAAAACTCTTTTCACACAAATTATCCTTTTCACCTTTAGTACATAACTAAATGTATATTTTGTTCATAATATTCATTTAAATGTTAAAATACAGATCTTATAGTAATGTGCGTTTATTGAAAGCTTAGCAATTTTTCATCTAAATACACAGGAAAAATCCAAAAACATGGAATAGTCTTTAAAAATAATACTGTTAGTTCTTTTTGCACTAATTTAGGACATTATTGAGATTCTTTACTTGAATATAATTGCAACGTTTATCATGATGGAGGAAACCAACATGTCCTAGAACAAAAAATTCAAAGACATATGAACTCCACCAACAAGCACTGGGCCCGCGTGGTAGATTATAGCCCACTCCCACGAACAAAGAGGAGGCCTGTGTCCCAGCAGTGGGAAAGTTAAAGGCTGATTTTGCTATCATGATGGTGGATGGTGTATATCTTTTTTATATAAAATATAACTTATACACCGCCAATGTTTTTTTTTTTTTTCTTGCAATTATATCAAAGTAACTTAACAGATTCTTCACATCAAATCAATAATTTTAAAATTAAAGCCAACGAAAATTATTATGGCACCTAAAAATAAGAAAAAAATAATACAATAAAAAATAATTGTGATACCAAAATATTATGTCAATACGATATTTTTCACATAAATAACTTATTCAGGTAGAAAACAACCAATTTTCGGACAGTAGATATTACTGAATAATTTATTATGCTTTTTGTGGAAGTGATACTAAGGATACCTTTCTACAGCTTTAAAATCAGTCAACATTTCAGTTCTCATAAAATTACTGGGATAAAAAATACACCTCTCGAAAAAGTCATTTACTTTACCATATTATTTAAAAAAAAAAATACGTATACAGGGTGGGATCGACGAAAAAACTGTAAACATGAATTCGGCAAATGACTCTAAACCCCTAGTATGGAAATTTTTCGTCAATTATAAAAAAAAATCAGCAGGAGGATATACATCATCATCATTTCAGCCGAAAGACGTCCACTGCTGGACATAGGCCTCCCCCAAGCACCGCCACTTCGACCAGTTTTGCGCTTCTCGCATCCAACGAGTTCCTGCCTTCACAAGATCGTCGGTCCACCTTGTGGGAGGCCTTCCAACACTAGATACGTCTTCCGGTACGCGGTCGCCACTCCAGAACTTTTCGAAAATAATACACAAAGTACCAAAAAACTGGTGTCTTCACCCTACATATAACGAACATAAATACTAAAGCATACAATAATGAGTATTCACTAAACTTTTCTTTGATTTTATTTGTGACTAAAGATACGAAGACAGCCTATAAATAATAGGAAAATATACTTTTTTTCTATATCATTCTTAAAATTAAACTTATACTTATTTACCTTACAAGTTGTAATATTTCTAAATCAGATATTTGTCTGAATTATTTTACTTTTCGACGTAAAACTGTTGGCGTCTTTTATTTAAAAAAACGTTAAGATGTCGATATCAAACACTTGAAAGCAGTGGCGTGCATTGCATATAGGCACATAAGCAGTGCCTACCTCGATATATCAACATAAGCCTGTCAATTACATTTTAGTGTGTGTGCCCCACAATTAAGAAACTCAATAAATTATCATACTTACCTAACAAAAAACAAAATGTTCATACAAACGCAGTCGCCGGACGGCCTACTCGGCTCCCGTAGATACTATTCGCACATTGTCATTGGTCTTTATTCGTTCAAGTTAATACAACAAAATTAAAAATACGTACGTCGCACGCGTAATACCATGACGTTCAACCTTCGCAATTTATCACCCTTAAGTAGGCATGCCTACTCAAATAACCACACTTTTGACCTCGCTTTTTTTTCTGATTAGTGACCACGTTTGTCTAGACAAGACCCGGCCTAGTGCCTACCTATTCTGAAAACCAATGCACGCCACTGCTTGAAGCAGAAATTAAAATAATCCGGGAAAGTTGTTTGAGCCTGTATGTTTATCTTACAAAGCGACGCGCGCTTTACTTGTAACCAAACGTAGAAACACGTCGTGTATGTAAGCGCAGGCGCTCTCGGCACCGTCCGAGACATGGTCAAAGATGGAAGTGTGTCTGTTATGTGCTGACACAACTGGTTTTCACGCACCAATTCACATACTGTTTTACACTTGGTTACCACAAGTAAACCGAGCGTTAAAGTACTGTATCACTTTTTAATGCGATTAAATATAAAACACACCTACGACCGGAGTCGGTAAGCCTATTATTCAACGGCCGAACCCAAGAACCTATTGACAGATACCTACTGATGGTAGCCAGTATAATTATAACTGTCAGTATAAAATAATCATACAGACCGATACTGATATAGATTTGGGATGCGTGAAGAACCCTCCTCGTGTAGCGCAATTTGTTCCGCCAGTTACTCGACTGAACGCTCGCGCTCGGCGCATCCTGGACAGTCACACCCAACACATTATTTGACTGGCCCATTCTTCCCTTGCGGTGGTAGGGCTAACGCCCGCCTGGTTTGCGACCACCCTCCCACCGGAGTCCGGCGTCAAGCAGCCTGCTGTGTTTCGTCGATGCGTGGGAGTTCCAGTGCCTTATGCATGTTCTGGGCACGCTCGTTCCATCACAGACCTCATCCATCGCTTTCCATCAGGCGTGATCGAGGACAAGAGCGGGCCCATTCAGCAATAAAAAAAAAATGGGGACGTTAAAACCAGAGATAGGTTTTTCTACGCCAAAACTGGTGATAGTTAGTTAATTGGGTTCGGCCGTTAATTTGCTGTCAAATCGCAAGTCAAAATGTTTGTGTTTGGTGATAGCAGATTTATAACTCAGGAAGTTGATCAGGCTTTCATATACGAGAAATAAATGATTATTTATTGAATTCTCGGTTTATCCAAGAAGTCTTATATCTACCCCCTTACTAATAAACGTTGTATAGCGTCTGTATAGTTACACAAAGCTTTGTCTTCTTCTTTCGAAAGACAAATTACTGAGGACTGAAAGAGAGAAATCGGTGTGTAACTATTCATCTGATATAATACGTTTATTAGTAAGGGAGCTAGTCAGTAATATTATTTAGACTAAATTAGTTTTTACGACTGTTTCATATTTGTAAAAATATTTTTTTTTTTATAAAATTGGAATTATAATTTTCAGTCTGTGGTTTCCATTCCAACCTATAGCTAATGTGATGATTCTAGCATAACTATGATGTGACATTTTATGGAATAATTGGAAAAAAGATTCGGCTATTATTTTACTATTCGCCAAGTAAGATTTCTACCATAAGAACAAATCTCGTATGGAAAAGTGATTATGGTAGAAATCTAACTTAAAGAGATATATTATAATACTATAATTCTGTGAATACATATCTATTATACTCGCGAATCATATTTTGATCAAGATACAACCTGACACAGACCTGTAAATTGCAAAAAACTTTCATTTCGCGGTAATTTCGCGGTCTACCACTGCGCATTCACCTTAAAAACACTGGTATTTTTGTGCACACACTAAACTTGTGCACTATAATATATCCTGCGTAGATGCCTAGTCTCTGCTGAGACTAGCTGACATAGCCGAAATTCGGTCTAGAGGATATTTTTTTTTATTATTATTTTCCTTATTGAATCCTTTTTCCAAAAACGAATGTGAACACGGAAATAGCAAAAGCCTGTATGCTTATAAAAATAATGTCTTAAATATACAGGATGAAATTGAAAACTTGCGACAAATCGCAATAGGAGGTTGCAGTAACTGTTACATAATTATTATAAACTAGCTGCGCCCCTCGGTTTCACCCGCATAAGTGTCGATCCCGTGGGAATATCGGGATAAAAAGTAGCCTATATGTTAATCCAGGGTGTCAGCTACCTCCGTACAAAATTTTATCAAAATTGGTCCAGCCGTTTGAGCGTGAAGAAGTAATAAAAATATAAACATACACACACACTCACAAACTTTCGCCTTTATAATATTAGTGTGAAGTGTGATGTGATGTGATTGTCATTTCCCAAATCTAAATTATTGAAAAAAATCGTGTAATATCGTCTTAGATAGTGTAAACTAAGTTATTGTTCACAGTAGACACGAATTATCTTCGCTACAGTAAAAAAAAAAATCAAAACTAACAAAACAAATGAAATGTCAATTTTAGTGCGCGCCCGATAAGCAATCCATTCATCGCAGAGTTTACAACATGAAACTAGTTGGCAACGCGTTGAACTAGCTGTATTTACCTAATTTTGACCATTCTTACGAAAAAAGGGTGGGCGAAGATGTTGCCAAATCGCTTGGCTACGCGCACGTATGTGCAACCCTTTCCTTACCGACATGCTCGAAATTTACTTTATAAAACGTTGAATTAGATATTTTAATTTGTCGCACCTATTCAATTTCATCCTGTATAGCTTAAACATATTGAATACTTATTTTATTTTGGTTTTAATATGGACGCAACATGAGATTCAGTCAATGGGATCAGTCATATTAAAAAAACAATTTTACAATGATTGTAATTTTCACATCATAATTCAAAAGCTTAATATACGCGCAAATAAGCGAAAATTGCCAAAAAGCAGTTACAAACAAATTATTTAGTAGTATATTTTTGTGTTTAAACTATTTATCTATTACTTAATACATAAGTGTACAGTCAACCAAAGAAAGATGGCCTTATTTATTAAAAGTTACTACATTAGGGGCTGTTCATTTATTATGTAACACAATTTTGACCAATTTCTAACGCCCCTCCTCCCCCTACGTAAGAAAAAATAAGACTTTAATGAACCCCCCCCCCCTTACGTAAGATCGGTATCTACCAAAATTGCCGGAGTAGAGTACGTCGAAATTGACTCATGTCGGAGTACCATTGTTTTCGAAGAAGCATGTCGTCGAAGTCGCATCGTTTCCTAGTTAAGTCATATCGAAGAAAAGGTTTGTCGGAGTACAGTCACGTCTATAAGTACACACATCAAAAGTGTCTAGGGATCAAGCATTTTTATGCGGATTTCTTGAGATTGAGATGTGGCTTTGTAATAAATTTATATGGATCCTTTTTGGTGCATTTCATAATTTGAATCAGGAACTGTGAATCAAATTCGAGTAAAAGATGAAAATCAGCTGTCAATATTTTCCCTATAAAAACATACAACGCATTGAAGACATTATTAGTGCTACTGTTTCCCTACTACTGATTAAAACCAACGTTATTATGGAGCGGCGACGTCATTTAAGCAGGGAAGAAATGCTCAGAGCCGTGGGAATGATAGAAGCTGGTTCCCGGCAACGTACTGTGGCTTTAGCTCTGAATACAAGTCAGAGTGTTATCAGTCGACTTTGGACACGTTACCGAAGCACTGGTACCGTGGCTGAGCGCCATGGAGGACGGTATCGCTGCACCACACGGAGACAAGACCGATACATTTAAATCTTAACTCGAAGAGCTCCAACAATAACCGCCATGATGTTAGCCGTGAGGCTTCATCACTCTTCAGGGAACTTAATTAGCGACCAAACAGTCAGAAACCGCTTGCATGAAGTGAACCTTCATTCCCGAAGACCGCTACGGGTACCACCTATAGCAATGCACAATCGTAGGATTCGATATCAATGGGCTCTTGAACACAGAAATTGGGCAGAAGAACAATGGCGTTTCGTGTGCTTTTCTGATGAGTCTCGTTTTGGTATGAGACCGGATACAAGACATATACGACACTGGAGAACCCCTGGACGCCAACAGCGATTAAAATCCTGCCAGGAAGTCCATCCTTATAGTGGTGGAACCATCATGGTATGGGCGGGTATTTGGATCGGCGGAAGAACTGAGTTGATTTGGATCAGAGGCAACCTCAACGCTCAAATTTATGCTGAGACGATTGTATCAGACGTCATCGTTCCTCTACAAGTGCAAATCGGTCCCTTATTTCAGTTAATGCATGATAATGCACGACCGCACACCGCAAGAGTTGTAAGACAGACTCTCGCCGCAGCTAACATCAATGTCCTGCCCTGGCCTGCTCAGTCGCCAGACTTGAACCCGATTGAGCATGCATGGGATATGCTACAGAGAAGAGCTCTGCCGAATATGGAGGGTATCCAGTCGCAAGAAGACCTTTTTTTGTTGTTGCAACGAACATGGGCGGCCATTCCACAGCGTGATTTGGATGAACTCATTTTGAGTATGCCAAACCGATGTTCTTGTGTTGTTAGTGTTCGCGGTAGAAACACGGATTATTAATTGTTTAAGTTACCCAATAAAATTTTAAAGAAAACTGTTATTTCAGTCTTTTTTTCGAACTTTTGTGTTAGTGGTTCAAATGTCAAAAATCCCTTTATTAGGAAAATGGCAAATTTCTTTATTAATGCAAAGGTGACTTGGTTTATCGTTACTGTGACAAACGAAAACACTTTATTTGATGAATCCTTAAAGAAAATTTTAATTAATATCAATCAGGAGAAAAGTTATTGCAAAAATATATGTTGATCCCTAGACACTTTTGATGTGTGTATGTATACATTTGGCTTTATTCAAACGCGATTCTCTTCTTTATTTTTTTAGCGAAATTTTATGTTATTACGAAAATAGTATTTTCGAACCCATAGGTTTATATTAAGTGTCATATTTCAACGTTGCATTCGTTATTTCACGAAAAAATCGCAATTGAAAATTGCCAAGTGCTGACATATTGGTGCTCGTGACTGTACAGTAGTGTCGAACTTAAGGTATTTCGAATTAAAGTACCTATTGTCGAAATGAAGACGTGTCGGAGTTCCATAGTGTCGAAAATAAAATCTTGTCGTATTACAGTTTGTCGAAATTCAGTTGCTAAGTCTAAAAATTTATAAATTTTGTTTACTTTTGTGATGTAACTTAAGAACAATCTAGAGCCCTCCCACCCCCATGTAAGAAAAAATAATACTTGTTCGGACCCCCTCCCCCCTCAAATCTTAAATGAACAGCCCCTTATCATGCACAATAACTAAAGTCGTCGAGATGATGCGTTCCTCACAGTCACTGCGGTATTTCTAGTAGCTAATAAAGATCAAATTCGCAAAACACGTATTCGTTTGTATAAAACTTACAGGTGTCAAGAACGCATTCTCTCGTGGGCCGCACTGTATGCATATTGCCTGCGTACCACAAAGTTTATTTCTCAGTTTTGTTGACTGTATAATCGACCTCGTAATTGCTTCACCACCCTAAAGTTGAATGTCATTTGCACTTCATAAAACGACAAAGTCTTGTCAATGTCACAATTAGAGAGTTTCAACCTTAGTCTATTTAGTTTCAATTTACTGGGAACTTTTGTCAAAAGTGGAAAGCAATTAAAAGGTGACATTTTGAGATTGACTGTAAATCACTCAAAACGGTTTCTTACTAAAGGCCTATTCATACCTAAGCGGTATTCGCTACCGTCTGCGGTAGAGAAAACCGAGTGGGTATGCGGTAATATTACTGTTCACACCAAAGCGGATTTCGCTATCCTTGTGGGTAGAATAGAAAGTTCGAAGTTTCGCCCAACATGCGAAACAATACCTATGCGGTACTATGGTACCAACTATTCCGCTCTAGCCGCGGAACTTGATTCTAAATACTTGAGCGAAACCCGCGCGGTATGCACTTCTACCCACAGCGGCAGCGAATACCGCTCAGGTCGCTCTAGCCGCGGAACTTGATCTAAATACCTGAGCAAAACCCACGCAGTATGCACTTCTACTCACAGCGGCAGCGAATACCGCTCAGGTCGCTCTAGCCACGGAACTTGATACTAAATACCTGAGCGAAACCCGCGCGGTATGTACCTCTACCCACAGCGGCAGCGAATACCGCTCAGGTCGCTCTAGCCACGGAACTTGATACTAAATACCTGAGCGAAACCCGCGCGGTATGTACCTCTACCCACAGCGGCAGCGAATACCGCTCAGGTCGCTCTAGCCACGGAACTTGATACTAAATACCTGAGCGAAACCCGCGCGGTATGTACCTCTACCCACAGCGGCAGCGAATACCGCTCAGGTCGCTCTAGCCACGGAACTTGATACTAAATACCTGAGCGAAACCCGCGCGGTATGTACCTCTACCCACAGCGGCAGCGAATACCGCTCAGGTCGCTCTAGCCACGGAACTTGATACTAAATACCTGAGCGAAACCCGCGCGGTATGTACCTCTACCCACAGCGGCAGCGAATACCGCTCAGGTCGCTCTAGCCGCGGAACTTAATACTAAATACCTGAGTGAAACCCGCGCGGTATGTACCTCTACCCACAGCGGCAGCGAATACCGCTTAGGTTTGAACAGACCTTTATTCAAGTATACGTAAATTGTAAAACTTTTTTGTCACTTAGTTTGGCACCCAACGATTTTAACAACGCGTAAATTACTGTGGGCCTTTGTTGTCAAGAAAACGTTGACCAATTTGGGACTTTCGTCACATTAAACGCGTTATTTGACAATTGATGAAGTAGTCTTTTTGTGCCAACGGGACCCTATTTGGTTAAGGTCGAGCCCTGTAAGGCCCCGCTGTCTATCCGTCCGCCTGTCTGTCACAGGACTGCATCTATTGAACCGTAATAGGCCGTTGTTAAACGGCGATAAAAAAAAAAACACTGAAAATTTCAACTGTCTACCTTTTACGGTTCATGAGATACAGTCCGCTGACAGACGGACGGACGGACAGCGGAGGCTTAGTAACAAGGTTCCGTTGGCCCACTTTGGGTATGGAACCATAAAAATGACAGTTCGAAAAGGAGACACGCGCCAGCTACGTGCGAAAGGAATTTGTTCGAAAATTGCTCAACATTTTCACGTCTTGACCGTCCATAGAATATCATTGGGTATAGTATTTAACATAAATAACTATTTCTGCATTTGCACAGACGCCAGCACATCAATCTACTACAATCTGTCAATTTTTTTAAATAGATTTTCAACTTTATCGCTATAGGTATAAGGTTCAAAGTTGATTGGGATAATTTGACAGTTTCAGGTACCTTGATATTGGCGTCTGTACGTAATTTCACAGAATTACAATAGGTCTCCTAAGCTAAACAAATGAGCTGTTTACCTTCATCCATCTGGAACTGTACCTTGTCTGAGTTAGCAGCTTTATCAGCAGTCTTAGAGAGTGCGCTGGCGAGGAAGATTTGTGCTATACCTGTAGCGGTGACGAAGAGAGCCCAGCCTGGAACGGTTAAAAAAAAAACTCGTTGGGTTGTTGACCTTTTTTTTTGTTGTCGGGGGGGAAACTTTAGGGTCGTTCCATGTAAAATACTGGTATTCAGCTGCATCCGGTTAGACTGGAAGCCGACCACAACATAGTTGGGAATAGGCTAGGCAGATGATGATGGGGGAAAACTTTCATAAGGCACCCGACCTCCGGGGAGGGAGGTTGGGGAGTGTGGGATTTTTACCTCGCTAAAACCACCCCGGTGATCACCATCAGCACATAGGGGCGGTCCCGGTTCCTCTTAAAAGACGAATTCCGGAACCCCCCCGTGCAACGCCTGTCTAAGGCACATCTCTGGGGAGACTGTAAAGGGGCCACCCCTGAGCTTCGCTATGCACGGCAGCACGTGACCGCTGCGCTACCGTCTTCCTTGGGGTCACTTGGTGGGCGGACAGAGTCTCTGTGCGCCCGCGACCCCAAAGGTCCACATACCTTGGTTGGGTAAGTGGGTTTCGGCGTATTAGGCGCCAAGGCGGTTGTCTGGATCAGCCCTCTCCCGTGGGTTGTTGACCTAGTAATCCCAAGCGCTACTGCTGAGCATGATGTCCTGGGTTTGAGTCCCAGGTCGGGCGAAATGTTAATACGGGTCATTCAGGAAAGAATTTCTCAGTAGCGGCCTGGAGTCTGGATTTGTGCAAAAAAGCAATCGACTCGCCACACATTACGTAGAACTTGTGGATGTATTATAGAACTAGCTGCGCCCCGCGGCTTCACCCGCATAAGTTTCGATCCCATGTGAATCTCGTGTTAAAAAGTATCCTATGTGTTAATCATAGTTAGAAACTATCTGTGTGCCAAATTCCATCCAAATCCGTTCAGTAGTTTTTGCGTGAAAGAGTAACAAACATCCATCCATCCTCATAAACTTTCGCGTTTATAATATTTGTTGGAAAGTAGGATATAATAATAGAATACTCTTTATTTATGTACAGTCAACAAAAGATATAAGTATCCAGGATAGTCGTAGTCGGATATAGTTGGAGTTTAGTAAGAAACCCATGGATGTTCTCGAATAAAATTTAATTTTATTAATGGAAAACAAACAGCTCATTTATCAAATTAAATTTCATTTGATAACATCCATCGGTTTCTTACTAAACTTCAACTATATCCGACGATCCTGCATACTTGTCTCTTTTGTTGACTGTACACTATACAAATTACAGATATACCTAAATGTAGAAAATTTGAAATAGGGTGACACACTTATACAGAATGCACCCTCTTTGCGCAGACGCCAGCACATCAAGCAACCCAAAACTGTAAATTCCCAATCAACTTTGAACCTTATGCTTTCAGCGATAAAGTTGAAAATCTATTAACCTCTCACACGTTTGCCCGCCTACCTATCGAAACACTCCACGCGTCGGAGTAGTTGAATTGACGCAGTGAAGACATTGTTTTAAAAATGACAGTAACAATAGAACAATGACAATTATGTACACTTAGTGTACCGTCGACGTTTCGAGCACTTTCTCTTATGTACACTTGGTGTACACTTGACGTTTGAGGGATTAAAGAAACTTGACAGATTGTAGTAGTTTGATGTGCGTGGCGTCTGTACAGGCAACGTGTTTAAATTAAATTAAATTAAATATTTGTTTATTGATGGCAACTAGGCCCAATTGTTAGTAACATAGTTCTTAAAAACTATTGTTAGTAAACACACACAGAAAACAGAAACAAAACAAAACAAAGATAAAAATTGCAAGGTTAACCGTGGGGTCTTCTGACCAGCACCTCCACAGTGTGCGACAACCAGGGTGCGTCGTATTTTTCCATTAACATACTTAGGATGCCGTTAGAACTAGACCGCGCTCTTGACAAGACGGAATTTGTTGTTTGGACGGTGTTTGTTTTGTTTGTCTTTGAACGTAAACCCTTTTTATCATAACTGCTTTTAAATTGTTTTATAAGTAATTGCAATTTTAATTGACCCTTAAGGAAAATGCAAGCAAAAACACCAATGAGGTTGGATGACTCAGCCTTAAAGGAAGTAACTTACGGCATAATATTAAACTACAAAACGGTAATCGGGACAGGTATTTTATTAACGTCATAAACCGGTTGGGTTTTTTTTTAATTAATAAAAACATTTTAATGAAGTTTAATTTAAACTGAATTATGTGGTATGAAACCTTATTTGGTAATAGGAGCACTTGCCCCAATTTGCGAGCACTACGCACCTGACCATTCTGAAGAACATCCATACTAATATCACAGAATACTTAAAATACTACGTACAGAAAGGACACTCCCTTCCCCGCACTTACATCAGTTACCGCACCTCACCCCGCACTTCGGTATGTTCGTCGCCCGTTCTTTAACAAGAGCGCTCGCAAACACAAGTACCTCACGCACACATTCATACGTATACAAACGTCATTTTTTAATGTAGTAGTAGTAGGTAATGATTTTGCGAGCTTTGTATGGAGTGTCCGGGGTGTGCTAATATTCTAATATTACTAATTACTAATCCATACTAATATTATAAATGCGAAAGTGTGTCTGTCTGTCTGTATGTATGTTACCTCTTCACGCTTACACCGCTGAACCTATTTAGATAAAATTTGGTATAGAGATAGATTGAGTCCCGCGAAAGGACATAGGATACTTTTTATCCCGATATTCCCCCGGGATCGAAACTTATGCGGGTGGAACCGCGGGGCGCAGCTAGTCACCAATAAAGTCCTTCTAGAGCGTCCCCTCCCGGCGTTTCCTCTCACATCTGCTTTTTAAATACCTTGTCTTAGCCTGTTTTTTGGATAAAATCAGGAATGAAATTATCCGGAAAAGAACCAGAGTTACCGACATAGCTTGCAGAGTAAGCAAACTGAAGTGGCAGTGGGCTGGCCATGTTTGTCGAAGGACCGATGGGCCGGTGGAGCAGACGAGTCCTGAGTGGAGATCGCGTATCGGCAAGCGTAGTGTGGGACGCTCCCCAGCCAGATGGATGGACGACCCAAAGAAGGTGGCTGGGACAGACTGGATGCAGAAGGTGGAGGACAGGGTGTTGTGGCGCAGCCTATGAGAGGCCTATGTCCAAAGGTGAACTGCAATAGGCTGAGTTGATTTGATTGTTGATTGAACCTTTTGTTTATGTAAAATGTTGTTAAATAAAGCAACTTACCGACAGAGCAGTCCCCGGGTATGTAGGGCTCGGAGTTTTCGCCACACAGCCGCTTGACGCGGGAGGCACCCCAACCCCACGGGTACAGGAGCAGCCCCAACACGCCAAATAGACCTGGAATGTGATGAGTATGATATTATTAACTGACTTCAAAAAAGGAGGAGGTTTTCAGTTCTTCGGAATCTTTTTCGATTTCAATTTTTTTTTCTTTTTAAAAGGTATACTTTTTTAACTATACTGCTTCGTTGGTCTAGTGGTCGCAAGCGCTACTGCTGGGCATGAGTTCGATACCCACGTCGGGCAAAGTGTATTGGCGCGTGCTACCGTGCAATCCCCGATTTATTTCCCAAAAATGTAAGCAAATCTCAATTAATGGAAAATAACTTTAATTCCTACACAATAAAGTTGAGTTTACGCTACAACTTCAAACATTTTTATAACTTTGTCAATAGTGCTAGTCATTCTAAAATCAATTTAATTGTCATTGAATTAAAGTTTATATTTGTTTAACTTGAAATAGGGTAGGGATGTGCACTGCGCACTTTTCGTATGCTGTCATGTGGCCAATAATTGTCGAACATTTTATACCTAAAAATTAAAGTACTATTTACTATCCAGAACAGAAAGGTACTATTTTCTTATGGAAAATAACATATTGAGCATTTTTTGCTCTCCAAAGGTCATTTCCCATAAGGAAACAATTACTTTTATTTTGAGTACGAAATGAATGATGTCCTTAAAGGCCCAGAAATATTTTCACATATTTTAAGGAGACTAAAAGGAGAGTAGTAGTGAAGGGAAGGCGTTTTGGGGACTGTCTTACGTATTTTTGACGTTCGAAAAGTGCTGATTCTCAGCCTAACTTGAATTTAATGACTTGATTGTTTATCAAAGAGTAAAATCAAAGTAATATCTTTTTCCAGTATTTTCACAGGCCACTTAAAATACATATAATACTCTTTTGAAACATTGATTGAACAGCTATATCACACATCTTTAAAGGTAAGTCTACTTGGGGAGAGATAATTGTCAATTACTTTGATTTACATCAACTGATAAAGAAATCACACTAATATTATAAAGGCGAAAGTTTGTGAGTGTGTGTGTTTATATGTTTGTTACTTCTTCACGCTCAAACGGCTGGACCAATTTTGATAAAATTTTGCATGGAGATATCTGACACCCTGGATTAACATATAGGCTACTTTTTATCCCGATATTCCCACGGGATCGACACTTATGGGGGGAAACCGCGGGGCGCAGCTAGTGATACATAAAATTATATACCTCCCAAAGCTTGTGTAGCTCCCGCCAGAGAGATGACGCTCTTCTTGAACACAGATTGTATGCAGCACGCCATGACACCTGCTAGTACAGTCGCGAATTGTATGGCTGCGCCTAAAGACAAAAACGGAATATTTTAACTGACAAACTAAAAGGTTTTAGTCAAAGTGACCTCTTCGTTGCGACTGACGACGCCTTAGAAGTGGCGAAGTCAAAGTGACCTCTGCGCTGCGTCTGACGATGTGGCGACGCTATAGAAGTGGCGAAGTCAAAGTGACCTCTGCGCTGCGTCTGACGATGTGGCGACGCTATAGAAGTGGCGAAGTCAAAGTGACCTCTGCGCTGCGTCTGAAGATGTGGCGACGCTATAGAAGTGGCAAAGTCAAAGTGACCTCTGCGCTGCGTCTGACGATGTGGCGACGCTATAGAAGTGGCGAAGTCAAAGTGACCTCTGCGCTGCGTCTGACGATGTGGCGACGCTATAGAAGTGGCAAAGTCAAAGTGACCTCTGCGCTGCGTCTGACGATGTGGCGACGCTATAGAAGTGGCGAAGTCAAAGTGACCTCTGCGCTGCGTCTGACGATGTGGCGACGCTATAGAAGTGGCAAAGTCAAAGTGACCTCTGCGCTGCGTCTGACGATGTGGCGACGCTATAGAAGTGGCGAAGTCAAAGTGACCTCTGCGCTGCGTCTGACGATGTGGCGACGCTATAGAAGTGGCAAAGTCAAAGTGACCTCTGCGCTGCGTCTGACGATGTGGCGACGCTGTAGAAGTGGCGAAGTCAAAGTGACCTCTGTGCTGCGTCTGACGATGTGGCGACGCTGTAGAAGTGGCGAAGTCAAAGTGACCTCTGCGCTGCGTCTGACGCCGCCATAGAAGTGGAGAAGTCAAAGTGACCTCTGCGCTGCGTCTGACGATGTGGCGACGCTATAGAAGTGGCGAAGTCAAAGTGACCTCTGCGCTGCGTCTGACGATGTGGCGACGCTATAGAAGTGGCAAAGTCAAAGTGACCTCTGCGCTGCGTCTGACGATGTGGCGACGCTATAGAAGTGGCGAAGTCAAAGTGACCTCTGCGCTGCGTCTGACGATGTGGCGACGCTATAGAAGTGGCAAAGTCAAAGTGACCTCTGCGCTGCGTCTGACGATGTGGCGACGCTGTAGAAGTGGCGAAGTCAAAGTGACCTCTGTGCTGCGTCTGACGATGTGGCGACGCTGTAGAAGTGGCGAAGTCAAAGTGACCTCTGCGCTGCGTCTGACGCCGCCATAGAAGTGGAGAAGTCAAAGTGACCTCTGCGCTGCGTCTGACGATGTGGCGACGCTATAGAAGTGGCGAAGTCAAAGTGACCTCTGCGCTGCGTCTGACGATGTGGCGACGCTATAGAAGTGGCAAAGTCAAAGTGACCTCTGCGCTGCGTCTGACGATGTGGCGACGCTATAGAAGTGGCAAAGTCAAAGTGACCTCTGCGCTGCGTCTGACGATGTGGCGACGCTGTAGAAGTGGCGAAGTCAAAGTGACCTCTGTGCTGCGTCTGACGATGTGGCGACGCTGTAGAAGTGGCGAAGTCAAAGTGACCTCTGCGCTGCGTCTGACGCCGCCATAGAAGTGGAGAAGTCAAAGTGACCTCTGCGCTGCGTCTGACGATGTGGCGACGCTATAGAAGTGGCGAAGTCAAAGTGACCTCTGCGCTGCGTCTGACGATGTGGCGACGCTATAGAAGTGGCAAAGTCAAAGTGACCTCTGCGCTGCGTCTGACGATGTGGCGACGCTGTAGAAGTGGCGAAGTCAAAGTGACCTCTGTGCTGCGTCTGACGATGTGGCGACGCTGTAGAAGTGGCGAAGTCAAAGTGACCTCTGCGCTGCGTCTGACGCCGCCATAGAAGTGGAGAAGTCAAAGTGACCTCTGCGCTGCGTCTGACGATGTGGCGACGCTATAGAAGTGGCGAAGTCAAAGTGACCTCTGCGCTGCGTCTGACGATGTGGCGACGCTATAGAAGTGGCAAAGTCAAAGTGACCTCTGCGCTGCGTCTGACGATGTGGCGACGCTATAGAAGTGGCGAAGTCAAAGTGACCTCTGCGCTGCGTCTGACGATGTGGCGACGCTATAGAAGTGGCAAAGTCAAAGTGACCTCTGCGCTGCGTCTGACGATGTGGCGACGCTATAGAAGTGGCAAAGTCAAAGTGACCTCTGCGCTGCGTCTGACGATGTGGCGACGCTGTAGAAGTGGCGAAGTCAAAGTGACCTCTGTGCTGCGTCTGACGATGTGGCGACGCTGTAGAAGTGGCGAAGTCAAAGTGACCTCTGCGCTGCGTCTGACGCCGCCATAGAAGTGGAGAAGTCAAAGTGACCTCTGCGCTGCGTCTGACGATGTGGCGACGCTATAGAAGTGGCGAAGTCAAAGTGACCTCTGCGCTGCGTCTGACGATGTGGCGACGCTATAGAAGTGGCAAAGTCAAAGTGACCTCTGCGCTGCGTCTGACGATGTGGCGACGCTATAGAAGTGGCGAAGTCAAAGTGACCTCTGCGCTGCGTCTGACGATGTGGCGACGCTGTAGAAGTGGCGAAGTCAAAGTGACCTCTGCGCTGCGTCTGACGATGTGGCGACGCTGTAGAAGTGGCGAAGTCAAAGTGACCTCTGCGCTGCGTCTGACGATGTGGCGACGCTGTAGAAGTGGCGAAGTCAAAGTGACCTCTGCGTTGCGTCTGACGATGTGGCGACGCTGTAGAAGTGGCGAAGTCAAAGTGACCTCTGCGCTGCGTCTGACGATGTGGCGACGCTGTAGAAGTGGCGAAGTCAAAGTGACCTCTGCGCTGCGTCTGACGATGTGGCGACGCTGTAGAAGTGGCGAAGTCAAAGTGACCTCTGCGCTGCGTCTGACGATGTGGCGACGCTGTAGAAGTGGCGAAGTCAAAGTGACCTCTGCGTTGCGTCTGACGATGTGGCGACGCTGTAGAAGTGGCGAAGTCAAAGTGACCTCTGCGCTGCGTCTGACGATGTGGCGACGCTGTAGAAGTGGCGAAGTCAAAGTGACCTCTGCGCTGCGTCTGACGATGTGGCGACGCTGTAGAAGTGGCGAAGTCAAAGTGACCTCTGCGCTGCGTCTGACGATGTGGCGACGCTGTAGAAGTTGCGAAGTCAAAGTGACCTCTGCGCTGCGTCTGACGATGTGGCGACGCTGTAGAAGTGGCGAAGTCAAAGTGACCTCTGCGCTGCGTCTGACGATGCGGCGACGCTGTAGAAGTGGCGAAGTCAAAGTGACCTCTGCGCTGCGTCTGACGATGCGGCGACGCTGTAGAAGTGGCGAAGTCAAAGTGACCTCTGCGCTGCGTCTGACGATGCGGCGACGCTGTAGAAGTGGCGAAGTCAAAGTGACCTCTGCGCTGCGTCTGACGATGCGGCGACGCTATAGAAGTGGCGAAGTCAAAGTGACCTCTGCGTTGCGTCTGACGATGTGGCGACGCTGTAGAAGTGGCGAAGTCAAAGTGATCTCTGCGCTGCGTCTGACGATGTGGCGACGCTGTAGAAGTGGCGAAGTCAAAGTGACCTCTGCGCTGCGTCTGACGCCGCCATAGAAGTGGAGAAGTCAAAGTGACCTCTGCGCTGCGTCTGACGATGTGGCGACGCTGTAGAAGTGGCGAAGTCAAAGTGAACTCTGCGCTGCCTCCGACAACGCCGTAGAAGTGGCGAAGTTTTGGGCCAGCGCCACGAAGAAGAAAGGTTTTATGAACATACACATACACCCACGCTTCACTTGTGTAATAAAAAGCGATTGAGGGCGTGTCGTGTCATGCGGATAGGCAGCAGCATGTCTTATTGGTCAGTGTTTATTAATAGAGTATTTAATAGAGTGGTTTCATTGCAGCACTCTTTAGGTCCACGGTCAGCAGATAAAGTGATGAAGATCGTTAATAGGCAGTGGTAAATCTTGCCAGCCTAAGGATAGTTTATGGATAGTCACTAGGGCTAATCCCTGGCCAAAAGAACGAAAGAAATGTACAGACGCCAGCACATCAAGATACCCGAAACTGTCAAATTTTCCCAATCAATCTTGAACCTTGTGCGATGGCGATAAATTAGAAAATCTATTAAAGAAACTTGACAGATTGTAGTGGTTTGATCTGCTGGCGTCTGTACTAGGAGATGGCCATAACTATGTAATTAAGTTCAGGGGTTCGCCCTGTATAAACTTCTCCAAAATCAAAATCTACTTAGCCTTTTCCCTACTGTGTTAGTGTCAGCTTCCAGTCTAACAAGTATTTTACATGGAGCGACTGCCTATCTGACCTCCACAACCCAGTTACTGGATGCCCCTTACCTTAGTAAGACTGGTTGTCAGACTATTGGGCTTCTGACTACCTGTAATGACTGTCAAAATTTACATTTGACATTCTTTCATTGAGGGCGGGTTGTTTCACGTCTAGTTGACGCACGCGAAAACGTCAGAAATGGCGCTAACTATCGTCAAACCAAAAATAGCGTTTTTTTAAATCACAATTACATAATGATGACCTTCCCGTACGTCATATAATAACGAGTACGTAATCGTTATTATTTGACGTACGTATTAACATACGTACGTCTCAAAGGCGAATCTCAAAGGCGGTTGTTTCAAACGGTTCGCTATCGGTTACGATAGCGAACCGTTTGAAACTTTATGCTTTAATATTATTCTCCAATAATCACTTTAGTGTAAGATTTAGCTACACTGTATAATAAGATGTTTAATTAAGTATGTAACATTAGCCACATCCTTTGAGAATTAATGAGTGGACATCCTTAAGAATATGTAATTGCAAGGACTTAATTTGCATGGATATCATGCCAAATAAGACAGTGTTGAAGCATAAAATAAATCTAGCATACATAGGCAGCTGATAAATAATACAATGCGATGCTAGGAGGAAAATCAAAGTTTGGAAACTGGACACCTGGAAATGTTTGAAAAACGATAAGTTGAAATCTACAAACAAACATATACAGTTATGGACATATAATTAGGAACAACTGATAACAAAATCACTTATGGATAGACAAGGGTTTTTACTTTTGTACAAACTGTTGTGCTGAATTACTTAGCTTCTGCCAAATTATGATTATGCCATAATTACGTAATGGTAGAATGTACAAAACTTATATAATTATTAACATCATACTAAGTAAAACTATGTTCAAAACAGGACAGGAGATTGGTTGGGTTTCTGACAACTTGAAGATGGATGTACAGTCATCAAAAGAGATAAGTATGCAGGATCGTTGGATATAGTTGAAGTTTAGTAAGAAACCAATGGATGTTCTCTAATAAAATTTAATTTTATTAATAGAAAACAAACAGCTTAATTATCAAATTAAATTTCAGTTGACTAAATCCATTGGTTTCTTACTAAACTACAATTATATCCGACGATCCTGCATGGTTATCTCTTTTGTTGACCGACTTGGAACTTGCCCTAGCCAGACATGAATACAAAGGGGGAGCAATGGGTGCAGTTGCACCCCCTGGGCTTTGACCAAACTGAGTCTAAAACTCTAAATTGGACATAAACATAAGATTTACAACCTGTAACAACTACATATTAGTTATCCTCGAAATGGGGGCACATTATTGTGCTTATGGACAAAAGGTGCCAAATGATTCTTTTAAAAGGCTTTCACGGCTTGCGAAATCCCCCTATTAGGGCCAAAGCACACACGCTACTTTTAGCATCGACGATCGGCGATTTTGCGGCTGTATCGATGCTGCATCGCGTTTTGGCGACTTGCTGCGTTCGGACGTGGTATCGAAATCGCGCGTTTTAGCGACTGCTCCGATGCTGGCGCAAATGCCAAATCGCTGCAACCATCATCAGAATGTGTGCGGAGTGTAGCGTTCAGCCGCTGTGTCGAGCTTCCGAAAAGCGACTGAATCGCCGCATTTGGAGTTTTTAAGTGTGCGTTGTGAAATGCTTGGTTGCTGCATTTAGCTTCTGAAAAGCGGCTACATCGCCGATCGCCGTTGCTAAAAGTAGCGTGTGCCCTTAGAGAGAAACATGTGCCCCCCTTGAGTGAAAACCTAGATCTGCACCTCGCCCTAGCAGTTGACTTTGAAACAAACACTCATTTAATACTCACAAACTACTTGCTACTTTCCAAAGTACAAGAGAAAGTTAATTTATACAAAAATATACAGAATCCAATATTGGTACTGCAGTTCGCTGAGTAATAAATTCTTTAGACTTACATAGAGATAAAAAGAACATGGCCGCTTTCCAAGGAGTTGGGTACACCTCAGCATCAGTAGCGAGCCCATAGAATGAGAATGATGCACAGTTGTTATTATCATTCCTCATACGGATACATCTGGAAATGAAACAACATTAATGTGAGTATAATAATATTTTTTATAGTATTTACTGGGTTGATAAATACGAAAACAAGAGCAGTAGGAGCATGTAATATGAATATAAAGTACTTCCTTAGATGTTTTGAAACTACTACTTTTAGTAAATTTTTAAACTACTAAAAAGTATAATTTTAGAGTGAAATAAATATTAATAAACAATCACAGAATACGTTTAGAATTGAAACTATATTTTAAGTAAATTTTTGATCGTATTGCCACAACGCGCGCAAGATAAATAAAGTAAATAGTAAATGCTTCGAAATGCAATATATTTACCTTGGTCATAAACAAACATAATTCTCAACTCACCTGTTGTAAATACCGACGCTTGGAACATAAAAACTGGTGATATTATTCTCGTTGAGCACCACAGGCTGCCCCATAAGCCATTTAGGAGTCATGATACCAGTTAAAATTAACATAAAAGCTACCAAACTTAGCAGAAGCCATGCTAAACTTCGGCCAGTAACTATAACATAACACATGATTGAAACTTTGTTGTTTCTCTTTGAGCAGCCTCCAATATAGTTTAAAAGTACACTAATAAAGTTATGTCGTGTTTTTTAAAAGTAAAAACTAAAATTTAATTGAAAATAAATCACTGTTTCGTACACACACCGACTGTCATTTTTATTGTATTGTGTTGAATGATTTACAATTTGACAATCTTTTTTTTTTTTAATTTATTCATGACCATGGATACATGTCCTTCAGTCGTAGTCACTAAACATTTTTGTTTTCTTACGTAATTGTCATTAGAATGCGGGTGCAACCCATTCTAACGACTTTGAAGTATTTGGCAGCAAATGTATCGAGTCAGCCTTCTCAGTAAACTTCGCTGAGGCAGCCAAAACCACAATAAAATTCTCAGCTCCGTTTTACCGAGATTGCGCCTGTTTCAATGATTCCACATATTGTCCAGTTGCGCAGACACTTGAGATACAAAACTACACCAATTTTACATCACAATATCCACTAGGAATCTATTTGCGAATAATTAAAACAGCCACTGAACTTCACTCGAAGAAATCCCGCCAAAAACCTCAATTATTTGACAATCAGTGTTGCTGTGCTGCCATCCTCTGATTTTGACTATCCTCTAGTTCTTTTGGTTAATCCCCTAAACCGGTTACCTTTTTTAACTTTCCCCATAATATTATTAAAAATAAAACACAAATTTTAATGTTATTTATAACGATATTCAGTCTTTAAACGTTTTTTCTAAAAATCATAAATTTCATTCGCGGTTTTATTACTATTCTAGGATTATAAGTTCTTGAAATAATATGCGCAAAATACGAATGATATTTCAAATTTTTCATAAAACTACCCTGCATAATTTAGAACCTAAAAATCCTTTAACATGATGACAAAAGTTCCACATTTAGGGGAAAATGCTCTAAGGTGGCAGCACTGATAACCAAAGACTAATGAATGATTGACATTTAACGTTTTTTATTGCTCGGAATCTAGGGAATCTAGAAAGCTCGAAATAGACTACCGAGTGCATTGAATAGAAGAATAGAGTAGTTCCAAATTGCTCCGAAGATTTCTTCGGAGCAATTTGGAACTACTGAGAGACGTATTTGACAGATGAAGATTGATTTGGATTCAATCATTTGTTTGATTGACGTGATTATAAAAAGCTAATGGACTTATGTTTGGAGTAGTCAGCCTTCTTTGGCATCTTGTGAATAGGATCTGGGTAATATTTTTTTCATAATATTAACAACTCAGGCTATCATAGTCCACAGCTAGATATAGATTAGGTGTCTCCCAAGTTATTATACAACACATGGTTCTCCACCTTCTGCATAGAAACTGACTCTGCTTCATCAATCTGTCGGTCCATTTAGATTGTGATAACAATCTTGTTTTATTAGGTTTAGAGGTAGAGCAGAAGCAAGTACATACATACTGACAAATCATAAAAACGTATAAAACTATTCTATTACATGTGTATGTTCGTTTGGGTCCCCCTTAGAAATCCTTTGACCTTTTCTAATAGTTCCTAGATTTTGACAACCAAAAGGATTTCTAAAGGGGTTGTTATAGTATTTCTGATAACATTTGAACAGAAGTTACAGTTTTAGTAAAACAATATTTTATTGAAGTGAAAGAAAAATGAAGCGATCCGAAACCTATAATTTGAACGCAGACTGAACGCATAGAGTAAATATGTGCCTTGGAACGCATCCTTAAGACGAAGACCCAAGCGCCATCTGCTGTTTCAGGTTAAAAATAAAATACGGTTTTGTTCTCTCTTCCTCCTTGTTGTTTCTTTTCATTTGAGTGCGTGAAAGAAATGTTTAATTTAATCAGGGCCTATTATTTCCTGTATTGAATTTTGCAAATCAATTTGTGATCCTAAAAGTGTACAACGTTACGTTGCATCGTGTCGATATAATTTCAAGTGAAATGTGGTCGATGACAGCGTGAAAACGATTGCTACGTAAGTATAATACGATCAAATACTATACATCGACACCGTAGTATCACTGCTATTGGTTTTACGATGAAACATATTCCGTAGGATAATAAAAATACCTGTCAGTCAATTGTCAGGTACAGATGTGTACCTACCTGTGTATTGTCAAGCAAAGAAATCAGTCGTAATTGAACAATTTATTTTATTTAAATCGTTTATTTTATGATTATTTAGTGTTAAATACAGTGCCATGAAGTGTGTCTGTGAAACTGTGAAGGTATGCGCCAAGTGTGTGTGGTAGGGTATTGAAAAAAAAAACATGTTTTCGTCTGCCCTTGTTTAGGTTGCAAAATCTCGATTCCTTTGTCATGTGCATAGTCACTTTTACTTTTTCTGGTGAACATTGCATGTAATCGACTGGCGTTTACTAAATTCCCGCTATTTTATTAGGTTTTTTTTTCGTGTGGTAGAAAGTGGGTACATTGGTCATACTCATAGGGGATATTTTTTTATGTAAATAAGGCGTTCTAGTTGAACAAGCAGTTGCTGTTGAGTGAGTTTTGTTTAAAAATGCAGTTATACTTGATTGTTATCCTCTTGACATAGTTTTTTTGCTGATACAACTGAAATTGTTGAAAAAAGTGTTCTATGTAATACATGCAAAACAGCTGGATATTCCTGGCGAAGGTGTTATTGTGTAAGGCCTAATGTGTCATCACAGCTTTCTAACTGTCAAAAGTTAATCTTTTGCTACCTGTAGATCAATATTTCAATCTTTTCTTGTACATCCAATATTTCATTGATTATCTTCTTAGTACAGTTTGTCATGCCAACTCAGTGTTTGTATTACTTTTAAAATCAATGACAACAACATATTTAGGCTGTTTATACTGTATACCTTTTCCTTATTTATAAACTTACTATTGTTTACACACTAATTAGTCATAGATTCTTCTTGGAATTGTTCATGAGAATTTAATAGTAAACTAACATGACTCCAGTAACTACAATAACTTGTAACAATAATGTATATTATTTGTTGTCTAAACATCTTGATGTGGAATGATAGAATTTCAATAATTTGTTTCACTGAGAATATTAATCTTTTAATCTTTAGGGCCTGCTTGTTCCATTATTGCTTTTGACCAGGCAAGATGGAGGCCAAGAGTTATGAAAAAAAAGGTACAAAAAAAAACAAACACTTATTTAATCAATCTCCAAAAAATTCCCATATTGCTTGCCTAAAAATAAAAATAAAAAAAGGCAATCACTATTACATGATAATTCTTTGTTGTGTTTTAGATCAGGTTTTAACCACCAAGGTAGTTATTGAATTAAGAACAACTTTGTTAAAGAAATGCAGTTCTTTATACAAAATGACAGTTTGGTGCTAAGTTGTCATTTTCGTATTAAGAACTTTTCCCAAATCTAAATAAAGTTCGAAATACAAATACAAGCTCAAAGGCTTAGGCTAGAACTAAAGTTAAATTTCCTTTTTAATAAGACTGTATAAGTTTTCAGAGGATCAATTTAAATATTGATCCAGGTATTGCAGAGATTAGCCGGAACAAACAAACAGACAGACAGACAAAAATTGAAAAAAATGGTATTTTGGTATATTATTATGTACTGTGTATATATCCATATGCATTTAGTATAAAGCGGTTATTTTAACATTACAAACAGACACTCCAATTTTATTTATTTGTTTTGTATAGATGAAATGCTCAGAACTATAGTTTCCTTTGCCTGCCTCAAACAGCCGTGTGTCTCACTGAACTCATGTTCAGCAAACTGGCAACCAACTCAAAGTGTTATTAGGTTTTTTTATCTCAAAATTCACAGTAGCAGCTTGAAGTCTATAGGTCATGAGGCTCGCCCCCTATTACATAGAACTTAACACATTGAATGCCGAAGTTATCCGTCAAATCACAATCGGTGGCCACCATACAAATGGCTTTCTACATAATACTATGTAGTTGGCATCATGGATACCAATTTATAGAGGGATGTTGTGGTACGTAATCTATAGGGAAGATCTACATAATAATACGTAGTCGTCATCTGTCATTATTACCAGTTACGTAATATTGTGTAGTTGGCATTTGATTTGTTAAACATAACTGGGGCAATATACCTCTGCCCATCCCTTCAAGAAACAAGGTGTGATGTTATGTGAAATTCAGCTTTTTACCTACATTTAGTACAGTGGTCATAAGTAATTGGTAATCAATCACTTTCCCTACTATACCGTCTGCATCTTATAATACTTTCACTGCAGTTGCTGCATATAATTTGGTGACTGAATCATAAAAACTGCATAATATTTGCATTTGCTGTGTGTCTGTGTATTCAGTCAACACAGTTTACCTTTCCTACTAATATATTATAAACGCGAAAGTTTGTGAGGATGGATGGATGTATGTTTGTTACTCTTTCACGCAAAAACTATTAAACGGATTTTGATGAAACCTTACAGTAATATAGCTTATACATCAGAATAACACATAGGATACTTTTTATCCCGATATTCCCACGGGATCAACACTTATGTGGGTGAACCCCGGGGCGCTGCTAGTCAGACATAAATTCACGTATTCTTTCCATGTGTGTAGGCAGAACTAGAGAATGCTAAGATCCCTTACATACTCCTTTTGCCTTCAGAAATCTATGTTTCTAAATATTTTTAGCCTGTTTTCTCACCTCTAGATAAGTTCTGGTTAAATTATTTGGTAGATAGGGTTTATCCAGATACTGAAACAGACTCTTACAGACTCTTAATCTAGATATCATGGTCCTTAGACAAGGATCATCATCATCATCATTTCAGCCGAAAGACCACTTCGACCGGTTTTGTGCTTCTCGCATCCAACGAGTTCCTGCGGCCTTCACAAGGTCGTCGGTCCACCTTGTGGGAGGCCTTCCAACGCTACGCCTTCCGGTACGCGGTCGCCACTCCAGAATCTTTCGGCCCCATCGGCCATCTGTTCTGCGAGCAATGTGCCCTGCCCACTGCCACTTAAGTTTGGCAATTCTTCGGGCTATGTCTATTTATTTCTGATTCGATCCCGCAGGGAAACTCCAAGCATAGCCCTCTCCATTGCCCTTTGGGTGACTTTCAGCCTTCTAATAAGGCCCATTAACAAACAAACAAAGACAAGGATATCTATTAGCAAAGGCATGTCTTAGAAGCCCTGACAACTCCCACTGATTTTAGTATCATGTATCAAATCTACTTACTAATAAGACCTGATGTTACTAATACTAATAAGAATTGATGAATATCTGGCCATTTTTTTGTGCATGTTTCGTTTCTCTTAGTAATTAGTTTCTGGCCCGCAGCTTCGCCCGCCTTCACGTGACATTTTCCAACAATAAACAAACTATGAGGAGCAGTGGTGGCCCATTGGTAACGGCCGCGACATACCGAGTTGTAGGTCGTAGGTTCGAACCCAGACATGCGCTTTCTGTAATCTAACTGGCCTGTATTGTCCCACTGCAGAGCAAAGGCCTCCCTCTCCCTTTTCCACACAATTCTGTCTTTCGCGCTTTACTTTGTGTAAATTATTTCATCACCATTGCTCTCAAAACAAAAAATTCGAAATCATGTGACATCCACCAACCCGCACTGGGAACGCGTGGTGGATTACGGCCCACCCTCTCTCACTGAGAGGAGGCCTGTGCCCCAGCAGTGGGAGGATTACAAGCTGATGATGCATGAATAAAAACTGTATAGTAAAACTGCGCAATGCTGCATACCCCACCCTATTTCAAGTTACACAAATACATATCAACTTTATTACAATGCCAATTAAGTTGATTTCAGAGTGAATAGCACTATTGAAAAATTTATAAAAAATGTTTGAATTTGTAGTGTAAACTGAACTTTATTGTGTAGAAATTAAAGTTATTTTTCCATTCATTCATATTTGTTTACATTTTTGGCAAATAAATGGCGAACGCAGATTAGACAAAAATACATTCTTGTTGTGTCTTTGAAGAAGGCCACAGAAAAATAAAGTTAATTGTAGTGTAACAGAGAACAGAGGGTGAAGGTATTTCCAACTACTAGACATGGAAGCAGATTAGCAGGCATTCACCCAAGAACGCTTCATAAACATTAAAGATAACACTTGATTGTGTGCATTCTTAGAATACTTGACTGTTAAAACATTCCAGTAGTATTGTCTTAAATTTTTCAGTATTGTTATAAGTGCAAAAATAACTGCATAATACTTTTATAATTATATTAAATACTAAATATTAGTATTAATTAGGAAAAACGAAAATTTTATCAGCCTAGGGTAATTTAGGAACACAGTCACATTGTAGCTGCACCCCGCGGTTTCACCCCGTAAGTGTCAATCCCGTGGGAATATCGGGAGAAAAAGTAGCCTATATATCCAGGGTGTCAGCTACCTCCATACAACATTTTATCAAAATTGGTCCAGCTGTTTAAGCGTGAAGAAGTAACAAACATACTAAAAATCACATCTTTTATCTTTATAGGTAATATAAGTAATTTAGATAAAGCTGAAGAGTTGGTTTGGACTCGCTAATCTCTGGAACTACCAGTCGGATTTGAAAATTTATTTTTGCATTTGGTAGCTCAATTCTTGAGGAAGGCTATAAGATACTTTACATCACTCTATGACCCATATAGGAGCCAAGGAAATAGAAAAAAAAATCAGAAAGAACCATCCCGATATGTAACATTTTAAGATCCTGACTTTGTAAGTGCTAAAAGGACTGTAAAATCTAAAGCATGAAGACATTACAGTTACTCTTGTGACCTTCAACCATGCGATATCAAAACGTGAATACGTTATTCAAAAGTATTCATTTAAATCAGTACATTATTTTTGTTTTGAACATGGTATTTTTTCCGTTTTTGGGTTGTGGAAATTTTTTAAGGCAGACAGGATAATAGAGTTTAATGTATAGATTTTTAAAATCAATTGGTACATTGACCTAAGTTTTAATAAAAAGTGTTTTTTCACTTCTCATTCTCTAAAAGTTCGTCTTTATGTTGTGCGTAGGCGACATAAAGTCGCTTTTTATGCTCTAGTGCATAAAGTAATTAATTTTTTTTGAATACTAAGATAATCAGGCCCAACAGCCACACGCACAATAAAACGTCGCAGATTAATGTCGCTATTTTATTTTATTTATTTATATCACTTCAGTGTTTTCTATCGTTAATTTAATAAAAACAAATAAAGTCGTTGTCGTTTATTATTTCAAAACGCAAAGAAACGTTTAAAATGACTTGGCAGTATGAAGTACCCAATTCGAATGACACATCATATTGAAAATTAATAAAAGTTAAAAAGTTTCGTGTCGGGATTCGGGAATTAGCTATTCTCTTCTTCAATTTTGCAACATTTTTGATTAATTAAATGCTGTTATATACTTTATGCCTGTTCCATTTTTCGCATTCGAAGTGGAAAGCAGTGTATAACTCGGGCCGAGTGTATAAATCCACACGTCTCGGGGTAAAATGGCTTCTTTTATGCACTAGTTGTAGAATCTACTTTGTTTACTGTTTTCACTTACTACTAGCTGCGCCCCGCGGGTTCACCCGCATAAGTGTCGATCCCGTCGATACAGACAGACAGAGTTACATTCGAATTTCTAATATTAGTATGGATCAACAAAACAGGGCAGACGAAAGATAGTGGAATCTTTTTATAAAAACCAATTTTGTTTTTGTCTATGGGCTAACCAAAAACAATTTTCTTTTTTTTTCAGAATTGACAAGCGCAAAGGCAACAACATAGTGTACTAGCAATAGCAAAACAGAAAAAAAAAATCAAAAATTATGTATATAGCAGCTGAATAAAGCTGACACACTGTGATCTCGTTACGTGAATAGTATAATTTTTTTATTACATCATATGAATCGTGTGTAGCCAGTCTGATCCTGTATTTATGCGAGATTGACGCGAGATGAGTTCGATTAGTAATACCAGCGTGCGGCCTCAAATGCCTTTGCGACAGAAGGATTTTGATCAGGTAAGGATTATATTTATTTATACTTTTTTTTTTTTGATACAGAGGAGTAAGAAATAGAATCCTTTGTATTGTATACAGTTTTTACTCAAATTGATAACTAACTAAGCCGATGTTTGCACGGGTGATTGTTTATCGCGTACTGGATTTTGAACTCTGATGTCGAGCCGAGCAGTGGGAATCTAACAGAGTGCACCCCAGCGCGTCAAAAAAATATACTATTGGCTTTCAACCAATTTCTGACGCCCCTTCCCCCCTACGTAAGACAAAATAAGACTTGAATGAACCCCCTCCCCCCCTATGAATCTTACGTAAGAACAGTATCTACCAAAATTGTAAAGATAAATAGCAAAATTTTTCTAAACATATAATTTTTGCTTACTTTTGTGATCTTACGTAAGAATAATCTAGGCTCCTAGTAAGAAAAAATAAGACTGGTTGGGACCCCCCCAAATCGTCTTACGTAATAAATGAACATCAGTGCGATGAAATCCAGATCGCGAAAAAAAAATCACCCGTGTGTACGAGGGCTTATAAGGGTAATCTAGCATTGTACAGGCAGTCAGCGCTGTCCTTCGCCCAAAAATGAATAAGTACTCCATTCTTTACTAATCTGTGCTTTCTCATTTTTTTATTTTATTTGATGTGTGTTATAATATTAGGTGTATCATTGAGCAAAAGCGGAAGACGGTTTCTAATCTTTGACACATAAATCAATGTACTATCAGTTTGTCGGAAAAGTTCAGTCTTCTTCCTCTCCATCGTATGGTCGTATCTATGTATGATTGCATTTATCTGAAGGCCAATATTCCCGTAATTAAAAACATTCAAAATCTAATCGCTATCTCATCTCAGCGACAAACAAATGTAAAAAACTTGTCAAAAATGTAGCGAAATTAGAGGTATTTTTGACAGATTGAGACTGAGATCAGATTGTGAACGTTCTTAAGGTGAATGCGTAGTTGTAGCCCGCGAAATTCAATTTTTCTTACGTTTTTTGCAATTTTCAGGTCAGTGTCAGGTTATATCTTGATCAAAATGTGATTCGCGACTATAACCGGTACGTATTTACAGAATTATAATAATTAGAATCATTAATACATCTTTCTAAGTTAGATTTCTACCGTTAAGAACAAATCTCGTATGGAAAAGTGTTGATGGTAGAAATCTAACTTAAAGAGATATATTAATGATTCTAATGACTATAATTCTGTAAATACATGTCTATTATAGTCGCAAATCATATTTTGATCAAGATACAACCTGACACTGACCTACAAATTGCAAAAAACGTAAGAAAATTTAAATTTCGCGGTCTACCATTGCGCATTCACCTTAAAGTTACGAGAATTGCCCCTCTGATTGTGAACGATCTTAAAATTACAAGAATTGCCCCTTGTTTTATTTTAAGTTCGATAAGCTTCGACCAGAATTCGCCAACTTCGACAGCGTTATCGTTGGCCTCGCAAAGGTTTTCCATAGTGCAGGTATTATTGCGCATACCGTCTGCGATGTGGCTCCAAAACTCCAAAGTCGTACTGTGGCTCATCGAAGTAAACCTGATTAAATTGTTAAAAAAAAAACGATCAATGCCCATTTTAAATCAATTAAACATGATGCATGATTAATCAGTTACTAATTAACTTATTTGGTAAAAATACAAAAAAAAAATATATGTGTCCTACCTAGTCAACATTGCAATAGCGACCGCTTGCAATGAACATCTTGCGAAACAAGTCATTGCAGCAGTAACTACGTACATACTTTGCTAGTCATAATATAAAATATTGTACTAAGTACTAACTGTTTAACTAGATTACTTCTTCACAAAGGAAGATTTAGCTTGTATTCACGAAGTCAGGACAGTTACCAGAGCTGAAGCTCGGCATCGTCCCTAATCTATAAAACCTCCACTTTTATTATGCGCACAGCCAAAGTGTGGAACTCTCTGCCGGCACCTGTGTTCCCTCCCACATTTAACCCGTCTGCCTTCAAATCAAGAGAGAACAGGCATCTTCTGGGCACGCTCGTTCCATCATAGACCTCATCTATCGCTTTTCATCAGGCGTGATCGGGGTTAAGAGCACGCCCACTTAGCAACAAAAAAAAAATCTGCCTAGCCTTTCTCAACTATTTTGGGGTCGGCTTTCAGTCTAGCTGGACGCAACTGAATACGAGTCTTTTACATGGAGCGACTGCCTATCTGACCTCCACAACCCCTACTAACCCAACACGATACCCCTTGGTAAGACTGTTTGTCAGACTTTATGAGTTTCGACGGCGAGCTCTGTTTGTTGTATGAGCACTAAGGTGAAGGTCAAAAAGGTTCAAACTCCACCATTTATTTTACAAACTAATTAACGAGCAACCATCTTGTAATACTTAATTAAATACCAGCGCGAAAGTTACCTGCACGCCCTTATTAAACAAATGTTAGTTACGGCTTCAACTCGTACTTCTAAGATAGTATGGAACCCTGGTACCTATAATTGTGCAAGTGATGTAGTATATGAACGAAGTTTGTTTGTTATAGGACATAAATTCACGAACTGTATTCTCCCATTTCTCCGAGAGGGTTGCCGCTGTGAAACGAAATGATTTTTTAAATTCTGTAAATAGGTTATATCGGAAGAATTACTTCTACAAGTATTAACAAAGAAGACTAACTACCCCTGAGAAGAAATGGCCAAAGAAACCCAGGGGTAAAAGTCTCTTAAAGTCCAGACAAAATCTTGATCAGATCATAAGAACCATGTAGATAGTGTCTGCTGAAATTGTCTTTTGAGAAAGATTTGAGTGGACCTGCCCAGTCAAAGCAAAAATTTGTCAGATGTGTAGTAGTAGTGTAGGGTGAGAAATATTTCTGTCAACCGGGCATAATCTATTTATTTAATTACCCCAGGACTCGGCTAGTTCTTCGTACTGGTCCCAATATACCTAAAAAGGAATTATGTTACACTATCAATACACTCATTTGGAAAAAAAAAATGTTTATTGCAATTACATACAAATGAAAACAAATTAGATAGAGATCACCTTTTAAGCAAGAAGATGCTTGTGTTAGGTGACCTCCGCTCTTCCACTTATCATAATAATAAGTATGCAATTGAAAAACGAAAAAAAATCAAATTAAAATAAAACAGAAAAATAAAGTAAAAACAAAAATACAAAAAAACAATAAAAAGAAAAAGGAGCGCACTTGTGTGATGTATGTGAGTGTATTTTGGGCGTGTGTGTGTGTGTGTGTGTGTGTGTGTGTGTGTGTGTGTGTGTGTAATAGCATAATGCCTTTAGATAATACTTAACGCTTCATCTCACAGAGAGGAGGCCTTTTTTATGGATGGGAAATCATCAAATGACCCCTCCCGCTCTGGGTGGAGCGGAAAGGAGTGTCAGACTCTTACTGACTAAAACCCATCCGTGTTCCTTCCTTAGCCCTTTATGTTCCGGGGTAGCGGTAAACCTTTCGGACAATACCACCCACACCCCCGAACAGAGAGGAGGCCTGTGTCCCAGCAGTGGGAACGTTATAGGCTGATTATTCTTGAGACTCGATGCAATGTTAACTGTAAACTGAGGTAAAAAACTAAAAGGTTTCCTAAGATTTAAAGACTAGCTGCGTCCCGCGGTTTCACCCGCATAAGTCTTGATCCCGTGAGTATATCGGGATAAAAAGTATCCTTTGACCTAATCCAGGTAATGGTCTTCTCATGTGCCAAATTTCATCCAAACCCGTTCAGCCGTTTAGGCGTGAAAGCGTAGCAAACAAACATGCAAACAATCAAATCTTTCTTGTTAATTATTTCACAAAAATCACAAGTTATTAACATGGTTTTCAAGGGATTATAATCCTTATTTCTTTAAAATAAATTCTCACTCAATGTTTTGATCTGAACATCTATTTTCGTCCTTTAAACTAGTATTGCTATTCATCAATAACATATTTAATTCAAATATTTACATGCAACCTTAACCCATAATCCAATACAAACATGTCCTATATTAATCATAAATAAAGTAAATAACTAATTAGCAAATCGAACTGCACTAATATCACAAAGGATTTCCACCATTATCGTGCTTAAAATAAAGACTATAATACTATTTAGTTAACGCCTACGTTTGTTTGAACCGACCCACTTTGCTGTGACAATGGTATTCGTTACTGTACTGTGTATTTCGTCATAGTGACGTAACAAGTTTTCAACAACGGAGTATTTTTCCCGGTGCTCTGAGCGTAATAAGATGGGCTATTGTCGAAGATTTCGTATGTAGGTACCTGAGGCTGTAATAAAAGGTACTCATTTTTATTTAGGACTAGCTGTGCGCATGACGGAAAACGTTTTAATTTGTTTGTGTGGAACCCTAATTCTTTTTCTAAAATAAAAGTAGCCTAAGTTACTCCTTATTACATCATCTATCTGCCAGTGAAGGTCCCGTCAAAATCGGCCCAGCCGTTTCAGAGATTAGCCGGAACAAACAGACAGACAGACAAAAATTGTAAAAAAATGTTATTTTGGTATATGTACCGTGTATACATCCATATGCATTTAGTAAAAAGCGGTTATTTTAATATTACAAACAGACTCCAATTTTATTTATTTACTAGCTGCGCCCCGCGGTTTCACCCGCGTAAATGTCGATCCCGTGGGAATATCGGGATAAAAACTATCCTATGTCCTTTCCCGGGACTCAAACTATCTCTATACCAAATTTCATCGAAATCGGTCCAGCCGTTTTCATGTTATGTCGTGACAACGGAAAACGGGTTTCATTTTTATATATATAGATTTGTATAGACTAGCTAATGCATATTGCATACCACTTTGGTTTTTTTTATTTTGTTCGGCAACTTCTCCCGTGCGTGCTCACCACAACAACTTACAAAAATTTCATCACAATCGGTCGAGCCATTTTCGAGATTTTGCGAGACGGCAATTGATGATAGACTAGCCCGCGACCCCTGCGTGTATTTTGTATTTCATCATTCTTACTACCTATAACCAGGATGAAAAGAAGCCTTTGTCCTTCTCCAGGTCCCAGGCTCAGGTTTAAAGTTGATTGGGATGAGTTTCGGGTAGCTTGATGTGCTGGCGACTGTACATGCCATTCTGATGCACTGCACTGATTGCTCCAAGGGGTGCACTAAAAAGGGTACTTCGAGTTTATGATTCTTAAGCATGGCGCACCTTAGGTAGTTAGCTTTGTCACCGACCTTGCTGGTCACGGCATGAGCTCTTTTCGTATAGCTCAAAAGAAAGAAAGATATAAACTACTTGCCCTATCAGCTAATACTTCTTCTTCTTAGCGTGTCGATAGCAATCTAAATGCACTCGGCCCAGAATTCGGCTACTTGCTTGGCGCCAACACTAGCGTCCATCAGTTCCTGTAACGTGCAGCTGACAGGACACGGCTAATACTGAAAACGGATTCCAACGTCCCCCGGCTAGAAAGCCTGATAATGTCTCAATGACAATGATCATATGTGTGCTCCTGTTATTTTTTGACTAGAAACAACAATTTATGGGTTGGTCTCCTATTAAACGGTGACGTCTGACGTCAGCGTAAACATCTCAATTGAATTTGAAGCAGCAATAAGTATTCCAAAGAGACCACAACCGAACTCCATGCGGTTGGGGCCGCGGGCATAAGCTAGTTAGTCATAATTATGCGTTACTCTGATTTTCAATTTGCCAAAATGACAGCTAATGTATATGATGGAGAAGGCATGTGTGTCTCGTGGGTATAGTGGTATAGTGTTGGTTATTGCGCAATAGAAAAATGGTTTGCAGTTCAAATCAGATTATAATTTCGCGAACAATTTAATCACACTAGCAAATCAAACACTATAGGTACACGATACAACCAGATACGGAACGCGGGACAGTTTCTGAGCACATGTTGTTCGCATGATGTCCAATCTCCAAGAAGGCCGCTCCACCTCGCTGAACGCTCTCTTGTACTCCCCATGAACTCAGGCTAGACTCTGTCGAGGGCCGCCAGATGGCGCTGGCGTTCCGAATAGTCAAACGAATGACCGGATGCGACATAGGTATACTAAATAATGTCATGTTGACAAAAAACTGTCATTTTAGTCTAGCAAATTAAAAAAAAAATCAGGTTTAATCGATTTTAATTTTGCAACGCACGTCTACCATTTCTATCAATTAATCAACCGAACCAGCCTATCGTGCAGTAATACAACTGTAAAAGATCGATTTTAATGCCGATTTTCGAGTAGGTACAAACTTAGAGAAAGCGTAGAGTTTTGTTTCAAGTCTTTTTGGTAAAAAAAAATGGGGTAATATTTCGCTGACTTAGTTAAAAATATTAATAAAGTAAGGTCCTAAAATAAATATTTTTGACTTTGATAACTTGATTGGTGCAGCGACCGGTCTACCTTTGCGATCAGGGTCGTTGGTTCGATTCCGCATTGAGTCAATAAACGCCCACCCATGCAAGTGCCTAGTTTCAATCTCTTTGTTTTTATTTACATGTTACCTCTATAACTCTATTATAGCTAACCGTAACCAGGAATCTATAATTCAGCTTAGCTATTCACAAACACTCGATACGCTTCCGTATCGTATCGAACATTAATCATTGTTATCGTAGGAGTCTTCTAAACGCTGTTCACAAGTCCAAAACCCGAAAATTTTGTCAGTTTAAATCAAATAGACGCCCGCTATTCTTCCAACAGCTATTTGCTGTTGAGGGCAAGTCAAATCAGGTTATCGAAATGTTAGGTTTTCGATACGATAGCCTGTCGTATGGTTGTGAATCAGGGCTCAGGTCTATATAATCTTCAATTCTGGTTTTGAGCATGTAGCTCGAACCATCGCAACTTAAGTGGGTATTTAAACGAAGCCCTCATTTAATCGTCATTAAAAAAAGCTTATGATACGTTTTCTGAACAAATCAATTGGTTTTCAAGACCTTCTCTCTAGATTCACTAGTCTATAATATGATCTTGGTCTTTACCTTGCAGTGGAAACATAACAGGTTAATTTTCCTTCTCAATTATTTCGCAATATCTCTACCCCTGCTTACCCAACCGCCAAGTATAGTCGTGAAGCCCTACTCACTTTGTCATCAAACCATCTGCTAACCTTTTTGTCAAGCCCACTTCAACAATAACACAACGAAATAGCTGTCTGTCGTCAGCGTCACATAACTGTAAATGTTGCTGACTCACAAAATGTGGGTTATCGACTCGATTTGTCAGTCTGTGAGTCGCAAGCTTGTTTTTATTATAATGCTTAAAAGTACTCCCCATAGGAAATATCCGTTTTTAGGGGTATTCAAAGTGTCGTGCCAACAGGACCCTATTGCTAAGGCTCCGTTGTCCGGCTGAAACAGGGCTGGGCAGGGTTTTGGATAAATCAACTTTCTTTATGAAAACTGTCACTTTTGACTCGTCCCTTGATCTCTCATTTTGAGGCACCTATATTCAAGAAGTCAGGAATACAAGGTGTAAAAAGAGCCATCACCAAGCCGTCATCTACGCATTTTGTACATCAAATTAAGTAGCTTTGTGCAAAAACAATTGCTGGAAGTAAAATTTTGCTGTTTATGATATTGCGTAATTTCATGCACTGAAGACAGCTTATGGGTGCAACGGCACAGCAGTTGTAGGAGTATTTAAGATTAAGTTATAACATATAAAACTGTTTTGATGGTTTAAAAAATAAACTTTGGAACTTTGACCTTCAATATCTCTGTAACTAGATTCCCAGGTATTTCTCTCTGTAGTCGGTCCCTCATATCTGAGGATCGTGGTCAGCTTCGGAGTTGCATCTGGAGCGGATGATCCGCCTCCACCGGTTTCTGTCCAGCGCATCTCTTACCACCGTGTAGAATTTAGAGGACGATGATTCCTTCACCTGATCGGTCCATCGTGTTGGTGAACGACCGGGCGATCGTTTGCCTTCGGTGTACCCAACCACAATCAGTTTTTCCAAACTTTCATCGCCTCTGCGTACTATGTTGCCGAAATAGGAGAGATGTTGACATATTATGGTCCCAGGTATCCAGTAAAATTATTATAACACCGGGAAGAACAAGTGACTTCCAGCTTCTTTCTGGCCAAGGGTATTTTTACACCCATCATAGCCTGATACTGATGTACCTAACATCAATTTACGCATGCATCTCCTCATTCGACTTCATCTTCGTCATCTTAACACCCACGTTAAGAGCGCGGGAGTTCTATATATAGTCAGGGACATACTCTGTCATACTCATCAAGCTATTGTGATTCAGGTTGTTATTTGTGTGTATTATCACGCTTGTATTTTGCGAAGGGGAAGACGGAGATTTAGAAGTTCTTGGATGACGCAGAACCGGTCTTCCTAATCTTCACCGGACTATACGAAGATTGGTTCATTACCTATTAGATATCGTCACCTTTTTTTATGGATGGGAAATCATCAAATGACTCCTCCCGCTCTGGGTGGAGCGGAAGGGAGTGTCAGACTCTTACTGACTAAAACCCATCCGTGTTCCTTCCTTAGCCCTTTATGTTCCGGGGTAACGGTAACCCTTTCGGACAATCCCGCACCCCCGGCAGACTTCGGCCCTGGCAGGCCCCTTTTTGCTGACTTTTCTTTGAGGCGCGCGTGGAACACGTACGCGCCGTCCGGCACAGGCCTGGTCCTGATCGGACGGTGAGCTACCCATTACTCTCCGTCCGCAGGCCCGCGCCTATGATATCGTCACCTAAGGCAGTGATTTTTGAACCACTTTTCCCTTGAAACTTATAGCCTAAACCTTTGAAAACCATAACCATAATCATTTATCTGAAGCGCAAACAACCTGTAAATTTTAAACCTGGAATTGAGAATCTTGGACGAAAATGGACAGTGATTGGCCATCTAGAGTCCTGTCCTGCGGGGTTACTGTGTAAGCAATGTCGTTCAATTTGACAGTTCAACAAAATTCTGTGCGAATTACGTTGTCGAGCAGACAAATTTCTTAAACATTATAAATCAATGAATTAGCTGTATCCTTCAAAATGATTCAGGTTGAGATTGATAGTGTGTTACCATTGTTTTACGCAATAAGGGTGCTGGATAATCCTGGTACACAACAAAACTTACCTTGTAATGTCATTCCCAATTAGACACAAATCCTAACTGGATTATCTGAGCGCCCAACCTGAGGGTGCTTATGATCCCATTAAAATAGATGGACAAATTTTAACACAGCGCTCAGTACGTCTAACCAAAGATATCCAAGCAAAAAAACACTGATTAAATTGATTTTATTTTGACCTAAAATAATAAATTGCCGGCACATTAGTGTATTTTCGTGAGCTGATTATTTTTCTTGTATTAGGTACTTAGATTTTTTTTACCATCGTCCTTATTTTGGTGGTCTGAATGATTTCTAAACGTTTGTCCATCTATTGTAATGGGACCTTATATAAAGACGCGGGTTCCCGGTAAAGGCAAGCCGGTACCGACGGTAGCCGATCGGTGCGGTTAAAATAGCCCCGTATTAACTTATACGCTCGCACATAAAGAAACAGGTAAAACATTGTGACCGTTTGTTTCCGTAGATCAACCTGCAGCGATCTGTACCGGAAAACCAGTTGCTTTATGCAAGCACCCTAAGACCTAGACTGCGTTCGCAATCGTGTTTCCAAAAGTGTAAACAAATATGTGTTTTTGGAAAAATAACTGTAATGCCAACACATAAAGTTCAGTTTGCGCTACAACTTTAAACATTTTTATGACTTTTTTAATAGTTCTGGTCATTCTGAAATCAACTTAATTTCCACTTTCATAAAGTTGATAGGAAATAAAATCAAATGGAAACAAGATTTTAAATAGGAATAGTCACTGGCGAGTCGTGATCACTAGACCATAACGCAATCGGAAGTAGCATTATGCAAATCGCAAATAGAAGATTAACATAAAAAGATAAAAACGACCAAACGAGTTGCATTTCTAACAACTTCTGACTGACATAACAGTACTCTTAACCGACTTAAAAAAAGTAGGTTACCATTTGAATTAGCGCCATATGTTTTGATGCTTGCTACACATGTTTTAGACGCCATTTTATTAGAATTAACAAGAAAAAGTATGTGTGTGTATGTTTGGTCTGTTGCTACTCGAGAAATGCTGCCCTAATTTTTATTAATTGTTGATTTATCGATGGCTAAGAATAACTTGAGGAAGTCGATTTAGGTGCTTGAGAGATGGAGTTTTTAAATACATTTTGACGATATTTTATTGCTAACGTAAACGCCTAAGGCTTGTTGGCTGGGCGTGAGGGAATCTTCTTTTTTTACCAGTCTTTAAACACCGTGCTGACATGAGACTCCCTTAATTACCAATGAACGGTCAGAGGAGATGTTGCAAATATCTCCACGCTTAGAAGCTCGAAAATCTGACAACAAGTAAGTAGTCTTAAGTAGAGGTGTCTTGTTACCCAGTATATGTGTTGTGGACGTCAGATAGGCTGTCGCTCCATGTAAAATACTTGTATTCAGCTGCAGCCGGTTAGATTGGAAGCCGACCCCAACATAGTTGGGAGAAGGCTGGGCAGATGATGACTATTTGACCTTAATTACCAATGAACGGTCAGAGGAGATATCCCCATAATCTTCACGCTTATCAAATGGAATGGTGGTCCAGATATGAATGCAACTACATACCGTAATCTACGTCCCAGGAGTTTGCGTTAGTGTGTTCTAAGTTATTTTTATTTCTTTTTTATTGCAAAATGGGCTAGCTTTTGACCTCGATCTCGCCTGTTGGAAAGCGATGGATGAGGACTATGATGGAACGAGCAAGCCCATAAAATTTTAGCCTACTCTAGTTGTCTCTCGTAGGTAGTTTTACGGTCTTGTTTTTGTAGTGGTCGCAAGCGCTACTGCGAAGCATGGTGTCCTTGTTTCGAGTCCCATTTCGTGAAAAGTGTTGTTGGGTTTTATCCATTAGGAATTTCTCAGCAACACCCCGGATGGGTTCGTGACTGCGTCAATGACAATGGGCTCGCCCCCTATTTTATGGGACAATGACATAACTGGCAAAATATGGGTGTACCCAGTACACACCCCTGCCAAACCCTTTGAGGTAGAAAGGAGTGATCTTAAAATATGTTACGTTTTACGCATTCTTGTAACCTCGGCTCCTAAGAAGACGCGTGTTATGGCAATACGTAGTTCAACAAAACGGTGTCGTCATTCGATTAATCACGGAATTCAACTCGTGATTGAAAAGTCGAATCGTGAGTTTGAACCTCGCCCGATGCACCATTGTAGTTACTATACAGTAGTTAGTGTTATTGTGCCGCTACTTACACAAACAAGCTGTTGCTATGTTTGGCCGGATACTTCGGATGTTTTCGAGAAAGTTACCATACGAGTCTTCTTCATCGTGTCGCTGGCATGACAGTATTTCAAATCTTGCTGACCCAAATCTTCGCATTTTCTAATGGTGTCGGTGGCAGCGTAGAGGTCATTCTAACTTCATGTTTTGGGCCAGGCAGGATATAGGTGGAGCATAGTTTGTGGCACAGCTCCACAACCACACCCTGCTGCCTTTCCGTCGTTACCGAGTGATTTTGTAGCGGTATCTACAACGTCACATGCGAACAACGCGACATACTGACGTCACGCAAATCCTGCATCTCGCAAGCAGAGTTTACCGCGCAACTAGCATAGATACCACAGCCCGACATGAATCATCGGGCAGTTGCCCGCCAGACACAACACCCGTCTGGTCGGAGGATTCTCCCTTTTCTATAGGAGTATGAGTGAACTTTACACCCTGTTCCTCATACATCTATAATTTCATGTATTCAAACAGAACCTTACGGCATGTTTCAAAACATCCGGCTAGGTACCCATTAATTTCTACTAACACATAATTTCATACAAAACCTGTTTCATTTTTGAATTTAATCATAATAAAGTGCCAATACGTAAATAAACAGTAAAACAAGCCCTGTTTACTGTTTTAACGATTCCCGGTTTCGTAGAGCCAATTTATTATTATTTAATCTGTCGGCTGATTTCCTCTTCCTGTCCTAATTCTATGCTCGGCGCAATTCACTTCCATTTGGCGTTTTGATAAAAAAACAGACGTGACCTTGATTTCATAAAAACACCTTCACCTTCCAGACCTTGTCCCATGTTACTTGGGGTCGGCGCAACACGTTTTCTTCTTCCATTCTCCCCTGTCAACCGTCACGCTATCATTCACTCCCTTCTCTTTCATATCATTCCTCACACATCCCATCCATCTTTTCTTTGGACTTACTCTCCCTCTTCATCCATCAACATTTATTTTATTTATTTATCCATTTCAGGCATCAAGGCCCATATAAAACACATACAATACAATATTAATATAACTTAGAAATACTATAAATACATACAAAATTATAATTACACTAAAAACTTACTAAACACGAAGTGTCTGCGTCGTGTTTCGCTGACTGGTGTCATGTAGCCGGCTACGAAACCGGCGGTACACAACACCCTTCGGCCAGAACTCTTCCTTGAGGAATTTCTCGAGATGATGTGTCGGCAGTTCGGCACACACACCACGAACGACTTGAAGTTCGTGTAGTGACGCGACTCCAACTTCTCGACCCTCAAAGTCCAGTTGGTCTTCACACGCATGTACTCCACGATCTCCTCAACCTTCGTGGAGTGGTGCAGTCTGAACACGTACAGCTGTGTTAATCCTTTCATAAACCGACGGTGCTTATCGATTTAGCCACTCCCAAGCCCATTCATCTGGCTATACTAAAGTTTCTGACAGATTTGCAAAGCACCGACCTTGCTCGAACGGCATCTCCGGATCCTAAGCATTTCACTTTGACATCTCTTGTACAAAGTGAAGTATATTTGTCAGCTTCTTGTTCTTCATGTCTTGAACCCCGAGAGCAGTGGTGGCTCAGTACTAACGGCCCCGACTTACGAGTTGTACGTCGTGGGTTCAAACACTTCAAACCTAATCAGGCGGGTTACTTTTTCTAATTTATTTAATCGGCTCTGCTCTCAAAACGGTGAAGGACAACATCGTGAGGAAACGTCAAGTCCTATAACCAAAAATTCGAAGACATGTGACATCTACCAACCTGCACTGGGCCCGCGTGTCGGATTACCGCCCTCTCAGAAGAAAGGAGGCCTGTGTCCCAGCCGTGGGAACATTATAGTCTGATTATGTATGTCCTAAACCCATGTGTTACCACAATAGATTTTCTTTTCAATAATCTCTCGACTCGACTATCCTTTCATAATCCGACGGTGAATAACTTTACCTATCGATTTAGCCTCTCCCTAACTCATCTGGCGTTATGAAAGTTTCTGACAGATTTGCAAAGCGCTGACCTCACTCGAACGCTAACCCCGAATGCTAAGTATCTCACCTTGACCTCTCTTGTACAAATGTCAGTCAAGGTTCGTTTGGAAGGCTCAATGAAAATAACCTTTTTCATTGTTTGGAGTTAGATTCGCAGATATAATTACTTCGCTCACCTCAAACTGTTGGTTTGTATTACTTGAGTTATGAAATTATATTACATCGGTACGTCGCGTCGTGATGGCCTACTGATTAAGACCTCGCCTTTCATATACGAGGTTCTGGTTTCAAAAATGACCAAAAAATTAGCATAACAACATTATATTGTTTTCACCCGGTTTTGTAAACCTCTGATCGATTTTCTGATCGGTAAATCTGCTGATAAATTCCACGTCTGCAGTGGTGATTTGTTGATCACAGAATAGATAATCGACCTTATTAACGGTCAGTACAATGACTCGATATAAGATAAGATAACAAACTAAATTAAATTTCTTTCTTTAATTATGGCAGTCTGTTTTTGACGTACGCACTACTATGGGAGGCTAAATGGCTTCTCAGTTCGCATCGTAAATGACAGACATGATCATCATCTACTTAGCTTTTTTCTAACTATATTGGGGTCGGCCTGCGAAGCAGGGGCGGGTCGTTAGTCATACGTCTATGCTAATGAGGTAAAATTTGCTTGTTTATATTATATGTAGGGGGCTAATCTGGGCATGTGCCACGGAGTATGGAGGTGGGGCGAGACGGGTGCCGCACGCGGCGGATTTGATTTTCCCATCACTAAATAGTGCTTGTGACGCATATTAGGTAGTCAAAAAATGGCACGCTTGGTTTTCATACAGATCGTGATCCTTGCGTTATCTAGATATCTGTGTTGCTACTTTGCTAGTCTATAATATTCTAATGATAATGACCCTTACCGCAAGCATCGAACCTATCCTAACTACCCGTACCGAATTACCGAGGCAGCCCGTATCGGATGAAGCACCGTAATAATGTAAATAGTGACAGATTGTTAGCCCACCCATAGCGAACCAGTTTCCTATACTTACGGGATATCGCAGCTGATCGACTGGTTTTTGTTTTAATCCCGGAGGAGTAAAAAACAGCAATTTTCGTTTTTTTTAACGAGAGGTTTGGTGTTGAATGCACCTAAGGTCTGGCCGCGCTAAATTTGCCAAAGGTGTAAACAACAATGGCCGCCCGAAATTGAATAAAATCGATATACAAGAACTTTTATTTTAAGCAATGTTTGTTTTCGTCTAGTTAGCTCGGAGATTTTGGGAAAATTTAGCGCAGCCGGACCTTATGTAGTTACTGTCTTCGGTCAATAATCATCACTTTAACCGCTCAAGGACCGCGGGACACCGATCGGTGACCAAACAATAGAAAATCAATTGTGTCTCATTAGCGGAGCTTGACAGATTAAAACTGTCATCAATTGTGTTTACGTAATTCTGGTTGAAATAAATATACTTTAATGTAAATTATAGGAGGCCTATGTCCAGCAGTGGACGTCTTTCGGCTGAAATGATGATGATGATGATGAATGTAAATTCAACCTTAAATCGGCCGGAGGTTACTGTGGACATTTACTAAGTTTTGCTGATTGTTTCATTACCACTGCTCTTAAAACTTTGAAGGAAAAATTGGTGAGTTAACCAAGAATCTAGAACCAAAAATATACAGAGTTGTAGAGGGCCAAAAATCACTGCTAAACCCACGTGATGGATGGCCCAAACTTCCCTCACAGCGGTTATTGAAATTGTTTTAGAATCGGAACCATTTAACCGCCGAAAGATACAAACGATAGATAACGTACGTAGTTACAACGCACTTCACCACTTCCTAGTTAAGTGTGCAAGCTGGTAAAAGAATAAATGGCGACACAAACTCCCCTGTAACACGTTTCTGTATATTAGCTGACAGAAGGACGCTGCATGGCATAAATCCTACGTCACTTATTCATAGGACATTTTTTCGATACCATTTGAAGGGATCAGGGGAAGAACCACTTTTGTCACCTAATGAACAAACTGAGATATTACTAATTAAAATATAAGATCTTAATAAAATAGTGTCATTTATACCCAAGGCACTTTAACTGTAATAGGTATAATGGTATAGGGGGTGGGGGTCCGGACATTGTATGTTTTTCCCTGTATCGATATTATTTTAAAAGCATGAAAGCTCGGAGACTATGCATGTTATTGCCCTGTTGTTTTTGACAGAACATAGCGACAGGTATAACCACTCAGACTGCATTTCCAGTTGAAAAAAATTTAAAATGTGACAAAAGTTGTTCTTCCCCTGATCCCGTCATATATAAATGAATCTATATCAATCAGTTTGGCCTATCGCAGTCTACTGATGAACATAGGCCTCTCCAAAGCTGCTCTCACACCCAATTCTCCACCTTTCGCACCCAGTCTGTCCTGCTGGCTGCCTTCTAAAGTCGACGCGTTTTTAAGTACGTCATACGACACTTGTCGATAGCGGTCCACTCGGAGACTCGATGATTCAGGAAATTTTCGCACAACCTGATAAATAAAACGTAGTTATGTTTATTATTATAGCATATCAGTAACCTACGTCATAATGGACACTTCGAATTCTCTGTGTCATTGCAGGTATTTAGGTATTGTGACGTATCGGATGCTCGAACGCATATCTGTAGGTCATATAAATAAATATGATGACAATTGAACTGTTTGATAATAATAAACTTCCCCGTTGGATGACTGTATGTATAATTGTATATGAGGTGGTTGGGTTGTACTATCAATACTATCATACACATGTGTTTTGTTTTGTCAGTGTCAATATTCCAGTCAGTTCATCCATTTCTATCTCATCATCTGCCTAGCCTTACTTATTTAATTGTTTATTAAGGTATACCAGTCACCAACAGCTTCTATGTATACATTATCTTAAGTAATATAATCACAAAAGTCGCGGTCTTACACAGTCGCCAATTACAGGATTATCAGCAATGTCGGAAATAAGACATCACATAATAATAACAAAACTAAAGGCTGGAACTTAAAAAAAAATTATGGCAAAATACTTCTTAAACTTAAAAAATTAAATAAAAAGACGAACAACATTGCAATTTTGCCCACTTACTTAAAACTAAGACTATATAAATAGAAATGAGATCATAACGGAAAGTATAGCTTCTAAAACAAATATAGCCTTATCCCAACTATGTTAGGGGGCAGTCTAACCGGATGCAGCGGAATACCAATATTTTACATGGAGCGACTGTCTATCTGATCTCCACAACCCATTTACTGGGTAATACGATACCCCTTGGTAAGACTGATTGTCAGACTTTCGGGCGGTCTTGACGCAGAACGTCACTTTCGCAAAACGTCATCGTAAAAATTTTGGTCACTTTCGCATAATGTCACTTTCTCAAAACGTCATTTTCGCAAAACGTCATTTTATCAAAAGGTCATTTTCTCATAATGTCACTTTCGCAAAACGTCATTTTCGCAGAATGTCATTCAAGGCATATTTTTCTTTAGGAGAGATCTAATACTCACACTGTAGAATCGGGTAAGTAATTTATTAAAAAAATATAAAAAAATCAATCAAATTTTTTTAAAACGTAATTTTAACGTTTTGAATAACGTAATAACAAATATATGTAGTCAAATATAAAATATTACAATAATATTATTAATGTTTTTATTAATAGATATAAATACATAATTATCAATAGAACACAATAATAATTAACACAATTCTTATAAAACCTCAATCAACTTTTAACAAAATAAAATCTAATAATATGTATGTATATAATAATGCTAATATGTATATATAATATATACGTATAGGAATTAATATTAAATAAGTACTGTTTTAAAGTACTGTTTATTTTTTTTAAAGTTGCAAAGAAATTATTTTATGCACTAACTCAGGTAATGTCAATGATTGGCGGTCAAATTTCTTCAAAAGTTTGTTGTATTTCATGTCAAAATATATATCATCCGGTCTTCTGTATCCGCGGTATGATTTACATAAACTTTCTTTAATACGGTTATCCCAATAGCGGCTTTCTTTCTTCAATTTGAAAATAAATAAATACAGACCGCATCTTTTTGGTAACCGGACATTAATTCGATGGTGCCAGCCTTCAAGCGCATTTGTCGTCCGGTGCCGTTGCCCTGCACAGCTAATTACTTCTGGTGCCACTTTTGGGTACCACTGTTTTTCAAAATATCTTTTAAATTGTTGCATTTCAGGAGTACTAGGTGCCTTATCCGCAATATATCGCCATGCTTCTGGAATAGCATGGCATTCTTTAATATCCTGGGCACCACACTGGGTACTTTTTATCCCGGAAAAGTATATACAATAAAAACAAACTTAATTTTGCGGTTCGATCCCTAAACCCGATTACTGTACCAACCGCAAACAATAAGTTTGTCGTAAGTTACGTCACCCCTCAGTGGAGTTCACTAAGGGGCGCTGCACACGGCTAAGATACTATAATATTTTATCTTAAGATACATACAATATCGCTCGCCATACAATATTCAATGGACTATCACACACGACGAAGATAATAATCTATAATAATATTATAAAGAGGTGAAATAGGCTATTTAACATCAAGCTGCGACTCTTCGGAGCCGAGCAGAAAGAAAAAAAACTCAGAAAGAACGCCAAGCGAAAACGAAGTAATAAAGCTCGGGCAGGCGATGCAATGCGATGTGTCGGGGGAACCAAACATTCCACGCGGACGAAGTCGCGGGCAGAAGCTAGTTTTAATAAATTACTTACCCGAGTCTACAATGTGAGTATTAGATCTCTCCTAAAGAAAAATATGCCTTGAATGACATTCTGCGAAAATGACGTTTTGCGAAAGTGACATTATGAGAAAATGACCTTTTGATAAAATGACGTTTTGCGAAAATGACGTTTTGAGAAAGTGACATTATGCGAAAGTGACCAAAATTTTTACGATGACGTTTTGCGAAAGTGACGTTCTGCGTCAAGACCTTTCGGGCTTCTGACTACCCGTAACGACTGTCAAAGATCCACTAGTGACAGCCGGGACCAATAGCTTAACATGCTTTCCATTTTGGATCTATGGTGGAAAATTCCAAACTCCAAATTCCGGGTGCAGTCCAGGATGCTTATAAAAATGTAAAAAAAAATAATTGCAGTACAACCAGAGACAGAGACATCTAGGTCGTCTTCCAAGCGTGCCATCACTTCCTTTGTACTGCTTCTTTGATATAAATTAAAACTACAATTATAACTTCGTTCAAATTCAAAAACCCTGATAAATTTTTTCATGTCAAATAGAAAAGAAAAAAATTTAAACCTGGTTGAGCTCCACCTTCACGAGTAGTAATTATAGGTTATAAAGGACATATGGAGCACTCTGTGCTGTTTGATCCGATCCAGCCTGTCCCTTGCTGCTCTCCCACAGCTACGCTCTAAGTCGAGGTTCGTACCCCACAGGGGGTGCCCTTAGCGTGTAGTCGCTTAGTTTATGAAATCGATGCCTTGGCTGGCATCCTTAATCCTGGTAGTCCGGTTAGGCAGCCGACAACCTCCTAAGTTGGTGAGATGTCATTACATAACAAAAACCCTGTGCAGTCAGACCCACTACCAAAATGGCTGACTGCCAAATCCTGTCCTTCAAAAAAAAAAAAAAAAAAAAGAAATCGTTCCCCAAAATTATCGGCATAATTTATGCCAGCAACACTTTTCGATTTTAAGATACCTATTCCTATATCTAGGTCTAGACTCAACATCTGACGCTGTTTATCGCGTCGTTCATGCCAACTAACGTCACGTTTCCATCGAATCGCACTGAACTATCACCGCACGTCATGTTGCGACGTAAGTGCATGTTGCAGGTAGCTACACAGTAGATCAACTTTGAGCGAAGTAGCGTCATCTTCTTCATTATTATTAGCATGTACCTATACTAAGCATCAAACTTTATGGACGCTCTGCAGCCGTATTATGACGATTTAATGCCATTATGATTCCAGTGTAAGTGAGAGATGGAGCTATACATGGCCGATAGCACCATCCCTTTTTCGCACTGGAATCATGATGGCATGGCCTGAAATGCACAGTACTGCGTCCCTCACCCCCGCTGACACGTGAATTAGTTACTATGCAGCGACTCGCCATGTTCCGAGCCGCCATACAGTCTGCATCGGTCTGTACCTGAAAGTACACTGCAGAGAATAATCTGCCGAGGCTTTTTAGGGTTCCGTACCCAAAGGGTAAAAACGGGACCATATTACTAAGATTCCACTGTCTGTCTGTCTGTCACAAGGCTGTATCTCATGAACCGTGATAGCTAGACAGTTGAAATTTTCTACTGATGATGTATTTCAACAAATACTAAAAACAGAATAAAATAAATATTTAAGGGGGCTCCCATACAACAAACGTGATTTTTTTGCCGTTATTTGTATGTAGTGTGAACTCGCACATGAAGGGTTCCGTAACACCGTACCGTACCTTCGTGTGCGAGACCGACTTGCACTTGGCCGGTTTTTACAAATATTTTGGGAAGGGTTTCTCAGTAGCAGCCCGGAGGTTGGGTTTGTGGCTGGTTGATGGCAATAGGTTAAATGGACTCTGCCTAGAATTCGGCTACGTATTTGGGGCCATCACTACTCACCAGCGTCCATCAGTTCCTGTAACGTGTAGTTGGTAGGACATGATAATAAGTGTCCCATAGTTTGTGGAGCAGCACCACGTTTAGTCGACTTACCAACTGAACTTCGACAAACTTTAGGTACTACGACAAGATTTTAATTCGACACTACGGAACTCCGACACGTCTTCATTTCGACAATACTTTAGTTCGAAATGCCTTAAGTCCGACACTATTGTACTCCGATAAAGCGTTTCTTCGACATGACTTAACTAGGAAACGATGCGACTTCGACGACGTGCTACTTCGACAACTATGGTAGTCCGACATGAGTCAATTTCGACATACTCTACTTCGGCATGCTGTACTTCGACAATTAATTAATAAATAAAAAACGAATTAAAATCTTGTCGTAGTAAAGTTTGTCGAAGTTCAGTTGGTAAGTCCGTTTAGTCATTTACATACTTAAGCAAATTAGGTAAAATAAAATAACAAAAAAAAAAAACACGAGCAGGACCTAGTAATAGTAAAGTAATTGGGTACGGAACCTTAAAAAGCGACTGAACTGCAATGGCTTGACAAAACCTCAAGATGTCTGCTAAATGCATAATCATTGTTGATTTTCTACAGTTTCTTATTTCGTGAGTTTTGCCTGTCTCACAGTTATGTATGACGAAATAAAATTTTATTTCCGCCATTCTGATCGATCAGCTTTCTCTTGGTTGTCTGCGCTAAAATAAACTCTATTTCCAAGCCAATAAGGACTTCTAGGAGATTTATTTAAAATACACATGGCACTTTGCCAATGTATGGCGATTTGATTATTATAAAGTCTTCATAATCTTAGATATGGTTTTGATATTTTTGAAAATTAATTAATATGGGACAAATTTTTAATTTTACATGTCTGGCCGACATAGATTATTATGAACGGTTTTGTAGAAGCAAAAAACTTTACTGAAAAAAAAAATAGCGGTTCCCTAAATGTAGAGTTATGTCAACAAATATGTATGGAGCAGCTCATGTTTTTTTCGCTTATGCCTCTTCCCTAAAAGGTCCGTGGCATATCTACCTGTCCACCATTTTGTTTTTTTTTTTCAAAATGGCGGGCACGCGTGAAGCCTATATAAGTCGATGGCTGACATCAATTCAAACAGAAAACATAATAAAACCAATCCCCGTAAAGTGTCACGTTTCCGAGCTATTAAGGTTCAAAGTTGATTACGTGACAACCATATTTTTTGAACTTGCTTACATCTTGAACTTGAACGTGCTCTAAACTAGCCTATGTTAATATCACAGCTTTTGGTCAATGATACATCGATATTATTAATTAAAGTCGCCTTTCGTGTCAGTCTGTGTGACCGCGTTTTTCTTATAAACTACGCAACGGATACGCAGGATAATACGAAAAGTCAAATAAAAATATTTTACGGGACAGGGCTGTGTGAACGCAGTCTTAGTTTCGTCATAATGACGTTTCAATAACTTTATAATTATGGGATCCATATGTATATTGTTGCAGATATGGGGCGACCTACAGGAGGGTATCGAGCAGGTTTACAAGAGGCAGCACATGGAAAAGAAGAGATATATGGACTTGTATACGTATCCTTTTCAAAACTAAAGCTTACTGCGAAAATCTCGCGCACAAAAGGCTCCGCTTTGTATGAAAGTGTAGATGGGATCGTCCATTGCGACTCACGGCCTACGCACGAACTTGGCTGGCAAACAATAATCAACCGCGCAGCAATGGTAAGGGCCGCGCGCACTTAGGACGCGTTTTCGTACAAATTTTACTCTTGCGATCACGTACGAATACGCATGAACGAAGCTGACCTTACAAGTACTAAGGGAGCGAGCAGACTTTATTATCATGAAGATACAGATCATTCATCGCGCTCCAAAGAGGACTTTACGAATGTGATGTCACCGGAACACTTTCTGTATTTGACGGAGAAAAACGTATTATGATAAATGATTTTATTTCTGTAAGTAGGTTTGTACAAACACTTTTACACGTCAATCATATTTTTTTAAAGCTAGATGTGCGCACTCAATACGTACGACCACGATAATACGTACGATACAAATTCGCTTCCAAAGTGCGTCCGGCCTTAAGGCCGCTGCACACTTGTAACACCCGACGCCATCCCACGCTTACTTATTGGCCAAATGACGAAAATAGCAACGAGACGAAAAATGTGGCCAATGAGTAAGCTTCGTAAGTCGCGTAACGTGGCGTGTTATAAGTCTGTTTCCGCCTTTACTCTTCGTGCACATTCTTCGTAGCAGTGGACGGTCCACTTAATTCATCATCATCATCATTTCAGCCGAAAGATATCCACTGCTAAAAGTAGACCCCCAAGAACCATCACTTCGACCGGTTTTGTGCTTCTCGCATCCAGCGGATGCCTGCACCCTTCACAAGGTCACCGGTCCATCTTGTGGGAGGCCTTACAACGATATGTCTTCCGGTATGCGGTCACCACTCCAGAATCTTTCGGCCCCATCGCCGAGCGTCTGTTATTCGAGCAATGTTCCCATTGCCACTAAAGTTTGTCAATTCTTCGGGCTTTGTCGGTTACTTTCGTTCCCCTTCGTATCTCTTTAATGCTCAGTCTATCACGTATTCCAAGCATATTCTGTCCATTGCCCTTTGGGTGACTTTAAGCCTTCTAATGAGGCCCAATTTGAGCTACCACTTAATAGGCTCGCCGCATTTCGGGTGTCCTTGCCTTTCTATCACTTCTTTTTCATGCACAATATATTCAGTAGTAAATTCATTGCGCAAGTTTCCGTTTGCAGTCAATTTGCATTGCGAAAACGTTTACAACACAACTTGCTGCAAGTTTTTGCACCTGAAACTGCAAAAGTCAGCAGCTTGTGCAATCAAGCATGGTAGTGGGCATAGTGCATTGGTATCACACCGTCAACTTCATAAGACTCAAATTATACATATATGTTACGGCTAATAGCCGAAGTACGGCTACACCTAGTTTTAGCCGGAACGTCGACGGAGCCCCTATTTCTATGTGAAGGGTTTAAAGTAACCTAACCAAACCTAATCTTGGGGTGCCCTTCGCTCGCTCTTGCATCCTACGTCACCTATCGTCCGACCGCAACCATGTAACCGATGTCACCCGAAGTACACACGAACCGCATTTGGCCGGCTGCACCTAGTTGCACCCGGGTATAACTATTTGTAGCTGCACTTTACCCGGCTAAAACTAGGTGTAGCCCACTTTGGCTATTAGCCGTGAAATATACAACAAATTTCAAAGCGAGTTAGACGCGGGTGCAGACGCACGTGGCGTGCGCTTAGCGGGCGCGTGTCGTCGGAACTAGCTCTTGGTGTTGGTGCCATAGACAAAGTTGTTCAGTTTGATTGTCTGTACTAACCCCTTGAATTGCTGTATATTCCCTCGTACGATATAACCACGATAAAGATTTCGCGGTTTGTATAACGATAAACTATTCAAACTGCCGAAGGCCGCAGGAACTCGTTGGATGCGAGAAGCACAAAACCGGTCGAAGTGGAGGTGCTTGGGGGAGGCCTATGTCCAGCAGTGGACGTCTTTCGGCTGAAATGATGATGATGATGATGATGATTCAAACTGCAGTAAAGAACATGTTCAAAGTTAGTTCCATAAGGAAAGTATATCTACATTACTTCCGTATGTGATCCGACTGTAGTTAAGATGTTAGACGTTTAACGCCAAATTGAGCAGTTTCTTCCGCTATTAAGAATTATTCTCATTCCATTATTAGTTTTGCATGTTAATCATTTGTATATTTCTGTCGAGCTACGGGTGTAGTGTCAAAGGGAAAACCTCTCAAAAGCTTGTTCAAATTCTAGTGCAATATTTACAACAAAACTATTACCTTCTTATTACAAACACTTATTCCAGTTTTTACTTAAAACTAAAAATTACGAAACAAAAAAGTAATTTAAAAAAATTAAATCGACTTGAAAAAGAAATTAACTCTAAATTATGAAATAACTTTAATTTCGGAAGTCGGTGGCAAAAAACTAAAATACAGATTCCAAGACACCGACTTCCGAAATTAAAGTTATTTCATAATTTTGAGTTAATTTCTTTTTCAAGTCGATTTAATATTTTTTAAATTACTTTTTGAAGTGTACTTAACTTCTTTCGCACGCTTGAGTTGGGGAGTAAGCAGGCGAACGCGTGACGTAAGCGTTACGAAAAGTGTGATCGGGCGAGGCGAACGGGAGTTGAGTGGGGGATATAAGCAAGAGAAAGCAGTGCGCGCACACATTTTCTTTCTCTCTTCCTCTCATAGCCAAATACGTTTGAAGTTTCACTTCAGTCGTGTGGTCATAAGCATACTCGGTTTTTTTTATTAGCTCTTTATAATAATAAAGCTGAAGAGTTAGTTTGAACGCGCTAATCTCTGGAACTAACGGTTGGATTTGAAAAATTCTCTTTGCATTCGATAGCCCAATTCATGAGGAAGACTATAGGCTATTTAACATCACGCTAGCACCCCTAGGAGCCGAGAAAGAATAAAAAGGCAGAAAGAACGCTAAGAGTGAAGCCACACTGCTCCGTTGCGTTGCGTTGCTACGTCGCAGTGCAAGATTTTGATTCGACAACGCAACGGAGCAGTGTGGCTTCGCTCTAAGACGGGCGATGCGATGCGGGTGGGTCGGAGGAACAAGAAATTTCACGCGGACGAAGTCACGGGCAGAAGATAGTAAATAAATAAACCCAGAAAGGTTCTGTCTTGTAAACGCATTATAAGTTTCTTAAATCCGTGTTTGAAGAAATCAGGGCAGTTCTATTTAAAGCCGTTATTAGTGGTTCGACGCGTTTGTTTACAAAACAACGACGTACGTCAGTACGTTGGCTATTATCGATCGACTCTTATCGGCCGACTAAATGACCTAAAGTGCGGTCACTGTCGGACTGCATAGAAAAGAAAGAGAAGCGCGATGACACAACCCTGGTAATTTATTGCAAAATATGAAGCAGTTGTCTATTTAAAAAATCTATTGTTTGGACTAAAACATTAAAATACTAGTTTAGTATGTTAATTTTGCTTGTAGAATAATCTGACAAAAAATCAGAATGATTGTATGTAGTATGGTTTTTATTGTAAAAAAAAATATTTTTAAAGTAAGTATTGAACTTTTGTATTAAACAGCTGATTTTCTTTCGTGGTTTCAGAGTTGGTCCCATAGTGAAAGTTGTTTATGTTCATGGGTAGAACACCCTGTAAAAATGTGGTTGGTGATAAAAATACAATTTTGATTTTGAAATTTCGTTGGATAAGCCGAAGAAAAAATGGTTCTATAGATAAAATTGTACAATTTTTTCTTCGGCTGTCCTACGAAATTTCACAAGGTGGACCGACGACCTTGTGAAGGCAGGAACTCGTTGGATGCGAGAAGCACAAAACCGGTCGAAGTGGAGGTGCTTGGGGGAGGCCTATGTCCAGCAGTGGACGTCTTTCGGCTGAAATGATTATGATGATGAGATAAAATCAATAATCATATCATACAATAACGTCACAATGAATTAATTTATTCAGAAATAAAAGTCATTCCTTTACTTTCCTGAATAACAATTTTATTTGTTGTTGGAATTCAAAACCGAAGATATGCGTTTTCTTTTTTTTTTTTTTTAACTTTATGATGGGTTTACATTTACAAACGTGATGTAATATACAGACCCTAGCACATCAACCTACCCGAAACTCAAAAGTTCCCAATCGACCTTGAACCTAATGCTTTAGCGATAAAGTTGAAAATCTATTAAAGAAATTTGACAGATTGTAGTAGCTTGATGTTCTGGCGTCTGTATGTAATAATATCTATACAATAAAACCCCTGAACAGAATATAGTCATGTGTACAATTACTGTACATCTGTACATCACCAGAGCGCCAGCAGTAGTTCTTCCACTGCTCGAGCCGCGAACAACAATGGCGGCAGGGCTAACTATAGCGGCAAGAAACAGGTACGTAACACACATACTTTTAAGTTTTTAACTGCGCCGTTGGTCTCGGGGCCGCAAGCGCGACTGCTGAGCGTGGGGTCCTGGGTTCGATTCCCGGGTCGGGCAAAGTGTTATTGAGTTTTTCCATTAGTAACAGCCCGGAGTTTAGAAGTTGGCTGTGTGATACCCCCTTGCCTCGGAAAGCACGTTAAGCTGTTGGTCCTGCGCCTGATCTCTCTCCGGTCGTTTCCGATTGCCGTCCCATCGGACTATGAGAGTGAGGGAAGAGGGAGTCCATCTGTGTCTGCGCGCACACTTGTGCACTATAATATCTCCTGTGCCGAAAGCTAGTCTCCGTTGAGTGGCCCATGAATGAACTCATCAAATCAATCAAAAGGGTGACCATTTTTTTACATACCGAGACCCTCCGTGCCTCGGAAAGCACGTTAAGCCGTTGGTCCCGAATGTCATTCGTGGATCTTTGACAGTCATTACGGGTAGTCAGAAGCCCGAAAGTCAGACAACAGTCATACCAAGGGGTATCGTATTACCCAATAACTGGGTTGTGGAGGTCAGACAGGCAGTCGCTCCATGTAAAATACTGGTATTCAGCTGCATCCGGTTAGACTGGCCGACCCCAACATAGTTGGGAAAAGGCTACGCAGATGATGATGATGATGATGATGATTTTTTTTTCCTTTAGGATCTTTCTATCATAATAAATGTAATTATTTCCTAGCTAGTTCTTATGTGTTTTGTTTCTGTTCTAGACTGGTCATGTGCAAGGTGGCGCGCAGTTGGTCGGCCTCGAATTGTACAAGAGGCTGAAGGAGTTCCTCAGGCTTTATCTCATCAATTTGCTTCAGGTTTGTTCATAAAGAACCACGTTTCTATCAAAGTCAAATCATTTATTTCAATTAGGCACATAAAAGGCACTTTTGAATGGCAAAATTTACAAGAAAATCAAATTGGTTCTAGTTGCCCCTTCCAAAAGGTAGTTTCGTATGGCGAAGAATGTGCAAGAAACTCCATTGTTTTTTTACACAGGAATTATACAGGGTTGCAGGCACCATCGTGGACACTGGCGGTGGATCACTTTTCAGCCTTATTACCAAGGGCATAAGGGTGCAATGTGGTCGACCGCCATTGTCCGCGGGTTGTACATCGACGCGCAAATTGCTACCATGAATGCAGTACATGATTCTGAACCCCATTGGGGTTGGAATTTTTTGTGAGGATATACAGGGTGTTACGGAAAGGGTATATCAATACAAACGGGTTGAAGAGTGTATCTGGTCTAGAATATCTGTACAAAATTTCAGCTCAAAAGCATTAACTTTGAAAATGCTTAATATTTTTTTTATTTCGACATCACGGCGCTGCACTGGCGCGCGGCGGCGTGATGTGCGTGTACTCGGCGCACAGACACACTACAGATAATGGATAATGACCCTCGTAGTGCGGTGACACGTTTGTTATGATTTCAATTTAATAAACTATCGAAATAAAAAAATATTAAGCATTTTCAAAGTTACTGCTTTTGAGCTGAAATTTTGTACAGAGATTCTAGACCAGATACACCCTTCAACCCGTTTGTATTGATATACCCTTTCCGTAACAACCTGTATAAAAAAATGCTGCTAAAAAAAATTGACCATGTAGGTATTGATTGCACTTTTCTATGAAACGGATGTTTTTTTTTTTTGCTAACTGCCGAACTACGCTAGGGGTCTAGAATCATGGGCTGAATTCATGGTTACAGGTTTCGCGCTACCCTGTATCTTATAAACATTTTGATAGAGTTTTTCAAGGATAAAAAGTGACATAAAATCTAGTTAGAGCGTTGTGCCATCATAGCATAAAGCAATGGACACTAATATAATATATCTGCCTCTTTTTGTAAGCCTCAAACAATTCCCATCTTATTGACCTGTAATAATAGTAGATTGTACAACTAAGGCATTAAAAGATGCTATTTTACCCCGAGACGTTTATATCCACGCGAGCCGCAGGCGAGGGTGGATAGTTAAGTCGAGGGGTAAAATGGCTCGTTTATGCCTGAGTTATACACTCTGCTTTTCAGTTCGATTGCGAGAAAATGAAACAGGCATGAAGTATACAGTACATAATTAATCAAAAATGTTGCATCCATAGCTAATTCCCGCCACCACAGATAATACCGCCACGAAACTTTTTAAAAGTTTTTATTTCTTTATTTTCAACATTTGTCATTCGACTTGGGTACTTCATACTGCCAAAAAATGAAAACGTTTCTTTGCCTTTTTAAATAATAAATGACAACTATTTTACCTGATTTTATTAAATTAACGATAGAAAACACGGAAGTGGTATAAATTAAAGAAAATGAAATAAATCACGACTTTAATCTGCGAAGTTTTACTGTGCGTGTGGCTGTTGGGCCTGATTACTTTAGTCTTAGAAAAAAAATTTTACTTTATGCACTAGAACATAAAAAGCGATTTTATGTCGCCTAAGCACAACATAAAGACGAACTTTAAGAGCATGAGAAGTGAAAATATTATATATATTATTCTTATTGACCTATAAATAATATAGATGGACAAATTTTAACGCAGCGCTCAGTACGTCTAACCAAAGATATCCAAGCAAAAAAAAAACACTGATTAGAAGTGATTTTATTTGACCTAAAATAATAAATTGCCGGTACATTAGTGTATTTTCGTTAGCTGATAATTTTTCTTGTAAGTATCTAATGCGTTTTTCTTATATTTTTTTTACCATCGTCCTTATTGTGGTGGTCTGAATGATTTCTAAAAGTTTTTCCATCTATTTTAATGGGACCTTATATACAGGGTGTTACAGAAAGGGTATATCAATACAAACAGGTTGAAGAGTGTATCTGGTCTAGAATCTCTGTACAAAATTTCAGCTCAAAAGCATTAACTTTGAAAATGCTTAATATTTTTTTATTTCGATAGTTTATTAAATTGAAATGATAAAAAACGTGTCACCGCACTACGAGGGACATTATCCATTATCTGTAGTGTGTCTGTGCGCCTAGTACACGCACATTACGCCGCCACGCGCCAGTGCAGCACCGTGATGTCGAAATAAAAAAATATTAAGCATTTTCAAAGTTAATGCTTTTGAGCTGAAATTTTGTACAGAGATTCTAGACCAGATACACTCTTCAACCCGTTTGTATTGATATACCCTTTCTGTAACACCCTGTATTAAACAAAGCGTAGGTACATTATAACCCCTTTACTAATAAACGTTGTATAGCGTCTGTATAGTTACACAACACTTTGTCTTCTTCTTTCGAAAGTCAAATGACTGAAAGAGAGAAATCGGTGTGTAACTATTCATCTGATATAGTACGTTTATTAGTAAAAGGGTAAGTTTTTTGTGGATCAATTTTATGTTTCCCGTAAAATATCTCATTATTTTTCAGAATGGCGCAGAGTTAATGGGAGAAGACGTGCTAGCGTTCTACACGAAACAATGGGAAGAGTACCAGTTCTCGTCCCGGGTGTTGAACGGCGTGTGCGCCTACCTCAACAGGCACTGGGTCAAGCGCGAGTGCGAGGAGGGACGGAAGGTGACCATAATTACCACAATTATATACATATACTGCATTCGCGACTTGCTTGCCAAAAATGTAAACAATTATGAGTTTATGGAAGAATGACTTTAAATCCTACAGTGTTACGCTACAACTTCAAACATTTTTATAAATTTTTCAATAGTGATAATCACTCTGAAATCAGCTTAATTACCATTAAAATAAAGTTGATATTTGTTTAACTTGAAATAATATTGATTTGTAACGTAAGTTTGAATTGACTTTACATACATAAGCTCACACCATCCCATGGGGGTGGGCAAACACGACAGAACGCTACCTGCTACAATACTTACATACAGTGGCGTTTGAGTTTGGGGCCCGTGGCAAATTCAAGGGATGGTGCCCTCCTTCAATGTAAAGGCCATGATCGACAGGCGAGTAAAACTGCCGTTTTATGGCTCGTCGGTAAAGCTCGCCCGTGGATCATTGCAATACCGTGGTATTAAAAACCAACGAGCCCGGCTCGCGGCTCGTTAGTTAATGTTTAATTTTTTGCTCGGCACGCTGCGCAAGACCGCGTGTCAATCACCACTGACGAGCCGAGCCGACAGTTTTCCGCGACAATTCCTATAATCAACTGGTTCTGCGGACAATTCGCGGATCAAATGGGTATGCGACAACTGTTGTCTTCTTTGAATCCAACTTTTAACCCAAACTTTAGGGCGTCTTCGCTTTTTTTATTCATTTAGTGGTATGCTATACCGAGGTAACACAAAACTTCAATCTTCGAACAAGACATATTGCCTCATTTGCGGTTCACACTCGACTGTTTTGCTCGCTAGTCGATCAGCACCTACGAGCCACGACTCCGCGAGTAAAAACCGTCATCTCCAAAACCGCGGTATACGGCTCGCCCGTCGATCACCCACTTAAGGCTCCGCTGTCCATCCAGATGTTTCTTTCGTACCGTAATTGGTAGACACTTGAAATCTTCACAGAGTGTACTATTATGGCCACGATAACAACAAATAATAAAAAACAAAATAAAGTTAAGGGGGTCCCCGTACAACAAACGTGACTTTTTACTCCATCTTAATAATAGCAATACATGCAAACGTCTAACTAATCTATATGTATGAAATTGAAAGTCCTGACTGACTGATATATCAACGCACAGCCTAAACCGCTGATCCTAGAGACATGAAGTTTAGAGGGTGTGTTCTTTGTGAAGAGTAGGTATCCACTAAGAAAGGGTTTTTCGAAATTCCACCCCTAAGAGGGTGAATGGGGGGAGGGTGAAATTTTACGCGGACGAAGTTGCGGGCAGAAGCTAGTACAACTATAATGCTTACTCTTAAGTAAAACAACAAATAATAATTGCTTTTTTATGTTACGAGTAATTAATGTTAAATGTTACACGGTGGTATGGAACCGTTTGTGTGCGAGTCGAACTCGCACTTGGCCGTTTTTTAAAGTATTATGAGACCCAGTCATGGGGTGATTTTATTATACAGTATGTACCAGAAAGGTGTTGTATGGACCATCAAACTGAACTTTCTCTATGGGATCTTAATCGCGAAAAAAATATCAACTGTCCCATACAAAACTTCTTTACAGTACCCGGCGATAAATATTGCACATCGACCTTTGGAAAGAGACAATCGGCTAATTTCGGCTTCGTAGAGCGTTATCTCTGTCGCACGAAATACAAACAGTCCGGTATCTATTAGGAGCTGTTAAAACAATTATGATTTGCTTCTTTTGATAATTATTTTTATTCTTTGTATAAAATACACCAATTTTTCTATAAATGATGGCATTAGGTTGGGGTAAAATATTATAATTCGCTCTTTTTCCTAAAGATGCCATAGTACAACTTTAAATTATTTAAATTTGGGGGTGTTAACAACTCTAAATGTATATTTTGAACTGGACGCGACCGCACTCTATCGCACTTGAACAACGACTGACAAAACGTCACATACGTAGTGTGCGACAGAGATAACGCTCTACGAAGCCGAAATTAGCCGATTGTCTCTTTCCAAAGGTCGATGTGCAATATTTATCGCCGGGTACTGTACTCAAATGTATGGGACGGCTGATCACGTTTTCGCGATTACGATGTTGGTCCCATGGAGTGAGTTGTTCAGTTTGATGATCTGCACCAAACTATATGACCGTACCTTTCTGATACACCCTGTAACTTTTAGATAGAACAAGAACGAAGTTTTAATATATACGCTGTATCAATTTCTTGCCTATGGCTACCACGGCAACCGCGGAAAAATGTAAGTATTCCTGAATCTGAATTCGGTATGGTCAGTTAATATTAATGGCTCTCTCCTAGAGCGTAGACTTTACAGTCACAGCATTATGTTGATGAATAGTTAAATACTGAACCAAAAACGGATTGGTTCATTTTGGCGCAGGTTCGAGTTGAGTGGATAAAGGAAAGGGTGGCGTTCTAACCCTGCAGTGGGACAACACAGGCTAATTTATATAATTGCCCTGCAGCGGGACAACACAGGCTAATTTATATATTTGCCCTGCAGTGGGACAACACAGGCTAATTTATATATTTGCCCTGCAGCGGGACAACATAGGCTAATTTATATCTTTGCCCTGCAATGGGACAACACAGGCTAATTTATATATTTGCCCTGCAATGGGACAACACAGGCTGATTTATATATTTGCCCTGCAGCGGTACAGTCAGCATCAAAAGTCGATTAACACTATCATTTTTACATGTTATTAAATTGACAACAACTTTTTTCAATAAACTGATTTTTAGCTTTTCACATAATAGACAAGAGTATATATTCTAAAAAAAATTCTTCTGCTGCAATTTTGAACAAATATTTTGCTCAATAACTAAGATTAAAAAAACTGAAGTGTTAATCAACTTTTGATGCTGACCGTACAACACAGGCTAATTTATATCTTTGCCCTGCAATGGGACAACACAGGCTAATTTATATATTTGCCCTGCAATGGGACAACATAGGCTAATTTATATCTTTGCCCTGCAATGGGACAACACAGGCTAATTTATATATTTGCCCTGCAGTGGGACAACACAGGCTAATTTATATATTTGCCCTGCAGCGGGACAACATAGGCTAATTTATATCTTTGCCCTGCAATGGGACAACACAGGCTAATTTATATATTTGCCCTGCAATGGGACAACACAGGCTGATTTATATATTTGCCCTGCAGCGGTACAGTCAGCATCAAAAGTCGATTAACACTATCATTTTTACATGTTATTAAATTGACAACAACTTTTTTCAATAAACTGATTTTTAGCTTTTCACATAATAGACAAGAGTATATATTCTAAAAAAAATTCTTCTGCTGCAATTTTGAACAAATATTTTGCTCAATAAGTAAGATTAAAAAAACTGAAGTGTTAATCAACTTTTGATGCTGACCGTACAACACAGGCTAATTTATATCTTTGCCCTGCAATGGGACAACACAGGCTAATTTATATATTTGCCCTGCAATGGGACAACATAGGCTAATTTATATCTTTGCCCTGCAATGGGACAACACAGGCTAATTTATATATTTGCCCTGCAGTGGGACAACACAGGCTAATTTATATATTTGCCCTGCAGCGGGACAACATAGGCTAATTTATATCTTTGCCCTGCAATGGGACAACACAGGCTAATTTATATATTTGCCCTGCAATGGGACAACACAGGCTGATTTATATATTTGCCCTGCAGCGGTACAGTCAGCATCAAAAGTCGATTAACACTATCATTTTTACATGTTATTAAATTGACAACAACTTTTTTCAATAAACTGATTTTTAGCTTTTCACATAATAGACAAGAGTATATATTCTAAAAAAAATTCTTCTGCTGCAATTTTGAACAAATATTTTGCTCAATAAGTAAGATTAAAAAAACTGAAGTGTTAATCAACTTTTGATGCTGACCGTACAACACAGGCTAATTTATATCTTTGCCCTGCAATGGGACAACACAGGCTAATTTATATCTTTGCCCTGCAGCGGTACAACACAGGCTAATTTATATCTTTGCCCTGCAGTAGGACAAGAAAGGCTGATTCATTTATTTATAGACCGATTTCGTTCATGGTTGCTAATCTCAATGGAGATTAGCCAGGGGCCAGGTGCTCTCTCTGTTCCTTTCATCATCATCATTTCCGCTGAAAGAAGTCCACTGCTGGACATAGGCCTCTCCCAAGCACAAAGTGGTACCTATAGTCCACCAACATTTCGTCAGTTATTTTTATATATTTTTTTTTTTAATTCCAGGGTATCTACGAGATCTACCAACTGGCGCTGGTGACGTGGCGAGATAACCTGTTCCAGCGATTGAACAAGCAAGTCACTAACGCGGTTCTCAAACTTATCGAAAGAGAACGCAACGGGGAGACTATTAATACGAGGCTTGTTTCTGGAGTAAGTGCCAAAAACTATTACTGATATGATATCAAATAATTATAAGTAATCTATCTACAGGATGAAATTTAAAACATGCGACAAATCGAAATAGGAGATTGTACTCATCATTATGAACAACTTTTACTATGGGACTAAACCTGAAATCGCGAAAAAAAAATCAGCTGTTCCCTACATTTTGACGAGTTATGCGAACATAAATGTAAGGAACAGCTGATTTTTTTTTTTTAATTATGTGAAAGTTTGTGAAGATGTTTGTTACTCAAACACGCGTAAACCGTTGAACAGATTTGAATGAAAATTGGCACATAGATAGACCATTTCCTGGATTAACACATAGGATACTTTTTATCCCGATATTCCCACGGGATCGAAACTTACGCGGGTGAAACCGCGGGGTGCTGCTAGTTAGATTATATACTTATAATAAAAGTGAAGAGTTTGTTTGAACGCGCTAGCCTCTGAAACTACCAGTCGGATAAATAAAAAAAAACGGTTGTAATCATCGGTTCGTAAGAGGCGAAGATTCTCCACCTTTTCATCGAATTTATTCATCTATGCTTATATATTTTAAATTAATGTACAGACGCCAGAACATCAAGTTAACCGAAAATGTCAAATTTTCCCAATCAACTTTGAACCTTATAGTTTAGCGATAAAGTTGAAAATCTATTAAGGAAATTTGCCAGATTGTAGTAGCTTCATGTGCTGGCGTCTGTACTTAACAAGTAAAATATTGGTGATTGTGGTACCTATGTTAACAAAATGACATGCAAAGGTGCTATACACGATGCAAAAACAAAGACAGACTTTAAAAACCATACACTATAATATTAAACCAGCCTTCTTTCTAACCCTAAACTCCTTCCAGGTTATCAACTGCTACGTAGCCCTAGGCCTGAATGAAGACGACACGTCAGCCCGTGGACAGAACCTGGTGGTGTACAAGGACACGTTCGAGGCCGTGTTCCTGGAGGACACCGAGCGGTTCTACACCCGAGAGAGCACCGACTTCCTAAGGAACAACCCCGTCACCGAGTACATGATCAAGGTAGGGCAGTGTTTTTCAACCTGTGGGTCGCGACCCCCTGGGGGGTCGCCAATCCACTTTAATAATAATAATCTTTTATTTCGACCAACAGTGGATCATATACAAAATTTCAAAATAAATAAAAACACAAAATAAAAAAAAACAAAAACAAAAACACAATAAAAACACATACAATATTAAAAAGACAAAACATATTACATATCTCGATTGCCTAGTATGTGAACCATACAGCAATGGTTCAGGTACTGGCCATCGAACCTCTGCGCGAATGCCCTCAGGATGCTGCTGGAGCTAGCCCGAACCCTGCGCACCAGGGATGTGCACCGTTTTCGCATAGTAGTATAAAAACAGTCTACTCGCGACTCGGCGAACATACCTGATGCGCTACAGAATCGGGGCAGCCCCATCAGCACCCTGAATGCATTATTATATTGCACACGCAAGGCGTTGTACTGTGTGCGCGTGTATGAGACCCACAGGCTGCTCGTGTAGAAAGATGTACAATATGCTCTGAACAATGTAGTTTTCACTTCAGTGGTACAACGAGCAAACCTGCGGGCCATCATATTCGCCCTAACAGACAACGCCCTGCGTTCTCGCTCTATGTCTGCATCATCCTTCAAGATCCTTTAAGAGGGTCGACGTCACCTTAAATTTAAAGCTCATAAGTATAAAACCATACCAGTCCAAATAGTATATTTATTAAGAAAAATAGTTACATACAATAGGTTCATATAAATTAACAAATACGTACAAGTCACATGCATAATTAATTTGACGAGGAACAGCCGCAACCATCACCTTGATGTGAATGGGTCACGCCCATTTCATATCATTTCTTTGTTTGCCTTTTATTTGAGCCATCGACGAATACGGTCACTCGCATAAGTAGGAGTAGGTTTAGGTAGTAGGAGGTTCCAAATGGAATCAAATAATTCAAAGCTACTCTGGTTTTTCTAACCAAAAGCTATCCAAATACACTTCAATTCCAAGTTAGAAACAGCAGAGGGTAAGGAGTCGCGAAATATTTTTTCATATTAAGAGGGCCGCGCCATGAAAAAGGTTGAAAAGCACTGAGAAAGGGAGTATAACTGACTGAAGGAACACACGGCAGGACCCTATATAGGTTAATAATAAGGTTCTTATTAGATTGTTTATAGAGGGGCCCGTGGCTAAATAATAACAGCCGCACAGGTCGATCGATCTGGTTAAGCTACGCTTGCCGCGGTTGGTCTGTGGATGGGTGACCATCTTTACATACCGATGTCCCTCCGTGTTTCGCAGAAGCACGTTAAGCTGTTTGTCCCGGCTGTCATTCGTAGATCTTTGATAGTCGTTACGGGTAGTCAGAAGCCCGAAAGTCTGACAACCAGTCTTACCAAGGGGTATCGTATTACCCAGTAACTGTTGTGGTGGTCAGATAGGCAGCCGCTCCGTGTAAAATACTGGTATTTAGCTGCATCCGGTTAGACTGGAAGCCTGGGTGTACATGTAAATATCATCACCTATGCTGGTATTATAATGCACTCTTTATAGATATGTACTAAATAAATAAAAATGTATTTCTGTCCACAGGCTGAACAACGTCTTCAAGAAGAACAGCGACGCGTGCAAGTTTACTTACACGAGACTACAATGGAGCGACTAGCTAAGACCTGCGACAGAGTGCTCATAGAGAAACATCTCGAGATCTTCCACGCCGAGTTCCAGGTACGTACCCACATACATAACAGATGAACTAACTTATTACTTGTTCATTTTTTTTTAAATTAAAATCGTTTAATTTTACCATGTTTGTAAATGTGTGAGCACTATGTATCTATCAGATAATTATATGTCATGGTTTCGTTTTTAATTATTTTACCTATTGTGGTATAGTAATTTTATTTTAGGTGCATCGTCCTCACATATTATATATAATTTATGTAACCATGCAAAATGTTGTAAAACATTTTAAAAGAGTAACGGTGGAGTTTCTTGCCCATTCTTTTCCATACGAAAACTACTTTTTGGAAGGGGGGACTAGAATCAATTCTATTTTAAGGTAATTTTTGACGTTCAAAAGTGCCTTTTATTTGCCTATTTGACATAAATGCTTTGACTTTGACTTTGATGAATATCGTATCATATTCATCAAAGTCAAAGTCAGTCTTACCTGCAAATCTGGCAATATCGGCCTCAAAATCGATCAACTACGACCTACGGCCTTAGCGACCATTCCCACTTGGCCGCAACGATTAACTGGTTGCTCGATGTGCCGTCCGTCTAATTGCAGCCAATCTTTGTGTTCTTGACCATGACCGTCCGCTTCTTGGTCGGAACTTCTGCGACTAAGGTTGCGATCACGATCATTCGTTGCCGTGCAGTGTGCGAGGCCCCGTAAACTTTTTTTCACTTCTCATGCTCTAAAAGTTCGTCTTTATGTTGTGCTTAGGCGACATAAAATCGCTTTTTATGTTCTAGTGCATAAAGTATTTTTTTTTTCTGAGACTAAGGTAATCAGGCCCAACAGCCACACGCACAATAAAACTTCGCAGATTAAAGTCGTGATTTATTTCATTTTCTTTAATTTATACCACTTCCGTGTTTTCTATCGTTAATTTAATTAAATCAGGTAAAATAGTTGTCATTTATTATTTAAAAACGCAAAGGAACGTTTTTATGACTTGGCAGTATGAAGTACCCAAGTCGAATGACAAATGTAGAACTTAAAAAAAAAAAAACTTTAAAAAAGTTTCGTGGCGGTATTATCTGTGGTGGCGGGAATTAGCTATGCTTTGCAACATTTTTGATTAATTATGTACTGTATACTTTATGCCTGTTTCATTTTCTCGCAATCGAAGTGAAAAGCAGAGTGTATAACTCAGGCATAAACGAGCCATTTTATCCCTCGACTTAACTATCCACCCTCGCCTGCGGCTCGCGTGGATATAAACGTCTCGGGGTAAAATAGCTTCTTTTATGCCTTAGTTGTACAATCTACTATTTTGTTGTGATTTGTGTTCTTATATTTTTTCACAATTTCTTTTTTTTTTCTAGAAACTCCTGGACGGTGAAAAGAACAGCGACCTAGGCCGTATGTACGCTCTAGTGGCGCGTATCCCCGACGGCCTGTGCGAACTGCGCCGCCTGCTGGAGCACCACATCCACGCGCAGGGCCTGCAGGCCATCGACAAGTGTGGCGAGTGTGCGCACACGGTACTGTACCATAGAGGAGATACCATCTTTTATAAACTTTAAAACTGTTTTAAATAAAAAACTATAGCTGTACAAAAATCAGTCAGTACCACCAGTCTTACCAAGGGGTATCGTATTACCGAGTAACCGGGTTGTGGAGGTCAGATAGGCAATCGCTCCATGTAAAATACTGGTATTCAGCTGCATCCGGTTAGACTGGAAGCCGATCCCAACATAGTTGGGAAAAGGCTAGGCAGTTGATTATTTTGGTATGTGAGGTTCCTTTTGGATTTTACCCTTAGAAGCTTACATTACTTACAAATGACTAATCCAAGTATTTTCTCCCACAGGATCCAAAAGTCTATGTATCAACAATACTAGAAGTTCACAAGAAATACAACGCACTCGTCCTGGTCGCGTTCAACAATGACTCTGGCTTCGTGGCCGCGCTCGACAAAGCTTGCGGCCGGTTTATTAACAGTATGTATCTCATCATCATTATCATTACAACCGAAAGACGTGCACTGCTGGACATAGGCCTCCCCCAAGCACCTCCACTTCGACCGGTTTTGTGCTTCTCGCATCCAACGAGTTCTCGCGTCTGGAAGACGTAGCGTTAGAAGGCCTCCCACAAGGTGGACCGACGACCTTGTGAAGGTCGCAGGAACTCTTTATATAAAATGCACAGCCTAAACCGCTGGTTCTAGAGACACGAAATTTGGAGGGTGTGTTCTTTGTGAAGAGTATGCAGATTTTTTTGCAATTATTAACCCCCCTTCCCCCTCATCAGCAAAAGCAAGCAAAGCGCTTACCCCCCCCACCCCCCTCCCATGCTTACGTAAACATTAGTAAATGCATTTTTCAATGTGTTGTGGTTTCTTTATTGATTCATGAGCAGCAGTTATATGCGTTGCTTATGGCAACCCTGGTGTTTAAGCCAAAATCGACAAAATTTTGTAGAAAACACGAAAAAGTATTAAAAAAAAAATACTGCTGACGTAATCACCATCCAGACCCTCCATCCCCCATGTCATCAAAAATAAGCAAAGCAAAGACCCCCGCCCCCCTGTAGTGCTTACGTAATTCTTGAATGGCCCCTAACGACCTGAACCTCGTTTCCTCAGGTAATGCAGTGACAAAAGCAGCGAATTCCTCATCGAAGAGTCCGGAGCTCCTCGCGAAGTATTGCGACCTTTTGCTGAAGAAGTCCAGCAAGAACCCCGAGGAGGCTGAACTAGAGGACACGCTCAATCAAGTGGTATGTCGCATTGCCTAAAATGCACATTAACCTTTTAACCGCCCGACTTTATAAGTATCAGTTGTCGTGCATACAGCGCACAAAAAAGAAAGACAAAATATAAATACCGATTAAACGAGCTGTGGTATTTGGTCGTATATGTATACAAAGATATCCATGCAAAAAAAAAACACTGATTAAAGTGATTTTATTTTGACCTAAAATAACAAATTGCCGACACATTAGTGTATTTTCGTTAGGTGATTATTTTTCTTGTGAGTATCTAGTGCGTTTTTTTTTAATATAATTTTTTTACCATCGTTCTTATTTTGGTGGTCTAAATGATTTTTAAAAGTTTGTCCATCTATTTTAATGGGACCTTATACAGGGTGTTACGGAAAGGGTATATCAATACAAACGGGTTGAAGAGTGTATCTGGTGTAGAATCTCTGTACAAAATTTCAGCTCAAAAGCATTAACTTTGAAAATGCTTAATATTTTTTTTTTTATTTCGACATCACGGCGCTGCACTGGCGCGCGGCGGCGTGATGTGCATGTACTAGGCGCACAGACACACTACAGATAATGGATAATGACCCTCGTAGTGCGGTGACACGTTTGTTATGATTTCAATTTAATAAACCATCGAAATAAAAAAATATTAAGCATTTTCAAAGTTACTGCTTTTGAGCTGAAATTTTGTACAGAGATCCTAGACCAGATACACTCTTCAACCCGTTTGTATTGATATACCCTTTCTGTAACAACCTGTATAGGTACGACCTTGGCGGAATTGACACGAAAATATTTGTCGGATTAATCCGGCGTAAGCGGTTAAAAGGTTAAAAAAGGCTCGCTCCCTATTTTATGGAGCTTAATATTAATAAATAACGTGTCCTGTGGTCTTCCAGATGGTTGTGTTCAAATACATTGAAGACAAGGACGTGTTCCAGAAGTTCTACAGCAAGATGTTGGCGAAGCGACTGGTGCAACACATGTCTGCCAGCGATGACGCGGAGGTAACATTATCACGTTTAATTTACAAAAAGAGAAGACTAACGGCCTTAAATTGCTGTGATTGGTTGAATTGTTTATCAACAGCCAATCAAGAGAATGTCGAGCGGCCGACCAACCGACCCTGAAATTTGTATCGGCAAGCGTGTGGGACACCCCCCAGCTAGGTGGACCGCCGACCCTAAGAAGGTGGGTGGGACAGACTCGATGTGGAACGCGGAGGGCAGGTGTGGTGGCGCAGCCTGGGAGAGGCCTATGTTCAGCTGTGGACTGCGACAGCACACCTCGGACACTCCATACAACGCTCGCAAAATAATTACCTATTACTACTACACAGCCAAATGACGTTTGTACACGTGCCAATGTGTGCGTGAATTCTAGTAGGGTTGCGTGCGTAGCGTAAAAAATGGCGCGGAAAGCGAATTGTGTTGGGCGAACCGAACGACGACGGCGCTGCCCGAACGTATGCATTCTTGTGAAGTGACCTTGTAGTTAAATGTTTATTTATGTAGTCGGGTTCGTAATTAAATAAAAACACAAAAATATTTTCGTTTAAATGACTTATCTCTAAATAATCGGTTATTAAATCGCATGAAATTAACCTTTTGAACGCCATTGTCACATATATGTGACAAACGAAATCTTACCCTGAACGCCAACGTCACAAATATATGACAAAATACACGTCGGTCGTCGTCGTCGGATATTATGATGAAATAAACAATTTAATCATTACTTTTGTGTTTTTATTTATATAAATTAACCCCCTTATTCATAAAACTTATCAAACCTATTTTAGTTAAAATGGGGTTTGTCTCTTTCTTACACACAGAAATGACAACGTGACAGATAAAGACAAACGTTCTATAAACCTATTTTAGCTAAAATAGAGATAAAATAGGATTATGAATAAGGGCCTAAAAGTTTAAGTTTCCGTCTATATTGTATTGCATGAAATTAATATAAATAAACCACCAATATCGAGAAATTTGTTGTTTTAAGTGTTTGTGTGTGTTGTTGTGTTGTTAAAGTGGCCTGGCGTCAGGGGTTCAGCGATACGTTTATGCTCTGGCGTTCAAAAGGTTAAAAATGCGAAATCTTACAAACAGTTTATATAAATACGAATTCGGAAAAGCATCTCAATATCCAACCATCGTGATTAAAACTCAAATAAAACTTTTAAATCGCAAAATTGTGTGTTCGTGTCAGCAGTACAGCGCTGCGGTTCACAAGCGCCCTTGCTAAAGAGTCTGCGACGAATACCTCGAAGTGCGGGGTGAGGTGCGGTATCTGATATGAGAGCGGGGAAGGGAGTGTCCCTTCTGTACGTAGTACTATTACATATTCTGTGGCGATAGGCTGAGTTGATTGATAACAACATGGCGAGCCTCAAGGATTGGAGCGGGCTTTGAGAAAACGTTGACTGTCAAGTCTCAAGTTGAATACAGGGACAAAAGTCGTGGATCAAACGAAATAGGGAGATGAATGAGGTCATTTCCAATAAAAAATCTTTCTACAGCATGGTCATAATTCAATTGCCCTAAAAGTCATGAATATTTGTGTATACCGAGTTATTTTACAATTAGACGAATAAAAAAAAAGTGATATAAAACAATAAAACAAACGGTGTTGTATTACTACTAGATAATGTATCAGCACTACAAAGTTCTATTAGGGCTCTGAGTATCAAATTTCAAGAGCAATTTATTTTTTCCTAAAATTTTGTAACATTACCAAAAATTATTTCTCACTTTAAGAGCGTTGGAAATGACCTCCTTTATCCCTCTACTTCGTTTGATCCACGACTTTTGGACCACCCTGTATATGATTGGTTGACCAAAATATCAAGAATCTTAAGTCGACAAATGATTGCCCGGCTTTCTAGAATGAGTGTTTTAAATAAATATCAGTTCAAGAGTAAATCTGTAATAAATGTGTTATTTGTTTGCAGGCATCAATGATCTCAAAACTGAAGCAAGCGTGCGGATTCGAGTACACAAGCAAACTACAGAGAATGTTCCAGGTATTTATTTTATCTGTAATGAAAAGCACATTGGACCTGTTTAGGGGGCGTCCATTAATTACGTGAGGTGATTTTGGCGATTTTTTGACCCCCCCTCCCCCCTTAGTGAGATACCGTGAGACTTTGCTCGACTCCCTCCCCCTCCCTCTAATCTCACGTGAGATTGTTCAAAATGCGTATTTTCAGTGTAAATACGTTAATATATATTATGCTTCATTGCGTTGATTTATTAAAAAACAAAACAATTTGTTTACTTAATTATTTTTATTTAAGACTAGTTAAGATTAATTCTACCCAGTTTTCTCGCAATTTTACACTGTTTCTTGCAGATAAAAAATTACGTGAGACTTGCCAGGACCTCCCCTCTCCCCCACGTGAGAATCGGCTTGACCCCCTCCCCCCCATAAAAGCCTCGCGTAATTAATGGATGCCCCCTTACGTTAACAAAAACAGATTTTACATAACATTTAATAAAATTCGCGTGGCAAGATGATTGTATGTATGTATGTTCATCTGTTCCCTCATAACTTTAAAAGTATCTACTTACAGTAATTTGACAAATAAGGTATCGTTAGAAGCATCTTGACCGTCCGCTGGTTATAGGCGATGTGGCGTCACACTAAATTCAATATGGCGCCATTTAAAGGACATAAAGTAATGAATTTAAAAATAAATTATTTTGTATGATGCCTTCTGCAAATGGAAGAGCTTAATTCGCACATCCATACTATATATATAATTATAAAATTATAAATGCGAAAGTGTGTCTGTCTGTCTATGTTACCTCTTCACGCTTAAACCGCTTAACCGATTTAAATGAAATTTTGTATAGAGATAGTTTGAGTCCCGGGAAAGGACATTGGATAGTTTTTATCCCAATATTCCCACGGGATCGACACTTATGTGGGTGAAACCGCGGGGCGCTGCTAGTTTCATACAAATATTACTGAAATAAGGCCTTTTACTCGCAAAACTGGCTAGAGCAAAGTAAATAAATCTTCATCATTTTATATCTTATTCAATTCTACAGGACATAGGCGTCTCAAAGGACCTAAACGAGAACTTCCGCAAGCACATGTCGAACAGCTCGGAACAGCCGCTGCACATCGACTTCAGCATCCAGGTGCTGTCCTCTGGCTCCTGGCCCTTCCAGCAGTCCTCGTGCTTCCAGCTGCCCACTGAAGTAAGTTTTTTTTTTTTGTACTGTTATCTGCAATCAGCCTTTCGGCTATAAGCGAATGTGTTGTTGGTTCATAGCGTGGCTATGCAGGGCTCCAGTGAGCACCGCACATATGGTGCTTAATTATTTGTTCAGCTCGAGGATGTGGTGCCTTTTGAGGCGCGTGGTGATATTTGCATGAAGCAGGTCTACGGCCAACTGATTTGGATGGTTTTTGAGTCTGTCCGTACGCATTTTCTACTATCAGTATATTCTCCTTTACTATGTTTACTTTTAATAGCTCGTGGATTCCTGCATTGGTGATGAACCATGGGGCATTGGAAAAATTGAAGTTAGCGACGATAAATCTTAGATAGAAAATCACATGGGAGTTTTTAACCGTATTAAAGAATCTCTAGAAAGAAAATATGCAGTTGGTCCATCTATAGAGGCATCAGGAACACAGTGGCGTGCATTGGTTTTCAAGATAGGTAGGCACTAGGCCAGGTCTAGTCTAGGCAAACGCGGTCAGTTATCAGAAAAAAAAGTGTGGTCAAAAGCGTGGTTATTTGAGTAGGCATGCCTACTTAAGGGTGATAAATTGCGAACGTCGAACGTCATTGTATTACGCGTGAGACGTACTTATTTTTATTTTTGTCGTATTAACTTGAACGAGTTAAGACCAATGACAATGTGCGAATAGTACGGGAGCCGAGTAGGCCGTCCGGCGACTGCCTACTGCCGCGCGTGTTTGTATGGAGACTTTTTTTTTTAGGTATGATAATTTTGTGAGTTTCTTAATTGTGGGGCACACACACTAAAATATAATTGATAGGCTTATGTTGATATATTGAGGTAGGCACTGCTTATATGCCTATATGCAATGCACGCCACTGCAGGAACAGGGTGTAAAGTTAAAGTTCCATAGAAAAGGGAGGATCCGCCGGCAAGACGGGGGGGATGTGTCTGGTGGACAACTGTGCGACGGTTGATGTCGAGACGTAGTAGGTATATACGCTAGTTGCGCGGTAAACTCTGCTTGCGCGATGCAGGATTTTTGCGTGACGTCAGTATGATGTGTAGTTCCTATGTGGCGGTGTAGATGCCGAAAAGGAAGGAAAGGAAATCTGCAATATAAGAGGCATCGCAGGCGCTGATCTAAACTAAAATTTATCATCTGTCCTTTTCTTATGCCCGGTTTCTGAAGAATTCCTAAACGGAGTTTAAACTTTCAATAGCTATTGATTCGATGTAATTATCTATTTAAGTGAATTCCTTCCTTATGCTCGGTTTTTGAGGTTCTCAGATAAACCCTCGATTTTAATTCACTCGACTTTTAAGCTAAATTCTTCCTTAATAATGTCGTGTTCAGGAACACGATATCGGACCAATAATCACTATCGAATGGATAAACTCCGTTTAAAAACTTCAGAAACCGGGCATTAGTGAAATAGAAAGAAAAAGATTCACTGAACTTAAATTTAGTTTAGTTTGTGAACAAGGGAATCGTCACCAGTGTCGGCGATCAATTTTTAAAATACTAATGATGATGAATATAATGTCTATTCCAGTTGGAGCGTTCAGTGCACAGATTCACAACGTTCTACTCGTCGCAGCATTCGGGTCGCAAGCTCAACTGGCTCTACAACATGTCCAAGGGAGAGCTTGTCACCAACTGCTTTAAGAACAGGTGGGTATTGTCGTATAAAGCCGACAGTCGGAAACAATATATTTTTCACTTCTCATGCTCTAAAAGTCCGTCTTTATGTTGTGCTTAGGCGACATAAAATCGCTTTTTATGTTCTAGTGCATAAAGTAATTTTTTTTTCTAAGACAAAAGTAATCAGGCCCAACAGCCACACGCACAATAAAACTTCGCAGATTAAAGTCGTGATTTATTTCATTTTCTTTAATTTATACCACTTTCGTGTTTTCTATCGTTAATTTAATAAAATCAGGTAAAATAGTTGTCTTTTATTATTTAAAAAGGCAAAGAAACGTTTTCATTTTTTGGCAGTATGAAGTACCTTAAAAAAAAAAACTTTTAAAAAGTTTCGTGGCGGTATTATCTGTGGTGGCGGGAATTAGCTATGGATGCAACATTTTTGATTAATTATGTACTGTATACTTTATGCCTGTTTCATTTTCTCGCAATCGAAGTGAAAAGCAGAGTGTATAACTCAGGCATAAACGAGCCATTTAAATAGCTTCTTTTATGCCTTAGTTGTACAGACGCCAGCACATCAACCTACACCTAACTGTCACATTTTCCCAATCAACTTTGAACCTTATGTTTCAGTGATAAAGTTGAAAATCTATTAAAGAAATTTGACAGATTGTAGTAGGTTGATGTGCTGGCGTCTGTACAATCTACTATTATTAATGGCATCTCGCAGTTCAACCAAGGAGGTTTTCGTCTGCTTAACCGGGCTTCAGCCAGGGCTCAGTCGTAACAACACCTATAACACTTGAATTCAAGTGTCATACAGATAAAAGAAATATCATATATAGAAATATCATTTTTAAAAAATCTTTATATCTACATGTAAAAAAACACATTACCCTTGCAGATACACGTTGCAAGCCAGTACGTTCCAAATGGCGGTGCTTCTACAATACAACGACAACACTTCCTGGACCGTCAGCCAGCTTGAGCAGCACACCGGGATCAAAGGAGACTTCCTTGTACAGGTATAGTTTATTAGGCAGCTAATATACAGGGTGTTACGGAAAGGGTATATCAATACAAACGGGTTGAAGAGTGTATCGTGTCTAGAATCTCTGTACAAAATTTCAGCTCAAAAGCAGTAACTGAAAATGCTTAATATTTTTTTATTTCGATAGTTTATTAAATTGAAATCATAACAAACGTGTCACCGCACTACGAGGGTCATTATCCATTATCTGTAGTGTGTCTGTGCGCCTAGTACACGCACATCACGCCGCCGCGCGCCAGTGCAGCGCCGTGATGTCGAAATAAAAAAATATTAAGCATTTTCAAAGTTAATGCTTTTGAGCTGAAATTTTGTACAGAGATTCTAGATCAGATACACTCTTCAACCCGTTTGTATTGATATACCCTTTCCGTAACACCCTGTATAATATCAGCCTGGAATTATCCCACAAAGGCTTCTACACAAAGAAGGAGACATATTGGAGCAAGGAGCGTTGATCACTATGCTTGCTCTGTGGTTTTTTTGACCCCACTACGGCGACGCAAAAAGGAGGGTTATGATTTTTAGACCTTATATGCTTAGGCATATATACAGGCTGAATTTTCTATGTGGGCGTGGATGGCCAAATCCGAAACTATGAGGAATAGCGAAAAGTACTCAAAGGAGTCACGGGCTCGATTTTGATGAAAACTAAAACTGCATCATTGGATTTTTGAAAAATCAATTTTTCTAGCCAGGAATCGAACCAGTTGATTTTGGAAAAAAAAACATACTGTATTATTACACCATTCGATAGTGTCGCTAATAAGGCTCGAATTCTGGGAAGTAATGATATACGTAAAAAAACATGAAAAAAAAGAACTATCAGGGTTACTAAAAAAAAAAATTGATAGCCCTGATACCTTTCTTTTAATTGTTTTTTTCCTTTCAGCACTATGCGAAGTGATTGAAAAAAAAAAAACAAAAATTGGTCATAACTTTTGAACCGTAAAAAAATTCACCGACATTCTCAGGGTTACAATGTTTGGAAATGACCTTGCCCATGCCCCTATTCGATTTGATCCATACTTCCAGGGACACCCTGTATAATTGATTAACTGATTAAACAACATGTTTTTCCCGTGTCCAGGTGCTACAAATCCTGTTGAAAGCGAAGCTGCTGGTTTGTACGGATGACGAGTCTGAACTGTCCGATTCTTCCGTTGTCGATCTGTATGTAGGTTATAAGAAGTGAGTAAAGACCATTCTATATCATAAATCCTACTAATCCTACTAATCCTACTATCCTACTAATCCTACTATCCTACTAATCCTACTATCTTACTACTCCTACTAATCCTACTATCTTACTAATCCTACTATCCTACTAATCCTACTATCCTACTAATCCTACTATCCTACTAATCCTACTATCTTACTACTCCTACTAATCCTACTATCTTACTAATCCTACTATCCTACTAATCCTACTATCCTACTAATCACACTAATCCTACTATCCTACTAATCCTACAAATCCTACTATCCTACTAATCCAGTAGGATTAGTAGGATAGTAATCCTACTAATCCTACTATCCTACAAATCCTACTATCCTACTAATCCAGTAGGATTAGTAGGATAGTAATCCTACTAATCCTACTATCCTACTAATCCTACTATCCTACTAATCCTACTATCCTACTTGTTAACGATATATAATCTGTGGTCGAACGAGGCCACTGAAGTTGGTAACACTGCCCCGAACTGCCAACTTCACGGGTGTGGCCGCCGCTGCCGCGGTCGGCGCGCGCCTCCATTAAGTATTGCGACATAACCGTCAACACCTTATAACTCAATTCAAACTGTAATTACTGTAAAACTTATAGTTTGTACTTCCATTCATTATACAAGTTAAATTTCCATAAATCGCTTTTTTAATGTGCCTCCTACAACCTGCACGCTAATAATATTATAAACGCGAAAGTTTGTGAGGATGGATATTTGTTACTCTTTCACGCAAAAACTACTGTACGGATTTTGATGAAACTTTACAGTAGTATAGCTTATACATCAGAATAACACATAGGATAATTTTTATCTCGATATTCTCACGGGATCAACACTTGTGCGGGTGAAACAGCGGAGCGCTGCTAGTAGTAATAGCAATTTTTCATTAAAAACGTCTAATTAACGAGTTGGCTCCGGCCCCTCGTACGCCTTCCAAAGGTTCGGGATCCCAGGGTCCCGAGAAATGTCAAGAGACCTAAAAATAATAATAGTAATCAGCCTATATTGTCCCCCTGCAGGGCAAAGGCCTCCATTTCCTTCTTCTATTCACCTAGATCCTGAGCCAATGGACCATTCCCTCATATAGGTGTCAAGTTACCATAATTTATAGAATTTGTTTCGCGAATAACGGTATAAAACAAAGGCAACAAAATTTTACCTCATTGGTCTAACAATTCCAATTGCCTGGGTTCGATTCCCAGCTCAGCCAAGAGATATTGGTATCACCACTAAGTTAATTTTTGTTTGCACTCAAAAAATAAAAGTGCTCTTTAGTAAGCGCGCCAAGGTTAAATAGTTCGTCTGCAAAATTCATAAAAGGAGTACACGTGATGCGTCACTAAGCTGCGCAGTGCAGGTTGCAACTAATTGCGTTATCGCTTTCCTAATAGGCGAAAACTTTAAGGGGGCATAGCTTGGCGCCGACGCAGGATTTAGGCGAAAAATTTTTGATTTTTGAAAAGATATCAGGCGAAAAAGGTCGCGATGGTACACCTCTGCCTAACCTTACGGGAGAAAATAGCCATGATGTTATGAATTTAACCAAATAACGAATAATATTTACCTTTTACAGCAAAAAACTCCGCGTGAACATAAACATCCCGCTGAAGACGGAGCTGAAGGTGGAGCAGGAAGCCACGCACAAACACATCGAGGAGGACCGGAAGATGCTCATTCAGGTAACCATTATAAAAAAAGAAATAAATAATAATATAGAGGTACGAGGAACAGGGTGTAAAGTTCACTCAACCTCGATAGAAAAGGGAGGATCCTCCGACCAGACGGGTGTTGTGTCTGACGGGCAACTGCCCGATGATTCATGTCTGACTGCTGTATCTATGCTAGTGGCGTGGTAAACTCTGCTTGCGAGATGCAGGATTTGCGTGACGTCAGTATGACGCGTTGTTCGCATGTGGCGTCGTTGCGCGTTGATACCGCTACAATAATAAATAAATTACGTATTATCACGCCTGTACTCCGAGCAAGGGTGGGTAGGGTAGGACACCCCCTATTTTTTTTTTTTTTTTGGGTGGGAAATTAACAAATAACTTCTCCCACTCTGGGCGAAGCGGGAGAGTGTGTCAGACGTTTACTGACTAAAACCCACCCGTGTTCCTTCAGTTGACTGTGGGGCCACGGTAACTCTTTCGAACAACCCGCGACCCTGGCAGGCATCGGCCCTAGCGGACCCCGTCAGTTAGTGCTGATAGAACGCAACGCGCCGTCGACCCGGGCATGGTGCCCTGGTCCTTACCAGACGGCGAGCTACCTATTGCTCGCCGTCCGCAAACCCGCGCATAGGACACCCGCTTCAGCCTTTTCTCAGCTTTGTTGGGATCCGTTTCCAGTCAAATCGGATGCTGCTGATTACCTTGACAACTCGAAAGTGCCTATTAATGGTTTATGAGATAAGGTCGTTCGCGAAATTCGAGTCTACTTAACGTTTTTTGCAATGTGCAGCGGGGTAATTGCGTAACACGCTGATCAGTAGCAATGGGTTTAATTTTGACAGATCAGCAACATTCATTGCGTTATTTACGTTGTTGAGTAGGCACATTTTTCGAATATATGAAGCAATGGATTAGCAATATCCTTCAAAATGATGATTAAATTACCAACCACCAGCCGTTATAGCTACCTATGCCGCTGTTGCTTAGCAACGAGTACTTTTTCTTACCATTACATGGAAATTAAGTCATACTCGGGAAGTGGACAAGAATATGGAAAAACTTTAGATCTTTTTTTAACCGACTTCAAAAAAGGAGGTTCTGTATTCGACCCGCATGTATGTATGTTTGTATCTCCGCGATTTTCTCAAAAACTAATTAACCAATTTTTGGTAATTCTTTCACTAATGTGATCTACATACTTTCAGGAAGGTTTTAGTATATAATACAATAGGTAATTATTAACTTAATTATTTTTGTTTCCAGGCCGCAATAGTGAGGATAATGAAGACCCGCAAAACACTGAAACACCAACATTTAGTGGTGGAAGTACTCAACCAGCTGTCTTCACGCTTCAAACCACGAGTGCCAGTCATCAAGGTACTTAATTTTACCACTGTTAAGAGGAAATGCGGTCGGAGAGACTTGGAAAAGCCTAAGTAAAAAGTCATAATTCGAGGTTTGGCTCTCGCCTGTTTCCTCCTCCAATATTGGACCAATTTAAAAGATATTTTATAAACTGAATAAGAAAGATATAATACTGTGTCTCTATGTTTTCTTTTATAGTTGTCAAATTTGTACACTAGGCCTCTGTTGATAGCGGTTTAAATAGGCATTTTTGAGGTTTCTAGTGTAAGCACTAAAAATAAATGTATCATCAAAAAGGAAAACATAGGGACACATGCAAGTAGTTAATAGTTATTATTCTGTAAAAATAAAAAAAACATTGCTTTATGGTCATTAACCAGAAAGAAAACAGGCAAGAGCGTTTCTATGGAGAAACGACCACCCGCATTACCTCTTAAGCTTGTCGGAGATACTAGTACTAGGCATGGAGTTAGCTCTTGTGAAGAAGCTTTTTCGAGGAAGTACAACTACCATACCAGGGCCCTAATTCTGTATTGTTCCCCGCGAAATCTTACCACGTGCAAACCATGTCAGTGTCGTGTCTTGTTAACGGCAAGGAATCGAAATGTCAACCGTATGGACAACATGTATTTTGACAGTTCAAACCACGCCATTGTGTCATCTATACGAATTATTCCCAATAGTCCCCTCTAGCCCTGTCCTCCGGGGTGACAGCTGGGAATAGCAAATGTCACACACCCCCCCCCCCCCCCACAAGGTGACAACTGAGAAACAGACTTCCCATTTGTCCCCTCTAGTCAGTTTTCAGTTGTCAGTTTTTAGAGTCACCCCGGTGACAACTGGGAAGACAATTCCCAGCTGTCACCCCGGAGGACAGGGCTAGCGGGGACTATTGGGAATAATTCATCTATACGATAATAGCAGATGTCATGACTCGCAGCAGTGCAGAGCAGTGGTGGCCAAGTGGTAACGGCCGCGACTTACGAAGTGTAGGTCGTAGGTTCGAACCCAGACAGGCGCTTTACTTTGTTGTAAATTATTTCATCACCACTGCTCTCAAAACGGTGAAGGAAAACATCGTGAGGAAACCGGCATGTCCTAAAACCAAAAATTCGAAGACATGTGATATCTGCCAACCCGCACTGGGCCCGCGTGGTGAACCCTCTCTCACCAAGAGGAGGCCTGTGTCCCAGCAGTGGAAACATCATAGGCTGATTATGTATGTCATGAACGTCGTTTCGAAGTAAGGAATCGTGAAGTCATAGTGAATTAGAGCCTTGTATGGGATTTCGTGAACTACGTGGCCAATCCCACGAGTTTTCGCAATCTTGGCCGCAGAATCTCCGACCAAGAGTATGTTTGGCTGCGAACTGCACGAGACTCCCCCTTACTGCTGCCAAGCGGCGTTGCCGTGTTCCAGTTTATGGTGTATAATAACAGGCATATGAGACATTCCAGCTTTTTCTAAGGTAGTGACCACTTCCCACCAGTCGGGCAAAAAAAAAATATTTAAAAAATGTTGAGAGCTAAATAATATATGTGGTGGGAACAGAGTAGGGAGGCCTTTGCCCAGCATTGAGAAATGAATGGCTAAAGAAAGGGGTCCCTTCTTTTCGCATAATGTTCTTTGTCCTAATATACTTCGGCATAACGATTTTGGCACAATTTGTTTTGGCATAATAATACTTCGGCATAATTTTTTTAGGCATACATTTTATGTTGGCATAATCATCTTAAAGACTAATTTGTTTTGACATAAATTTGATTCGCATAATACTAAACGACGTCAGGGGCACCCCGAGGTTCGGTTTGGTTAGGTTCCTTTAAACCCTGCAGACAGAAATAGGAGCCCCGCGTAGCGGGGCTCCGTCGACCTGACGTCGTTAGACATAAAACGCTCATGCTAAATTTTATGCTTTAGAATGTTATGCTGAATCATTATTATGACTAGAGAAATTATGCGTAAGCTGTTATGCGTAATTATATTATGCGAAAATATAATTATGCCAAACAAAATTATGCTAAGTTATATTAGGTCTTAAAATTTTATGCAAATGGATAGGGAACCCTAAAGAAAATATGAGGTGCAAGCGAGTCTATATGAAGTGATTAGGGGAAGAACAACTTTTGTCACATTTTAAATTTTTTTCAACTGGCAATGCAGTCTGAATGGTTATACCTGTCGCTATGTTCTGTCAAAAACAACAGGGCAATAACATCCATAGTCTCCGAGCTTTCATGCTTTTAAAATATCGATACAGGGAAAAAAACATAGTGTCCGGATCATTCAGGACAAAAACAACCGTTGTCCATGGTCGACTTTGACAGCTATACCTACCCCTACCCCCTATATCATTATACCTATTACAGTTAAAGTGCCTTGGGTATAAATGACACTATTTTATTAAGATCTTATCTTTTAATTAGTAATATGTCAGTTTGTTCATTAGGGGACAAAAGTGTTTCTTCCCCTGATCCCTTCATATGTTAGCTGTATTGATTGACTAAAATATTGAAATCATATAAGTTAACATGAGATTTAAGAACAAAATAAACTGAATAGGGTAGCAAAACAACAGTGGCTGGGTAGATTTTCGTTATTTATCGTCATTTACAGGTGTTATTAATATTATATTATTTATAATACGGCACCGCACCACAACCGCGGCACGTGTCACATCCCAACATATATTGTGTCAAACGAAATAACAAACGAATACCAATATACTATATTTTCAATGTAAGTGAACAAACCAATGTAAGTGAAAAAAATAACCACAAAAAAATTTGTGCGATGAATGATGAAATGATGATAAATAACGAAAATCTACCCGGCTAGTCAATTTTGAGCGAGCCCTATGCACTTGAAAATGACTGTTAATGATTAATGATTCTTTGTTCTCTTTCCAGAAATGCATCGATATCCTGATCGAGAAGGAGTACTTAGAGCGCACGGAGGGCGAGAAGGACACATACAGCTATCTCGCGTGATTGCGCCGCACTATGTAATAAATGATATATAAACAATATTATGTAATCTACCCGACTTTCATTTTATTACTACCTAACCACGATATCTGTCTTACCTACCTCTCACAATCCACATTTTTCTTATCTGGTAGATATTTTTTATAAAGGCATAGATATATCGACGGTGTAGTATCAATATCTAATAACTAGAAAATCATGATTTTACAGGAGGCGAAGAAAACGTTTCATTTCTATAGTTTTTAATAAAAAAGTTATATTAAACAAATAGTAGGAAACGTCGTCGTCGATTCAAGACCTTATGTCTTGTGTACGTTACCCCAGCAAGAAAGTGTCTCCTAGAGTTATAGGAGTAGAACGTATAATGTGTGCCCTATCTGCTGTAAATGTGCCCCAACATAAAAAATGTGTGCCCCCTGTCGTTTTGGAAAAAAACGGAAAAAACGATTCTTGCTGGGGTAACGTTTTTCTAGCAGGAAAATTCTAAACGAATGATCGGAGAGAGAAAAATTGTGCATGGCCAGAGAGCTTATATGTGTGCCAAAATGTGCCCCCAAAAATAAAATCTGTGCCCCTTCAGGTTTTCGAGATATTGCATTTCCTGCTGGAGTAACGTTTTGATGAATCGTATATCTCTACAACCATTGCATGTGCCCCTGTAGAATAAACATACACGAGTAGCTCTTAATGTGTGCCCCCTTGTGCCCCCAATTAGATTTAAGAAAATATTTATAGTTTTCAAGTTATCGCGGTTTTATGAAAACCCGAAAAAACATCGCAGCGCCTAAATTAGACAAGGCACAAGTTCGCTGAAAACTGTATTCGGTCCTTCTTGACGCTAATAATAACCATACAAAGTTTCAAAACTGTTCATGCATGCGTTTTTGAATAATCTCGCTAAAAGTCAAAACGATGGTGTCATAACTTTGACGGCAAAATACAAGGAACCGGCTCAATCCCAGATGTGTAGGTGTAAACCAAAATCATGTGCCTTTAGTCAGAAATATATGGTGAAAATATTCAGCTTGAAATGTTTCGCATTAAGTAAATATAAACAAAAAACCAAAATATGTAAGCAACGGCTGGTTATCCGACGAAATTTGAATGACTACTAAAAAGCGACGGATTCATACATATCGATGACCTTCTTTATTGGACGTATTATACCTAAGCTGTTGTCCGTACAGTCGCGTTCAAAAGTTTTGGGGGCTAATTAAAAAATATATTAAATGCACCTTGTGATTATAATAAATGAAACAGCTTGTTGATGTGGAAATTATTATTTTTATTGCCTTAATTTTAATTCTTTAAGTAATTATTGCATCAAATCACAGATCAAAGTTCCTACCTATAAATATTAGAAATTATTTGCACATTGTGTAGTCATTGTTATTTTAATCACAGATCAGTTTTTCATCTAACATATAATTAGTTAATTCGCATCACTAAAAATCACAGATCGGTATTAAGTATAAGTATAATATTGTGTAAAAAAAATATTAAATTTTAATTGGCCCAAAACTCGAAATTGAAATTTTAATATTATCTTTACGTTTTAAAGTTTCCTGAATCTATTAAATTTACACTATTTTTATAGGATGTAAGTTTGTATATATCCGTGCATATAAAATTTTGTGCTCAATTTTTTCCAGAAGTACTCTAGCAATGAAGTTGAAAATACAGTTGTGATAAAATTTAGCCCTGAATAAATAGATATATTCCGCCTGATCGGTCCGCCAGAACTTTTTTAGATACATATATTCTATAGATCAACAAAACTATTACTTACATCATCTAGTTAGAAGTTTATGCAACTTGCCAATAGGCAAAATGCCACTCCTCCCTGCTTGGTGTTTATATTATTGTTGTTATAGCTGCCATAGAACATTCTGTAAAAATCTAGTCAAGTATTTAGCTATTTCGGCTAAAAAGATACAGCCCTGTGACTGTGACATGTTGAGTGTTGACGGATTGTGGTCGAGTCTTAGTTTTGGGGACATGAATTCTTGTCATGAATTATTTTTTTACATTGTAACTAGAAGTTATATTTCATCAACCTAGCACAAGAAGAGAATTAAATACGTATTAAACAAAAAAGAAAACAAATTACTGGATCGATTTTGATGAAATTTCTATTGGACCAATCGGAAAGTATGTACATATATCCTTTCAGATGAAAACAAAACAAACATGATTTAGAACATTATTTGTTAAAAAATAAATAAGTATATAAAGTAATGAAAAAAATCCAAGTACCTACTTGATAAGTGTACAAGTATTTTTAAATAAGTCAAAACAATGCCATTAAATACTTACCACCGCAGATCGTGCCATAAAATTCAACACCCCTACAACCACATAATTGTTATAAAATGCTTAATACGCCACTTTCAACCAACTTAAAAAAAAAAGTAAACAAACAGTATCAGTGCAACTGCGTGACTCAACGTAACAGTTGGTAACAGTGTCCTTGGCGTCATAACATAACTGCAACTGTTTACCAATACCAAGAAAAAATCCAAACGCACTTCCCAGTCAATAAACACTTCGTACCTATTATTCATAATAGAGCGACGTTACACGTAACTGTCTCTGTCACACTAACACCGTACGCGTACTAGCTGTCTCACTTTCTCCAAGCTAGACAAAGCAACTCCTTGCGACACGACGTCAGCGGATGCCGCGGGGCCAGAGATATATGCAGCGGTGTGGGGAGGCGAAAAAAGGGAATCTTCTATTAAGTAAGGTGAATGCTCCAACCAGCCCGCAAAATTCAAATTTTTTCTGTTTTTTTTTGTTCCTACGCCTTTATGAACTTGTAGGGTTGTATTGGTGATTTTGATGATTATAATTCTGTAACTACATACGTCTTACAGCCGTGAATAATATTTAATCAACATACAACCTAGCACTGGCCTGCAAATTGCAAAAAACGCAAGAAATTTTGAATTTTGCGGGCTGGTTGGAGCATGCCCCTTAATGATGAAAAACTTACTGTTAATTTATCTAACCTACGGCATATCAATATATATATATATATATATTGATAAGCCGTAGGTTATAAAGACAAGTACGGGCTTTTTATTTATATACAAAAAAGAGCTAAGTACCTCTTTTTAGTAGTAGGTATTCATCACACATTTCATTTTTTTTTTTTTAAACTGGGACCAATCAAATTTTGGGTCAAAGACCTGGCAAATATCTGGATGTATTTCTTTCGTTCACACATAAATTACTGGATGTATTTAATGAAATTTTGAATCGAAAGATAGCTTACCTTGGAATAGCACTTAGGCTACTATTTATAATGTACTTAATCATGTGTAAGGTCATAGAAACAGCTAGTTGAATATAATCCAATAACAACTTTATTTTATTACTTATTACTTTTCTACGTCAGTGTACTCAGGCACAACACGTGTGAACCGGTTAGTGAGTAAAGTAAAGAAGGTCATCGATATGTATGAATCCGTCGCTTTTTAGTAGCCATTCAAATTTGGTCGGATAACCAGCCGTTGCTTACATATTTTGGTTTTTTGTTTATATTTACTTAATGCGAAACATTCCAAGCTGAATATTTTCACCATATATTTCTGACTAAAGGCACATGATTTTGGTTTACACCTACACATCTGGGATTGAGCCGGTTCCTTGTATTTTGCCGTCAAAGTTATGACACCATCGTTTTGACTTTTAGCGAGATTATTCAAAAACGCATGCATGAACAGTTTTGAAACTTTGTATGGTTATTATTAGCGTCAAGAAGGACCGAATACAGTTTTCAGCGAACTTGTGCCTTGTCTAATTTAGGCGCTGCGATGTTTTTTCGGGTTTTCATAAAACCGCGATAACTTGAAAACTATAAATATTTTCTTAAATCTAATTGGGGGCACAAGGGGGCACACATTAAGAGCTACTCGTGTATGTTTATTCTACAGGGGCACATGCAATGGTTGTAGAGATATACGATTCATCAAAACGTTACTCCAGCAGGAAATGCAATATCTCGAAAACCTGAAGGGGCACAGATTTTATTTTTGGGGGCACATTTTGGCACACATATAAGCTCTCTGGCCATGCACAATTTTTCTCTCTCCGATCATTCGTTTAGAATTTTCCTGCTAGAAAAACGTTACCCCAGCAAGAATCGTTTTTTCCGTTTTTTTCCAAAACGACAGGGGGCACACATTTTTTATGTTGGGGCACATTTACAGCAGATAGGGCACACATTATACGTTCTACTCCTATAACTCTAGGAGACACTTTCTTGCTGGGGTAACGTACACTTATGTCTTTGCAAATATGAGCTATTTCATATTTTACCTACGAATATGCAATAAAGTAAAAATCGCTAAAATGTTAGTTATTAGATATTGACACTTCACCGTCGATTATACAGGTGGTCCAAAAGTCGTGGATCAAACAAAGTAGGGGGATAAAGGAGGTCATTTCCAACGCTTTTAAAGTGAGAAATAATTTTTGGTAACGTTACAAAATTTTTGGTAAAAAACGATGCTCTTGAAATTTGATACTCAGAGCCCTAAAAGAACTTTGTAGTGCTGATACATTATCTAGTAGTAATACAACACCGTTTGTTTTATTGTTTTATATCACATTTTTTTTAAATTCGTCTAATTGTAAAAGAACTCGGTATACACAAATATTCATAACTTTTAGGGCAATTGAATTATGACCATGCTGTAGAAAGATTTTTTGTTGGAAATGACCTCCTTCATCTCCCTATTTCGTTTGATCCACGACTTTTGGACCACCCTGTATAGACCTAGATAACGCAAGTATCACGACCTGTATGAAAACCAAGCGTGCCATTTTTTGACTACCTACTATGACGTCACAAGCACTATTTAGAGATGGGAGAAAATCAAATCCGCCGCGTGCGGCACCCGTCTCGCCCCACCCCCGGGGCCTAGCGCCAGCGCTTACGCTCACCCAGCCAGCAGTACTAAGAACTGAGCGCGAAAATGGTTTACGATTTTTGTACGTAAGCTGGGCACGCGAAGTAGTTTCTCTTTGCGTTATCTATACTCAATGTTTAGGTATTTAAATAAATGTAAACAAAGAAACCACGTGACTTAGTTAACCGACTAAATGTAATACCACTCACTTGAAGAGTACAACTGTGACTTAGCATGACAACTGAATAGACTGGTATTACAACCGTTGTAACATACCTATATTTGTGTAAATACTTATCGCAATCAGCATGCGCTAGTATTACGCGCAAACTCGGCGCGCGCACTCGTTCATTGCAGTATATTTACGCAAAAACTTTACCCTTTTTTTCGGCAGTCGAGTAAAAAGCAAAATGTTACGGAACCCTAACTATGTGTACGGGCCCCAGAGTGTTTTAGTACCGGCTAATATAAACTTTGGGGACTATATTCTGGCTCGGATGTGGGAACATAGAAATAATGTGGCTATGGTATGTAGGATTTTATATTTTCTTGTCATTAATTGCACCTAGAAACTTATTTCGCAGTTAGCGATTTCCCGGTATTATGAACCTATTTAAGTACTTGTTTATTCACTTCCTTACCTACCTAATATTGTGTGTAGGTTATAATAGTGAAAGGTGCCTATATAGGTACCGTGGGGCTCGTGGCTAAGTCATAATAGCGGCACGGGTCGATCGATCAGGTTAAGCAATGCTTGCCGCAGTCGGTATGTGGATAGGTGACCATCTACATACCGAGAATTGCCTCAGAAAGCACGTTATAAATAAGTATAGACAGTGGCGTAACTATATCGTTTGGGTCCCGTGGCAAATTCAAGGAATAGGGCCCTCCCTCAATGTAAAGAAGCTCAACCAACGTTAGTTTTTAGGGTTCCGTACCTCAAAAGGAAAAAACGGAACCCTTATAGGATCACTTTGTTGTCCGTCTGTCCGTCCGTCCGTCTGTCAAGACCCTTTTTCTCAGGAACGCGTGGAGGTATGAAGGTGAAATTTATATCAATTACTCAGGTCTACTGTCCCTTGAAGCTGTGAAAAAATCAAACTTCTAAGCCAACGCAATCAAAAGATACAGCCGTTTATGCCGCAAATTTCTGCAAATTTTCGAAACTCGCACGGGAATCAAAACCTACAGGGTACTTCCCGTGAACTTAGAATCTTGAAATTTGGTACTAAGTAACGTCTTATAGTACAGATAAAGGAAAAATTGCGAAAACCGTAAATTTTTAGTTACATCATATAATAAAAAATATTTTTGAAAATTTTAAAGTTACTTCTTTTCTCATGAACGCGTATAGGTATTAAATTGAAATTAATATCAAATACTCAGGTCTATAATACCTTGAAGCTGTAACAAAATGAAACTTCTATGTCAACGCAATCAAAAGAAACGGCAATTTAAGCCGCATATTTTCAAACTCGCAACTACTCGCAAGGGAATCAAAACCTAAAGGGTACTTCCAGTCGACCTAGAATCTTGAAATTTGGCATGAAGCAATGTTTTATAGCACACATAAAGGAAAAATTCCGAAAACCTTAAATTTTTATACGGAACCCTCGGTGCGCGAGTCCGACTCGCACTTGGCCGGTTTTTTTTTTTTATTAGCACTTGTCCCGCGACTTCTTCCGCGTACATTTCAAGTTTTCGCCTACAAAAACTTTAACACCTGACTGCTCCTGTCCTTATGTTAGGATTCCCCTGTGCTCATGGCCCTCTCGGGCCGGGGGCCCACTCTGGCTGGGGGCCCGTGGCATTTTGCCCCAATGCCACCCTATAGTTACGCCACTGAGTATAGATAACAAAACGTTTATTACATAAACTGCAGGACAATAATTGATAACGTTTTACAAACAAAATATTATCTGATAACATTGCTATGCCTTGTTGTCTGTTGATTAGATAGATTTATTAATACTTCGTGTTTATTTTACGATCATAAACTGACACAATATGGTGTTGAGGGCTGATAAGTCGATTTACTTATCAGCCCCCTTAATGTTACAATTTTAGCAGTCGAATCAAATGAATGATCGCAGCACATAGATATACAGGCTGATTGGAAGATGGGTGCAAAGCTTTAAGCCGAAGATAGTTTAGACAATTTAGAACCATTTAAGCCATGGTGTCTTAGACGAATGAAGTCTTACCAATTTTTTTTTTAGTACCTAGTCTTACAAATTCCCAAAATTTTAAGTAAACTGCTTACTTATGGCCAAATTGAAAGATAAATGAATTCATTTTTATTTTATTTAATTAAAGTAATGTGGAAGCAATCTAGCAAAACATGTTTTAGGCCTCTGTGTCATTATCATTACTCATCATTAGACATAATAATTAGGTAAAAAAAAAAAATTGGTAAGACTTAGGTTCCATCTCCACGAGCGAGAGAATCGCGGTGATAGTTTCGCCGTGCCGTCAAATTTTCGTCGCGATAATATCGCCGTGTGGAGAGTGGAGACACGTTCTAAGAGAGTGTATAGAAATAATTATGTGCCACGACGATAATATCGCCGCGATTCTCTCGCTCGTGGAGACAGCCCCTTCGTCTAAGACAACCATGGCTTAATGGTAATCACCCTGTATAGTATTTTTATCTCACGAAGCGGCGCGCGCTTTACATGTGGTAACCAAATTTACATACAAACACGCTGTGAATGTGTGCGTGAAGACGAGTAGCGTCAGAACGTAACACGCACACATACATACTTCTGACTAGTTCCGACTTTGCCATTGTCTTAGACGGTACCGAGAGCTCCAGTGCTTTACAGCGTGTTTGTACACTTGGCAACCACAACTAAAGCGCGCGTCGCTTTGTGAGATAAAATAATTACTAGGGGGTAATTGAAACAACTGAAAATCTCTTTATTTATTTATTTAATACTTCAAGCACATAAATGTACAGAGGCGGACTTAATGCCATAGGCATCACTTACCCCACCCCCGCTCATCTTCATCACTGGACGTTGGTGTGGTCTTTGAATATACTCATGAATACGAACAACTTTTACAATGGGTTTAACCCTGAAATCGGAAAAAAAGTTTCTGTTTCCTACATTTTGACGAGTTAAGCGATTATGCGAACATAAATGTATGGATTACCAGATTTTTTTTAAGCCACATTTTTTATCAACGCAGAAACGAGGTGACTTATTTCTCGTCAAGAACACCATCATAGTGGCGGCATCTATATCGCCGCATGTGAACTTCACATCACACTGACGTCTCGCAAAATCCTGCATCGCGCAAGCAGAGTTTACCACGCAACTAGCATATAGACAACGTCCCGAAATTGATCGTCGGGCGGTTGCCCACCAGACAAAACACACGTCTGGTCAGAGGATCCTAACTTCTATTGAGGATGAGTGAATTTTACACCCTGTTCCTCATACCTCTATGTCGTCATTCAGCCGAAAGATGTCTACGTGTCCCCAAGCATCATCACACCGGCTGGTTCTGTGCTTCTCGCATCCTTCGGATTCCCGCCACCTTCATCATGTTATCGGTCTACCTTGTGGGGGTCTACCCACAAGGAACAACTTCCTATCCTTCCAGTAAAAAATCCATAATACTTAAAACAATTTCAGATAAACGGAGCAACAGACGAACGGCTTACATATTTCGACATAATGCAGCAAGCAATGAACTTCGCTGTCTCGCTCAGTCGTATGGGTGTTAGAAAGGGAGACACGATCGGGCTGATGTCTGAGAACAGGCAGGAGTTCTGGGGTGCTGTGGTAGGGGTTGCTTGCGCGGGGGCTGTGTTGACTACTCTTAGTACGGGGTATGTTAAAGGTATGTATAAGATCTGTGTAATATTGACTTTATTAGCTGGAACTCAATCTTCATACGAGTGGTCAGATAGCAATAATCTAACAAAACCTGCCTAGGGATGGTTTCTGATAAAGATGAGCCCGCCTTAGTTTCTTGGACTGCTTTATAGGTCTAGTGGTCTTAATTGCAACTGCAAGGGGTGCTGGGTTCGATCCCTAGGTCGGGACAGTTATTGGGTTATCGTTAGGAAATTCCCAGAGTAAGCCAGTCTGGGCTTGTGTCTGGTTATTGCATGTCAAATTGCCAATAGACTCCCCCTTGATATAAACTGCAGTTCACCTTTTTGTTTCTGGGGTGGAAAATCCTCATGCATGTTCTCCGCCCTGGGGCGGGCGGAGGGTTCTGTCAGACTCTTACTGACTATAACCACCCCGGTGTTCCATCATACACCTACGCCGGGGGTCGCGGGAATGCACGATCCTTCCGCAACCCCCGACTGGGGCTGGCGCGCCACTGCGGGCGGGCCTCCTTGGTTGCGTACAGTTCACCTGTCCAGCCTTTTGGAGAAAGGTACAGAAAGTCCGAATAAGACTAAGTACAGGGTCAAACTCAAACTCAAAGCATTTATTTCAATTAAAACATTTACAGGCACTTTTGAATTGTCAAGAAGTCAGTCAGTCAGAAAAAATGAAGCTAGTTGCCCATTCCAAAGCGTAGAGGTACTCGTACCTATGGAGAAGAACGGGCAAGAAACTCCATGGACACTCTTTTAAATCAAAATAATGTGGTTACAAAGTCTTGGTTACATCATTCATGTTAAAAATTATACATGTGAGAACGATGCTGAACGTTAAAAGCGTCCATAATGAAAAGATGAGAAAAAACAACAATTCAAATAATAAATTAAAATAAGCCATGGCAGCTAAGAGATGACCAGTCCCTACTGACGGCGCCCGTTCACGAACATGACGCATGCATCAGCACCATTCAGCTCAACCATTTTGAAGGGAGCTAAATGATCCAAGTGATCCAACACATGCGCCACCATCAGCGAGACATTTGGTCTTCTCTTCATGTCGCTGGCACCACTGAATTTTAGATCTTGTTGGCTCAAAACTTTACCACTTCCAAGTTCCACGGCGTTGTACGTGGCAGCGCAGAGATCACTTTGACTGCATGTTTTGAGACACAGAAGGCAGGATAGAAGTGGAGCATGATTTGCGATATAGCTCCACAATCACACCCTACTGCCGTTCCGTCAAGGTAGCCCCACTTTATGTGGACTTACATCTTCCCACTTGTGTCCGGAGACGGTTCAGGGACTTCCAAGTACAGGATTATTTTTAGTTCTTTTTGTCCGAAAGGGTTACCGCTACCCCGGAACATAAAGGGCTAAGGAAGGAACACGGGTGGGTTTTAGTCAGTAAGAGTCTGACACTCCCTTCCGCTCCACCCAAAGCGGGAGGGGTCATTTGATGATTTCCCATCCACAAAAAAAGGGTTATTTTTAGTTATGAGTATCAGAATACTCAGAACTAAAAATAACCCTTTTTTGACGAGGCCCAGGCAGAGTTGAATTTGCATTCCAACTTTCCAAGCAGCTGTGAGACTTTGAAAATAATGTTTCGTAGATATCGTATTTTATACATACCTACGTAACCAAATACTAATCTACTACTTGTATGCTCTATTTCAGGTGAAATAATCCACGTAACAAACATATCGAAACCAAAATACATCATCTGCTCTCCAATAATGTACAAAACACACGCAAAGACTCTCAGATCATTGAATTTCGTGAAGAAACTCATCTTATTCGGCGAGGAAAAAAAAAATGGCGTCCTAATGTACAACGATATGGTTTTTGAAAATAACGGTCAGATTAGAAACGTCAAGTATGAAGATTTTCACTCCGTGGACGTACAGGGGCAGTCGGATACATTATTTATTCTGTATTCGTCTGGGACCACTGGATTGCCCAAGGGTGTGATGATGACGCATCTAAATGTTATAACTGCGTGTTGCTTGTGAGTTTTTTAAAGGTCATTATTTTAGGAAAACATCGTGAGGAAACCGACAGGTCCTAGAATCAAACATTCGAAGACATGTGACATCTGCAACCTGGGCCCGCGTGGCAGATTACGGCCCACTCCCTCTCACAGAAAAGAAACCTGCGTCCCAGCAGTGGAAACATTATAGGCTGATTATTATGTTTTAAGTAGGTACTTTACTTTGGAAGGCCTCCCACAAGGTGGACCGACGACCTTGTAAAGGCCGCAGGAACCCGTTGGATGCGAGAAGCACAGAACTGGTCGAAGTAGAGGTGCTTGGGGGACGCCTATGTCTAGCAGTGGACGTCTTTCGGCTGAAATGATGATGATGAAGTACTTTACTGTTGAGTAGAGTACCTATGAGCACTTATGAATTAGATATAATAAATGCGAAATATATTTATAATGAGCAAACAGTTGGAAGGGTAACTCACTCTAGGTATTTTGATAAAACAGTGATTTAACCGGTCGAATGCCGTAATTAGATTACAGACACAATTAAAAAGCCATTGTGTCTCGCGTGGATCTACGTTTAACCGGTCAAGCGTCGCGGTTCGCCGATCGGCGACGAAACAATAGAAAATCAATTGTGTCTCATTAGCGGAGCTTGACATATTAAGCATACGAAGTGTTAAGGACCGATTTTTCTATCCCCAGATAACTTTTATTCGAGGAATAGAATTGACGTTTGACAGTTTTTGTATGAAATAACTGTTAAAATTTCAAAATTATTTCTCGAATAAAGTTACCAGATGATTGAAAAATGAGCCCTTTGTAAATTATCATTACCATTTCACCTTTTTAATGTTTGTAACTTCAGTAGTCTATGTTGCATTTGTCAGTCAGCAATTTGTCCCGGATTCGAATCCCGTGCCCAGCAGTGTTATTGGGGTTTATCATTAAGAATCCTTATCAGCAGCTCTGAATCTGACATATAATCGGGCCCTCACCCTAATTCCGTAAAACAATATCAACCATAATCTGAATCATTTTGAAGAATAGGTATTGCTAATCCATTGCTTCATATGTTCGAAAAAGTTATCTGCTCAACAACGTAAATAACGCAATGAATATTGTTGAAATGTCAAAATGAAAACCATTGTGTTAAGAAATTAACCCGCCGCCGGTTTGTAGCATTGGGGTTCTTTGCCTCTCACAACGTTGTTTTAACGTTACAGGCCAACAAGTACCGACCCTACAATGATTGTACTCACGATAACCCCCTGGTACCACGTCATGGGGCTTGTGGGGACACTGACTGCCTTCGTCACTGGAAGAACAGCGGTATACCTCACGAAGTTCGATGTGGACACGTATTTGAAGACTGTAGAGAGATATCGGGTGCGTTTTCTGAATTCACAAACGCCAGCACGTTCAAGCTACCCGAAACTGTCAAATTTTCCCAATCAACCTTGAACCTAATGCTTTAGCGATAAAGTTGAAAATCTATTAAAGAAATTTGACAGATAGTAGTAGCTTGATGTGCTGGCGTCTGTACATTAATTTACCTACTGGGGTCCAGTCCGATCTACCAACCTTCCCAGAGTTTAGTGCAAGAAGTTCATGCGATGTATGAGGTAGAAAATTACCAACCCGCACTGGGCCCGCGGGGTATATATCCCATTCCTCGCAGAAAGGAGGCCTGTATTCCAGCAGTAGGAACATATAGGCTGATTACGAGTATGTGTGTATCTGCGGCATCGTAGCTCCCAAACGGCTGAACCGAATTTGATTTTTGTTGTTTTGTTTTCCAGGCAGTCATGCTAACAGTGGTCCCACCGGTGTTGGTAGCAGTGTGTAAGAACCAGTCTAAGTACGACCTGAGTTCAGTGAGGATTGTCTACTCAGGTGCTGCTCCTCTTCACAAGGATACTATCAACTCTGTTCACGAGAAGTAAGTTCTATTGATTTGTTTGTGATAGGGAATTGTACTTTACTACATACTACAAACAAATAACAGCTTTTTACCCGACTACGGCGAAGCAAAAAGGAGGGTTATGATTTTGACCGGTATCTATGTATGTATGTATGTATGTATGTTCATCTGTTCCCTCATTACTTCTAAACTGCTTGTAATAATTGGACAAATGAGGTATCGTTGGAAGCGTCTTGATCGTCCGCTGGTTATAGGCTATGTGACGTCACATTAAATTGAATATGGCGTACTGTAGCGGACAAAAAGCCATGCTCTAAAAAAAAAAAAAAAATTAATTCATGCCTTGTTGGGTATCAAATGAAAGGGCTTAATTAGCACATTTCAAAAATACAAATATTACTGGCATAAGCCCCAAAATAATTAAATAAAAAATAAGTTTAAAAACTAAAAACCGAATACTGAAAAGGATGAAACAAGAAAGTACCTTCCCGTGGTCGATGCTACCATAGCTTATAATATGTTAGTACAGCGGCATGCGACCACGGGAAGGTACTTTCTTGTTACATCCTTTTCAGTAGTCGGGTTTTTATTAAATGCATCTGAAAGTATATACGGTACTTATAACAAAAAAACTTTTTTTAAATTTTTGTCTGTTCCTGGACATGGCTGCCCCGCTAGGCGACGAAGCGCGGGCAGTTATGGTAATGGCCTTAAAACTGGGCATAATTAAAACCGTATTCCTATCTATATCTATTCCAGATTTCCCAACCTGCAAGGAGTGTACCAAGGCTACGGGTCTACGGAGTTGACCCTGGCAGTCATAAAGATCCCTGGCGATGACCCGAATATTCGTAAGACCGGAACTGTAGGACGAGTGGTTCATAATACTGTGATAAAGGTTGGTACAGTCAAACGGGGTGAATAGTCATGCAGGGGTGAATCGGGACAAAACTTTAAAAGGGATTTTAACTATTAAAATAATATAGTTTGTGGCCAAAAGGACCCTAATGTGTTTACTGTAATTTAATTAACGATTACGTGCCCTTATTGACAACAAACTATATTATTTTAATTGTTAAAATCCCCTTTAAAGTTTTGTCCCGCTTCACCCCTGCGTCCCTTTTCACCCCGTTTGACGGTAATGCTTTTACATCTTCTAACGTTCTATGTGGCCAAAATTATTGTGCTGTTTTTATGGCTGAACAAAAATGTGAAAAATGTCGTTATTCATTTGTTAAAATTGCAATGACATAAAGCGGATAAGACAGAGATTAAAACAGAAGAAGACCTACCAGGGGATCGAGGGGGTGGGTGGAGGGGGGGGTCAGACTGGAATAAATCGACAAAGCTTGGCAGCTCTGGACAGAGAGAGGTGGAAAGAGAGTAGTTTGTATGTTTGTTTGAACGCGCTAATCTATGAAACTACCAGTCGGATTTGAAAAAATCTTTTTTCATTCGACAGCCTAATTCTTGAGGAAAGCTATAGGCTATTTAATATCACGCTACGACCCTAAGGAGTAGAGCAAAAACAAACAAAGTTAGAAAAAACGTTGAGCGAAAACGAAGTATTGACGTGACAGGGCAATGCGACGCGGTGGGTCAGGGGAATAAGAAATTTCACGCGGACTACCTACGTCGCGGGCAGAAGCTAGTTATCCTAACTAATATTATAAATGCGAAAGTAAGTTTGTTTGTTTGTTACCTTTTCACGCCTAAACCAGTGAATTGATCATCCTGAAATTTTGCATATACGTTGTCAGGTGTACAGAATCGGACATCATTTTGTTCCTTACAAACTGGTTGAGCTGGATGGTGCTGATCCACGCGTCATGTTCGTGAACGGGCGCCGTCGGTTGAGACTGGTCATCTTTTAACTGCCAAGGCTTATTTTTAATCTTATATTTTTAATTGGGATATTATAAATTGCACATCAAATAAATAATCGCCTATCAATACATACTCATCATTTATATTCCTTTTTACATCAAATAACTTACTTCACTACAAATAAACTAACCCCCTTATTCATAAAACTTATCAAACCTATTTTAGTTAAAATGGGGTTTGTCTCTTTCTTACATACAGAAATGACAACGTGACAGATAAAGACAAACATTCTATAAACCTATTTTAGCTAAAATAGAGATAAAATAGGATTATGAATAAGGGGGTAAATGTTTAACAAAACTCAAACTGCAGATAATTCGAAATTATACATCAATATGACATTACTTTTTTCCTCATAATGCAATACAGTTAAATTTATTTTTGTACAAAAATATTACATACATACCATAAATACTGACTGCACAGCAAATTTTCCATATTTCATAGCAAAATAACTATCCCAGTCGCATATTAACCAGTAAGTACAACAAAACCTGTTCATCATATTTGTCATAATTTTGAAGAAACCATGCTCGGCAAAATTATTGATTATTATAACAAAAAAATCCTTTTACATTGCATTATTTCTAAAAGCAAAACAAATTAACTGAAAAAAGGTTCGCAGCTTCGCGCGCTTTTTCGTCACTGGAGTGCAGAGTGGCGCGAGCGAGTAAGATAGAGATAGCGCTAGCTCGTGTCGTCGGGAGTTAGCCGTATATCTCGCGCGTAAGAGCGAAATAGAAATATTTCGTTAGTGTATTACACAGAAATAGGGGCTCCGTCGACATAGGATGCAAGAACGAGCGAAGGGCACCCCGAGGTTCGGTTTGGTTAGGTTACTTTAAACCCTTTACACAGAAATAGGGGCCCCGCGAAGCGGTGCTCCGTCGACACAGGATGCAAGAGCGAGCGAAGGGCACCCCGAGGTTTGGTTTGGTTAGGATAAATTACAATTTTGTATCTAATTTTATATTTTTTTTTGCTGATCTCATTATGTGGTAATTAATAAATAATACGACGACTGTGACTAATAAAATGCTGTTTTATTTAGAAAAACTGCTGTAAATAATATAAAAATAGAAGCTATATTTAAAAGAAAAAGAGTTAACATGTATAATGTGCATTAAGATTATTAGCTGTGCATTGATGAAAAAGCTTTTGCTTTAGGAAAAATCGCTGTACGCTGCGAAAATAAATTGTAGTGTGTTTAGTGATATTTCGAGTTGAATATTTTGCTGTGCAATCAGTAATTTTGATGGGAATTCGGAATCTTATTGCATAGAAAAAGGATATTTTTTGATTTGCGTTTAAACACTACCCTTTTTAATTGTTTCTTCATTTCTGTTTATTTTTTACATTGTTCTCACATATAGAAACAACAAGAATAATGTACCTACCCCGGATTTTATAATATCTTGATTCAAAAGAGTGTCCATGGAGTTTCTTGCCCGTTTTCTCTATAGAGATCTACGTTTTGGAATCGGCAACTACCTTCAACTTTCTGACTAACTGACCGACTATTTAATTTTGACAATTCAAAAGTGCCTGTACATGGTTTAGTTGAAATAAATGCTAGTTTGAGTTTTGAGTTTGAGACATGGGACTTAATAAACATAACTGGCAAAGTTTGGGTATAATACAGGTACTCCTCTGCTTAACCCTTCGAGAATTACAGGCGTGATGGTACATTATGCTATGTTATAATCCATGTCTTAAAATTCCAGGTTACCGACCTAGAAACAGGCAAACCTTTAGGCCCAAACCAGCGCGGAGAACTCTGCGCTAAAGGAGAACTGCTGATGAAAGGCTACGTGGGCAAGGACAGGGGGTCAGACTTCGATGATGAGGGGTTCTACAAGACAGGAGACGTGGGGTATTATGATGAGGATCGGTACTTCTTCATCGTGGACCGGCTGAAGGAGCTCATCAAGTATAAAGGGTATCAGGTAAGCTTCGAATTGTTAAATATCGAACACCTAGTAAGATAATGGCCTTGGTGATCGCGCATCATAGCTTTATAGTAGTAGGTAAGAGCGATGCTACACGATGCATTGCCGGTGCGTTGCGACGCTTGTGCGGTGACGCTGCGTCATCCTGTCCTACTTAATAATAATATAATAATCACACTATATCACACTGATAATATTATAAAGGCGAAAGTTTGTGAGTGTGTGTGTGTGTTTATATGTTTGTTACTTCTTCACGCTCAAACGGCTGGACCAATTTTGACAAAATTTTGTATGGAGGTAGCTGACACCTTGGATTAACATATAGGCTACTTTTTATCCTGATATTCCCATAGGATGGACATTTACGTGGGTGAAACCGCGGGGCGCAGCTAGTAATATTATAATCGCGTGGATGGGTGGATGTTTGTTACTCTTTCACGCAAAAACTACAGAATGAAACTTTACAGTAATAAGATAAAACATCAGAATAACACATAGGATACTTTTTATCCCGATATTCCTGCGGGATCGACACTTCTGCGGGTGAAACCATGGGGCGCTGCTAGTCCTACATAAAAATGACAGTGACATGCCATACGGTGCGTTACGCCGTCGTGCAACGACGCAACACACGGTCAACGGTCAAGAAGACCAGAGAAGCGAAGCGGAGAAGGATGTTGCGATGCGATGCAGAGCAGTGCTCAGCGTAGCTCAGCGCCGTGTTGCTTGTACTAAAGAAAACTGACACACTCAACACCTAAACGCTTCTTCTTCTTAGCGTGTCGACAGCAATCTAAATGGACTCGGCCCAGAATTCGGCCACTTGTTTGGCGCCATCACTAGCGTCCATCAGTTCCTGTAATGTGCAGCTGACAGGACACGCAGGGCACGATATTAAGTGTCCCATCGTTTGTGGAACAGCACCACATTTACTCTCCAAGGCGGAGTCGTTTATAAATCTCCACCTGCCCCCTTATTCACAAACACTCGATATGCTTCCGTATCGTATCGAACATTAATCATTGTTATCGCAGGAGTCTTCTCAACGCTGTTCACAAGTCGAAAACCCGAAAATTTTGTCAGTTTAAATCAAATAGACGCCCGCTATTCTTCCAACAGCTATTTGCTGTTGAGGGGAAGTCAAATCAGGTTATCGAAATGTCAGGTTTTCGATACGATAGCCTGTCGTATGGTTGTGAATCAGGGCTCTGAACAGGTTTTCCTTGCTTCGGCCAACCTGGGTCCGGATTCTGTTTAAAGACTTCCAGGTTACCCAAGGTAATTCATGTCCAGGTGGGAGGTCCTCAGCGGGTGGAACGAACGGTTTGGGTAAGGAAGCACTATCTCGCCACTGCTTCAGTCTTTCTTGTGTTGGTTCGCCAGTGAGTGGGACGACACACTTTAAAAAACTGTTTCGGCTTTTCAGCCTTTGTGGCACAAGGGTGCAACAACAACCTAAACGCTGTGACGTCGTAGTTATTCGCGTTGCGTTGCGACACTGCATTTCCCGTGTGGCATACGTTGCGTTGAAATCATAGCTGTGCGACGACGCAACGCACCGGCAACGCCCGTGTGGCCTCACTGTAAGGATTATTGCGGACCTCTTAAAGATGTTTTGTAACCAGTTGGTCAAAAATATTGTTTAAGACTTTGGAGATTCTCACTGGCTCTGCTACGGCCACAGATATAGATAGACCTAGATAACGCAAGTATCACGAACTGTATGAAAACTAAGCGTGCCTCTTTTTGACTACCTACTATGACGTCACAACCTCGCGCTCTCTCGCTCACGCTCACCCAGCCAGCAGTACGCAGGACTGAGCGCGAAAGTGGCGGCTTATGATTTTCGACCGTAAACTGGTGCGATTTAAGCACGCTAAGTAGGTGCTCTTGCGTTATCTAGGTATATCTATATCTGTGGCTGCGGCCTATTGAGCTAGCAAGTTTGAAAGTTTCCTGCATAAATCTGTGTAGGTATTTGCCTGTCGCTAGTCTGATAGATCTGCTTTGGAATCCACAAATAAATTTTATCAGAAAAGAAAATTTAAAGGTGGGAACATCAGGATTCTCGTCAGCACCTGTATAGAGGTATGAGGAACAGGGTGTAAGTTCACTCATACTCTATAGAAAAGGGAGGATCCTCCGACAACGGCAACTGCCCAATGATTCATGTCGGGCTGTTGTATCTATGCTAGTTGCGCGGTAAATTCTGCTTACGAGATGCAGGATTTGCGTGACGTCAGTATGACGCGTTGTTTGCATGTGGCGTTGTAGATACCGCTACACCAGCATAACGATTTCCAATGAGTAACACTTAGTTTTTTTTGTTATCCTGGAAAGCTTGATATTTCTTACCTGATTCCACTTTACACCTCATTATCATAAGCCTCTCACAATAAATCTATCTTCATTCAGGTCCCTCCAGCGGAACTGGAAGCAGTACTCTTACAACACGAAGGCATCAGGGATGCAGCAGTCATCGGCATTGAGGATCGAACAGCCGGGGAGGTGCCTCTGGCGTTTGTGGTGGCTCAGCCAGGGAAGACCTTGACTGAGAAGGAAGTCAAGGAGTTTGTCGCTGAGAGGGTTAGTACTTATAGATGTTAGAATTATTGATGGTTTACTGCATCGCGCCGATTGGCATGAAATTTTGAGCTGTGCATTCAATTAGGACCTTGGCAGCAGACATCGTACTATGAGCATCGGTAATCAGCGGTGTAGTCACTTTGCCGAAGATCGATACAGCGACTAATAGACAAGCAAACTATGGAAAAAACTTTTTTTAAAGGGTTTTTTTTGGGGAGGAATTTTCACAATTCTACGATAGTAGAATTATACTTAGAAGGATACTTGCTAATGTTTATTTTCACGTGGAAAAGGCGACACCTACATGAGTTATTATTTATTGAATTGAATGCTTAATAAATAAAAGGTCGCTTTTGGATTTTCAACGCTTGGCTAAGCGCCTATTATTTTAGCCTTAATTTAAATGTCCTAGTGAGGGGCTCGTGGAGTCGTGGCTAAATAATAACAGCCGCACAGGTCGATCGATCAGGTTAAGCTACGTTTGCCGCGGTTGATCTGTGGATGGGTGACCATCTTTACATACCAAGACCTCTCCGTGCCTCGGAAAGCCTCGTTAAGCATTTGGTCCCGGCTGTCATTCGTGGATCTTTGACAGTCGTTACGAGTAGTCAGAAGCCCGAAAGTCTGACAACCAGTCTTACCAAGGGGTATCGACTATCGTATTACCCAGAAACTGGATTGTTGTGGAGGTCAGATAAAGAGTCGCTCCATGTAAAATACTGGTATTCTGCAGCATCCGGTGAGACTGGAAGCCGAACACAACATAGTTGGGAAACCCGGACATAGTTGGAAAAAGGCTAGGCAGATGATGATTTAAATGTCTTAGTGTTAGTGAAAACGGGCATTAATAAAACTTCAACTTTAGGCCTCGGCCTGAAGTAACGATAAATGTAATTTGCATTTTGCCACCCGAACCGTTTTATTATTATCTTATCCTCTTTGTCCAATGGAACACGGATATTCCGCTAACTCTCCCCACGATATATCCAGCCAATGTCATTTTTAACCGAGGAAAAAAGAAGGAGTTTCGCAAGTCGATGCGACTGTTTTTTTTATTTTTTTATCTCATAATGTGAATTATGTTTCAGTTATCAAACCCCAAGCACCTCCGCGGTGGTGTTCGCTTCGTGAACCAGATACCAAAGTCACCGAGCGGGAAACTCCTGCGCAAAGAACTCAGAAAAATGCTAGAGACTGTTAAAAGTAAACTGTGATTTAAGAAGAAGAATTATATTGTATGTAAATGGCTTTAGAAAATTATGTAAACCTGTTAATTTAAAAGGTTATTTAAAAAAGTTCTAACTTGATAAAGTAGTCAACAGCAAAAGTAGATGATGAATTGAGTTTATAACTTTTGGGAGTCAAAACTGATCACGAATATATGGCAGCTGCAATGTTTGGTATAATTTACAATCACATACTTTTGCATCACTTCGACGCCACACAGTTCTGACACGAACTCCGTTCATTAGTAAGTATTGAATTTCTGATTTTCATCATCTACTTTTGCTGTTGACTGTACACACGACGACATAACAAGGTATACATTTCCAGTCTCAGCTGACCTCGCATTGTATATGCTTTTCGTACAATGAGATGTTTGAAAGAAAGAAAGAAAGAAAAAGTATTTATTGTGACTCGTACAGGAAGATCACAAACTAAACTAAACACAGTAAAAAATAAAAACCAAGTTATATATTAAAAAAAAGTAACAAAAAGAAAAATGAGACAGAAACTCCTATACGAGGCCAAAAGGCTCCTATCTCTGCTTATATTGGAAATGTATATTTTGATATGTCGTCGTGCGTAAAACTAGTATGAGTACCTAGTTACCTACTTAGAAGAAAGTATCTACTTATGTGCTAATTTTGAGAGCGACCCGAAATTAGGGAAAGGAACTAAATTCGTTTTATAAAAACGTCGATCAAACTACTAAAAAACCTATTGTTGTAGGTCTTGGATTGTTTATAATTTATTGTTACGTGTAAATTATGTTTAAATACCTATTAAAAAAAAAATTTGCTTTCAATTATATACCTTTCCACATTCTTCTTGAAACCCATTTTCAGAGGCATAGATTCAACTATCGATAAGTTGCCAAATTCTAAAAGATTGTAAGTAAAGATTGCGTTGGAAGGACTCCCACAAGGTGGACCGACGACCTTGTGAAGGTCGCACAAATCCGATGGATGCGAGAAGCTCAGATCTGCGGGGCGATTGCGTACCTAACACTTTATCAATCGGAATCGGTTTCATTTTGACAGTTCAACAACATTCATTGCGTTATTTACGCGTTGAGCAGACAAAATTTTCGAACTTATGAAGCAATGGATTAGCAAATGGCTTCGAAATGATTCTGATTCCGATTGATAGTGTGTTACGCAATTAGGGTGCTGGTCGAAATGGCGGTGCTTGGAGAGGCCTATGCGCAGCAGTGGACGTCTTTCGGCTGAAATGACAGGCAATACAAAATCATCTGCAGCAGCTTTTTAGAAGCTAAATGCAGCAACCAAGCATTCCACACCGCACACTTAAAAACGCCAAACGCGGCGATTCAGTCGCTTTTCGGAAGCTCGATACAGCGGCTGAACCACATGATTAGACAAACGGAACAGATACAAAGCTTCAAACAACCGCGCGAATCGGTTGCACTACTACAAGCACGCGGGGCATGTGTGCGTGACCACTGGCCGCTTGTCACGTACGCGGCGAGACTGGAAAAAACCGGTTTACACTGGCACAGCTAGTTGACAATCTCAGGGTCAGTGCGACGCACGTTGTTTGTTTTGTTAGTTCCAAGTTTGAATATTTTAATGTAAAAACGTGGTATATTATTGTTAATTACAAGTTTTTACTATATATTTGTAGGTACGTGGATGGGTTGGATGTAGTATACTACATACCAACCCATCCACGTACCTACAAATATATAGTAAAAACTTGGTACGTGTGTTAAGTTTAAATATTGCAAGTAAGGTTTGAACCACTTCCCGATGTCTGATTGAGCTGAAATTTTGTATACCTGCGTAACTTCGGTGATAATGTATAATCTGTAATAATAATGTATAATAATGTATAATCTGACGCTGCACCCAGGATTATCTCCTCAATAGGGAACTCTTCAACGGTTAGTAGTACGATCACGAAATTTTTATGATAGATGAATTTTGATAATTCGACACGATATTTATCATGAACTGCTGCTGCAGCCAGCATTGTCTCCTTACGAGGGAACTCTTTAACGGTTAGTAGCATGGACTTGAAAGTGAAACTTTTTATTTAAATTTATTTTGCTTGCTAATCATGATCTTCACCATAGACTGCTGCTGCAGACAGGTCTTCTCACGAGGGAACTCCTCAACGGCCATAATAGCCCTCCTGATCAGAAGGTCTAAGTAGCAAAATGTCCAACAGCGCGAAATGTCTAATGAGCAGTAAGTCTAATTAGCAAAATGTCCATGTAGCAAAACGTCCAACTATCAAATGGTCTGTATAGCAGAACGTCTATTTAGCAAAAAGTCATTTTTAAAATGTGTACACTCATGATAGAAAGTAAAAGTCATTTGTAAATTAGAGTAAATTTATTTGTTAAAAAAAATATCAGGGTTAAAAACCTTATAGCCTCATAATTATTAAGATATTAGGCGCACAAATTCCCCTGCATTTATTCACCTAATATCCTTTTGATATGGCCAAGATTTGTCAAAAATTCAAAGGGGCTAACTTTTTGGCCCTCAAGCTTTTGCAGCTTTCTTTCGATCTTTCTTCTTTTATTTCCTTCAAATAACATATTCTTGTATTTGCGATCTTGCCAAAGTGCTTCTCTTCTAAGAGCTTTGAGGAATAGTAGCAGGGTTGGCTTTGATTTTATATTCGTGTTTAGCCGCCTGTGCCACCCCTTTTTTTTGGTGGGAAATCATCAAATAAGTTCTCCCGCTCTGGGCGGAGCGAGAGAGCGTGTCAGACTTTTACTGACTAAAACCCACCCGTGTTCCTTCAGTTGTCTGTGCCAGGGGCCACGGTATCTCTTTCGAACAACCCGCGACCCCGGCAGGCTTCGGTCCTGGTAGACCCCGTCAGTTAGTGCTGACATCTCTTTGAGGCGCGCGTGGAACACAACGCGCCGTCGACCTGGGCCTGGTCTTTACCGAACGGCGAGCTGCCCATTGCTCGCCGTCCGCAAGCCCGCGCCTACGGTGGCCGGGAATCGGCTATAGATTCCCGACGCCCAGGGCGTCTCCTGCGGCGACTAGGGGCGCGAGGGCGCCAAGATTGCCTCTCCCTCACGCGCGCCGCCTCCTCCTTCGCGAGCATTACTGCTTCGCAGAAGGAGGCAACGGCTTCCCATTTACTCTCGCTCCGTACCATGGCCTGGATCAGGGCCGGACGCGAGAGATCGCCGCCGTGAGGACGCGGCGGTGCTCTGCCCAAGCTGGACAGGCCTCCACCGTATGCTCCACCGTGTCCTCCGGGCGATCCACACAATGGTGACACCCGGGCGTTTCCTCCCGCCTTATTCGAAACAGGAACCTCCCGAAGCAGCCATGTCCGGTGAGGACCTGCGTCAGGCGGAAGGTGAGGACGTCGTGACGCCTCTCCAGCCACTCCTCAAAGAGGGGACTTATCGCCGCAATAGGTATGGACAAAATAACACAGCTCGTTTAATCTGTATTATTATTACATCATCACAGCTCGTTTCATCGGTATATATTTTTCGTTATTTTTTTTTTGTCGGGCGCTGGGGGCACGACAACTGATATAAAGTCCGGCGGTTAAAAGGTTAAAAAGATATTATATACGCTACGAGTACATAGACCAAAGAGTCTGTATGTACATATTATAATACCGTGTCCGTTTCCTTCCCGATGCAATTTGTGTGTTGAATTTTCTGCCTGAGTATCCAGACATTTTGAGAATCTGACTTTTTGCTAAATAGACGTTCTGCTATACAGACCATTTGATAGTTGGACGTTTTGCTACATGGACATTTTGCTGATTAGACTTACTGCTCATTAGACATTTCGCGCTGTTGGACATTTTGCTACTTAGACCTTCTGATCAGGAGGGCATAATAGCATGATCATGAAAGTTTGAATATGAGTTTAAAAAGCATTTTTAATCGAAACTTATTATTAATACCTACATCGTACTTATTTGTCGCTACTCGTTTTTGTTTGTCTTGAAATTAAATAAATATTTAAAATATAGATCTACCTATGTCTTTTGTATAATAGTGTTCGGTTCGCATTTCCATTTTATTTTTGTTTCAGCTCAAAGCATTTACCACACCATTAAAAGAAACAATAAATGATTAAAAAACAAAAATTATAAAAAGAAAATTATTAGAGTAGGTAAGTAGATAATTTGTAAATCATACTGAATAATAAAACTATTTAACAAATGTTTTGTTTAATTTGTCTTAACCTATTTTGGTAGTATTGTCACAATAGGTTAAGACAAATTAAACAAAACATTTGTTAAATAGTTTTATTATTCAGTATGATTTACAAATTATCTACTTACCTACTCTAATAATTTTCTTTTAACCTAACATATTTTTGTCTTAACCTATTGTGACAACCCTACCAAAATAGGTAACAATTTTGCACGTTCTTAAGAAGCTTTGCCTCTGTTCCGTTTGTCTACTCATGTGGCTGAACGCTACACTCCACACACATTCGGATGCCGGTCGCAGCGATTTGGCATTTGCGCCAGCATCGGAGCAGTCGCTAAAACGCGCGATGCCGATACCGCGTCCGAACGCAGAGAGTCGCCAAAACGCGATACAGCATCGATACAGCCGCAAAATCGCCGATCGCCGATGCAAAAAGTAGCGTGTGTGCTTTGGCCCTAAGTCATTCGTGGTACGAATTCCAACCCAACATCTACAGACCTGCCTGAAAGAGGACTTTTGGCCGAAAGGTGTCGTATATCGACGTTTCCGAGGACGGTTTCGCGACACCACGCAGCGAAACACGACGCCGACAACGTTACGTGTATAGTCATAGCTTTAAGGTTTTTAATATGTATAAGTTTATTATAGCATAAGATTATTTTGTGTATTTTATCTATGGGCCTTAGCTGCCTGATAATAAAATGATTATTATATTATAATTATAACAGAGACTTTTTCACGGTTCGATGAGGCGGGAATAAAAGCGAGGAGTTTTTGAAGTAGACGTGGCAGCGACTCGACGTGGTGGGACTCGACGTCAAGTGAATAAATCGTGGTTAACAGCAGGTGGGATGCCAGGATTGTAGATTTCCCCACGATGTTTTCATGTCCATATAAATGAGGATAATATAACGTATGAGAAAGTGAGACTGACCAAAACAAGACAAGGACACATGAGCTACTTTTTTAAGGAAAATAAAAAACTCAACACGCATTTGAAGCCGGAGCAGCTACTTATTACATAACATCCGTGTATTACCCGGATTTATGCGTCAAGGAACTAGAAAAAAAATCTTGAAAGACATGTAACACTTACACGTATAATGGATGTGCCACTTCGTTCCAAAACATAACAATAACCGTTTCGAATGCCCTGACCACGTGACCACAGTGAGCACTGTTATTTACCTACCTATTACTAAATGGTTACGTAAACATTTCACCAAAACTTGTCGTGTCCAAAATCTTCGTCATTCGCTCCCCTCTTGCCGGAGCGAACGCAGATCAATAATACTTTCAGTTTTAATAACGAACCAATAAAAGAACATCGAACGTTTCAAATTTCAAAGTGCTGTGAAAATTTAGAAAATAGTGTTGTCGAAACAAAAAATGTTTACCCCAACCAAAGTGCTAGTTGTCATGCATTTATTTTGTAACGTAATCTGTGATATAGATTTAGATGTAGTTAATAAAAACTTGTATGATTCTAAAAACTTTTTGAACAAAAAAACTGATGTAGTCTTAACAAAACTTTTAAGTGAAAACAAATTCAATGAGGACATTATTAAAAGTGTTGGAAAAACGAATGATGTGGTCAATAACTATGAAGATTTAACTATAATGGACGATAACGGTAATTTGAAGAACTTGAAATTCAAGTCGGCTTTGCCAAAATCGAAATTTGACAATTTTATCAATAGTGAAGTGAGTTTGACTAAAGTGAATGACAAAGTGACACAAATTGACCGACCGGTGACTGAAAGTTATGATGAAGACGAAGTGAAGTTCGAAGCTGGGGGTCAAAAGCCGAAGTTCTTCGATGAATTGGGGCGTAAGTATTTTATTCAACACTAATTAATATTAGTAAACTAGCACTTTGCCAACGACTACGTCGACCCCAATAAAAACCGACCTTATTACTTGTTTACGTCATAAAGGGAACCTCTGTGCAAAATTCCAGCTTTCTAGGTCCAAGAGTTTAGGGTGGAAGATGAAGACTCAGTCAGTGAGTGAATCGGGACCTTTTCATTTTGTATATCGTCGGCTAAATATTATAAGCTGCTAACTCCATTTTTGGCTTAACTGACTATTTAGTATCAAATGAAAGAGAAACCTCACCTATTTCTGCCGTAACTCACCTGGAAGGGTAGGTATATGTGCCAACGATATTGCATAACATTGTTTAACTGTATCTTTAGAATAAAAATAGAATATTCTCTTTCATTTGATACATAGTCAGTTAAGCCAAAAAGGGAGCTAGCAGCTTAGAATACTTAGCCGACGATATATGTAGAAAGAATTGATGACAAAGATCTAAATACTAAAGATGCTGCTGCAAATGCAATGGTAGCAGGAACTATGAAGTAAGTCTATTAACAGTTGAATATAAGAATGAGACTTCAATAACTGCAATATTTGGTGTTCAATAGTTTACCGGAGGATATAAAAATATGTGACAATATAAACACATTCAAACGCAGATTAAGGCAATACGTCACAATATTTAAAACAAGCTACAACAGGATATGCTAATATAATGTCTCCAGCACCCTAGAGCCCCTAGAGGTAACTAACGTTATAATAATAGTACTAGTTATAATCACTTAAGGTGAATGCGTAGTTGTAGCCCGCGAAATTCAATTTTTCTTACGTTTTTTGCAATTTTCAAGTCAGTGTCAGGTTGTATCTTGATCAAAATATGATTCGCGACTATAACCGGTACGTATTTACAGAATTATAATAATTAGAATCATTATAACATCTTTCTAATTTAGATTACTACCGTTAAGAACAAATCTCGTATGGAAAAGTGTTTAATGGTAGAAATCTAACTTAAAGAGATATATTAATGATTCTAATGACTATGATTCTGTAAATACATGTCTATTATAGTCGCGAATCATATTTGGATCAAGATACAACCTGAAACTGATCTGCAAATTGCAAAAAACGTAAGAAGATTTAAATTTCGCGGTCTACCATGTCACATTCACCTTAAGTATCTCATTGTAAGTGAACTGAGAGGCAATTCTCGTAATTTTAAGAACATTCACAGTTTGTTCTCAGTCTCAATCTGTCGAAAATTCCACTAATTTCCTTAAATTTTTTACAAGATTTTGACATTTGTTTGTCGCCCAAGATTTAGAACATTATACAGAGTGAAATTAAATTCATGGGCATCCTTTTAAGGGGTCATTGTACTCATCATTATGAACAACTTTAACCATGGGACGAAACCTAAAATCGCAAAAAAAAACAGCTGCTCCTTGCATTTATGTTTACATATCGTCAAAATGTAGGGAAGAGGTGTTTTTTTTTTTCGCGATTTTAGGTTTGGTCCCATAGTAAAAGTTGTTCATAATGATGATTACAATGACCCTTTAAAAGGATGCCCATGAATTTAATTTCACCCTGTAGGTAGATTACGAGAATTGGACTTCTGTTATTGTACCCATGTTCCCATATATTCACAACGCATGGTAGATAAATGGCGATCATAGAATAGATATTGTTAAAGCAGAAAGGTGAACGCTGCTATACATACATATATCATCCTGGTCCTATCCCGTTATCTCTGTATTGAGATAGTGCTCAGTATTTTCGTTTTAAATTGGACATTTGTATTCAGCGACCTTTTACTCAAGGTTCAAGGTCACTGTGAGGTTTGCCAGATCCGGGGCGTAGGTTGTGGAACCATTGTAACATATAAAATCTAAAAAAACTCTAATTTTTAATTTGCTAGACCAAAAAGACAGCTAATATACAGGGCCCATTAAAATGGACAAATTTTAACACAGCGCTCAGTACGTCTAACCAAAGATATCAAAGCAAAAAAAAACACTGATTAAAGTGATTTTACTTTGACCTAAAATAATAAATTGCTGGCACATTAGAGTGTATATTCGTTAGCTGATTCTTTTTCATCTAAGTATCTAATGCGTTTTTCTTATTTTTTTTTTTAACATCGTCCTTATTTTGGTGGTCTGAATGATTTCTAAAAGTTTGTCCATCTATTTTAATGGGACCTTATATGTATATACAAAAAATGTGCCATGTTGACAAAAAAGTCCGGTCGCAGATGTCATTTTAGTCTTGTAAATTATAAATTAGAGTTTCGGTAGGTATGTTCTAAGTCTAACGGTATACTTACGTACCACAGACGCCAGCACATCAAGTTATCCGAACTGTCAAATTTTCCTAATCAACTTTGAACCTTATGCTTCAGCAATAAAGTTGAAAATCCATTAAAGAAATTTGACAGATTGTAGTAGCTTGATGTGCTGGCGTCTGTACCTACCTAGGTGTCAATAGAGTCTAATATTCAACCAATAGTAGACCGGTATTTTTATAGACATTGGTGTTATGTTTCGATAGGTATATAGACGGATTTTGATGATTTGATAGAAGAAGGTGCCAACAGTTACGTTGACAACATAATCATAGCGTTGTCGTTGTCTTGCTTGTTCCCTTTTGATGTTATCTAAGCTCACAGATATACCTATATAACGCAAGTATCACGAACTGTATGAAAACTAAGCGTGCCACTTTTTGACTACCTACTATGACGTCACAAGCTCGCGCTCTCTCGCTCACGCTCACCCAGCCAGCAGTACGCAGGACTGAGCGCGAAAGTGGCGGCTTATGATTTTCTATCTTACGATCGAAAATCATAAGCCGGCACCAGTTTACACTGGTGCGGTTTTTAGCACGCGAAGTAGGTGCTCTTCATTGATATATAAAATTATATATCAATGGTGCTCTTGCGTTATCTAGGTGTAGGTATCTATATCTGTGTCTACGCTCATAGTTAATTCAATGTTATCGGTAACACATGCATGATTAATCAACAATATATCGATACCGGAAATTTGAAATAACGTAAGGGACATTTTGTCGAAAATGAGTTATATATATCATTGGATTCGAAATTTCTTGCTCTATCGATTGGTGTATTTAAAATCTCAATATCTCAAAAAAAATGTCCCTTACATTACATATTTTTCACAGGTCTAGACCATTTTTTTAATAAAAACTGGCTGTATAGGACGTTTCAAATTAATATTTTTATAAAAACTAATGTAAGTCTCTTTACTCACAGTATTTGGTATTTACATTAAAAAAAAATCGAGAACATTTTACAACAGGTCTTATACATTAGTGTTCCCTGAGTAGGTGCAAATACCATGTCCCTTACGTTAAATTGTGGCTCGAATTATCTTAATCATATTGACCCATACGTTAATTTGTCAGCATCGAAAATAATAACCTGTCCTTTACATCTAAAACTTATCTAAACGAATATTATTATCGTCTTTGTCACACGCAAAACGGTGCAACATGTCTGAGCTAGATAGCAATACGGATTTTGTGTTTGATTTTACCTGCGCGATCGTGACCCTTACTTAGTATTTCGTAACACTGTTTGTGACATTACACATCTTCATTTAAGTAATACATCATCGTTTTCATTGATCTAAGTACAAATACCTAGTGAAAGTTTTATCTGGATTCTAAACATGAGTGATGAAAAGTTATCTTCCCTTCTCTAGCCCGCAGGCAAAAATTTATGAAAATTATAGGAATCACATAAACAGGTAATTATTTGTTACTACTTTTGGTAAATTATTGTTTAGTCATAAATGGAGTTCAGTAATTTAAAAAATTAGTCTATTTAGATATAATAAAACCTTAAATCCTTGCTGAAGAACTATAGACCCATCTCACTTCTGAGCCACGTATACAAGCTGTTCTTAAAGGTCGTCACAAACCGTCTCGCCAGGATACTTAACGAGTTCCAGCCGCCAGAACAAGCCGGTTTTCGAAAACGCTTCAGCACCGTAAACCACATCCTTTGCAAATTGAACAGAAGACCGAGGAGTACAATCAGACGCTGTGTATGGCATTTGTGGACTACGAGAAAGCCTTCGACTCCATCGAAATATGGGCAGTTCTGGCCTCTCTGCAACGATGTCGAATTGACTGGCGCTACATCAAAGTGTTGAACTGTTTGTATGAAACTGCCACGATGACTGTCCAGATCCAGGATCAGAAAACCAGCCCCATCCAACTGCTCAGAGTGGTGAGACAGGGGGATATTATATCCCCTAAATTGTTTACAAATGCGTTGGAGGACGTCTTCAAGACGTTGGATTGAACTGGACTATCAACGTGAACGGCGAGTACATTTCAGATCTTCGATTTGCCGATGACATCGTCATAATGGCAGAGACGCTGGAACAGCTAAACCAAGTGCTGCACAGCCTAAATGTAGCTCCTCGGCGGGTTGGCCTCGGTATGAATTTGGACAAGACGAAAGTCATGTACAATTCGCACGTCTTTCCGAGTCCAATCTACATCGAAGGGTCGCTTCTCGAAGTTGTGAAGGATTATGTCTACCTAGGGCAAATAATCCAGCTTGGTAGACACAACTTTGAGAAAGAAGCCGACAGAAGAAGCCGTCAAGTCTTCTCGTCGCTTATCCCGCAGTGTTTGAAGACTAAGATCTTCAACCAGTGAGTTCTGCCCGTCATGATATATGGTGCCGAAACGTGGACACTGACGGTCGGGCTGGTCCACAAATTCAAAGTCGCTCAGCGCGCTATGGACCGAGCCATGCTCGGAGTCTCTTTGAAAGATAAAATCAGGATTGAAATTTTCCGGAAAAGAACCGGAATTACCGACATAGCTTGCAGAGTAAACAGTTGCCACCCCACCAGCCCCACACACACAGTGGGTTGGGGCCAGCCCACTGCCACTTCAGTTGAAGTGGCAGTGGGCTGGCCATGTTTATCGAAGGCCGGTGAAGCAGACGAGTCCTGAGTGGAGACACCTATCGGCAAGCGTAGTGTGGGACGCCCCCCAGCTAGATGGACGGACGACCTAAAAAAGGTGGCTGGAACGGACTGGATGCCGAAGGCGGAGGACAGGGTGTTGTGAGGCAGCCTGGGAGAGGTCTATGTTCAGCAGTGGACTGTAATAGGCTGAGTTGATTGATTGAGATAGAATAATTCGAATCCTAATAAAAACATATCTTCCATTAGGTAAAATATTGGTAAGTATGATATATAATTGTGTGTAGTAAGTAGTTCATGTAAAAATTACAACTTATTAAGCAGTTAACGCAGGATGAATAGACAGCATGCATGTTATCATTCAAAGGGAGATTAAAAAACTGATGGTTTGGGGACCTTTCTAGTGGCCATCATTTATGGAATCAGCCACAAAAAGTCCTCTTGCTTATCGAGCAATTACCTATGTTGTACTTAGCATAATTTGTGCGAGTTATTTGCGTTTATAAAAGAGGATTAGTGAGTACAAATAAAAGTTGTAATCTATTTTATTCGTTTATTTTTTATCCTTTTATGTCAGCAAGTAGGTTTAAACTATATTGATAGGCGCAGTAGGTCATGAATGTATTAAATTCTATTTTTTTAATTTATTAACAGCGTAAGCAATAAAGAGTGCACCATTAAGAGACCTTTACTTTGAAAAACACTAAAAGTTCATTTCCTTTAATGTCCCTTACATCAAAAAAAACTATTTGTTTATTACCTATAATGTCCCTTACATCAATGCTGTTCATTTACATCTCAAATTTTGTTAACGTATGTCACCCCTATTCATTATTATTTAACGTAAGGGACATGCTATCTTTAAAACTATAGGTTTTAATCAATTTTTGCTATTTTAGCTTAAAAGAATGAAGAAATCTAAGAAACTTTGTCCTAGACACTTTTTACATAAAACATATAGTTACAAAGTTATAGTCAGTTTTTGTAAAAAAATATCTTATTTTTGCTCTCCTGTAAACCTTAGTTTTGTCCCTTACGTTATTTCATATTTCCGGTATCGATATCTATGTCTGAGCAGTGATGCCCCAGTTTGATTTTCGGCTATTTACTTGCGTGAAGTATTGACTAACCGTCTCGAATAACGGTGTTGGCCAAGTGCGAGCCGGACTCGCACACGAAGGGTTCCGTACCACCGTACAATATTTAACACCACATAATTATATAAAAAAAATCACGTTTGTTGTATGGGAGCCCCCCTTAACTTATTTTATTTTAATTTAATTATTTATTTTTAACGTGAATATACGACTAAATATTCTGTGAATATTTCAAGCGTCTACCTGTTGCCGTTATTACTATCGAGCAAATAACGGTAAAAAATCACGATTGTTGTATGTGAGCCCCCCTTAAATATTTATTTTATACTGTTTTTTGTATTTTTTGTTATACCGGCAACATATCTGTGAAAATTTCAACTGTCTAGCTATCACGGTTCATGAGATACAGCTGGTGACAGACAGACAGACGGACAGTGGAGTCTTAGTAATAGGGTCCCGTTTTTACCCTTTGAGTACGGAACCCTAAACCACAAAGTTTGGTAAACCAGGAACCTCTTTTGAGTCCGAATCAACCAAGTTTCTCTTAGGTTAGGTCAGGTACGATTCGAGTACTCCATCCGAAACTCGAATCTATATAATTATGTAAACAAACAATAGCGGAACTGTTTGTTATTGTTAATCTGCTCGTTCATGTTAACATTATTCTTTGATTGTCACTAACCGCTTCTTTAGACATGGTAAGAACTGACTCCAAACTCGAGACAAGTCAGTGCTGACCCGATATTTACCTAGTGTAAATTAAGTTTGACTCCAAATTCAATTTACACTGGGTAAATATCGGATCAGCACTGATTTGTCTTGAGTTTGGAGTCAGTTACTTACCCTGTCTAAATCAGCCTTAAGCTTCGGCCAAACCTGCGCGTCAAGTACGCGGGACGGCAGGACGCGGGAGCGTCAACAACGCGAAACTAAACGTGAACACCCCTGTGAATACAGCGTGTCGCGTACCTAGGTGAACAAGTCGCCATAGATAAACAGGAGCAGTGTCCGCCGCGCGACTGACGTTCCCGTTTCGCAGTCGCTTTTGTTTGGCCGAAGTTTAATGTTTGGCTTCCAGTCTAAATCAGACACTAGCTCAAAAAGTTCAATTTTCTATATTATGTATACAGAGGCCAGCACATCAAACTACGCCAATCTGTCAAATTTCTTTGATAGATTTTCAACTTTACTACAAAGGAATAAGGTTCATATTCTATTGGGAAAATTTGACGGATGGGGTAACTTGATGCGCTAGCCTCTGTACCTATTTTATAATTTTCTAGTTCGAAATATACATACGCAGCACGATAACAGCTACCTAGGTACTAACGACTGACTCTCGAATTAATTTTTTTAATTCAGATCAGGCACAAATCATGGGTGAACTTGACATAGATTTAAGAAAAACTGTATTTAACGTTAGTCATTATATTTTTGAATTTTTACTATTTTTTCCTTTATTTCATTATTTACATATAAATTATATTTTTAAATATTAGGATATAAAACATATACTTAAAAACATTTGAAAATATAAAAAATGGTAGCCCACCGGTATCGGGAACAGGGTCCAAGCTACGCCGGTCAGGGCTCCAGAGAGAGGAACCTCCTAACAATGCGGGCCGTGTCCAAAAGTACCGCTTTCTGAATCAAGCCCTTGATCCAGCTGCCCAACGAGAGCCTCCTCAGGTGTTGGACGAGGCTCTTGGCTATTAACCCATTGGCAGTCACGACTATCTACCAGTTATTATTATTTCAATCTCCAGACCAGGCAAAGTCGCACAAGATTTTTTTTTAGTAATAACCTAGATTCTTGCTAGTTCCCCCCTTATAGGTAGGTACACGGGCCTTAAACATCGTAACTGGCCAAATATGTGTAAACTTTACATGTCTACTAACCCCTTCTGGAAATACAAGCATGATGTTATGTAATGCACTTTACAAAGTAAGCACTCGCTGATATTTCCTCGTTAACAAATAATTAAATAACTCGATTATGTTAGCAGTTACCAGGCGGCCACGTTTTGGCAGGCGGTGTGTTTTGTAACGTTATGGCATAGGTTAGCGGTGAAAGCGACATCCGGCTTCAACCGTTTGTTACTGTAAAGACGCGGGCAGAATGGGGCGAAGATTTAATTAAAACTTTATCAAGATAACATGTTTTGCTTGGCCGTTTAAATTCGAGTTTACCTACATTAGATTGATAGACAAAAATGATGATTTCCACCAAACGGCTCGTATCACATCGGATCGGAAAGGATACGAAAGCATACGGCGATAGCCGATCGCGTCCGGCAGAATGTCGACGCATACGCTCGGCTCCGTACGTCGCTTGCGAACGTATCCGTTACTGCGCCTAGTCAAATAGTTTCCTACCGTGTTGACGTGTTCTAATTTTTGAAAATGGTTGAAGTCGACGTAGTATTGTTGGCTGTTGCATTAGAAGAAGAAGAAAATAATCATAAGACACAGAAGAGGAAAAGAAAAATTTGGACGACAGCCGAAAGGATTCGATCGGATACGACGAAAGGCGTACCGAGTCGATTGCGCGTCGTTGCATACTTTCGGCTACGACCGCGTGTCGCGGAAGACGCCCACGGTCAAGCTGTTGTGCGCGGCTTGGTAATATAGACTTTAAATACTGTGTACACGATTTAATATCGTTTAAAGATTGTAAAACCCGTTCCGATCCGATACGGTGCGAGCCGTTTGGTGGAAATCATCCTTTACCCATGTACTGGTAGATACTGCGTTTCATTGGTTACATCTAATAGCCACATGTTCTTGGCATAACACTTTCCGAACGGTGCCAAATAGTTCTATGGCCCTAGTATTCAGTTGCGGCTTAATGTCACAACAACTAAGTATCTTCTGCGTGCACGCATATGGTGGGCGACCATACGATCTTCAGGTGAGATTTCTAGGTCAGGCAAGGCCTAATTTGGCTGCCAATTGGAAAAATCTCAGTAACTGTCTGGAATCTGGATTTATTGTGCTCGGTTAGTAGCAAGACACATTATTTCTTGAGAATGGTTGCTCGTGTTGTGAAATGTGGGCGTTATTTTATGTTTTAGATTTGGGCTCATTAAATTAACGCTTATTAAGAATTCTGTTCCAAAGGTTGTCTTTAAAAGATCGCTCTTAGCGATAAGACCGCCCATTGTGTCACCCATTGTAAAGTTTCTTTATTTATGTCTGTAATTTATATGGTGTACATAATAAACAGTATTCTGTTCTATTCTATTCTGTTAGTAATGTAATTTTTTTATTACAAAGGTGTTATTTAAGGCATCAAAAAGGGCATGAATTTGTCCGCATCGTTGTTAACAGGAAAAGTGCCCAAAAGGCTGAATAGAATACAATATATTTATTTGCTGGCAACATTGCCACGTCGTATGGCAATGCTGATTCTTTGACCTAAAAATAAGCCAGCCAAAAACTTTACCACATACTTTACCATGTAGCGGTATCTACAACGCCACATGCGAACCACGCGCCATACTGACGTCACGCAAAATCCTGCATCTCGCAAGCAGAGTTTACCACGCAACTAGCATATATACAAAGGCCCGACATGAATCATCGGGCAGTTGCCCGCCAGACACAACACCCGTTTGGTCGGAGGATCCTCCCTTTTCTATGGAGTATGAGTGTACTTTACACCCTGTTCCTCATACCTCTATACTAATAGTCTAATATCTTTAGGCACTATGTTTCTACCTCAGCTTCTTCTATGGACACAGCCTTACCTGCCAAAGTCAAGACAAAGCGGGGTTTGCTTTCTCTGCAACCTTCGCTTTACGTAACACTTTGCTGTAATCCTAAGTAATGATATTATCTGTAATCATAAGTTTTCTTACATTTATTATACGACGCTTTTATACGATCAATTTTGTGTGAAATTATAGTTTAAGCGTAAGTGTGATCATCTTCAGAAGTGGTTGTATAAGCTGTCCAAGATGGAGACGATTTTCCTGATTATTATTTTTATTAATATCTTCATCATCATCTTGTGTTTGTAGCTAAGTAATAACAGCCGCATGGGTGAATCGATCAGGTTAAGCTACACTTGCCACGGTTGGTCCGTGGATGGGTGACCATCTTCACATACCATGACCCCTCCGTGCCTCGGAGAGCACGTTTAGCCGTTTGTCCCGGCTGTCATTTGTGGATCTTTGACAGTCGTTACAGCCTGACAACCAGTCTTACCAAGGAGTATCGTATTACCCAGTAACTGGGTTGTGGAGGTCAGATAGGCAGTCGCTCCGTGTAAAATACTGGTATTCAGCTGCATCCGGTTAGACTGGAAGCCGACCCCAACATAGTTGGTAAAAGGCTCGGCAGATGATGATGATCGTCATCCTGTTGGTCTTAAACCAATAATTTACTTATTTGTGGTAACATGTCTTCTTCTTCATATATCTCTCAGCGGTCATCTGACTTATCATCGTCATCATCAGCCCACAGCAATCCACAGTTGGAAACAGGCCTTTCCTAGCACACCATTCAACTAGATGTTCGGCAACTCTCATCCAGCTGCTACCAGCCACCCTGCGAAGATCGACGCTCCACCTAGCCTGAGGGCGTCCTTCCATACATTTACCGATTCGCGGTTTCCACTCAAGAACACGTCTACCCCAAGTCCCCAACCACAGAATACTTAAAGTACTACGTACAGAAAGGACACTCCCTTCCCCGCACTAACATCAGTTAGGTACCGCACCTCACCCCGCACTTCGGCGTATTCGTCGCAGTTCTTTAACAAGAGCGCTCGCAAACACAAGTACCTCACGCACACATTCATACGTATACAAACGTCATTTTTTAATGTAGTAGTAGTAGGTAATTATTTTGCGAGCGTTGTATGGAGTGTCCGGGGTGTGCCCCAACGGTCATCGGTTCTACGGCTAATATAGCCGGCCCATTGTCACTTCAGCTTGCTTATTCTGTGAGCTATGTCGGCAACTTTTGTCATCTAACTCACTAGGTACTTATTCGCAGTCCTGCTCAGTCAATATCATCTTTTGAACTGGCACAGTCCTTCCATCGTTTCTTTGGTCTTTCCTTACTCTTATAAGTAGTCATAAAGATTGTCACTAATCCATGGGTTGAGTGCGGCAAGTGCCGCTAACCATGGGTTTATCCACGAGATTATTGAGGTAGGTACAGGTTCTTAAATTAGTTTAACACCTATCACCTAGAGTAAAGATTGAAAAGAGTAAAAAATAGTATTCATTCTGGTAGATAGATTTACTCTCTATGATGTCACTTAAATGTCTCACTGATGGTGGCGCGTGTGTTGGATCATTCGGTTCCCTACAAAATGGTTGAGCTGGATGGTGCTGATCCATGCGTCATGTTCGTGAACGGACGCCGTCGGTTGAGACTGGTCATCTCTTAACTGCCAAGGCTTATTTTTAATCTTATTTCTTGTATTGTTTCTTCATTTGTGTGTTTTTTTACATTGTTCTCACATATAGAAGCAACACGAATAATGTACCCAGGATTTTGTAATATCTTGATATAAAAGAGTGTCCATGGAGTTTCTTGCCCGTTCTTCTCCATAGAGATCTACGCTTTGGAATGGGCGACTAGTTTCAACTTTCTGACTAACTGACCGACTACTTAATTTTGACAATTCAAAAGTGCCTGTAATGGTTTAATTGAAATAAATGCTTTGAGTTTGAGTTTTGAGTTTGTCCACACAACAACATAATCAGTATATGAATCTATTTTGTTTCCACTGTTAGGATCCAGGCCTCCACTCTGTGAGAGGGAGCTATTAAACAATAAAAATAAAAGAGTTTCTATCATCTATTCATTCCACATAACATCAATCTTAATTTTCCCACAATACAAGATTACTATCTATTAAAATCAAATCGCGAATCCATAATTTGACCATCAAAATGGCTACCCAAGGCTATAATTTGAAGAAACGAGATAATAACGTTATATAACGTTATAAATAGCGGTTACTGAGTTAGGTAATCAATGTGAAGGTTGCGGAGAAAGCAGGCTGGTTGCTTGTTTTGTTTTGGTTATGGTTAACAGCTGTTTTTTTTTAAAAAAAAAACAAGTTTGAAACAAAAAATGGGTAAGTAAAAACTAGCAACGTTTTTCCTAAAAAAGTATGGGTTTTGGGAAGGGCGTTGCTCGAAATAAGTTACTGAAATTCCAATGCGTTCGTTTGCGTTAATGTTAGTTTCATTTTTGATGCAAGATTTGTAAAAAGGAGCACAATACATTGCTACACAAAGAAACATCCGCCACACTTGATTCAAAATGAGTAGGACCAAAGTGGGTGAGTTGTCATGTCAATTCATTGTAACTAAACGATTACTTTGTGTAATTACCACTACTCGGTAAAGAAAAACATAGTAAGGAATCCGGCATTTCGCCAGGACCGATGTTCTAGTACCAAGTTAACGACGGCAAGTCTATTGCCATCAACTGCAAATCGGACCTCCTGGCTGCTATGGAGAAAACCTAAAACACTTAGAGCGAAACCTACTTTGTATATAACATTACTAGCTTCTGCCCGCGACCTTGTCCGCGTGAAATTTCGTCCTCTTAGGGATGGAATTTCGAAAAACCCTTTCTTAGTGGACAGTGACAAAGAACGCACCCTCCAAATTTCATGTCTCTAGGACCAGCGGTTTAGGCTGTGCGGTGATATATCAGTCAGTCAGTCAGGACTTTGTATTTTATACATATAGATATCGTAGTCTACTCGTAGATAGAACACAGGAAATTATTTATAATCTTTAACTAATCCGTCCTCCTTCTCATCAGTCAGTCCTGATCACATGCTAATACCGACCTAGTTCACACTATCTTGTTATTTAAGACCATGTCACGCCAAGCCAAGTGTAAAAATCAAAAAGTAAAACGAGTTGCCACTTTCGACTCTCGCGGTACCTCTCTCTCGCGGTGATGTTGGCAACATTTTTTTAAATTTTATTTATTTGGTTTATTGTGAAGGAGTTATGTCATTTTACATTTTATAAGTACCTAAATTCGTATTAGCATAGTACCAATGTAGAGACAACAATACGAAAATAATTGAAAAGACTGGTTTTAAAACTAATGCTTAGGAGTATTTTGAAACTATCAAATAAATCTTAACATCGAATATAAATTAAACTAAAATAATAACGATATCATGTCTGCCGCATACCTACAAACTGTGGGCCCAAATAACACAGAAGGCGCCTTGAGACAGTGAGGCGGGGTTGCGGCAGACCATGTAGGAAATGGCGGGACGAGCTGGATAGGTTCCGTCAAACCTAGAATGGACGGAGAACGCGCGGGCTCGCGAAAGATGGAAGGAGTGGAGGAAGGCCTTTGCCGTGGGACTGCATAGACTAGTAAAAAGAAAACTATATATCTAGCTAAAGTGACTTTAAACTGTTGGACACCTAATATACCAAACCATCTAATATGTTTCATTGAATTTAGATGCAGACTGGGAACGTCATTAGATACAAGCAGTTTAATTTATTTTCAATTTATTGTTCTCTCCACCTTGTAGATTGGCAGGCAAAGGAATGCTTTTGTAAGAACACTTGTTACAATAATGTTGTATAAAGGAAAACTCATCTTTTGCCACTTTAGGTAGGTAGGTACGCAAGTCAGTTTTGAAACTTTCACGCATAACTATTATGATTCATACTCTGCTATAGGTACCAATGTGAATAAGAATACGCACAATTTATAGACCAGTTTTGACTAGTTATTTATGTAATCGTAGGTAAAACTTGTCTTTGTTTAAAAAACTTTGTTGTAGACTGACTTTAATAATCAAATACTCTCGTTTTTTTTCCATCGATCCAAAAAATTCCTCTTGAATAACGCATTACATAACTTAAAACGTCATAATTACCTACGCCGTAAACATGACATTAGCCTATAAATAAAGTTTAAAAGAAATATAATTTACATACAAATCGCTGTTATTCGAATGAAAGTAGAATGTTTAACACCCCACGCGGGTGCGTCCGTTGCCTTGTCGTGAGAACTAACAGTGTCGCGGAGTGGCTAAAAACTAAAGCACGTGCAAAAATAATACTTAAACTTAAACTTTATTATCATAATAATAAAAACTCCATGGTTACAAAAAATATTCAAAACTATTTGCAGAATATCGCTGCAGTAAACTTTTTAAAGAATGAAGCTGCATTCGAAATTTAAATCTTTGTGATTGATGCGCGGAATAGGTTTGTTTTCTATTACGTAAATTAATTAAATCTATTCATATTTTATGGTAAGTTGTTTTTTTATTATTTTGGTGTGCGTGACTATTATTTAATTTTATGTGTGATAATAGCCAGTGCAAATAAGAATTTTATGTTAATTTATCGTCTCTACCTACATACTTATCTAAAATTGAGATATAATTAAAAAATAATACCGCGACCTACGAAAAATCAGAGTTCTAAATTTTTAAGTTTTATGACACGAAACATTAGTGCAATGTTTTTTCCAAATATATTTTTTATTTTAGGAAAATAAATTAGAGAAGTTGTTATGAATATGTATTGAACCATAAACAATTTGACTTAACTCACGTTTCTAACCTCTTCATTCGCACATAGTCGTTAATGCACTCGTATCTAGACTTATCGGTCAGTAGGTTCTCTAAACCTTCACTTTGATCAAGTTCAGCGACTTTATACTAATAGACACAATTTCGCACTTGATCTCCTGAATAGCTGTCATCTAGTTAACCGCTTTCCTTTCCCCTACTATGTTGCAGTCTCGTGTCCTACTCTTATTATCTAGTGCTAATTCTAATCCAACTTCTTATAATGAACTCCCGGACTCCTGAATCGAGCCTCCATGCATTCCCTTGTTTACAACATCAAAATAGGTAAGTGCGCCATATATGGACCACCATAAGGATTTTCTCAAATAAAACTCCGAATTTTAAAGTTTAACCAGTCTTATTTATTTTAAACAGTTTGATACTTAATTGGTAACAAAAATAAATGATTAAATTCTTCAATTACAGCATCATCTTAGAAATAATCAACATTTTCTAAAATAAGACATTTTTAGGAACTCACAAAAAGTGAACATATTATGGACCACATGGTTTCAAATATGGACCATGTTTTATTTGGTTATAAATAACAATACAAAATAGTGTTAAATACTTAAAATTAAATCAGTTAATTAAATCAAAAGTGAACTAATAATTAGTACAATATTCGCACACATAGAAGTCAGTCATACCGTCAAATCCAGCACATTCTTCATGTGCCCAGCGCCTGCAAGATACACATTGGATCCATTTCTCTCCATGAACATCTTCAGAAATAAGTCCATCGCAATACAAGCTTTAGCATTTCCATTTTGGGAATGATCAGGACTTTCATCTGTGCTATCATTGACTGAATAATCACTCTTATCAGAATTTTCAGTTTCAGAAGATGATTCTTCATCATGTGAGATCTGTCTTTTCTGCTGAACAATTTATTTTGAATTTTTAATTGATTTATTTTTGAAGTTCAATGTCTTCTTTTTATTAATTTTTTCTTCCTTCTTTTTATTGATGTTTCTAAATGTATGGTGAAGATGTTAAAACCATATTTTGGTACTCCTTCTTCCTCAGTTGCTGACCATTTTCTTAAGGCGGTATGGGCTGTAACACCTTTGGGGATAAATAATTATATTCTAAATGATATGGTTGCAGCAGGTTGGGCTTACCTTGTGATGGAGATGCCATTCTGAAATATAAAAAATAAACAAAAGTAGCTGTTTGTAATATGGACTACTGGTCCATATTCGAAACATGTCGATGGTCCATATTGTAACACACATACAGTTCAAGGTTTTTTTTGTTGTACGTAAAATTATAAAAAATTTAGGATATTACAATCTAATATGAATAGTAGTTAAATAACTTACCTTTCATTTAGCTTAATTCACTTTCAAATCGAATGTTATTTGTTGACGTGATGAACTTACGCAATTAGCTAAAAAAATACATAGCGAGTTCACATAAACTCAAAATGACTCCCGTGAACACATTCGCGGTCGCCGCCTCACTGCAAGCGACTGACAAGACGCGGAGGGGGTAAGCCTAGTATGGGCTGACAGTCGTCTCGGTACGACGAATATTCATTGAGAAACGCCGGTGGTCCATATTATAGACCTGGTCCATATATGGCGCACTTACTCTATTAAGTCAAAAAGTTTCGTTGCAGATTTTAAGCAGGCATACTGTCCATAATTTTGATGTCCTCATTGTTCCAAATTTGAATTCATAACCATTGAAAAAAATATAGAACTCATTACAAATAAACACGGTGGCGCTAGATTTAAGAGTGTATTTTAAAGCAGTGTTAAATTATTACCGTTAGTGCCTCATTCATTGTACTTTTTTTTTACTTAGCTTATGTTGTCCCATTGGGCAGACGCCTACCCCAAGTCCTTTCAGGAACTCTTTTTCTGCGCCACCTCATACCAGCCCTCACGGTACGCGTCCCGGGCATCTCGTCACCTTTTTCTGGTCCGGCCTCGGCGACGCCATCCATCTTTAGACACCCATTTGTGTGGAGACTTTTTTACAGCGATCATTGCGGGTGGTACTATGACGTTTACGCCACGGGCGGAACTATTTTACTGGAAAGAAACTCCCGTCAGACTTTCATAGGATATTATTCAGGAGTCTTTCATCATTATGACACCTGCTTAAACGTTCGAATGGAATATGCCTTCAAATATTACCGGTCTATCTCGCAAGGAGGTCAGAACCTCTACAGTACTAATGCCCCTTAAAATACAGCAAGCAAGAAAACGATTTGCTCAGCTTGAATTTCTCTTAAATCATATAATTTGTTTGTCTTCTCTTCCGATCTTCAACACGTCAACAGCTTGTCAAGATCGTGCCATTAACTGCCTCGATAACAACTTCCTTCGATCGAGATTACAACTTCCGTCTCCATTACTCTTTAAATTGCGAAATATTACATTACACTTTCCAACTTTTCATATCTAAAGACTTGCTTTTGCCCTCGACCTTTTCGCTTGGAAGTTGTATGACACTACAATATACTAAAATGACAGACACGTTTCTCGTCTGCGCTACTACTTCGTTTTCGACTTTTTTTTCTTTTTGCACTGCTTCTAAGGGTACCCTAACCTTCCTAAAGAAGGCGGGATGGTTGAGGGAGAGAGCCTCACGTCCCAGTCGCCGCGGGAGACGCTCCGGGCATCGGGAGCCGCGTGACTAATCCCGGCCACCGTAGGCGCGGGCCTGCGGACGGGAGAGCAATGGGTAGCTCACCGTCCGACCAGGACCAGGCCTGTGCCGGACGGCGCGTATATGTTCCACGCGCGCCTCAAAGAGATTTCAGCATAAGGGAATGGGCCCGTTAGGGCCGAAGCATGCCGGGGTAGCGGGATTGTCCGAAAGGGTTACCGCTACCTCGGAACATAAAGGGCTAAGGAAGGAACACGGGTGGGTTTTAGTCAGTAAGAGTCTGACACTCCCTAGCGCTCCACCCAGAGCGGGAGGGGTCATTTGATGATTTCCAATCCACAAAAAAAAGCTTATAACCTTCCTAAAGAATTGGGCTATCAAATGCAAAAATAATTATTCAAATTCGACTGGTGGTTTAGCCAAAAATGTTCCCTCTGCTGGGACACAGGCTTTCTGTCTGTGAGAAGGAGTGGGCCGTACTCTACCACGCGGGCCCAGTGCGGGTTGATAGATGTCACATGTCTTCGAATTTTTGTTTCAAGGACATGTCGGTTTCCTCTTGGTGTTTTCCTTCACCGTTTTGAGAGCAATGGGTGGCAGTGGTGATGAAATTATTTACACAAAGTAAAGGTACTATTTGGAACGGAGCTGCCAACTGCAACTGCCGCGAGCACGTGCAGCGGCTGCATGCAGTCGGCTAAGGTTACCAGCCATTACCTTAGCCGTGGTTACCAGCCGCTTCACGTGCTGTCGGCAGTTGCAGTTGGCAGCTCGGTTCCAAATAGTACCTTAAAGCGCCTGCCTGGGTTCGAACCCACGACCTACGGGCTACGACTCGTAAATCAGGGCCGTTACCTCTGCTCAGAGCGTTCAAACAAAAAAAATCATCCATCATAGTCTGTCAACATTCTCCTCACGCGTCCATCTTTACTCTCAAGTCTTTGTACACTAAGTTACGACATTATTAACCCTGGCTATTACTTTCTGTCGTAACAAACAACAATGCTACAGCACAACATCCGCCCTCATGACAAACCATTTGCAAAATCTTAAAGTTTTATTTTTTTAACAAAACCAAGTTACGAAACGTTGATGCGCAGGCGCATACGTAATATAATCGTGTTACGTTCTGTTTCACACAACTTGCAGACGTCGTGACAATAGAACCCTGATTTGGATTCAGCTCTTAAAGTTTTAGCCTTAATTTTTGACTCGTGATTGGTCTACATTCGGATGCTTTAAATCATCATCTGCCTAGTTTTTTCCCAACTGTGTTGGGGTCGGCTTCCAGTCTAACCAGATGCAGCTGAATACCAGCATTTTACATGGAGCGACTGCCTATCTGACGTCCACAACCCAGTTACTGGGTAACTCTCGGAGGCACGGATTTCGAGAATTCGTATGCTTTAAATATGTATGAGAAAAAAATTATACTTAAGTGCCAAGTGATAGGTTAGTTGATAGGTAAAATCTTAGTAATCAATTAGATGTCAGTTTTGAAAGAAAGAATAGGTTTCATAAGATTGACATTCAATTTATGAAATGGTATTGTTAACAAATAATCACAAATTAATTATTTTAATTGTGTATGTTTAACACACGTAATGTAAAATACGTCTAATTGCCGCACTGCATTAATTAGGAAGTTTATTAAATTCAATTACGTAGCTACCTATGTAATTAGTGTAGGTACTACAAAGTTTAAGCCAGTTACGGAGTAAGTGTTGATGATCGAATAGTGAATACTACGAATGAAGACGTAATACAAACTTTCCGCAGGAGTAAAAGCGTGAAAACAGGCAAATTACTACTTATATGCAAAGCAAGTCAGTTCAACCTCATTATGTAAAGAAAAAAAAAACTAATTTACGTCTTACGCACATTTCGTATTCAGAAAGCGATCAATTAATTACCTACCAACGCATTTCCTTACTCTGGTTCGTGGCTAAGTAATAATAGCCGCACGGGACGATCATCAGGTTAAGCTACGCTTGCCGTGGTTGGTTCGTGGATGGGTGACCATCATAAACATACCGAGACTCCTCCGTGTCGCGGAAAGCACGTTAATTTAAGCCTTAGGAGTCATTCGTAGATCTTTGACAGTCGTTACGGGTCGTCAGAAGCCCAAAAGTCTGACAACTAGTCTTACCAGATAGTCGCTCCATGTAAAATAATGGTAGGGATTCAGCTGCATCAGGTTAGACTAGAAGCCGACCCTAACATAGTTGGGAAAAGGCTACGCAAATGATGATGCATTTCCTTACTCCGAACTCCATTGTACAATCGTTCGGTAATCGTGTACCAATATGGCGCCTAATTTCACGCAGTCCGCGCCATTCGAAACGAAAGTGAAAATGGCGGGAAAGATGTGTCAAACCACGTTCCGATCACTCTCGATTTCGTTCGTTGTTTTTCCGGTTGTTTTTTATCGATGAAAAATGCTGGAATTTTTTTATTTATTTTTTGTTCTTTTAAACTGTCTTGGCTTAACCAAAAATTTCGTAGCTTAGATTATAATAATTTTCCAAACTAGCTCTCTTATAAAACAATTTGATACATTCAAATGCCCCTTTCATTTTAATCTAAGCAATTTACGGCCTAAGGCACTGAAAGGGCCTAATGATTATTCATGACGCCTTGCGGGTAACTTTCTGCAATTTACCCAATTAAATCGATCGTAAACAAATTCTTGGGAAACGTTTCCAAAACAATAAAATTCAATTACCCAATTTGTAATGCGTACCTTTAATTGTAATAATTGACCTACATCCCGGGTACTTCCGTAAAAATCACAGCCCTATCAAAAACGAATTAGCCACAGATAATGCAATACCGCGAAATTAACCTTAACAGATGTCATTAGTAAAGAAAGCAGACTTGTCTATTTGTACAAATTACGTCCTGACTTCACAACAGACAAGTTTGTACCTTGATACATCAAAACTAAGGTCGAATTTTCCAACTCATTTATTATTCCAAATCAATCAGAGGGATTTGTCACCGATGGGCGGCAGTCAAATGAGTTTGGACACTATTGTACTGCGTATAAAATCCAAATTTATTCGGTGTGATGTTACTTACGACGTTTTTCGCCCATTTAAAGTCATGTTTTGGAAAGCTACGGCGAAAGTCGGCGTCTTATGAGTGTTCAAGTGTGACCACTCAATCTTGATACTTGAATGCGCATTAAAACCGTTTTTGTATCTCATTATCCAATGCTAAATATGGAAATACTGTGAAGGCCGTACGATCAAGATGTCGCTATTTGAACGAAGATTTTCTGATAATCCTCTTACTCAGCATTAATTTTAAACATTAATAGGTAAAGAAATATATAATTTAAAACTGAAACGTTCCTAGCTACCTACTTATCTCATTATGATTATATGTTATTATATTTTATTCTTAGTTCTCTCATTTTGTTGCTTTAATATAATATGTAATAAGACTTCTCTACTCTATTCTATTATATAACAATGTCCACTTTCTATAGGCTTGTGACTTTAGCAAATTAATAATGCTACTTACAATTAAAATACCCCGAAAATGGACTTAACCTCTTACAGCCAAATTATTAAGAAAATTGCTAGAAAATTTCACAAAGTAAATTGTCAATAAGTCGAAAAAGATGAATTCAAACGAAGCTATTACATGACGAGACAAATCATTAGGTACAAAGTAATAATTAGATAGTCCTGTTACTTTTTATAGCAGCTTAGATCATCATGAGAACTAAATAATGTCTGCGAAATAAATGTTAAAAGCTCTAAGAGCTTCATTTAGAAGAAAAAAATTGTTCCGTTAAAAAAATAGCGGACATTTTACCTTTTACAAAACAAAAATGATACTCGTAGCTAAAACGTTTTTTTTTTTCAAAATTATTGTAGACGTGTCAATTGCTTATGCCAGTAAAATAAAAAAGAAGGTAAAATATCTAAATTAACAAGTCCGTATATAGATGCAACTGTCAAATCGTAGCTGTTACTAACAATACTTAGTTTATGAAACTGGAAGTAGGTAGGTACATGTTTACACTGAATTTACAAAGTGAAATAAACTATTATTACACATACCTACCTTATATTTAAACGTCACGCACACCATAGACACGCTAAACAACGGTCATACCGCAATTGTTTTGTATTAAAGTTTAAAAAAGATAACCCACTGGGTTCTGCACATAAATATCAAATGAAAACTTCCTTATTAAAATAAATGTGACACCGTATTAATTAAAACAATTACTTTACAGATGATGAGCGTTAATGGATGACAATAATATAATGAGAATCTTAAAATATGAGCAATTAAGTATATTTAAGAAAATGTAAAACGCTTGAGGAACTCTAACGAAAAGTGAAAAGGAACGAAGCGCGAGGCGATCGCAGTTTACTTCCGATAACCAACTTCCCGCGTCAAGACGTCTCACGAAACTAAACACCAAACAAACAAAAATCAAAACAATAAAAAAACACAAAAAATAGCAACTGTGAAAAAAAAGTGTCAAAAAAATGAGGTGTAATATAAACCAGTGAAATGTGTAAAAGTGTAATCGAAAACGGACTTCATGGATCGGCGGGAAAAATTAAAAAGAAAAATTTCAAAACTCGTAGAAGAAGTAGTGTTTACAATACAATGATTTTCAGAACTTTTCTGTTTTCTTTTGCATTTTTAAGTTGTTTTCATAGTATTTTGTGTAATGAGAATGACGTGTTGACATTACAAGTTGATGACAAAGATATTGATTTGCCATCGGATAGAAGACGGCCTGCAAATGAACAAGAGAAAGATATTTTAATGTTAGGCGCCCTAGGAAGGAGGAAGGGTTCCGGGTACCACAATGCTTATGGTTCATCACAAGAAGATGATTCAATCATGGACTTATTGGGAAAGAGTGAGTATTTTTAATATTTTGTTCGATATTTCCTTCGTTCTCTATGGAATATTGATTCAGTAACGCGGAAATTACAATAAATATAAGTATTATATTATAACCAATAAGTAGGTCATAAGACTTTAAAATGAATATTTCCGATTAAATACATTAATAATAATGTTTGAAGATAATAATTATTAAAAATATTATTTTCGAACAAATAAATTATTATTAGGTACTATCGAAGATTTATCTATCGTCAGAGTGCATCATTATTTTTAATCTGTCGAAGTTAATTGCCCACAAATTTTAACTGGTCATTAATTAGCAACAATGGCGATATAATTAGAGTTAAAAGCACAATGAAGTAATTTGATAAATTGAAAATTGTAATTAAAGCATTCGTTAAAGCTACAATCTTAAAACAATGGCTTAACAGTTTTAGCTGCCATTTTGTCGATTCTAGTAATCAAATAGGTAGACGGATGATTATTTTTTAACTCAGACGTAGCATACTAGCATAATCAGCTAGTGACTTTCCCATTGCTGGGACACAGGCAGTGGCGTGCATTGGTTTTCAGAATAGGTAGGCACTAGGCCGGGTCTAGTCTAGACAAACGCGGTCACTAGTCAGAAAAAAAAGTGAGGTCAAAAGTGTGGTTATTTGAGTAGGCATGCCTACTTAAGGGTGATAAATTGCGAAGGTCGAACGTCATGGTATTACGCGGGAGACGTACGTATTTTTAATTTTGTCGCATTAACTTGAACGAGTAAAGACCAATGACAATGTGCGAATAGTACGGGAGCCGAGTAGGCCGTCCGGCGACTGCCTACTGCCGCGCGTGTTTGTATGAAGATTTTGTTTTTTGTTACGTATGATAATTTAGTGAGTTTCTTAATGGGGCGCACACACTAAAATGTAATTGACAGGCTTATGTTGATATATCGAGGTAGGCACTGCTTATACTTATGCCTATATGCAATGCACGCCACTGGACACAGGCCTCGTCTCTATGCAAGGGAGACATAGTCCACCAAAGAGAATGTAAACACTCTACCACGCGGGTCCAGTGCGTGGTCACATGTCCTCGAATTTTTGGTTCTTTCGATTTCCTCACGATGTCTGTCCTAATTTGTCTTATTTGAGCCAGAGTGGAGTACCTTCGCCCATTCTCCGGAAATCGCTACTTTATTGTAATTTTCTCAAAGATTATCTTCTTCCATTCGTAAAGCATTTACCCTAATCGGTTAGCTGTCTAAGGGTCGGGACACATTGATCGACGGCCTTTCGCACTTTGCCGATTGAAAAGAAGCACACAACATGCTCTGTTTTTGTATGGACAAACCGTCGAACGCCGTCGATCGCCACCGGAGCGCGTTCGTCTCCGTCGATGCGAAAGGATGCGTACGTCGTTCCATACTTTGCTCTCTTTTTGTATGGACAAACCGTCGAACGCCGTCGAGCAATGTATCCCGGTTCTAAAGATATCGCCCTGTGACAGACAGACAAACAAACAGCGGAGACGTAGTAGTAGGGTCTCATTGGCACCCTTTAGCCGTGCTGCTGGGGAGTTTGTTGCGCCACTTCTTCCCAGTTAAAGCAATAAAAAGTCGTGAAGGGCGGGCGTTTCGAACGCCGTCGACCAATGTGTCCCGAGCCCTATTCTAACCATACAGATTATCATCATCTTCCTGCACTTGTTCCATGTCACATGTTTTCTTCTTCCATTCTGTCTTCCGTCAGTAGTTATGACGATTCACTGAAGACAACACAACACAAAAACAGACCTACAAAAATAGTAAATTATGGTATGCTACTTATAATTTAATCCTAAATTTTTCTTTTATAGCATTCCGCACAAAATCCATGCATCTTTTGTTTGGTCTTCCTCTCCGTTTCGATCCATTAACGAATATCTAAACTTGTAATAAGTATATAAAAATCTCGTGTCACAGTGTTTGTTATCAAACTCCTCCGAAACGGCTTGAGCGATTTTTATGAATTTTTTTGTGTATATTTAGTTGGTCTGAAAATAGGTCGTAGGCAATTTTTTGTATCCCTAGGTGATAAAAGTCGCCCTCTCCAAAATTTTTTTGGAATCGAAACTTACGCGGGTGAAACTGCGGGGCGCAGCTAGTCTACCTATATTCATCACTCTTTTAATCTCATGCGCTAACCAGGCTAGAAACAGTGATGGCACAGTGGTAACGGCTCCAACTTACGAGTTGTAGGTCGTGGGTTCGAACCCAGCCAGGCGCTTTAGTTTATGTAAATAATTTCATCACCACAGCTCTCAAAACGGCGAAGGAAAAGATCGTGAGGGAACCACTTCGAAGATACGTGACATCTACCAAACCGCACTGGGCCTGCGTGGTAGATACCTAATGGTCCACTCCCTCACCGAGAGGAGGCCTGTGTCCCAGAAGCGGGAACATTATAGGCTGTTTATGATAACCAGGCAGATGCGACTCAATATAAAAAAATATGCATGGAGCTAATGCCATCTGACCCTCACGACTCATATTTACCTAGAGGTTGTAAAATTAACTGCCTCGTTAGACTCTAAGTAGGACATAATCTGAATAATCTTAACAGGTGACCGTATGAGCAGTGGTGGCTCAGTGGTAAAGGTCTCTACTTACGAGTCGTAGGCCGTGGGTTCGGACCCAGTCAGGCGCTTTACTTTGTGTAAATAATTTCATCACCCCTGCTCTCAAAAGGGTGAAGGAAAACATCGTGAGGAAACCGACATGTCTTAGAACCAAAAATTCGAAGACATGTGGCATTTACCAACCCGCACTGGGCCCGCGTGGTGGATTGCAGCGCACTCCCTCTCGAAGAGAGGAGGCCTGTGTCCCAGCAGTGGGAACATTATAGGCTGGTTATGCTGAGCATATAGTGCGAAGTTTTCCTCTTGGGTAATCTCAGTGGCGTAGTCATAATTTGAGCCCGATTAAGGAGAATGCGCTAAAGTAGCCCGAAATTCAAATATTACGTTTTTTTTTGTCAATTTGCAAGACACTGTTAGGTTTTATGTACACTTACAATAATTAGAATTATCAATACAACTGTCTAAGTTAGAGTTGGTCTTAACTGTCATGTTTTCATGAAATTGTCCTTTTCAATTTGAACTAAAACAATAATAGATATGTAAATGTATATGAAAAAAGAAGCAAAATAATCAGGGCAACAAATTCGTCCGCATCGCTGCCAACAGGAACAGTGCCCAAAAGGCTGGCAGCACTGCCACGTTTTGTGATTGTTGTATTTTAGGTCTGTTAGCGTATATTATGTAAATATTTTAAATAAATATCCAGGTTATTTGAACTTAGAAAGTTGTATTGATAATTTTAACGATAATAATTCTGTAAATACTTATTTTTTACGGTCGCGAATCGTGTTTATTTAGACAACCTGATACTGAACTACGAATCGCAAGAAATATCTTACTACCCTGAAGATTTCGCCTTTTTTCTGTAGATGGGAAATCATCAAATGACTCCTCCCGCTCTGAGTGGAGCGGAAGGGAGTGTCAGACTCTTACTGACTAAAACCCACCCGTGTTCCTTCCTTAGCCCTTTATGTTCCAAGGAAGCTTTCGCCTTAAATGGATATTATATTCTAAAATTACCAAAACGGAAGACCGCTAAGCAGTTCAATAAAGCATTTCCTGTCCCAACTAGAGAGGAAAGAAAATCAGTAGTCGTATCTTCACACGTGTTTATAAATACAGGGTGTCCCAAAACTCAACGTCAAGCCGAAACGGGGTGACAGGATTGATCATAACCATCACGAGAAAAATCTGAAAAAAAATCTATCCCATGCAGTTTGAAAATTATGGGCATTTTAAGAAAAACCTAGAAATTTGATCAAACTGTACCATTTTTCGGTTATTGTGGTTATTATTTGGCGCATTTAATCAGAATTCTAAAATGGTACAATACTTGTTAGTTCCATACAATAGAAAAGAGTAAAAAAATTAAAACCTCAAGTAACCCGATTTTTGCTATCAGATTTTACTCAGTTAAAATGTTTTTAATTCGCACAAGCTCTAGGTAGGTTCTTAATTTTAAGGCAAAATGATGAGAGAGATGGATAATGGGTATGTTTGCCATGAGTGAGCGAGACAGATAGTGACGCCACGCATTGAGACGGAGATGCGTCGTTTAAACGAGTGCGAATGAAACAGATAGATGCTATGGCATCTATCTGTTTCATTCGCACTAGTTTCAGCCAAGCAAATGGCTACGCTACCAGTCCGACACCAACCAGTTAGTACGTTTCGCTCATTCGTCTACTGCGCACGTTCGTATTCGCTTGTGTTGATTTAGTACTGACAACTTTGGCTTCTCTTTTTGGACTTGAATCTTTGTGAATTGGACTTGTTGATAACATACCGGCAACTTTGGCTTCTCTCTGGACTTTTGTGTTGGCATCCTTTTTATCTACCATGCCTACGCGCTACACTTCACAAGAATATGCGAACATGCACCTCATTTATGGGGAATGCAGATGCAACGCAAGTGCTGCCGCTAGACTTTATCGTGAAAGATATCCAAATTTAGAGCGCTACCCGGATCACCGCGTGTTTGTTAATGTGCACCGTTCACTCACAGAGGGCGGCCATTTCCCGAATCAAATACAGGCTGGAGGTAGACCTGTGTTTCCTTTCCAGGAAGAAGTATTGCAAGAGGTCGCACGTGACCGAAGTATTTCCGTACGTGGAATTGAAGAAAGAACGGGAATACCGAAAAGCACTGCTCATCGTATTTTACAAAGAGCCGAAATGCATCCGTTTCACGTACAACGAGTTCAAAGTCTTCTACCTCGAGATTATCAGGAAAGGATTTCTTTTTGTAGAACAATGCTACAGAGGCATAATGAGAATCCCCAATTCATCCAAAAAATTCTCTGGTCAGATGAATCGACATTGAAAAAAGATGGTTACATGAACTTGCACAATTATCACGAGTGGCATGTGGAGAATCCACATTTAATGCGAGAAGATAGATCCCAGTATCGTTTTAAAGTAAACCTGTGGACCGGAATTTTAAACGGTAAAATTATTGGGCCTATTGAACTGCCTGAGAACTTGAATGGAACTAATTACCTACATTTTTTAAGAGAAGATTTACCAACCCTGTTAGAGGACGTACCACTAGCAGATCTTCGCGACATGTGGTTTCAACAAGATGGCTGCCCAGCGCATTTCGCAGTGCAAGTAAGAGATTTCCTTGACCAGGAATATCCGGGAAGGTGGATTGGACGTTCGGGCACTATCTCGTGGCCCGCCCGTTCACCAGATTTAAATCCCCTGGATTTTTTCTATTGGGGAGTTCTCAAAGAAAAAGTTTACTCAAAGCCCATTGAGAACGTAGCCGACCTGCGTGAACGCATTTCTCAAGCAGCTGAGGCGATCAACTCTCGAAGATATGCCCGACTAATAAGTAGATCTTTTTTAAGAAGATGTAGGGCTTGTATTGAGGCTGATGGTAAACAATTTGAACATTTATTGTAATAAAAAACGTTATTTCTCTATCATCAGACTTTTATTCCAACAAACCTAATTATTTTACTAATTTTTTTTCACTTTGGTAAAAGTGGCGTCACTATCTGTCTCGCTCACTCATGGCGAACATACCCATTATCCATCTCTCTCATCATTTTGTCTTAAAATTAAGAACCTACCTAGAGCTTGTGTGAATTAAAAACATTTTAACTGAGTAAAATGAGATAGCAAAAATCGGGTTACTTGAGGTTTTAATTTTTTTACTCTTTTCTATTGTATGGAACTAACAAGTATTGTACCATTTTAGAATTCTGATTAAATGCGCCAACTTTTAATGCCACTTGCCAAGGCACTCTAGTACATTTTTTTTATAGGAGGGCCTGTCAAAGTCGACGAATCTTGAAAATTTTAAATTCGTAGTTTAACAAATAGTCTCAATTCTCGGAAACTTGAGGCAATTGTGTCATTATTTTTTATTGGGATTCTAGAAATGTTATTTAGGATTACGTTTCCAAAGTTCAAATGAACAAAAATAAAAAAGAATAACCACAATAACCGAAAAATGGTACAGTTTGATCAAATTTCTAGGTTTTTCTTAAAATGCCCATAATTTTTAAACTGCATGGGATAGATTTTTTTTCAGATTTTTCTCGTGATGGTTATGATCAATCCTGTCACCCCGTTTCGGCTTGACGTTGAGTTTTGGGACACCCTGTATACAAGAAGTAAAAGCTAGCGGAAATAGCTCGTTGAGTTGGCCAACATACTCGCAAACTTGCTAAGCTTGTAGACTCTAACACTAACTTATCGATCTATGTAATGTAGGTAAGACTTGTTACCACAGATATAGATACACCTAGATAACGCAAGAGCAACTACTTCGCAAGCCGAAAATCGCACCAGATTACGTACATGTAAAAATCTTAAGCTGCCACTTTCGCGCTTAGTCCTGTGTACTGCTGACTGGGTGAGCATGAGCGCTGGCGCTAGGCCCCGGGGGTGAGCGCACGCGGCAGCGTCTTTGAATCGATTTGATTTTCCCATCACTAAATAGTGCTTGTGACGTCATAGTCATAGTAGGTAGTCAAAAAATGGCTCGCTTGATTTTCATACAGATCGTGATACTTGCGTTATTTACATACCAATAGATTTAAGTTTCTTTATTTACGTCTGTAATTTATATGGTGTACATAATAAAGAGTATTCTATTCTATTCTTTCTATATCTGTGCTTGTTACACACTTCTTCGGTTCGGCATGATTCGGCACAGCCGAGCGGCAAAATATACAGGGTAACAGGGACATCGACCTGTTGCCATGGATTTAGTACATGATTCTGAACAAGCGTTGAAATTTTTCGTCGGTTATTAAAGAAATAAATTGCTGTTCCACACATTTTCACCGCGTAGTTATTGCATTTTTCAATGAAACTGCTGATTATTTTTTTTGATAACTGACGAAAAATTTCTACGCTAGGGGGTCTAGAATTATGTGCTGAATTCATGGTTGCAGTTTGCGCGTAGTTGTCCCTGCCCCCCTGTATATTGGATTTTGCGGCCGGCTGTACCGAATTGTGCCGACCCGAACAAGTGTGTAGCACCCCTAATATAACAAAGCATCACGCCTGTATTCCTCGAAGGTTAGGCTGTGTCGCCAGTTATGAGGGAGCGAGCCTATGAACAGTGGTAACCCAGTGGTATCGGCCCTGACTTACAAGTTCTAGGTCGTGAGTTCGAACCCTGCCAGGCACTTTACTTTGTTTATTTAATTTCATCACAACTGCTCTCAAAACGGTGAAGGAAAACATCGTGAGGAAACGGCATGCCCTAGAACCAAAAAATTAAGACGTGACATCCACCAACCCGTACTGTACCCGCGTGGTGGATTACGGCCCACTCCCTCTCACAGAGAGGAGGCCTGTGTCCCAGCAGTGGGAACATTATAGGCTGATTATGACAATTACCACCGGGCCACCACTGCTCCTAATTCCAAAATTACAATTAGCCATCTTTCGGTCTTCTTGATATCTATGCTTATCTACTGAGAAATAACAATTTCTTCTCTGTAATGGGCGATGACGTCAGATGACTTCAAAAGATAAAATATCAAGACACGATTAAATCTGAGTTATGTAAATGTATAGGACTTATCTAGTCAAATGGCTGATGTTTGTTAGACTTTCAACTAGCCATATTAGGCGAATTTAAAAGGATAGTGATCTTATTTTACATTATAAGCATGACTTTGATGCAAACTACATAATTTCCGTGCACTACCACCATACAAATATGTTCCAAACAAGAGAGTTTAGATTTTTTGTTAAGATATGCACCTAACAGTCTCCATAAACATACGGAGAAATTATCATTTGTGTGATGTTAAGGCCTTTATAAAATAACCGAGCGCTCGACGCATCCTGGACAGTCACACCCAACAATTCTTCCCTTGCGGTGGTAGGGCTAACGCCCGCCCGGTTTACGACCACCCTCCCAACGGAGTCCAGCGTCAAGCAGCCTGCTGTGTTTCCAGTGCCTTAGGCATCTTCTGGGCACGCTCGTTCCATCATAGACCTCATCTATCGCTTTCCATTAGGCGTGGTCGAGGTCAAGAGAAAAAAATCGTGTTAAAGCACTATAGAGCGATTGTTTTTTAAAAACTTACTAAGTATCAACAACACACGTATCGCAACACCACAATACGCTCCAAAACAGGTATCGCTGATGTTGGTGGCAAGTCTGCGAGGCTGAAGTGGGACTGGGCGGGTCACACTTATAGGATGCATCCAGACAGATGGGCCAAAGTCGTCACACAGTGGGTGCCTGAAGACGGGCGTCGTCACCGAGGCAGGCCTAAGAAACGCTGGCGTGACGACTTAGACTCATTCCTAACCGACTGGACGGAGAAAGCACAGCACAAGGAGAAGTGGAAGAAAATGGGGGAGGCCTTTGCTCAGCAGTGGGACAGTACAGGCTAACGGAAAAAAAAAGTATCAAATATCGTCAATTGTCAAGCTATTCTGCTCCCGATAGCTAAAGAATCGGAAGAAGAATATTACAACATTTTGAACTTGAATTTATTCCGACACTAGAATCTCTAGAGAGCTTGTTAGAGAGTTAATTAGAATTGAACTACTAATTAATACCAATAATACTAGTCTGTGATTGTCCTACTGCAGGCCTCTTCTCATACACAGAAGGCATGAAAATTTATCACCACGCTTGCTCAAGGTGGATTGGTGATTTCAGACATATTAATTACTACTTGTTACTTTTTTCTTAAAGTTTTATCATTATCACAATGAATGAGAGTAACCGCATCTGTCGATGCAACGACTGAAGCATAAATAGACAGAGCATTCGTAGGACGGGTGTTGGGTTCACATGAAAGTCTTGCGACCTAATAACTGGCCGGGGAAGTGTAAGGAATTATGCAAAGTGCTCGGACAATTCCCCGGCCAAAGATAGTTGAAGAACACCGTATGATTTTAGTCTGTAAGAGTCTCGCACCCCTCACACATCCATGATGGATTTCCACATGCAAAACTCGCTGAATGCATTACCTCCTGTTTTAGAAGTCGGTTAAAAAGAGCATTCATAGGACAATAGGTGACCTGATGACAGTGACCCAGATAAAGTAAGGTATCTGCGTCCATTAACGCCTGATAGAAAAGAACTGATGCTACCAGGAATTGCGCCAGCGACTACTGAGTGCGACCCTGCTTTTGATTCACGGGTCGGGCAGTGTTAATTAAAGGGTTTTGTACTATGTAAAGCTCAGTTTTGCCTGACATTTTGACCGGGCACAAATTAAGATTAAATTTAATTTTTTCCCGATCAATATTACCACAAAAAGTGCATCTCATAGAAATCTATCTATTGTATATAAAATTCAAAGTCCTGACTGACTAATATATCAACGCACAGCCAACCGCTGGTCCTACAGACATGAAATTTGGAGGGTGTGTTCTTTGTGAAGAGTAGGGATCCACTAAGAAAGGGTTTTTTGAAATTCCACCCCTAAGAGGGTGAATGGGGGGAGGGTGAAATTTCACGCGGACGAAGTCGCTGGCAGAAGCTAGTGCAAAATATAATAGATGTATTAAAACTTCGCAGGTTATAAGTAATCGCACTTTTCATAAAACATTTTTATTCAAAAAACACTTTTACTCTACTTACCCACTTAAAATTCTTGACAAAAGATAACTACAATATAACTAAAGAAAATGCTTGATATCAAAACTTTGATCTGAGTCACGCAAGACGAGAGTAAAAGTGCGCGTGCGCAGAGAAAATGGACGGTCGTTCAACCGCTCGGTATCGATCTGAGAATGTTTAAATCATGTTGCGTGATTGTTGTCGTGTTTACTTATGTAATAGATTGTACGGATTGCTTGGTAAGATCGATACATGTATGGGATTTTTTAATGTTACTTTGTACACGATTAATAGTGGACTAACTTCTGCCCGCAACTTCGTCCGTGTAGAAGTCAACTATAGGTACCATAGAAACTACCTATCCTATGAAATTCGGCATTAGTGTAGCTTTTTATCTGTGAAAATTTAATACTCATTTAATACATGACATTTTAATCTTTAATTATTCTTGTGACATTAATATTTGCTAATATTTCATTATTATTTGCCACGGTGAAATTACCAAAATTGTTTTATTAATTATTAAATTAATGTTGCAAGTAATTGACTTGTATAACAATGTTGTGATACAGTAATAGCTTGAGATTTGCATGCCTCAAGGCGTAATATGGTTGGCCTATGCTCTATTTTATTTAACAACTTTACGTAATTACCCATATTAGCAAATAAATGAATTTGAATTTGTAAAATTTTTTTTGTATAGTCCGCACGGATCTAGTTGGCCGCTGAGGTGGGGACAGGGGTGAGGCGGCGGTTCGCAACCCACGTACTGAGTAATGCGCCCCCACCCGCAGTCCCACCGCTCACATACCTATGGCGCGGCCAACTATTTCCGCGCGGACTATAATTGCATTGTATACTAACTGCACCCGCAGATTCAGCCGCATAAGTCTCGATCCCGTAGGAATATCGGAATTAAAAAGTATCCTATGTCCTAATGCAGGTCAAGGTCTAAGTACTCATATGCCTTCATCCAAGTCCGTTCAGCCAAATAAATAACTCCCGGAGTATGGAAATGACAAAATTGTTACCGTAATTTAAATGTCTTAATTTTAAACAAATACATCCAGTAGTTTTTTCATAACATCTATACGCCAAAAGGTCTGTTCATGTTTTACACTCATTTTCGTTATAAATCATCGTCTATTTCACTAAATAATAGTAAAAAAATAAAAAAAAAAACTAAATTTATAAACTAGTAGCATGCATATTAGCCTCATCCAATAACGAGTTCGAGCCGTCGACTATACTTAGTTCAAGAGTTGCAGTAGCACATTACTTTAATACCCGTGTTGCTTGCAGTATTATGTTCCTAACTAATAATTAATAATAATGTTTTCAAATAGCCTGTTAAATAAGCTAAAAGTGTTACTTTAACAAACATTGTAGTACACCAATCGTAAATGTTTTTTATTTCTCATTCGCACGCACGTAACAGTTTCAATTATTCATGCCACAATAAAGTCCATTTGTCGTCGAGCATTATCACGTTAAAGATATTATTAAAGCAGGTTCAATAAGACTATTGACTTAGGTCAATAGCCTTATTGAACATTTTAGATTCGTTATAATAATATCTATCGTAGATATTATTATAACGAATCTAAAATGTTTACCTTTTTCCCCTCGTTTAAAATATACGCAAGTGCGACTGCTGAGCTTGGATCCTGGGTGGGATTATCAGGTCGAGGAGGGTTATATTAGGCTTTACCATAGGGAGTTTCTAATTAGCAGTCCGAAAAAAAAAATTTTATTAAATTTAAATTTTTCCCGCCCCCTCCGTCGTCTTAGGGAAATACATACATGCATAATGTTCTGTTATGATAAATATTTAACATTATATTTTATCTGTTCCAGTGATCCCCCAAACGTGCCGCTATCGGGGGGCCCGCTACCCCTGCGGGCTGAGCATATCCTGCGTCCTAGGGGGAGGCAAGCCCCTGGACTTGTGTTCTGGGGGCATGATATGGGCCTGCTGTGTGGATAGGGAGACCACTGAGAGGCCAACTGAGGTTGCTCCTGTGGTGCATAATGCTAGTAAGTATTTATTTTTACCTTTTAGCAAAATGTAACAATTACCTACGATAAACGATTTACATAATTTTTTTCATTTCTCGATGTTTTGAGTAGGTACCTACTTTTCTTAAGCTGTCATAGTTTTAGTTACGATACGTGTGAATCACAATGTTCTTAATATGTAGTATCGAATACTATTTTATAGCTCGTGTGATCTAAACCCGCACCAAAAGCACGCTTTTCTGTGTAAAAATGGACTAATTAAGTCACAGTAAAGCGGGACTTAAATGCATATTTAAGTCACACCGTGCTATAAAGTGTGTACACAGTTTAGTATGTTTGACGACATTTTTATGAATATAACTTACGTACCTTAAATATTAACCCCCTTACTAATAAACGTATTATATCAGATTAATAGTTACACAGCGATTTCTCTCTTTCAGTCGTCAGTAATTTGAATTTCGAAAGAAGAAGACAAACTGTTGTGTAACTATACAGACGCTATACAACGTTTATTAGTAAGGAGGGTAGAGTAAAAGAAAGACTGATTGAAATGTCGGGAAATGGAAAAAAAGTGAAAAGTTAGTAGCATTTTAATAGTGTAATTAAATAAATTTTGGCAGTCTCTGCATGTGTCAAATAATAGTTATTTAACAGAAACATAGATTGTGAACCCTTTTGTAACAAAACAATTTCAGTAGAAGTTGGTTCCCTTCAGTTTAGAAATATTAATTAATTGTCTATTGTACATTTGGTCTTTTCATTATAATGTCCTATTTGTAACGTGTATATCGTGTCCTAAATACTTACTTTAAACAGTTATATTAATGTCCTGTGTGTAACTTTTTGTATAACGTGTCCTAACTACTTACTTTTAACAGTTAAAAAATCAAGTGAGTGGCTAAACCCCCAACATCATAAATAACCTATTAATCGCGACTAAACGACACACAATATTAACTCAGCATTTAGAAAAGGCTTAGCACATAATTGTTGAAAGGAAATCGAAAATTTCACCTTAATCAGATTGCGAGAAGTGGTTGAAAAAAGGTCACAAGAACCTGTAAATTAGTCATCTGTGTAACTGAATGAAATCATTACCCACGGACGAATCTTTATAGTTTACTCAGCAACACAATATTAAAATGTAGTAGTTCCCATCCATCTCAGTTTCTCCAGCGAAATCTCAAGGTTATACTCACCACGTAGACACGTGTCGAACGTGATATAAGTTACGAAATATCACGACTACTCTCTAATATGGCGCGAGGCATAAGCGGTAGCGATTAAAAGAAAGGGCTTAGAAAAACATCCAGTCTATTTTATGTTCAATATATTCAATAGCAAAATCTGACAAGACTGTGAAAATGTTTCTACAAAATATGTACTTAAAAAAAATGTCCGCCAGCGTTTTTCAAAAACGCCAACGGTCTTCAGAGGGAGGATGGACGAATTTTGGCTAAATAATCTATAGGGTGCCATTGGTTCAAGGTAGTTGTCATAACTTGCAACTGTTAATTAATTTGACTATCACGTTGTTAGAATATTAGCTCAACTGTGACTAATAAGACACAATTGAAGTTCTATTGCTTATAAAAATTTGATTTTTCGACAGTTCAGCGGGGTACCAATATAGTACTATGAACGCCATACTCTGTGAAAGAAGTTTAATGACACTGAGAAGATCTGATACTATAAACTTAATAGTAGATACAACTGTAGCCAAATGGTTCAGTCATAGAATAGAATAGAATACTCTTTATTATGTACACCATATAAATTACAGACATAAATATAGAAAACTTTACAATGGGTGACACAATGGGCGGTCTTATCGCTAAGAGCAGTCATATGTCAAATTATTAATTAATATAATATTATTATATATTTTTATTGCTAGATAGGCCCGCTCTTGACCCTATTGTAATTTATTTGTACGTAGATCTATTAACCTAAAAATTTGACAGATTAGATTTTCAGAAACTGGGGTCAGTCAGTCAAAAACTAAACTGCTGCGCCCAAGCTAAACTATTTCATACTGGGCCATCATACATAACAGGAATCGTCATAACAAAACAATGAAATGTTGCCCATGTCACAATTTGTCGACATGACAAAACCGGTACAAGTGTGACATTGTTTTTGGTTACGAAATAAAGCGTCATACCTACATAGTACACTCTCTCCTATGTGGCGCAAGTTGAAGATGGTTGTACACGGTGCAAGTAAGTTGAGCATGCAAATGAGCGAAATACGCGTGAAACGTGTGAGTCATTGGAGTCGCGCACTTTTTACACGATGCATATACTTTCTGAACTGGCGTATATTCATTATTTTTTGGGATGCATGAAGAAGCCTCCTCGTGTAGCGCAGGTTATTCCCCCAGTTACTCAACTGAACCGAGCGCTCGGCGCATCCTGGACAGTCACACCCAACACCTTATTTGACTGGCTAATTCTTATCTTGCGGTGGTAGGGCTAACGCCCGCCTGGTTTGCGACCACCCTCCCACCGGAGTCCGGTGTCAAGCAGCCTGCTGTGTTTCGTCAATGCGTGGGAATTCCAGTGCCTTAGGGATCTTCTGGGCACGCTCGTTCCATCATAGACCTCATCCATCGCTTTCCATCAGGCGTGATCGAGGTCAAGAGCGGGTCCATTCAGCAATAAAAAAAAACTATCATCATTATCAGCCGTCCGTACAGCAGTCCACTGCTGGATATAGGCCTCTCCAATTGCACACTATTTAGCTTGGTTCTCGGCAACTCTCATCCAGCTGCTACCGGCTACCTTGCGAAGATCATCGCTCCACCTAGCCTGACGGCGTCCTACTTTACGATTGCCGACGATACGGTCATCGGTTCTGTGGCTAATATGGCCGGCCCTTTGCCACTTCAGCTTGTTTATATTCTATGAGCTATGTCGACAACTTTGGTTCTCTGCCAGATCACCTTATTCCAGATTCTATCTCTCAGAGAGACTCCAAACATAGCTCGCTCCGTAGTTCGTATAGCATAGCTCGTATATTACTTATATAGTGTATAAATACTACAAAATGTCACGTCAAATCTGCTTTTAATACTATAATACCTATACTGATTCTTTTATTTGAAACTAGCCGCGCCCCGCGGTTTCACCCGCATAAGTTTCGATCTCATGGGAATATTGGCATAAAAATTATCCTATGTGTTAATCCTGGTTATAAACTATCTGTGTGCCAAATTTTATCCAAATACATTCAGTAGTTTTTGCGTGAAAGAGTAACAAACATCCATCTATCCATCCATTCATCCTCACAAACTTTCGCGTTTATAATATTAGTAGGATTAACTTGCTTGTAGTGGCAGTGATGCTCCTTGTAAAAAACTTATCATGACCTTACCTTGAACTCAAATTAATTAGAAGAGTCATAGAGCTAATGATTATTAACCTGCACCCTAATTGCGTAACACACTATCTATCGAAATCTGAATCATTTTGAAGCAAATTGCTTCATAAGTTCGAAAAATTTGTCTGCTCAACACGTAAATAACGCAGTGAAAGTTGTTGAACTGTCAAAATGAAACCGATTCCGATTGATAATGTGTTACACAATTACCCCGCTGGGCTTACATAAACTACAAAAGGATACGTATAGTGTCTTCAATTCAAATTATTTTCACGGTCATTTTACATCAATAAGCGAGTAAATACTCTTCTAACATCTCCTTTCGAGGTCAAATGATGACATTGCGACATTTTTGTGTAGAGATCGCAATATTTCCTTAGAAGTGACAGAACGTGTGACATTGTATGGGGTTACGAAATAAAACGTCACATACGATGCACTCTCTCTAGTGTGGTGCAAGTTAGGGGCGGAAGCGTGGGTGGTTTGGATTTTAAACTTTTCCAAGACTTTTGCGTACATAGAACCTATTTGATGAAAGCGTTATGATCAATGTTCGCTCATTTTGAGGCATACAGGGTGTTACGGAAAGGGTATATCAATACAAAAGGGTTGAAGAGTGTATCGGGTCTAGAATCTCTGTACAAAATTTCAGCTCAAAAGCATTAACTTTGAAAATGCTTAATATTTTTTTATTTCGACATCACGGCGCTGTACTGGCGCGCGGCGGCGTGTACTAGGTGCACAGACACATTACAGATAATGGATAATGACCCTCGTAGTGCGGTGACACGTTTGTTAAGATTTCAATTTAATAAACTATCGATTTAAAAAAATATTAAGCATTTTCAAAGTTACTGCTTTTGAGCTGAAATTTTGTACAGAGATTCTAGACCAGATACACTCTTCAACCCGTTTGTATTGATATACCCTTTCTGTAACAGCCTGTATAGCTACGTAGTATGAATAAGAGCCATCAGAAACTGCTACCTCAAGATCATTGAGTTGATATTATTTTAAAGTACGATAGTGTTGATAATGGTTACTTATGTAGGCGCGCAATAAAAGCGGCGGTTATTTTTAAATTTTCCTCTGAAAAATTATTCAGCTGGACCGGACTGGGACCGAAGTCAGTTAAAAGACTTTTTAATAGTCGATGCAAAGAATATGGCAGTATTTTTACGATTTTTTTACGGCAAAAATTCAACACATGCCCATGGTCACTGGCATGACCTACTTTATTGAGTTGTTTCTAAAATGTGTAAGTATATTTTTTTAAATATTGATAACACTTTAAACACAGTGAAAAGGAGTCACTTTGAATATGCATGCTCCAAAATTCATATCAAAAAAGTTTTTTGTCAATTTCAAATGCCAAAACGCTCCGCTCGTACCTTACACCACAACCTAACAACTTTACGCACTGATTGCTCGACAGCACAAGATAATTCCACGTATTTATTTCCGCAGCCTTACCTCCCTCACACATACATCTTACCTGTACTGTATGGCGTAATGAAAACTTCACACTTTCACGACTTCAGCTGATTGATAATTTATTCAAAACGCATTGAATGAGCGTCAATTGTTTAACAATAGGTGTTGATTTGGCTTTAATTTATTCTTTACCGTGTGGTTCCCGGTTTTGGCCATAGTGATATAGATAGGTATGCTTTGTTTCTTGTATAATTTATTGCTGAAAATGAACGCGTCAAGTAATTAATCAATCCAATGTATTATTTAATGCGAGGTTCATCTCCGTAGTCACCCCATTTCTATTGCTTAAAAGGGTGTCTCTACTGAAATGCGACTAATAGATAATTATGACAGAAGAAAACATGTTGCATCGACCCTAAATAAATTAGAAATAGAGCAAGAAAATGGTAAATGAATTCATGAATGCCAATCTAACAGATCGCTTTATTGGGACATCACAACGGGCTTCAACTAAGGTCCGGCCGCGCTAAATTTGCCAAAGATGTAAACAACAATGGCCGCTCGAAATTGAATAAAATCGACATACAAGAACATTAATTTTAAGTACTAAATGTTTGTTTTTGTCTAAATCTTCGAGCTAACTAGACGAAAACAAACATTACTTAAAATAAATGTTCATGTATATAGATTTTATTCAATTTCGAGCGGCCATTGTTGTTTACATCTTTGGCAAATTTAGCGCGGCCGGACCTTAGATAGTGAGATATTTTTTCTGGAATTCCTTGAGCTGTACTGACTTGTAGCTTAATTAGTGAATTCTGACTGTACACCCTGACTTAGAGGAGTTGCAGTGGTTGAGAAATTGTAGTGGATATGATGCACCATGAAAAAGTATGAGGTGCCAAGCCAACGCTAGGATGAAAAACACACCTCTCAATGGTAATGTGCTATAGTTAGGAGAAATAACTTATTCTCTGACAAAAATGTCCAAAGGCATAGGTTGATTTACCATCCTATTATGTGTACATAAAAATAGAAGCAAAAGCGAAAGCATACACGAAAACCACAAGTGTACCTTACCCTGTAGACCATACGTATCGTCTTCACCAACTGCCGGTAACCCGATGCCCCAACCTTACATAATCCCATAATTACTAAGCCCTCCCTACAACGGCGAAGTCCTCAGCATTACACACTATTGTGTTACCGCTCCAATGGACACCACTTTCTCTCTAATTTTCACTCGGGGCTCGATTTCTCAGGCTTTAAGCTTGCTCTAAATGTGAGGCTGTTAGGCGTGACGGTTTGACGGGGGCTATTAGTCTGTGGTGCGTCACGTGGGTATGGAAGACTTTCGAGGTGTATTTGGATTAGTAGGAGCTCAGGGCTTTGTAAGTCACATAGATCAGTCTCTATTCTGTAAAAATCTTACCATGATGACTTACACTGAAAAAAATGCACTCCAATCAAGTGACTTTTTAGCTTGATTGACGATATCTTGTTTAGATTAATCAAAATCTTAGTTAAGTTGATCATCACGACATGTTTGCCGCAATACTAGTTCAAATGATTGAACTCTCAAACATGTTTCCTGATAACCCTTAACGTGACATCCTTGTAGAAGAGTTAAAACAACAAAGCGAGTTAGTTGTGTCAATCAAGCAACTTGATCAACTTGATTGCTGCAAATAGGTTTTGTGATAACTCCAATCAAGATCCCATTTCAAATCTCAATCAAATAAAAGTAGTAGCTGTGATCATTGTGCTTGATAGGCTCAGATGCAAACAAGTTACTTAGTCAATCTAAACAAAATCTTGATTGTGGCAACTACTTTTTTTTTCAGTGTAGTTGAAGTAAGCTGCCAATAAGGCAAATCCCTAGAATCAAGCGAAATGATAGCTCATTTCACTGAAGTTTTCAAGGTGACGACGCTTCTAGTCGTCGAAATTCGGAGCTTTGACTACGTAAATTGAAGTTATACTGATTAAAGGTGACGTATCAAATCGGAAAAGGATCGTTACTGTATCAACTCGAGCCGTTCAGTATTCTTTGTATGAAACTCCCTACTGTAACGCACACTAATCGGAATCGTAACGTAATCGCATCGCCTAGGCACAAGCTCACGAATCGCGGTGCGATGCTTACGTCTCTTCGTCCACCCTTGGGTCTCACCCCTCCCGCGGCCTGCCATATGTGCTATGACCTTAATTTAGGCTCATTATCTTAACATTATGTAAAGAGGAAGAAATATTTTAAGGTTGATATCAGTAAGATGGTTCAGAAGGATCACGAAAATATAGCCCGGTCTTATAGGTTTGCCTCACAGGACGTGTTATGACGTTTATTTCGTAACCAAAGACATACACTAACTATTCTACACGGCTTTTTTCAACCTTGCTTAGTGTGCATATGCAGGAGCGACACGCGTCAACGGCAGGGGCAACTGCAACCGTCGACGATGTGTATGAGCACCTAGATGACGGAAAGACTAGTCTACATATATCTAAAAACTCTTCAAATGGATCATTATTACTGTCAGGCATGGCCATACCTGCTGTGAGTTCAAACTCAGCAGAAAAAAAAAACTGTGGCACTCCGGGAGTGCCGATAGAAGTGAAAACAAAACACAAACAGAATACTTTGCCATCACTCACTGACATATCGGATATACATTAAAACCGAGTACATCCCGAGGACAGCCAAACACATCCGAAGCGGTGTCGATTATGGTAACAGTGGCGCGAGTTCAATAGTTTTTTCCCATCTCAAAAAATGCCCAACGCGTCTAAAGAAGTTTTCACTAAAAAAAAAAAAAAAAACAAAACGCTAGAGATAAAATGCTTATGGACAAAAATCTTATAGCCTATTTGCTAATTTTGTATCGACGTCTATGCAAATTTACATCATTAAGTACTTTACAAAACGATTATATTACCATACTCTCAAACTACATATAATCTAAAGACACAAACTACTCAACGCCAAACCACTAAACCACAAAACTTCCACCAGGTGATCTGATAGAACTGATCGGAACATTTCCACACGAAAACTACGATTACCAGACCAACACAAACCAATTTGAGGACCCAATAATCATATACACCGACGCAAAGCCGAATTACCACCAAAAACCGGATACAAACCAACCCGAACTGGATGAAACCGGTAACAACAGGCCGAGTTGGAATCAAAATCATTTTTATCACGTAAAACCATCGTACCATGAGGGTAGTACGCAAAAACCTGATGATTATTATAAGCCGGATTATCATGAGGGCAATAATGTTCAGGGTGGTGATGATTATGTGCCAGTACACACGAACCATAAGCCGACGAGACCTAGTTTTCCCGGTGAGATTTTGTGAACTAGGCTTTACATTTTGTATTTTTTTTTTTCTAAATTTTATGGCGATGGAACTCAAGATTTGTTTTTAAACGTATGTTTGATACGCATTTTATTATGTTTGGCTTTTAAATGATTAATAACTGAAAAAATGTTTCTATTCTTTCTCTGATATAGATAATTAATCCAGAACATTATTGCAAACAAATTAAAACAACCCTGAATCCTGAAGCAACTTGTCCGAAATAATGTTACAGACAAAAATTTAAAGAAGCCAACTTTATCTGTCTTTTTTCTTATATTACCTAAATACAATGTGTGTCCTTAAAACAATCTTAAGTTTCGTCGCCCATCCTATCTCTTTTTCTGCTTTTTACCTGCACTGCGTTTTCATAATCATCACGCACCGTTTACGTCAATTTTTTTGCAATTTGATTGATGTTTACAACAAAGTTACTTTGAAAGGACGTAATGTTTATGACAAAGTGACTTTGAAGTGACGTAATGTTTCCGACAAAGTGACTTTGAAGGGACGTAACGTTATCGACAAAGTGACTTTGAAGGGACGTAACGTTATCGACAAAGTGACTTTGAAGGGACGTAACGTTATCGACAAAGTGACTTTGAAGGGACGTAACGTTATCGACAAAGTGACTTTGAAGGGAAGTTATGTTTTCAACAAAGTGACTTTTGAAGCGACATTTTTCAACAAAGTTACTTTGAAAGGACGTAATGTTTATGACAAAGTGACTTTGAAGGGACGTAATGTTTCCGACAAAGTGACTTTGAAGGGACGTAACGTTATCGACAAAGTGACTTTGAAGGGACGTAACGTTATCGACAAAGTGACTTTGAAGGGACGTAACGTTATCGACAAAGTGACTTTGAAGGGATGTTATGTTTTCAACAAAGTGACTTTTAAAGCAAAGTTTTTCAACAAAGTTACTGTGACGTGACGCAACGTCTTCAACAAAGTGACCTTTGAAGCGACGTCTTTCAACAAAGTTACTTTGACACGTCGTTTACAGCGAAGTGACTTTGAAATAACGTTACGTCTTTAACTAAGTAAATTCAAAGCGACATTTCAACAAAGTGACTTTGAGTTGACGTTGCAAGTAAGCAAAATGACTGAGGCAAAGCACGGTACAGCACACGCTTTTATGAATTAAGTTTATAATATGTTAATAATTTGTTGTTGTGTTTAATTGTTTGTTTTATGTTGTATATTATGTACAAGTATATATTTATTTTATGTAAATTGTTTTTACTTTTCTTTAGCAAGGGACCTATTTAGGACCAACGCCAACAGTTTAACTTGTAAAACCTTTTTTGAAGGAACTTTGATTAGATTTCGATTTTTTCGTATAAGTTTATCATGGTCGAACAGCAAGATGTCAGCTTATAGTGGAAATGTATTGCTTGATGTAATGCGTATCTACAACGTTTCCCCATGACAGCTTATTTTTTTATTATTTTTTATTGGTGATTGGGCCTGCTCTTGACTTCTGATGGTAAGCGACAGATGGGGGATCGAACGAGCGTGCCAAGAAGATGCCTGTTGACTCTTGCTTTGAAGGCAGACGGGTTAAAATAAATTTCATTTAATAATATGTTAATAAATAAATGATTAACTTGCTGTAACGTTAATCAAATCAACACGAGCCACAATAATAATAGATTTATCGTGTCTGTTCCTGTGACATTTAAACGGTAAATAAAGAATAGCCGTAAAAACTGACCCCCTTATTCATAAAACTTATCAAACCTATTTTAGTTAAAATGGGGTTTGTCTCTGTCTTACACATAGAAATGACAACGTGACTGATAAAGACAAACGTTCTATAAACCTATTTTAGCTAAAATAGAGATAAAATAGGATTATGAATAACAGGGTGAATGTTTAATTATAACATTTTGGAAAGGCCTCCGTTCATAAAATTAAACATTAAAATCAAGACTTTAATGAGTAATTTTATTGGTCTTTTCAAAAATATAATTGTGAAATGAAAGCTTATAAGTTTATAAATTACTTTCGTAATGTTTGTCATTTGTTTACGTAAAAAGGATGCAGTTAAAAGGAATCGAAATTTTATTGAAATCCGGCTTGTCTTCGATTAAGTAATAGTTCTTGAGTTTACTTTCTCTTGGTGTATTTATGTACTTAAGTATTATATTATTATGTATATTAAGCACTTTTTAATTATCTTTCAAGAGCATAGCGGAATCATGTAATCTTTCGAGACCCACTTGAGACAATTAATTATCTAGATCATAATAACATGTGGCTCTCTTAAGGGTCGATGGGTCTTGAAAGGTTCATTAAAAAATCTTAGGTTTTGTTTCTCTTACTTCAATTAATTTAATACTTGCATCTCTTGCATTTATTAAGATGACAACGCAACATATCGCACACCTAGATCTAAACAGCGATTAACTCAAAAAAACACTTTTTTCAGATAAGTTGAAAATCTGATTACCATCTCCCTGTGCACCACAGGAGTTTGCTGTATTGATCAATACTTTTTAAATGCAGATAGAACAATGATGTTATAAGTTTTTGCATCTGTTTTGTTGGTCGCTAGGTAGTGAGTTAAGGAATTCGATGGTATGCATACCTCAAACATTTAGATTTTAGAGTTAGCTCTCTTTAGATCTAGGTGTGCGATATTATATTCAGATTTAGCACTGCCTATTTGATAATAATCTCAAACCTTACATCTTGTTTTTTACCTTCACTGTCAGATCATTCTCCATCTCTTTCTATCAATCATCCATCTCTTACCCCCCTACTAAATCATCATCATCATCTTCACAGGTTGCGGTGAACACTTCACCCGTTCAAACCGAATCGTGGGAGGTCACTCCACGGGTTTCGGTTCACATCCGTGGCAAGCAGCGCTGATCAAGTCTGGCTTTCTGAGCAAGAAGTTAGCGTGTGGGGGGGCGCTGATATCGGATCGATGGGTGATTACTGCTGCTCACTGTGTTGCTACGTAAGTGTCTTTTTATTTCTTTATTTATTTACTTGTCTCTTAGTGTGCATAAATTATACTTACGTACGAGCGGCACGCGTCAACGGCAAAGGTAAAGGCCTATTCAAACCTAAGCGGTATTCGCTGTCCTTTTCACGCCTAAATCACTAAACCGATTTAGATGAAATTTGGTATAGAGATAGTTTATGTCCCGGGAAAGGACATAGGATAGTTTTTATCCCGATATTCCCACGGGATCGAAACTTATGCGGGAGAAACCGCGGGGCGCAGCTAGTAGTATATCACACTAATATTATTGTTACGCGCCACACTTGATGGCGACATTAGCTACTACTAGCGCCATCTAGTATCGAGTAGCAGAACTAATAATTATTCGGGTCCCTTCTAGAAACTTCGATGATAGAACTTTCCAGAACTATCGACGTCTGGTCGGTCGGGTTCGGTATATACTCGAACATTCTAGATGTTTCTACGGTAGAAGGTTCTGGAACTATCCGAGGCCTATATAAGGCCGGTGAGCCTGCGAGCCGGGAACAGTGTTGGATAAGCGATACAAGCGAAACATCGAAGCGATCTTCAAGTGCGACTTTCAAATGATCTTGTAGTGCGATTGTGTTTTATTGTTAGTGTGTTAAAGTTGTAATTGCTGTTTTAATTAAAGTGTCTATTTTTGGTTATTCAATCGGCAGTTTTTATTGTCACGAACCCCAAGCTCGTAACAATTGGTGTCAGAAGCAAGGATTAAAATCATGCCGATTCTACCGAAGGACGACACGGAGGGTATCCGTACCCGGAGTCAACGCCAGCAAGAGACGGACCAGAGGCGATTCGGTGGAGCAACGCCACAGACGTCGGAGGGCCAACTACCGATCACGGAAGCCGGACCGTCCACAGCTGCTCCAGCATCATCAGCACCAGATTTTGCTGCTCTAATGATGATGCTGCAGGAGCAGGCTCGCCGACAGGAGGAACAGGCTCGTCGGTTGGAAGAACAGCTCCAGCGAGACAAGGAGGAACAGGCCCGCCGTCAAGAGGAACAGGCCCGCCGACAGGAGGAACAGGCTCGTCGGCTGGAAGAACAGCTCCAGCGAGATAAGGAGGAACAGTCCCGCTGTCAGCAGGAGCAGTCCCGCCGACAGGAGGAACAGACCCGCCGCCAGGAAGAGCAGATGCTCCTTCTGAAGGACCTTCACGCTACCTTCGGGAAAGACATGAAGGAGATGAAGGATAAGGTTGCTCAACATGACAACCGCCTGTTGGAAGCTGAAACCCGAATCGACCATGTGAATAATCGGTTTGACAACGTGATGGCTGATGTGAAGGAAACCGTGATGGCTGATGTGAAGAAAACCGTAATGGCTGACGTGAAGAAAACGCTGGATTACCTTAAACTTGAGGATGGAATCGCAGCCCCCGTAGCTACAACACCTTCGCTACGTGGATTTAAAGTGCCACCATTCGACGGAACTTCTTCCTGGTCGGCCTACAAGATCCAGTTTGAGGCTGTCATGAAGGCGAACGGGTGGAATAAAAATCAGGCCATGACTGCCCTCACTCTAGGCCTGCGCGACCAGGCCTTAACTGTGCTGGAAGCTCTTGGAAAAGAAGTGACTTACGAGCAGCTCCTTGAGGCATTGGAGGCTCGGTATGGCGACGCTCATCTGGAACACGTGTTTCGTGCGCAGCTCAAGGATCGCGTGCAACGCAATAATGAAAACCTGCAGCAGTGGGCCCTTGAAGTTGAGAAGCTGGTTCGGAAAGCATACCAGTCTGTACCTGCGCTTATTGATGGGAACCTGGTACAGGTATTTATCGACGGCATCCGTGACCTTGAAGTTAGAGCTGCTGTGAGGCTCGGTCACCACGGGACCCTTAAGGACGCCTTGGCCCATGCACTGGAGGTGGAAGCTGTGCGGCAGGATCATCGTTCCCATCGCGTCAGGGAGGTTGCAGCGGCTACAGTTCGCGACCGCAACAGAGGATACAGCCCTAGGTGCTATGGCTGTGGGGAAAGGGGCCACCTTCGATCTAGTTGCCCTAAGCGAACTGAAGAAAGAGAAGACCGAGCTCCAGAGGGTAGTGCGGCTAACAGCACCGCCCAGCACCAGCAGCAGGGAAACGAGTAATAGCCAGGACTGCGGGGCGGGTGCTGGCTGATGCTCAAAGAGCCCCAAGGATTTCGATCACTCAAACCCATGACGGGAACAGCTTAATCATCAAGGGCGAGGTCAACGGAACGCCGTGTAAGCTGACCATAGATACTGGAGCCTCTCGTACGGTCGTCAGTTCCCAACTTATAAGTCGGTTCCTTGGGGACTCCGCATACAACCGAGAACGCATTAATTTGGTAACAGCCACCGGTCAGCGTATACCCGTCCATGGAGAGAAGAAGATGGAGTTGAAGCTAGGCAACAGAATCTACCTGCATAATGTCATCGTGGCTGATATAATGGACGATTGCATCTTGGGCCTTGACTTTATGAGGAAGAATTATTGCGAGATTGACGTCAAGCAAGGTGTTTTGAAATGTGGACAAGAGGAACTTTTTATGGAAGGGGCATTACCAGGGAATGTGTACAGCCTTAAAAAGATTGTTCTTCCGCCGAGATCAGAAACGATTGTGCCGGTTAGTCTTCCTCGGAATCCTGGGCAAACTAATCGTTGTGTACTCGTGGAAAGGGTAGACAATGACCTTCCATGGAAAGTGGCACGAACTTTGGTCAGAGCCACCGACATCTCAGGGGTACGTGTGCTGAACCTTTGTGATCAGGAACAGATTATAGAAAAAGGCACACTAGTTGGTACTTGCGAGGAAGTGGATTGGTTGCGTCGATGCCAATATCTATCGACTGGGACCCTCAGCAAGGATGCACAAACGAAAGTGTCCACACTTTTAGAAGACTGCCGCAGCGCTCTGTCCCAAAATGAAATGGTCAAGGCGAAGAAGATGTTACTCAAGTACGCCGATGTTTTCTCGTCAAACGATGCTGACATTGGGAAGACTGGCTTAGTTCAACACAAAATAAACACAGGAGAAGAATTGCCTATCCGTCAGCGGCCAAGGAGATTGCCGGTAGCACGTGAAAAGGAAGTGGAAACCATGATTGAAGGAATGGTGAAGGATGGTGTTATTGAACCTTCATCTAGTCCATGGTGTTCACCTGTAGTGCTGGTAAGAAAGAAGGACGGCAGCATGCGGTTTTGTGTTGACTATCGTCGCCTGAACGACGTTACGAAGAAGGACAGCTATCCTTTGCCAAGAATTGATGACACGCTGGACATGCTTACTGGAGTAAAGTGGTTTAGCACACTGGACCTGAAAAGTGGCTACTGGCAAGTTGAAATTGATCCCAAGGACAAGGAGAAAACTGCATTCTCGACAGGAAAGGGTCTTTGGCAATTTAAAGTTATGCCGTTTGGATTGTGCAACGCTCCGGCAACGTTTGAAAGACTGATGGAACTTGTACTTACCGGGCTAATTGGCGATGCTTGCCTGGTCTACTTGGATGACATCATCATCGTAGGCCGTACGTTTGAAGAACATCTTCAAAACCTGGAACGTGTGCTCATGAAGATCCAGAGTGCCAACCTCAAGTTGAGTCCAAAGAAATGTTCACTATTCAAACGACAAGTTAGCTTTTTGGGGTATGTAGTGTCGGAAGAAGGTATCCGCACAGATCCAGAGAAAATCGCCGCTGTCAAGGATTGGCCAGTTCCAAAAGACAAGACGCAGGTCAGAGCATTTTTGGGTTTGTGCTCTTATTATCGGCGATTTGTTAAGAACTTTGCGGAAATAGCCAAACCCCTGCACAAGCTAACCGAGGAGAAGCGACATTTCTGCTGGGATGAAAGTTGCAACATCGCATTCCAAGAGTTAAAGGACCGACTGTGCAAAACACCTATTTTGGGGTACCCTGATGCAGGCAAGGAATTTATAGTTGACACAGACGCAAGTGACATAGGACTTGGCGGTGTGTTGTCTCAACGAAAGGGTGATCAAGAGGTTGTGATAGCGTACTTCAGCAAGTCGTTGTCAAAGCCGGAGAGGAACTATTGTGTCACGAGACGGGAATTGCTTGCTGTGGTAAAGTCATTGCAGCATTTTAGCAAATATCTTCTGGGGCGGAAATTCCACTTACGCACCGACCATGCTGCACTGAAATGGCTATTGCAGTTCAAAAATCCGGAAGGACAAGTTGCGAGATGGATTGAGCTACTGCAGGAATACGACTTCGTGGTCGAACATCGCAGCGGAAAATCTCATGGCAACGCGGATGCATTGTCAAGAAGACCTTGTCCTGAAGACTGCAAGCATTGTACTAGGCAAGAAAGTAAAGAAGTCGTACCTGTGAGGATGCTCAAGACAGACCTCAGCAACGAGTGGAAGGAAAGCCTACAACGTGCACAACAGGAAGATTCAGACCTCAAGCCGATTCTCGAGTGGATGAAGGCCAGTGCACCTAAGCCCACGTGGAGCGACGTCTCAGCGATGAGTTCGATCACAAAAAGCTATTGGGCCCAATGGGACAGCTTGGTAATTCAGGATGGAGTCCTGTGCCGTAAATGGGAAAATGCTCGGGGAGACAGCTGTCATTTGCAAATGGTTGTCCCTAAAGCTCAAGTACCGGATGTTCTACAGCTGTACCATAATGGTTGTTCAGGAGGCCATCTGGGAGTTAAACGGACCCTACTGAAGATACGAGAACGGTTTTACTGGGTCCACTGTCGGGACGATGTCGAGGACTGGTGCCGCAAATGTACGAGTTGTGCAGCTGTAAAGGGACCTCAGACTCGTAGTAGAGGTGCATTGAAATTGTACAATGTTGGTGCACCATGGGAGAGGATAGCCCTAGATGTTGCGGGACCGTTTCCGGAAAGTGAAAGTGGTAACAAGTATTTCATGGTTGTAATGGATTACTTCACTAAGTGGCCGGAAGTCTTCGCCATACCAAATCAAGAAGCTTCGACAGTTGCAGATAAATTAGTCCATGAAGTCTTCTGTCGTTTTGGAGTACCTTTAGAGATTCACAGTGATCAAGGAAGGAATTTTGAGTCCCAAATATTCCAGGAAACTTGTCGAGTTATGGGTACTCATAAAACGAGAACAACTTCTTACCACCCACAATCGGATGGAATGGTGGAACGATTTAATCAGACATTGGAGAGATACCTGGCGAAAGTTGTGGAAAATCGGCAACGAGATTGGGACAAGCACATACAACCGTTTTTGTTGTCATATCGAAGTGCTGTTCACGAAAGTACATCGGTGACACCAGCTTTCGCAAACTTTGGAAGAGAATTACGGTTGCCTGCAGACCTGATCACTGGAATACCACCTGATGCCCCACGCAGTATAACCGATTATGCGAATGACTTGCGGAACAAAATGAATGACATCTATGAGCACGTCAGACAATCGGGCCAGCAAATGTCTGAGAAGATGAAAACCCGTTATGACCGCAAAATGAACAATAAAGGGTTCGACCAAGGTTCACTAGTATGGTTGCACAATCCAGTCCGCAGCAAAGGGAAATCTCCTAAGCTTCAAGCTAAATGGGACGGACCGTACCGGATTGTGACAAAGATCAATGACGTAACCTACCGGATACAGAAAGGTGCAAGAGGTACTCCTAAGATTGTCCATGTGGATCGACTGGCGCGTTATTATGGGACCAATAATGCTCGGGACGAGCATGTCTTAGGAGGGGGCAGTGTTACGCGCCACACTTGATGGCGACATTAGCTACTACTAGCGCCATCTAGTATCGAGTAGCAGAACTAATAATTATTCGGGTCCCTTCTAGAAACTTCGATGATAGAACTTTCCAGAACTATCGACGTCTGGTCGGTCGGGTTCGGTATATACTCGAACATTCTAGATGTTTCTACGGTAGAAGGTTCTGGAACTATCCGAGGCCTATATAAGGCCGGTGAGCCTGCGAGCCGGGAACAGTGTTGGATAAGCGATACAAGCGAAACATCGAAGCGATCTTCAAGTGCGACTTTCAAATGATCTTGTAGTGCGATTGTGTTTTATTGTTAGTGTGTTAAAGTTGTAATTGCTGTTTTAATTAAAGTGTCTATTTTTGGTTATTCAATCGGCAGTTTTTATTGTCACGAACCCCAAGCTCGTAACATTATAAAGGCGAAAGTTTGTGAGTGTGTGTGTGTGTTTATATGTTTGTTACCTCTTCACGGTTAAACCGCTGAACCGATTTAGATGAAATTTGGTATAAATATAGTTTGAGTCCCCGGAAAGGACATAGGATAGTTTTTATCCCGATATTCCCACGGGATCGACATTTACGCGGGTGAAACCGCGGGGCGCAGCTAGTTATACATAATTTAGACTAAAATGGTTCCTCTGCTGGGACACAGGCCTCTTCTCTTCGACAGTAACCCTCCATGCGGGCCCAGTGCGGGTTGGTAGATGTCACATGTCTTCGAATATCCAGATCCAAATAACAAAATGAAATCTAGACTATGAGTTATTTGCAGCAGGTGTCGGTAAAGCTTAAGTATTTTAAATGAAGCCATTTAGCATAAAGGATACCTTTTGTTTTTACTCGTCTCAAAGGCGCTAGAGATTTCTTAATTACACGCCATCGCAAAAAAGTTCGTCCCAAAAAAACTCAAAGATCATTAGCGTTAATTTCTCAGATTTTTTTCAACCTAACTGAAACTTCACCTACATTTCAGTCTAGTCTATTTTTGTTCATAATTACTGACTTTCACGTTTTTAGTGGGTCATAGACTCATAGTGTTTAAACTATGGTTTCATAGCGGTTCCGTCATATTATAATGGCCGTTATGAAAATCTGTCGATTTAAAATGTAAATGAATGAATGAAAATACTGGTGAACCAGTATTTGAAATTAAGGTGTCAAAAAACGGCTTACTAGTCGATTCGCACTAATTTATTCGCCCGAATAGGGCGGGTCGTCGCTTTTAAAAAATATTATCTTTTCTATAGGAGCGGACTCGCACGAATTTGCTCATTTAGAATTGTATGTAATAATCAGTGATCGGAATAGGTAGATTTAGGTTCATTGACCGCAAACATTGATGTTAATATGGATGTTCCACGGGATTCCGACTGATACTACGGGATTTTATTGAATTTCATTATTTTTGTCAATATGTATAAAAATGGTTTATGTAAGCCAATAAGCGCATGAGCGACGTTGTAAATTTTACGTCAACAGCACGTTATAAAACTTTGCCAAGCGCGCGACGTTGCAGATTTGTTGAGATGCGTAATGTCGCCGCATTATGGAAACAAAAGAAAACAATAGCGGGGTGTTTCTGTCGCTAGAGTAATTACTACTTAAAAACCAAATCTCGGGACTCGGGGAATGTCCATATTATTCTAACCTATGGAAAGTACATAAAACGGCTCTACCTATTCCGATCTCTGATAATAATGTATAGAATAAAGGACACTAGCGCACAGCAGTGATATGAGGTCAATATTATAAAAAAAGTGTACTTTTTTCTGAACTTCATTGTTTTTTTTTATGATTCGCCAGTTTCCGAGGAGTAAATTCAGGCGGATCGACTACTAAGCCCAAAAACACGGACATCCGTTATGTGTGACAGTTGACCGCTTTTTTAGAAAACCAAACCTTTATGGTCATATAACACAGTCCAACCAAAACCACTTTGGTTGAAAGGTAAAGAAATTGAGGAGATGGCTCATAATATAAATAAAAATAAATATGATTTCATCACTTAATTTGGTTGATTCAACCAAATTGAAAGTCAAAAGTGTACCGTGTAATTTAGCCATTAGTTTAATATAAATAAGCTAAGACTTCTTTTAATTGTAATGATAACTGCGTTAGGTAATGTGTTATGCAATAGACGTTCTAATACATATGAATTACATATGTCCGTTTTTACATCCGTTCTGAAAGATTGTGGTTTCGAAACTGTAATTTAGATTAGTCTAGCCGGATTTAACAATGGGTTTTTAGAACGAGAGGTTATGACTAAATTAATATTGTAATGATTAATAGTCAGTTATTGTGTAAGACAAGGGTACTTCATAGAATTAGATGATCATTGACCATCACGCTTGCCTTTCCATAATTTCCAGCTTTTTCGATTCAGGGCTAAAGTGAACCATTGGTTGTTGTTTTCTTCATCTATTCCCGCCATCTTTTGTACAAGAATAGATTAGACGGTAAACCCCCAAACTAGGCATTTGCCTGTATTTTGGGAGTCAGCGTTGCGATATAAGTCTGTGGTTGCGATATTTTCAAATTTTTCAAAGTGTTTAGAGTTACATAGATGATGACCTACTTTTGTTGTTTGGTTACCTATCATAATCAGCCTATATTGTTCCCACTGCTGGGACACAGGCCTCGTCTCCTCGAGAGGGAGTGGGCTATAATCTACCACGCGGGCCCAGTGCGGGTTGGTAGATGTCACATGTCTCCGAATTTTTGGTCCTAGGACATGCCGGTTTCCTCACGATGTTTTCCTTCACCGTTTTGGAAGCAGTGGTGATGAAATAATTTACACAAAGTAAAGCGCCTACGACTCGTAAGTCGCGGCCATTACCACTGGGCCACCACTGCTACGGGGTCTACCACTACGTGGAACCTTGACACATAAATAATAAAATATATTTCCTCATTCAGCCCCAGGGAAATCACTGTCCATTCCAAGGTTGCCTGGAAGAGATCGCAGAAAGCGATAAGGCCGCCCAACGTATATTTTGTAGTGTTTGATGTATTTTTTTCATGTTATGAATTTTTGTGGTGTACAGTCACGTCTAAAAGTATGTATACACTTGGCAATTTTCAATTGCGATTTTTTCATGAAATAACGAATGTAACGTTGAAATACGACACTTAACATAAACCTATGGGTTCGAAAATACTATTCAATAAAGTAGGACATATAAATATATAAGTATATGAAAAAATATGCTCTCTCGCATCTAGTATAAAGGTTAGAAGCCATCCTCAGATCACAATGTAAAAGCCAAGGATGATAGATGACTGCTTACTAAACATATCTATCTTATGTAACAGACGTTCTAACATGACTGGCTAATGGCTATGTTCTACATCCGTTCTAACTGCGAGACTGTTTTGAAATATATTTGATTGACTGCTGAATCATCATAGATTTTAACGCAATTTGTGATTGATGTGGTCGTGTGTAAGAAAACTAATTGATGACTTAGCGAAATCTGTATGGATGGGTGGCTAGCTTATATGTTCCCAAGAATCAATTTCAATAATAAAAAAACTTTGGAAATACCGTTACGACAGTGGTCAGAATTGTGCGCTATACTTACTATATTGTAAAGAGGGGCCCGTGGTTAAATAATATCAGCCGCACAGGTTGATCGATCAGGTTAAGCTACTTTGCCGCGGTTGGTTTTTGGATGGGTGACCATCTTTACATACCGAGACTCCTCCGTGCCTCGGAAAGACGTTGGTCCCGGCTGACATTCGAGGATTTCTTTGTCTTTGACAGTCGTGTCGGGTCGCCAGGAGCCCGAAAGTCTGACAACCAGTCTTACCAAGGGAAGGGGGGCACAGTAACTAGGTTGTGGGTGTCAGATAGGCAGTCACTCCACTTAAAATACTGGTATTCAGCTGCATCCGGTAAGACTGGAACCCGCCCCCAAAAATAGTAGGGAAAAGCCTGGGCAGATGGTAGATAGCGACAGATTCCAACGAGCAAAGTAGTGTCAGTAAGGCTCTGCTTAAAACACTCAAACTTAAAGCATTTATTTCAATTAAACCATTCTTTTTTGAATTGCCAAGGAGTCGGTCAGTCAGAAATATGAAGCCAGTTGCCCATTCCAAAGCGTAGGTAGGTACTTATGGAGAAGAACGGGCAATCAACTCAATGGACACTCTTTTACATTTTGTTGTTACAAAAATATTAGTTATATCATTAACTACTTTCTGTTTGTTCATACGTTCCCAATTAGAATCGAAAATGAAACTATTCTAGAATTCTTCTTTCCATCTTCCAGCACACCAAACAACCAACTCCGAGTCCGTCTCGGAGAATGGGACGTCCGAGACTCCGGCGAGAGATACTCCCACGAGGAGTACGCGGTACAACGGAAGGAAGTTCATCCGTCTTATGAGCCAGCTGACTTCAGGAACGACGTGGCTTTAGTGCAGCTGGATAGGGGGGTTGTATTTAAGCAGCATATTTTACCAGTAAGTACCAGGATCTAGGTCCAACTAGGCCCAAGAATAACGAGCTAGTGGATTTTTTAAACAATAAAAGCATTAGTTGAATTAAACATATTACCTGGCACGTCCTTATTGTCTAATGATACACCACAAACTACCTTCAGTAGTGTTTCTCCTTCTGCCTTAATCCATCCAAAGGTTGTCTCGAAAAGATCACTTAGCGACAAGACCGCCTATTGTGTCACCTCTTGTAAAAATGTCTACATTTATACCTGTTTATGGTGTACATAATAAAGAATATTCCATCTATCTCTATGGAAGATTAAATAGGTAAAAACATACTAAGTAGTTTTAAAATAAGAAAGGCATGTTATGTACAGACGCCAGCACATCAAGTTACCCGAAACTGTCAAATCTTCCCAATCAACTTTGAACCTTATGTTCTAGCAATAAAGTTGAAAATATATTAAAGAAATTTGACAGATTGTAGTAGCTTGATGTGCTGGCGTTTGTACCTTGTACTCACCAAAACTCATGTCTATTTTTTTTTCAATGAAGTGGCATTTCTCCTATTATGATTACATAGGAAACAGCCAAAGCCGAAATATTTATTTATTTATTAAAACTTTATGCACAAGTCAAAACTGTACAAAGGCGGACTTAATGCCTTGGGCAATATTTCTGTAAAATAACATTTTTTCAAAGAACCTTTATCATCGCTACATCTGTTCTGACAATAATCTAATGAGACCCTCACCCATTTTGTTTCCAGGTGTGTCTCCCTCAGAAACAGATGAAGCTAGCGGGCAAGATGGCGACCGTCGCCGGGTGGGGACGAACGAGACACGGACAGAGCTCTGTACCTTCTGTGTTACAGGTAATTCTTCTCCTTATGAATATTTTTGGACAAATATCAGGCTTTCGACACCATCAGTCTATAGCAGTCCACTGCTGGACATAGGCCTTTCCAATAACACGTCACTGATCTCCATCCTTGGCCTTTCTCAACGTTCTATAACCAGCTACTTTGCGAAGATGGTCGCTCTATCTGGCCTAAGAGATTAAAATGTCAGGCGTTCCTCAAGGTTCATGTCTGGGCCCGTTTCTGTACGATTTCGTGGAGTTGGCATGATTTTTACACAAGACTCTGTGAAAAACATTAGCAGGCCCTGGTTCGATACCCGTATGGTACATGAGCTTTTTTAACATACTGACGCTTCGGATTGGTCTATTCGGTTGCTCTGTGTACTTTAGCAAAAAATGTAACAGTGCTATAGTTCAAGGCTCTTGTTTAAAAATCTTGCCTAGCATTATGACCTGTGGAACTGAAGTATTTTTCTTGTTATTTCAGGAAGTAGACGTAGAAGTGATTCCTAACGAGCGTTGTCAGCGATGGTTCAGGGCGGCCGGACGACGGGAAACCATACATGATGTGTTCTTATGTGCGGGATATAAAGAGGTAATATCATTATTGCTAACTGCCAAAGCTGATCCAACTATTATCACTCTATTACCTGAGATATGAAACCATCTTATTTTACCTACATTGAACGTGCGATTCACTTACTTCGCTTTACTTAACTACTTGACTTATTATGAGTTGGTTTCTAACCTAGTATTCAAAATTTCTGGCACCACAAAACAAAATACAGACGGATCTCGGTGTCAGTTTATTTACAAATATTTTGTTAACATTTTAGCCCTTACTGTCAACAGTTTTGGTCCGGCAGTATTAAGTTTTTCCAATTAATAAATCGAGTTAGTGTTTGGTCGGAGAGCAATACTTCTGAACCTGTCCGGTTAATTACATCATCATAATCTGCCTAGCCTTTTCTCAACTATGTTGGGGTCGGCTTCCAGTCTAACCGGATGCAGCTGAATACCAGTATTTTACATGGAGAGACCGCCTATCTGACCTCCATAACCCAGTTACTGGGTAATAAGATACCCCATGGTAAGACTGGTTGTCACATTTTCGGGCCGGTCTGGTTAATTACATATGGGTGGAAATCCCTACTTGAATGTACCTCTTGTCTGCAATTCCTGTTCTTTATAGTTTCATTATCACCTACTCTCTCATTTCCAGGGCGGTCGTGACTCTTGCCAGGGCGACAGCGGAGGCCCGCTCACAATGAAGCTCGAAGGGCGAAGCACCCTCATAGGCCTGGTGTCCTGGGGCATCGGCTGCGGACGAGAACATCTACCTGGCGTCTATACTAACATACAAAAGTTTGTGCCCTGGATTGACAAGCTGGTCAACCCTTAGATATTTAAACAATAATGTAAGAAAAAATACTCAGAGTCTACAAAAATGAGTGCCTTGAAGAGAGAGATACATAATTTAAAAATTGTAAATAGGATTGACTAGGATGAAAAAAATTAAGAACAACTATATAAAAAGCCTCAGATGGTATTTAATCATTCATTCATTAAATCATCCATAGAATCAAAAAATCATTCCAGTCCATTATTTGTTCGATCATTCATTTAATCGAAAATTCACTCAGTGAATCATTCATTCACAATGAAGCTTGAAGGGCCAAGTACCCTCATAGGCCTGGTGTCAGGGGACTGCGAACGGGAACATCTGCCTGAAATTTACAGAAGTTTGTGCACTGGCTTGCACCCTTAGAATATTTATAAAATAATTTATAAAATACTCGGTCTCTACAAATATGTTTGCCTTGAAACGAGAGACGTAAATTATTGTAAATAGTATCTACAATCTACATGAAGAGAGAAAAGTCGATTAAGAAAATAATTTCTAAGATTTTGAGTGTAACCAGAAAAGTTTTTCAGTCAATCGTTGAAGATCTATTCATTCAATACTGTCATGATATCAATCGTTCATTTCAACATTCACTGTATCAATCAAAGAATAATTCATTAACAATTTACTCAATCATTCGGTCATCTAATCACAATCAATCATTCATTCATGGAATCATATAATTAATTACAACATTAAATTCACTCAAGTATTTATACAAATTAATCCATTATTATTTCAATCGTTCATTAGATCATAATTATCATGATCATCCGAATAATTCCACGATTCATCAAAAAATCCTTACATTGAAATCGTTAATTCAGTATCAAATCTAATGACTCATTTAATATCAGCCATTCACTCCATATTGACACGTACTTTTAATACTTATACTGCTTTCAAGGTTCATGTCTCATTCATTCAATCAGTCAACTCAGCTGATCGCTGTCCACTGCTGGACATAGGCCTCGCCAAGGCTTCGCCACAACACCCAGTCTTCTGCCTTCCACATCCAGTCTGTCCCAGCCACCTTTCATCTCACTCATTGAATCATCAATCAACGACCATTCATTGAATCATTTATTCATTCAATTCGATCGATCATTCAGTCATGACTCTATCACAATTAAAGTTTATATGTTTCTTGTTCATTTAATCCACCGAATGTTATGTCATTTGTCATTTACAGCACATCATGCCATCTGCAAACAGGCTCAATCATTCTTCAACCGTGTCTCGTTTCATTGTCATCCCTCATAATAATCCTTATGTCAATTTTCAGTGTTGTTGTCACACGAAATATTTTAGAAAATTCATCATCAACTACATCATCTCACTCATATCACATTAAATTACATGCCATCATAGGTACATTATCTTAAAGAATTCATCAATAAAAGAAATTCATAAATACTCAATCATGGAAATATAGACGTCTTGCGCGGGAACATTGTTTGTCAAAAAATCATATATTTAAGACATTTCATAATTCATTCAAGTGTCATCATTTTCATCACAGAATTATATCACTTTTTTGTCACAATCTATGATCATCACGATTTTCGATATTAATCATTAATTACTGTCTTCTTTCATACATTTAGCAATTTTAAAATCGTGATGACAATAATATCATAATGAATTCATCAGAATGCTGACATCACTGCGATCTCGTAAATACATAAAAAATAAAATAAAAAACAAGGTATATTTTTCATATCAAGACATACCAATTTTATTACATTGGTTCATCGGAAGAAACATTATTTATAAAATACCCGGGTAATATCATAATCATAATGTGATATATCATAATTACCCCAACGTAAACATTTATGGGTAACTTTACCCTTCAAGGGTAAAAGTAACAAAATACTCGTAAAGTCCTAAATTAGGATTTCAAAGGACTATGTGGTCCATAATGCTAATAATTATAAGAATTACGTGACTAGAGAGTAAATCTATTTATTGTTAGACTTATTGTCTTTTATTTAATGTTTTTTTGTATGTTAATAAAATATTTTTTTGTATTTGTGCTGTTTTTTTTTTGTTATTTTTTTGTCCGTAAATTACCTTAATATTATTTATTTATATTTATAGTTACTTATGTTTTGTAACATTTTCTTCAATCCAAGATGTACTGTAGACATAAATTATTAAAAAAAAACTGCCTCTTATCCCCCCAATCTGCCCGTTGTTAAGAGTTTAATCTGTATTCACGATTTATTAGGCAAAAATGTAAACCAAAAAACAAATATTTATGGAAAAATAACTTTAAATCCTACACAATAAAGTTCAGTTTACGCTACAACATCAAACATTTTTATAACTGTTTCAATAGTGCTAGTCACTCTGAAATCAACTTAATTGCAATTAAAAATAAAGTAGATATTTGTTTAACTTGAAATAATATTAATTTGAAACATAAGTTTGAATAGACTTGAAATAGCTGAAGGCATAAAATTATGATCAGAATGATCCTTTTTAACTACAGTGACACACCTTACATAGTTACACTTTTGTCAGTAAAAAGTTATTAACAGCAGTTATTAAGTTATGTAACAGAAGAAAACCCACATTTTGCCAGTTTTTTTTTTTTGCTGGATGGGCCTGCTCTTGACTTCGATCTCGCCTCATGGAAAGCGATGGATGAGATCTATGATGGAAAGAGCGTGCCCAGAAGATGCCTAAGGCACTGGAACTCCCACGCATCGACGAAACACAGCAACCTGCTTGACGCGAGACTCCGGTGGGAGGGTGGACGCAAACCAGGCGGGCGTTAGCCCTACCACCGCAAGGGAAAAATTGGCCAGTCAAATAAGGTGTTGGGTGTGACTGTCCAGGATGCGCCGAGCGCGAGCGTTCAGTTGAGTAACTGGCGGAACAAACTGCGCTACACGAGGAGGCTTCTTCATGCATCCCAAAAACCTTACAAAACATAAGTGACTATGCCAATATTATAAGTTATGTTTAAGTCCCATGTAATAAAAAGCGAGAAAAAGGGAAAAAAAACGCGCGTGCGTGTATAAAGAGCGAGCCTATTTTCATCAACCGGGGACAGTTCCAGACTCCAGACTGCGACTGAGAAAGTCCAGATAGAAAGTCCCAATAACATTTTGCCCGACCTGTATCGAACCTAGGACCTCATTGCTCAGCGTTTGCGACGGTCACTACGCCAACGAGGCAGTCAGTGAAGTTATGTAATACCTAACACACGACTTAAAGACTTATCCAGAACATAATCTTTCTATTGAATTAAAAAAACTAGACCGTCCCACATTTAACAGTTAGATTGATGCATGAATGTCAAATTGATACCAATCAGATAATTAAAAAGATATCATTTACAACATCGCCACCTACAACATTACCAAAAGAGAATTTGCCTGTAAGTAACAAAGGTATAAAAAACTCGATTACCAATCTAGACTCTGTCTTGTTGCAAAACAAGATCTAATAGGGATGACGACAATTTTACTTAGGTTTTTTCAAAAGTCTCTCCGACCGCATTTCCTCTTAATACAAAAGTGGGAACTTAAACCGTCGACTTAGTCCGATAAAGTCGACGACGACGACGGTCGTAAGTCGACGGTTTAAAAAAAAATGTATTTCGATTACTTTTAGGTTCTTATTTTTGTTTAGTGTCTTTGCTTTGTTTAGAAGTACGGTAAGACCATAAATATGTATGATTTTGAAAGATACCCATTATTATGAATACTTGAACATAATATATTTTCTGTTCAAGCGCATATTATATTTACCCATCTATAACACAGCGCCATCTATTATTTCTATCATGTACTTTTAAGGCTTCGTACAACTCATAATAGTACCCAAGAGGTGTGATAGTCTTTTGAGAGTCTCAAAAAATCACCGCAGTTTTGTACTTTGTATAGATGGCACCATTAGCGTCATGTTCACGCCTGAATACCCAGAATTGGATGGGTAGAGGTGACGCCGGTTATCATACTTAGCGGTTACTGGACTTTAAAACAGCGTTCAAGTGTTGATGTTTTCGTAAAATTTTTGGTAAATTGTTTAATTTGAGTAAAATACATTTAAATATGTAGATCTTATTGTTTATTATAGTTTAACTTAACTCTTTTATGGTATAAACGAGTGACTTATATAAAAAATAATCAGTTTATAACACAAAATCTTAATTTCCGTAATAATATGGATATGTTATATATAGATTAATTTATTAAAATGTATTAAATCAACATTGTATTTAAACTTCAAAAAATTTAAATGACCAAGATCCAAGGTTTGTCTAACGCCAGTCTATTAGTTTAAAAGATTTGAGGTGACAAATGTATAAACAAACTTTGTTTAAAAACGTAATCTTTTATTAGACAAACATTTTCAAAGTAAAAGATAAATATACTACTCAAAACAAAATAATAGCCACCGTGTATTTTGTGTATTCTAATAAATGTATTGGGTTTGAGGATAGATAAATAATTAAATTGAATTAGCTAGCTAATTTTTAATGCAAAAACCTTTAAATTAAATTTATTGATAGATAAAAAAACATCTGATTAGGTTTTTTGTAAAAAATGCAATTTCAGCAAAAAAAGACATTTAACGAAAAAAGAGATTAAAACAAAAATGTCGAAAGCTTTTTTTCTTTTTTGCACTTCTTTAGTATCGTGTGTGTCCTCCTCTTTTTCGAACACATTCTTGAAGCCTGGAATCCACACTCTTCACTAGATGTCGCACTGTCTCTTCTGAAATTTGTTCCCAGCTTGACTTTAGCACGTTAATGAGCTGTCGTTCATTATGTAAGGGTTGATTTGTGTCCCGGACACTTCTTTTAAATAAATCCGACATGTGTTCGATGGGGTTAAGATCCGGACTGTTGGCAGGCCACGGCAAGACACGTATACCAGCATCGTCTAGGGCTTCCCTAGTGGCTCTAGCTGTATGAGCGCGGGCATTGTCGTGCATTAATGTGAATCTTGCACCAATTCTTTGTGCAAATGGCATCACATGAGGTCTTATTATCACCTCAATTTATCGCACAGCCGTTACCGTGCCTCCGCTGAGTATTGCGAGTTCGGTTCGACCTGATAGAGAGATTCCTCCCCATACCATGACATTGGGACCCCCAAATCTGTCACTTTCATGGATACAAACATCCGAAAATCGCTCACCTTCTCGTCTCCATACTCTAATACGACGATCATCACTAAAAAAAATCACTTTACACTCATCAGTGAACAATACTGAGCTCCATTCACTTATGTCCCAGTCCAGGTGCAGCCTTGCGAATGATAATCGGTTTGCACGGTGTACACTAGTCAATGGAATCCACACTACGCGTCTCCTAGAAAACTGCTGGTCTTCATGTAACCGATTTCTAATCATTTGGTCACTCACGCGGGTACCGGTCGCCTGGCGTAAGCGATTTTGTAAGGCGCGGGCGGTGACGACGCTCTCTCTTCGCGCAGTCAAGTGTATGTAGCGGTCTTCCTGCGGGGTGGTTGCTCGATTCCTGCCAGATACCCGTCTTCTGGTTACACTCCCAGTCTCTTGAAATCGATTCCAAGCATTCTGGATCGCTCGCGTTGCAAAGTCAAGCTGTAAAGCTACAGAACGCTGCGAATGTCCCTCTTGGATCAATGTGATGGCTCTAGTTGCGGTTTGCAGGTCCATATGTCTTCGGATCCTCGGCATAGCGCTTTCAAAATGTTTATCCACGTTGTAACTTAGCAAATGTAAGACTGTTCCTAAAAGAATCCACAATTTAAATGACTTAAGTATTCGTCTTAGAATAGGGTAAATTCAAGTGGTTACAAAAAAAAGTATCAAAGCACCCACTTTAAAAATTATGCAAGTGGTATCGTCACATTATGTTTGTTAATACTTCAGGATATACCAGACAAACGATTATATCGTTTAAGAACGCTTTAAAATAATTTAATCAGACCGCATGTTAAAATTAACAAGTGGCTCTTATTTTGTTTTGAGTAGTATATATCTTTTACTCTAAAGCATTTCTTTTAACTGGGCGCGTTGATGTCTTTTGTTGGCACAATTATAAATTATGAATTTATACTCCTCAAGTCCCAAAAAGCAGAGTATATATTATTCATAATTTACTTAGGTAATAACAGCCGCACGGATGTATCGATTAGGCTAAGCTACGCTTGCCACGGCTGGTCCGTGGATGGGTGACCATCTTTACATACCAAGAGCGCCCGTGCCTCGGAAAGCACTTTAAGCCGTTGGTCCCGGCTGTCATTCGTGGATCTTTGACAGTCGTTACGGGTAGTCAGAAGCCCGAAAGTTTGACAACCAGTCTTACCAAGGGGTATCGTATTACCCAGTAACTGGAAAGCCGACCCCAACATAGTTGGGAAAAGGCTAGGCAGTCGCAGCCCACTGTATTTTTTGGGAGTACCGATATCAAGGATAGAGTAAAAATTTGGTTCTAGGACATGCCGGTTTCCTCCCGATGTTTTCCTTCACCGTTTTGAGAGCAGTGGTGATGAAATAATTTACACAAAGTAAAGCGCCTGTCTGGGTTCGAACCTACGACCTACAACTCGTAAGTCGCGGCAATTACCACTGGGCTACCACTACTCTTGAAAGAAAAAGTAATTATAACCAATTACCAGGTTTATTGGTGATGGTTTAATATAACATAATTGAAGGTGAACCACCTGTCTCTAGATATATACGAGAGGTGTTTTTGCAATCCTTAATGCATCACAGTTATTAACGGCAACACTAAGTGTTTGGCCAGACTGGGGCGCGGGCGCGGGTGCGGGAACGCACGCGTGATGTCTGCCCGCAGTGGAGCGCGGCTGCGTTCTGCGTGTTGACGTGTCCAGTGTTTGTCAAAATGTAATATGGATGAAGAAGACTTATTATTTTTATTAGAAAAAAGCTCGATCTAGTTCGAGAACCCCGGTCCCCGCGCGGGCCGCTCGCGCCCTCACTGCGGCCAGTTGTATGAACGAGCTATGGCATGAGTTGCCCGCGCGCTCCCCGCGCCGAGCAGCCCGCGCCGCTCACCGCGCCTGCGTGCTCTATGGACACTCAAAGGAAGTTCATATATTGAGTTCGCTGCGCCGCGCCCGTCCCGCGCCCGCGCCTCTGTCTGGCCAAACACTAAGGCTGTTTAATGTTGTGTAATGGTTGTAATGTTGGACGTAAGGTCATGGGTTAGAGTTCTCAACCTTATTTTGCCCACCACCCACTTTGAGTTTTTGAAGTGAAACTTCTCTACGCTTGACTTGGGGAGTAAGCTGCCGAACGCGTGACGTAAGCGTTACGAAAAGTGTGATCGGGTGAGGCGAACGGGAGTTGAGTGGGGGATATAAGTAAGAGAAAGCAGTGCGCGTGCACATTTTCTTTCTCTCTTCCTCTCATAGCCAAATACGTTTGAAGTTTCACTTCAGTCACACTCGGTTTTTTTTAATCTAGAACCCCCCTTTTTTACATACCATGCATCACAAACAAATGTGTGATGCCCTAGTTAGAGTAATCTTGTACAAAATTATCAAAAGATCCGGCTAGAAGAAACCTCTTTTTCTTCTTAGCGTGTCGGTGGCATTACTGGCAATGGACTCGGCCTAGAATTCGGATACATGTTTGGCGTCATCACTAGCTAGCGTTCATCAGTTCCTGTAACGTGCAGCTGACAGAACACGCTGGGCACGATATTAAGTGTCCCATCGTTTGTGGAACAGCACCACATTTACACTACAAGGCGGAGTCGTCTATGAATCTCCACCTGAACAAGTTTTCCTTGCTTCGGCCAACATGGGTCCGCAGTCTGTTTAAAGACTTCCAGGTTACGCAAGGCAACTCATGTCCAAGTGGGAGATCTTGGACATGAGTTGCCTTGCCTTAAGACGAATGATTTGTGTAAGGAAGCTCTCTCTCACCACAGCTTCAGTCTTTCTTTTGAACGAAAGAAACCCCTGTTTTGTCTACATAACTCTTAATGAATTTATTACCCATCTGCAGACTGACCGCGGCATACGCAGCTTAACCTTTCACATAATTTAATTCACGTGGTGAACCACGAGTCCCTTCTCTTTATATTTTGTTATTAAATAAAAAGAAGACAGACAGAAAATGTCAAATGCCTTGAGAATCAAGTTTGCACATCAATATTCTTCGAACTGCATAAATTAAACTGTTCAAAGAAAACAGATGTCTATATGTATGTGTGACGCAATCTCAGAAATAACTAAACCAGTATTGATGCTGTTTTAATATTCAATATTATCTTTATTAGATATAGAAGATATTTACTGTGATGTCAGTGGACATAAAAGTAATATATTCTATAAATATTTATTTTAAGATGCAGACGCCTGCACATCAAGCTACTACAATCTGTCAAATTTCTTTAATAGATTTTCAACTTTATCGCTAAAGCATAAGGTTCAAAGTTGATTGAGAAAATTTGACAGTTTCGGATAGTTTGATGTGCTGGCGTCTGTACATATATTTCTCGGGTAATGTTACGACTCTACACTTACGTATACAGGGTCCCATTAAAATAGATGGACATATTTTAACACAGCACGCAGTACGTCTAACCAAAGATATCCAAGCAAAAAAAACACTGATTAAAGTGATTTTATTTTGACATAAAATAATAAATTTCCGGCACATTAGTGTATTTTCGTTTCTAATACGTTTTTCTTATATCTTTTTTATCATCGTCCTTATTTTGCTGGTCTGAATGATTTCTAATAGTTTGTCCATCTATTTTAATGGGACCTTATATAAAAGCCTCAATTGAAAACATAAACTTATGCAGTAAATTTTCAATATTTTCTTAGGATCGCCAGTACAGAAATGGTCAGAGGGGTTATTGCGTTAATCACCATGCTTGGCTATCAGATTGGTGCTTAGCAGAAATACAATGAAACACATTGTCCTTCTTTTCACGTTTCGTGACAAATTTTACATAATAGCTCATACCGTTGCAAAAATATCTCAAGTCATTGCAAAAGTAACTCAGGCCGTTGTAAAAATAGCTCCTTTCTTTGCAAAAATAGCTTAAGTCGTTGTAAAAATAGCTTAAGTCATTGTAAAAACAGCTCACGGCGTTGTAAAAATAGCTCAAGTAGCTACAAAAATAGCACAGGCCGTTGTAAAAATAGATCAAATCGCTGCAAATGTAGCTACAATATCTAGTCACTTACCATCATCTTACGCCCAGCCTGTTCCCATCTATGTTGGGGACGGCTTCCAGCCTAATCGGAATCAGTATTTTACATGGAGGGACAGCCTATCTGACCTCCACAACCCAGTTACTGGGTAATACGATACCCCTTGGTAAGACTGGTTGTCAGACTTTCGGGCTTCTGACTATTAAGGACTGTCAAAGATCCACGAATGACAGCTGGGACCAACGGCTTAACGTGATTTCCAAGGCACGGAGGGGTCTCGGTATGTAAAGTTGGTCACCCATCCACAGACCAACCGCAGAAAACGTAGCTTAACCTGATAGATCGACCTGTGCGGCTGTTATTATTTAGCCACGGGCCCCTCAGCGACTGTCAAAGATCTACGAATGACAGCCGGGATCAACGACTGAATGTGCCTTCCGCAACACGGAAAGGTGCTAGTAACTTATCTAGACTATGAATATAAAATTGCTTGTATCAACTTTAAGAGTCCGTTGAATAAAAGCAACACATTTGTTCTCGAGATGGCGATAAAAAGACAAACAAAATCCATATATAAAGATACGCCTCTGCGAACTTGCGAATCGCATTAATTTTATTACATATTGAATCTTTCTGAATCAGTTGTGAAAGGTAAGAAGAATCTATTAAGTCAGTGGATTCTGAACCTTATTGGAATGATTCTTATTTTTTAAACTGTCAAAAATTTTGACATTTCCAAAATTGTAATTGAAAAACTCATTTCATTAAGTTTGTAACAGCTTAAGGTTCATTTTCTTTAACCAAACTCTATGGTACATGAAACCTTTTGCATCTTGAAACAAAACTCGTTCTGCAAGATAAAAAAAAAAAGAGTTTATGCTTTGCAAAATCCGACTCTTGCCGATGCGCGGTTGGATTTTTAGTGTCCTTTCGTTTATGCTGGTTTATATTATGTATTTATGCGTTTATGTGAACGGTCTGCACTTTTGCAAGAACCTTCGGGTGAATGATGAAAACGTTTACTTTGAAATCGAAGTGGTTTGTCTTTTTATGATTCATACGGTATATTATAAAAGGGAAAATTGGTTGTTTTAAGTTTGTTTCGTACACGTGAAGTTTCGCGTCGCATCGCATCGGCTGGCCGCGCTTATATTTCAGTCATTCTGTGCTTCAGTTTCGCTCAGCGTTCGTTCTGACTTTTTTTTGTATGCTCGACTAGGGTTGTAGCGTGTTGTTAAATAACATATAACCTTTCCAAGAATTTGGCTATCAAATAAGTAATTCCAGAACGAACTCTTCGGTTTTATTTTGTTTTGTTTTCATGATTTTCTTAATTTTCTTTTTTTTTTTAATTTAATATTCTTTTTTATTGTTTGTATTTTCTGTGCGTGTCCCAAATTAAATATCGTCTCTGGAAAGGAGAAAATGCTAAAGCGCCATTTGGGCCAAAATTTGTTATATAAGGTTCCATTAAAATAGATGGACAAACTTTTATATCATTCACACCACCAAAATAAGGACGATGGTAAAAAAATATATAAGAAAAACGCTTTAGATACTTACATGAAAAATATTCAGCTCATCTCTTTAATCAGTGTTTTTTTTTGCTTGGATATCTTTAGTTAGACGTACTGAGCGCTGTGTTAAAATTTGTCGATCTATTTTAATGGGACCCTGTATAATATATCGTTGGATTAGATTTTTTATCTGCATCGATCTGTTTAGGTTTCAACAACAACAATACAACATAACATAACGTCATCATGTTATAACTAATTTTGTCCGAAATGGCGCTTTAGCATTTTCTCCTTTCCAGTGACGATATTTTTCATTTCTTTCTTTCTCTCTTTCTCCAGAACTTTTTCAGGTCTTATTTTATTTATTAATCTTACATATTATATGACTAACCAATACAATAGCATAATAAATATCCTGTCTGTATATATCCTTTCCCTTTTGCAAACTACGTGTTCACTCATGACTCAAAAGCTATATTTAACACTGTCGACTAATGTAATTACCAACATTACCAAGTTAAAATGACATCACACACCTTACTCAAGCAATCACCGAGTGAATGCTTGACTATTGATTTATTGACGTTACGACAGTGTATGTTCTATGTTAGGGGTTTGGTTTCCGCACTTAGTCCTTCAAATGGACCATTGTGTGTGGGCCATGGCGGCCGTCGGTAGTTATTCCTACCAGCCCACCTCCCTCCAGAAGCTGACTAAATCTCCTGGTCTGTTGAGAACATCTGTGTACGATTTGGGTGTCCCGAGGGTTTCTGAACTAAACTGGGTGACGCCTGTGCACTCAAAAAGCACATGCGCAATGGTTTCGTCAGCCTCCATGCAAGCCATGCACAGGGGACCAGTGGCGTGCATAGGCATATAAGCAGTGCCTACCTCGATATATCAACATAAAGCCTGTCAATTACATTTTAGTGTGTACCCCACAATTAAGAAACTTACTAAATTATTATACCTAACAAAAAACAAAATCTTCATACAAACACGCGCGGCATTAGGCAGTCGCCGGACGGCCTATTCGGCTCCCGTACTATTCGCACATTGTCATTGGTCTTTACTCGTCCAAGTTAATACGAAAAAATTAAAAATACGTACGTCTCACGCGCACTACCATGACGTTCGACCTTCGCAATTTATCACCCTTAAGTAGGCATGCCTACTTAAATAATCACACTTTTGACCTCACTTTTTTTTCTGATTAGTGACCGCGTTTGCCTAGACTAGACCCGGCCTAGTGCCTACCTATTCTGAAAACCAATGCACGCCACTGCAGGGGACTGTCCGTTATGCCTATAGTGTGGAAGTGTTTGTGCAGCGAGCAGTGTCCCGTGGTGGTCCCCGTCACCAGGCGCAGCCCTTTCCTGTCCAGTCGTAGTAAACGACTGGTTAGCTTGCCATCCAAAAATGGCATAGCTTCCTTGGATACGACAGTGTATAATACCAACCTATTACCTGTGCTATTACTGTCCCACTGCTGGGCAAAGGCTTCTTCTCATTCAGAGAAGGCACGAGCATTGATCACCACGCTTGCTGAAGACGGGTTGGCGATTTCAGACTTATACAGGGTCCCATTAAAATAGATGGACAAATTTTAACACAGCGCTCAGTACGTCTAACTAAAGATATACAAGGAGAAAATAAAACACTGATTAAAGTGATTTTATTTTGACCTTAAATAATAAATTAGCTGATTATTTTTCTTGTAAGTATCTAATGCGTTTTTCTTATATATTTTCTACCATCGTCCTTATTCTGATGGTCTGAATGATTTTGAAAAGTTTGTCCTTCTATTTTAATGGGACCTTATATTAACTACTAGCTGCGCCCCGCGATTTCACCCGCGTAAATGTCAATCCCGTGGGAATATTGGGATAAAAAGTAGTCTATATGTTAATCCAGGGTGTCAGCTACATCCATGCAAAATTTTATCAAAATTAGTCTAGCCGTTTGAGCGTGAAGTAGTAACAAACATATAAACACACACACACTCACAAACTTTCGCCTTTATAATTGTAGAAGAAGCACCATAACCCTAGCTCCGTTTACCATTATCGTAAGTAAGTACTGATTATCTATAGGCTGCGTCCTATGCAATCGTGAGAATTATTGCATCATATTTACGAAATATAGACTTAGTTCATGCTTGTTCGTGGCATGTCGACCGGTTGCAACCTGAACACCAATTGTAACAAAGAAAACATCAAAACGAGTTTGTTCTTGTCGGAGTCTCGTCAGGTTGCAGCCTGCACGCTAGTCATAGCAAAGAATTGGGGGCGTGGCCACTTGTGTATAAATATACCCGCTGTAGAATTTATTAGTTAGTCAGATAAATCCACCGAGCGAGCAACAAGTCGCGATAAATAGTAACGCTCGGTCAGCGGAGCCCTATAGAGTCGCGTGTATGTTAGTATGTTAGTAAATTCAGTCATTTAGTGTAAATTAGTGCTGCGTAAGTCCTTTGTTTGTGTATTTGTGTAATTGTGATTTATGTGTACGTGTACTTCTGTTGCTGATTATAAGTGTTAATTCCATTGTTGTCTGTTTAATTCGCATCCTGTAGACAGAACACGATAACCCCCGCCTAACAGAGTGTAAACTCACCCCCAGCACAGCACGCAGGTTATTGAGAATATTATTGTTTCGTGTGCTGTGCTCAACATTGGTCCTTCGAGCCGGATCGTGTTCAAAATTGGTCCTTCTAGCCGGATCGTGTTCAAAATTGGTCCTTGCAAGTCGGATAACCGATTGCCCGAGCGTAGTCTTACAAACTAGCGTTCGGAGTCGGATTGTGCTCAACATTGATCGTTGCGAGTTGGATAACCGATTGCCCGAGCGTAGCCTTACAAACTAGCGTTCGGAATCGGATTACGTTCATAAGCGAATTAACCAGCAAAAATGAGTGTCAGAAGTGCCGTAAATACGCGAAGCAAAGTACGTAAAATGGCTGAAGAATCAGACGCGCGGCGCAGGGATGCCACCATCGTCTCAGACTCGGGCTTACTGTCCGAATCAGCACCGGGCTCACCATCAGTAGCACCTACTGTAACATCCGCGGCTGCCCCCAATATAACACTGACCGGTGGTCGAGTAATCGACTACAGTGAAAAGCCGGCAGAGGGAGTATCAAGGCAGACAGTCGCAAGATCGACGCGTAGCAGCAGAGTTTCGTCCAAGAATAGTCGCAAGGGCGTCGAATTCTTAAGGAAAAGGGCCGAATACGAAGCTGAGCGCGATCTGGTGCACATCAGGGAGAGTCTGGTGAAGAAAAGAATGGAGGTAGAAATAGCAGAGATTGAGGCGAATGCAGAAAGTAATGACTCAAATTCAGATGTGGATACCGCGCACCGCGTTGGAGAATGGATAAAGACAACGCCCCAAGCGTCGCAGTCAGACACGGCACTATTTACGTCAGCTGCGTCGCGCGCGCGGACGGCGTCGCAGGCGCCGCTTGAAGTCGCCGCGCCGTATGAAGCATCTAGGATTCAAGACCGAAATGTAAGTAAAGTGAATCTTGAATCTGATATGTACCGTGTGCCGGCTATTTTAAGCGAGAATAATGTATCGTGTCCGCATAGAACCCCAGTGTGCAATGCGGAGCCTATGCAGACGCTAGCTCATACCGAAGCTGTCAGATTCAGTCTACCTGACAATTATCCCACCTTTACCACTCCGGTCGCAAGCGGACCTCAAGTATCGACACTCGAGTCGGTCCCACAGCGGCACGGAAATAGCGGAGTGGACGTGATAGAAAGGCGGCGACAATCGTCGAACGATAGAGACAGGAAGATCGACAAGCTGGCGGAGGCGATCACGAACATGGCACGCCCGCACCCGGTACCTAGACAGGCTTACGAACTACCACACTTTAGCGGTGACCCAGCTGACTGGATATCTTACAGGAATATGTACTGGGACACTACTGATTTGTATAACTTTAGAGCACATGAGAATATAGCGCGTTTGAAGTCTTCTTTACATGGGGAGGCAAAGATTTCAGTGGAGGATTTGTTGCGGTCTTCGAGAGACCCCACTGAAATAATGCGCGCATTGGAAGAAGAGTACGGCCATCCGACCGTCGTACTTCAATATGCTCTAAAGAAGGTGAGAGATTTACCTAAAGTGTCTGAAAGTGGCCAGGAATTAAGGAAATTCTCATCGACTGTAAGGAACTGCGTGTCGCTGCTGAAGAATATCAAGGCAGATGGGTATCTGAATAACCCTCAAATAGTAAGCGAACTGCTGAACAAGCTGACACCAGTTCAACGTGCGCAGTACGGTGACTTCGCGATGGGCCTGGACAACTCACAGGGGGTGGACTTGAGAATCTCACCCAGCTTGGAAATACTGTCACAGTTTCTCATAAACGTGACGCGCTCTACTTCATATTACCTACAGCCGATTGTGTATGAAACAGAACATTCTAAGCCCCCTGCGAAGGAGCAGCAGACCGGCGGACGGACTCGACCTGCAAACGCTGCACGCCCAGTCACCAACAAGCCGCAGATGACACATCGTGTGAATACACAGAGCGACGAAGCTATCACACAGAAGGAATGCGTGATGTGCCACGGAAAGCACGTCATAGAAGATTGCGACCAGTTCAAAAAGCTGAATGTACAAGAACGCTGGGAACTGATCAAACAACAAAAAGTGTGTTTTAATTGTTTAAGCGTAAAACACACGAAAAGGTTCTGTCGCGCGAAAAAGTGCAAAAAGTGCGACTACAGACATCACGTGCTGTTACACGAGGACAAACCGAAACAGGAAGTGCAATCGGAACGTGTATCGAACATAGGAGAGTGGCGAGCCACAGCGTTATTGAAGATAGTGCCAGTGACAGTGTGTAATAAAGGCAGCAATAACGATCAGTGCTATGCGTTGTTAGACGACGGGGCAACCGTATCGTTAATAGACAGCTCGCTCGCTACAAACCTAACGGGCCCACGTGTGCCATTAATGTTAAAGACCGCGGGTGGTCATGGTGTGTCGGACCTTACCTCGCGAGTAGTGCAAGTGCGGGTGAAAGGCCCAAATGGACAGTACCATAATATCAAGTGCAGGACAATAGTGAACTTGAACTTGCCTACACAAACAGTGACCTCTTCAGTGATCAGTGACAACGCGCACCTTCGCGACTTGGGTTGCGCAGAGATGAGGGGAGCCAAGCCGCTGCTGCTGGTCGGGCAGGACAACTGGGAGCTGCTCGTCCCTGAGGACATCCGCCGTGGACGATCTGGTAAGCCAGTTGCCTCATTAACTAAGCTAGGATGGGTCATACATGGGCCATTTGATAATGCCAGTATTACTGAAGCAGTAAATTGCACGACAGTTTCCCTTCCAGATTTACATAATTTAGTGAAGTCACAATTTGAGTTAGAATCGATAGGCATTTCTCAAGTAACTCGCAAACATAAGGACGTAGAACGGGCTGTACAAGTATTAGAAAGTACAAGTCAACGTACGCCCGATAAGACACAATGGGAAGTAGGTCTTTTATGGAAGCAGGACAACATCCTGTTGCCTGATAATTACAAACAGGCCCGGCAGAGATTATACGGTATCGAGAAACGGATGCGTAAGGACGCTCGTTTCGCTGAGACGTACGCGAACCAGTTCAATAGGTTATTAGATGAAAGTTATGCGCGCAAGGTAGAAGGCAAGGTAGATAGCTCACCGGTTTGGTACCTACCACATTTCGGTGTTGTAAACCCGAACAAACCGGGGAAGCTTCGCCTGGTGTTCGACGCAGCTGCTACGTCTCAAGGTACGTGTTTGAATGATAACTTACTGACCGGACCTGATCTGTTAAATTCATTGTTAGGTATTTTGATTAGATTCAGAATAGGCCCCATAGCGTTTTCAGGTGATATAGCTGATATGTTTTTGCGAGTTAAGATTAGGGCACAAGATCAGGGCGCGCAGTTGTTTTTATGGAGAGGCGCGGATGATAGTAGAGAGCCAGATACGTACACTATGACTTCGATGATATTTGGCGCCGCCTCTTCACCTACCACGGCAATTTATATACTCAACAAAAATGCCAGTGAGAGGGTTGATGTCTACCCTGAAGCTGTTGCGGCTATAAGGGACAAGCATTACATGGACGATTACTTAGATAGTGCATGGTCCGTCGAGCAGGCCAACAGTCTAATCGAGCAAGTGACCAAGATACACGCCTCCGGAGGATTTGTAATACGGGGGTGGGTCACTAACTCGTCAGAACTTAGGGGAAAGCTTAAGGTAGACATGCCCGATAAGGTTCCCCTCGAAAAGGAGATAGATAGGCTGTCAACCAGAGGCAACTGGCGCTGGGTCCCCACGGAGGACAACCCAGCTGACAAGGCGACCAGATTGTCTTGGCCTGATGACCATGCAGCGTGGTTGTCGGGCCCTTCGTTTTTGTGTGATTCACAGGAGCGGTGGCCAGCGTGTCACGAGCCTGAGGCGGCAGAGGCTGACCTTGAGCGCATCCAACGGGTCCACCCAGCCGTCGCCCCTGCAGGGCCACTCCTGGTGTACCAGCGTTACTCAAGCTGGAAACGCGTGCAGCGCACTATGGCGCGCGCGCTGATTTTCATCGAGATATGTCGCAAGCGTAGAGCGACACTGGAGCTGCGTCCACACGACCTGGAAGAGGCACACCTCCACCTGATGAGGTTGTGCCAAGACGACAGCTTCCACCTGGAACTAGCCGCCACGCTGAGCGCCGACTCAGCAATATTGGCCCTGAGGCGCCTGATAGCGCGCCGGGGGCAACCAGCACACCTGTACTCAGACCAGGGTACCAACTTCATCGGAGCCAACACCGAACTGCGAGCAGCCCTGAAATCTCTCGATCAAGACCAGATAAGAGACGAGACGACCAACCGAGGCATTGAGTGGCATTTCAATCCCCCGTCAGCGCCACACATGGGCGGCTGCTGGGAGCGCCTGGTCAGGTCTGTCAAGAATGCGCTTCGAAGTACGCTCAAGGAGCGGGCCCCTCGTGAGGAGGTCCTTTACACCCTCCTCACTGAGGTAGAACTAATACTGAACAGTCGCCCGCTGAGCTATGTATACGACGACCACGAGCAACCTGAGGTGCTGACACCGAACCATCTGCTCCTGGGCACTGCGTCCGGGAGTACGCCGTTTACGTCGAGCAACCACGAGGACATCGACTCCCGCCGGCAGTGGCGGCGGGTGAATGCACTCGCCGACATGTTCTGGCGCCGCTGGCTGCGGGAGTACCTCCCGACTCTGCAACGTCGCGAGAAATGGACAAACAGTGTACCCAATGTGCGTGTCGGTGATGTGGTAGTGATAGTCGATAACAATAGAGAGCGAAATGCGTGGACAAAAGGTGTAGTGCAATCTGTGTATCAAGGTAACGACGGAATCGTCCGTGTTATAGATATTAAAACAGTAAACGGGGTCCTGCGTCGACCGGTAGCAAAGATTATTGTGCTTCCCACGGAAATGAATGTAAGCCGGTTGAACCCTTTTACAGGGGGTGGAATGTAGAAGAAGCACCATAACCCTAGCTCCGTTTACCATTATCGTAAGTAAGTACTGATTATCTATAGGCTGCGTCCTATGCAATCGTGAGAATTATTGCATCATATTTACGAAATATAGACTTAGTTCATGCTTGTTCGTGGCATGTCGACCGGTTGCAACCTGAACACCAATTGTAACAAAGAAAACATCAAAACGAGTTTGTTCTTGTCGGAGTCTCGTCAGGTTGCAGCCTGCACGCTAGTCATAGCAAAGAATTGGGGGCGTGGCCACTTGTGTATAAATATACCCGCTGTAGAATTTATTAGTTAGTCAGATAAATCCACCGAGCGAGCAACAAGTCGCGATAAATAGTAACGCTCGGTCAGCGGAGCCCTATAGAGTCGCGTGTATGTTAGTATGTTAGTAAATTCAGTCATTTAGTGTAAATTAGTGCTGCGTAAGTCCTTTGTTTGTGTATTTGTGTAATTGTGATTTATGTGTACGTGTACTTCTGTTGCTGATTATAAGTGTTAATTCCATTGTTGTCTGTTTAATTCGCATCCTGTAGACAGAACACGATAACCCCCGCCTAACAGAGTGTAAACTCACCCCCAGCACAGCACGCAGGTTATTGAGAATATTATTGTTTCGTGTGCTGTGCTCAACAATAATATTAGTGTGATAGTGTGATAAGTCCAGGTTTCCTCACGATGTTTTCCTTCACCGATGTCTGTGAAGTCCAAAATAAGCTCAGAAAGCACCTACATTAACCAATCTGCCAAGTCTTTTCCCAACTGTGTAGGGGTCGGCTTCCAGTCTAACTGGGTGCAGCTGAATACCCACTATTATTTTACACTAGCTGCGCCCCGCCGTTTCACCCGCATAAGTCTCGATCCCGTGAGAATATCGAGATAAAAAGTATCCTATATCCTTTCCCAGGACTCAAGCTATCTCTATACCAAATTTCATCTAAATCGGTTCAGCGGTTTAGGCGTGAACAGGTAACATACAGACTGACAGACAGACTGACCGACAGACTGACAGACAGACGGACAGACAGACTTACAGACAGACTGACAGACAGACTGACAGACAGACTGACAGACAGACAGACTGACAGACAGACTGACAGACAGACTGACAGATAGACTGACAGACAGACTGACAGACAGACTGACAGACAGACTGACAGACAGACTGACAGACAGACTGACAGACAGACTGACAGACAGACTGACAGACAGACTGACAGACAGACTGACAGACAGACTGACAGACAGACTGACAGACAGACTGACAGACAGACTGACAGACAGACTGAGTTACTTTCGAATTTATAATATTATAGTATAGTATGGATGGAGCGACTGCCTACCTGACCTACACAACTCAATTATTGGGTATCACGATACCCCTTTGTAAGACTGGTTTTTTGGGCTTCTGACGACCCGTAACGACTGTCAAAGATCTACGAATGTCAGCCGAGACCAACGGCCTAAGGTGCTTTCCGAGGCACGGAGGGGTCTCGAAATGTAATGGATCGTAACCCATCCACTAACCGACCGCGGCAAGCCTGTCTTAAACTTCGATCGACCCGTGTAGCTGTTATTATTTAGCCACAAACCCCTCTCAAATTCAAAAAGTGCTTGTGAATAATCCAGGCAAGTTCCTGTATGACATTTTCAATAATTTTGAAATTATTAGTACTTGCCTGGATTAGAATCCATAATCACATGCATGAGAGGCGAGGTCTTAATCACTGAGCCAACACGAATAGCCTACGTCAGTGAACAGAGGCCACCACATCAAGCTACCCCAATCTGTCAAACTTTCCCAATTGAATATGAACCTTATTGCTTTGTAATAAAGTTGAAAATCTATTAAAGAAATTTGACAGATTGTAGTAGGTTGATGTGTTGGCGTCTGTACCTTGTGCTTGTGCGGCAGGTGTATAGTATCTATCATCTGTTGCGACCCGGCACAGGTAAAAAAAGGGATCAATGAAATGACATGTGTTTTTACTGTGATGGCGACTGGAAAGGAGAATTTAATTGAAATATTGTTTGATAGAAGCGCCATATACACCATGTTCTTTACGATATCCATAAACTTTGTCAAACGCTTCTATAACTTTTACAAATTAAATCTAACAAATGAAGTAGTACTTAAAAAGGCTTTGTTACAAAGATATTTGTAATTTTATTTATTGAAATTTAATTGAGCTATCTGGTAAGAAAGGGTCTTAACTCAGTTTTGACAAGCTGCAGCCCGCCAAAGCTTATGAATGAAAATACGTCATCGTTGCCAATTCGGATAAAAAGGCATGTATGTCGGATTTACGTCAAGGTATTTAGTTTATATGAAAATTAACAAAAAATAAAAAATATGAATTCATTAATGTGTCCATAATGAAAAATGCATATTTCCATGGTCTGAACATCTGGTCGAAGTTTATGTATATCGTCCGGAACACGGTGTATAGAATAGAATAGAATACTCTTAATTATGTACACCATATAAATTACAGACGTAAATAAAGAAACTTTACAATGGGTGACACAATGGGCGGTCTTAAAATTAAATACATTGAAATAACATGTTCAAAGTCTGAATAGAGCCTTTGCAAAAGGAGTTATTTGCTTGAAAGAAATATCATCATTCATATAGTCCTATCCCAAATTATAATATTTGGGGTCGGCGCAACTTGTCTTTTTCTTCCATACTCTATTAGTGGTCATCTCGGTAGTCAGCCCCTTTCTAACCATATCATCATTCACACAGTCCATCCATCGTTCCTTTGGTCTTCCCCTACTCTTATAGCCATCGACATTCATACTCAAAACTTTCCTCACGACATTATATATCTAAAGTAAATACCATCAAATAAGAATTTGAATAAATGTTTATAAAAACCACTTCCATTCTCGATAACATAACTTTTTGAAAATGTTATAAAAGTATTAGAAATATATAAATTATGTATGTTCCTTAACCCTTCATATGTGCGTGAACGTGGATCCACGCGAAACACAATGGCTTTTTAATTGTTTCTGTATTTACAGCATTCAACCGGTGAATCTAATCATGATTCTCTCATATGAATTCCGTTTGATAGCTACCTACACAAGTGTTATTTGATTGTTGAAGCTGCAAATCGCACTTCATCACATCACACTATATTATATCACACTAATATTATAAAGGCGAAAGTTTGTGAGTGTGTGTGTGTTTTTATATGTTTGTTACTTCTTCACGCTCAAACGGCTGAACCAATTTTGATAAAATTTTGTATGGAACTAGCTGATACCCTGGATTAACATATAGGATACTTTTTATCCCAATATTCCCACGGGATCGACATTTACGCTGGTGCGGGCAGCTAGTTTATCACACTAATATTATAAAGGCGAAAGTTTGTGAGTGTGTGTGTGTGTGTTTATATGTTTGTTACTTCTTCACGCCTAAACCACTGAACCGATTTAGATGAAATTTGGTATAGAGATAGTTTGAGTCCCGGAAAAGGACATAGGATAGTTTTTATCCCGATATTCCCACGGGATCGAGCCTTATGCGGGTGAAACCGCGGGGCGCAGCTAGTACTAAACTAAAAAAAAGTTTATTGTAAACTAAAAAAAAGGAGTCATAACAAATTTTAAATGCGTAAGCACCTAAATAAATATTTAGCTGTAAAATAGGTTAATGTAAGTCTCATTCAATTTATCAAAATAATATGCTAGGGGAAGCAACTATCGGTATGACAGGTTCACAGGAAATTAGTCCCTACTTCCATAGAATCCATTACTAGCATCAGCCAACCATGCCCGTTGAACAAAACTTTTGGTTCACCCCTTTTGTGTTCAAGCGTAACCATCAGACCGGCGTAATTTTCGTCACGTATTACTTTAAAAAAAATGAACTTTTATGAATCATGTAGCTAATTTTAAACGTGTTTAAGGACCGGTAGTCCTAGCACGTACGATGTTCCGGTGGCTACGATCTCATATAATCAGACTGCGAACCGTTATAATGACTTAGAAGATCATGCTGTAATTACCACCTTTGCAGACGAAATGAATAATAATTACCAGATTGTAGTGGACGTAAAATACTCGCAGCATCACGCTTTAAGGCGGTACCCCGACCAAAACCACGTTTTTCTACGTTAATTAGAGGCTATTAGCTCAATAACTATGCAAAATAAACTACATCTGAAAGCACATTATTAATGTTCGATATCCTATCATCACATTGCCCGTTATTATTTGTTTCATTTAAAATCTCCTTTTAAAAAAGTGATTAAAATTATTGATTGCATGTATCTTTTGCTAAAGTTGACGTTCTATTAATTTGAGGATTTCACCAATGGATAGATAATTTAAAAATCTAAATAATCCATGTTTTAATTTATTTAAAAAGAACGCTATTCTTTTTTTATTAAAATAATTCCAAAAATTTTGCGAGTTTTATGATAAAGGGGCGTGCGCAGGGTACAGGGTTTTTTTATGTTTACAGTTTTGCTTAGTATACAGGAAGACTTTTTTATTACCATCCAAATTTTTACAGGATGTTCTACCCATGAATATGAACAACTTTCACTATGAGACCAACTCTGATATCACGAAAAAAAATCAGCTGTTTCATACATTTTGGTCAAGTAGGTATTGTACTTTTGTATTAAACAGCTGATTTTTTTTTTCGTGATTTCAGTGTTGGTCCCATAGTGAAAGTTGTTCATATTCATGGGTAGAACAACCTGTAAAAATTTGGATGGTGATAAAAAAATCTTCCTGTATACTAAGCAAAACACACAAAACACACCACGTCGTCGTCGAAATAGCTCACAGAATTCATTATAGTACCTACTGAGTAATACAAAATAATCTACACGTTGAAGGGACTTGGAATGGTCATAACACCTCCACGTCTTGAAACTTGAATGTAAATATATTATTTTATATACTCAGACGGTTTAAGAACCGACTATTAAAATGTATACAATATTATACCTAAGTAATAAACATGTTTTCGTGTTGGATATTCGAGTTTTTATTAAGAAGCATGATATCGACTAAAGCGGGTTGCAGACCAAAAGCTAAGCTAAGTTAGTCTAGCTTAGCTTGCATAGCTGATTTAGTTTTTCATTATTGTGTACAGACCGCAAACTTATGTGAACAGGAGACCTACTACAAACTATTATTGCGATTCAATTGACGACCTAATCACACTACTCACACTATCACACTAATATTATAAATGCGAAAGTTTATGAGTGTGTGTGTGTGTGTGTGTGTGTGTGTGTGTGTGTGTGTTTATATGTTTGTTACTTCTTCAAGCTCAAACCGCTGAACCGATTTAGATGAAATTTGGTATAAAGATAGTTTGAGTCCCGGAAAAGGACATAGGATAGTTTTTATCCCGATATTCCCACGGGATCGACATTTACGCGGGTGAACCGCGGGGCGCAGCTAGTAGAAAATAAATTGCTTTGCTATTTCATACCACGACGTCATTAAAGCGATGCAGTTTAGGTTGACGCCAAAAATTAAATGGTTGAGCTGAATGGTGCTGATGCATGCGTCATGTTCGTGAACAGGCGCCGTCAGTAGGGACTGGTCATCTCTTTGCTGCCATGGCTTATTTTAATTTATTATTTGAATTGTTGTTTTTTCTCATCTTTTCATTATGGACGCTTTTAACGTTCTGCATCGTTCTCACATGTGTAATTTTTAACATGAATGATGTAACCAAGACTTTGTAACCACATTATTTTGATTTAAAAGAGTGTCCATGGAGTTTCTTGCCCGTTCTTCTCCATAGGTACCTACGCTTTGGAATGGGTAAGTAGCTTCATTTTTTCTGACTGACTGACTTCGTGACAATTCAAAAGTGCCTGTAAATGGTTTAATTGAAATAAATGCTTTGAGTTTGAGTTTGAATCAAGTCGGCAATTGTATCGCAAACTGTTTTCGTTCGTTCATTTTTCGTACCATGACGTGACATTTGAACCCATGGGCTTAAAATACAATGTATAGCGTTATCTCTATCTCACACCGCGGACCACAGACTCGTTCGTTTATTCCTCCGTGAGCGATTCAAAAGCCAGTCAGCTAAAGGCACTTCATGGTACGAATCTTAGCGATAAGATAAGATAAGAAAAGATAATTTTTTATTTGTTCAAACATGAGTATACACACGAAAAAAAATCGGCATGCAAGTTGTTAAAAGTATTATAAACAGGACGTCATGCTTGCCTTATACAATGGCAAACAAATATTTAAATAGGTAAGTATAAGCAAAAATTTTAAGGCATTCAAATTAAAAAAAAAAAAAATTAAATAGAAATATATAACCACAATTCAATTATCCAAATTAAAATATTTAACACTCGTAGTCAACATGGAAAATTATATAAAGTAAGTAGTCAAAACAAATAGGTCAAAATTATAATAGTCATTCAAAATTTTTTTCAAATAAAATTCGATTCAGTTTAGGTACCTAAACTGGATTGCATCGGAATTGAATGGCTAACTAAAAGTTGATGGTAGGCCTCCAGAAGCATGAAAAACTACCTCAGCTATGCAAGCTAAGCTAGGCTAACTTAGCTTAGCTTTTGGTCTGCAACCCGCTTTACGTTTTTTTTATCTATCTTACATTAAAAAAGCTTTTGCCCACGACTTCTTCCACGTACACCCTCCCCCCATTCACCCTCTTAAGGGTGGAATTACGAAAAACCCTTTCTTAGTGGATACCTACTCTTCACAAAGAACACAACCTCCAAATTACATGTATCTAGGACCAGCGGTTGAGGCTGTGCGTTGATTATATCAGTCAGTTAGGACTTTGAATTTTATGTACCTATATAGACAAGCTTTTGCCCGCGACTTTTTCCGCGTGTTTCTTGTTCTCGCGATCACCTGCCCGCGCTATCATTTCGTTTTCACTTAGCGTTCTTTCTGACATGTTTTTTTTTTGCTCTTCTCCTTATGATCATAGTCTTCCTCAAGAATAAGGCTTCGGTTTCTTACTAAACTTCAACTATATCTGACGATCCTGCATACTTATCTCTTTTGTTGACTGTACATGATATTACTTATAATTTTATAAGATTTTCAACTTGCTTGATGTTTTTCAGACGTAATCTCAGTAATTTTTTGTAGGTATATAATTAAATAATTAAACTTACCTAAGTTAAATTATTTAACTCAACATAATAATTGTAAATTGAAACTTCAAACTCGTTTTCCGTTGCACACAGTCACGCAAAGATTAAAAAATCCTTAATGACTACACGAAACCAAATTTTATTTATTTTTATTATCTATCAATATTTCCTATTTCATTCAGACACGGAGCATAAAAAATCCTTTTACATCTACTCAATTAAGTCGATAATCGCCTACACGGATCATAAGACCTTTTCGGTAAAGGCCGTTTGGTCGGCGCCCGCGCAGCCTGCCAGTGCAACACCCGACGCAGAACGCGCGGCCGCGATGCGACAGCCAACGAACATTTTAAAAAACGAACACGAATCTCCATTTTCAAATTGAAAATTTAACATTCTTCTAACGTATTTTGTTAAAATCGAACGTGTGTTTTAAATTCAAAATTGGAATAATGTGAAAAAGTTTTTTTTTTCTTATTTCTTCATGTGTAGGAATGTGGTAGTGTCCATGCACAAAAGAAGTGCTGTGTGATTTTTTTATTGTTTTTTTTTTTTAATGAGGTGTCAACCTCTAAGTTACTGTGTGGGATAAAAGTGTTTCAAAGGTAAGGAATTATCGATACTTTGCGAAACATCTGGCCATTGATAATCGTGGGCTCAAAAAAACCTTCGTATTACCCGTAAGGTCAAACCGAATATGGCATGACGGATTGTTCTTTTTGTCTTATGTTTTTATTCCAATCAATGAATTTTATACTATAAAAACTTAATAACTTTACATCACTATCGATTTCAGACATCGGTAGGTATACCCGGCTATTCAAAATTTTAACGACAGGTTATACCCGACTGTTATAATTTTGTGGTCCTTCATGCCGAGGTACATTTCATGCATTTTGAATGCAAATGCTTATTAAAATGTAATAGCCCTGGTCATTGTAAGTAGTTGAAGGTTGGCGACGAGCAACCGGTTCTCATAACCAGTATAGGGGTTACATTCTTACACTAATAAGACTAAGGTTAGGTTACAACGTTGTAAAGGAAAAAATTGTTTAGGCTCTTGCGAATTTTGATGCAAAGCTTTGTGCAGACAAGCCTATGACGTCAGATTAAGCAACATTACCACTTAATGTATTTATATATATCACACTTGATTAAATTTAACAAGTTTTATCATCAATAAATAAATATATTAAGTACCTATTACCTATTAGTACGGGTCCTATTTGGTAAGTACGAAACCATCTGGCAGAAAGCATGAAATTTGGTATATATGTAGCTTTTAGATGTGTGCTTCAGGAAAAGAAGGGAAACAGATCGAGGCCCCCCTGGTTCCCCCCCTTTTCCCCCCTTTTATGCCCCAATTTTCAGTTTTTCGGATTTTTATTTAAAACGACTAGAGATAGAAGAAAACTGTCAAGGCAAAAAATAATCCTTATAAAATTGTCTATATACCAGTCTTTGGAAGTATGTTGATAGGATTTATAGTTTTCAAGATATGCTTACATTTATTTTATTATTGCAAGAAATAATGACTATAATATTAAGATGACACCATAAGCGAGCTCCCACGGAGTTATTGGATGGGGGATGGGGTGGGAGAGTTCAGGTGGAAGGAGGGAATAGGAGGGGGGAGGCGGGCGTTGTGTGTTATGTATGTATTATATGAATATATTATATATATGTTATCATTAAATGTTATCTTATCATATTTTGCGAATGCATTGGTATAACGAACGTATTAGTGCTAGGTTTTGAGTGACTAAGTAAAACAAGTCTAGGATATTAAATTATATTTATTCAATTAAAATCACAATTATCTCCTCCGCACTTGCAAAGGCCAGTACAAGGAAGCCCTGACTTCCTGCATTGGCACCGACCCCTACTGCAGGTGCGGCACGAACACTTGGTCAATTCCTTTAGGGAGGCTGCTGTTTCTTTCATTGTGCTCCATAATGGAGTCCAGAGACCATTTTCTTTTCTCCAACCCCAATCTTCGAAATTGGGATATTCTGGATTAGGTATGAAACTCTGACCCCAGATGAAGCCGGCTTGCAAAGACGCCCTTTTTGTGTGCTCTAAAAGAGCACTTGATGTGGGTGGTAACCTATCCATGGCCCGTCCCTTAACAAATAAGGCCTTCCTTGCTTCATTAAGATCTTCTGCTTCACATGTCTTATCATATGTGAAGATAACATACCTCGACAAAAGATCCAAATGACGGGTTTCGATTGCATTTACAGGCTGTGATAATTCTTTGAAGGTTTTTGTGGCTTCGGGGAATGATTTCCACGCATTCCAAAATGACTTCTTTCCTTTTCCACTAAAGCCCGATACAGTATCACAGCCTGTAAACGCATGAAAAAATAGAATCCCACTGCAAACTTCTGGCCCGAGTGAATTAGCCAGGTCATGGATAGCGATGTTACGTGTAGCTTTTCCGACCCCAAAACAGATCCAAAATTCTTCCAATTTAATTTTTTTTAGATCATTGAACAGGGAAACAGCAATGACGACTACATCTGTATCCACAGTTCTTACCAAAACCTTGGTGTGACCGTGCTGCACAGCATGATAAATATGGAGGAGAATTCGGGAATCAGCTTCTTCTTGCTTCGAGTACAGGGAAGCTACGTCTGTGCCATCATTACATAGAACTTTTTCGCCTTTTGTTGATAAAATCGTCTTTTTGTTATATTGAACTTGCTGGAGCCCGTCAGATAGGAAATTAAAAAGTTCAGTTTTATTATCAGAACAGCGAAGAAATTTTTGCCAGTTTTTTGGTAGCTTCCCTGCTGCTGTGACCCTTTGTCGAAGTCCTTCTCCTCTCTTTTCTCTGGTAGTATTCTTCAAGCTGTCCTCCTTGTACACGTCAAAAATCACATCAATTCTGTTTCCTTTTTGGTTCTTTACATAATTTATAAAACTATTGCGGTAGTAGATTTCCATTTTAATATCATACCTAACTTACCTACATAGTAAAATAAAATTATATCCACTTGCCGTGTCCCAGTGGTCCGGTGGCGCTCCTACGTATGCTTAGATCTTCAAAACTACGCAACGGATTTCGATGCGGTTTTTGTTGATAGCTGAAGGGATTCAAGAGGAAGGTTTGTATATAATACATGCCGAAACAAAATCTTATTCCCGCGGGAAAACGGTTAGCAGCGGTTGAAATCGCTAGATGGGCCGCTAATTCCTCACAAAATTGGAGGAAATGTAAGCATATCTTGAAAACTATAAGTCCTATCAACATACATCCAAAGACTGTTATATAGATAATTTTATAAGGATTATTTGTTACCTTGACGGTTTTCTCCTATCTTTACCCGTTTTCAATAAAAATAAAAATAACTGAAAATTGGGACATAAAGGGGGGGGAAAGGGGGGGAAACAGGGGGGGCTCGACCTGTTTCCCTTCTTTTATTGAAACACATATGTATAAGCTACACACATGCCAAGTTTCATGCTTTCTGCCAGATGGTTTCATACCTCCATACAAAGTCTCAAATTGGGACCCGGACTATTTCAAGATATGCTTACATTTATTTTATTATTGCAAGAAATAATGACTATAATATTAAGATGACACCATAAGCGAGCTCCCACGGAGTTATTGGATGGGGGATGGGGTGGGAGAGTTCAGGTGGAAGGAGGGAATAGGAGGGGGGAGGCGGGCGTTGTGTGTTATGTATGTATTATATGAATATATTATATATATGTTATCATTAAATGTTATCTTATCATATTTTGCGAATGCATTGGTATAACGAACGTATTAGTGCTAGGTTTTGAGTGACTAAGTAAAACAAGTCTAGGATATTAAATTATATTTATTCAATTAAAATCACAATTATCTCCTCCGCACTTGCAAAGGCCAGTACAAGGAAGCCCTGACTTCCTGCATTGGCACCGACCCCTACTGCAGGTGCGGCACGAACACTTGGTCAATTCCTTTAGGGAGGCTGCTGTTTCTTTCATTGTGCTCCATAATGGAGTCCAGAGACCATTTTCTTTTCTCCAACCCCAATCTTCGAAATTGGGATATTCTGGATTAGGTATGAAACTCTGACCCCAGATGAAGCCGGCTTGCAAAGACGCCCTTTTTGTGTGCTCTAAAAGAGCACTTGATGTGGGTGGTAACCTATCCATGGCCCGTCCCTTAACAAATAAGGCCTTCCTTGCTTCATTAAGATCTTCTGCTTCACATGTCTTATCATATGTGAAGATAACATACCTCGACAAAAGATCCAAATGACGGGTTTCGATTGCATTTACAGGCTGTGATAATTCTTTGAAGGTTTTTGTGGCTTCGGGGAATGATTTCCACGCATTCCAAAATGACTTCTTTCCTTTTCCACTAAAGCCCGATACAGTATCACAGCCTGTAAACGCATGAAAAAATAGAATCCCACTGCAAACTTCTGGCCCGAGTGAATTAGCCAGGTCATGGATAGCGATGTTACGTGTAGCTTTTCCGACCCCAAAACAGATCCAAAATTCTTCCAATTTAATTTTTTTTAGATCATTGAACAGGGAAACAGCAATGACGACTACATCTGTATCCACAGTTCTTACCAAAACCTTGGTGTGACCGTGCTGCACAGCATGATAAATATGGAGGAGAATTCGGGAATCAGCTTCTTCTTGCTTCGAGTACAGGGAAGCTACGTCTGTGCCATCATTACATAGAACTTTTTCGCCTTTTGTTGATAAAATCGTCTTTTTGTTATATTGAACTTGCTGGAGCCCGTCAGATAGGAAATTAAAAAGTTCAGTTTTATTATCAGAACAGCGAAGAAATTTTTGCCAGTTTTTTGGTAGCTTCCCTGCTGCTGTGACCCTTTGTCGAAGTCCTTCTCCTCTCTTTTCTCTGGTAGTATTCTTCAAGCTGTCCTCCTTGTACACGTCAAAAATCACATCAATTCTGTTTCCTTTTTGGTTCTTTACATAATTTATAAAACTATTGCGGTAGTAGATTTCCATTTTAATATCATACCTAACTTACCTACATAGTAAAATAAAATTATATCCACTTGCCGTGTCCCAGTGGTCCGGTGGCGCTCCTACGTATGCTTAGATCTTCAAAACTACGCAACGGATTTCGATGCGGTTTTTGTTGATAGCTGAAGGGATTCAAGAGGAAGGTTTGTATATAATACATGCCGAAACAAAATCTTATTCCCGCGGGAAAACGGTTAGCAGCGGTTGAAATCGCTAGATGGGCCGCTAATTCCTCACAAAATTGGAGGAAATGTAAGCATATCTTGAAAACTATAAGTCCTATCAACATACATCCAAAGACTGTTATATAGATAATTTTATAAGGATTATTTGTTACCTTGACGGTTTTCTCCTATCTTTACCCGTTTTCAATAAAAATAAAAATAACTGAAAATTGGGACATAAAGGGGGGGGAAAGGGGGGGAAACAGGGGGGGCTCGACCTGTTTCCCTTCTTTTATTGAAACACATATGTATAAGCTACACACATGCCAAGTTTCATGCTTTCTGCCAGATGGTTTCATACCTCCATACAAAGTCTCAAATTGGGACCCGGACTATATAGGTTTCAAACACCTTAATTTCGGTACCCATAGACAAGATTGAGTACCTTTTGTATCAACCCTAGACAACATTTAAGAGACCTTCAGTTTATCGATGACGATCTTATCAACTAGTTTTCTCGTTCTCAAATTGCCCACGCGTCGTGAGCAAGCGTGATGACCAATCCTCTGTCTTTCTTTGTATAAGAAAGAGGTCTTTGCCTTCCACTGCTCCCTTCTAGCTCTCCTTTTAACTCCCTTCAAAATGGTTGAACTGAATGGTGCTGATACATGCGTCATGTTCGTGAACGGGTGCCGTCAGTAGGGACCGGTCATCTCTTTGCTGCCATGGCTTATTTTATTTAAATTTATTATTTGAATTGTTGTTTTTTCTCATCTTTTCATTATGGACGCTTTTAACGTTCTGCGTCGTTCGCACATGTATAATATAATTTTTAACAAGAATGATGTAACCAAGACCACATTATTTTGATTTAAAAGAGTGCCCATGGAGTTTCTTGCCCGTTCTTCTCCATAGGTAGGTATCTACGCTTTGGAATGAGCAAATAGCTTCATCTATCTGACTGACCGACCCCTTGACAATTCAAAAGTGCATGTAATCGGTTTAATTGAAATAAATGCTTTGAGTTTGAGTTTGAACTGGGATCATTTACAGGTTGTTATTATCTGATATTAGCTTCTGCCGGCGATTTTGTCCGCGTGAAGTTTTGGGACCCGATCCACCGCATCCCGACTTTTTTGTAGAATCCTTTGAGGTGGGCCAGATTGCCATGCATTGTTTTACATACAACTGTTTAGGCAGCGCACGCAAATAATTCTGTAGATACTAAGAGGTATTTCTTTCCGACTTGCTAGACAAAACTTGTGGTAGCGCGGCTAATATGCATGATATTAGCCGAGCTACCACGAGAATAAGCACTCAGGCATAATGAAGCTTTCAACCAGTAAAAATTTTTGAATTGGATGATTTGTTCCGGAGATTACCCCCTAATACAAACATACAAACAAATTGTACCTCTTTATAAATATTATAGTATAGATTATAAACCACCTAAGCCTCGCCCGGTCTACTGGTGGAGATGGGCCCCTCCCATGACGCGTGTTACATTATAATTCCGATAGTATAACTTATATAACATTTATTTTACATACATACATAGGTAAACTAAATAATAACAGTCGCACAGGTCGATCGATCAGGTTAAGCTACGTAAGTTGGTCTGTGGATGGGTGACCATCTTTACATACCGAGACCCCTCCGTGCCTCGGACATCACGTCAAGCCGTTGGTCCCGACTGTCATTCGTGGATCTTTGACAGTCGTTACGGGTATTCAGAAGCCCGAAAGTTTGAAAACCAGTCTTACCAGGGAGTATCGTATTACCCAGTAACTGGGTTGTGGAGGTCAGATAGGCAGTCGCTCCATGTAAAATACTGGTATTCAGCTGCATCCGGTTAGACTGGAAGCCGACCCCAACATAGTTGGGAAAAGGCTAGGCAGATGATGACATAGGTAAATTCACGCCTTCCATGAGGCGAGACAGAAATTACAGCACGTCGCCTGCTACAATCCTTAAGCCTCCTCTACACGTCGACAGATGACATCAGCAGATGTCATCTGCGAATGCGTCCGCCGACGTGTAGACGGGGCAATTTGCTAGTCTGTGGTAGGTATTTGACGTCGGCAGATGCATCTGCCACCAATCCGTTTGCTGTCGGTTTTTGTGGCACGGATCAAAGGGTTTCAGCGCGAGCGCCCGGCGTCTGTCCACACGTCTAACGACGCATTGGATACTGTAATTGCAAATTGGACATCTAACAGAGTCTAAGTAGGTAATTTTTATTTCTGTTGGAATTAAGACAACATAAATACTACATGATATACGATGCACACTCAAGTAGTAGTTAAAACTAATAAATAAATAGCTACGGTCTCAACATCCATTTTTTTTATGTTGCGTTCGTGCGAGTTGAGTCTGTCGAGAATTAACACAGACTGAACGACCACACGTCGGTGTCGTAGTGATGCATCTGTCGACGTCTGTGGACGCGTCTGACGACGTGTAGAGGAGGCTTAAATTCGTTCAGGTTCATAGATCTGGTAATACACAACCAACTTTTATTTTAACGCCAAAGTAAACAACGTTAATAGTGTTTTGTAAAGGTTATAACAATCGATTTCTTTGTTTTGTTTTACATAATTGACGTCGACACGAATGAGTAAGCACGAATCGTTGGCTGCTGAATTCTAGTACAATTCAATCTACAAACTATTTTTTTTTGAGACTAGAAAGAATTGTACCTACATAAAATTATATTCGTACATAGACTGATAGCTGCAAGAAATACAGACCTAATTAATATATTAAGGTGGTGTCGATACTCTTGCGCTATCCCACCTTCCTGGATCGGCATGCTGTGCTGGCGCTGCTGCTGCGGCTGCGGAAAACCTCAAGCGGCGAAAATATAATAACCTTATCGGAAATTATATTTTCGAGCCGTTTGGGGTTGAAACCCTCGAGCCGTGGGGTCCGAGTGCTCATGGTCTTTTTAATGAAATTTCAAAACGGCTGGTTGGCTGGATTTTAACTTAGACAAAGGGTAAGCATTGCCCAACGTGGTAATGCCGCCAGTCTCTTGGGTACATTACCAGTCGACAGCGATGCGGATGAATTTTTCGACGGTATATTTTAGTTTTTGTATAGTTTTAGTTAAGTTAGGTTTTAATTTTGTTATTTTTGTCAATTAAGGATATATGTACCTATTATTCAAAACAAAATCAAATTACACCAGGTGGTGTTCTGTGAAAATTTTAAATCGCTAGCTGCTTCTTAGGGTCAGGATACATTGATCGACGGTCTTTCGCACTTTGTCGATTGAAAAGGAGCACACAATGCTTTCGTTTTATATTTTTTTTGTATGGAATAACCGTCGAACGCCGTCGATCGCCGCCGGAGCGCGTTCGTCACGTCGATGCGAAAGGATACGTACGTACCTAGTTCCATGCTTTGCTCTCTTTTTCTATGGACAAACTGTCGAACGCCGTCGATCAATGTATCCCGGTTCTAAAGATATAGCCCTATGACAGACAGACGAACAAACAGCGGAGACGTAGTAGTAGGGTCTCATTGGCACCCTTTAGCTGTGCTGCTGGGGAGTTTGTTGCGCCACTTTTTCTTCCCAGCTAAAGCAATAGGGAGTCGCGAAGGGTAGGCGTTTTGGAGGACTGTCCTATGTAATGTTGACGTTCAAAAAATGCTGATCCTTCTTTGCATAAATCACTTTTGATGTTGACTCAGCAGGATACAAGCTTAGAAATTATGACGATAATGATGATCCAAATATTCACGGAATGAAACCCATAAAGCCATAAGACAGGATATAAAAATGCATCAAAAATAGCTGTTATCATCATCATCTGCCTAGCCTTTTCCCAACTATGTTGGGGTCGTCTTCCAGTCTAACCGGATGCAGCTGAATACCAGTATTTTACATGGAGTGACTGCCTATCTGACCTCCACAACCCTGTTACTAGGTAATACGATACCCCTTTTGGTAAGACTGGTTATCAGACTTTCGGGCTTCTGACTACCCGTAACGACTGTCAAAGATCCACGAATGACAGCCGGGACCAATGGCTTAACGTGCTTTCCGAGGCACGGAGGGGTCTCGGTATGTACCTAAAGATGGTCACCCACCCACAGACCAACCGCGGCAAGCGTAGCTTAACCTAATCGATCGACATGTGCGGCTGTTATTCTTCATCAAAAATAGCTGTTATAACAGAAACTATTTCATTCTGTATTGCATAGCGTGTCGCCTTGAATATGTAGTGAATGAATGTGTTACGCTATACGCGAGTGATCTTTGCCTCTGATCTGTGAGATTAGATTCATTAGGACAACTAGATAATCCTTCAAACACAATACAAGTGTTTTTCAGCATAATTTAATCCAGCGTTATCTACTAGGTCCTAATTTTTTATTTTCGATTCGGCTTCTAGCCAAGTCGGTTGCAGCTGAATATCACTATTTTACATGGAGCGACTACCTATAAGAAAGTCAATTCCCGTAGTTAAAAACGTTCAAAATCTAGTCGCAATGTCATCTCAGCGAAAATCAATGTCATTAATGTCAAAAATGTAGGGAAATTAGAGGTATTTTTGACAGATTGAGACTGAGATCAGACTGTGAACGTTCTTAAAATTACGAGAATTGCTCCTCCGACTTCCACAACTCAGTTGCTGGGTAACACGATACCCCTTGTTAAGACTGGTTGTCAGACTTTTAGGCTTCTGACTACCCGTAACGACTGTCAAAAATCTACGAATATCAGCCGGGACCAACTGTTTTTAACGTGTTTTCTGAGGCATAAAAGGCTATGCATATCTGAACTCCACAACCCAGTAACTAGGTTCGGTTTTTTGGCTTAAAACCAATTAAATCTGAACTATTTTGACCATATTAATTAATTGATTGCAGTCCACTGCTGGACATATGCCTCTCCCAGGCTGCGTCACAACACCCTATCCTCCGTTTTCCGCATCTAGCCTGCCCACCCACCTTTTTGAGGTCGTCTGTCAATCTAGCTAGGGGGCGTCGCACACTACGCTTGCCGATTCACGGTCTCCACGTCTCCACTCAAAGGACTCGTCTGCTCCAACGGCCATCGGTCCTTCGAAAAACATGCCCAGCCCACTTCCACTTCAGCTTGCTTACTTAGCTATGTCGGTAACTCTGGTTCTTCGTTTCTGATTTTATCCTACAAAAAAACTTCGAGCATAGCCCTCTCCATAGCGCGCTGAGCGACCTTAAATTTGTGGACCAGCCCGACCGTCCGCGTCAGTGCCCACGTTTCGGCACCGAAAGTAATTATAAACATTATAAAATCAACTTTTCCATCCCTTCAATACCTACTTTTATCAGTCCAGTCATAAATTAAACAGAATAAATAAAACATACCGTTTCGTAAGGGTAAATGCCTCTAACGAATATTGCATTAGTCTTGTTTGAAGTAGAGCAAGTACCTACCAACTTGATCGGTAAGATAACTTGCTCGCAATCTAATTTAGTACCAGCGAACGTTTCATTCGAGTTTTATATAAATTCATGCTGAACTGTATAACAAAGAGTTTAAAAAGTATTGAGAACTTTTTTGTCAAACATTTTACACTATTTATATCTTATTTTATCGGTAAGCGTAGTTTGGGACGCCCCCAGCTAGATGAACCGATGACCTTAAGGGGACTACAAGACCTAAACACAAAAAACGCAAGTTTTATAATGCCTAAAAGTATATGATTGACTACAGTAAACAAAATCAGAAAAATATATGTCGGCGCGTCTAGAGAATTGGTTCGGTGATGCCAACCTCTTTGGTTACTATTGTTTTTTTTAGAAGATATGTCAACTGTCAATTTGACGTAACACCATGGACTGGGGAGGCGGCCCGCCATTATAAGAACAAGGAAAAAAGTGAGGGATACATTCACATGGGTTGATCGTAAATGACGATATTGATTGGAGGAATTGTGCTATGATATCCAATTGTGTGTAAATTGATTGCGCTCGCGCCCCACGTACTTGGTGGAATGTCGTTCATGCATTATCGTTAATTAAATAATTGGATTAGACATCCTGTGATTGTTTATAAAGACTTTCATAATACTTTCAACTCCTCGCCCGCAAACCCACGCAACATGGCCTCTTCTGATAAAGATGATCCATTCCCTTTATCAGAAGTGGGATTCAGAGGGCAAGATATTGAGGAGTTTTGTGAGATTCCATTAGAACAACCTGTGATCAATGAAGTTTTCAAGGGAAAACATGATGAAAGTCTCCTTGGGAACATGGATACTCTTTTATCACGCCTGCAGAATGCAATTCAAGCTACTCCAGCAAGTCATGTCTCAATAAAACTAATAAAGTTTGACCCTGATGACTCTGAACCAGATATTGAAGAACACAACTCTTCAGGATTTTAAGCAAAGTGTCATTAAAGAGACGAAGTGAGGATTGTGATTCTTCAGAAACTAAAACTTGTGATTACTTCAACAAAAAGCATCAACTTAACCGGTCAAGCGGCGCGCGTCGCCCATTGGCGACGAAACAATAGAAAATCAATTGTGTCTCATTAGCAGAGCTTGACAGATGAAACACGGTTTGGAGGAACTTGCTTCTATCGTGGAAGTAGAGAACACAAGCTAGAAAAATGCCGTAAGCGACGCAATACAGATAGTCAAAAGTCAAGACCAACGGAGAAGGAAAACTCTGTTATATGTTTTGGGAAGCCTGGACACATTAGTACAACCTGCCCAGGAAAGAAGTCTGGAACTGAACAACATGCAGCACGCAGATAAGTTCAGATTTGCAAACATAAAATAATGAGAGGTACCCTGTCAACATCAACTGGTGAGGTCATTTTGTTTCTTTTTGATAGTGGCAGTATTACAGAAATATAGAAAGTTCTTCATAGATGGTGTGCCTATACGTCGCGTGACCACAGGTGAGTTACCTTATAGACCCATATAAAACTGTTCAGAGGCGTCCCTATCGGTTATTACCTGATGAAAAAGAAATCATAAATGATAAAGTGCTGACTTTAAAAAAAAATCTGCCTCAAACATACCATTGAATTGCACCTGGTTGCTACAGGGCTAATGGACAGGTCGATCGCGTAATGCGTACGCTTATAAACCGTAATAAAAAATGATTCTAATAAAGTTTGGCACGACGAACTTCATGATGTTCAACTTGCTCTTAATAGTACTCGATCTAGGATAACGGGATACACACCCACTGAACTCGTGTTCGGTATTCAAGCCCAGTCGTTGGGTATCTCTAAAATTTCATCCAATATCAGTATGAATACTCTCACCTGCGCAAATTTAGAATGTATCGAAACGTCGCACCCCGCAGAATCAAACAGGCTGCAGCAGCCGATACTCAAAGATAAACCGCGGTAGCGCACAAGTACGGCCTTATGTGCATGGTTTGTTCTTATCAAAGGTTGAGAACGCAACCAAACCAAACTGTCGCGTAAATTCCGGGGTCCGAACTCATCTGCTTTAAAACGTTTGCTCCGAACTGAAATCCATGACTGGTACGAACCGCATAAACAAATACATGCGTCTAGTACCCAGAGGGTTTGAAGGATTAGTAGAATTAGCATCAAATATGATTAATGATGAGGAGGCCGAGACGGCGCGTGATTTGGAACAACTTGAAGAAATATCACCTATTGATAGCGATAGTGATACTCTCTCGGTGTCCAGTGAGGGCACTCTGCCCGCCAGTTCAGGAACCCTTACAGCTTCGCACTCTGAATCGCATTCTTTCATTCATAAAGCGGATGTACATTAAAATGAAAGTACGTTGTTGAGATACTTCATAAACACGCAAACACAGTAGAATTTGCTAAGCGTAGTCGTAAGGGCCCAGTACGCCCGGTCTACGCCGCATAGTGAGTTGGTGGCTAGTCGTAAGGGCCCAGTACGCCCGGTCTACGCCGCATAGTGAGTTGGTGGCTAGTCGTAAGGGCCCAGTACGCCCGGTCTACGCCGCATAGTGAGTTGGTGGGTAGTCGTAAGGGCCCAGTACGCCCGGTCTATGCCGCATAGTGAGTTGGTTGTTGGTCGAAGGGGCCTCGTACGCCCGGTCCATACAGCATGGTGAGTTGGTTGTTGGTCGAAGGGGCCTCGTACGCCCGGTCCATACAACATGGTGATTTGGTTGTTGGTCGAAGGGGCCTAGTACGCCCGGTCCATACAACATGGTGATTTGGTGGTTGGTCGAAGGGGCCTAGTACGCCCGGTCCACACCACGTAGCAATTTGGTGGCTAGGTCAAGGTGTATAGTACGCCAGCCTACGCCGCATGGCGATTTGGTGATTTGACGAGAGGGCCAAGCGGGCCCAGCACACGTTATGTTTTATTCATGTGGTTGAGGTTGTGCTACTTCTTAGTGAGAGACCATTAAATGTTAGTCTATACGTGTGCATGTCAGGAATGGACGAGCTGACCAATGGAATGCTATTTCCTCTGGTAATTCAGATGCGCAATATCACTAAGCGCACGAGGGCGTGCGATAGTCAGGGTGGCCGTGTCGGCGCGTCTAGAGAATTGGTTCGGTGATGCCAACCTCTTTGGTTACTATTGTTTTTTTTAGAAGATATGTCAACTGTCAATTTGACGTAACACCATGGACTGGGGAGGCGGCCCGCCATTATAAGAACAAGGAAAAAAGTGAGGGATACATTCACATGGGTTGATCGTAAATGACGATATTGATTGGAGGAATTGTGCTATGATATCCAATTGTGTGTAAATTGATTGCGCTCGCGCCCCACGTACTTGGTGGAATGTCGTTCATGCATTATCGTTAATTAAATAATTGGATTAGACATCCTGTGATTGTTTATAAAGACTTTCATAATACTTTCAACTCCTCGCCCGCAAACCCACGCAACATGGCCTCTTCTGATAAAGATGATCCATTCCCTTTATCAGAAGTGGGATTCAGAGGGCAAGATATTGAGGAGTTTTGTGAGATTCCATTAGAACAACCTGTGATCAATGAAGTTTTCAAGGGAAAACATGATGAAAGTCTCCTTGGGAACATGGATACTCTTTTATCACGCCTGCAGAATGCAATTCAAGCTACTCCAGCAAGTCATGTCTCAATAAAACTAATAAAGTTTGACCCTGATGACTCTGAACCAGATATTGAAGAACCCAACTCTTCAGGATTTTAAGCAAAGTGTCATTAAAGAGACGAAGTGAGGATTGTGATTCTTCAGAAACTAAAACTTGTGATTACTTCAACAAAAAGCATCAACTTAACCGGTCAAGCGGCGCGCGTCGCCCATTGGCGACGAAACAATAGAAAATCAATTGTGTCTCATTAGCAGAGCTTGACAGATGAAACACGGTTTGGAGGAACTTGCTTCTATCGTGGAAGTAGAGAACACAAGCTAGAAAAATGCCGTAAGCGACGCAATACAGATAGTCAAAAGTCAAGACCAACGGAGAAGGAAAACTCTGTTATATGTTTTGGGAAGCCTGGACACATTAGTACAACCTGCCCAGGAAAGAAGTCTGGAACTGAACAACATGCAGCACGCAGATAAGTTCAGATTTGCAAACATAAAATAATGAGAGGTACCCTGTCAACATCAACTGGTGAGGTCATTTTGTTTCTTTTTGATAGTGGCAGTATTACAGAAATATAGAAAGTTCTTCATAGATGGTGTGCCTATACGTCGCGTGACCACAGGTGAGTTACCTTATAGACCCATATAAAACTGTTCAGAGGCGTCCCTATCGGTTATTACCTGATGAAAAAGAAATCATAAATGATAAAGTGCTGACTTTAAAAAAAAATCTGCCTCAAACATACCATTGAATTGCACCTGGTTGCTACAGGGCTAATGGACAGGTCGATCGCGTAATGCGTACGCTTATAAACCGTAATAAAAAATGATTCTAATAAAGTTTGGCACGACGAACTTCATGATGTTCAACTTGCTCTTAATAGTACTCGATCTAGGATAACGGGATACACACCCACTGAACTCGTGTTCGGTATTCAAGCCCAGTCGTTGGGTATCTCTAAAATTTCATCCAATATCAGTATGAATACTCTCACCTGCGCAAATTTAGAATGTATCGAAACGTCGCACCCCGCAGAATCAAACAGGCTGCAGCAGCCGATACTCAAAGATAAACCGCGGTAGCGCACAAGTACGGCCTTATGTGCATGGTTTGTTCTTATCAAAGGTTGAGAACGCAACCAAACCAAACTGTCGCGTAAATTCCGGGGTCCGAACTCATCTGCTTTAAAACGTTTGCTCCGAACTGAAATCCATGACTGGTACGAACCGCATAAACAAATACATGCGTCTAGTACCCAGAGGGTTTGAAGGATTAGTAGAATTAGCATCAAATATGATTAATGATGAGGAGGCCGAGACGGCGCGTGATTTGGAACAACTTGAAGAAATATCACCTATTGATAGCGATAGTGATACTCTCTCGGTGTCCAGTGAGGGCACTCTGCCCGCCAGTTCAGGAACCCTTACAGCTTCGCACTCTGAATCGCATTCTTTCATTCATAAAGCGGATGTACATTAAAATGAAAGTACGTTGTTGAGATACTTCATAAACACGCAAACACAGTAGAATTTGCTAAGCGTAGTCGTAAGGGCCCAGTACGCCCGGTCTACGCCGCATAGTGAGTTGGTGGCTAGTCGTAAGGGCCCAGTACGCCCGGTCTACGCCGCATAGTGAGTTGGTGGCTAGTCGTAAGGGCCCAGTACGCCCGGTCTACGCCGCATAGTGAGTTGGTGGGTAGTCGTAAGGGCCCAGTACGCCCGGTCTATGCCGCATAGTGAGTTGGTTGTTGGTCGAAGGGGCCTCGTACGCCCGGTCCATACAGCATGGTGAGTTGGTTGTTGGTCGAAGGGGCCTCGTACGCCCGGTCCATACAACATGGTGATTTGGTTGTTGGTCGAAGGGGCCTAGTACGCCCGGTCCATACAACATGGTGATTTGGTGGTTGGTCGAAGGGGCCTAGTACGCCCGGTCCACACCACGTAGCAATTTGGTGGCTAGGTCAAGGTGTATAGTACGCCAGCCTACGCCGCATGGCGATTTGGTGATTTGACGAGAGGGCCAAGCGGGCCCAGCACACGTTATGTTTTATTCATGTGGTTGAGGTTGTGCTACTTCTTAGTGAGAGACCATTAAATGTTAGTCTATACGTGTGCATGTCAGGAATGGACGAGCTGACCAATGGAATGCTATTTCCTCTGGTAATTCAGATGCGCAATATCACTAAGCGCACGAGGGCGTGCGATAGTCAGGGTGGCCGTGTCGGCGCGTCTAGAGAATTGGTTCGGTGATGCCAACCTCTTTGGTTACTATTGTTTTTTTTAGAAGATATGTCAACTGTCAATTTGACGTAACACCATGGACTGGGGAGGCGGCCCGCCATTATAAGAACAAGGAAAAAAGTGAGGGATACATTCACATGGGTTGATCGTAAATGACGATATTGATTGGAGGAATTGTGCTATGATATCCAATTGTGTGTAAATTGATTGCGCTCGCGCCCCACGTACTTGGTGGAATGTCGTTCATGCATTATCGTTAATTAAATAATTGGATTAGACATCCTGTGATTGTTTATAAAGACTTTCATAATACTTTCAACTCCTCGCCCGCAAACCCACGCAACATGGCCTCTTCTGATAAAGATGATCTATTCCCTTTATATATAATATTCTTCAGGATGTATTCTAGTTAGATAGTGTGTTGAAAATATAATACAATGAATTTGATACGATAGAAAAATATCATGAAGATACCTCTAAAAACTTTCTTGTCACAATAAAAACCATACTACTATATATACAATCATTCTGATTTTTTTTTGTCAGATTATTCTACTAGCAACATACTAAAGCAATAGTGTTTTAATTTTTTAGTCCAAACAATAGATTTTTTGTAAATAGATAATTGCTTCATATTTTGCAATAAATTTTACCAGGGTTGTGTCATTGCGCATCTCTATCTTTTCTATGCAGTCCGACAGTGACCGCGGTTTAGGTCATGTAGTTCCCTTAAAAAGGTGGCTGAGACAGACTGGATGCAGAAGGCGGAGGACGGAGTGTTGTGGCGCAGTCTGGGAGACGCCTATGTCCAGCAGTGGACTGCGATAGGCTTAGTTGATTGATTGATATCTTATTCAATAATTAGGTAGTTCAAAATTTGTCTAATGAGAAAATAGACATACAGCTGTTTGTAATAGGACCAAGCCGAGTGATAGGGCTTGGCCCACTACTGCTATGTAATGTACAGACGCGAGCACATCAACCTACTACAATCTGCCAAATTTCTTTAATAGATTTTCAACTTTATTACTTAAGTTTAAGATTCTAAGTTGATTGGGAAAGTCTGACAGTTTCGGGTTGGTTGATGTGCTGGCGTCTGTACTAATGTCCGTCTACAGTTAGTAACAAAATAGCGTAGCCTTTGTTAATAACTAAAACAGATCAGGTACCATTAGTGAGCGCCCACAATAGTGGGCTATCCTGTCTGCCCGGGCGGTTATCGATTGCAGGATAGTGTTGGGATAATGTTTTCACACATCTATATAATGAATAAATATATATAATAATAAATGAAATGAAATAAATGAAAAAATCTTCCTGTGTCCTCTTTTCCTGGGTTATCAAAAGCCACCGAAGCGCGAGGGGGCATTTCTCGTAATTTTAAGAACGTTCACAGTCTGATCTCAGTCACAATCTGTCAAAAAATCTTCGGATTCCCCTACATTTTGACAAGTTTTTGACATTTTTTTTGTCGCCGAGATGAGACTGCGACTAGATTTTGAACGCGAGAATTGGCCTTCTGGTCTTACGACCCCAAAACCCTCCATAATATTGTTTCCATTTATCAATAACACTATCTAAAGTTAACCTCAGTTACCTTTTATTGAGTTCCCAGGCTTTTAACAATATGCGCAAGAGTCGCTCGTAAGCAACACGCAATGGTTAAGTAACTGAGACGCGAAGTAAACGCTGCGTTGCGACAACACATCACCTCTCTTGACTCATCTGGTAAAAGTAGGTTTTATTCTTAAGATCTGACCAGTTACATTGAACAAAATTGCATTCATAATCAGCGGATAATTGTCTCACTGCTGGGGCCCAGGCCGCCTCTCTTCGAAACGGAGTGGGCTGTAATAATTTACCACAATCATTTATGAAACCATTTTATTAAGTGTGCGATTTTGTGGGAGCAGTGGTGGCCTAGAGGTAACGGCCCCCGATGTACGAGTTCTAGGTCGTGGGTTCGAACCCAAGCCGCTATACTTTATGTAAATAATTTCATCACCGCTGCTCTCAAAAACGTTGAAGGAAAACATCATGTCTTAGAACCAAAAATTCGAAGACATGTGACATCTACCAATCCGCACTGGGCCCGCGTGGTAGATTACAGCCCCCTCCAAGAGTGGAGGCTTGTGTCCCAGCAGTGGGAACATTATAGGCTGCTTACGCGACTGGGGAAAGCAATCGATAAGCTGTCAAGAAATCCCACAATACCTAACTGGCGCAATCTTCCTCGATTTGCTCAATCTGACCTCCACAACTGATGGCAATGATGTTTTTTATCATTTAAGATTCAAACCGAAATATTAGTCAACACGAAATACCGTTCATACCAGTTCCTACCCTAACAGTCAGAAGCTAGTTCCGGCAGTGACGCGCCATGCGTCGGCGACCAGTGGGCGTGGCCTTGACTGCGCGCGCGCACAGTGTAGCGTTGTCGCATGTCGTCTCAATCCACTTCACTTGATGCTCGCTGAGAAGGACAGGGGTGTGGTGAGGCATTATGTGGTCTCAAATGAGGGAGCAGCTGCTTATATGTGGCTACATAGCCTGCTAAAATCATAGCTTTGCCGTAATCGGGGACATGTGACATCTACCAATCTGCACTGGGCCCGCGTCGGCCCGTTCCCTCTCAAAGAAAGGAGGCCTGTGTCCCAGCAGTGGGAAAATTATAGGCTGATTATGTAGTTGATACTTCCCGTGACCCAAGGGTTGGCGTTTACCTTGGTCAAAGGCTAAGCATTGCCATACAACGTGGTAAAGCCACCAGTCTATTGGGTACATTACCAGTCGACAGCGATGCGGATGAATTTTTCGACGCTATATTTTAGTTTGTGTATCGTTTTAATTTTGTTATTTTTGTAGATAAGTAATGGGAAATAGACTGAATAAATGAAATTTTAATGTAAAATAGTTGGTACAGGAATTATGTCGTTGGATAATGTTATCTTCGGCTGACTTAACTGTTTCGTAGATCTCGTGGTCACAAATGCAAATGCTGAGCATGGGGTCTCCTGTGTTCGATATTTAAGTAGCAGCCCAGAGTCGGATTTGTATCTGGTTGGTAATGGGTTCGTTCCCTATTATATGAATCTATAAACTTAAATTAATATAGTCACCTTTGCACCTAAAACACTAAACTGTTCTTTTAACACATCTATCTATCTTCTATATCTATTATTGTATTATATTATACCGAGGAGGTTTAGGTAAACATAAAGCGAGGAGGCCTATGTCCAGCAGTGGACGTCTTTCGGCTGAAATGATGAAGATTATATTATACTAATAATAAAGCTGAATTGTTTTTTTTAACGCGCTATAATGTCTCGAATTACCTAAAAGATTTGAGAAAATATATTTGCATTTGATAGTCTAATTCTTGAGGAAGGTCTAGCTAGGTACTTAACATCGCGCTTGGACCCACAGGAGTCGAGCAAAAACAAAAGAGCTTCCTCTCTCCTACCCCTTTTTTCTGTGCCCTACAGGGTCCATTATGATCTAAATTATATAGTTACCATCTAAGTACACATTATGGTAAATCAATAAAGATATTGAGTATTGACTATTGAAAAAAAAAAGTCAGACGATAGCGCGGGCGATGCGATCCGACGCGGTTAGACGCGGAAATTTAACGCGGCCGAAGTTGGTGCGCAGCTGTTATTTTCCCATAAAAACTAAAAAAAATAGCATAAAAATAAAAACAAAGCTGTAGGCACTGCCACCATCATAATGTCGTAATACCACTATCATTTGAAACAAAAACACGTGAACGTCGATAGTCAATAATATGTTGTAACTGCAAGATGAGCCATGTGGGCGTGTTGCACATCGACATGGCTATAAAATAATAACCTCACTAGATGAGCTACGGAATATAGGTTTACTATTGTAAATTGTTTACAGCTGTGTGGTCCCGTCGTTACTTCATCTAGTATCTGAGTTTCGAAGGGTTAGGTAAATCTTTACACATCAAAAAGCCCTTTAGATCAGCCAAAAAAGTACAAGAAATCTTGTATCATATATTCATTTGCGTTCATCACGACTTGAATGATTACATTTATGTGAACAGTTTGGAAACAACATGTACTTGTATGGAGGAGCAGTGGTGGCCCATTAGTAACGGCCGCAATTTACGAGTTCTAGGTCGTAAGTTCGAACCCAGACAAGCGTTTTATACTTTGTGTAAATTATTCATCACCGCTGCGCTCAAAACGGTGAAGGAAATATCGTGAGGAAACTGGCATGTCCTAGAACAGAAAATTCGAAGACATGTGACATCTACCAACCCGCACTGGGCCCGCGTGGCAGATTACAACCCACTCCCTCTCATAGAGAGGAGGCCTGTGTCCCAGCAGGTGGGAGCATTATAGGCTGATTATATTATGTACGCTAAGTTGTTAACTTTATTGTGCATGCTGTGGTCTCCTATAAATGAAGGAGTACTTACACCTAGGTACTTTATTTATTTGTTAAAACTTTATGCACAAGTAAAAACAAATACTGTTCAAAGGCGGACTTAATGCCTGAGGCATTTTCTACCAGTCAACCTTAGGATGATGCAGAGACAAAACATGGCAGGTGCAACATACGGGATAAATAGCTAGGAAATTACTATAAAATACAAGAATAAATACTAATACATAGATACATATAAACCAAATGAACTTTCAGGAGAAAAAATTATCGCTAGAGGAGAAAACGAATCCAGCAAATCAGCGCTAGGATGTTACGGCTAACTTCTGACGGATATGTTCACGTACCTTCACTTAATGATGTTGCCTTTTATTTATGAGTCATGTATTGTGTATAACTTTTATTGGAGATCGTAAATAAATAAATAAGTACCTACCTCACAACGACTAAAAACTGCATGCACACAGTTATAAGAATACCATTTTCAGCATTAGTCGTTTGCGGTTTCCAAGTTTTTATGACAATAATTAATATGAAAACGCCATAAAAACCAATGTTATTGAACCTACCGCCACCTTTATTATGACACCCAAAAACGTAAACCATTCGTTGTTTTAATTATCCCTGATTAATTCTTGATTGAGAATTCCTTTATTATGGTACACAACCATATTCAGAATTCATGAATCATGGATTGATGCGAAAAAGAGTTTGTCGACCATTTGATTGACTTTTGAAATGTGTTTTTCACTTAATTTTTTGGCGATTTTGGAGCATTTGAATAAGCTTTGGTGATTTATATTGCAATTTAGTTGACAAGTTTTGAGATAGATTATTGATTTGTAGTCTATGCTTGATTTCAAATATATCTGTGTCGATTTTTGGTTCCAAACTAGTACTATTTTCTCTTGCGTAGATTTATAGTAGGTAGTTAATATTCTTCTTCTTCTTAGCATGTCGATAGCAATCTAAATGGACTCAGCCCAGAATTCCGCTACTTGTTTGGTAGTTAATATTAATACGTCGACAGATATTGGATTCCCTACTTCCCTTTTGAACTGGCCAATTTCTTTGCGGGATCTTTTGAAACGGCTTGTACATTTAAATATAGAAAAGCCCTTGCCCTGCAATGCCTCGGTTGGTCCGTGGATGGGTGACCATCTTTACATACCAAGACCCGTACCTCAGATAGCACGTTAAAACGTTGGCTGTAATTCTTGGATCTCTAACAATCGTTACGGGTCCCGAAAGTCTGACAACCAGTCTTATCAAGGGGCATCGTGTTACCCAGTAACTGGGTTGTGGAGGTCAGATAAGCAGTCGCTACATGTAAAATACTCAGCTGCATCCGGTTAGACCATTGGTGGAGCAGTGGTGGCCAAGTGGTAACGGCTGCGACTTACGAGTTGTAGGTCGTAGGTTCGAATCCAGACAGACGTTTTACTTTGTGTAAATTATTTCATCACCATTGCTCTCAAAACAGTGAAGGAAAACATCGTGAGGAAACTGGCATGTCCTAGAACCAAAAACTCGAAGACATGAGACATCTGCCAACTCGCACTGGGCCCGCGTGGTGGATTACGGCCCACTCCCTCTCACTGAAAGGAAGCCTGTGTCCCAGCAGTGGGAACATTATAGGCTGGTTATGTATCCGGTTAGACTGGAAGCAAACCCCAACACAGTTGGGAAAAGGCTAGGCAGATGATATTTTCATGTATTTACGGGGCGTGTGATACCAATTCACTACACTACACTTTTACAGCACAAGAGATTTTTAATTAAATTGCAAAGTTAATCACATAATGAGCGCCTGCATGACGTTGATGACGAATTAATTGTTACCACGCCTAATGCAATTACTCGTAAGTTTTATGTTGTTGGGTTATGGGCTGTAAACTTATACTCTTGTACAGCCAAATTAGACCGATTTTAAATGTTCCATAGAAACAGAGATTTCTAGTTATCTTTTTTTAAATAAGACATTTCGAAAATTTTCTTAACTAACTTTTTAGACGTTTGTATCCTGCTTATGCGTACGAAGATTCATTAAAATCGGTTCATTCATTTCGAAAAACAAGGGCTTGAAAGTTTGTATGAAATGCCGTACGTCGTAAACGCTCTTAAGTAGTCCATTTTTCCGCAGAAAAGCGTGACTTAAGTGCGGGTTTAGGTCACACGAGCTATAAAATAGTATACGATACGTATGACTTGAGTTGTCTTTACTGCACGGCGTGCAATAATGTACTACTTAAGTCCCACGTATCGGAATGTACTATTTCTGTTTCATCGTTCAGAAATTCTAAACCAGAGTAACCAAGAAAGTCCTCATAGAATAAAACTGTACAACTACTTTTTAGTTAGTTAGTAAGTATATTTATTGTATTTATGTATGTTTATTTGTGCTTATATTTATATGTAATTAGTTTAATAGGTTTATGCGTATCTTTATATTTATATTTAAAATATTTATTCCTCAATTTTTCATGATGCACCTACCACTGTTTGTCTCTGCATCACCCAAAGGTTGACTGGTAGAAAATGCCTATGGCATTAAGTCCGCCTTTGTATGCTCCTCATTTATGTGCTTGAAGTATTAAATAAACAAATAAATAATATAACACTTTGACCCTCGACAACTAAACGTAACATCAATCGCAGGGTCAAATACAGTATTACGTATCAATAATAATTAAAAGGCCTCTATCTGCAAATAAAGCGCCTATTACAACGTCACCATGTCCCCTCTAATGGTAACGTGGGCAGCAGGGACCTCCTACGTACCGTTTAGCATAAAAACAAGCAACCTTGACGCAATCTTTTGCTACACTTCACTTTATATTTTGTGAAGTTTTATATAACTTTGCATGTCAATGTAGTTTGTAAATAGAGGTGCTTGCAAGGTATCGTCCTGAGACCGTAGATACATAGATGATAAACCGTACTTAACGCAATTCTATCGCTAAAAAGCAAAGAAAGAAAATACATTTATTTAACACATACTAAAAGGCACACAATATCATCATTTGCCTCATCATCTGTAAAGCTTTTTCTCAACTATGTTGGGGTCGGCTTCCAGTCTAACTGGATGTAGCTGAATACCAGTATTTTACATGGAGCGACTGCCTGTCTAACCTCCACAACCCAGTTACTGGGTAATACGATACCCCTTGGCAAGACTGGCTGTTAGATTTTCCGGCTTCTGACGACCCGTTACGACTGTCAAAGATCCACTAATGACAGCCGGGACCAACGGCTTAACGTTCTTTCCGAGGCACGGAGGGGTCTTGGTATGTAAAGATCCCATCCACGGACCAACCGCGGCAAGCGTAGCTTAACCTGATCGATCGACCATACCGACGACAGACCATATTATTCGCAAGATCACACTGCGCTCCAAAACACAGATTACTGACATTGTTCAGAAAGCCGCTAAGCTGAAGTGGGACTGGGCTGGCCACGTCTGCCGTATGCCCAATGAGCTGTGGGTCAAAATAACCACTACGTGGTGCCCTGAAACAGCCAGAAGGGTTCGCGGCAGACCTCGTAGAAAATGGCGGGACGAGCTGGAAAAAACAAACGACCAATGGCCCTTCTTAGCCCTGGATCGAAAGAGCTTGAAGTCATGGGAAGAAGCCTTTGCCCAGCAGTAGGGTGATGCAGGCTAACAGTCACAGGTCTATGAGCAACGATAACTGGGGAATATAGGGACTGGTCATCTCTTTGCTGCCATGGCTTATTTTAATTTATTATTTGAATTGTTGTTTTTTCTCATCTTTTCATTATGGACGCTTTTAACGTTCTGCATCGTTCTCACATGTATAATTTTTAACATGAATGATGTAACCAGGACTTTGTAACCACATTATTTTGATTTAAAAGAGTATCCATGGAGTTTCTTGCCCGTTCTTCTCCATAGGTACCTACGCTTTGGAATGGGCAACTAGCTTCATCTTTCTGACTGACCGACCTCTTGACAATTCAAAAGTGCCTGTAATTGGTTTAATTGAAATAAATGCTTTGTGTTTGAGTTTTGAGTTTACCTTATTTATGGGACCAGAATTTTGCTCATGCATTTTTTATATCCCTCAATAAACTTCTTAAAGTGTACTACGCAGAACGGTAATGGCACCTAGCTCATTATGTATTCTGCGTGGGTGCTCCCAATGTTTGCCTTCATATCGGCGTTAAATAGTTATGTAGCTTTATGTAATGTTTGAGAATCATATTAGTTCAAGCCCGAACTGGACGCCATGAGATTTCATTCAAAGGTTCTAAATAGGATTACTTGTAGTACTTTAGATCTAGCAGGTATTTAAGTTTTGTTGAGGAAACTGGTAATTATAGGGTAAGCAGTGACTGTAGTTAACAAGAAAATTTTGACAAATCTACTGCTCGTGGAAAGGAATTATCTACATTATAGATTTTTACTTAAAGATTCCGGGAAACTTAAATAAGAAATTAAAGATACAGGCAGCTAACTTGCAACTGCTTTTAAACAATGGTGTGCTGTGTTAGTCAATTCTTCTATACCGTTCTATTTAATTAAGGATGCCATAAGTTGAAAAAGTTATAACGCACAAAATAAAACTAAATATTGGCAGTGTAGTGGAAAGATGAATATTTTTGCCTGTATACCAAATACTCGTAGCTTGTTCGACCGTACTATGTTTACGTCAAATCTGTTTTATTTATTACTTGCCATTTACAAAAACTAACGAAGAAAATTAAGTGGCAACACTTGGTCTGTAAACACTGAATCTTAATAAATGAATGTCGCCATATTGCGAAACTCATATATGCGCGAATAATCTTGATTCTCTTAAAAAGGAGGGACCCGTTTGCTCAATCACCTTGCCGACTTCGGACAGTGACTATTAATTCCGTTTTATATATTACTCAACTTTATAAATCCGCCATTTATAGAGGTGAATATTTATTGAATTGTCTATGGAAAGATAAAAGGCTGTGTTCTTGGAAACTGTGTTTAGTTGACTAATAGATGTGTGTATGTGACCACCTGACAATCTACATAATAGTGCCTAAGTTATATCTTTTTTTTATTCTCTTATAACTGTATAGCAGTGTTCATAACCTCAGATAATATACTAAATAATCAGTTATATACTTTAATAAAACATATTCTAAGTTGATTTTTGAGTGACCATTTGTAACAAAAAGATCCTAATAAGTTTTTGGTTGCAATGAAATTTGAACTTTGTTATGTATGAAATTCGGTTTGTTGTTCCATTACTTGAATATTATCTTCAAATTTAGAAGGACCTCCTGGCGCGTGACAAAAATAGGAACTAACGCAGCCGTTTTTAAAAAAATACAATTTCGCGAAACAATTTCACAAACGTTTACCAACAATGGCAACAGGGGCTTGTGGCGAGCTAATAACAGCCGCACGCGTCGATCCCGCGGTTTGCCCGTGGATGGGTGACCTATCTTTACATACCAAGACCCCTCCGTGCCTCAGAAAGCACGTTAAGCCGTTGGTCCCGGCTGTGATTCGTGGATCTTTGAAAGTCGTTACGGGTCGTCAGAAGCCCGAAAGTCTGACAACCAATCTTACCAAGGGGTATCGTATTACCCAGTAACTGGGTTGTGGAGGTCAGATAGGCAGACGCTCTATCTAAAATACTCGTAGGTACTCAGCTGCATCCGATTAGACTGGACGATGACCCAACATAGTTGGGAAAAGGCTAGGCAGATGATAATGTTTACAAACAACGCCTCAACGCCAAAGATGCTGAAGAGAGGAGGCCTTTGTCCCAGCAGAGGGAACATTATTGGCTGATTATGACGATTCCACCTACCTCTTCGAGGTATAATGGCGTCGTTTTACGATATCTTTCTGCAGAAATATCCAATCACACGTAATCCGCACGTAATCTGTTGAAATATTAACATTCAGAACATAATTACTCAACGGTCCATGTGAGATGCCCCTGATGGTCTGCGTTTGGTATCACAAGGGCGAGCGAGGGCGACATCTGCTTGTGCAACATACGAAACGCCCACATTCGCGAATGATCTTCAGTCTCCACCAATATTTAGATTGTGGCGGATTAGTCATGTTAAAACTTTGAATAAGTATTGTGTTAATTTCTATGTTGAAACTTTTCGAGAGCAATCTTGAGAGAAGCAACAATAGCATATACCTAGGCATTAAAACACGAAAAGACGCGCAAAAAAAAAAAAAGAAGAAGTCTATAGGAAAAGTATTTTACGATTTCTGACTTTTTTAGTACCTATCTCAGTTGGTTCCATATAGTTTTTTCATCCATATAAGAAATAGGATCGATTGGCATCAAAAAAAGTTTTTGTGGAAATTGCAAATTGTCTTGCAGACTGTAATTTTTTGTGAAAATCTGTGAATAGCTACCAAAATTTCTCAAAAAATAATGACCGTCTCCAAAGACCGTTTTTATGTAACTACAATGATTAAGGTGTCTAACTTTACCACCCCGTCTCAAAAATCCATCCTGTATTGTATAAGCATTGGGTACCTGTTGATAGTCTTTTTTTTTCTGGATGGGAAATCATCAAATGACCCCTCCCGCTCTGGGTGGAGCGGAAGGGAGTGTCAGACTCTTACTGACTAAAACCCATCCGTGTTCCTTCTTTAGCCCTTTATGTTCCGGGGTAGCGGTAACCCTTTCGGACAATCCCGCACCCCCGGCAGGCTTCGGCCCTGGCAGGCCCCTTCCTTTTTGCTGACTTCTCTTTGAGGCGCGCGTGGAACACGTACGCACCGTCTGGCACGGGACCTGTTGATAGTCTAATGTAATTATTGAATGAATAAATTACTCTTGAAACAGATTTTACTGACTGAAGTTACTACTGCCTACTATTAGTAAAAATTACAATACCAACTTTATAACACGAATTGATTATCAAGAGATCATCTTCTAAATTAAATCTCTACTCAAACAATATGCTACAGTTATATAACTCTACCTAAACATCATTATCATTGCAAATTACATTATTGAAAAATCTTATTACAACTAACTCGCACGAAAACCAACCTTAATCCGCTCCAATAAGGTTCACCACAAAAACCAATTTATGCAACATAGTCTGGTCATCATAAATTGGACTCAATGGCCTTAAAGATAAGGGTGACGCGTGCTGTATTGGTGTCGTGGTCGGGTCGTCCTCGGATCGAGGTCGGCAGTAATCGTCGCTCGTCTTCCAACTTATTAATATAAGGAACAGCGGATATATAGTCACGTAGATCATTATTTTGTGATGATTTTAAACACGCTTGGCTAGGTATTGGTCATAGTTATGAGATCATTGGATGAAACAATTGACGTTAAGAACAGAATAAGAAAGGTTTCTAAGCTAGCATCATAACTATGTTTAACCCCGCGTTTACACCCGTTAAGAGGAAATGCGAGTGGTCTTTCCTCCATAGAAACGCTCTCACCTGTTTTTTTTCTGGTTAATGACCATAAGGCAATGATTTTTTGCAGAATAATAAAATATTAACTACTTGTATGTCCCTATGTTTTCCGTTTTGATGATACATTATTTTTATAAGTACTAGAACCCTCAAAAAATGCTCAAAATTTCCGATTTAAACCGCTGTCAACAGAGGCCTAGTGTACAAATTTGACGACTATTAATGAAAAACCGGCCAAGAGCGTGTCGGGCCACGCTCAGTGTAGGGTTCCGTAGTTTCCCGTCCGTCACAATAAGTGTTCCCACGTACAATTCGATAATACCCGACCCAATGTAATAAGTACCTACAGCGCCATCTCTCGGGGAATTGGGTTACTAATTAATACATAGACGTGCCAGAAGTTCTCGGTGGTAATTTTGGATTGCGAGAACCGATTTTAATAATTCTTTTTTGTTTGAAAAAATATACGTTCAGGATAATGAAATATGTAAACGAAGTTAAAAAAAAATGCTTGCATATACGATTATACTACGAACTTAGTCCAGAAATGATTTTGTACAACTTTTTGTCTTTTTTGTACAAAAACTGTTGTTTCTATCAAGTTCAAAATAATTTTCCTAGAAAGTCCTTATAAAGTTCTACTTTTCAGATTTTTTTCATATTTTCTAAACTTATGGTTCAAAAGTAAGGGGGGGGGGACACATTGTTTTTTACTTTTGGAGCGATTATTTCCGAAATTATTGACATTATCAAAAAATGATTCTAGTAAACCCCTATTCATTTTTAAATACCTTTCCAACAATATATCGCACGAGAGGGTTGAAATTTAAAAAAAAATCACTTCCCACTTTACATATAGGGCTACCCTAATAAAACATTTTTTTCCAATTTTTATTTTACCACTTTGTCGGCGTGATGGATATACGTATTGGTACCAAATTTCAGCTTTCTAGTGCTAACGGTCACAGAGATTAAGCGAGGACGGACAGACGGACGGACGGACAGACAGACATGGCGAAACTATAAGGGTTCCTAGTTGACTACGGAACCCTAAAAAGAAAAACATAGGGACACAGATCCTTCTTATTCAGTTTATGAAATATCTTTTAAATTGGTACAATATTGAAGGAGGAAATAGGCGAGAGCCAAACCTCGAGTTATGACTTTTTACTTAGGCTTTTTCAAAAGTCTCTCCGACCGCATTTCCTCTTAAGTGTATTAGTGTAAAGCTATTTTAGTGAGTATTGTAAAAGAATTGTCAAAAACATGTCATCATCATCTGCCTAGCCTTTTACCAATTATGTTGGAGTCGGCTTCAATATATGTACGGTACTTGTCAAAAACATGTACCCTATCGGGTCATTTTAAAGCAATAACTCACACCGTAAGCGACTATCGTTAAGGCATACCTAAGAAATATCTCTCACATATTTCATTATAAAAGAAAAATATCTGAAACTGCGCCTGTAACCCTGCACCCCTGCTCCAGTAAACCTCTAGCAGCTTCATCAACCAATAGAAAAATTCTATTGAAAAAAAAGAACATCTTCAAAATTAAAATCCGAACACATCTTCGAACTAAGCTTTCATACTAAATATCGCTTATACATAAGGAAAACCTCTAAAATACATACCTGTATATTGTTGACAGATCACTGTTGAGTTGACATTCTAAACAGTGCGCGGTGTAGGTCGTTCCTACTGGCGCGGGCGCATGATGTCATTCACTGACGTCATCTACGTAACGAAGCCTGCGCGGGAGTCGATGCGCGCTATGTAGGTTGTGGGTTGTATTTGTGTGAAAATTTGTTCAGAGAAAATTGGTGATTTGGAGGATTTTGGTAATGGATAAAGGGCTTTTGTGTGGTAGGTATTGTTTTTAGAAAATGGTTGCGTAATTATTTTTTAGTACTTAAGTGTGCACGAGGCGTTCACAGTACTCTAGGATAAAATTATCTAGGTACCTTCATAAAAAACAATTTTCAGAAAACTTCACAGATAATTATCTAATCTTAAAAGAAAATCGGAAGCCGGTTCGGTAGTATTGCCATGAAAACTAAACAAATAAAACAGACAACCTACATTTTACATTGCTCTGTTTGAAAAGGTGGTTTATAGCATATTTGTGTCTCTAAAATTATAGTTTGAATACACCTATGTATGTTTAACCTTTTACGCTTACGCTGCATTAATCCGACAAATATTTTCGTGTCCATTTCGCCAAGGTCGTATATTTACGACCAAATACCACAGGTCGTTTAATCTGATTTTTTATTTAATTAGGTTTTTTTTTCGGGCGCTGGGGTTACGACAACTTATATGAAGTCGAGTGGTTAAAAGGTTAAACTTGTAGGTAAGTCATTCTGCTGACTGTCTATAAAATATGTTAATCGTTATACTTCTACTTTCAAGAATGAAGAAGAAGCTAGAGGCAATATTTAATAAATGAATCATCATCTGCCTAGTTTTTTCCCAACTATGTTGGGGTCGGCTTCCAGTCTAACCGGATGCAGCTGAATATCAGTATTTTACATGGAGCCACTGCCTATCTGACCCCCAGAACCCAGTTACTGGGTATACGATACCCCTTAGTAAGACTGGTTGTCAGACTTTTAGGCAGGCAATTCACTTGAATGGTAGTCCAAATACAAATTCTCGCACATAATAATCCAATAATTCAATGTTTCCTTATACGGATTAAATACGTAATCGTGAGTGTAGCTTCAACACAAAATTGCACATAGCCAAACATGTGAAGATAAGAGGCAAATGGTTTGTCTAGTTTGATTCAAATTGAATCAACCTTCAGTTACGTCCTTATAAATTTGACATAAATAGGGTATGCAGAAAGGGAATATGTTTTGTATGGTAGGTCGATAAATTGAACTGATGGATTGCTGACATCGTAATTTACATCCAATCTTTAACATCATGAGTTCTAAAACATCTACATGTTTTGTAAGATATTGTTACGTTATATATGACACTATACAGGGTGTTACGGAAAGGTATATAAATACAAACGGGTTGAAGAGTGTATCTGGTCTAGAATCTCTGTACAAAATTTCAGCTCAAAAGCAGTAACTTTGAAAATGCTTAATATTTTTTTTATTTCGACATCACGGCACTGCACTGGCGCGCGGCGGCGTGATGTGCGTGTACTAGGCGCACAGACACACTACAGATAATGGATAATGACCCTCGTTGTGCGGTGACGTTGGTTATGATTTCAATTCAATAAACTATCGAAATAAAAAAATATTAAGCATTTTCAAAGTTACTGCTTTTGAGCTGAAATTTTGTACAGAGATTCTAGACCAGATACACTCTTCAACCCGTTTGTATTGATATACCCTTTCTGTAACACCCTGTATAACTTGTTTGTACCATGTTTTGTTTCTGCATCCCTCTACTTCAGCTAGACTGGTAGAAAATGTTTATTGCATATTGAGTTCGTCTTTGTGCAGTTTTACTTGTATCTGCGCCCCGCGGTTTTAATATCGATTCCGATCCGCATAAGTTTCGATCCCGTGGGAATATCGGGATAAAAAGTATACTATGTGTTAATCCTGGTTATAAACTGTCTTTAAACCAAATTTCATCGAAATCCGTTCAGTAGTTTTTGCGTGAAAGAGTAACAAACATCCATGCATTCATCTTCACAAACTTTCGCGTTTATCATATTAATTAGTGGGAAGTAGAATTAACTGTCTTCAGGAGTTTCAAGATATGTTTTCTTCGTGCAACTTTACAACTTATCTTCCAAAAATCATGTTTTCACCTTTAAGCTCAGGTCCAAACGGATTCGAATCCCATGCAGGTGCAATATGTCAACTAATTTTTATGGAAATGTTCAAAATGACGTGAACAGTTGCGTAACTCCTTATCATTAAAACAATCGACGCGGACAGTCCATTCCACACCTTCCATCACCATCAGTTAGATAGTTTAACTTTAAAAACATAAAAGACACTTTCTCATTTAAAAAAATATATTATCTGTGCTGTAAATCACCCATACGAAAATCAAAAACAATTCACACTTCACACTAGATTTCAACGTCAAGAAACCAGGAAAGAATCTATTCGACAACATCTTCAAAGTCGCTACATTATGTCATATTTTACGACAAGACGCTAAATAAGACAATGTTATGTATCATATGTCTGTCTGTACATAATTTTATGTAAGCTTATTGACAAGAATTGGCGGCCATGTCGTGATTCATAATGTGGCCTTAAGTTTTTAAAAACACCCACAAGGTATTAATATGCCACGTCTCTGGGACCTTAGCAATAAATAAAAGGATTTAATTGTCCCACTCGTATAAGTAGTGGCCGCTACCACTGGACCACCACTACTTGTACAGACGCCAGCACACAAAGCTACCCGAAACTGTCAAAATTTTCCCAATCAACTTTGAACCTTATTTTTTAGCGATAAAGTTGAAAATCTATTAAAGAAATTTGACAGATTGTAGTAGGTTGATGTGCTTGGCGTCTGTACGTCGTGGGTTCGAACACAGGTGCTTTACTTTGTGTAAATAACTTCATCATGCTCTCAAAACGGTAAAGGAAAACATCGTGAGGAAACCGGCATGTCCTAAAACCAAAAATTCGAAGACATGACATCTGCGAACCCGCACTGGGCCCACGTGGTAGATTACAGCCCACTGCCTCTCGAAGAGAGGAGGCCTGTGTCCCAGCAATGGGAAAAATAGGCTGATTTATACATGTCGTGATTCAGAATGTGGCCTTAAGTTAAAAAAAAAAACACCCAGTTTGGTAATATGATTTGTCACGTAGGTTATGTTTTCTTGGACCTTTGCAATAAATCAAAGGATTTAATTGTCTCACAAGGTAAAGGCCTGAGGGGCTTGTGGCTAAGTAATATCAGTCGCACGGGTCGATCGATCAGGTTAAGCTACGCTTGCCGTGGTTGGTCCGTGGATGAGTGACCATCTTTACATACCAAGACCCCTCCGTGCCTCAGAAAACACCTTAAGCCGTTGGTCCTGATTCGTGGATCTTTGATAATCGTTACGGGTCGTCAAAAGCCCGAAAGTCTGACAACCAGTCTTACCAAGAGGTATCGTATTACCCAGTGATTAGGTTGTGGAGGTCAGATAGGCAGTCGCTCCATGTAAAATACTGGTATTTTGCTGCATCTGGTTAGGTTACTGAAAAATCACATTAATAGTTCCAAGTTTTAAGTTTTTTATACGAATTGCGTCGTTGTTCTGGTAGTCGCAAGCGCAAGAGCTGAGCTTAAGAACGTGGTTTTGATTCCCTGTTCTGTAAAAATGTTGCCTATTGTTTTTCCATTAGGAAATTTTCAGTTGCAGCCCGGAGTCTGAATTTATTTATTTAATACTTCATGAACCTATTAAAACTATGAATATAATATATAACTAATTACATATAAATATAAGCACAAATAAATATAGGTACTAAAATGCATAAATATACTTACTAACTAACTAAAAAGAAATAAGACAAACAATGAGAAAATATTACCGTTGTGAAGATACTGCCGGCTTCTTGTGAACGTTTACTGGTTGGTTGCCATCCTGATCTCCTGGGGGAGCGCATTCCACAGAGAGATAGAATTTGTGCCTGGTATCACAACAATACCTATGATAAGTCGTTTGGAAGAGCTGATGTAAAAGAGGGTCCTATTATATACCTTCGTCTTATAGTTACACCTCTGTCTTCTCCTTCTAAAACATGCGTGATGTTATGTAGTTTCTTCAAGTCATAACTGACCCATCTATCATCATCTACTTAGCACAACCCTGCACGTAGGCATGTTAAACATTACATAAGTAACTAAGGTAACAATTGACACGTCTGTAAGGTCATCAGTCGGAGGTCGTACTCTAAACCGACCAGTCTACAAAGAACCTTCTCGTTACAAAACATTCATGCGTGGATTCTGTGATTAGTTTCTTAATGGATGCGCGTAGTTTTGAAGCCTTGAAGGTTGTGGAGTCTTCCGGATTTTGACGATTTTGCTGATGTTCAAAATTACGCATACTTAATTGAAAACCTGTTTTTTTGCTAACTTTTAGCAATACGCATCACGCTTTATCTTAAGAGGTAGACAGTGTTTTATAGTGTACACTCACCTTACTAGGGAGGGCCTATTGCCACAGACCGGCACGCTAATTGCGTAACACACTATCAATCGGAATCAGAATCATTTTGAAGCAAATTGCTAATCCATTGCTTCATAAGTTCGAAAAATTTGTCTGCTCAAAACGTAAATAACGCAATGAATGTTGTTGAACTGTCAAAATGAAACCGATTCCGATTGATAATGTGTTACGCAATTGCCCCGCTGGCATAAATCCAGACTGCGGGTAGCTACTGAGAATTTCCTAAAGAAAAAATCAAATGACGCTTTTCCTGACCTTGTGATCGGAACCAGGACCCCATACGAAGGCATACTTAGCTACCACTGGAGGAACGAGGCAATTCAAGCCTCTCATCCAATATACTTACCTACTACCTACCTAGTTTGCCAGCACTGTTTTTATTTTTATTGTTGAATGGGCCCGCTCTTGACCTCGATCACGCCTGATGGAAAGCGATGGATGAGGTCTATGATGCAATGAGAGTACCCAGAAGATGCCTAAGGCACTGGAACTCCCAGGCATCGACGAAACACAGCAGGCTGCTTGACGCCGGACTCCGGTAGGAGGGTGGACGCAAACCAGGCGGGCGTTAGCCCTACCACCGCAAGGGAAGAATTGCCTAGTCAAATAAGGTGTTGGGTGTGACTGTCCAGGATGCGCCGAGCGCTCGGTTCAGTTGAGTAACTGTCGACAGCGATGTTTGGGCACTTTTCCTGTTGACAGCGGTGCGGGTGAATTATTTAATACCCTTTATGGTTCCTTAAAACTTGCGTGAAATCGAAATAGGAGGTGCAGTGGTGCAGTAAATGTTCCATAATCATTAAAAAATGTAATTTCCCAAATCTAAATTCTTGAAAAGAATCGTGTAATTATTCGCTTTAGATAGTGCAAACTAGGGAAAGGGCCCCCCTGGTTTGTTATTTTATTACGGGCTATGTTAATCATTCTGTGGGTATCATATTTATCGGTTTGTTATTTTATTACGGGCTATGTTAATCATTCTGTGGGTATCATATTTATCCACAATACAAATCACACGATTCAAAGTTCCATCCTATGCAAATAACCAAACAAAATACTACACTGGCATCTACAGAATAATTCGTGTTGTTATTACAATAGCAACAAATTGTACATTAACTTATTCACACATTTCTTGGCCGGACCTTGCCGCGGCTTCCTCGTGGGTGTTTCGAACTGCGAATAGAATTGTGTAGCATTGTGAGCTGTTTCGTCATCTTAAATGTAGATCTTATAGATTGTCATTGGCTACGTATTTGTAGGTGTTAGGTAATGTGTTTAAGGCTTTATTTTCCTTTCTCCTTGGTCATTTAAAGTGTCAACGTATTGAAAATTCAGTAGGTATTTATGGCTATTAACAGCTGGTAGAGAATGCCTAATGCAAGTCCACCTTTGTACAGTCACCAAAAGAGATAAGTAACCAGTGCCGTCGGATAGATATAGTTAAGGTTTAGTAAGAAACTGATGGAAGTTTTTGAATGAAATTTAATTTGAGAAAAAGAACAGTTTGTTTTCTATTAAGTAATTAACCAACCTGACGGCAAGGTCGTTAAAAGATGCCCATCCATATATATAATTACCCATCTCTCCACTAGTCCAATGCTTGCTCTAGGATGCATATCCGGTAGGCTCTTAAATCCTTACCTATCCTTCGGGCACGTCTTCCCTACCATTACCGCGCCCCCCGGTCTATTCCTTGATATGCAATGGTCGCTGTAGCACCATGAACATGAGGCTACAGGAGTGCGAATCTTGGGGTTCATTCGATTAATCGAGTCTGGTTTAACCATGCTGGGATCGGTGCAATTCATTCATTCATTCATTATAAAACATCCATCGGTTTCTTACTAAACTTCAACTATATCCGACGACCCTCGTTACTTATCTCTTTTGGTGACCGTACCTTTTTGTGTGAAAAGTTTAAATAAATAAACAGTAATTGATAGCTATAAATACTGAATTATAATACGTCGATACTATAAATGACCAGCAATCCATTCAACGCCTTACCTTCCTTTTCTCATCATCATATGCGTTGATTTTTTCCAACTATGTTGGGGTTGGCTTCCAGTCTAACCGAATGCAGCTGAATACCTGTATTTTACATGGAGTGACTGCCTATCTGACCTCCTCAACCCGGTTACTGGATAACACGATACCTTGACAAGACTTATTGTCAGACTTTCGGGCTTTTGACTACCCGTTACGACTGTCAAAGATCTACGAATGACAGCCGGGATCAACGGCTAATAAATGTTGTATAGCGTCTGTATAGTTACACAATGCTTTGTCTTCTTCTTTCGAAAGTCAAATTACTGACGACTGAAAGAAAGAAATCGGTGTGTTCATCAGATATAATACGTTTATTAGTAAGGGGGTAAGTATTCAGTTGTTAGGCTTAAGGCTTTATATTCCTTTCTCCTTTTCTAACCGCGTTTGACTCAGTAGGTACTTAGTTATTGCTTGCACAAAAAATAACTTAAAACAACCTAGTGGAGGCGCTTTCAATGTACAGACGCCAGCACATCAAGCTACTACAATCTGTCAAATTTCTTTAATAGTATTTCAACTTTATCGCCAAAGCATAAGGTTCAAAGTTGATTGGGAAAATTTGACAGTTTAGGGTAGCTTAATGTGCTGGCGTCTGTACATCCACCAAAAGTTAGTTGACAGATTTCCTCTTCAGGTTTGGCACATCACATCATGATTTAAAATTCTAGTGATCCAAATGTTTGAACTGCTACCTACAACGTTTTTATTGACTACCTCTGATTAATCATAAAAATAATCAAATAAAATTAATAATAATATAATTCGTAAAACGTTCGTAATTCGTATTCGTAAATCTTTATTACTACTTTAGGAAAAATTGATCAATTTTTTCTAAAATAGTAATAAAGATTGGTGATTTTGAAGGCGCACTTAGTTCGGATGTGATCGGTTTTACGAATTTTGCCGATGGTACATCTAAGTTGTGTCGAACTGTACCTGATTATTTTTTTTTATTTTAAATCTTAATGTGGCATCACATCTAAAGTCGAAAAGTGTTAAGTAACTCTGGAGGCCGTTGTATGAACATGATAATCAGATGAAATCCTGATTAATGATAGACATTTCATTTTGAAGATCTAACCCAAATATGAAGAAGGACGAAAGGATATTATGTAAACTATTTCGTTTTAATTAAAATCGGTAAAGTAATTAACAAGAATTTTCACTAGGAACTTCATAAATATTCGCAGTGTGGTATTTTTAATTAGACGTTTAAAACTTCCTTCCTTTTTAGACATTTTCATTTAAAAACCAATTCTACTTAGTTTTAAGATTTCCATTTGCTATATTATTTTCAGGCATTAGTGGTGATTTTCATTACTGATAAGCTGCTGGTTTAATAATGCTCAGATTTTTAAGCCTATTCCCAGATTTTCATGAAATTCCCAGATTTTTAAACGAATTCCCAGATTTACAACCAAGTTCCCAGATTGGAATACTGAAACCCGGAAATAAATACTGTGTCTTACAAATTCTGTTTGTCGCAACCTATTGCGAGTAAAAGATTTAATTTAATTTGGAAGTGGCAGCTCCCATTAAAGTCCGATTTAAAATATTATTCCATAATCATGAAATCACACTAAAAAAAACTTTTTATAACAATCTGATTCATCGCCCATACATTCGCGGAACAGCCTCGATACGACCCACTCGAGACAAATATCAGCACACTACTTTTTATCTACAAGGTCGGCTAACCGGCCATTTTCGCATTCTACCTATGGAAACCACTTTATCTTTTTCCACTTCAAAAACCAACTATCACACTCTTATTTTCTAATAGTTAAGGTCGAAAGTTAAATGAGTTTGGGTTAAAAGAGGTGTAAATTTAAGTTGGTGTTTGGGAAATGGTTTCACACTCAGACCAAAACGCCATTGTCTCATGGGAATATTATGAAACGGATATTTTGTAATAAGAACGAGTTTAAACCTCTTTTTATTTAGGCGTCTAGATACATTACAATAAGAATTATATAATAACTAATAACCCGGCGGACTTCGTAAGTACCGCCATCGAAATCAGTTAATCCGTTCTCGAGATTTTATATCGAGATAATTTTTGACGTTCAAATTTTCAAAAGTGCCTTTTATGTGCCTATCTATAGTTCTGTACTAATATTATAAAAAGGTAAAGGGGTTTGAAGGTTTTGGCCCTAAAATCAGCCGCCATTTTGATTTTTTTTCAGAATCGCGGTGCACAACAAAAGTTATATATTTAGATAGAGGACACTTATACAAACAAAAACTGTAATTAACATAATATCCTAAAGCGTCAGCTTTCGGAGTTATTCACCGAAATATAAGTCGAAAACTACTAAGATTTTTTTGTTTTTTTTTCCTTCCAGGTAAGCATATTGAACTATTGAGGTAATAGAAACGTTATGAAACCTTTATGGAGAAGAAACAAATGAAGAATAGACATTTTTTAAATAAATAATTAAACACGGCAATTTATAGTTCGTTTTTTTTAATCCCAGAGACTAATCTGACAAGTGTAATGTCAAACTTCTATACTAAAAAAAACGAAAACACAAAAGACTTAAATGTCAGATTAGTCTCTGGGATTAAAAAAAGGATCAATAAATTGCCGTGTTTAATTATTCATTAAAAAATATCTATTCTTCATTTTTTTCTTCTCCATAAAGGTTTTATAACGTTTCTATTACTTCAATAGTTCAATATGGTTACCTGTAGGGGAAAAAAACAAAAAAAATCCTTGTTGTTTTCGACTTATATTTCGGTGAATAACTCCGAAACCTGACGCTTTAGGATATTATGTTATATAACATTTTTTGTTTGTATAAGTGTCCTCTATCTAAATATATAACTTTTGTTGTGCACCGCGATTCTGAAAAAAGAACAAAATGGCGGCCGACTTTAGGGCCACTCTCCATACAAAATCTTCAAACCCCTTTGTTTGTAAGTTTGTATGTAGGGGGTAATCTCTGGAACTACCAGTCGGATTTGAAAAATTCTTCTTCCATTTGATAGCCCATTTCTTGAGGAAGGCTATAGGCTATTTAACGTCACGCTATAACCCTTAGGAGCCGAGCAAACGCGCTATGGGGAAACGAAGTGATAGAGCAGGAGACGCGGGCAAGTGATGCAATATGACGAGATGGGTCGAGGGAATAAGAAATTTCACGCGAACGAAGTCGCGGGCAGAAGCTAGTTTGAAATAAATGCTTTGTATTTGATACAAACTGTGTGACAAAATGAATTATCTTTTTTTTCGTGATTTTTTTCCATGTTTTAATAGTTATTCTGCTATTCGGGGCGGAGACAAATCCAACTAATCAAATATCATTAAAATCGGTCCAGCCGTTCTTTAGTCATTAATTGTGTACCTGACCCAACTCCGTTTTATTTATAGGTACTTATAGATATTAGCTGCGCCCCGCAGTTTCACCCGGAACTTACGATTCCAAAAAAAAAAAAAGGATAGGGGCCCAAGCGCGTTCGCAGTCCAAGATTTTGGGGGGGGTCATCATGGGTGCCGAGAAATATTTTAAGGGAGGTACATCTCCTCGTTGGTCTAGTGCTCGCAAGCGTTACTGCTGAGTATGAGGTCCTAGCTGGGTTCGATTCCTAGGTCGGGTAAAGTGCTAAAGCGTTTTCCCATCATAAATTTCTCAGAAGCAGCCTGGAGTCTGGATTTGTGCCCGGTTGGCGGCAGTAGGCTCGCCCTCTATGACATTTCACTTAATAACTGGCGAAATGTGGGTTTAAGTAGTATATGAAGGTATACCCCTGCCCAACCCTTTGGGGATTAAAGGCGTGATGTGAAGGATTTGTGCCAGGTTGATGGCAATAGGCTTGCCACCTATTACATGAGACTTAATACGTAGTACTTTAAGTATTCTGTGCTTAAACATAACTAGCAAAATGTGGATGAACTATAGGTACACCTCTGTCTAACTTTACGCGGAATACAGGCGCCATGTTATGTTATGTAATATCTATCTTACACCACTGATAAATCGTTTATGTGATTGTTTTAATAAATGATTCTATTGTTTATTTTTCAAATGTATTGGGCTGGGCTACTTTCGCTTAGTTTCATAATAAGTCAGTGTTGCTAGACTCTCGGGTATTTGCAATTTTCTCCGTGTCTATTGTATGCGATCGCGTATTTGATTGGTTTTTAAATATATGGTAGGGTGTCATAACAGAGGGGCAATTCTCGTAATTTTAAGAACGTTCACAGTCTGATCTCATTCTCAATCTGTCAAAAATACCTCTAGTTTACCAGAAATTTTTGACAAGTTTTTGACATTTGTTTGTCGCCGAGATGAGACTGCGACTAGATTTAAACGTTTTAAGTAACGAGAATTGGCCGTCAGGTATAACCTAGGTCCTGTGGGGTAATTGCGTAACAGACTATCAGTAGCAATGACTTTCCTTTTGACAGTTCAACAACATTCATTGCGTTATTCGCGTTGTTGAACAGACAAATTTTTCTAACATATGAAGCAATGGATTAGCAATTTAATATTCTTCATAATTATTCAGATTGTGATTGTGTGTTACGCAATTAGGGTGCTGGTGTTATTTGTTTCGTTTTTTTTTTTATTTGAACCAAAGAAGGATGTCAATGAAAAAAATGCTTCCTTGTATTAAAAAAAAAATTAATTCAATTAATTCAAAACTTACCTATACTTACTTACTTACTTATACTTTTTATATACTTGTACATATTATTATTTTAAGATTGTTAGCATATTATTAACTGAATATTTTAATAAAAGTACTTAACAAATAAAAAAAAAATTAAAAAAAAAACTTACCTAATTAAAATTAAGATGTTCGTCAAAATATTAAAATTTATAAAAAAAACAACCGCGAAAAACAGACAATAGATATGAGATTATTTTTTACTTCCACTCAACTTCTTAAATATACAGAATCAAATTAAAATATCCAGCCATCTTTATCCTCAACATCAGTGATCTTTCATAGAAACACACTTAGGTAATTGTGGTTTTTGCCACCAACATCTTTGCTAAGCAGAAAATTGTTCATCATGCATAGCAATTACGTCATATTAGGAAACTGGTTTTCCCAATGAAATACGATGAGAACACATAGGTACATAATCGTTCCGGTATTTATCATATACTAGCTGCGCCCCGCGGTTTCACCCGCATAAGTCTCAATTCCGTGGGAATATCGGGATAAAAAGTATCCTATGTCCTTTCCCGGGACTCAAACTATATACCAAATTTCATCTAAATCGGTTCAGAAGTTTAGGCGTGAAAAGGTAACATACAGACAGACAGAGAGAGTTTCTTTCGAATTTATAATATCACTAGCTGCGCCTCGCGGTTTCACCCGCATAAGTATCGATCCCGTGGGAATATCGGGATAAAAACTATCCTATGTCCTTCCCCGGGACTCAAACTATATACCAAAGGAGATGTTCTATAAATGTATGGAGCCTGGGCTAGCACTATGTACACTAAATGTAAATATCGCTATACAATATAGTAACCGTTTTTGAATGTTAATTTTCTATAATTTGACTTCGTTTTAATGTACATTAAAATTCACTCGGTCAAGGAGAGCAACATAAAATAAATATGGTGGATCAGCAATATGCGAAATGTCACTATGACAATGACGTTTAACTTATGGTGTCTATATCATTACATGGTCTGTGGTCTAAATAATATCTGCGAAAAAAAAAACAAAACACGAATTCCGAAAATACTCGAGTTTCGTTATAGTTACTTAAAATAAAATAGGACTACAGAATATTCTACTCGATTGCGGCAGTACATCCTATTTAAACTATTGGTTATATCGGTGTCAAGAGGAGCAAGAAACGAAAGCTTGAACGTTGTTTTGTTGATCAAACTGTCCTGGTGTTTCATTCTTTAATGCCTATTAATATACCCTGGACTTTGATAATTCATAGGAGAGTGGTGAGCTGTGCAGTACCTGACAACTGCACGTTATTGTTAGAATGGTGAACTATTCTTATAACACAGTACCGTCAAACGGGGTGAATAGGGATGCAGGGGTGAATCGGGACAAAACTTTAAAAAGAATTTTAACAATTAAAATAATATAGTTTGTTGTCAATAAGGGCACGTAATCGTTAATTAAATTACAGTAAACACATTAGGGTCCCTTTTTGGCCACAAACTATATTATTTTAATTGTTAAAATCCCTCCCGATTCACCCTGTTTGACGGTAACAGCTGGGAAGAAACCAACTATATTTCAGTGACAACCAACCAAAGAACTACGACCAACCAACCAACTAGGCAGTAACAGTTTTTCAGACAAGTTCTATGATATTTAGTTCCTAGTATTAGTATTAGGATGAGAAATCAGTTATGAGAGATATACATATAAATAAAACAACTTATGACTTTATTCATTTTCCACAAGATCATATCTTATTAATATTCCATCCAGGAATGACGCCGGGTGCTGCTATGCTCTCTTGGTACCGAACCCAACCCAAATACCACACAATGGTCATTATGAAATCACAGGCAAATCAGGAACCATTTAACAAAGCTGAGGTTAACAGGGAAGCAATCCATCAATGTCCGTAGTAGCAACTGTTGTCGCAAAACACAAAAAAAAAACACTAAAAACTTCGAAACACATCCAATACAACACGCGCGAACACAACGATTCAAAGACAGACAAAAAGTCAAACTGTCAAAGTCGTCAAACGTCATGTCAAACAACTGTCATGGCTACCATAAAAATAGGGTTATCCTATTAAAAAACTTCCCAATAATCATTTGCTGTACACCTGTACTTTACTTCAAATGAATTTCTTTGTATTTTTATGAAAATCCCCTATTTTTTTCCTATTTATCTATGTAGTGTACATGGTGGTAGCCCAAAATCAAACATCTCCTTTCATCTAAATCGGTTCAGTGGTTTAGGCGTGAAAAGGTAACATACAGACAGACAGAGTTACTTTCGAATTTATAATATTAGTATGGATATTATAAGAATAAGTATATAAGTATGGATACTTGAAAAGTTAAGATGGGTCTCGTAGCTAAGTAATACCAGCCGTACGAGTCGATCGATAAGGGTAAGCTACACTTGCCGCGGTCGGTCCGAGGATGGGTGATCTTTACATACCGTGAGGCCTCCTCTCTTCGAGGGGGAGTGGGCTGTCATCTACCACGCGGGCCCATTGCGGGTTGGTCACATGTCTTCGAATTTTTGGGTCTAGGACATGACAGTTTCCTCACGATGTTTTCCTTCACCGTTTTGAGAGTAGGGGTGAAATGAAATTATGTATAAAAAAATAAAGCACCTGGGTTCGAACCCACGACCTAAAACTCGTAAGTCGTGGCCGTTATCACTGGGCCACCAGACCACTGCTCAGAGACTAAGAACTGACAAAATTAAATTGAATTAAAAAAACTATCTCTTTCCTCGTCTCTCTGTCCAGAGCTGCCAAGGACCAACCTTTATTTTAGGAGTCCAGCTCATCCTGGAATCTCCGTCTGGGCCTGCTGCGATATCGTTTGCCATTATCACTTAGTCCCTACGTGATCGTTACCAAGTTCAGCGAGAAATAACTTAATTTTATAATCATTTACTTACCTTACCAAGACGAATGCAATTCCTAATGGTTACTAGGTTAACGAGACGTAGCCACTCGGTGAATTAACATCGTAACGCTTTTGATGTAACCTTTGTTTGATGGCAGTTTGATGACAAACGTTGACATTATTGCCAAACTAGCTGCGCCCCGCGGTTTCACCCGCATAAGTCTCGACCCCGTGGGAATATCGGGATAAACAGTATCCTATGTCCTTTCCCGGGACTCAAACTATCTCTATACCAAATTTCATCTAAATCGGTTCAGCGGTTTAGGCGTGAAAAGGTAACATACAGACAGACAGACAGAGTTACTTTCGAATTTATAATATTAGTATGGATTACAGACCGCCAGTGCCTGTATAGCTTTGTATTAAATTAAAATAATGATTTTTTTTTTATCGTTTTGGGAGGGGTGTGTATTAAAAGGGCTTTGAAGATCCGTGGTATACGTACTGTCGCGCCATTTTGAAAATGGCGACCACTCATGAGACCTATACAGGCTGTGGCGTAAATAGTGGTCCACCGTTAAGGAGTCGAAATACCAGATAATTTACTTTAACATATTACAATTTTAACCATTTTTACTCAAGGGTTCTGAAAATATATAAATTTGGTTGTAGTTTCAACAAAAACCATTATTTTTTTTATTTTGTTTTCTGTTAATTACTGCTGAATACTAGAGCTATCGTGTAAAGTTATGGTTTTTTTATGTAAATTTAGAGCTTGTAAAGAAAAAGTTAGTTCTTTTCTATTTTAACCCTAATTTTTAACATAATCATGCAAATTCAAGAGCGATTTTTGTAAAAAAAAAAATGTTCTACTAAAATGGTTAACATTGTAATTATGTTATAGTAAAATATTAGGTATATCGAATCTTTAAAGGTGGTCAAATATTTACGCCACACCCTGTATAAATCGATAGCTGACATCATTGCAAACAGAAAAGATAAAACGGACAAACTCACAGTGTATTCACAATCACAGCTACTACACTATGTTGCTAGATACCCGTGCTAGGTTTACCCATGTGCATCGGTCTTGACCTTGTCCACACTTGTCGAGTTATGCACTCATGCGCATAGGCTTAGAACATGTTGTTGTAGCGTGACGCTTGATCGATGCAAATGTCAGGGATATTGATAGGTTGGTTCTATCAATCAATCGAGTTAATATCTCCATTGCTGGGAATTGGTTGATTCGGGTGTATTCTCAAGGGTGGAAAATGTGTCTTAAAGAAGGGAGATGAGGCCTGTGTCCCAGCAGTGGGAACATTATAGGCTGATTATGAGATGATCCACTACTGAGAAATACAGAAAAAAACTTAGTAACTTTTCTGAACCAGCGAGGCAATTGCGTAACACTTTATCAATAGGAATCGGTTTCATTTTGACAGTTCAACAACATTCATTGCGTTATTTACGTGTTGAGCAGACATTTTTTTCGAACTTATGAAGCAATGGATTAGCAATTGGCTTCGAAATGATTCTGATCCCGATTGAGAGTGTGTTACGCAATTAGGGTGCAGGCTCAGTAGTCGCACTTGCTAATTCTTGATAACAAGGGAACCAACACACTACTATAAATAATAATTACTTGCTAATCTTCAAACTTCAAATAACTCGCACCAATACAATCACACAAACAACAAACAGTCCACTTATTACACAATGGCCCACGATTGGAACATAACGGCACAGTGGAACCCCGCCCGTTATGCGCGTGCGCCTCTTATGGACACGTTCTTCTAAAGGAATGATAACGTATCATTGTTGAGTGGCCACTCTTGTTAGACGGGTCTGGGGCATGAAAAAAACAGTATTTCAAAATAACTGTGAGCTGCAAATGAATATTAAAATTTTAAAACATGCCAAAATTTATATGTAAAAAAATTAAACGTAAAACACTTAAATAAACGTTTCCTTAGAAACTTTTACTATCAACTTATTACGTCATTAAGTCATTAAGTACACAATTTATATGATATAAAAGCTTGTCACGAGATTAATTAAAAGCAATCAGATCAAGTTATTTAATTTACTTGTTTGTCTACACAGGTAAATCTCATCATCAGCTCAATCGGTTGAAGTTATCTGTTTCAAAACGGTGTTGCTAGAGTCCACCCGAACAAACATAGTTACATACATGCATTGCAAGTTAAATAAAAGCTTGCAAAGACGCGCTGCGACGACGCAGCGCAGCCCAACAGAGCAGTGTGCCTTCGCTCTTAGTCGTCATCTCGGTAATCACTCCCTTTCTAGCTTCTAACCATATCTTCTTTCACACAGTCCATCCATCGTTTCGGTCTTCCCCGAGTCGTATAATCATTCATATTCATACTGAACTTTCTTATTCGTCAATCATAATAATTATAGTTGCTCGAAAGAATAATTAGCAAAAATTTGAGTGATTCGTCAACTCGTCCTATACCTACGGCCCATTTGGGACGCCTTGACGACAATTATTTTGATTTTCGTCAAGTCGTCCCAAATGGGCCGTAGGCATGTAGGACGAGTTGCGAATCATTCAAAAATTTTTGTTTCTTTCACCATACTATGATGACTCATAATCATTTTATATGAATGTTGTTCTATATTGACATTTAATTAGACACTCAAGGAAATAGATCGTAAGGATAAGATACCTCTACATACGACATTGACATACTCCGTAACAGTACACCTTGGAATTTAAGTCATGCCTTCAGTGAAGATTTTGTACCGGTTTTGATTTTGACATATTTTTATTTCATATAGCGGTAGCTTGAATAAAGAAGGTATTTAGCGTTAACATCGTAGGTTTCGGAAAACTATTTCTAGCTGATGATGTACTCTCGCATTCTATTGGCATGAGTAGTGGTGGCCTAGTGGTTCGACCCTCATGGGTTCAAACCCAGGCAAGCGCTTTACTTTGTGTAAATAATTTCGTCACCACTGCTCTCAAAACGGTGAAGGAAAACATCGTGAGGAAACCGGCATGTCCTAGAACCAAAAAATTCGAAGACATGTGACATCTACCAACCCATACTGGGCCCGCGTTGTTGATTACAGCCCACTCCCTCTCAACAAGACTTCATATGATAAGGTTTCAGGACTTAGGTTTTGTGACCTGCATTATGCAATGTGTAATCGTATCTCAGATACTACTAAACTGACTTACGTTGGAGCTTAATATAGTGAAGATAATTGGAATTACTTGTCCGACAAAAAATGCAAAGATATATGAAATTACTAGCTGCGCCCCGCGGTTTCACCAGCATAAGTGTCGATCCCGTGGGAATATCGGGATAAAAACTATCTTATGTCCTTCCCTGGGACTCAAACTATCTCTATACCAAATTTCATCTAAATCGGTTCAGTGGTTTAGGCGTGAAAAGGTAACATACAGACAGACAGACAGAGTAACTTTCGAATTTATAATATTAAGTATGGATGTGATCCATAACCTTCAAAGGACAATAGTTAAAGTCCTAAATATGTTTCACCAGGGTCAATTCAAATTGATTAACAAATAACTACAGTAAAACAGAAATTAATGATACATGATCTAAATAACGGGATCCAAACCCAAAGCTGATCTATTAAAGGAGCAAATGAGACCGCTGCACCGTAGGGGCCGGTTGCCGAAAACGTTCGGTTACTCTTACGTCACCACAACCTTGTGCAACCAGTCGAGCAGTCCAACCGGTACTGACGACGACGGAAGTGTTTGATAAGTTATAGATCTTTAAAATATATATTATACTAGTAAAAGCTGAAGGGTTTGTTTGAACATGCTAATCTCCGGTACTACTAGTCGGATTTGAATAAAACCTTTTGGATTTGATAGTCACTGCGAGCAATGTGCCCTGCACACTGCCACTTAATCTGTCAAGCTCCGCTAATGAGACACAATTGATTTTCTATTGTTTCGTCGCCGATCGGCGAACCGCGCCGTTTGACCGGTTAAGTTAGGCAATTCGAAGAACTGAAGAAAAAGAGACCTGAAGGCCAATTCCCGTAATTAAAAACGTTCAAAATCTATTCGCAATCTCATTTCAATGATCAATGTCAAAAACTTGTCAAATTTTTGAGAGATTGAAACTGAACGTTCTTAAAATTTGCGAGAATTGCCCCTCTGTTCTTTAATAATCCCTCTCTACCTACTTCTTGTGTTGGTCCAGCCAAATTACCTCCTTCAGTTAAGTAGATCATAGCTTTTACTTTGGCCAAAGGCTAAGCATTGCCATACAACGTGGTAATGCCGCCAGTCTCTTGGGGGTACAATATTACCAGTCGACAGCGATGCGGATGAATTTTTCGACGCTATATTTTAGTTTGTGTATAGTTTTAGTTACGTTAGGTTTTAATTTTGCTATTTATCTTAAACGTTTAATATTATATGCATTGTAAGAAAAATTTTTACCTTAATTAACAAAAATAACAAAATTAAAACCTAACTTAACTAAAACTATACAAAAACTAAAATATAGCGTCGAAAAATTCATCCGCATCGCTGTCGACTGGTAATGCACCCAAGAGACTGGCGGCATTGCCACATTGTATGGCAATGCTTAGCCTTTGGCCAAAGTAAAATCTAACCCTTGGGTTACGGGAAGTGTCAACCAGCCGTTTTGAAATTTCTTGAGCACTCGGACCCCACGGCCCGAGGGTTTCAACCCCAAACGGCTCGAAAATATAATTTCCGATAAGGTTATTATATTGTAATATCATTGTAAGTAGATCAAATTGAACAAAAAATGTTATATAACTCACTATGACACTTATAAGTATCCCATTCGTTCGGTAAACTTTCTTTAACACTTTTGTGTTCGACATGCCGCACGCAGTCAGCACAAGCACAGGCGCAGCTTTTCGAATCACTTTTCATTACTTACACATAATATATAGAAAGGTACAGAAGTATTATTATAGAGGTTATTGGAAAAACACCAACAACCTCTTAAGAGGTAATTGTACTCATCATTATGAACGACTTTTACTATGGGACCAAACTTGAAATCGCAAAAAAAATCTGCTGTTCCCTACATTTTGACGAGTTATACGAACATAAATGTAGGGAACAGCTGATTTTTTCTTTCGCGATTTCAGGTTTGGTCCCATAGTAAAAGTCGTTCATAATGATGAGTACAATGACCTCTTAAGAGGTTGTTGGTGTTTTTCCAATAACCCTGTATATGTCACCGGAAAATAACAAGAACCGCAAATTTATAAATTTCCTAGGAAATTTATAAACTTCCGTAGGATTCTAAACGAGAGATAAATTGTATTATTTTACGCTCACATTTTCGCAAATTGATAAATTTGCGACGTCTCGTGGTAAATTTATAAACTAACGGGTATCCATTCGTAAGATTCTAAACGGTTCGACCAATCACAGAAGAGCATTTAATTTTACGCTTTTTTAAATTCCGGAAAATAACACACTGCTCTCTGATTGGTCGATGTTGACAGTGGCAATGGTTGTGTCCATAGACTTAGGTACAATTATGGGTCTAGTTTAATAACCTTCTCAAAATATAACTATTTTCACAGTTCCAACACAGTTACAACATTAAAAACTTTACAAAAACACACGAACAAATGGTTTGTTTATGTTCCATGGCGAACAATGGCGGTGGAGAGGAAGGAGAAGGAACACGTGACGTATTCAACCAATCAGAGCGCACATGGCGTTTGGTTATTGCTTACTTATTATTTTACGCATGAGTTCGGTAAGTTTATCAATTTACGAAAATGTGGGCGTAAAATAATACAATTTATCTCTCGTTTAGAATCCTACGGAAGTTTATAAATTTCCTAGAAAATTTATAAATTTCCGGTTCTTGTTATTTTCCGGTGACATATACACAATTTGACAATGGACATATCGGTGTCGAGTGAGAGCAGTGGTGGTCCAGTGGCAACGGCCCCGACTTACGAATTGTAGGTCGTGGGTTCGAACCCAGACAGGCGCTTTACTTTGTGTAATTTATTTAATCACCATTGCTCTTAAAAAACGGTGAAGGAAAACATCGTGAGGAAACCGGCATGTCCTTGGACCAAAAATTCGAAGACATGTGACATCTACCAACCCGCACTGGATCCGCGTGGTAGGTTACGGCCCATTCCTTTTCACAGAGAGGAGGCCTGTGTCCCAGCAGAGGGAACGTTATAGGCTGATTATGATATCAGTGTCGTAGCAAGATGAGGTTAATTGATAAACCTATCTACCCATAGAAGGATCCGTGGGATTCTAGTCGGTAGAAACACTCTTTTCACCCCAGGCGGAAGGGAAAACGGCAGTTTGCCCTTATCCTTACTAACTTAATTTGCTGACTGGCCATAACATTTTTACTGGAGCAAGGATTTTTCCACATTGTTTTTTGTCGACATGTCGATGTCGACGAGAAAAGACTCTGATAGTTACTAGTGGAACTTCTGCTATTTTTAATTCGTGTTTATAACGACATTGGCGCATGTTGCGTGTGCTGAACCCATTATTGTGTTTTAATAGTAGTTTGGTCCATAGTTTAATAGTTGCTGTGTTGATCTTGAAATTAAGCATGAAGACAAGAAAAAATATAGAGATACTAGCTGCGCCCCGCGGTTTCACCCGCATAAGTGTCGATCCCGTGGGATCATCGGGATAAAAACTATCCTATGTCCTTCCCCGGGATGCAATCTATCTCTCTACCAAATTTAATCGAAATTCGTTCACTAGTTTAGGCGTAAAAAGGTAACATACAGACAGACAGACAGACAGAGTTACTTTCGAATTTATAATATTAAGTATGGATTTTGGTGTAGCAAGATAAGTTCTCATAATTTGTTTTTGGTATCTTTAACAGTCGCTACGGGTAGTCAGAAGTTCAAAATTTTGACAACCAGTCTTACCAAGGGGTATCGTGTTACCCAGTATCTGGGTTGTGTAGGTCAGATAGGCAGTCGCTCCATATAAAATACTGGTATTCAGCTGCATCTAGTTAGACTGGAAGCAGACTCCAACATAGCTGGTAAAAGGCCAGGCAGATTTAGTTTGTTTTTAGTAGTACTAGAGTTCTTAGTGAAGGTGCCTAAAAGACAAAGATAAAATGTATCATGCTCCAGTGACACCAGTATCTCCATACCCCACAAACTGGAACACAACAACGGTACTTGACGGCAGAAATAGGTTTGGGGTTGCACATCAAGCTACCCGAAACTGTCAAATTTTCCCATTCAACTTTGAACCTTATGCTTTAGCGATAAAGTTGAAAATCTATTAAAGAAATTTGACAGATTGTAGTGCTGTGTGTTGGAGTCTGTACTTCCCCAGGCGAGCTCCTTCACAAAGATCTCTCATCATTTGCCTAGCCGTTTCTCAACTTTGTTGGGGTCGGCTTCCAGTCTTACTGTTAGGCCCGCCATACACGGACTGCTCGAGCAATAATCCATTGATCAACATACACGGACTACTCGGCCAGTCAACCGCTGCTCGACCGCACAATGAAATTTCACCGCGCTGCCGACCGCCCGAAGCAGTCGCGACTGCTCGAGCGGTTCCGTGTATGTGTGTACGTAGAAGACCAGTGGCGTAATTATAGTGTGGCATTGGGGCAAAATACCACGGGCCCCTAGCTAGAAGGGACCATGAGCACAGGAGAATCCTAACATAAGGACAGAAGCAGTCAGGTGTTAAAGTTTTTGTAGGAGAAAATATGAAATGTATTTCACTTTTTCCCTAACGGAAAAAGTGACGGGGATCGACGGGGGGAGATAGACATGCCGCCCATATATGCCACCATAACATGAGGCTTAAAACTGGTTTCCGAAAGACATATAGAGGTCAGACGTAAGTCGCTTCGGGCGAAACACGAAATTATCCATGCCATAAGAAAGGACCGGTCGACCTGGTCGGGACCGTATAAGGTCCAGTTTTTTTAAGTCAGGTTATAAAGTTAAGAAGAGATCGCAAGAATGAGGTAATTGAGGACACAGTTCCAGTTTTTTTCAAGACTGAGAGGTACAGTCAACAAAAGAGATAAGTATGCAGGATCGTCGGATATCGTTGAAGTTTAGTAAGAAACCGATGGATGTTGTCGACTGAAATTTAATTTGATAAAATGAGCTGTTTTTTTTTATATTAATAAAATTAAATTTTATTCGTGCGGGACCCGCACTGGGCCCGCGTGGTAGATTACAGCCCACTCCTTCCCACAGAGAGGAGGCCTGTGTCCCAGTAGTGGGAACGTTATAGACTGATTATGCTTAGGCAATCACGCAATCAAAATTAATATGTATTTATTTTTGAAACACTAGGGCCATGGGGTCCGAGTGCCCACATGGTCTTTCGGGATATCGCCAAGCGGTTAGTCGACTCTTCACGTGACCAGAGGGCTGGCCTATTTCTTGGCCAAAGAATTAGCATTGCCATACAACGTGGCAATGCGGCCAGCCTTCTGGGCACTGTTCCTGTTGACAGCGATGCGCGAATTCTTTGATGCCCTATAATGATTGTTTATTTTTTCATATAATTGTACATATTATTATAGTTTATATGTTAGCTTATATTATGTAAATTATCTATTTACGAAAAATATATATATTTTTTACGAGATCAATTACATGATTCACTCATAGACTTGAACAAACTTCAGCAGGCCATTTCACGTTTTTAAAAACATTTCAAAACTAGTCGCAATCTCATCCCAACGACAATCAATGTCAACAACTTGTCAAAAATGAATGACAGTTATTTTTGACAGATTGAGAAAAAGTAGAATGAGAACGTTCATTAAATAAATTACGGGAATTTCTCCTCAGATTTTAAGTAGGATGACAATTAATATACAGCAATCATTTTTGGGCATAAATTTGCTTATTATTGTTGCTACAATTTAGAATCATTTAATCGAACTCTTTAGGTACCTATAAGTACATTAGACATTTTTCTAATTATTTTCAAATTTCTTCAATATTACTAAAACTTTTCTAAACCTTTTGTTGCCTTGGCTGTATCAAGCAAAAGACCATTAATTACATTTTATTTGACTGTATTTTTATTACACGTCTAGTTGCGATAAAAGGACATAGCTACACGTATTAGATTTAAAGACCGTTCCAAGAATTTATCTTTAGGAATCGAGAGAATGCATTCGCGGCGAAAACCGGTTTCTTTTTATTAAGTAGGTACATGAATGCCTCTTTTTGGTTACTTTTAATGATGACACGCCGTAGAAACTAAAAGAGATTGGGCTGCAATTTATTTCACAATTTCGTCAGTCTTTAATGTTTCCACTGCTGGGATTCAGACCTCTGTGAGAGGGTCCGTAATCTACCACGCAGGACCGTCGACCGGTGAGGGTTCGTCGCGTGTCACGTGTGCCACACGTGTCGATCGAACAGGTTAAGCTACGATTGCCGCGGTTGGTCCGTGGATGGATCCTTACATATCAAGACTATTCAAGACCCCTCCGTGTCTAGCACCTACTTAGGAAAGCACGTCAAGCCGTTTGTCTCGGCTGACATTCGTGGATCTTCGGTACGGGTCGTCAGTAATCCAAAAGTCTGCCAAACAATATTACCCATTAACTGGGTTGTGGAGGTCAGATAGGCAGTCGCTCCATCTAAAATACTGGTATTCAGCTGCATCCGGTTAGACCAGAAGTCGACTCCAACATAGTTGGAAAAGGGCTATGCAGATTTTTTTTTAACGGTCCGTAAATTATAGGAATCGACCTTTAATATAATACCTACCACTATTATTTTAAATGAGACAACAATTTAAAAACACATTAATTTTTAAAGACACTTTTCACCTTGACTTTTCCTCATAAAAAAAAAAAATACTAAATCACCTCATGTCGTAAGACTTTACCTTATAAATGTCACTTCAAAAAAAAACCCAAACGAAAATTAGACCACGCATTTAAACAATGCTACGGCTCAGGCGCAAAACGTCTCTTTCGCAAAATGTCCCATGGTCGTAAAACGTCTCTTTCGCAGAATGTCTCTTTCGTAAAATGTCTCTTTCGCAGAACGTCTCTTTCGCAGAATGTATCTTTCGCAAAATGTCGCGCCAGGGACTTAAGAATAAAATTTTGATTTTCAAAACAAAAAATCATTTATTAATATTATAGTGCAATTATGATGTTAAAATTTTGGTACTTAAATTTACTTAAGAATGTATTCCAAATAAAAAAATATATTTTGATACAGTTAAAAATAATATTTTGGTAAAATATACAGGGTGAATTTTTCAAGTGGGCGTGGATGGCCAAATCCGAAACTATGAGGAATAGCGAAAAGTACTCAAAGGAGTCGCGGGCTCGATTTTGATGAAAACTAAAACTGCATCATTGGATTTTTGAAAAATCAATATTTCTGGCCAGGAAAAGGAAAGAGCTCATTTTTATCAAAATACTTTTTTATTTTCTTATGCTACCTACCTATTAAACCTTAACTGATTAATTGTTCAAAATTATGACAATTGTTTTTGAATACATAGCTGGATTCGACGTCTCAAGGATTGTACTGCAATTAAAAATTTGAATTTAGAACATAATTTTGTGAAGGTGACTGCGCTACGAGTGTTTCGGGTGTAAAAATATTGAGCATCATTTCGAACAAGGTATGAAAAAAGAAGCAGTTTATTAAAATTCAACATTTTCCTTAAGTTTGCCGTATGTCATTACTTCCCAGAATTTGATCCTTATTAGGGACACTATCGAATGGTGTAATAATACAGTGTGTTTTTTTTTCAAAATCAACAGGTTCGATTCCTGGCTAGAAATATTGATTTTTCAAAAATCCAATGACGCAATTTTAGTTTTTATCAAAATCGAGCCCGCGACTCCTTTGAGTACTTTTCGCTATTCCTCATAGTTTAGGATTTGGCCATCCACGCCCACTTGGAAAATTCACCCTGTATATATATATTTTTTTTATATATATATTTTTTTTATATATATATTTTTTTTATATATATATTTTGGTTAAATATATATTTTTTAATCATTTTAAAAATGGTATAAAAAATATTTGCATTTGCAATACTTAGTTAATGTTTAGTTACTATTAGTAATAGCTCCTATTATATTATCTGTGGATATTAATAATGTGTAATTTTGAATGTGTGTAAAATGTTTGATACCTATTGATATTGTTTTTATTTGGAATACATTCTTAAGTAAATTTAAGTACCAATATTTTAACATCATAATTGCACTATAATATTAATAAATGATTTTTTGTTTTGAAAATCAAAATTTTATTCTTAAGTCCCTGGCGCGACATTTTGCGAAAGAGACATTCTGCGAAAGAGACATTCTGCGAAAGAGACATTTTACGAAAGAGACATTCTGCGAAAGAGACGTTTTACGACCATGGGACATTTTGCGAAAGAGACGTTTTGCGCCTGAGCCGGAAAATTCACCCTGTATATATATATTTTTTTTATATATATATTTTTTTTATATATATATTTTTTTTATATATATATTTTGGTTAAATATATATTTTTTAATCATTTTAAAAATGGTATAAAAAATATTTGCATTTGCAATACTTAGTTAATGTTTAGTTACTATTAGTAATAGCTCCTATTATATTATCTGTGGATATTAATAATGTGTAATTTTGAATGTGTGTAAAATGTTTGATACCTATTGATATTGTTTTTATTTGGAATACATTCTTAAGTAAATTTAAGTACCAATATTTTAACATCATAATTGCACTATAATATTAATAAATGATTTTTTGTTTTGAAAATCAAAATTTTATTCTTAAGTCCCTGGCGCGACATTTTGCGAAAGAGACATTCTGCGAAAGAGACATTCTGCGAAAGAGACATTTTACGAAAGAGACATTCTGCGAAAGAGACGTTTTACGACCATGGGACATTTTGCGAAAGAGACGTTTTGCGCCTGAGCCAATGCTACTAATGCACCGAGAGAAGTGCTGGCGCTTGTGACAAAACCAGCAATGTATTACGCAATGAGTTTGCAATCGGTTTTATGTGATTATGTATTGAGATATGAAATTGTGCTGTTTTGTATGCTGATGGAGATTGTAAGTAGCGTAAAAAGTTTGGATACAAGACTTGCAAGCAAGAATTCCATAGAGAAGTTATTGTTAAATATGGGTTCTAGATCAAGAGAGAAAGGGAAAAAGATATAGAGAGAGAATGAGATAGACTGCCAATAGATAACACCTAATATCATTCCTAGCTAGGCAGAGGTCCAAAAAATTCTAGAATTCACAAGTTATTTTACACGACCCAAGTAATAGGGAACAGGCCGTTTGCCAGGCACATCATGTGTCCAGATATAAAGAATGAAAGAAAGAAAAAGTATTTATTGCAACTCGTACAGAAAGATCACAAACTAAACTAAACACAGTAAAAAATAAAAAACCAAGTTATATTAAAAAAAAAGTAACAAAAAGAAAAATGAAACATTTAAAAAATAAATGTCGCAGCGCTGGTATTCTGATAGGCCCGCCGCTGTGATGTCACGCGCAGTTACAGAAATAAATAAATATTAAAGTAGATTTAATATCATGTAAAATATTGGCAAATAAAATAAAATATTAATTTTTAACCCGCGCCAGACGTAACCTCATTACTTGATATAGCCTCATTTTCATAACCTCATTTTTGATATCGAGCTGCCACTGAATTTAAGGAAAAGAACGAAAAACACTTCTCGGCCCCAGCATCGAACGCTCCTACGCGCGTGCCTATAAGCCAACAACGAAGTACTAGAAACATGTCTGATCAAACACCACTTGAGAAGAGCAAAACAAATCACTTCAGAGCTATTTGAACGGCAAAAGTACATACGACCGTCCCCCAAAACTCTCACCCTTCACCACTTCCTAAAGTTTTAGCTGGGAAGAAGAAGTGGCGCAACAAAGTCCTCTGGGACATGGGATAAAGGAATAGCATTTATTAGTACTTAGAGAATCCCCAGCATAGGGGATCGTAGTGGAACGTTGAGTGCTGTGTAGTCCCCTAGGGGACTGGTCTAGGGGATTTTAGTGGAACGACTCGATAGAGAAAAAAACTGTACCACTTAAGTATAACCGGCTTTAAAGTGTTCATTAATCTCCGTAACGAGTACCTAGCACTGTATACAGGGTGACTGGAAATTAGTGGCGGAGCCGTTAAGGGGAGGTAGTCTAGGGTTATTCCGACAGATATCACTATGAGACCTACCGTCCTTACTTAACCCTTTCCAAGATATTCCTACTTTTTGTTTAGCAGTTTTTGCATAAAATAATGACAGTAGCGGAAATTTTACAATTAATATTACTTATTTAGAATATCTTTGTTGCAAAACAAAAAAAAGTAGGCCAAAATCACTTTTTTTTAGGATTTATTACTATCTCTTTAAGTAGGAATATCTTGGAAAGGGTTAAGTAAGGACGGTAGGTCTCATAGTGATATCTGTCGGAAAAACCCTAGACTACCTCCCCTTAACGGCTCCGCCACTAATTTCCAGTCACCCTGTATACTGATCAACGAAAGTGTTACACTGGATACTCTTGCGCAACGCTCACCGTTACTATGTCATAGGTAACACATATTTTTGTCGACAGTTCTGTATTAAGACGATTGGGTTAACTAATTTGTCAGTCAAATATCACTTAGTTAGCTTGATACCTGGGTGCCTGGATGCTGGGTAACTCTGGACTGCTATAGCCTGATGAGAAGAGGTCCTAGATTGTCCGAGAAGGAAGATATATAATATATAAAGGACATATTTCCCAGTTCTGAAAGTTCTGACTTAATCTGTCAAGCTCCGCTAATGAGACACAATTGATTTTCTATTGTTTCGTCGCCGATCGGCGAACCACGCCGCTTGACCGGTTAAGAAGACTCGACTGGGGTAACTGATTTTTTAGTTAATCGCACTTCACCATCATAGCTCCTCTTCCAGATGAAATGTAAAATCCTGACCGAGATTAATAAAAGTTACTTAGCACGTCCTTTGGCTACGCAATACTCACAGATATAGATAGACCTAGATAACGCAAGTATTACGATCTGTATGAAAACCAAGCGTGACATTTTTTGACTACCTACTATGACGTCACAAGCACTATTTAGTGATGGGAAAATCAAATCGGTTCAAAGACGCCGCCGCGTGCGGCACCCGTCTCGCCCCACCTCCGGGGCCTAGCGCCAGCGCTCACGCTCACCCAGCCAGCAGTACTACGGACAATTCCTTGCTGGTCATAGGGCTCTCTAAAAATTGCGGACCAGCACCCAGTCCTTCACATTTCGCAAGTCAGTCATTGCTGCATTTAACAAAATAAAATCATTCTTTAAAGCCAGAATGTCCAAAAACCTAAGTTTATCAATCAGTCATACTTACCTAGCACACATGCCTTCATACATGAGCTACCGTCGAAGTAAAAAATATCCAAAACCCATTGTTACTAACAGCAATACAATACTTAAAATGGTGGTTTTAAATTGATGTCTTCATGCCCATTAACTCCACAATGTCAAGTTTTTGCGTACCACATAAATAGGTACGCGTCGGATTGAACCCGGAACTCTCGGGGGTTCGCCAACCGTGACAAAGATGTACCTACAGCTAAATGATGGCTAGACTCGCTAATTAGATGTACAGTTTTAAGAATATGTCGGTTTGAAGGTTTATCACAGTTGCGTGTTTGAAATTGTTGGAGCGGAGAGTTGAAAATTAGTTACTAAATAAGACGTGATTTTGGTATAAAAAAGTAGAAAAAAAAAAACAGGGGCACTCCGGGAGTGACCATGAAGTGAAAACAAAACACAATACTTTGCCATCACTCACTGACATATCGGATATACATTAAAACCGAGTACATCCCGAGGACAGCCGAACACATCCGAAGCGGTGTCGTTACGGTAACAGTGGCGCGAATTCAATGGTTTTTTCCCATATCAAAAAATGCCCAACGCGGCCAAAGCAGTTTTCACTTCAAAAATAAAATAGAAACATAGGGGGAAACCAAATTGAAGATCTTAGAATCGTGCATGGTTACATAATACATAGTTCTTAGAGCTTTGGTGGCCCAGTGGAAACGGCCTCGACTTACGAGTCTTACGACAGGGGTCGTAGGTTCGAACCCAGGCAGGCACTTTACTTTGTGTAAACAATTTCATCAACACTACTCTGAAAACGGTGAAGGAAGATCGTGAGGAAACCGGCATGTCCTAGAAGCAAAAATTCGAAGATATGTGTCATCCGCTAACCCGCACTCCCTCTCACAGAGAGGAGGCCTGTGTCCCAGCAGTGGGAACATTATAGGCTGATTATGCTGTTATTCACCGTAATTATGACAGTCTTTGACTGAAATGAATTCAGAAAATGAATGAATGAATTAATGAATTGCACCGATCCCAGCATGGTTAAACCAGAATCGATTAATCGAATGAAACCCAAGATTCGCACTAGCTCCTGTAGCCTCATTTTCATGGTGCTACAGCGACCATTACATATCAAGGAATAGACCGGGGGGCGCAGTAATGGTAGGGAGGACATTTATGTGCAGTCAACAAAAGAGATAACTATACAGGATTGTCGGATATAGTTGAAGTTTAGTAAGAAACCGATGGATGTTGTCGACTGGAATTTCATTTGATAAATGAGCTGTTTTTTTTCTATTAATAAAATTAAATTTTATTCGAGGACAGCCATCGGTTTCTTACTAAACTTCAACTATATCCGCCGATCTTGTATACTTATATCTTTTGTTGACTGTATTATACTTAGATATATCCAAATAGAGCATGCAAACGAACTGCCATCGTTAACACGTAAGTTATGTACGTCCATGAGGTAAATGACTTACTAACTCTGTGTTGCAACAAAGGCAGAGACTATTTACCTATTCCGCAGGCCTTTTTATGTATTTGTCAACGACACCCACAGATAATAGCAAGGCCGGTTGACATTACCTATACAATGTACCTGTATCTACACCAGATTCTCAACGTTATTTTGCCCACTGCCCACTTCAAGTTTTTGAAGTGAAAACTTCTTTAGCGGCGTTGTCCACTTTTTTTTGTAATGGGTAAAAAATGTTAAGCTCGCGTCAGGACACGTGACACTGATCGAAAATTCGTAAGACGGATGGAGGGTAGACAGCCGGCGCGGCGTAGGAGAGGAAGTATCCCCCTGTCTTTCTACGGCGCGGCAAAAATGTATGTATGCCTGCTGTTTCGTTTAGGCGGCGCAGGGTGCTTGCGCGAATGTTCGTGTGTGTTTATGTTACGTGCCACGCGCATCCATGGATGGCGACAGCTGATGGCTCGACCGTCTGTGTAGTGGCCACACTGCTGTGTATTCGTAAAATTCGTGTATATAAAGTGTTTAAAATATGGAAATTGAACCAAGTGCATCTATTAATGAAAAATATCAAAAATGCACAACGTTAATATTCAAGTTTTAACTTCTGCCGGCACTCCCGGAGTGCAACCCGTCTTTTTTTTTTAGGGTTCCATACCTCGAAAGGAAAAAACGGAACCCTTATAGGATCACTTTGTTGTCCGTCCGTCCGTCCATCTGTCTGCCTGTCAAGACCCTTTTTCTCAGGAACGCGTGGAAGTATCAAGCTGGAATTTATATCAAATACTCAAAATCAAACTTCTAAGCCAACGCAATCAAAAGGTACAGCCGCTTATCCCGCAAATTTCCGCAAATTTTCGACACTCGCCAGTGAATCAAAATCTACAGGGTACTTCCCGTGAACTCAGAATCTTGAAATTTGGTACGAAGCAACGTCTTACAGCACAGATAAAGAAAAAATTGCGAAAACCGTAAATTTTTAGTTACATCATATAATAAAAATATTTTAAACAGGTTTGCACGGAACCCTCGGTGCGCGAGTCCGATTTGCACTTGGCCGGTTTTTTTTTCTAGTCCCCTAATTTGTTTCACTTACCCTTACTTCACCTGTCATCACTGCGCCTTGCCAGGTGTCCTACCCAACTCCATTTGAGTTCCATATTTTGTTTTCAATTCGAAATTGATTGCCCTGATTCCTGTCACATTACTTATGATCTTTCTATAAACAAAAACGAATCGTTTTGGTTACCAATGTAGCATTTTTTATTGCCAAATTGGGCATATAAGCAAATTCTACCTGTGATAGCTACTTGCATATGGGAGGGTCTACTTTGCTATGAGGTCTTTGCTTCATTATTGCTAAAGATACTCGTACAAAAGTTTTAATTTTGGGGTATTCCTCGAAACGCACCAAAAGTATTCCTCGAAAAAAAAAATTATAAAAAAAAAATAATTTTATTCCTCGAAATGCATCAACGATGAAACATAGAGAAATGCATGAACGATTCGCAATAAATGATATCGATAGACGTTTCACGTTTCAAAGTTGGTGCGTTTCGAGGAATACACCTTAATTTTAACCAATAATAGTCCGTAAGTCCACTAAACAGCAGTGGACGTCATTTGGATAATAAGATGATGATGCATGAACCTAGCAACCTAGGAATTACTATGGCAACATTGTCATTACAGCACACACCGTGGGCAGTTAGATAACCTGACCTTAGCAGGCTAGTAAACCTACATTGTATGTGTAATTTCAACCAGCCTTGCATAATTATCAGTAGGCATCACGCCAACATTTCCCGAAAGGTTAGGCAGAGGTGCAACTTTAATACGACTTCCTTTTAGTACGAAATCCGCCCCTAAGACGACCCATTGACCGAAGTATAAAGGCAAGTGTCGGTCGTCTGGCGGCGAAAAGGTCGGACGCACAGATATACATAGATATACCTAGATAACGCAAGTATCACGAACTGTATGAAAACTAAGCGTGCCACTTTTTGACTACCTACTATGACGTCACACGCTCGCGCTCTCTCGCTCATGCTCACCCAGCCAGCAGTACGCAGGACTGAGCGCGAAAGTGGCGGCTTATGATTTTCGATCGTAAACTGGTGCGATTTTTGGCACGCGAAGTAGGTGCTCTTGCGTTCTCTAGGTGTATCTATATCTGTCGTCGGACGATATTGTTGCCATCGCGGGTAGAACCTGGATGAAGCTGACACAGGAGCGTGGAGATTGGCATAAGAAAAGAGAAGCCTATGTCCAGCAGTCGGTGAGGTCGGGTTTTGGATGATGAACAATGGCAATGCCTTTTATTTTAACAGTTAATCAACAACATTCACTGCGTCATTTACGTTGTTGAGCAGACGGATATTTCTAACAAATGAGGCAATGGATTAGCAATTTCCGTTCAATTCCTTCCGATATCCATTGCAAGTGTGTTACACAATTCAATTAACTAATTGAATTCGTTGCAATTTTGACATTTGGTCTGAGCTGAGAAAATCGATATTCTTCACTAGTCATTTCGTAAATGGATGGCAGTTACTTCATCATGAATTCTGATTTCAGTTACGCTTGCCGCGGTTGGTCTGTGGATGGGTGACCATCTTTACATACCGAGACCCCTCCGTTCCTCGGAAAGCACGTTAAGCTGTTGGTCCCGGCTGTCAATCGTAGATCTTTGACAGTCGTTACGGGTAATCAGAAGCCCGAAAGTGTGACAACCAGTCTTACCAAGGGGTATCACATTACCCAGTAACTGGTTGTGGAGGTCAGACAGGCAGTCGCTCCATGTAAAATACTGGTGTTCAGCTGCATCCGGTTAGGTTGGAAGCCGACCCCAACATAGTTGGGAAAAGGCTATGCAGATGATGATGTGGCACCTGCCATGTTTTGTCTCTGCATCACACTAAGGTTGACTGGTAGAAAATGCTTCAGGCATTAAGTCCACCTTTGTATCTACAGTATTTTTTACTTGTACATGAAGTTTTAAGTTAAGGCAGTTTGGGTTTATCTCCAACCATTACGTATACACATACATAATCAGCCTATAATGTTTCCACTGCTGGCACACAGGCCTCCTCTCAGTGAGAGGGAGTGGGCCATAATCCACCACGTGAGCGCAGTGCGGGTTGGTAGATGTCACATGTCTTCGAATTTTTGGTTCTAGGGCATGCCGGTTTCCTCACGATGTTTTCGTTCACCGTTTTTGAGAGCAGTGGTGATGAAATAATTAACACAAAGTAAAGCACCTGTCTGGGTTCGAACCTACGACCTACAACTCGTAAGTCGCGGCCTTTACCACTGGGCCACCACTGCTCTCCACCATAATGTATATAAAAGTTTATTCACAACAACAGTACTCCTTTCCAAGTATTTATTCAGTCAAGTGGCAACGCCTCCCTATTCTAGTATTTATAACTAAGTATAATATCTAGACTTCGTCGCAGTGAATGTCCGAACTATGCAAGTATTGCATAAGAGCGCGGAGCTTTCTCCGGTTAAAACTGAGACGAAATAGCCGTTGGCGGTATATTCAGTATATTGTGGGTAGTTTTGTACTGGTAACCTTTAGCCGGTGGGTGATCTGAATTCAATATAATATGTACCTACTTAGTTTATTACTAGGTGGAGTTTTGAGATAGTGTATTGTATTCTTCCTCTTGACCATTTTGCCAGCCTTTTGGGCACGTTGACAGTGATGCGAACGAATTTGTTGATGCCCTTTGATTATTTTCCCTCCCTTTTTATATACTTGTACATATTATTATTTCCTCTTGACCTAAGTTGAAAGTTGTGAAAGTCCGATTGCAAAACTATTTGCTGGAGATGACCCTATCACCTACAATTTCAACAAAAATTAGGACTATCGTTTGATGCAGGTACGAGGCACATTTCTTAAACTTGGACTTGCCTCCCTTTTGCTGCAAGGTCCTCAATTCCTACTGAAGGTTGACCATCAACTCAATATTTCTTCTTGCTTTATCTAAATTAGTCAGCTCAGTTCAGCACTCGTGAATCCAATTCACCCCCGAATGTTCCCCAATCCTCAATCAGGACTTTTTTCTTCGGACAACACCGCGTCTCACCGCTACTTTGCCCATCATTATAAGTTGCAGTCATGTCTGTCGTGCCGAAAACCTGTCCGAGATCTTCGTAATCGTTTCTATGCAAAGTGAAGGTTTATTTTTATGCCATACCTAGTTCAGCACTGGATATTTAAGGACTAATAAAAGTAAAGATGGTACACCAGTAATTAATACGCCACTTCCCCCGGAAGTAGGAACTGTCGATCAAGTGAAACGTGACGTGTCCAGAAATATAATATCGACGTCACGTCCGCCCCGTTACGGACGAGTCCCATAGGAGTTGGGTAACCGGTTACTTTCAGTTTTCTCTGTTATGTAGATAGTTTAGAATAATGCCGAGTTCCTAGGGGGATCAGCAGTATAGAAACTACTGTTACAATAAATTTATAAGAGACCGTTTATAACCGAATACGGATAGGCAAAGGAGTCATCGAACAGACTAGTATACAGGGTGTTACAGAAAGGGTATATCTATACAAACGGGTTGAAGAGTGTATCTGGTCTAGAATCTCTGTACAAAATTTCAGCTCAAAAACAGTAACTTTGAAAATGCTCAATATTTTTTTTATTTCGATAGTTTATTAAATTGAAATCATAACAAACGAGTCACCGCACTACGAGGGTCATTATCCATTATCTGTAGTGTGTCTGTGCGCCTGGTACACGCACATCATGCCGCCACGCGCCAGTGAAGCGCCGTGATGTCGAAATAAAAAAATATGAAGCATTTTCAAAGTTAATGCTTTTGAGCTGAAATTTTGTACAGAGATTCTAGACCAGATACACTCTTCAACCCGTTTGTATTGATATACCCTTTCTGTAACACCCTGTATAGAGTGAATTTTTCAAGTGGGCGTGGATGGCCAAATCCGAAACTATGAGGAATAGCGAAAAGTACTCAAAGGAGTCACGGGCTCGATTTTGATGAAAACTAAAACCGCATCATTGGATTTTTGAAAAATCAATATATCTAGCCAGGAATCGATCCCGTTGATTTAAAAACACATCCACTATTATTACACCATTCCATAGTGTCGCTAATAAAGATCGATTTCTGGGAATGACATAAGTATAATGAATTACTTTTAAGTGATATGTGCTGCAGTTGGACCTTACTTGATTTTATTTCACCACACGTGTCGTTCATCAAAAATCAGGCTGTAGGCAGCCGGGTATGGCCCAGGGTGCGCCAAACGTGCCCATGTGACGTTCACCGACTGCTACACGTAAAAGTACACACTTACTCGTAAACACATTCTCTAACGAGATATACAACAAGTTAATAGGTGCGTGTCGCAACGATTTTGATACATATACGTACAAGTGTGTCCCAGTTAAATAGTTAACCGTTTAGTAGTAGGTACCTACAGCTGGAGAATATAGACCATATACGGTAGGTTTACTAATAGAATAGATTTTGTACGATTACGAAAACTGTATGTGTTTAGACAGAGTATGTTTACGATTGAGTTTTTGTGGGTTAATAATCTATATTAATAATTAATAAGTATTATTAGCCCCCTTGTCGCTACGTCACTATGTGCTAGCGACCGTTTCCGGGGGCCCATTATTGAGTGTGCAAGTCACCCCCTGCCATTTTATCCGTGTATATCTAAAACATTGATTAGGCAGTTCTTGGTAACCAGTCCACTTTAGCCACCCAAAACCCATAGTCCAACTGTTTATTTTTCCATATCCTGCAATAGTCCTACACGAACCGGGGTTTATCCTTGGGTGCACTTACATAAGTGCATACAGGGATAGTCGTCGGTTAGCGCCATATTTCATTAAAATTTCCTAAGGGGCCTACGCGAGTTGGCTTCGGCCCCTCGGACACCTTCCAAAGGACCGGGGCCCCATGCCCAATTTTTAAGGAAGCCTCGAGAAGGCTTTTTATGATCGACGCCGCGCCTAATAGGAGTTGAGCAAAAAGGAAAAAGTCAGTAATAACGCTACGCGAAAACGAAGTACAGACGCAAGCACATCAACCTACTACAATGTGTCAAATTTCTTTAATAGATTTTCACCTTTATCACTAAAGCATAAGGTTCAAAGTTGATTGGGAAAATGTGACAGTTTCGGGTAGGTTGATGTGCTGGCGTCTGTACATAATACGAGGCGTTGCGATGCGACGTAACGCGGAAGAAATCACTGGAATGGAATCAAGATGATTTTTTTACCGGTTCCAAATTTTTACAGGGTGGTTCTACCCATGAATATGAACAACTTTCACTATGTGACCAACTCTGAAATCATGAAAAAAAATCAGCTGTTTGATACAAAAGTTCATATACTTTTGTGGGAACATTATAGGCTGATTATGTTATGTCAACCTTCACTTAAACACGTCTTAGCAAAGGAGGTAACTAATTTTATGCAGGAGCTCATTTATAAATTATAGTTACATACATAATGGAAACGCACGTTCTGTATACGTCAAGCAGCCAATCAGCCATAACAGAAACACGTTGATTTTTGAGAAAAAAATCTTCAAATTCAAGTTTATCGAGACTCAAGAGGAAATGCGTTAATGAAATATATTTTAAATTGGTCCAATATTGGAGGAGGAAATAGGCGAGAGCCAAACCTCGAATTATGACTTTTTACTTAGACCTTTTCAAAAGTCTCTCCGACCGCATTTCCTCTTAATTCACAGGATTGAAAGTAAATGTAGAATGCCATAAAAAAGAAGGGAATATTGTTATTACGTTTAATCCGACGTCTATAAAGTCACTAAATGTTAAAAGCAATCATAAGCTTATAATATTACGTAAACTAAGAGTTCCGTACATTCACTGGTCAAGTCGTTTTTTTCTTAACACTAATCCTCCTTTTTTTTCTTGGGTATAAGCGGATTAAATCTCACGTAACCCTTTTCACACGATAACCACATGTTGTGCATCCAAGACAATGTTAGCAGAAGGTCCACTTTATGCAATAGCTACGCGTGTTACTAAACGATTTATGCCCGGTTTTTGAAGAATTCTTAAAAGGAGTTTAAACTTTCAATAGCTGTTGATTCGACATATTTATCTACACTCGCGAGCAAAAGTATGGAATCACTTACTTGGAATTGATTCCTCGCGATCTTGAGTACTTAATAACTAGTTAAGAATAATAATAATGGTACCATTTTAATGGTTGAACTGTTAACTTTAAATTGATATCAAATTCATTTAAATCATACCAGTATTTAAAGAGCTATCCCGGATTGAGTGAAGGAGTTAGGAAAACGTAAGGATAATGGAAAAATAATAAATGAAGAAAACAACAAAAATTAATTAATAAACATTTTATTTGGCCTTAAAATTAAGTTTCAATATTTTGTATACCCTCCCCTCGCCCTAATAACTGCTCGCAGACGGTTCTTCATTGACCTAATCAGCGTCTGAATCGATTCTTGCGGGATACCATCCCACTCCTCTATCAAAGCCGATTTCAGCTCATTCACACTTGAAGGAGCAGGCTTTCTGGAACGAACCCTTCTCTACAGTTCATCCCACACGTGCACAATGAGATTCAAGTCCGTGCTGAGCGCTGGCCAGTCCAATGTGGCGATACCGACTTCTTCGAGGTATTCAGTTGTGGCACGGGAAGTGTGATAACGAGCGATATCGTGCATAAGGAGGAAGTCATCACCGATATATCCCGCATAAGGAACGACATGTTTCAGCAGAATATCGGAAATGTAGCGGTTTGAAGTTAGACCGCCTCCTCGTCCCCCGCCAGGCACGAAAACAAGCTCCGTTTTACCGTCGAAGGAAATGCCGACCCACATCATACAAGAACAGCCCCCATAAGCCATTGTGTCAGCGAAACAGCACTGCGCAAATCGCTCCCCAGGCCGCCTGTAGACCCGACCCCTTCGGTCGCTGCCGTGCAAACACATTCTGCATTCGTCGGAGAACAGGACTTGCCTCCATTGCTCAACCTCCCAATCAAGATAGGAGCGAGCAAATTGAAGGCGTGCTTGTCGGTGACCTGCCGTCAGTTTCGGGCCTGTGGCAGGATTTTATGGAGTCAAATTAGCTTGCTTAAGTTTTCGACGAACTGTCCACTCGCTAGCAGCTACCCCACGAACATTTCGGAGCTCCTATTGGACGTCGACATCAGTCAAATCTCGATTTCGGAGAGAGGTTGAGACAATAAAACGGTCATCCCTCTCCGATGTGCACCGGCGCCGTCCAGATCTTGGTCTCGGGATAAAGCCACCAGTCTCCCGAAAGCGTTTATAAACTTTCGAAACACAGGACTGGCTTATGTGGAGCTGACGTGCGACAGCCCGCTGGCTGAGTCCTTCTTGCAATAGGGCGACGATTTGTGCTGCTTATGTAGGTGTAGTATCCATTGTTTTCCAAGTTCAAGGGTCAAAAGTAGCGGAGATGTGTACCTGTTAACGTGTGAAAGCCGACTGATAAAGAAAATCCGATAACACGTGCTTTTATAGGGGGTCAATAGGCCGCAACTCGCGACATATCAAACAATTGAAACATGTCTTTTTCCTTACTTCTTCACGTAATCCGGGATAGCTTCTTAAATAATGGCGTGATTTAAATGAATTTGGTATCAATTTAAAGTTAACAGTTAAACCTTTAAAATGGTATCATTTTTATTATTCTTAACCAGTTATTAAGTACTCAAGATCGCGCGGAATCAATTCCAAGTAAGTGATTCCATACTTTTGCTCGCGAGTGTATTTAAACGAATTTCTTCCTTATGCTCGGTTTTTGAGGTTCTCAGATAAACCCTCGATAATAATTCGATCGACTTTTAAGCTAAGTTCTCCTTTAATGACGTGTTCAGAAACACGATATCGAACCAATAATCACTATCGAATGGATAAACTCAAACCGGGCATTAGACAAGATTTGAAATGTCGGTGCCTTTGGCTACCTTTGGTAGAAGCGAGCAGTAATGGCCCAGTGGTAACGGCAGTGACTTACGAGTTGTAGGTCATAGGTTTGAACCCGAGCATAGCGAGGCTCAGAGGAGACCTCCTTACAGTCTCCCCAGGGATGTGCCTTACAGGCGTTGCAGGGGAAATTGGTCTTTTAAGAAGGACCGTGACCACTCCTGTGTCCTGATGGTGATCACCGGGGTGGTTTTAGTGAGGTAAAAATCCCACACTCCCCGACCTCCCTCCCTGGAGGTCGGGTGCCTTTTGACCCCGAAGGTCGTGTGCCTTTTGAAGGTGTCCCCCCAAAAAAAGAAAAGGTTTGAACCCAGACAGGCATTTTACTTTTTCTAATTATTTATTTTATGACTCACTCGCTCTCAAAACGGTGAATAATAAATATATCGTATATTTATACATATAACTTCGTACATAACAATAATTACCTAATGTTTTATATACTAAAACCTTTCTGAAAGTATGTAGGTCACAATAGTGAATGATTTATCAAAATTGGTTCATCAGTTTTTGAGACAATCGCGGACATACAAACATACATACATACATTCGGGTCGAATACAGAAGCTCCTTTTTTGAATTCGGTTATAAAACAAACTTACTTATTTTCGCAATTATAATATGAGTTAGGATGTTACGCAATTACCCCACAGGCCTGATAGTAGCGTTAAGAGTAAACTAAACGCGAGCTCGAACTCACTGGTGGTCATGGCCAAAATCACGCTGTCTAACTTGGCTTCGTGTCTTACGGAGCTAGTATCAGTGATGAGCAGTTAGACGCTAATCTACACGCACAACATCTAGTTCTCACGCACAGAAACACCGTTCCGACCTGATAGGCGCATAAAAATATTTGAAAAGTGCTTTGGAAAATCGAGTTCTATGAAAAATCCACTACATAAATCAATCACAAATAAAGTTTTTTGTACTCTTCGATAACTGAGCTTTGTCGGTACGGATTTGGTTTTTAAGATTTTTCAGTTCTTTTATTACTTATTTACACCCAAAGTTACGTTAAAAATAGCAAGAAAAACGAATCTTTGTTGGCTCATAACTTTTTAATGGCTTGTTATTTTACAATTCTGCTTCCGTACAGACACAATTAATAATTAGACAAAACGATACAATGTTTAACTTTGGATCAATATCAAACAGTGGAGTAATACTCTCCCGAAATTTGTATGGAAAAAATATCGAATAGTGGCACCTTAAGTGGTCCTTCTGCCCATTTCCGTCACATAGTTCGGTCGTTATGCGCCAAGCCAACCTGCCTGACACTTAAGTAGCTCATTGCCAAACCGTTCGTGCATTTGTCCCATACATTTCAATACTTTTACTTGTAGGTTACGCAACATTTTATTATTTGAACAAGTGGCGCGGTGAATGGGCCAAATAAAACTGTAACACTTTTCGTTCAAATATGGATGTGGAATTTGTTTATTTAAGTGCTGGACTAGAAATGTGATTTTGTTTTAAACTCCACTTTTGGGAATGTTTATTAATTAGTTTTTGTACAGACGCCTGCACATCAACCTACTATAATCTGTCAAATTTATTTAATAGATTTTCAACTTTATCGCTAAAGCTTGGGAAAATTGATAGGGAAAATTTGACAGTTTCGGGTAGCTTGATGTGCTGGCGTCTGTACCTACAGTAGCAGTTATTTCATATTTTTTTTCCAAAACTTCAGTAAACGTTACGACCCGTGAACTACTCAATTATAGGCTGATGATTATGCTAAAGATTATTGACAAAAAGTTTAACAAAAATGATCATCGTCTTTATCTGCCTAGCCTTTTCTCAACTATGATGGGGTCGGCTTCCAGTCTAAAGCCGGATGCAGGTGAATTCCAGTAAAAAAAAAAACTATTAACAAAAATAATTACAAAAATTTAATGTACTGAAACCGACTTTTTTCTGCCATTTAATCAGCCTACTTATAACTTTTGACTTACATTAAATGCCCTAAATACAGGGTGTTATAGAAAGGGTATATCAATACAAACAGGTTGAAGAGTGTATCTGCCCCCTTATTCACAAACACTCGATATGCTTCCGTATCGTATCGAACATTAATCACTGTTATCGTAGGAGTCTTCTCAATGCTTTTCACAAGTCAAAAACCCGAAAATTTTGTCAGTTTAAATCAAATAGACGCCCGCTATTCTTCCAACGGCTATTTGCTGTTGAGGGGAAGTCAAATCAGGTTATCGAAATGTCAGGTTTTCGATACGATAGCCTGTCGTATGTTTGTGAATCAGGGCTCTGGTCTAGAATCTCCGTATAAAATTTCAGCTCAAAAGCAGTAACTTTGAAAATGCTTAATATTTTTTTAGTTCGATAGTTTATTAAATTGAAATCATAACAAACGTGTCACCGTACTACGAGGGTCATTATCCATTATCTGTAGTGTGTCTGTGCGCCTAATACACGCACATCACACCGCCGCGCGCCAGTGCAGCGCCGTGATGTCGAAATAAAAAAATATTAAGCATTTTCAAAGTTAATGCTTTTGAGCTGAAATTTTGTACAGAGATTCTAGACCAGATACACTCTTCAACCCGTTTGTATTGATATACAAACGGGTGCTTAAGCCTCAAATTTTTCAAGTAAGTAGTGGTAGGTTATATTATTTGTTTTTGTTATTGTATTATTTATATCACTTCTTACTTTAATTTAGGCGGTGTTTTTATTGTTTTTGTGCTCACACCTTAAATAACTATTATAAGTCTATACGTGAGGATTTGTAATTGGCTTTCTGGTGACTGTGGTTTTCTTTTTTGTTTGTTTTTATTAGCTGTAAGTCCTCCATGTACTAAAATAAATAAAATAAATACCCTTTCCGTAACACCCTGTATAAGGCTTTCATACCCACAGCTAAAAACTATCACGTCCAGTATAACAACAGTCACTGGCATTGCGTATGCCCACGTTTTAATGCTGTTTCTACTCTATTGTCCTTGACTGCAAACGTGACGTTTTTTGCATAGTGTAGGTACCTATTACACGAATAATGAATAATATGGCACTTGCAATTGCAATATTAGGACACTGTTGCTTTTAAACTCGTAGCTAGGTGCTAATATTACAGTGGTCCTCAGGTTCAAAAAGCAACTGTCGATTACATTTGTAATCGACCTACCTATTATGTTAAATGTAGAATATTAGCACGACCGAAACGTCGAATGTATACTGTGACGTTACATAAATTTCCACCAATAAGTTCTAACCATCGATATTTGGCAAACCTTGGCGTGATGACTTAGATGCTTCCGCCTCGGGAAATTGGTAGGAAAAGACACACAAGGGATAGTGGAAGGTTGAGAAGGGGAGACCTTTGCCCAGTAATGGGATAATACAGGTTGAAAATCAAATTTACTAAAGTCCTCCAGACCGTATTTCGGCCACGGCGGCCAATCTCAACGGAGACTAGCCTTCGGCGCGGGAGATATTATAGTGCACAAGTGTGCGCGCAGACACAGGTGCACTCTCTCTTCCCTCATTCTCATAGTCCGATGGAACGGCAATCCGACACGACCGGAGAGAGATCAGGCGCAGGACCAACAACTTAACGTGCTTTCCGAGGCACGGGGGTATCACACCGCCAACTTCCAAACTCCGGGCTTTTACTAAGAAATCCCTAATGGAAAAACTCAATAACCGTTTGCCCGACCCGGAAATCGAACCCAGGACCGACCAGGATGCGACCAACGGGGCAGTTCAAATATACTAACCTATATAAGAACAGCAAATACAGAGACCATTCATTCAATCAAAAGGGAATTTTTAGTTAAGTAATTTGGCAATTGACCTGATAAAAAAGATTCTGGAGAAAATGTTGACAATGTTACCTCCAGGCAAACGATCCACTGTCAACCTTCATCGTAGCTTACCATCGTAAGATAGTGGTCAAAGGCAAACCCTTCAAAAGAACTAACTTAAGTTACGTCGAGCTCAAGAGCGGGTCCATTTAGCAATAAAAACATCTATAGGAATGCTTGGAATTTTTGTATAACCCTGCAAAGGTCTTAACCAAAATAGTATTCAGCCAAACAATTTATATCATAAGTACCTATAATAACACATAACATTCATTGACAGACCCAAAAACACAGATTTATTATCAAGAAAGAACCGAATATTTGAGTAGATAGTTGTCCGAAACTGTATCAGCCATAATCGGCAAGGTTTTATCCCTTTCACTCGTGATAATGTAACCAATTCATTTTATAACTATTGGGTGTTCTTATCGAAGGGGCCCGTGGCTAAATAATAACAGCCGCACGGGTCGATAGATCAGGTTAAGCTATGCTTGCCGCGGTTGGTCTGTGGATGGGTGACCATCTTTACATAACGAGACCCTCCGTGCCTCGGAAAGCAGTTTAAGCCGTTGCTCCCGGCTGTCATTCGCGGATCTTTGACAGTCGTTACGGGTAGCCCGAAGCCCGAAAGTCTGACAACCAGTCTTACCAAGGGGTATCGTATTACCCAGTAACTGTGTTGTGGAGGTCAGATAGGCAGTCGCTCCATGTAAAATACTGGTATTCAGCTGCATCTGGTTAGACTGGAAGCCGACCCCAACATAGTTGGGAAAAGGCTAGGCAGATGATGGGCGTTCTCATCACTTAGCTTGTGCTCCTGACTGGTACTGGTTCTGCTGACCCAGCTTCTGTTTCAAACTCAGGAGTTTGGGACTGAACGTGAGCAAGAAGACCAGTATTTTTCACGAACGACCGAATTTTTAATCATACTGTAGGCCTAATAAGGCGAGCGACATTTTGTACATTTTACGGCTCCCCGAGACTAATTATAAAATAGCATCACACCTGTTAGCCCGAAGGGGTAGAAAGAGAGTGTTTTGTGCACATTGGTTGGTCCAGATTAACAGGGTATTAACTCAAAAAAGCGATTTGAAGTTTTCAAGCCAATATATTTCTATAAACAATAATTGGTTATCTCACTCATTTTACCTATATAATTTTTAAACTTCAACGTTTTTGTTGTCATATCGTCATGCAATCACGTTCATCAGAAAGATAGCATGTTTTTTAATAGGATTGTATTTTTAAGTCAAAAATCATAAATTTTGAGTTAGCTATGGAAGTGCGGAGTCTTCCAACATAGGCGTCATCATGCTTAAAAGGACGCTCCAATCATAATGTATACTAGTTGGTACAGAAATAAACATTTTGTATTTTTGTATTTGTATTACCCTAATCATCCAAATGAACGATAATGAGGTCACACACACGATCTCACTGGTGAAACAGATCACAGTAATGATTATAGCTAACTAAAAACAACAACACGCGGTGAGCAAGCCTTGTCATCAAAGCTTGCTCCATATTTGTATAGGAAGAGTTCTTTAGCTGATGGAGTGTGTCCGGAACAAAGATGAACGCGACTTGCTTCTGAACGAATTAAAGTTAAATAGGCTGGATGTAGGTCTGATTCAAAGCATTTTAGCAATCCCTAAATCAAAGGCAGCTAAAAAATTATGTAGTTTAGTATTAGTCGTTCAGCAGTAAGCAGCTACTTTCTTAGTATTACTATAATGTAAGGTTTTTTTTCCTTTTGTCTTTAAAGTGAATTTACTTTGTTATAAGTTATGATGGGGTTGGCATATCCTTAATGGACAAAAACCCCTAAATTTATAAAAAAAAAATAAAGATTAAAAAAAAAAAAAAAGAGTTCTTTACCCTGCATTGAGACACTTGAAAACGGACATTATTATGTATTTAAAGGCGTTGAAACTTGACCAAATCGTATCAGCAGCTGTATAATGGACAAGGCTTGCCTTTCACCTACTGTTTGCTACCATTCGCCACAAGGGTATGCCCGACCTTGTTATGTAACTATTGTTATATTTAACACGACATCTATGTGGTAAATGATTTTAATTCTGAAAGGAAACTATAGTTGTGTCACCATAATTGAGTTTTACAGTTGAAAACACAAATAATTTGAGATAAAAACACAACAATCGGACGAATAATGAAGCACCTCCACCTTTTTTAAGTCGTTTTATAAGTAGTGTAATGTTTGGGTTACCAAGGAAGAAAATGTTTTTCAGAAAAGGATCATCGAACCGGTTTATCAACAAAAAAAAATAGAAAAAAAATTAAATGAATGCATTTTATTTTTCATTTTTTTTTTTTTTTGTTGCATGCGATTTCAGCAACTCCCTTTCTACAAAACAGTGCTTTTCGTGTGTTACATTATAGTTCACAGTAATCCAGACATAACAGGACTCAAAGACCCATCCGCTCTGGTCCAACAGCTATTGATCCTTCAGAAAAACTATTAGCCCTTTGCTAATGCTGTCAATTTGACTAACAACGTGTATTCTTTTGTTTCAGACTGAACCATGTGGCGACTACTGCTTATGACAGTGCTGCTAGCGACCGCGCGTTCCAAGCAGCTTCCTTCATCCACCGGTAAGTTCAGCATCTTCCATCCAATCTTACCCTCCATCCAAACCTCCATCCCTACATCCAAACTTACCCTTGTAGCGGTATCTACAACGCCACAAGCGAACAACGCGTCATACTGACGTCACGAAATCCTGCATCTCGCAAGCAGAGTTTACCGCGCAACTAGCATAAATACAACGGCCCGACATGAATCATCGGGCAGTTGCCCGCCAGACCCAACACTCGTCTGGTCGGAGGATCCTCCCTTTTCTATAGAGTATAAGTGAACTTTACACCCTGTTCCTCATACAATCCTCTCAGCTGGATGAACTCAACAATGTTCATAAAGCTGAGAGGAATACGCGAATTCATGGTCTCTGCTCAAGGGTTCGTCTGCTCCAACGACTATAGGTCTGTTGACAGACATCAACATGATGATGTTATGATGATAAAACACTTTTTAAATTACTTATAAAGCATCAATAGATCCCTATAGTATAGGCATTGATTGGGCTCATCACTGCTTCAATCCTGTTTTTGCCAATTTTATATCGGAGAATTTGAGGCTTACAACTATTTGAGACATCAAAAAGAAACCGTTATACTTATTAATAGTCTGCAATCGCTGAAATGCAGTGATCAATAGTCGTTCCTTTTTCGTAGGCATCAGTAAACTAAAATAAGCCATTAATATTGTCAGACTAAAAATCTACTAAGGAGACTACCTAACAAGGAGAATGCAACACTTTTCAATACCAATTTAATCATGTCTATCAAAAAACTTCCAACCACGATATTTAGACAAAAAACATCCTATAATATCCTATTATAACTAAGACCGTTTACCTTTACCATATAAAAAGTCACCCATACTATACTTATTGGGTTTAGAGTCGCGCTGTCCGGCGTTGACTGGTCATTGACCCGGCGCACGCGCATCCAACGCTGCCAAGACGTTTTTATGGGAGACACTGACTTGAATGTATTTGTTTTGCCATTTAAGATAGCTTGTTATATGGTTAAAATACCATGTAGAAAAGGAAGTCATTTTATGTGATAATTTATTTATGAGAGTCAATGGATTACAAGGAAAGTTTGACCAGAATTTTTGAGCCTGTGGAAAAACCTAGGTGTCGTAGGCAGTGGTAGTTACTGAGAATTTCCTGACAGGAAAACTTATTAACACTATATGGCAAACTAGGTGATCGAACATTTCGATCAATAAGATAGTTTTAATTATCGATTGAAATGTGTAGATACAGTGGATTTTTTCTTACATGTCTTATATAGCATAATCATCCTACAATGTTCCTACTGCGCGACAAAGCCCTATTTTTTTTTAATAAAAAAAAAAATGTTCCCACTGCTAGAACACAGGCCTCCTCTCTTCATGCCCGGGCCACACCAACTGGAAACGCCGATAATCGTAGGTGCAGCCAATGAGCCACAACTTATCACGATAATTATCGGCGTTTCCCGTTTAGTGTGGCCCCGGCATGAGAGGGGAGTGAGCCGTAATCCACCACGCAGGCCCAGTGCGGGTTGGCACATGTCACATATGTCTTTGAATTTTTGATTCTAGGACATGCCAGTTTTCTCACGATGTTTTCCTACATAGTTTTGTCAGCAGTGGTGATGAAATTATTTACACAAACTAAAGTGCCCTTGCAACAACGTAAATAACGCAATGAACGTTGTTAAACTGTCAAAATGAAAGCTATTGCTACTAGTAGTGTGTTACCTCGCAGTATAGAATATATCACCAGAAATAAATCAATATGAAAATATTGCAACCTGATTGGGAGTTATATGTTCGAGCCGTTTGGTGTTGAAACACTAGGGCCATGAGGTCTGAGTGCCCACTTGATTTTTCGAGATATCGCCAAGCGGTTAGTCGACTCTTCACGTGACCAGAGGGCTGGCCTATTTCTTGGCCAAAGAATTAGCATTGCCATACAACGTGGCAATGCTGCCAGCCTTTTGGGCACTGTTCCTGTTGACAGCGATGCGGACGAATTCTTTGATGCCCTATGATTAATTTTGTTTATTTTTTCATATAATTGTACATATTATTATAGTTTATATTGTTAGCATATATTATGCAAATATCTATACAAATAAATCAATATGAACATAACATTCCAGATAAAAAAAAAAAAAAAAACCGAATCCCAAGATTACATTTTACAAGGATTGCGGAAGACACACTCGTCGCATCTAAGATAAGATGTAATGGTCCTTGCTTATGGCTTCAGGACCAGTTCTTGTTGCAAACTCACTAGCTATCCCAAAAATGTCAGGATATGCCTCAGTGACAGATCGTTATAGCTCTTTATACGGAAGGCTTATCCGCTAGTAGCGGTACTTCAATTTTATCTTTCCTTCCTTGGTTTTGTAAGACCATCTGCCTAGCCTTTTCCTATGTACGGGTCAGTTTCCAGTCTGACCGGATTCAGCTGAATACCAGTAGGTATTTTACATGGAGCGACTGCCTACCTGACCTCTACAGCCAAGTTATTGGGTTATACGATACCCCTACCTGCCTATGGTATACGGTATCTAGGTTTTTCGTACAAGCAATACTATCTATTCAGAAGAAAATGTCTTCCTGTTTCATACATTCTGCAGTTGAATTATGTGACAGGAAAATAAATTAGTGTCGAGTAGGTATTGAAGTTTTGAATGGGACAGTTGATATTTTTTTGGCGATACCGACAACATCGGCGATGTTCAGTTTGATGGTCTGTACTACGTCCTTAAATATGACAATACCTTTCTGACCATGCTGTATATTGGCGATTTCAGACTACAGAATTCAAGTTGCTTCACAATATTTTCCTTCACCGAAAAACCGTAAAAAAATCCGTGTCAGAATCTTGTTCCGCTACCACACAAAGATCCGTTATTTGCTAACTTTCTAAACTCATATATCAGTTACATATAATTTGTAATGCTTTCTGCCTTCGTAATTATTATGTACGATAATTGATGTAAACAATAGCTTTGTTTGTAAAGGAAAATTTTATTTATATCGTTGGAAATAGAGTTGGAATTTCAATGTAGATGGTAACGTTACATAGTATATAATTTTAGTAGGCTATTTATAATGTTATGTGGTCTAGTTTGCAAGTAATACCATGTTATTACAATTAATAATGATTTTAAAGTTTATGTTTACAGTTACGGCAATAAACTTCTAAGCTTCGTTCATAAATACATAGAAAGACTTGAAAATAAATATGCTATCTAAGTCAGACATGGTCAAGTGACTCCATTCGTTGATGATATCTGCAGTGGCGTGCGTTGCATATAGGCATATAAGCAGTGCCTACCTCGATATATCAACATAAGCCTGTCAATTACATTTTAGTGTGTATGCCCCACAATTAACAAATCACAAAATTATAATACCTAAACAAAAACAAAATCTTCATACAAACACGCGCGGCAGTAGGCAGTCGCCGGACGGCGTACTCGGCTCCCGTACTATTCGCACATTGTCATTGGTCTTTACTCGTTCAAGTTAATACGACAAAATTAAAAATACGTACGTCTCACGCGTAATACCACGACGTTCGACCTTCGCAATTTATCACCCTTAAGTAGGCATGCCTACTCAAATAACCACACTTTTGACCTCACTTTTTTTCTGTTTAGTGATCGCGTTTGCCTAGACTAGACCCGGCCTAGTGCCTACCTATTCTGAAAACCAATGCACGCCACTGTATCTGAGGGGTAACTCTTGTAATTTTAGAAACGTTCACAGTCTGATCTCAGTCTCAATCTGTCAAAAATTCCTCTAATTTCCCTCCATTTTTAACATGTTTTTGACATTGATTGTCGTTGAGATAATAATAATAATAATAACTTGGCAACACTGATACGTCAACAACGTACATTTTGTTTTTCATATTTTATTTTTGTTGTTTTTATCAATTTCCCGTCTTTTATAGTAATAGTTATCAAATAAAACCTTTCGGAATAAAACACAAATTACCTACAGACAATAAACCAAAAATAATATGATAAATATATACAAACATAGAAAAATTAAATATGACGGCTGTCAAATTCAGCCTCCGCCAAAATAAATCTGTGAAGACTATGAAAAACACATAATGTTGACAAGATCAGCAGCTCGCCGTACACATCTACCACCTCCGGACTCGTCGCTCAGCTCCGCCCCGCTGCCGCCGGAACCCAGCCCCATCGAGAGTGCTGTGACACCGGCCGTGGCAGCTGCGTCGAGCTCGAGCGACGAATATTTTTCCCCGCCGACGTCGCCAACACCTGTACGTCGGCAGGGAAGAGGCCGGCCACCGAAGAGCTTGGGACTTAGGGGCCAACCGGCCCCGAGCCGGGTCCCCGCTACCGGTGGTTGTGTGCAGCGCATGAGATGGACTCTGTCTATGAACGAGAACGTCATGCGCGCATATTACGGGTCTACAGAGGGGGGAACTAACCTCACTGCGTACCGTGATAGGATGCTGACTCTGTTCCAGGAACTGGAACCAACCGTCAACGTCTCGGCCCAACGACTGTCGGATCAGGTGCGGGTCATCCAACGCGATCATAGGTTGGATGATATCGCACTTGATAGGCTGCGCTCAGAGGTACTGAGCAACCATATCGTCTCGACTCCGACACAAACCGCAGCACAAGCGTCAACTATTGATGCCAGCCCGCCGCAGTTCAATCGTGTTGAAGAAGAGGATGATAGGGTTGACACAGTAAGTAGCCAGTGCAACGATCGACTGAGGAGCGCACTGGAGGATGCGTTTCTCGAGTATAGATTCACTCCGACCGAGCTTAGACCCCGATTACCACGGTTACCCATGCACAAAAAAAATAGGGCGTTGGTGTGTGCCTTGGATTCGCAGCTCAAGAATTTCTTCGAGAGCAGCGAGAATCTCGTTGATACACACTCGATCCTGTATTGTGCGGCTGTGGCGGCATGTCGTTTAGCTAACGTCAAGTTCCCAAGTTGTGACGGAGCTACTCGACCAAAACCAGCCGTACCAGCCTGGCAGCACAGGATCGAGTGTCGTATCGATGAGACCAGGGTACTCATCGGCAAACTATACTGCTTCAGGGAGGGCAATACACGACCACGAGTGATGCGCTTTGTGAGACGAGCATTCACGGGGACTGGAATCAGCCCTCGAGAATACATATCCCGTGTCACAGAGCGCATCGACTTCCTGAAGCAGAAAGTTTGTGCATGGGCGAGCTGAATTCGGCGGTATAAGCGGCGGATTGATCGATACACGCAGAATCGCATGTTCCAGAGCGATGAAAGGTGGGTGTATATAGCTTGGGAGCGACCTGAACAAAATGTGACAGATGTATGCCGCCCGGATGATGCCGCCACGAGTGCATTTTGGCGCAGCATCTGGTCGGTGCCCGTCTGTCACACTGAAGCTGGCTGGATACGGGATGTCGAGCGAGTGTGTGAGACTGTACCAGAAATGGAAACAGTACTAATTACGCCATTAGACGTTGCCAAAGCCGTCCGTCCGTTACCGAATTGGAAATCGCCGGGGCCGGACGGACTGCACAACTTTTGGTTGAAATGGCTAATTAGTTCACACACTTGCCTGGCATCTCAGTTCCAGTCATCTTTAGAGTCTGGGTCGCTACCGCAGTTTCTAACAACAGGCGTTACCCACCTGCTCCATAAATCAGGTAGTCCCGCGGAACCCAAGAATTATAGACCGATCACGTGTTTGTCGACGGTTTATAAACTTCTTACATCCATTTTAGAGCGAAAATTAATACGCACATTGAGAGTAACTCGATTATGTCTGCCTCTCAAAATGGATGTAGGAATGGGTCCCGCGGTACTAAGGAGCTACTCCTCATAGACATGGCCATTAGCCAACAGGTTCGTCGATCCCGCAAGGATATGTCGACATGTTGGATAGACTATAAGAAGGCCTACGACTCGGTGCCACATACATGGCTCATGAGGGTGCTGGAGTTGTACAAGATAGATGCAACTCTACGCACCTTCCTTGAGTCGTGTATGGGGCAATGGAAGACGGTCCTTCGCTATCCAGGATGTCGGCAGATCCAGGGGAATAATGAACCTGTATGGATTAAGCGGGGAATATTTCAGGGCGACAGTTTGAGTCCACTTTGGTTCTGCTTAGCCCTGAATCCTCTAAGTACACTACTGGAGGATTCAGGTCTAGGCTATCGGTTGAGGAGAGGTGGTCAGGTCATATCTCACCTCCTCTACATGGACGATTTGAAACTCTTTGCCCCCAACAAATTGCGTCTGATGGAGCTACTGAAGGTAACTGAAACTTTCAGTAGCGCCATCAGGATGGAATTTGGTGTGGACAAATGTGCAGTCATGCATGTAAAGCGAGGGGAGATTATGGATTCTGAGGGAATTCAACTCTCGGATTCCATAAACCTTAGATCCCTCTCCTCATCTGAAAGCTATAAGTATTTGGGTATGTCGGAAGCGTTAGGCATCAACGATGCTGACATGAAGCAATCGTTGAAGGAACGCTTCTTTTGTCGCCTGAGGAAGGTATTAATTAGTCTTCTTTCGGGCGGAAATAAGGTGCGAGCCTTCAACGGTTGGGTCATGCCGGTTTTGATGTACTCTTTCGGCATTCTCAAATGGACTCAAACCGAACTCGACGCCCTGGATAGAAGGGTCCGCACACTGCTGACTGCAAATCGGATGCATCACCCACGATCATCGGTGATGAGACTGTATATCCCGCGGAAGTGTGGGGGTCGAGGCTTTTTAAATGCAAAGACCCTCCACAACCGCGAGGTGTGCAGTCTCAGGGAATATTTTTTAAAAGCTGAAGTGGGTATGCACCGTGATGTGGTCGCAGTGGACAAAGGGCTCACCCCGCTGTCCATGGCTAAAGAGAACTGGCGCAAACCTGTAGTACTTACTACCGATGACCGCAAGAAGGTATGGCAAAGCAAGGAGCTTCACGGGCGCTTCTATCGGGCTCTTCATGAGCCCGGTGTAGATTTCTTAGCGTCCGTATCCTGGTTACGTTTTGGTGATCTTTTCGGAGAAACCGAAGGTTTCGTCTGTGCAATTATGGACGAAGTTATCTTGACGAATAACTACCGCAGACATATTATGAAGGACGGGACGGTTGACGTGTGTCGGGCATGCCACCGTCCGGGTGAGTCTATCAGACATATTATCTCTGGTTGTTCTCGTCTGGCTAACGGCGAGTACTTGCACAGGCATAACCAAGTAGCCAGGATTATTCACCAGCAACTTGCTTTGAAATATAAACTTGTGGATTCTGAGGTACCGTATTACAAGTATGTGCCCGACCCAGTTCTTGAAAATGACCATGCCACGCTGTACTGGGATCGGTCTATCATTACTGACAGGACTATTGTTGCCAATAAGCCTGATATAGTGGTGATAGATCGATTAGCGCGCCGCACAATGATTGTCGATGTTACCATTCCACATGACGGGAACCTTCGGAAAGCTGAGAAAGAGAAACAAATTAAATATCTTGACTTAGCACACGAGGTTGTTGACATGTGGAATGTGAGCTCGGCTATCATTGTGCCGATTGTCGTATCGGCCAATGGGCTTATGGCCCAAAGCCTCGACCAACATCTGTCGAGGCTCTCGTTAGGCGGTTGGATCAAGGGCCTGATTCAGAAGGCAGTACTCCTTGATACGGCTCGTATTGTGAGGAGGTTCCTGTCTCTGGAGCCCTAACCACCGGTAGCTTGGACCCTGCTCCCGACACCGGCGGAATACTATTTTTTATATTTTTAAATGTTTTTTATACGTATTTTTTATATTTTAAGAAATATTTAAAAATGTAAATTAATATGTACATAAATAAATAAACGAAATAATAATAATAATAATAATCCACAACTATCACACAACGCCATCTAGTCCCAAGCTAAGCAGAGCTTGTGTTATGGGTACTAGACAACTGATAAACATACTTATATATTTCTAAATACATACATATTATAGATAAATTACACCCAGACAGATGAGATTGCGACTCGATTTTTAACGTTTTGAATTACGGGAATTGGCCTTCTGACCATGATTACTTGATCAGATTATGGAAAACAGGAAAATAAAAATAAAAAAAGACTTTGATGCAATAGGCAATATTTAAAAATGGGGTTAAATATAATGATCACCAAAAAATATATTGAACACCAAAAAATGAAGTCTAAAATTACAATAGTTGGTACCCCGAGGTTAGGTTTGGTTCATCATCATCATCATCATCAGCCAATAATGTTCCCACTGCTGGGACACAGGCCTCCTCTCTGTGAGAGGGAGTGGGCCGTAATCTACCACGCGGGCCCAGTGCGGGTTGGTAGATGTCACATGTCTTTGAATTTTTGGTTCTAGGACATGCCGGTTTCCTCACGATGTTTTCCTTCACCGTTTTGAGAGCAGTGGTGATGAAATAATTTACACAAAGTAAAGCGCCTGTCTGGGTTCGAACCTACGACCTACAACTCGTAAGTCGCGGCCGATACCACTGGGCCACCACTGCTCTCAAGGTTTGGTTAGGTTACTTTAAACCCTTTACACAGAAATAGAATGAATGCAATGAATGCAAGAGCGAGCAAATGAGAATACAAATACCTTTACCTAGGTATTTTACAATAAAATGGAGTTTTATTTTGGTGATAATTTACTATTTTTGGCAGTAAAAAGTGTTTTTTTTTTTGTTATATTTTACTTTATCTAGTGATAAGCCTTTGAAAATGCATCATAGTTCTATAGATTTTTCGAGTTTTTCCGGTCTGATAAAATTATTTTTTTCGCGCTGATCTAATCATCGTATTCAATGGCAGCCATCTTCCACCCACTGCTGAATAATAGGCCTCCTCCCTGCCATGTTTCCCTGGTCTGTCTGTGAGAGCCCCATTCTCGTGTCTATTTAATAAATTAATTGCCTCGTGTCTATTTAATAAATTAAGCCGACACTGACAATTTTGTAAGTTTTCTGCTATATTAAGCAGCACCTGCCGTGAAAGTTTGACAATTATGTTTTGACAAATATGTATGTCGCATTGTCAGTTACCTAAGTATATCAAATAGGACCCCTCTCTTACCTGTTTTTTGTAAGTAATCCTAGCTATTGGCCTACCAACGCTCCGCGTACCGTATTTCGGCACCTCACTAAAACCACTCTGATGGTTGGTGACCATCAGAGTGGTTTTCAGGACATAGAGCAACGCGTCCTCTAAAAAAAACTTAGAAGTTTGATTTTTTCACAGCTTCAAGGGACTGTAGACCTGAGTATATGGTTTTAATTTCAACTCGATACCTCCACGCGTTCCCGAGATAAAAGGTCTTGACAGACAGATGGACAACAAAGTATTCCTATAAGTGTTCCGTTTTTTCCTTTTGAGGTACGGAACACTAAAAAAGATTCCGACAAACTCGGAACCTCATAACTTTTTTTGAAGTCGGTAAAAAAATCCCGGGGCCCCGTCTATACAACGCATGTTAGGACCTTGGGATCGGAAAGCTATCTCCCCTGAACCTCGCTGTGCACGGCACAATTATGTTTTTTTATTTTTTTTATTTTGATTGTTTTTTTTTTTTCACAGAATTAGCAACGACAACGGTGGGAACAGCCACGGAAGCTGACACGACGGCATGGCCCGGTTCCGTAGCTCCTCTCGACACCCTGACAGTGGCGTGCGAGAAGGACAGCATGCATGTCACCGTCTCACTCGCAAGCACACGTGGTAGAAATAGGTAAGAGAGAGACAGAATCCTTTCGTCTAAAGTTTTTGTCATTAGAAAGGACTGTGTCCAAAAATAACAAGTAATTAAAAATATAGAAATCGGTAATACGCGCGCGCGTGCGTTTGAATTAATGGAAAAATAACTTTAATTCCTACTCAATAAAGTTCAGTTTACGCTACAACTTCAAACATTTTTATAATTTTTTCAATAGTGCTAGTCAACTTATTTTTTATTGAAATAAAGTTGATATTAGTTTAACTTGAAATAGGGTGGGGGTGTGCAGCACTGTGCACTTTTGCTTTATATTAGGTATGCCTGCTTGCCTTACCTAAGTCAAAATGGTAATATTAAAAAACCATTGGATTCGCGCCACTGTTACCGTAAACGACACCGCTTCGGATGTGTTCGGCTGTCCTCGGGATGTACTCGGTTTTAATGTATGTATATCCGATATGTCAGTGAGTGATGGCAAAGTATTCTGTTTGTGTTTTGTTTTCACATCTGTCGGAACTCCCGGAGTGCCACGGTTTTTTTAGTCTATATTTTTGTCAATATTAATATTTTGAGTGCAGTTTAAAATTACATTTAAAAACAATAATGCTTTACGTCAGAAATAGTTAAGTATGACGGTAGGATGTGGTTATTCCCCAATTTGAAAAAATACAACTTAAGTATTATAATAATTCTAAGCACTTAAAATATTACTTTTAGTATTACTTTTTCATTCTTTCAGTAAACTAACCTTGAGTTCAGTAATTACCATTCTGAAACACGAGTCATCATCACCCACTAATAAAGCTAAAGAGTTTTTTTGTTAATTTGAACGCATTAATATCTGAAACTTCCAGTAGGATTTGAAACATATTTTTGCATTCGATAAAATCAAAACCAAAACTCTTGAGGCCCAATTCTTGAGGAAGGTTATTAGGCTATTAAACATCAGCTACGGCCCTTAGGAGCCGAGCTAAAAGAAAAAGCGGAAAGAACGTTAAGCGTTAAAGTTCTATTCAAACCTAAGCGGTATTCGCTGCCGCTGTGGGTAGAGGTACACACCGCGCGGGTTTCGCTCAGGTCAATCAATCAATCAACTCAGCCTGTCGCAGTCCACTGCTGGACATAGGCCTCTCCCAGACTGCGCCACAGCACCCTGTCCTCCGCCTTCCGCATCCAGTCTACCCCAGCCACCTTCTTTAGGTCGTCCGTCCATCTAGCTGGGGGGCGTCCCACACTACGCTTGCTCGTTACGTTACGTCTGCTCCACCGGCCATCAGTCCTTCGACAGACATGGCCAGCCCACTGCCACTTCAGTTTGCTTACTCTGCAAGCTATGTCGGTAACTCCGGTTCTTTTCCGGATAATTTCATTCCTGATTTTATCCTTCAAAGAGACTCCGAGCATAGCTCGCTCCATAGCGCGCTGAGCGACCTTGAAATTCGCTCAGGTATTTAGTATCAAGTTCCGCGGCTAGAGCGACCTGAGCGGTATTCGCTGCCGCTGTGGGTACAAGTGCATACTACGCAGGTAACGCTCAGGTATCACTCAGGTATTTAGTATCAAGTTCCGCGGCTAGAGTGACCTGAACGGTATTCGCTGCCGCTGTGGGTAGAAGTGCATACCACGCAGGTTACGCTCAGGTATTGCTCAGATATTTAGTATCAACTTCCGCGGCTAGAGCGGAATTGTTCTTGGCACCATAGTACCGCATAGGTCTGGTAATGTTTACCTTCTTCTACAAAAACTTCTTTACCTTCCTGAGCGAAACTCGAACTCGAATTCTACCCATAAAGATAGCGAAATCTGCTTTGGTATGAACAGTAATATTACCGCATACTTACCCACTCGGTTTTCTCTACCGCAGACTGTAGCGAATACCGCTTAGGTTTGAATAGGCCTTTATATTCTTATAGCGCGGGTAGGCGATAGGATTCGACGCAGTGGGTCGGAGGCCAAAATTTCACGCGGACTAAGTCGCGGGCAAAACCTAGTTATTCATAATGAGAGGTAAACAATAGATCTATATACAGGGTGACTGGAAATTAGTGGCGGAGCCGTTAAGGGGAGGTAGTCTAGGGTTATTCCGACAGATATCACTATGAGACCTACCGTCCTTACTTAACCCTTTCCAAGATATTCCTACTTAAAGAGATAGTAATAAATCCTAAAAAAAAGTGATTTTGGCCTACTTTTTTTTGTTTTGCAACAAAGATATTCTAAATAAGTAATATTAATTGTAAAATTTCCGCTACTGTCATTATTTTATGCAAAAACTGCTAAACAAAAAGTAGGAATATCTTGGAAAGGGTTAAGTAAGGACGGTAGGTCTCATAGTGATATCTGTCGGAATAACCCTAGACTACCTCCCCTTAACGGCTCCGCCACTAATTTCCAGTCACCCTGTATATAAAAATGAAACCCGTTTTCCGTTGTCACGACATAACATGAAAACGGCTGGACCGATTTCGATGAAATTTGGTATAGAGATAGTTTGAGTCCCGGGAAAGGATATAGGATAGTTTTTATCCCGATATTCCCACGGGATCGACATTTACGCGGGTGAAACCGCGGGGCGCAGCTAGTAAATAATAAAAAGACTTCCAACATGCAAATTGTAAAAGCAACCATTTGCACAATGTTATGTACTAATTTGAGGGTATTTGGAAACTAGGCTAGACTAGAATGACATTAGACAAAAGATGGCGGGTCTCAACAGATTTTTTTACAGTTTTAAATATCAGACCATGACTGACCGTGCTATTCTTATGTATATTAATTCTTTGCTTGGTAATATGAGGCTTTGACATGATATAATGCTGTTAGGTACCAGAATATAGGAGTTCTCCTTTAGGTGGATCTCAAACTACAATCACGCGCCACGCGACAGGTCGCGGGAAAAGGAGGCAAATGCCCCCGCAGGAGCGCGTTTTTATTGATTTTGTATGTAGAAAATCACTTCGCCTTATAGGGGTCAGCCTAATTACTGAGCATCATCTGCCTAGCCTTTTCCCAACTGTGTTGGGGTCGGCTTCCAGTCTAACCGAATGCAGCTGAATACCAGTATTTTCCATGGAGCGACTGCCTATCTGACCTCCACAACCCAGTTATTAGGTAATACGATACCCCTTGGTAAGACTGGTTGACAGAAAGATCCACGAATGACAGCTGGGACCAACGGCTTAACGTGCTTTCCGAGCCACGGAGGGGTCTTGCCTAATTACTAAGTTATCAGAAGCCTAATTCAGGTCCTGTGTTATACAAGCACAAGGGTCACGGGACCGGCGGATCCAGGTTATTTAGCAATTGATAACACAGAGTCTAGCTGACTGACCCTGTTAACATGATGGTACATTTTGCGGGCTCTTATTAAGGCCACAACCCATGGTTCTGGCATCTTGACATAGCTGGCAAAATGCTTATAATAAGAACCAAAATAGGATAGGGTACGGTCACTATACTTCCATCTTCTAAAGGTAATTACATGCCGAAGATGAGATGCCTCACTGCCATACCTCGCGGTCGCGGTTAGCTCGCTACATCGATGCCACCTCCCTGTAAAACAAATGCATGCTAATAGACGAAGAAACCGTGACCGCAAGGTATTGCATTCAGGCATCTTCGGCATGTAATTACCTTAAGGGTGAATTTTACCAAACTTTTATGTTTAGAACTAGCTGACCCGAACTTCGTACCGCCTCAGAATCAATAAGAACGAATGTATGAGAAAATTAATTATCATCATAATTAATTATCATTTCCCATGTTTTCATAGTTTTCTACTATTCGGGGCGGAGATAAATCCAACAAATCAAAGATCATAAAAATCGGTCCAGCCGTTCTTGAGTTATAAATGGTGTAACTAACCCGACTTTGTTTTATGTATATAGAAGATAGATCAGTCTTTTTTTTTTGGATGCGAAATCATCAAATGACCCCTCCCGCTCTGGGTGGAGCAGAAGGGAGTGTCAGACTCTTACTGACTAAAACCCATCCGTGTTCCTTCCTTAGCCCTTTATGTTCCGGGGTAGCGGTAACCCTTTCGGACGATCCCGCACCCAGATAGATCAGTCTTATCCTGAGAATAAATTTAAAATTTTTGACAGTTTTTCCATACTAGAACTGGCAGACGTAAATTTTATTCCACGTTTAAAAGTTATCTGACTTTGGGAAAATCAGCCCTGACCCTGCCGTTACTGTGATACAAACGTCATACAGCTATGTATTAATAATTATGTTACCAACTTTTCAATTTAAGTATAGTGGGTGACCCAAATAAAGCATAGGCTTTATTTGGGTCACCCACTATACTTAAATTGATGTAAAGCGGGGAATTTAAAAAATAGGCCTTATTAGGACATAGGTCCTAATAAGGCCTATTTTTTAAATTCCCCGCTTCACGATTTCAAATGGCCGCCAATGTTTGTAGATGTGTGCGTGTACATCAACTAACACCCACAAGCACAGCAAGTGGCCCGTACCGCGAGCGTGTTTGAACCTACAGTCGAAAACAACAACGACGCAGAGCGCAAGCTTGTTTTTATAAAATTCTGGCAGAGTAAACGATGATGAAGATGAAAGAGGCTGATTAATATAGTACTTTTACATGATGAGAAACTCGTCAAATCTGATCTAAAATTATCAAAGTAATTAATGAGATCTTATTAGATTTAATATAAGTATTGACAACGTTTTGTATTCATTAAGAAGTTGAATGTTTACTTGTTTTTATTAAGACACAGGGTTCCCAATAAGGCTAAAGTGACATTTTAGTTATTTGTGTTCACAAAAGTGTGATTTTTGTTTCTAAAGCAATTTTGTTTCATTTATTACAAAGATTAATAAATAAATATAAGTATTTCAAATTACCAGTGCATTGTTATTATAAACCCGCTAGTTAGATAATAAAAAAATTAAGGTAGGCCTTATTTGGGTCACTTACCTTAGTTTTTAATTTAAGATTATTCTCCTCCAAGATTCTTATAACCTCTTTACTTACAGTATATCTTCTTCTCTCCCCACAGCGTCTACGACTCGTTCAACGGCATCGTGTACCCAGCTGGTCTGGGCAGCAACTCCTCATGTCTTCGAGAGTACGTGTCGGAACGAGGAGACCTGCAGTACACCCTGCCTTTAAGAGGGTGCAATACTATGTCCAATGATAATGTGAGTACCTTTTTTTACCTAATTATCGGAAAAGGTATCTTCAATTGACATCCTTATTGGTTTAGTAGCCGCAAGTTCAACAGCTGAGCGCGGGTTCCTAGGTTCGGTCCCTATTTGAGTAACGTGTTATTGAAGGAATTTCACAGTAGCAGCTGGCTGAGCAGTGGTGGCCCAGCGCTAACATCCGCGACTTACGAGTTGTAGGTGGTAGGTTCAAACCCAGACAGGCGCTTTACTTTTGTATTACTACGCTCTCAAAACGGTGAAAGAAAACATTGTGAGGAAACCGGCATGTCCTAGAACCAAAAATTCAAAGACATATGACATCTACCAACCCTCACCGGTCCCACATTGTAGATTACGGCCCACTCCCTCTCACAGAGAAAAGGCCTGTGTCCCAGCAGTGGGAACGTAATAGCGCTGTTGATTATGTAGACACAAGTGCGACAGCTATAATAAGAATAAGACCCGGCGGGGCAATTGCGTAACACTTTATCAATCGGAATCGGTTTCATTTTGACAGTTCAACAACATTCATTGCGTTATTTACGTGTTGAGCAGACAATTTTTTCGAACTTATGAAGCAATAGATTAGCAAATGGCTTCAAAATGATTCAAATTCCGGTTGATAGTGTGTTACGCAATTAGGGTGCGGGTCTTATGAATAAATGTCAAAGTAGCAGTTCAGAGTCCGGATTTGTACCCGTTTGATGGCAATAGCTATCCTCCCTACTCAAAATAAAATCAAATCAAATCAAAAATCGCTTATTCAAATCAGGCAGAGAATCAGCACTTTTCGAACGTCAAAATTACTTAACTTTCCCAGAAAGTCCTCCGTCGATGACGTCCGGCAGGACACTAGCGCGGTGCGCGCGAGCCGTTTTTCACGTATTTATTTAATACAAAAAAAAAATAAGTGCCATATTATAAATCTATCCAATAATATCCCTGTCAAATCCGATTAGTAAATGAAATGTTAAATTTTCATAAAAATTGCGTTCCTACAAGTCTCACACAACTTAAAATACTTTCAAAATTGACTTTACTTCCTGATTTTTTTTATCGAGCAAAATATTAAATATCGTTTTTTTAACCAAAAAAGTCACTAGATCTCACATGTATCTATACCATACATTTTTTTACGAATTTATATATGGTGATTTCTCTGAAAACAACTCGATCTAGAAAGGTAAATTTTGGAAAAGGGGCCCTTATAACTCACCCAAAACGCCCGCTCTTCACCACTTCCTAGTGTATCAGGGCTCCAACACATAAACACGATACGACGTCGCGTCGTGCTACGACGAATATGATTGTAGTAACTTTTCATACAAACGTTAAAACGATGCCGCGTCGTAGTACGACGCGACGTCGTATCGTGTTTATGTGTTGGAGCCCTTACTCCCTTATTTTTTTTAATTAGCCTGTACTGTCCCACTGCTGGGCAAAGGCCTCCCCCATTTTCTTCCACATTTCCTTGTGCTGTGCCTTCTCCGTCCAGTCGGTTAGGAATGAGTCTAAATCGTCACGCCAGCGTTTCTTAGGCTTATTACATGGGATATATTTTAGCCTTGATATTTTTAACTTATTTTCGCAATAAAATATAAGCAAAGACCAATAATTGACTGGGACTAATCCACTAGTAAGTCAACGTACTTCCCAAGCTATTACCCATTACAGTACCTACTTAATTTGCATACACGTAGGTACAGTCAACAAAACAGTTTGGTAGACGGGCAAAAAATAAAAATTTAATGTTCTCAACTCGTAGGTACCGTCAAACGGGGTGAATAGGGATGCAGGGGTGAATCGGGACAAACAAAACTTTAAAAGGGATTTTAACATTAAAATAATATAGTTTGTGGCCAAAAAGGACCCTAATGAATTGACAGCAAACTATATTATTTCAACGTTAAAATCCATTTTAAAGTTTCGTCCCGATTCACCCCTGCATCCCTATTCACCCCGTTTGTAGGTACTTCAAGTAACAACACAACCAGCGATCGTAGACTTCTCAAAAACAACATCAGATTTTTTTTATTCTTTAGGTATCCATACTAATCACGCCTGCAAAGTTTCGTTACCTAATTTAATCTGACTGTATTTTGGGGCTCGGGATACGAATTCCAGAGTGGAGACTAAAGAGATGATTTCAGGTATGGTTTGGTATGTAAGTATGTGTGTGTGTGCAGCGGTATCTACAACGCCACATGCGAACAACACGTCATACTGACGTCACGCAAATCCTGCATCTCGCAAGCAGAGTTTACCGCGCAACTAGCATAGATACAACAGCCCGAAATGAATCAGCGGACAGTTGCCCACCAGACACAACACCCGTCTGGTCGAAGGATCCTCCCTTTTCTATAGAGTATGAGTGAACTTTACACCCTGTTCCTCACCTCTATATGTACATGTTTTACTCATCTCCTTTGCTGACTGTACACATAGGTACAACGCGACGCAGCCTGTAATTCGCCTCGCTAGACCATTGTTCTGTCTGTATCACACCTACCTGCTAGATTCTAAAGTGCATCCTACACGGACCTTGGAAATATATTATTAATGTTGTGCGATGTCTTTGTGCGAATAATAAAATATGGCTACCAGTTTATTGTAAGTATTGTTAGTTGTAGGTAGTTAATTAATATGCTGACGTCTGTCTTTGTCTCTACGAGTGAAGAAGAATATTCTTACCTACTTTAAGTAACGAAAGTGTCGATTTTTATGGCTTAACGCTCATTTTGAAATTGACTTCTGGGTTCAGTGGCGTAACTATAGGGTGGCATTGGGGCAAAATGCCACGGGCCCCCAGTAAGGACAGAAGCAGTCAGGTGTTAAAGTTTTTGTAGGAGAAAATATGGGCGACTAGAATCAATTCTATTTTATTGTAATTTTTGACGTTCAAAAGTGCCTTTTATGTGCCTAATTGAAATAAATGCTTTGAGTTTTTGACTTTGACTTTATGAAATGTACGCGGAAGAAGTCGCGGGAGAAATGCTAATAAACAAAAACTACATATAACGTTGGTTGAGCTTCTTTACATTGAGGGGGGCCCCATGCCTTGAATTTGCCACGGGCCCCAAACGGTATAGTTACGCCACTGTCTGGGTTGTCTACTTTTAGGCGCTATATGGCGCCCCGTTTATAGGAATGAAACTAGATCCAATTGTTATAGATGTGTATTTAGGTCTAGCTACTAGTAAAATTTGCCAGTTCCTATAATGTAACTGTTTGCTGTTTCTTTTAATAATAAAAATAAAATAAATCCTCCGTGAGGAAATACATGCGGAATATTTTCTTACGTAAATACCAATATAGGTGCCTATTTCGTCTATCACACGTAATATCAATTTCACTTCAAAACCAACCAAAAATGATTTCTAAACCCACTCAAAAGAACAAAATCATTCAATTAGCACTATTTTGCTCAATATCGGAGCCTCTTTAAGGCGCCTCTCCACAGTAGCCCGTGGCTAAGCTACGCACTTATATCTATACTTAGCTTCGCTTTGTATGAAAATGTAGGCGGAAGTCCACTGCGTCCCACGGCCTTTTTTTTTCTCGCGTTGGGAATCCTCATGGACTTCCTCTATCGTGGGGGTGACAGAGGGGCATGCCGGACTCTTACCGGCTAAAGCCACCGCGGTGTTCCACATCTACCTATGGCCGGGGGTGCGGGATTCGCAACAGCATTCACCGCTCCCCCGACAGGCCTACGCACAAAACAAATGCTGGCGAACAAATGAACCGCGCAGCTAACATGGCAAACCTCTCCGTGCACATCCTATAGTTTATTCCAAAAGTACCTGGTAAAAGTGTCAACAAACTTTGTTCAAATTAAATTCTTACGCAATGTAACGGGTATTAGTAACACATTCAACTATATTTAGAAGGTATAACCTTAATAACTCACCAGTTTTACCAACAATTATGTTTTTATAAATAATATTTTTTTATTGCAAATTAAAAATCATCGAGGAAAGTTGAGGTTATATAAAACACCTCAACTGTAAATGAAATAGTAATGTATTTAATTTAATAATTGAGTTAATTTCCTAAAATTATAAAGTTCAAACACCTTAAAGATCATTTAACATTAGAATTTCCGCTTGAAAGTATTCAAATAATAAAATCAAAAGACTGAATAATATGTAAGTGACACTTCAAATTGGCATCCACAGATAATAAATGTACGTTTTCTGTTCCATTTGTTAACGTTATTCACTTTTGTAACATACCGTATATTGCAGTGGACGGTAAACTTTATATTGCTTAGTCACACGCGTTGCGTAACTTCAGGAAACGCGTTGAACGCGTGATAGGAATCTACGCGTGCTGTCTGGCAGTGCGTGCGAGCAACGGCATCTTAATATTATGTTAGATATATTTTGTTATCATTCTGACAATCACTCTTACCAAGGGGTATAAGTACAGTCCAGTCATAGCAATTAGCTGACCCACCTTTGCATAAATGGTTGAGATTTTTTAGAATACGAATCGATAGAATTTTATAATTCTTTTACTTATATTTTATGTACTTTAAAAAAAAAGTTAATTTTTATTTTTTTAAGTACTCGTAAATAAAAATATAAGTAAGTAAAAGACTTATAAAATTCTATCGATTCGTATTCTAAAAGGGTTGTAACTTTGGAAAATATCGAAAATAAGCTTCAGTTTCATGCATTCAATAATTTACAGATTTCCTCTTGATACAGGGCTATTCAATTTACGTTTATTTTCTCTTGAGACAGGGCTATCAACGTGGTCTTACAGCAAAACCATCCCTCAACGGGATTTTCCCTCAGCAGGGCTATACAATACATGTCTCCCCACAAGAGTACACATAGGGATTATGACGATTTCTAATAAATCGATTAAATTCCATGTTGTTGTTTTTGTGGGGCTTGTGGCTAAGTAATAACAGCCGCACGGGTCGATCGATCAGGTTAAGCTACACTTGCCGCGGTTGGTCCGTGGATGGGTGACCATCTTCACATACCAAGACCCCTTCGTGCCTCGTAAAGCACGTTAAGCCGTTGGTCCCGGCTGCCATTCCTGAATCTTTGACAGTCGCTACGGGTCGTCAGAAGCCCGAAAGTCTGACAACCAGTCTTAACAAGGGGTATCGTGTTACCCAGAAACTGGGTTGTGGAGGTCAGATAGGCAGTCGCTCCATGTAAAATACTGGTATTCAGCTGCATCCGGTTAGACTGGAAGCCGACCCTAATATAGTCGGGAAAAAGGCCGTTTATTACCGTTGGATCCCGTTTTTTGATCCCGTTTTTTAGGTATTACCGATGGATCCCGTTTGCTATTTCCGTTGAATCCCATATTATAACAACATGTGTACATTTCAGAAGAAAAGTGATTTACCTTTATCAAACACTAAAAAGAGATTATTTTTAGTGGGTTACCCGGAACCGAACTAGTTAGATTAGGTTAATTATTAAAAAAAAAACAATGTTAGGTTAGGTTAGGTTAGGCAGATGATGAATTGAATTCCATGTTGTCGAAAACTTTAAAAGACTATTAAGTACCTAAGTATGAAAGCAAGTGATTAACAAGAAAGATATTTGAAAGATGAATTATTGTCTTTCACTTACTCTACCCTGTGTGATTCTTCGCAGAAAAACAATTTTCTCTTATGTAATCTCTCAATGAACTTTTTATAGTGACAGGTATTTTATTACGCCTGTAAAAAAGTTCTAAAGACTATTCAAATGGAAATTCATTGTTCAGAAAAATGCCCGTAAAAAAATTATCGCCATTTTAAAGTCATTACTTCATTCCATCAACTTTATTTGCACCGCGGTACATAAATTCCCATTACGAAACGAACAGGAAGCTATAAACTTACATGTAGATAATAGTTATCGTTCCTCGTTTATTGATTGCTTGTGTGAGCGAATCACGACTCTTCTGCAAGGACGTACTTTGTACAGACGGCGAAATGGTTTAGTAAGCGGGGTCTAGTTTAAAGTCCGTCTCATGAGAGAAGTCTCGCAGACTTGCTTGGAGCTACATCGACGGAATCATAATTTTTATTCGTTTTCCGTCAAACGGGGTGAATAGGGATGCAGGGGTGAATCAGGACAAAACTTTAAAAGGGATTTTAACATTAAAATAATACAGTTTGTGGCCAAAAAAGACCCTAATGTGTTTACTGTAATTTAATGAACGATTACGTGCCCTTATTGGCAACAAACTATATTATTTCAACGTTAAAATTCATTTTAAAGTTTCGTCCCGATTCACCCCTGTATCCCTATTCACCCCGTTTGTAGGTATATAGCTCAAAATCATAATTATTACTGGCACTGTTGCTTAATATTATACTTAGTTCGACTTATTGCCGTGGGACTTATACCGTGGCTAGTATATATTAGCTGTCATTTTGGCCTAGCAAATTAAAAATCAGAGTTTACTTGTAAACGACGCGACAACGTTGCAAATAGCCGTCAAATATTTCACTGGTTTGATAACTTGGTCTGATATGGCTAAATAAAATCATGAAATATTGATCTGTAGTGTACTAAATTGATTATGAATTGCAATAATAACACTGAATTCGGTATTGTAACAGTTTGAGGTAAAAAAGTAGGTAAGTATAAAGGTATTAGAGCATGTGCCTACAAGTTTACAACCCGTAAGGGCCAAAGCACACACGCTACTTTTTGCATCGGCGATCGGCGATTCAGCTGCTTTTTAGAAGCTAAATGCAGCGACCAAGCATTCCACACCGCACACTTACAAACGCCAAACGCGGCGATTCAGTCGCTTTTCGGAAGCTCGATACAGCGGCTGAACGCTACACTCCGCACACATTCGGATGCCGGTCGTAGCGATTTGGCATTTGCGCCAGCATCGGAGCAGTCGCTAAAACGCGCGCTTCCGATACCACGTCCGAACGCAGAGAGTCGCCAAAACGCGATGCAGCATCGATACAGCCGCAAAATCGCCGATCGCCGATGCAAAAAGTAGCGTGTGTGCTTTGGCTATAAGAGTTAACTTGAGACTTCGCTCGGATGACGTAAGCGCGCGGTACTAGAAAGGAAAAGAAAGAAAATTCGTTTATTTGCGGTAAACGTGACGCATAAAAAGAACACAAACACAAAAAATAACAAGTTAGGGGAAAACATGCGTGACATCCACGCAAAACGGCCATCGCTCAGCATAATGCTAAGTACCTATACGAGACAGATCCTCAGCGCTGGTTTTCAGCGACAGCCGGCGTTGCCGTAATGAGGTCGATGAGAGGTCTCATGTTAACATTTGCGGGTTGTAGTACTAAGCATTTGTTACTAACCTTGTGTAAACTATACATCCGAAACATTAGAGAATGAAAATGCACGGTCCACACAAAACACCCGTCTTTGCTGAACACATAAGCTGAAAGCGTAATCTGGTGCACGTATAAGGTGAATCTTAAGATATTTCTCGAATGCCATTTCAAAGTCTGGAGTGCTACCTCCAAACACTGCCTGTTCCGGAGATCAAAAGAAGGAGCAACCATTTTAAAACGTATAAAAATGGACGAGTACTTTGACGCCTAAGTGTCCTTTTGTTTTTGTATTTATTTGTATAGTGAGTTGGTCATTTAATTTAGTACCTAGTATAAAAAGTTAGTTATGTTAAATATCGTAAAAGTTATGTACAAACGCCAGCACATCAAGCTACTACAATCTGTCAAATTTCTTCAATAGATTTTCAACTTTATCGCTAAAGCATAAGGTTCAAAGTTGATTGGGAATATTTGACAGTTTCGGGTAGCTTGATGTGCTGCCGTCTGTACTTAAGTAAACCAATATAAACATAGTTATTAAAATTTAAACGTACTAAGTAACGCTTGTGTTTTCTTTGAAAATATACATAAGAATCTACCTACTTATGTATCTGTCGAGCTCCGCTAATGAGACACAATTGATTTTCTATTGTTTCGTCGCCAATAGGCGACGCGCGGTGCTTGACCGGCTCAGACAACCTGTGAAAATGTCTCAAGATTTCTAACGAGGTACAAATACATTAAATTCCGATTTGTATCGGCGGCCTCATCAATGGGTCCAAATAAATCCAAACATTAATGGGTCCAATAAAATTCAATGCTAGATGAGACCAAGAATGTATCTGCATACAAATCCATTTCGCGCACTGTACCTATATGACATCATAGTTTAGTCAGCGAGCCAGTGAGGTAATGCCACGACTATGTACCTAAGGCTTTTAACATAATCAAGTTACTTATCACGTTTTTTCTGTTAAAGAAAATTATAGTTATTTACTTATAAGTAAAGATAATTACTTGATTTAGCATCTCCAGTACGTTTTTTTATGAAAGTTTTGTATGAACTAATGTTTGTACAGATAGACGCGACATCAAGCTACCCGAAACTGTCAAATTTTCCCAATCAATTTTCAACCTTATACTTTAGCGATAAAGTTGAAAATCTATTATAGAAATTTGATAGATTGGCCTGCAAATTCGTCGAGTGTAAGTTACGTTAAAATGACAAGACATCCCGCAATACAATAATATTAGGTCCTTACATATGAAATTGGCGTTTTGTATGGAAGGAACAAAAAGTCGAATATTTTTTAATATAATATATTTAATTAATCAAAGTATGAACCATTGTTTTCAATGCACTTTTGCCATCTTATAGGTAGTTCATTGATCCCTTTACTAAAAAAACCAGTCGGACGGGAATCAATAAAATCTTTGAAGGCGATTTGGACTGCCCCATCGGAGTTGAATTTTTTCCCTTGCAAAAAGTTATCCAAATTGCGAAAAAAATGGTAATCTGTTGGAGCAAGGTCCGGGGAGTACGGAGGATGTCTAAGACATTCCAATTCAATCTCTTCTAATTTGGTAGCCGTCTGTTGCGCAGTGTGTGGTCTGGCGTTGTCGTGAAGCAGCAGTGGCGTGGAGCGATTGACCAGCCTTGGTTGTTTAGCCGCTAGCTTTTCCATCATGGTTTGTAATTGCTGACAACAGACATCAGCTGTAATAGTCTGGCCAGATTTGAGAAAACTGTAATGAACAATACCGGCACTAGTCCACCAAACGCTTACAAGTAACTTTTTTGGGGTTAATTTTCGCTTGGGGCAGGATTTGGCTGGCTGGCCAGGATCCAACCATTGCGCTGAGCGCTTCCGATTATCGTAAAGAATCCATTTTTCATCACAGGTAATGATTCGGTTTAAAATACCTTCATTGTTGTGCCGGTTCAGTAATGTAACGCAGCAGTCGACGCGCGTTTGCCGGTTTGCTTCAGTCAATTCGTGAGGTACCCACCTTTCAAGCTTTTTAATCTTCCCAATTTGCTTCAAGTGAATTAAAACAGTTTTATCACTAACATCGAAGCCTGCAGCTAACTCGGACGTGGTTTGCGATGGGTCCGCTTCCACAATAGCCTTCAATTCTCCATTATCAACTTGGGTCTCAGGCCGTCCACGGGGCTTGTTCTGCAGGTCGAAATTTCCAGAACGAAAACGTTGGAACCAAAAACGAACTGTGTTTTCTTTTGCAACATGACCGCCATACACATCATTCACCCTTCGAGTCGTTTCCGCAGCACTAGTGCCACGGCGGAACTCGTACTCGTAAATAAAGCGATATTTTAAATTTTCCATTTTGTAAAATGAGTGACGCAAACAGAAAAAACAGAAGAAAAAAAACAAATGAATGACGGTCATCGAAGCACAAATACATGAGTAAATAGCTGTACAAATTTGAATTTGGAATTCCTTACCAAAGAGGAGAAATTCGTGATTAAAGTGGCCAGTACGAAAAACGCCAATTTCATATGTAAGGACCTAATATTTAAACTAAAATACAAAACAGCTGGTTTAAAAAAAACTTAAGATACCAAGGAACAAATATCGTCTGAACCTAAATAAACAAAACATTTCTATTTCAAAGTAGATTTTAACATTTACCTATCTGCCGCAAAACAAAAGAGGGTGAGAAAAACAAATATTTACGTTGTTTTTCCCATGTTTTTACTTGTGTTTGTTTTTACTTGTGTCAAAGTGATTTGGGATGCATGAAGAAGCCTCCTCGTGTAGCGCAGTTTGATCCGCCAGTTACTCAACAGAACCGAGCACTCGGCGCTTCCTGGACAGTCACACCCAACACCTTATTTGAGTTGGCCAATTCTTCCCTTGCGGTAGTAGGGCTAACACCCGCCTGGTTTGCGACCACCCTCCCACCGGAGTCCGGCGTCAAGCAGCCTGCTGTGTTTCGTCGATGCGTGGGAGTTCCTGTGCCTTAGGCATCTTCTGGGCACGCTCGTTCCATCATAGACCTCATCCATCGCTTTCCATCAGGCGTGAACGAGGACAAGAGCGGGCCCATTCAGCAATAAAACATTGTAAAAGCCAATTATTTTTAAAAGAGTAACCGTGTAGTTTCTTGCCGGCTCTTCTCCATAGGACACGACCAATTGGAACCGCGCACCTAGCTTCTGACGTTTCATAAGTGCCCATGTAGGTTTATGTGAAAAAAAATATTTAGATTTTGTCCGTCAGTGAATGAACTAATTTAATATTTTTATTAAGTAGATAAAAATTGAGGGGCTTATGGCTAAGTAACAACAACCACACTGGTCGATCGATCAGGTTAAGCTACGCTTGCCGCGGTTGGTCCGTGGATGGGTGACCATCTTTACATACCAAGACCCCTCCGTGCCTCGGAAAGCACGTTAAGCCGTTGGTCCCGGCTGTCATTTTTGGATCTTTGTCAGTCGTTACGGGTAGTCAGAAACCCGAAAGTCTGACAACCAGTCTTACCAAGGGGTATCGTATTACCGAGTAACTGGGTTGTGGAGGTCAGATAGGCAGTCGCTTCATGTAAAATACTGGTATTCAGCTGCATCCAGTTAGACTGGAAGCCGATCCCAACACAGTTGGGAAAAGGCTAGGCAGATGATGAAAACGAATTGAGGCGTTGAATTATTTCAATCACGCCTTGCAGATGAGTCGTAATATTATGTTTCAATCGAGGTCAAAACAGCGAAATCGTGAGAATTTTAAAATGGCATTTAACTACTAACTACCTACAATTTTTTGGTAATTGATTCGAAGTGGTTAACCACGGTAGATAAAAAAAAAAAAAAAAAAAAAATGCGAAAGTGTGCAAATTAAAGAGAAAAGTATCTAGACCCCACCTACAGTGCGACCGACGAGGGAACACGTTCTTGACACCTTTCAGTTTCATACACGGCGGGCTGTGGTGGGGCGGCTGCTGCAGGAGCAGAAAACCTCAAACGGCGCAAATATAACAACCTTATTGGGAGCTATATGTTTGAGCCGTTTGGGGTTGAAACTCTAGGGCCTTGGGGTCCGAGTGCTCATCGCATATTTCGCGATATCGCCAAGCGTTTGGTTGACTCTACGCGTGACCAGAGGGCTGGCCTATTTTTAGCCCAAAGAATAAGCATTGCCATCCAACGTGGTAATGCTGCCAGCCTTTTGGGCACTTATCCCATTGACAGCGATGCGGACGAATTTTTGATGCCCAATGAGTTCCTTTGTCTTTTTTATTTGTATTATACATTTGTATATAGTATATATATACATATTTTAGTTTGTGTGTACATATATGGTAAAATAAAATAAAGTTATTGTGAAGTTTCATACAAACGAATAGATAGGTACGTGTTTTGCGAATTCGATCTTTATTATAATAATAAATATAATAATAATAGTAAATATTTTATTTCAGACAACCAGGGCCCATCATGTTAGTTACAATAAAAACTTAAAAAACTATGTTAGTAGATACAAAAATAAAAATAAAATAAAATAAAAATAAAAGTAACAAATAATAATGTCGCTTCATCAACCCGCACCTCTCACATGCAGATTGATGAAACGCTTGAACACAGCCGCGTCCAACCTATCCGCAATCATTTTCAGGATACGGTTGCTACTCCCCCGCACGGCTTTCAAGACTGACATGGTTTTCTTCCGCATAATTGCATAGAAGTCATCTATATGCGCGTCCGCAAACATACCTGAAGCACTACACGAACGCGGGAGCCGCAACAGTGCCCTGAAAATGTTATTGTACTGAACTCTGAGGGCATTGTAGGCTTTTTGTGTGTACTTAACCCATAGACCACTCGTGTAGAAACTTTGACAATACGCTCTAAAGAGCGTCAATTTAACGTCTACCGTACAACGAGCAAATCTATATGCCAGCATGTTCCCTCGTACCGACAGTGCCCTCCGTTCTCTCTCTACATCCTGGTCATCCCTCAAGGTGTCAGTCACAATGTGCCCTAGGTACTTAAACTGAGAAACACGGTTCAACTGTTCTCCATTTAAAAAAAGGGGTGGCACACTATTTGGCCTTTTGTTGTTTCCAACAAAAACCATATACTCACTTTTTCTAGTGTTATATTTTAAACCATGCCTCTCAGCGTAAGCTTCACACATACCCAATAGTTTTCGCAACCCACCGATTGACGGGCTCAGCAGCACCATGTCGTCCGCATAACTTATGTTGTTCACACTAACGCCATCTATGCGGCATCCGACATGCCTGCTGCTCAGTCCCTCAATCAGCTGATTCATATACAGATTAAAAAACCTCGGGGACGTTAACCCTCCTTGCCTGACACCCGAGTTCAGTTTATACTCATCCGAGGACACATTCGCCCATTTTACAACATTTTTCTGATTACTATACCAATACGCGAAGATGTCTATAATTTCAGAAGAGACCCCCTCCCCCTTCAATTTATTCCAGAGTACTCCATAGGATACAAGATCGAACGCCCTGGATAGATCTAGGAAGCATGCATATATTGGTGTTTTTCTTTTTAGATAATAGTCAACAGTATGCTTAAGTGTCAAAATGGCACTTTCTGTTGACAAACCTGCTTGAAACCCAAACTGGGCGTCCTGTAGTTGTATACATCCACCAAGCCGTCCGTCCAGTACCCTATCCAGCACTTTTGCTGTTATAGTTGCGAGTGATATAGGCCTGTAATTATTCTTATCAGCTATGTCTCCAGTACGATTCTTAACAAGAGGCACTACTACAGTTTTAATCAAATCTGGTGGCAAGTAGGAATGACTTATACACAACGTAAACAGCATCGATAGTAATCTATTTATGTGCGTGCCAGCATATTTTAGGTGTTCCACACTGAGCCCATCATGCCCTGGTGATTTTCCCCGTTTCATACAGCCAATAGCGCTACCCACCTCCTTACTGGTAATTCTAATTGGCTGTGTAACATTATAATTATTATCAGTCCTTTTCATTTCACATGTTTTCAGTGGTGAGTCCACCATAAAATGATCTTTAAAAATGTTAGCAATATCTTTAGGTTCGCTGGTACCGTTCACACAAGCAGGGAGGCACTTCTTACTATTCCTTTATTAACTACTAAAATTTTCACACTGACAGGTGTAGAGAACGCATTTTCTCGACGTATTCTTAAGTATTTCCAAACGTTTTGGGCCAGGTTTTCGCCATCTTGGATTTTCATTTTGACCTCACTATTGGCTTCAGCACCCTCAAAAACCGTGAAAACTATCTCTCGCTTTAAGTGTGTATGTGTGTTTCTATTATATAAAAAAGAGACTGAGAGAGAATGCCGCAAGAAGGGGGCATAACGCTTTTTCGTTAGATACAATCACATCAAGCTACCCGAAACTGTCAAATTTTCCCAATCAACTTTGAACCTTATACCTTAGCGATAAAGTTGAAAATCTATAATAGAAATTTGACAGATTGTAGTAGCTACATATGCTGGCGTCTGTACATGAAGATTTAATCCTACTGCAAGCCGCGTTAAAGAAATTCGTTTCAAAAAACTTTTACTATGTGACCAACGCTGAAAATATAATGAGATAGCCCTTCTAAATTGACCAACATAACATAAGTTATACAGGGTGGTCCAAAAGTCGTGGATCAAACGAAATAGGGAGATGAAGGAGGTCATTTCCAACAAAAAATCTTTCTACAGCATGGTCATAATTCAATTGCCCTAAAAGTTATGAATATTTGTGTATACCGGGTTCTTTTACAATTAGACGAATTTAAAAAAAATGTGATATAAAACAATAAAACAAACGGTGTTGTATTACTACTAGATAATGTATCAGCACTACAAAGTTCTATTAGGGCTCTGAGTATCAAATTTCATTTCAAGAGCAATTTATTTTTTTCCAAAAATTTTGTATCGTTACCAAAAATTATTTCTCACTTTAAAAGCGTTGGAAATGACCTTCTTTATCTCCCTGCTTCGTTTGATCCACGACTTTTGAACCACCCTGTATAGCTAGGATTTTCATAACAGTCAGTAGAATTTAGAATCGTTCTTATTATGATAATTTTAAGTTGCATAAACATAGAATATACATAAATAGAGCTATATCAGTAAAACCTTTTAGAGTAAAATTGCAATAAAAATTTGACATTTCGCAAAAGGAGCTAGCCAGTTTATTGCGAAACGGTGCAGCATTAAAATAATATGCGAAATAGGTACCAGTAAAAGTATTATTTATGTTGTTATCTACACCTACATCAACTTGTGTCCGTCATTAACTTGTCCAAAGTCCTGACAAAACAAAGCTTTTGCACCAAAGCATTTTCTGTATGGGCCCACGTATCTTTAATAATCTTCCACCTTTTCTCAGAACTATGACCGATATAAATATCTTTTAAAAAAAACTACACGAATTATTGATAAGTAAATGTTATAACTCCATAAGAGAATTTCTAAATGATAATACATTGAAACATACCATTTTGTGACATGACTAATTTGTAATTTGACATAAATATTATACTAATTTAATCTCCATGTATTGCATGATAATTTGATGTAAGTATTGTATTTTAATCAACTTGTAATGTGAATTTTGTATGCCTCAATGGCGGGACATAGCAGACTTACCTGTAACTAACACACCTTCTTATGAACCTATGATCCACAATAAATTATTTGAATTTGAATTTGACACGTGGCTGTTATTCAGCAGTTTCGAAATTAAACAAGGTTTTCTATATCCCTCCTCCTCCCTTCATAAACGGGGTTTAGTAGCAGTTAGTCATCATCTACCTAGTCTTTTCCCAATTGCCTATGTTGGGGTCAGCTTCCAGTCTAACCGGATACAGCTGAGTACCAGTATTTTACATGGAGCGACTGCCTATCTGACCTTTACTGGGTAATACGATACAGTTGTCAGACTTTCTGGCTTCTGACGACCCGTAACGACTGTCAAAGATTCCCGACTGACGGCGGAGACCAATAGCTTAACATGCTTTCCAGGGCACGGGAGGGTCTTGATATGTAAAGATAGTCACCCATCCACGGACCAACCACGGCAAGCGTAGCTTAACCTGTTAGTGAGTACGAAAGAAAATCGTTGGAATTAGCTTATACAACTAGCTACATACAACTTCAAATCATTAGGTACTACACAGCACCAACCAAATTTTACTTCACAAGGAACCGAAATGAAAACAATAGCTAAATAGCTACATAAGAATAAAGCGACGGCATTCACTACCAGATTATCAGCGGTCATTTACTACAATCTTTAGTAATTATTCAGATATAAATATAAGTTATTATGAGTGGTGACCGATGCGACCTCCGCCGTGGGTTGTTGTTGTGAATAGATTGCTTGTAAACTTGAATTTTAAAGACTATTTTTTTATATGTTTTTCCTCTATATTATACAAAGTGTTTTTTTTATATCCCACTAGCTGAGCCCGCGACTTCGTTCGCGTGCATTATGGAAAACGTTTTAATTTTTTTGTGCAGAATCCTAATTATTTTTCTAAAATAAATGTCACCTAAGTTACTCCTTATTACATCAGCTATCTGCTAGTGAAAATCCCGTCAAAATCGGTCCAGCCGTTTCAGAGATTAGCCGGAACAAACAAACAAGCAGAAAAATGTTATTTTGGTATATGTACCGTGTATACATCCATATGCATTTAGTAAAAAGCGGTTATATTAATATTACAAACAGACACTCCAATTTTGTTTCTTTGTATAGATAATAATCTAGGGTTATATTCTATAAGTAACAATAATACAAAAAGTCCTAGAATATGTTGTCCAAAAATGTATAGTTTCGAAGATATCATGTATCTAAGTTTCATTGATAAATAGATACGAGTTGATAATTACATTTTAATTCAAACCAATCATTGCCAATAAACTTGCCAGAAATAAAAAAAAAACTCATCAAAATCACCTGCAGTCAAAACAACACTCACCCATATAAATCTCTTACAAGGCATTAACAAAAAAACCAGATACTTAAGTCCACGTCTGCCTTTCGAGAATTACATAAGAGATACATACTTAAAGAATCGGGGTCGGCCATCTTGGCAGGATTCTGCAATCATTACGCCTCTTTAGTTTGTAAATTGTAATGTTATGTGGATCGCCCTGCCAAAACAGGTGCTGTTATGCGATTAAAAGTAGGTTGTATCTTCATGACTGATGAATAATTCATGGGGTAGGTAAGTCTATGTACGGTTCTTAGAATCATCATCTGTCTTTATCCCAATTTATTTGGGGTCAGCGCAACATGTCTTTTTCTACGTAGGGTATTTAGCATAACAGATCTAGAATAATCATCCTATAATGTTCCCACAGCGGGACACAAGCCTCCTCTCTGTGAGTGGAAGTGGGCCGTAATCCACCACGCGGGCCCAGTGCGGGTTGGCAGATAGGGTACTTAGTTGGGTCAAATTATCATGATTTTTGTATGAAACTTTGGTGAATTTAGTTGCTTGTGATTAAATTGTACATCTATACTAATATTATAAATGCGAAAGTGTGTCTTTCTGTCTGTCTATTACCTCTTCACGCTTAAACCGCTGAACCGATTTAGATTAAATTTGGTATACAGATAGTTTGGGTCCCGGGAAAGGACATAGGATAGTTTTTATCCCGGTATTCCCACGGGATCGAATCTTATGCGGGCGTAACCGCGGGGTGCTGCTAGTTATCCATATTCCTGCCCTTCTCGCAATTTATTTGGAGTCGGTGCAGCGCGGTTTTTTCGTCCATATCTAAATATATCTCTTTAGTCATCACACCAGTTGACTTGAAATTGTTATTTTGATTTAAATATTAATTTGTTTAAGGTGAATGTGCCATGGTAGACTGCGAAATTTAAATTTTCTTACGTTTTTTGCAATTTGCAGATCAGTGTCAGGTTGTATCTTGATCCAAATATGATTCGCGACTATAATAGACATGTATTTACAGAATCATAGTCATTAGAATCATTAATATATGTCTTTAAGTTAGATTTCTACCATAAACACTTCCATACGAGATTTGTTCTTAACGGTATAGAATCTGACGTCAATTACAGTCCGGCCGTCGATAGAATGCGTTCTAGATACCTGTCAGTGCGACAATTCTAATAGGTAACTAATAAAGATCAAATTCGTCAAACACGTATTCGTTTGTATGAAACTGACAGATATATTCGTAGCTCCGTGCTTTCGTCATTAGATTATTCGTTATTGTAAACTTTTGGCGCTGCATTATTCGGCATCGCATACCGTCGCTGATCTAACTAACTGAAGTATCTGACATTTTGGACTAAGCCGACCTAAATATAGTAATTTGATACATTTTCCAAGTCGAATCTGATATCTGAGGGGCAATTCTCGTAATTTTAAGAACGTTCACAATTTGATCTCAGTCTCAATCTGTCAAAAACACCTCTAATTTCCCTACATTTTGACAAGTTTTTGATATTTGTTTGTCGCCGAGATGAGACTGCGATTAGATTTTGAATGAATTAAATTACGAGAATTGGCCTTCAGATCATGTATTCCGAACAAAATAAAAACAAAGATCTTACGAAATGACGTATCTGTTAAAATATTTATTATTAAAACGATAATAAATAGTATTACCTAATACTGTAGGTACTGTAAAATATGCTTCGAATCAGTTACGTCATTTAGATTAGCGACGATAGTTCAAATTTAAGTAGCGGACTCGATGTCAAGAACGCATTATCGATGGCCTGACTGTACTTAGATCAAAAATAAAAAAAAGGTCAAAATATGTTGTAGGGCCTACCTTGGGGGTGCCCTTTCAAACAAAAAATTTTTTTTTTTTAATCGGTCCATAAATACTCATACGATCGAATTTTTCATAACAGCGCCTGAACTATTTTTAAAGCAATTTTTCCATATGAAGGTGTAAAAAAATGAAGTTAGAGAGTATACAATATTTTTTTATACGTTTTTATATTTTTTTTGAGATACGTCACTTTGTTATAGGACGTGGGGTAATTTTGTATGGATTGTGATCCGTCTTCTTTATATTGATAGAACAACGTTACACATCCCCGTGTATAACTAGCACTGACTTATCTAAACAAAAAAACCTAATGAAATATTTGACACCCCGCGGCCCCGTTCTAAGTTTGAATGTTCGAATGGTACTCGCGCTAAATTATAGCACACCCCGGACACTCCATACAACGCTCGCAAAATAATTACCTACTACCACTACATTGACAAATGACGTTTGTATACGTGTAAATGTGTGCGTGAAATCTAGTAGGGCTGGCCTGGCTGGCGCCTGGCAGTACTCAGCCAGTAGTGCGTAGGCGGCGGCGCTGCCCGAACGTATGCAACAATGGGGCGCCGCGCGCCGCGACACTAGGTACTCGCAGAAATCTAATTCATAACATTTCTATTGTACTACTTTTCAAGTCGAAGAACGAATAGAACGTAAAAGAAAGAGACATAACTAAGACAATAAAGAGAGAGAGCAATAATTTAATAGTTGATATGTTAATATTACGGAAGTTTTAATTGTTCTAAAACGAAGAAAACTTGGAAAATAAATGAATAATAGAGAAAATTATGAAAATAAATTATCACAACACTGGCTTAACTTGTTTGTCTGTAATATACTAGCTTTTATTTTTTATGGGTTTAAAGGATATTTGAGTTGCTGTTCCTTACCTTCTTTCATGTTTCGGGAACCGAAAGAAACTCCTGTCTTTATCGTTTCTCGATGATGATAAGCATCCAAATAATGCACAATATCGTGATTAACACAAAATATAAAACTTTAAAAAAATAATGTGTTCGTGTCAGCAGTAGGTAGGTACAGCGCTGCGGTTCTTGTGTATGCGAGCGCCATTGTTAAAGAGCAGGCGACGAACACATCGAAGTGCGGGGTGAGGTGCGGTAACTGATGTTAGTGCGGGGAAGGGAGTGGCCATTCTGTACGTAGTACTTTAAGTATTCTGTGATTATAGCCAGCCTGCAATATATAAGGTTATGCTACTTAAATAGCCGCTACAGTACTGCAGAGCTTCTGTCCTCTTTTGAGGTACTGGCCGATAATATTTGAAAGCCATTCGAACGTATAAGCACAGTATAAAAATAATATACCTAAGCATGTGTAATAGAGGGTCGTAGGTTTGACGTGTAATGAATAAGTCGAGATAATTTTATATATTCGATGAAATACTCCTAAAATAATATCCTATGAAAGCCAATAGGAGTTTCATTCAAGTAAAATAGTTCCCCTCGTAGTTAACCCTACGTTGAGTCCACAGGACTCTCTACAGTACCAACTCAGGATTTAGCGACCTTTTCTTCTTGCATTAAATTAATTGTTCGTCAATTTTCAACCAAGTACTGCCATCTATAATCACTACATAAACCAGACTTTAAATTCACCTCATTTAAGTCCACTCACGCCTTTCGGACAAGCTACAAGGTCAAACAAAAGGCCACTAGTCTTTCTTTGCCATATTTAACACAAACCTGCTCACATTTTGATGTGCAGAACATCTGTAACTAATTTGTCTTGTGTAATGATAATACATACATAAAACAAAGTCGGTTAGTTACACCGTTTATAACTCAATAACGGCTGGACCGATTTTGGTGATCTTTGATTTGTTGGATTTGTCTCCGCCCCGAATAGCAGAATAACTATTATAAAACATGGGAAAATTTCACAAAAAAAAATAATAAAGATAATTCACTTTCTCATACATACATTCTATTCGTTTTTATTGAAAGTTCGCCGGGTCAGCTAGTTATGTAATGTAATGTCAAAGATTCTCTGTGTATATGTCAGTAATATTTTTGCTGTCAATTATTTTTGACATTTCAAGATGGCATCGTATTTTTTGGGGCACGGCTACCGATTGAGTATTGAGTTCATACTTAATTTATGCCCATGGATTTCCGAGATCTAAAGTATATTTTTTCTGAACTCTGAACAAGGAAAAGTCTCTGAAAATAGAAAAAAAAAATCTAATCCATGCATTTTCATTGATCCTATCCATTTTTTTGTGAAACTGTCCGCTGTTTCACAAAAAAATGGATAGGCTCTTATATATTTCATAGTTAGGGCGTGAATAAAAATTTTACACAGATTGTAGAGGTCAGATAGGCAGTCTCTCCACGTAAAATACTGGTACCTATTCAGCTGCATCTGGTTGGACCGGAAGCCGACCTCAACATCGTTGGGAAAAGGCTAGGCAGATTGTCATCGACGATTGAGTAGTAGTAAAAATTTGAAATAATAAATAATAATTGCAGTTATGTCATTTATCATTATGAATGCGTTACCCGAGGCTTCTGTCGACAGACATCAGACAGTTAGATGCGGTTTAACTATTAAAATAATGTTGTATTTCGTAAGATTTTGATATTTACTACTGAGACACACGCCTCCTCTTTGTGAGAGTGTGTAATCCATCACGCGGGTGCGGGTTGGTAGATGACTATTTTATCCTCAGTAGCAGTTCATCATTTTTTTTCGATATTTCCATCTCATTACCTATCATTATAAAGCTCTATATCTCTAAATCTACATACCGTCAAAATGCACAGTAAAAAAAATCCTAAGTACCTACCCTTTTATGTTGAACTTCGAAATTACCATAAATGTCTAAGGTAGGGTCAGCGAAACAAGCGGGCCCACCGAGGCAACACAATAGGGGGATGTGACGTCATTTCCTGTACAACCAGACTGCGCCGGCGCACGATTTTGGGAAGGAAATTGAGTCGGGTTCGAATTTTAATTTGTGGTTTTTGAATTTGGTTCACTGTTTGTTTGCTTTTGTTTGTATTTGGAATGTGTAACGGTTTATAATATTAGTACCTATTGCAAAAAATTGTTCAGATTTACGAAGAGCATGGATAATAAGAAAAACCACATTCCATGTCAACTAGGTAGGTACCTACTACTACTATTAAACATCTGTTAAGTCAAACTACTTATCTCTTTGTTGGACTCTACTCAATTTAAGTAGGTACCGTATACTTGGAATCTAACCGGGCAGCCAATTTCAGGCAACTGATTTTTAACTTTACATAACATGAGATTCACCGTTTTGAGAGCAGTGGTGATGAAATAATTTACACAAAGTAAAGCGCCTGTCTGGGTTCGAACCTACGACCTACAGCTCGTAAGTCGCGGCCGATACCACTGGGCCACCACTGCTCTCTCTCAAAACGGTGAAGGAAAACATCGTGAGGAAACCGGCATGTCCTAGAACCAAAAATTCAAAGACATGTGACATCTACCAACCCGCACTGGGCCCGCGTGGTAGATTACGGCCCACTCCCTCTCACAGAGAGGAGGCCTGTGTCCCAGCAGTGGGAACATTATAGGCTGATGATGATAACATGAGATTAAATGAGATATATGTATAATCAGCCTATAATATTCTCATTGCTGAGACTCCTTTCTGCGAGAGAGGGTAGGCTCTAATCGATCACGCGGGCCCAGTGCGGGTTGGTCAGGGTTCAAATTAAAAAAAAAAAACGTGCGAGTCAAATGTCAGTCAATTCATTTTAAAATGACGCATCTCGAATAACAAGCAGGTCAACAGGGTCACTTTTTTAATCCTGGAAAATTATAAATTAAAACGGCAAGAACAGTTAGTTTTTATTTATCTAAAGTCAATTAAACAACAAACTAATCAGCGAGTAAAGTAGGTAACAACAATCAAGCGCAACAAATGTATAATTATGGTGCTGTGGGCCATGGTCTCAGTTCACTACGTCACACACACTTTGTCGCAATCTAACTTGTTGCTACAGCGTCCGCGATAGTTTGCTATGTGCGGAGAATATTTAGACATGGTTTTTGTTGAAGGGTGAAATGAATATCTCAACTTCCTTTGGTTATTACTGTAAAAATACTAAAAATGAGACGGCACTTTTCAGATTACATTTATAATGGCGGACACTCGCGATCGCGACATTAAAGATCGTGTGTGCGCAAACGCTGATTATGGCCGAATCAGCGTTTGCGCACTCGATCGCGAGTGTTTTTCTGAAATAAAAGTAACCTAAGTTACTCATTATTACATCAGCTATCTGCCAGTGAAAGTCCCGTCAAAATCGGTCCAGCCGTTTCCGAGATTAGCCGGAAAAAACAGACAGACAGACAAAAATTAAAAAAAATATTTTGGTATATGTACCGTGTATACATCCATATGCATTTAGTAAAAAGCGGTTATTAACCGACTTCTTTTAATATTACAAACAGACACTGCAAGTTTATTTGTTTGTATAGATATTAGAATTAGAACATGTATAGAAGATTAGAGTTAATTAACACCTAACAGTATTTTCGAAGGATTCTTTTTTATTCGTCGCTGGCTGATCTTAGTGTAGCAACCAACATGATCAGACATAGACAAACCGTACCTATTATTTCGGAATTGGTCTGCGCACGTAATCAGATTGGTAATGCGATGCAGTAGCGATGTCGTGCATAATGTTAAGATTATGCAGTCAGTTAGCTTCAACGGTGGTAATAATAAGTAGGTTTGGTAAATGGATTTAGCACAATCGACCCATTTTCAAAGTCACCTGGAAGACTGGAACGAAGTCGAAAAAGCTCTTTTTTTCTATTGGGACGTTTGTCAATTACTTATTTTATGACACGGAAGAAAAGTCGTAGGGTGTAAGTTTTCACCACGCAGCACGGCGGGGCTTTTCATCATCATGATCATCATCTGCCTAGCCTTTCCTCAACTATATTGGGGTTGGCTTCCATTCTAACCAGATGCAGCTGAGTACTAGTATTTTACATGGAGCGACTGCCTATCTGACCTCCACAACCCAGTTACTGGGTAATACGATACCCCTTGGTAATACTGGTTGTTAGGCTTTCGGGTTTCTGACTACCAGTAACGACTGTCAAAGATATATATGGCACGGCGCGGCGGGGCTTTTCATAAGCGGAAATGATTTCGAGACATCGCCAAGCGTTTGATTGACTCTTCGCGTGACTAGAGGGCTGGCCTATTTTTAGCCCAAAGATGCCATCCAACGTGGTAATGCTGCCAGCCTTTTGGGCACTTATCCCATTGACAGCGATGCGGAAGAATTTTTTGATGCCCAATGAGCTCCTGTGACTTTTTTTATTTTTACTATACATTTTTATAGAAATGGTAATATAAAATAAATAAATTATAATTTGAAACTTATTTTCGAAAACGTCCACAAGAGGACCTAAGCAAATTGCAGGATGCTGCGGCATGCTGTATGCTGCGGAAGGCTTCGGTTTGCCGGGCCATACAATGCTTTGCCGTGGCATGCCGCGATGTGCCACCTAGTGAGCTTATTGGGGGCCATACAGTTGTCTTCGAATTGTCTTATTACAACTTAAATTCTTCAATATCTTTCCCTTTAAACTTATTATCTTCTTTCTTTCCCCAGGAGGATGGCACCGTAGAGTACTACAACAACATCATCGTGCAGCCTCATCTGCGACTGGTGACTGGTCAGGGTCGAGGGTACCACGTCAGGTGTCGCTACCGTCGCCGGGATCTGACGCACTTCCACCTGTACCGCCCGCGGGCTGACAGGCTGACTAACTCTCTCAGCGACGATTTTAGTGATAATAGCAAGTATGTATTGGTTTTAAATCATCACTTTACCTTGGTAATTTGCCCTCAAGCTTTCCTCCCTTAACAGTCCAAAATATTATACGGGCTTGAGGCCGGGTCTGAGGGGCAATTCAATTCTTGACATTGATTGTCGCCGAGATGAAATTTCGACTAGGGTCTGAGGGGCAATTTTCGTAATTTTAAGAACGATCTGAAGGTCAATCCTCGTAATTTAAAACGTTCAAAATCTAGTCGCAGTTCGCAGTCTCATCTCGGCGACAAACAAATGTCAACAACTTGTCAAAATTACGGGAAATCAGAGGTATTTTTGACAGATTGAGACTGAGATCAGACTGTGAACGTTCTTAAAATTTCGAGAATTGCCCCTCTGATCTCAGTCTCAATCTGTCAAAAATACCTCTAATTTCGCTTCATTTTTAACATTGATTGTCGCTGAGATGAGACTGTGACTGGATTTTGAACGTTTTTAGTTACAGTAATTGGCCTTCAGATATTCTTCCATTTTGTTTTAACTTTAGGGAACCCTACTCCTTTCCCCAAGTAGGTCTAGGTACTGCAGGATACAGGCCTTTTTTCCACACAAAAAAAATAAGCAGCACAGATTCTGTTCCTATGAAGCCTGGAATCGAGACTCAGCAGGTCATATGTGTATAAGAAAGGGAGGACAAGCAACAATTACTTGGACAGTAAAGGAATCTTCACAGGTCCTTAGGCAGTCTGCTGATGCCAGGCTAATATTTTCGCCACAACATTAGCTTGCCCTGTCCCCTGTGGCTGTAGCTCGACCCGATTAAGGGATGATTTATATTAGACCGGGCCGTGCAAGGGGGGGGGGCCGTGTACGTGGCCCGGACGCATGTTTCCCTTTCCGTGTTCAACTGGCGACATCGGTCTCGCGAAATCCACACGCTTTTGTTTTACTACGGAATCCTACGAGTCCGTGTTCAATTCGCGTCAACTGAGCACGCCTTTGTGATCAAGTGGCGCTGGGTAAGGTTTAACGCCATAGGATGCAAGGGCAAGCGTAGGGCACCCCGAGGTTCGGTTTGGTTAGGTTACTTTAAACCCTTTACACAGAAATAGGGGCCCCGCGAAGCGGGGCTGCGTCGACATAGGATGAAAAAAAACGTGTTTATCATATTAGACTTAATAGGTTTTATGTCTATTGAGTGGTATATCAAAGGTTAAAAAACCGTGTTCAATTCAATTGCACAATACTTTGTAAAACTTCTTTTAACGTTGCTTGATCGCAAAAGCGTGCTCAGTTGACGCGAATTGAACACGGGCTCGTAGAATTCCGTAGTAAAACAAAAGTGTTTAAGATTTCGCGAGACCGGTGTCGCCAGTTGAACACGGAAAGGGAAATACGCGGCCCGGACGGGGCACGGATTTGAAATGTTACATACATTTTGTATGAAGCAGTTTATATTACACAGTGCATGATCCGAGTCCCGTCCGGGCCACGGGATACGGATCATGCACTGTCATGCCACGTACACGGCACGCCCCGGGCACGGCCCGGTCTTATATAAATCATCCCTAAGAGCGAATGAGACGAGTAATTATTTGCTTTTTCCAGTGACGAATTCGACGAGGACTCAGGACTGTTGCCTTCCGTATCCATGAAGATTTATAAGGGGGACCCTGAAGATAAACAAGTAAGTAACATTTAAGTTATTTTAAAGCCTGAACATAATAATATGCGCTATTGATAACCTCAACCAGGACTTTGATAAAATAGATAATGCAATAGGTGTGACCAATTTCTCTACTAAATTCCTTTATTCGTTGAAGCATCGACAATCGCATCTTGAAGTCATATTCTCATTTTGTTTATATGCGCCTCCTTTGACGCGAACTCTGCGAGGCTTTTGCAGTGAAGCGGCAGATTCAATTATCGCATCAGCATCATCACCACATCATCGTCGCATCATTATTTGTTAGATCTTACAACGATTTCTCAAGACACTTCAGAAATTCCTGATATAGGTAGAGGAATGTATTTACCTACAATAAACTTCTCAGTAAACCTTGAAAAAATACTTGTAAAAGCCAAGGAAGCCCTGTTTTAAAGCTCTCCAAACTCATTGCGCCCACGGGCTGTTTGTCGCTCAACCAGTATTTATATTAATACACAATGGAGCCAAGATAATGATCGAATGCTATCAAAATGAAGCGGGCATGCGTCGGTGGGATGTGTAGTCATTTGTTTTATTTTTGAGAAAAGTTTTGTTTGTCGAGAGCCGACTGATTTTTTTTTTTTAGATTATGTGAAATGGGATGGCGAAAAAATAAGTTATTGAGAATGACATTTACGTTTCCGATTCAAAATTTAGCTACTTTTGTGAGGATCCGTGCATCATACGCTATTTTCTTCCTGTTAATCCCTGACCCCTCGAAAATCTTCAGTCTTAATAGAAGGGTGAAACACTATTGAAGTCATTTCAGTTCGTTATGAACTCAAAATTCTAAGAAAAAAGCAACTTTATTTTATTATTACAAAAAGACTTAACTGTATGTATGCTAAGCCAACACTCTATCTATTTCACGATTTCAAAGTTGTTACCTATTTTTTCCGTCTTATGAGGCGTTATAAACTGCAAAAAAATTAAGGGCAGTTTCTCCCCTACGCCGTTCATGTCGTTCAAGCCATTCCGTCACGTTTCAGCCTAACACCTTCCTAACGAAACTAATACTCAACTTCTAAACTTTCAGGTGGCGTCAAACGTACGTATAGGAGACACCTTGAGCCTCGTGGTATCCCTGGAGAAGCAGCGTCAGTTCGGGCTGCTGGTGTCCGAGTGTTCCGTGAGGGATGGACTCGGATGGGCTGAGCAGAGCCTGATTGCTGATGATGGGTAAGTCCTTTTTTTTTTTTCTCGCGGTGGAAATCCTCGTGGACTTCCTCTATCGTGGGGGTGACAGAGGAGCATGCCGGACTCTTACCGGCTAAAACCACCGCGGTGTTCCACCTCTACCTATGGCCGGGGGTGCGGGATTCGCATAAGCATTCACCGCTCCCCCGACAGGCCTGGACCCGCTGTTCCTCAGCGGGTCCCACCTCCCCGTGCGCCCATTCCTGTAATGGCCGCACCCACTCTCGAGTGGCGCGCGTAGGTATGTAATGATGGGTAAGTCCTAAGATTACTTGGAAATCTATTGGCTCAATAGTGGACAAAGGGTCTCCCATAGCATTCTACTCTACTCAGTGGCGTAACTATAGGGTGGCATTGGGGCAAAATGCCACGTGCCCACAGCCAGAGGGGGCCCCCGGCCCGGGAGGGCCATGAGCATAGGACCTCCTAACACAAGGACAGAAGCAGTCAGGTGTTAAAGTTTTTGTAGGAGAAAATATGGGCGACTAGAATCAATTCTGTTGTAATTTTTGACGTTGAAAAGTGCCTTTTATGTGCCTAATTGAAATAAATGCTTTGTCTTTTTGACTTTATGAAATGTACGCGGAAGAATTCGCGGTAGAAGTGCTAATAAAAAAAAACTTCTTTACATTTGGGGAGGGCCTCATCCCTTGAACGGTAATTGAACCTTTGGCAAATTTAGCGCGGCCGAACCTTAGGTATGTTTGGCTGACCACTACATGGACTTGTCACGACCAAACCAGTGCTCACACAAACCTTATCATTTCACACAGATTTTCTTATAATAATTTCTACCAATTTATCTCCCCAGCTGCCCGTTAGACGGCGAGATCATGGGCCAGTTCCAGTACTCCTCCGACCGGCAGACGGCACGCGTCTCCTTCCCCGCACACAAGTTCCCCTACACCGCTAGCGTGTACTACACGTGCGAAGTCAAGCTTTGCGACCTGAACCATCCTACGGACTGCGTAAGTTAATTTGTAATTTTACGTTAAACGTGTTTTTTTAGTGAAAACTTCTTCAGGCGCGTTGGGCATTTTTTTAGATGGAACTCTCGCCACTGTTACCATAATCGGCACCGCTTCGGATGTGTTCGGCTGTCCTCGGGATGTACTCGGTTTCAATGTATATCCGATATGTCAGTGAGTGATGGCAAAATATTCTGTTTGTGTTTTGTTTTCACTTCTGTCGGCTCTCCCGGAGTGCCAGTGTTTTTTTTTAGTAATGAACACTGTCAGCATGACAAAAAAAGTCGACTAATTTTGGTCTAGCAAATTAAAAATCATTGGCTGACAAGCAAGCTACAGGGTATTAGCGAAACACATTTACAGCGGCAATACCTTTAATTTTAATAATTTAACAACATTAATTGCGTCATTTACATTGTGGAGTAGACGAATTTATCAAAAATATGAAGCAATGGTTTAGAAATTCCCTTCAAAATCTTTCGAAATGTGATTGAAAATGTGCTCCGCAATTAGAATGCTGATTACCTACCAAATAGTTCCTGGCCCCGGTCACCGACCAACGCCACCTTTCACACATCGTCATCATTCAGCATAGCACCTCAACCAGTGGCGTGCATTGGTTTTCAGAATAGGTAGGCCCTAGACCGGGTCTAGTCTAGGCAAACGCGGTCACTATAATCAGAAAAAAAAAACTGAGGTCAAAAGTGTGGTTATTTGAGTATGCCTACTTAAGGGTGATAAATTGCGAAGGTCGAACGTCATGGTATTACGTGTGAGACGTACGTATTTTTAATTTTGTCGTATTAACTTGAACGAGTAAAGACCATTAATAATGTGCGAGTAGTACGGGAGCCGAGTAGGCCGCCCGGCGACTGCCTACTGCCGCGCGTGTTTGTATGAAGATTTTGTTTTTTGTTAGGTATGATAATTTAGTGAGTTTCTTAATTGTGTGGCACACACACTAAAATGTAATTGACAGGCTTATGTTGATATATCGAGGTACCGTAAAATGAGGCTACTTTGCTCCGGTTTTTGCTCCAAATTTTGAAAAGTGTGACTGACGTAAAATGCTTCTTTGTTATGGCTTTTGAGAATATTTCCGCAACTTATATAACATTCTGGCTCTAATATTTCAATGACAAAAATAGTTGTTTACTTTGATTTTCATTCATTTTTTTAATTTTAATAATGGAGCAATGTTACCCACCCTTTCGGAAACATTGCTCCTACATTTAACTTGTACTAAAACAGGCACATTTTTGAGACAGTGGCAAAGTTAAACTGCCTCAGCTGTTACTAATCTCCAAAAATAATAATAAGGAAGCAATTTTTTATTTCTCGTCTTATTGATATGGTTTGAACAAATTAAAGGAACTTTTCTATTTATATTTTATTATTTATCGGATGTGTTCAAAAATATTTCAATTTCCTTGGAGTTTTAGGGATTTGATCGAAATTAGAGATTTGGAGCATATTTAACTTCACGGAGCAAAGTAGCCTCATTTTACCGGTAGGTAGGCACTGCTTATATGCCTATATGCAATGCACGCCACTGACCTCAACAGCAGGATATAGTCCTCCCCCCAAGCTATCACCACAAGCCCAGTCTTGTGCTTCCCGTATTTAGCGGAAAAGTCTTTTGTGTACATTTTATTACCTATATCAAAATCGAAGGAGTCATCGTAAATAACAGCTACAAAAGTAGGTATCTACCTTTCTGTGTCTATGTATAAGTTTTTATTACTTTATTACACGTTGTAGACATCGTAATACAAAATGACTTCCTGCTTATACAATAATTACCTATTACTTGCATGTCTGTAGTTACCTATGTTAAATTACTATGTACGAAATTGTTTAGGAGCTAGGCAAAATTTTTACAATAAAATCTATCTCTTCAGACTGTTAGCTTTTTAAATTATATAGGTACAGAGGCCACCACATCAAGCTACCCCAATCAAATTTTCCCAATTGAATATGAACTTTATTACTTTGTAGTAAAGTCGAAAATCTATCAAAGAAATTTGACAGATTGGGGTAGCTTGATGTGCTGGCGTCTGTACCTAGTAGGTACCTAAATATAATTAAATAAACATATTTCTAAATATATACAATACACTATAATATCATAGATACTTAGATATATAGATAACTCTTCAGTCATATTGGTAGGTACAGACTACTTGTAAAAGATTTTATTGACATCTTCCTGCATGACTAAAGTTATTTTTTTTAACGTGATACAAAATTTTCTCAGTCAAAAAAAAATTACAAGAATTAGTTCGTTGCGAGGATCTTAATGATCTCAATTTTGTGGTAGTTATCCATTTATTTAATTCCTGTAAAGATACTTGCCCACTGTTTACACCAATTAGAAATAGTTTTTTTTTACTTGCCTCGTGAGTAATTTGTCGTTAAGACACCGACAAAGTGGTAATATACGAATGCGAATGTCGTGATGCGAGGATTAAAATAAAGAAAAAAAGTAGAGTTTAAAACAGAAGACGAACTAGCAGGGGATCGAGGAAGGGGGAGGGGGGAGGGGGATGAGACCGGAATAAATCTTTATTCTTTTTCAGTGTAGTTTTGTGCCAGCTACTATAGTTAAATAGGAAAAACTCATGTGACTCCAATTTTACCTGCAGCTTTAACTTTCAAATCAACAGGGTAAATGCGTACCGCACTAACAGTAGCGATGGCTTTTATTTTGACAGTTCAATAAATAACCTTCATTGCGTTATTTACGTTGCTAAGCAGACTAATTTGTCGAACATACGAAGCAATGTCCTTTGAAATTATTCAGATGGTGATTCATAGTGTGTTAAATTACGCAATTAGGGTACCTATAGAATATAACATTGTTACTGGAAAGCAGAAATCAATAAAGCATTGGTATTGGTTCTTCCAATTGCTCTTTTGCAAGAAGCTCTTTTTTAACATATACTATCCCACAGCTGGGCAAAGATCTCCCTCAAACTTCATCCTTTATCCAATCGTTTTTTCAGCTGCCTTTTCCAGCTAATCATTAAAGAACGAGGCTTGGTCGACGCGCCAATCTTTTTTTGGCTTGACTTGGTGACGACGCCCCTCTTCAGGCACCCACAGCGCGATGACATTAGCCCATCTGCAAGAAGCTCTTATCGGTGTTAAATTATAAAGCGATACTTAAATTAATGTTTCTTTTAACATCTGTTTCATATGAATCTGCAGGAGCCATGCGCACACAAGCGGCGCGTGCGACGTGATGACGAAGGATCTCCAGCCACTGTGGAGCTGTTCAAGGGGCTGTATGTGAATGAAGCTGATTCGCCTGACAACGACGAGGTTACTAGTGAGAAGGTGAGTCATTCAACTTACTACTTCATGATCTGCCGATCAATTCTGTTAAAATCTCACTGTGAGGACTTGGGTGAAGTGATCTGTCAGTAGTGACAATCCGTTGGAATGACAGCTCACTTCAAGCTCACTTCATCTACGTTTTCACGGAGAGATTTTTACGGAATAGACCGGCTATTCTCTGGAGTACCAGCTGATGATGAGGAAGACGAATTACGTCAACTTCCACAGTCTATGTTTAGCATTTAATTGCCATAATATGATTTGAGGCTTCTGGATCACTCCTCTGCTACTCATCATAAGGCTCATAAGTAGGTATTATGATAGGCAAGCGAAGCATTACTCAACGAACATCGTCCCTACTTCCTCCTGATAAAGATCACCAAATTGCTTATTGTAATAATTGTACGTTAGATTTATTACAAGGTTTTGTTTAATACCTACTTGTTTAGGTCTTTTTATTTCTCCTCCTACCTCATAATCACAGAAAATCAATAAACTTTCCAGAAAGAAGATGAGATCTGCATATCCCAGCGGAACTTCGCGATCGGCATTTGCATAGCGGGAGTCATCCTGATGATTTGCGTCATCGCAGCCATTGCCTTCATCCTGGCTAGAAGGAGGAATCCGAAGACGTACTCCAGAACCGGCAGCTCTTTGTACAGTGGTCCCTACACAAATACCGGGTATTCGCATACCAGTTAAAGTGATATTTGGTACAGTTTTCAATGCTGATGATGTACACATGACATTTTTGTGAAGATTGGAAATGATTTGTTTTTGTTTATTTGGTAAAAAAAGTAACGGCTTTTAAGTGTGGTGAGAAAATATGCTTCCGAGCTCTTAAACTAAAAATAGGACTTGTTTTTTTTTGTGCTTAAAGTCGTAATACCTGTATTAAAATTTAAAATTGAATTAAATTTTGTAACAGATTTACAAAAATAAATAGTGTCTTCTAGCTCCTGAACTATAGTGTGTATGTCATTTTGCTAAGTGCCATCTAAGTATTGGACATATTATTATATTTTTATATTATTTACGCATTGGTTTCTAAAACATCGAATTTTTACTAGAAAAACGATATAAGGTGTAAAAATTTTAATTTTTTTATAAATTTTACGTCATTAAAATAAAAGCGTTGCGCCTAAATTAAAATTTAATTTTAAATAATTTGGGAATCGAATTGCCTAGTTGGAGGTAAGCATCGAAGAATTTGTCAGTGAAATTATTGTAACTTTTTTTTACTGTTGTGTTCATTTTCACAACGATTGAGTCATATTTTAGTATTTAGATTTTTAGTTTATTTTACCACGTGTATTAAATTTACCATTACAATAAACTAGAAAGGAGTGCATCTGTGTCAGATTAAAATAATAATTTACTTTAAATATGAAACATCACTTTTATACACTCCATGGAAAGTAGACATGTAAAAATTATATGAAAACGTGGTTTTAAAACGTGACGTCACATATAAATAAAAAGTTTTAAATTAAATAGTTGGAGAACTTTTTCGGAAGTTGTACATTTTTTTATTTAAAATTCATTTATTTAAATAATACAAAAACATTTAAAACCACATTTTCAATATTTATAATAATAAATTTGTGATAATTCGTTCGTTCGTATACGTCGTGATTCGATATTTTATATAAAAACGCTATAATTTAAGAAATATACTGGTTGCCTTGCATTACGTAAAGAAGTAGAATAAAATGAATGACAAAAGTCGTTTCTTAGGGTGTTGTAAAGGCCTGTGAAACTAGATTTTAAAAAGTTTTTTTTTTTAAACAAAATATTCGAACAGTTCCTTCTGGTTTTAGTTGTAAGGAGCTATATTTTTCTTTACTAGCAAATCTTTATTTTTACATCAGAATTTATTTTACCTTCTCTACTTACTTAATAATTTTTGGTTGAAAAAAAAAATATTTTAGTTGTTTTTATTATGAAAAAAATATTCTAAAATTACGCTTCTATTGTGTTAATAAATATTAATTTCTAGTTAAAACAGGCCTTTATCTTTTCTATAAAGGTGGCGGGAACTAGTTTTCTTCTACGCGGTTCATTCAAAATTTTAGTTCACTGACTTTAAGTAACTGACTTAGTTAACTAAGTCGTGAATTAAAATTTTAAAAACATAATTGGACAAGATGGATGCCATATTTTTTAAGTTTTAATTTTAAGTTTCTTTTCTGCCAGTAATTCCGTCCAAACGGTGCTATTTTAATTTTTAATCTGGGCTTTTTTAAGTTGCTTTTTTGCTTGTTACTTGCGCCATTGTCCATTGAAAAAATACTATTTTTACGCCGATAAATTTAGTTTTCAATGACTGTTCATGATTTTTTTCGGATGAATACTGTGTATTTTATTAGGTACTAGTATTGTAGATCTGTATTGCGATAGTAAGCTAAAAAAAAAAATTGCATCACACTAGTTTTAAATCAGCTCACAAGATGGCAGCACTCTCAAAGTGCGTAAAATAAAGGGTTGTGCACACTATCAATGGACAATGTCTTTTTTTAGTTTTTACTATGTATGTAAAGTAACAACGAACATTATCGATATACGTTTCATACTACCCCATTGTTAATATATTTTTTTTAGTTATTTTTTTTCAACTAATTATTGTATTGTGTAACTAGTTTAATACAATGGGGTTCTGGAACGATACCGAGCGGTAAGACAGTGTACGAATTTTTTTTTTTAATAAATATACTGACTTGATAAGTTTTTTGAGTTTTATTTATTTTTCCAAATTTTTTCTCCGTTTCTCAGAGCCTGATCAACACAAAAAAATAAAGGATAATCAAAAAAAAAAACTTAATACTGAATTCCCAATTTTAAAAAAAGGTCGTATTTTTGGGCATTTCCTATGGAGAAGAGAGAAGAGCCAGCAAGAAACTCAACGGTTACTCTATTAAAGATAATTGGCTTTTACAATGTTATCAAATTACTCTGTCAGATAACGCACAGCCTAAACGTCTTGGTCTGCCCACGTGGAACTTTGCTCAAAAGTACTTTATTGAGTGCTAACAAAGGATTTTTTTAAATTAATATGCATGATAAATAACTACGCTTATAAAAATCAATACCTATTATCTGGGAATTTGAATTTTCCCATCTCTAGTAGTGAAGGTTAAGAACAAAAAAAAAACGCCAATTTTCTATAACTGCATGTGTAGTGATAGCCCAGTGGTGGCGGCTTAGACTGACGAGTTGTAGGTCGTGGGACCGTACCCAGACAGGCACTTTACTTTGTGTAATTTATTTCATCACCAATGCTCTCAAATCGGTGATGAAAAACATCGTGAGGAAACCGGCCGGAACAAAAATAAAACGCCAATTTTCTATAACTGTATGTATATATTCGCCAATCTAACAATCTTTCCGTGTATACAATATTGTAGAAAATACATAAACAACGTACCAATACATAACACCATAAATAATTTACTTTACATAGTGCATTTAGCCGATTTACAGTACTTAAACTTATACTATACATAATTACATTTAAATTATTTGCATTACATTTGCAAGATATTAAAATTTTCATGATAATTACATTAAGTAATTTAAATATTCATAATTTTCTGTGTTGAGAAAGCAAAACATGTATACATGGCTGACCTATATTGCATAATCATATTCTGCGTCACAATAATAAAAGCTTATGCATAGAAATCGTCTCAATATAGTCGTATTTTAAAACTAATACGCTGTTCTATACATGTTGTTACCATATTCATCTATAGAGCAAATTTTAATAACACATGGTCCTCATAATGATCCGACCAAGATTACGTCGTCTGGACTTTAAAAGACTTTGACCCCAGAGCACACCCCGGACACTCCATACAACGCTCGCAAAATAATTACCTACTACTACTACATTAAAAAATGACGTTTGTATACGTATGAATGTGTGCGTGAGGTACTTGTGTTTGCGAGCGCTCTTGTTAAAGAACTGCGACGAATACGCCGAAGTGCGGGGTGAGGTGCGGTAACTGATGTAAGTGCGGGGAAGGGAGTGGCCTTTCTGTACGTAGTACTTTAAGTATTCTGTGCTAATACGCTGTTCTATACATGTTGTTACCATATTCATCTATAGAGCAAATTTTAATAACACATGGTCCTCATATGATCTGACCAAGATTACGTCTGGACTTAAAAGACCCCCCTGTTTGTTTCGCCATTTTTTTTCTCAGGGGTACTCAGATATGACGTGTAAAATGGTTCCGATGTCTTATTTACAATTCCATTTCTATAATTTTCTCGAATTTTGAATCCTTATCTTGATTTTAAATCTAATTTATACCCAAGGAAAGCAGCAGCCGGACGGCGCGTACGTGTTCTTTTCAGCAAAAAGGAAGGGGCCTGCCAGGGCCGAAGCCTGCCGGGGGTGCGGGATTGTCCGAAAGGGTTAACGCTACAATAAGAGTCAGTCAGTAAGAGTTTTGACACTCCCTTCCGCTCCACCCAGAGCGGGAGGGGTCATTTGATGATTTCCCATCCATAAAAAAGGGTAACACACATAAAATGACAATTGGCTATTTGACAGTTGTAACGATAAAATATATAATATGTTAGATATAGTAGCATATAGGTTCACAATAATCATACAATAGGTTTTATGCATTAAAATAAATTGTAAATATTTTATTTTTGAAAAATAAATTAGAGATTTTTTATCTGTGGATTACAAAAACTGAAACGCGAACGGCCATGATCGAGCATCGTATGACGTCACATCACAATAAATAAAACGTTGTGTGTTACTGTGTTTTATCATCGTTGGCAGTTTGCTGATTTTCCACACAAAATATACTTTTTATGCAACTTTTTATGCAAACTTTCCACACAAAATATGTTTAAGAGTTGAAGCGTCGTAGTTAGCTTTACTTAGTTCATTGAAATGTGACGTCACAGCCATAAATGTCACGTGATCGGCTGTTTCCGCGCGAATTTCAAAATACGGAATGAAAAAAACATTTTTTTTCGAATAAACAACGCGTTTTTTAAGAAAAAATAATTGTAAGAGGTATAAAATAAACCTACGTATATTTAAAAATATCTTTTCGAAAACTGTCAAATAGCCAATTGATCGCAATTCCTTACATTTTGACAGTTCAGCCACTTCCATTGCGTTATTACGCTGTCGCGCGTACGAATTTTTCAAACTTAGCTAGCAATGGATTAGAAATTACCTTCCAAACGTGATTGAAAGTGTGTTAAGCATAGGATGCTGGTTCGCATAAGGTCAAAACAGCACAAATAAAATTGAATAATAACTTAATCTACACAAACCGTCAGTCTTAACTGTAATTAATTATAAATTATGATTATTATTTACAAAATTATAAAAGAGAATTAACATACTAACAAAATTAAGTGCCACTTTTAAGATAATCACAGAATTTTCAGGCATTTCAGTTTCAATACTTTTTTTCTTTCAAAACTTTTATAACACAAAGTTTTTGCCAAACATTATGGTTGCTCTCGCCGAATAAGACGACATAGTATCTTACATTTTATACTTTCCTTTGGGGTCATCCTTTAATCTTGTGAGGTTCGAACAGGGGGGGGAGGGGTACAGTAAACATCACGATTAACCTTTTAACCGCCCGACTTCATATCAAAAGGCCAATTCTCGTAATTTAAAACGTTCAAAATCTAGTCGCAATCTCATTTCAGCGACAAACAAATTAATGTCAAAAACTTGTCAAAATGTAGGGAAATTAGAGGTATTTTTCACAGATTAGAAGGGCAGTTCTTGTAATTTTAAGAACATTCACAGTCTGATCTCAGTCTCAATCTGTCAAAAATGCCTCTACTTCCCTACATTTTGACAATTTTTTAAAAATTTTTTGTCGCTGAGATGAGACTGCGACTAGATTTTGAACGTTTTAAATTACGAGAATTGCCCCTCAGACTGTAAACGTTCTTAAAATTACGAGAATTGCTCCTCAGTTGTCGTGCCCCCAGCGCCCGGCACAGTGAACCGAAAAATAAATACCTCATAGAATACAGCCTAATTAAATAAAAAAGCAAATTAAACGAGCTGTGGTATTTGGTCGGAAATATACGACCTTGGCGAAATGGAAACGAAAATATTTGTCGGATTAATACGGCGTAAGCGGTTAAAAGTTTAATCAAGATTAGGGGGATTATGATAATCACGAGTATAGATAGTGCTATCCACGAAGACGCGCCCTATTCTTCTTACTAATCGCTAGTTGTTATCGCTAGTTAATTCCGCTAGTGTTTTAGTTTTTTGATACACACTAATTACCCACTAATAAGTAATTACTGTGTATCGACAAAACTAAAACACTAGCGGAACGATGCACACTTGTACTGTAAAAGATTAGGAAGAAGAGTGGGGCGCGTCTTCGTGGATGGCGCTATCTGTATTTTGCGTGTGACGAAAAAATTTAGTTTTATGGTTTACGTGTAAATTATTCTTTAACAGTAAATACCAATCAAATTCTTAATTTTATTCATATTTTATGGTTCTTCAGATACTAATTTTAAAATATTTTTTATTAAAACTAATTCTAAAATACACGTGACGCTGGGAGGGGCGGAGGAGGGTTAGCCTACAACGACGTATCACCAAGGGGTATAAAAATGGCCTAAAAAACGTCACGTGATCAAAGGTTGGTTCTTTCACAGTTTGCGCGCATTCAGCGCAAAATGCAGAGCAAACAATATTTTTAGCGCAAACATTACTTTCTAAAGGTCGTTCATTTAATCGATCCCCAAATAATTCCCATTTTCCATAATATACTCAATTTTTTTTGACGTGATGACGTCTTGATCGATGAACGCCGTCTGCACGCACGAAAAAGCATGACTCATTGTCACGATCCGCCTTAGCCGAGTGTGCAAGCGAGAGCGCGGAACAAGCGATAGAGAGGCACGATCGGCCTAAGCATTCAGTTTGTGACGCATCTACGAGTATTTGAGGTTTCCTTTGACGTTATCACGTAAAATTATCGTCCGTAAACCGAATTTACAGACAACCATTTTTTTGTGATCTACCCAAGGCTAACTCTGTTTTTTTTGTGATACTATGAAGTATTAGTTTGATCACAGTTCTAACCTAACCCATTAAGCCCAGGTGCCCCAGCTTAGTTCCTGCAATCAACTTTAACTGCACAGATAGGTTTTTAAAAAGACCAGAAAGTAAAGAGAAGACCATTAAGTAAAAAAGGCGATCATCATTAAAAGATCAAAAATGTTTTTAGAAGATCAATTAAATATTTCCCCTTTCTAAAATAAATATACATATATTTACTTTTAAACCTAAAACCCTTTCAATAAGCAGGAAAAGGACAATTATTAAGACACCGATACAAGATACAGTAACCCAAGAAAACTTTGCGCTTCGATAATCATCGTCTACCTTCAGATATACAAACGCGCGATGTTGCGATCTAATGAAGAGCTGTTACGACCATACATACCAACAAAGTTATAGATTAACATTTCTTACAAAACTAAGAAGTTTTGCCTGTGTGAGAGGCTAATTCGGAAACAAGAACATTACCGGAGCGCATACCTTTTCTGGTTAAACTTTACATAATCATGCACGAATATGTAAATTTAAGATTATAATCAACTATATTTCGCGCACATAGGTTTTGGTCCTGCAATCCGTCATCGTCCATCGTCGTCATCCTTCGTCAGCCAATCAAAAGGCGAATGCAAAAAAAGACTCAGTTTACAGCTATTGGAAAATAGAGTCTGTCAATATATTAACAATGAAATATCGCGGTTCGCAAGACCACAACCTTTGCACGAAAATCTAGATGTTTGTCTACTTAAACCTAAACACAGCGAAGGTCTGGAGAATTCATTTTATATTCATCACACCAATATTATAAAGGCCAAAGTTTGTGAGTGTGTATGTTTATTACTTCTTCACACGCAAACGGCTGGACCAATTTTGATAAAATTTGGTATGGAGGTAGCTGACATCCTGCATTAACACATAGGCTACTTTTTATCCCGATATTCCCACGGGATCGACACTTAAGCGGGTGAAACCGCGGGGCGCTGCTAGTATTACATAAAATGCTTTAGGGAAGTTTATTTGTTGTTGTAATTAATTCAATTCTGTTCTATTTAGGTATCTGGTGGATTATGCGTATTATTATACAGGGTTATTGATAAAACACTAACAACCTTGCAGGACTGGATTACTATGATCATAAACAAAAACTTTTGTTCTATGACTTTTTACAAAATATAATACATTTACCAAAAAAAAAGTATTAACGAAATCTTCCCCGCTCCCCTCGCTCCGCTGAATTTTCTACTAGACACGGCAGTTTGTTTACCTGACTAGAGATTTCTTTTGCTTCGCGTAGAGTTCGTAACAGAAAATCGAATATTTCAATTCGTTGAATGTAAATATTTTTAATTTTGTATGAAAGTCTGATGAATTAATAAAAGCCAAAGAACAAAAGTTGTTGTTTATGATGTCAGTAATATAGTCCTGAAAGATTGTTAATGTTTTACCAATATTAACCTTGTATATTTATTTTATTTTCTGATACATTTATTCAAACGGATGATATGTAACAATGGAATATTTAGTAAGACAAGAGGTACATAGGTATAGTAAAAAAATTGGTCTTCGTAAATGGAATAAAAGGTACTTACTTACTACTAAATTTTATCACTCAGGTATCATGTTTTTTGTGATGTTTAGAAGTTTTTTGTGTGTTTAGAATACATATTAAAATCAGTACTTAGGAGTTATTAATACCGTAGTCCTATCCGTGTATATCTTAAATAATTCTTCAATAACTCAACTGAAGACACGCAATGACATTATACAAAATTGTGCTCTACGCCGTTTCACTAAAGCTCAAATTCAAGCCAATCTAAAGACACCGCGATTACTAAGCTCAGACTCCACCACCACCAGAAGTTTTTCGTAATCGGTACAACATAATCAGCCTATAATGTTCCCACTGCTGGGACACAGGCCTCCTCTCTTCGAGAGGGAGTGGGCCGTAATCTACCACGCGGGCCCAGTGCGGGTTGGTGGTACCGACTACACTTCAAACCCGCCATTTTTTATCTGATGTATCTGGTATATTGTGTTTCTTTTAGTCTGTGCCAAATAAATGTGTTTTCTTTCTTTCTTTTTCTTTCCATACTTCTCCCCTCTACTTCTGCCAACCCCTTTCTGGGTATACAGGAGTGATATTTTTAAACTCTCTCTCTCTCGCATCATAGAAATTTTTCTGCTCAATTAAGACAACAAGTCTAGCAAGATCTCACTTTACAAAAGCCGCCATTCCTCCACCTTTTCTAACTTCAACTTCAAAATTCAAAGTCAAAAGTGTATAGATCACCATTAGGGTCGATCGTCGTCCATTTGGACGGTCATCAAGGAATCTTCGGGATGTATCTCTAGAATTGCTTCAGTGCCATCGTTGAACGGGAATGATACGCTGCCATCGATAACTAACCCTTAAAAAATAAAGAAAAAGTTGGTTAAAATGTGAATAATAATTAAAACAAATTAAAAATCGACTTTCTTATTTCATGGGCTTCGGTCAATAATTATTGATCGAAGTTCATGGGGCTTAAACGTAACTGGCAAGCAAGAGCATAATCAGCCTATAATGTTCCCACTGCTGGGACACAGACCTCCTCTATGTGAGAGGGAGTAGGCTGTAATCTACCACGCATGCCCAGCGCGGGTTGGTAGATGTCACATGTCTTCGAATGGTTGGTTCTAGGGCATGCCGGTTTCCTCACGATGTTTTCCTTCACCGTTTTGAGAGCAGTGGTGATGAAATAATTTACACAAAGTAATGTGCCTGTCTGGGTTCGAACCTACGACCTACAACTCATAAGTCGCGGCCATTACCACTTGACCACCACTGCTCTTTACGTAACTGACAAAGACAAAACGTAACTAGCAAATTGTGCCCTAAAACACCTGTCTTACCCTTTGGAAAATGCAAGCATGATTTCGTAGGGCTAGTTGGTGGCCACAAGCTCGATCGCTAAGCACATCCTGCTTACGGAACATTTAAATATTTAAACCCGAAAGGAGAATGGCAGAAGTTCATAGAACGCTGGCATTAAACTTTTTTAGTTTCCACAGAAATAAAAGTGGCATGGTTTGATAGGGAATATTATGAGCTTTTGTTAAAAAAATAATAACAATGGGGTTAAAGAGAAATCTAAATTTTTGTAAAAGTGAGGTTAAGTGCATTAATGTTTGTATTTTAATAGGTTATTTTACCTCTATTACTATTTTAACGCTTAAATGTTTATTGTATGCATAACATATTGCTAATTATGCTTTGTAATGACTTCAAAAATGATAAATAACTACTTGTTGAAGTTTGTTTAGTTCAATGATTTACCCACTGATCATAGACCTAATGACAGTTTCAAGTGTAGGTACTCGGTCAGTTTTAATTAAACTCAGTCATCATCATCATCATCAGCCTATAATGTTCCCACTGCTGGGACACAGGCCTCCTCTCTGTGAGAGGGAGTGGGCCGTAATCCACCACGCGGGCCCAGTGCGGGTTGGTATTATTATTATTAAACTCAGTAGTCACAGAAAACTCAGGAGACTCTAGAGACTCACTTATCGGAATCTAAGCATATAATAGGAATAATAATAATCAATAAGAATAATAATAAAATAATAATCTAATCATATAGGAAACGTCGAGGTCCAAGTCTAGCAACAGTCGTTCAGAAAGGTAGGAGTCTTCGAAATCCAAAAGCAAGCCAGGTTGTTGTAAAAATCCACGTAAAACTTTGGGCGCACAAAACATTCACACCAGCACAAAATAGTAGCGAGCGAGCGAATGTGACTTGTGAAGTTTTGTGTGTCATCTTAGTCTATCAAAAAGTACTCTGTGGTCATCTTCTAAAGAGTCATGTTTGTTTGTTTGCCATGACAACACTGTCATATAGTATAACAAGTCCAAAAAGCCTTGTTTCCGGCTGCTCAACTTACTCATATTTAACGAGATTTAATCCCAATTCTCAATAATAAAGTTAATCTGGCTATCAATACATAAAAATAAGCGCTTTTTTTTTAAATAGCTTTGTATTCTGTACCTTTCCAAAATTAGCAATGCCAAAAACTGCCATCTCCTTTTAACTTTACATCACCTAAAGATATCAAAATCAAAAGTTATTTATTCAAACTAGGCTGAGAATCCGCACTTTTCGAACGTCTAAACTACGAAGACAGTCCCCCAAAACGCCCGCCCTTCAACAACTTTCTAGTGTTTTCACTGGAGAGAAGAAGTGGCGCAACAAACCTCCCATTAGCACAGATAAAGTTAAAACCTTCTTAATACAGATGAATGTATTACTAATTCCCTTTACTGATGCCCGGTTTCTTAGGTTTTTAAACGGAGTTTATCCATTCGATAGTGATTATTGGTTCGATATCGTGTTTCTGAACACGTCATTAAGGAACACATAATCAGCCTATAAATGTTCCCACTGCTGGGACACAGGCCTCCTCTCTGTGAGAGGGAGTGGGCCGTAATCCACCACGCGGGCCCAGTGCGGGTTGGTAGATGTCACATGTCTTCGAATTTTTGGTTCTAGGACATGCCGGTTTCCTCACGATGTTTTCCTTCACCGTTTTTGAGAGCAGTGGTGATGAAATAATTAACACAAAGTAAAGCACCTGTCTGGGTTCGAACCTACGACCTACAACTCGTAAGTCGCGGCCTTTACCACTGGGCCACCACTGCTCATTAACGAAGCATTTAGCTTAAAAGTCGAGTGAAATAATATCGAGGGTTTATCTGAGAACCTCAAAAACCGAGCATAAGGAAGGGATTCGCTTAAATAGATAATTATGTGAAATCAATAGCTATTGAAAGTTTAAACTCCGTTTAAGAATTCTTTAGAAACCGGGCAGGAGTGATTGCATAATAATTAATCCTGAACAGGGTTTGTTTACATTTTCAACATATGTATACTTTTGGAACAGACCATAATTAATGTAGGTTCACTAAGGATGTTTTTAACACAAGCGGTTGCAAGGTCTAGTCGGAGGTTGCATCTAGTCTACAATGATTACGTACCTGCATCAGTACAATGCGACTTGACCTTGACCGAGCTCGCTCTGTCCCTGACCTTGAGCCCGCGAGGTGTGGGCCACTCCTCGAACGTGATGTACTCACGGACGGAGTATGCTAGCTGATCGGAATCTGGTGACAAAAGAGATAAAAGTAATCAGCATTATACAACACTAGCTTTAGCCCGCGCCTTCGTCCGCTTTGAGGTAGCATTCTAGGGTCACAGATCTCCTCTCTGTGAGAGCGAGTGGTCTGTAATCTACCACGAGGGCCCAGTGCGGGTTGGCAGATGTCACATGTCTTCGCATTTCTGGTTCTAGGACATGCCGGTTTCCTCACGATGTTTTCCTTCACCGTTTTGAGACCAGTGGTTATTAAATCTGTGGGTTTTCGACGTCCAGGTGGCTCGCACTAACGTAGGCAAATTCGCACCGGTTGCAAGAGCCATACGGTTAATAAACAACGCCTCACAAAGGCTTGACATGTTTAAGTGATTTATTAACTAGTAAATGATAATCATTTAATCACATTATCGCATTGAGTGTGAACCTGTAAGGATAGTGTAATATTGTACTCGTATAAATAAATAAATAACACAAAGTGCCTGGCTAGGCCACCACTGTTCCTTAATAAAAGCACTGAATTAAAACAATCACTTAAGCAATCCCGACGATGCAGCTGTTCGTGTCCAGACTGCACCACTCCACGAAGGTGGAGGAGATCGTGGAGTACTTGCGTGTGAAGACCAACTGGACTTTGAGGGTCGAGAAGTTGGAGTCGCGTCACAACACGAACTTCAAGTCGTTCGTGGTGCGTGTTCCGACACACCATCTCGAGAAGTTCCTCAAGGAAGAGTTCTGGCCGAAGGGTGTTGTGTACCGCCAGTTTCGTAGCCGGCTACATGACACCAGTCAGCGAAACACGACGCAGACACTTCGTGTTTAGTTAGTTTCTTAGCGTAATTATAAAGTTGTATGTATTTATAGTATTTTCAAGTTATATTAATATTGTATTTTATGTGTTGTATATGGGCCTTGATGCCTGAAATAAATGGATAAATAAATAAAACAAATTCCTACCAGCTGCGAACATTAGTTTCTGGTTATATATCTCGGTGACTTGTCTTGCCTTCTCCAGCGCGGTGTCGATCTGGACTCCGAACTGCTGTGATAGTATCTTCATTAATTCCTGCACTGATTGAGTTCGGAGGCAGTTTATACTGAAAATAAGAGAATACTTGGTTGTAGTTGAGGAATAATTGGCGGTTGAACAAGGAATTAATGTTTTTTTTTTTTTTTTTTTTTTTTTTTATTTGAAATGGGCTTGCTCTTGACTCTAGCCTAGGTCAAAGGTGACAGAGACAAAGTCGACGATGGAGCGAGCTTACCCAGAAGAAGCCTGTTCACTCTCACTTTAAAGAGATTCGGGTTGTATGCGCTCGGAAAAACAGACGCAGGTAGAGAGTTCCACTCTTTTGCTGTGCGCATTATAAACGACATTTGCATACGCTTAGTGCGAATTGGTGGAACAGCAACCAGGTAGGGATGGTAACTTGCAGTGCGCCTGGATGTCCGAAGGTAGAAGGGGGCCGGTGGAATGAGGTCGTGGAGTTCTTGGGCACACTCACCGAAGTACAGTCTGTAGAAGACCGACAGGCAGGCAACCTTGCGGCGATGAGCCAAGCTGTGAAGCTTGGCATCCACCAGTTTTACGTCGCCAATGAGCCTCTTAGCTCTGCGTTCCACCGAGTCAAGCGCGGCAAGTTGGTATTTCGCTGAGCCATCCCAAAGGTGGCTGCAATACTCCATGCAGGATCGGACTTGTGCTTTGTATAGGGTTAAAAGCTGTCCAGGCGTGAAGTATCGTTTCACCCTATTTAGGATGCCCAGCTTCTTGGCCGCAGTTTGGGCTTTGTACTCGATGGTGGTGCCGAAGTTGAGACTAGATGTCAACTCCATGCCTAGAAGCTCGAGCCGATCAGTTACAGGAACAGATGTACCTCGAAAAGTAGGAGTCTGGTCAAAACGACTCCTTTTGGCGGTAAAAAGACACGCCTGTGTTTTGGTGGCGTTAAAAGAGACCAGATTGTCATCACCCCACTGGGAGACAAGGCTTAAGGTCAAATCTGTCCGCTCTACCATGGCCTCTCTCAAGGATCGAACTTCGGACCCGCTGGCCCCTGCATTGGACAAGTATCTCTCTGAAACTGTACTTTAGGGGTACTGTTTTTTAGGGCTTCGTAACCCAAACTATTCGCTACGGGTGTCCGCCTCGCGTGTTTGTATTATATGCGCGCGCATGCGACGGGCTTGTACACGCAGTGCGCCCGCTGTGTGCACCCGCCGCGTGCGCACGCGCGAACGTAGCGAACGCCCTTCGGCTACGCTGTACGTCCGTCTGTCAAAGGGCTGTATCTTTTGAACCGTAATAGGTAGACACTTAAAATTTTCACAGAGTTTACTATGGTTGCTGTAACAACAAACTATAAAAATATATTCAATATTGTGCGGAACCCTTCGTGTGCGAGCCCGACTCGCACTTGGCCGCTTTTTATTCTGATGAATTATATAATTTTAGTTGGTGGGCACAGCGCTCAGGATTCTAGTCTTAGCTCTCTCGCTTCGCTCAGGAGTTAACAGGAGGACGCTGGTGATGGCGCCAAACAAGTAGCCGAATTCTGGGCCGAGCCCATTAAGATTGCCATCGACACGCTAAGAAGAAGAAGAATCTATACAGGGTGAAATTGAAAACATGCGACAAATCGAAATGGGAGATTGTACTCATCATTATCAACAACTTTTACTATGGGACCAAACCTGAAATCGCGAAAAAAAATCAGCTGTTCCCTACATTTATGTTCGCATAACTCGTCGAAATGTAGGGAACAGCTGATTTTTTTTTTCGCGATTTCAGGTTTGGTCCCATAGTAAAAGTTGTTCATAATGATGAGTACAATCTCCCATATCAATTTGTCGCATGTTTTAAATTTCAACCAGTATAGTACTAGTAGCGCCCCGCGGTTTCACCCGCATAAGTTTCGAAAGACACATGGCGCCATCTGTTATCATAATAACGTTATTGTTGTTTTCCTCGGGAACAGCACTTTGTTTTCGAGATGAAAGGTCCCTATGTCCGTTTCTGTACACCTGACAACTGTATATGCAAAATTTCAGGATGATCGGTTTAGGCGTGAAAAGGTGACAAACAAACAAACTTACTTTAGCATTTATAATATTATTATAGTTAGGATAGTATAAATATGGTACCTAAAGTGCCAGGAGGTACTTCCGGTGCCGGTAGTGACGCATAGCCCGGAGCTCTTCGTGTGAGACCATTCTCCGTTGTCTATTTGTAGTCGCAGAAGCGATACTCTGGATGTTACACTTTCGCCTATGAATACCTAGAAAAACGTAGAATTAATATTAGATTTTATGGGGAAATACATAGGTTTAGGTACTAAGTCGACCTCGTAATGGTTTTCATCATCTGCCTAGCCTTTTCCCAACTATGTTGGAGTCGACTTCCAGTCTAACCAGATGCAGCTAAATATCAGTATTTTATATGGAGCGACTGCCTATCTGACCTCCACAACCCAGTTACTGGGTAACACGTTACCCCTTCAAATTACTTCACTTAAACCTATATAGGCACTTATGAAACGTCAAAAGCTAAAGTCCCTGTCATGAGAAGCTATAAATTCTGTAAACACACATTCAGGGGATCGCAACCTTTCGATCAAATAAAAAACAAACAGTTTTTTTTTAGGGATATAATTATGTTAACATACACATCTAATTACTATCGTCAGACGATTCTGAGTATTCTGCATCTGCATTCTGCAGCATTGACAGCGTTGGCATGAACTTACTTCAAAATGGCGGCCCAAACGTTTACGTTCCATGAGTCGAACGCGTTCCAGTCCCACAATACATTAGACGACAGCGCTTTACATCGCTAAAATATAACCCTAACAAATAAAATTGCTCGTTCGTTTCGTATTACATGTATGTTACTTTGAGTTGATTGAATTTGGGATTATTTTTTGTTGACTGAATTGTCGCTACGTAACTTAGTAGAAGTTCTTTATTTACAAAATGTATAGCTTCTCGTGACGGGGACTTTAGGTGCACGGTTCCAATTGGTGGTTTCCTATGGAGAAGTGTCGGCAAGAACGGTTACTCTACCTATTAAAAATAATTGGCTTTTACAATGTTTTCAAATTACACTAGGTAGGTAGACCTCTAGGGTCGCGGGCGCACCGAGTGGGGACTCTGTCCGCCCACAAAGTGACCCCAGGTAAGACGGTGGCACAGTGGTCACGTGCTGCCGTCCATATCGAGGCTCAGGAGAGGCCCCTTTATAGTCTCCCCAGGGATGTGCCTTACAGGCGTTGCACGGGGGGTTCCGGAATTGGTCTTTTAAGAGGAACCGGGACCGCCCCTATGTGGTGATGGTGATCGCCGGGGTGGTTTCAGTGAGGTAAAAATCCCACACTCCCCGACCTCCCTCCCCGGAGGTCGGGTGCCTTTTGAAGGTTTCACCCCGACAAAAAAAAAAAAGCTATAGGAGGACATTGTAGGCCTGTCAACAAGTACCGGATACTTAACAAAATATAAAATGGTCAACCTTGGTAAGACTAATCTGGAAAAAAAACTAGATTTTGAAAGATCTTACCTCATTTAGCGCCAAAACCGGTAATACTTTAGTTGCGAGTGTGGAACTTTTACATTTCCGTTCCCGACTGTTATTCATCTGCTCCATATTGTAGGAGTCTGTCATTTCGTGCGAGTGCAGTACAGGTGGGTATCTGCAAAAAAATATATATTTTACCAGCTGCGCCCCGCGGCTTCGCCCGCGTAAATGTCGATCCCGTAGGAATATCGGGATAAAAAGTAGCGTATATGTTATTCCAGGGTGTCAGCTACCTCCGTACAAAATTTTATAAAAATTGGTCCAGCCGTTTAGGCGTGAAGAAGTAACAAACATATAAACACACACACAAACTTTCGCCTTTATAATATTAGTGTGATAGTGTGATTTTATTTATTTAAAATTATGGGGATGCGTTTGTTACGAAAGTTGGCAACATCGAAAATAGCTGTCAAATATTTCGCTGTGTTAAATGATAAATGATTTCTGTTAGTAAGTTTGTACAAACACTTTTACACGTCAATCATATTTTTTTTTTAAACTAGATGAGGTAAACTGTTCCTAATTATGTGTAGAATTACCCTTTTCCAGGTTTTCAGTTATTTCAATTACAGCTTGTATAACATTTTCCAATTATTTAATTGAAAACTTTTTCAGGCGCGTTGGGCATTTTTTGAGATGAGAAAAAACCATTGAATTCGCGCCACTGTTACCGTAACCGACACCGCTTCGAATATGTTCGACTGTCCTCGGGATGTACTCGGTTTTAATGTATTTTCGATATGTCAGTGAGCGATGGCAAAGTATTGTTTGTGTTTTGTTTATTTGACGACGATTCAAAAAATACACACGTAATTGTTCAAGTTTTCACTTCTGTCGGCACTCCCGGAGTGCCACTTTTTTTTCCCATGCGTCCCGTATCATAAAGACTCTTTTATGGAATTACCTACCAACATGAAATTTTGAAGGTAAAATGGCGGACTAACCTGCAATAATGCAGCGTGTGTAAGTCAATGGGTGTGATGGTCTCCAGCAGCTTCGGTTCGCAGGTGATCGTGGTACGTATCCTGGAGCGACGCATCCATCTGAACCTGCCCTGGAAGCAAAATTATTTATTAATTACCTCTGATTTTGAATACCATTGGTTAAGATAGGAACAAAGGACAACAATCCAGAATCATCCATTTTGTTTTCAGATTGTATTTTGTATGTTATACGAGTATGTTTTCTTAGATAATTACTTTGTTGTGCGAATGTTGCGTATACCTGTAATAGTATGCCTATTACAGGTATACGCATTTATTTCTTTAAATTTAAGGTAATTTAGTGATCTTTGTTCATTGATTGTTTGGCGCCGACTCAAAATTATCAAAATGGGACTGCACTGTAAAAAGCACACAAAAAAAAAAAATTACGCGTCGATTTGAGAACCTCCTCCAGTTTTTCGTCGGTTAAAAAGGGCAGTTTAATGACTATAGGGTCGCCCGCTATTGGGGTGCGAATGACATTGTGAGCTTATATTTTAATAATGTGACGATAGGCCACGGGCAGGTTGCACACTTAACATGAGTCCTTCAACTGAAAAATGTAAGTGAACATCTTGTTTACCCGTTTCTATAAGATTAAAGAAACAAATCTTATTGTTATTTACCCAACGTTCATTTTAGTAGAAGTTTTTTGGAGCTCGGTTTTCAATGAGGCCGTATACAGAGTGTAATTATGTTATGAAAGTGGACATACCTCTTTTAGAGCCTGGAACGCACCCTTGACGTCCTTCGAACACCACGTCGGTAGGCACAGGCGACCTACTGATTTCTTTGGTGAACTATTGAAGCCTATGACTGGCTTACTGAAAAAAGAATTGCCTAATTTAAAAATTATGATAAGTGTACAAATCCAAGAAAAACATTTAGCTGTAACATCATAATAATCTGGTTATGATCAAAAAGCCCACAAAATTAAGAGAAAACGGAGTACGAGATAAAGAAAGTACTTAAAACAAAAAAATTGGTTGTCCGTAAAGTCGGTTTACGGACGACAATTTTACGTGATAACGTCATAAGAAAACATCAGATAGATGCGTCACAAGCCGAACGCTTAGGCCGATCGTGCCTCTCTATCGCTTGTTCCGCGCTCTCGCTTGCACGCTCGGCTCAGGCGGAACGTGACAATGAGTCATGAATTCTCTATCAGGCATATCATATTTAAATTTCCTTAATTAGCCCGTTCGCATTCCAGTTTTAATATAATAACAATATGTTTCCTGCCTAAAATTAAACAAATATAGCCAAAAATCCTATTAGTCAAAAACAGAACTTACTTGGCGTCTCTAACTCTAGACGCTGCTAGCAAGAAGGTGCCATCACCACCACATGGTACCACCACGTCGCACCATTTTATTAGGTCTTCATTGTATGTTAACCTGGAAAAGAAAATAATTATTATTACAGTGAATCATGCAGTTTTTTTAATGTTTATAATTAAGGTTTTTGACGCTTTACCTTGAAGTCAAGGTTTGATATTGTGGTTTGTCTACATTTTTACCGACTTCACAAAAAGGAGGAGGTACTATGTTCGGCTGTTTGTATGTTTTTTATTATTATTATTTTGTATGTTTGTTCATCGAATACTCCGCCAATTGTCGATGGATTTTCAAAATTCTTCTTTTGTTCGAAAGTAGATAGTTCTGAGGTGGTCCCATTGTCACCAAGTTAGGATCTGATGATGGGATCTTAGAGAAATCGAGGGCAACCCTCAAATTTTATAGGCTCACTTATTGTTTTTCGCATATTTTATGAAGTATCTTGTTTATTTGCGTATGGTTGTCACCATCTCAGGTAGCTGGGCTGATGATGGAAGGTACAACTCCTTAACAGTAAGAAGTTACTCAAACAGGCAAGGACTGTTTTAGTAAATTGTTTTGATGTTTGATAGGGCATTTGTTACATTTGGTCTCATGATCATCAAGTCATGACCTGATGCTGCAGTCAGGATAGTCTGCAGAGTACCTAACTCCTCGAAAACTAACAGCAGATATATAGTGTTTAGGCTCATTGAAAAGGGCTCGATGTGTGGATAAACGTACTGTTAATGAGGAACACCGAAGTACATAGAGACCTGATGCTGAAGCCAGGAGCATCAGAAAAAGTACAAACCTTGAAATAACAGCACCGTAGTCGTGTTTGGGCTCATTTTAAACAGGACTAAAGTTTAAGTTCAATGCAATGTTGACATAAGTCTGGCCTGATGCTGCAGCCAGGATTATCAGCTTCTAGTCTAAAAAACATCAGGTCAGGATTTGATGATGGGATCCTGGAGAAATCGAAGGAACTCTTCAAATATTATAGGCACACCTATAGCGATTTGGGTATTTTTTATAGTAAGTCGTGCACTTGCTCTCGGAAAGCACCATTTGGTGAAGTGGAACTGATGATGAAGACCACAGATGGCCACCGGAACTACTCAATAATATCTAAGTATTTCACGGGTTGCGATTCGATTACTTTAATATGGTTGCTAAGCAATTCATGCTCGTCACAATGTGAATGGTGATATGGAGCTGATGGTGGACCTGGAGAACTCCTCAACAATTAACATCCCTGCATTGGGAAAAGCAATATTTTGTTTGTAAAAGGCGATGATCACTAGGCTATTGTAACTTAGATAAACTATTAGCAGACCCACTAAAAAGCGTGAAATAAAAACTTTTTATGAAAAAAAAAAACCGACTTCCAAAAAAACACTACAAAGTGAAAAATAACTTTAATTTCGGAAGTCGGTGGCAAAAAACTAAAATACAGATCCAAAGACACCGACTTCCGAAATTAAAGTTATTTTTCACTTTGTAGTGTTTTTTTGGAAGTCGGTTTTTTTTTTCATAAAAAGTTTTTTTCTTAAATTACTTCATAGGTTCATATATTCTAATGTTAAAAAAAAACGATCCCTAACAGCGTATAGCACTGTAACTGCGCAAAACACTTTCAATGACAATCTAAATCATTTTGAAAGATATTATTAATCCATTGCTTCATATGTTCGAAAAAATTGTCTGCTCAACAACGTAAATAAGGCAATGAATGTTGTTGAACTGTGAAAGCCATCGCTACTGTAAGTCATCCAACTTATGATACAGTGAGCCCTCGTGAAAATCAGTACATCATCATCATCTGCCTAGCCTTTTCCCAACTATGTTGGGGTCGGCTTCCAGTCTAACCGAATGCAGCTGAATATCTGTACAAGGGCGTTAATAATACCAGCCTAATATTGTCCCACTGCGGGGCAAAGGGCTCTTCTCATACAAAGAAGGCACTATCATTCATCACCAAGCTTGCTAAATGCGGTTTACTAATGAGTCCAGGTTTCCACACAATGTTTTCCTTCAACGAAGTCAGTGATATCAAAGATAAACCAATAAAGTACATAATAATATGAATTATTGACAGTACTCATACATACATAACCAGCCTATAGATAATGTTCCCACTACTGGGACACAGGCCTCTTCTCTGTGAGAGGGAGTGGGCCGTAATCCACTACGCGGGCCCAGTGCGGGTTGGTAGATGTCACATGTCTTCGAATTTTTGGTTCTAGGACATGCCGGTTTCCTCACGATGTTTTCCTTCACCGTTTTTGAGAGCAGTGGTGATGAAATAATTTACACGAGGTAAAGCCCCTGTCTGGGTTCTAACCTACGACCTACAACTCATAAGTCGCGGCTGTTACCGGTGGGCCACCACTGCTGCTGAATTATTGACAGAAATATAAATAAATATAAATAGGTTGTACCTGCTAGCCATCTCAACTTTCAGCCCCATTTCCGTGAGGCTCTTAGCAACGTTTTCTTCGAACGCCTTCTGTATCTTATGTGAGGCCACCATGCTGTCGTAATCAGACCCTCGCTCTCGAAGCACCTTCTCTAGCACTTCTTCTGAACAGTTGTCGTGGCTGTGTCTAGAATTAAAAGAAAAAAGTTTTGGTTAAAGATGTTGTGAAGGTATCCGGCTCGAAGGACCAAAAGATTAGGGGGTCACTGTTTTTTTTTTTTTTTTTAAGACGCGATTCTGGTTTGTCTTCGTGAATTTTCTGGTAGAGTGTAACAAAGAGTACAATGGATTTTCAGATGGGGTAGAACAGTTTCTTTTTATGATGGAAGTGGTTAGGCTTGAAAGACCAAAAAATGCTTTTTGTTCATTTTTGGTCCTTCGAACCGAATACCATTTATTATGTGACTAAGCAAAGAGTAATCATGATAATTGATTAATTAACCCAATATTGCCTGTAATCATTATTGTGCCGGTCATTAAAAAAAAAAATATATAATTATGATGATGAATGAGGGGCCCGTGGCTAAATAATAACAGCCGCACAGGTCAATCGATCAGATTAAGCTACGCTTGCCGCGGTTGGTCTGTGGATGGGTGACAATATTTACATACCGAGACCCCTCCGTGCCTCGAAAAGCACGTTAAGCCGTTGGTCCCGGCTGTCATTCGTGGATCATTGGCAGTCGTTACGGGTATTCAGAAGCCCGAAAGTCTGACAACCAGTCTTACCAAAAGGGGTATCGTATTACCCAGTAACTGGGTTGTGGAGTTCAGATAGGCAGTCGCTCCATGTAAAATACTAGTATTCAGCTGCATCCGGTTAGACTGGAAGCCGACCCTTGGGAAAGGGCTAGGAATTATGATGATGACTTTAATTAATTTTCACTCAAACACACGTTTTCATAAAGAAAAACAACTAAATACCTACGTAAACAAAGGAGAACCTAATTCAAACAAACGTGCTGACGCACATGATGTTAAGATAATTTACACAAGTCAGTATTAACTTTCACTGAACCACGCGTGTGTTATTAAATTATCTTTTCTTATCTGTCAGAATCTAAATAAAACGTATTCATTAACACAACGCAGTTTTGAATGGGAATCCCAATTTTTGTGTGATATAAACAAGGAAATAAAAAAGAAAAAATATTACTAAATATTTACAAATATTTTAGTTTTATATAAATTCTATCTCGTAGTGTTAATTTAAACTTGCTAATTTTATTGAATAAATGTTCCGTGCAGATTGATAAAAAGACGCAAGTATGTACAGAGGCCAGCACATCAAGCTACCCCTATCTGTCAAATTTTCCCAATTGAATATGAACCTTAATACTTTGTAGTAAAGTTGAAAATCTATCAAAGAAATTTGACAGATTGGGGTAGCTTGATGTGCTGGCGTCTGTACAAGAAATTGGTTCGAAAACTCATGTAATTTTGTGATAAATATAAAAAAAACTTAAATGTATTTATTTGATTATAATTACTTACATATGTACACACAAACTAAAATATATATAGACTATATATATGTACAAATAAAAATAAAAAAAGACGAGCTCGTTGGGCATCAAAAAATTCGTCCGCATCGCTGTCAATGGGATAAGTGCCCAAAAGGCTGTCAGCATTAACTTGCTAATTTTAAATTTTAGTTAAATTCAGTTAATTACTTGATATTAATTTTAATTTTATAGTACGGTTCTTGTGGCACACCTAATATGTTTATGGGGCATGCGGTGCTAGCCTGTAAGAAATTGTTACACTAACCCTAGATTATGGTACAGTTACTTTAAATATTTACAGTGTAAGCAATTGTTGGTTGGCCAATAAAGGAAAATATTTCTTTTTACTACTTACATCCTTTAATATAATATTTTTTTTATTTTTTATTATCCACAGCACACTCGGCTTCTATTGCAACCATAAATACATTTCACGATGACTTTTATCACTTCTGTGAAGAGTGTGAAGTTTCTCTAGCTAATTTAATTTGACCCAGTATTCTATCCCCCTTACTAATAAACGTATTATATCAGATGAATAGTTACACACCGATTTCTCTCTTTCAGTCGTCAGTAATTTGAATTTCGAAAGAAGGAGACAAAGCGTTGTGTAACTCTGTAGTTACACAACGCTTTGTCTCCTTACTTCCATACTTCCAGGGACACCCTGTGGTGTCCCTGGAAGTATGGATCAAATCGAATAGGGGCGTGGGCAAGGCCATCTAATCTCTTCACCACCCTTGGTTGACTGGTAGAGAATGCCTAAGGCATTAAGTCCGCCTTTGTACCTTTTTGTGCGAAAAGTTTAAATAAATAAATAAATAATAAATAAATTTCCAAAGGTTTTAGCAAAAAAAAAACTACAAAAAAAGAGAAGAGAAATCGAATCATTTTAAAGAAATCTTAAAAAAAAAAATATCATGGCTATCAATTCATTTTTTTAGATAGCCCTGATAGTATTTTTTTATGATTATTTTCTTTGAGCACTATGCGAAGTGATTGAAAAAAAAATAAAAATCGGTCATAACTTTTGAACCGTAAAAAAATTCACTGACATTCCCCGGGTTAAAAAGTTTGGAAATGACCTTGCCCACGCCCCTATTCGATTTGATCCATACTTCCAGGGACACCCTGTATACAGGCGCTATACAACGTTTATTAGTAAGAGGGTATGTATGAAGGTGTAAGGTGAATATAGCATGTGATCAATTGTTTCTTCAATTACGTAAGTATCATTAAACGTTTGTTTTTCCTGTTAGTGTTGTTTTAGAACACAATGCTGTGTTTGAGCCCTGTCGGATTTATTTGAAATAACATTACAGATAAGTGAGCGATAAAGACGTTATTGTATTATTAATATTAAGTATATTGTTTTATTAACTGACAATAGCGCAATATTGAATGAAAGGATGTAGGCTTGGTAAGTATATTATGCGAATACAAGTCGTGTAGCATAAATATATTCAGCTTATAAATGTTCCCATTGCTGGGACACAGGCCTCCTATCGGTGAGCGGGAGTGAGCCGTAATCCACCACGCGGGCCCAATGTGGGTTGATAGATGTCACATGTCTTCGAATTTTTAGATTCTAGGACATGCCGGTTTCCTCACGATGTTTTCCTTCAGCGTTTCGAGAGCAGTGGTGATGAAATAATTTACACAAAGTAAAGCGCCTGTCTGGGTTCGAACCTACGATCCTCCCAGATCACAAGTCGTGTGTCCGATGAGATTTTTCATCGGTAAAAATGACGAAATTTCCAATTTTTTTATATAAAACAAAAATTGCTATTTATTATTATTGATTTTTATAAACATGTTTTTTTTTATTATTATTCTGCACGTTCACTTTTAGAATTTATATTAATTTTATTAATTATGATGTACTTATGTAATTTAAAATAATGTATCAAACACAATATAAATTGTTCCTGATAAATAAATAAAAAATAAATACGGAGTTATCATCAAGCAGCCAGTCTACAATGACCAGCAACTGGATTCGTTCGGATTTTTCCAATCGTAATGACAAAATAAATAAGATAGGTAACATAAATATTGAATTCCAAGTATTTGTTACGATAACATGTAAAACAAATAAAATATGCACTTTATGCCCTTAGAGGATAGGCGAGTGTAGTAAAAAGTAGTTTAAAAGAGTAACGGTGGAGTTTCTTGCCCATTCTTCTCCATACGATAACTACCTTTTGGAATGGGCGACTAGAATCAATTCTATTTTAATGTAAATTTTGACGTTCAAAAGTGCCTTTTATGTGCCAATTTGAAATAAATGCTTTGACTTCGACTTAGATAATTTCATTAATTAATTTATTTGTCAAATTACCCACATCATTAGTAAATCACCCTGATACCGAGAATACATTGAACGCGCCTCGTACCAACCCGGTCTGGGCCCGCGTGGTGGATCATGGCCCACCACCTCTCACCGAGAGAAGGCCTGTGTCCCAGCAGTGGGAAAATTATAGGATGATTATGCAAATAAAAAAAGTATGAGATAAAAAAAATCACTCAATTCAGTCAGCATAAATAATACATTATATTATATATACCAGAACATCTACCACGTGAATCCCCGAATACGAACTTTTTCACGACTTGCGATTCTGTTATCGCACTCTTATCAAAATTCAGGTCGAAACAAACATATCTAAAGTAGGTCATAATCAGTGAATTTTTGCATTAAATAGATAACGCTTTTTATACATATACTGCTGTAATAAATTAAATAATTTTCCACTGATGTTCCACTTAAGAGTAAACTAAACGCGAGCTCGAACTCACTGGTGGTCATGGCCAAAATCACGCTGTCTAACTTGGTTTCGTGTCTGACGGAGCTAGTATCAATGATGAGCAGTTAGACGCTAATCTACACGCACAACATCTAGTTCTCACGCACAGAAACACCGTTCCGAACTGATAGGCGCATAAAAATATTTGAAAAGTGCTTTGGAAAATCGAGTTCTATGAAAAATCCACTACATAAATCAATCACAAATAAAGTTTTTTGAACTCTTCGATAACTGAGCTTTGTCGGTACGGATTTGGTTTTTAAGATTTTTCAGTTCTTTTATTACTTATTTACACCCAAAGTTACGTTAAAAATAGCAAGAAAAACGAATCTTTGTTGGCTCATAACTTTTTAATGGCTTGTTATTTTACAATTCTGCTTCCGTACAGACACAATTAATAATTAGACAAAACGATACAATATTTAACTTTGGATGTACAATGTCAAACAGTGGAGTAATACTCTCCCGAAATTTGTATGGAAAAAATATCGAATATTGGCACCTTAAGTGGCAGTGGGCAGGGCACATTGCTCGCAGATCAGATGGCCGATGGGGCCGAAAGGTTCTGCATAGCTATTCACAAACACTCGATACGCTTCCGTATCGTATTGAACATGAATCATTGTTATCGTAGGAGTCTTCTCAACGCTGTTCACAAGTCCAAAACCCGAAAAAATTTTGTCAGTTTAAATCAAATAGACGCCCGCTATTCTTCCAACAGCTATTTGCTGTTGAGGGCAAGTCAAATCAGGTTATCGAAATGTCAGGTTTTCGATACGATAGCCTGTCGTATGGTTGTGAATCAGGGCTGTGGAGTGGCGACCGCGTACCGGAAGACGTAACGTTGGAAGGCTTCCCACAAGGTGGACCGACGACCTTGTGAAGGCCGCAGGAACCCGTTGGATGCGAGAAGCACAAAACCGGTCGAAGTGGAGGTGCTTCGGGGAAGCCTGTGTCCAGCAGTGGACGTCTTTCAGCTGAAATGATGATGATGATATTCAACAGCATCAGGTTTTTCTGTATCGTCTTTTTACTCAAATCAAATCAGCTCAGCCTAACGCAATCCACTGCTGGACATATATAAGGTGTAAAAAAATTAACCGTAAAAAAACTTTTTAAGAAAAAAAAAACCGACTTCCAAAAAACACTACAAAGTGAAAAATAACTTTAATTTCGGAAGTCGGTGTCTTTGGATCTGTATTTTAGTTTTTTGCCACCGACTTCCGAAATTAAAGTTATTTTTCACTTTGTAGTGTTTTTTGGAAGTCGGTTTTTTTTTTCTTAAAAAGTTTTTATTTCACGCTTTTTAGTGGGTCTGCTTATAATTTATCTAAGTTACAATAGCTTAGTGCTCATCGCCTTTTACAAACAAATTATTGCTTTTCCCGATGCAGGGAAGTTAATTGTTGAGGAGTTCTCCAGGTCCACCATCAGCTCCATATCACCATTCACATTGTGACGAGTATAAATTGCTTAGCAACCAAATTAAAGTAATCGAATAGCAACCCGTGAAATACTTATATATTATTGAGTAGTTCCGGAGGCCATCTGTGGTCTTCATAATCAGTTCCACTTCACCAAATGGTGCTTTCCGAGAGCAAGTGCACGAGTTACTATAAAAAATACCCAAATCGCTATAGGTGTGCCTATAATATTTGAAGAGTTCCTTCGATTTCTCCAGGATCCCATCATCAAATCCTGACCTGATGTTTTTAGACTAGATGCTGATAATCCTGGCTGCAGCATCAGGCCAGACTTATGTCAACATTGCATTGAACTTAAAATTTAGTCCTGTTTAAAATGAGCCCAAACACGACTACTGTGCTGTAATTTCAAGGTTTGTACTTTTTCTGATGCTCCTGGCTTCAGCATCAGGTCTCTATGTACTTCGGTGTTCCTCATTAACAGTACGTTTATCCACACATCGAGCCCTTTTCAATGAGCCTAAACACGATATATCTGCTGTTAGTTGTCGAGGAGTTAGGTACTCTGCAGACTATCCTGACTGCAGCATCAGGTCATGACTTGATGATCATGAGACCAAATGTGACAAATGCCCTATCAAACATCAAAACAATTTACTAAAAACAACCCTTGCCTGTTCGAGTAACTTCTTACTGTTAAGGAGTTGTACCTTCCATCATCAGCCCAGCTACCTGAGATGGTGACAATCATACGCAAATACACAAGATACTTCATAAAATATGCGAAAAACAATAAGTAAGCCTATAAAATTTGAGGGTTGCCCTCGATTTCTCTAAGATCCCATCATCAGATATTGAAATGGTAACAATGGGACCACACGGGAAGCACCAGCTTTCAAATAAAAAAAGAATCATGAAAATCGGTTCACCGAGTCGCAAGTTATGAGGTAACAAACATAAAAAAAAAAAAAAAAAAAAAAAAAAAAAAATACAGTCGAATTGATAACCTCCTCCTTTTTTTGAAGTCGGTTAAAAACTTTAAGAGGTGCTTTAGACCATCGAACTGAACAACTTTCACTATGGGACCAACTCCGAAATCACGAAAAAAAAATCAGCTGTTTCATACAAAAGTTCAATACCTAATCGGCCAAAATGTATGAAACAGCTGATTTTTTTTTTCGTGATTTCAGAGTTGGTCCCATAGTGAAAGTTGTTCAGTTCGATGGTCTAAAGCACCTCTTAAAGTTTTTACGGTTAATTTTTTTACACCTTATATTATAGGCCTCTATCAGGCTGCGGTTCAACACCCTGTCCTCCGCCTTCCGCATCCAGTTTTTCCCAGTCACTTTCCTAAGGTCGTCGGTGCATCTACCTGCGGGGCGTCCCACACTACGCTTGCCGATACGCGGTGTCCACTCCAGGACTTGTCTGCTTCACCGAACATCGGTCCTTTCGACACACGTTTCATGCTCATTTAAATGTCTCACTGATGGTGGCACGTGTGTTGGATCATTCGGTTCCCTACAAAATGGTTGAGCTGAATGGTGCTGATCCATGCGTCATGTTCGTGAACGGGCGCCGTCGGTTGAGACTGGTCATCTCTTAACTGCCAAGGCTTATTTTTAATCTTATTTCTTGTATTGTTTCTTCATTTGTGTGTTTTTTTACATTGTTCTCACATATAGAAGCAACAAGAATAATGTACCCAGGATTTTGTAATAACTTGATTTAAAAGAGTGTCCATGGAGTTTCTTGCCCGTTCTTCTCCATAGAGATCTACGCTTTGGAATGGGCAACTAGCTTCAACTTTCTGACTAACTGACCGACTACTTAATTTTGACAATTCAAAAGTGCCTGTAATGGTTTAATTGAAATAAATGCTTTGAGTTTGAGTTTGCTTACTCTGCAAGCTATGTTGATCTTCTTTTTTACTATTTTTTGTCAAATAATTACAATTTTCTTGCGTGATGTGATGTTAAACAATTGTTTAATACATATTACAAAAGAGTTTCTTGCTACAGTTGCAACTTGCAACACATCCAGCAATCATTATTAGGCTAAGTAATAACAGCCGCACGGGTCGATCGATCAGGTTAAGCTACGCTTACCGCGGTTGGTCCGTGGATGGGTGTCTATCTTTACATACCAAGACCCTTCCGTGCCTCGGAAAGCACGTTAAGCCGTTGGTCCCGGCTGTCATTCGTGGATCTTTGACAGTCGCTAGTCGTTACGGGTCGTCAGAAGCCCGAAAATCTGACAACCAGTCTTACCAAGGGGTATCGTATTACCCAGTAACTGGGTTGTGGAGGTCAGATAGGCAGTCGCTCCATGTAAAATACTGGTATTCAGCTGCATCCGTTTAGACTGGAAGCCGACGACCCGAACATACTTGGGAAAAGGCTAGGCAGATGACGATGATCGTCGTTACTTGCTTATTAATTTCTACAAAATATCGGATAGAACCAGTATTGGAACTTCCCAGTCGCGACTGCCCAGCAGTGGGATGATGCAGACTTAACAGTAACAGTAATACCAATCCGATTCCAACACATACTCAACTAAATATTAGGGGGCATCCATTAGTTACGCGAGGCGTTTGGGGGTGGGAAACTAATCTCACGTGGGGGGTCCTGGTAAGTATCACGTAATTTTTTTTCCGCAAGAAACAGTGTAAAATTGCAAGAAAACTGGGTTGAATTGAGTCTTAACTAGTCTTAAATAAAAATGATTAAACAAATTGTGTTTTTTTTTTTTTATAAATCCAACGTGTGGGACTTGCGTATCCATAATCCATATACTTACGCCACAAACGCAACGAAGCATAGATTAACGTAGGTATTTAAACTGAAAATACGTATTTTGATCGATCTCACGTGAGATTAGAGCGGGAGGGGGTGTAGCCAAATCTCACGATATTTCACTAAGCGGGGTCCCGTAGGGGTCCAAAACTCGCCAAAATCACCTCACGTAATTAAACGGACGCCCCCTAGTAGCAGTTAGAGGCACTTGACCCGTATCCCAACACCCGATAACACGAACAATGGCTGATAAATAAATACTAGTTCCGTAACGCAAAAATATTACCCATTGCGTGATTATTAGATATGACATAACATCGCGCGTGTAATCTCTAAAGGGTTAGACAGAGGTGCACCTATAAAACACCCACATTTCGCCAGTTATACAGGGTGATATTAAATTCATGGGCATCCTTTTAAGGAACATAAATGTAGGGAACAGCTGATTTTTTTTCACGATTTTAAGTTTGGTCCCATAGTAAAAGTTGTTCATAATGATGAGTACAATGACCCCTTAACAGGAAAACGATGATTAAAATTTCACCCTGTATACTGGATAGAGGGCCAGAGATAAGCGCGTTCAAACGAAAAAACAGTGGGCAGTGGTGGCGCAGTGGTAACGTCCACGACTTACGAGTTGTAGGTCGTGGGTTCGACCTCAAGTAGGCACTTTACTTTGTGTAAATTATTTCATCGCCTCTGCTCTCAAAACGGTGAAGGAAAACATCGTAAGGAAACCGGCACGCCCGAGAACTAAAAATTCGAAGACATGTGACATCCTGGCACCCGCACTGGGCTCGCGAAGTGGGTTTATGGCCCACTCCCCCTCACAGAGAAGGAAGCCTGTGTCAAAATAGTGGGAACATTATAGTCTGATTATGCTAAACAAAACCTCTTCCGCTTTATCATAGAAGTAAAGATAGTTATTCAACTCTATTATTAGTTCAATTTGAGACTTTGCACTGTTTTAACAGCAGATAAATGCAGTTATTACATAAATAAACAGTTAGCCACGTGTAAGTGTTTAGATTAATCTTCCTCTTGTTATCGTGTCGATGATTCAGAAATTATTTTGCGAAGTTATTTTAGCCTAGTAGGCGGCCATGTTTATTATCTAGTCAAATTAACCGTACTGAATAATCATTCCAGCAGAATAAACCAGTGAGTGAGCTTTAATCAGTAATCTATATACCAACCTAACCCAGCCAACCCTGATAGTTTTTTATTAATGATTTCACTATGCGAAGTGATTGAAAAAAATAATAAAAATTGGTCATAACTTTTGAACCGTAAAAAAATTCACCGACATCCTTAGGGTTAAAAATTTTGGAAATGACCTTGTCCACGCCCCTATTCGATTTGATCCATACTTCCAGGAACAACCCCTGTATATAAAATTCACAGCCCTGACTGACTGATATATCAACGCACTGCCTAAACCGCTGGTCCTAGAGACATGAAATTTGGAGGGTGTGTTCTTTGTGAAGAGTAAGTATCCAATAAGAAAGGGTTTATCGAAATTCTACCCCTAAAAGGGTGAATGGGGGGAGGGTGAATGGGGGGAGGGTGAAATAGGAGTTGAAATTTTTCGTCGGTTTTCAAAAAAAAAAGTGTAATATCTACTGTTTTTTTTTTATTGCTGAATGGGCCCGCTCTTGACCTCGATCTCACCTGATGGAAAGCGATGGATGAGGTCTATGATGGAACGAGCGTGCCCAGAACATGCCTAAGGCACTGGAACTCCCACGCATCGACGAAACACAGCAGGCTGCTTGACGCCGGATCCGGTGGGAGGGTGGACGCAAACCAGGCAGGCGTTAGCCCTACCACCGCAAGGGAAGAATTGACCAGTCAAATAAGGTGTTGGGTGTGACTGTCCAGGATGCGCCGAGCGCTCGGTTCAGTAGAGTAACTGGCCTAACAAACTGCGCTACACGAGGAGGCTTCTCATGCATACCAAAAACCAAAATCTACGATGTCAAAATGAATGGAACATTTTTTTTTTAATAATATAACCGACGATAAACCACCACCATAGCTCATACGTACATATACAGGATGATTTTGTTATCACCATCCAAATTTTCACAGGGTGTTCTACCCGTGAATATGAACAACTTTCACCATGGGACCAACTTTGAAATCACGAAAAAAAAAACAGCTGTTTAATACAAAAGTTCAATACCTGCTTGACCAAAATGTATGAAACAGCTGATTTTTTTTCGTGATTTCAGAGTTGGTCCCATAGTGAAAGTTGTTCATATTCATGGGTAGAACACCCTGTAAAAATTTGGATGGTGATAAAAATATCTCCCTGTATTAGTACAGCGGCATGCGACCACGGGAAGGTACTTTCTTGTTTCATCCTTTTCAGTAGTCGGGTTTTCGTACCACTGACTTGCGTCCAACTGTATATTATTATTCCTCTGAAAAATATCTAACAAAAGTATTTTTTTTTTAAGTTTTGTCATGTCAACTCACTTCTCATACTCATATCTGGTAACCTTGGAGACGATGAGGCACTTCTTCATGTTTAACTTCGCATCTTCCGTCGATGCTGCGTTGCCTTTTCTTCTGGAAACACTGGGGACCAGCTCACGGAGCTCCTGTTTCTGTCTAAGACCTGGAATTAAGGAGAAATCTTGGGTTAGGAAGGAATAGAAGTCATGTTATCAGCATACATCGGCAAAGGTAAAATTGTTGATGTAGGTCCAGCAATTTAGCGAAAAAGTTCGGAGGACCAAAAAATTTACTTAGGACCTTTTTTTGCCAAATAATATTGAATTAGAGTTAGAAATAAGAGGACCAGGTGGTATAGCGAAAATTAAAAGACCAAGGCTCATCATCATTTGCCTAGCCATTTCCCAACTATGTTGGGGTCGGCTCAAAGGACCAAAAATGATATCTTGCTTTTAAGCGAAGCCACATACTACATAAATGCGAAAGTAACTCTGTCTGAACGCCTTAACGGCAGAACGGATTTTGATTTTTCAGACACAGATAGAGCATGACCTGACATAGGGTACCTTTTATCCCGGTATCACGATCCCGTGGGATAATTTCCGAACTCTAAGCAGGTGAAGCCACGGGTAAATGCTAATCCATACTAATATTATAAATTCGAAAGTAACTCTGTCTGTCTGTATGTTACCTTTTCACGCCTAAACCGCTGAACCGATTTAGATGAAATTTGGTATAGAGATAGCTTGAATCCCGGGAAAGGACATAGAATACTTTTTATCCCGATATTCCCATGGGATCGAGACTTATGCGAGTGAAACCGCGGGGCGCAGCTAGTGATCAATAAAGCATAATCGTCTTTTTACAGAGATAAGTGCAATTTTATTTAAAAATAAAATAACTAAAGATAAAAAAGGAAAGAATGACCTGTTTGCAGAGAACGATATAAATATCAAGTGGGCAGTGGCATAATAACAAACAGCACTAAACGGTAGTGAATGGAATATTTTGTGAGATAACTTGGGTTAATTATTGCTGTTTTATCACCAAGGGCGTTTTCCTTTGAGGTCTAGAGATAGCCCTATTTCTCTGGGAGCCAGTTTGTGGCAGATGGATGCAAAGGTTATGTTAACCGAGTTATCTGTTACGACTGTAATATTCACTGAGAATTCATTGGAATTTCTCAGTCGCACCCCGGAGTCTGAATTTGTGCCCGGTTGATGGCAAGAGTTACCCCCTCCTGCATGGGACTTAAATTAAACATAACTGGCGAAATGTTGGTGTACTATATGCGCACTTCTGCCTAACTTTTCGGGGATTGCAGGCGCGATGTTATGTATGTTATTGCCTGAGAGTCGTAGGTAGATACATTCCTATTTTTTACCAATATGTTTTAAGAGCTAAGCGAGAATGCGGAAATTGATAGGGCTCCCCCAAAGTGAATCGACGACCTGCATAGCTATTCACAAACACTCAATACGCTTCCGTATCGTATCGAACATTAACCGGTCAAGGACCGCGGGACACCGATCGGTGACCAAACAATAGAAAATCAATTGTGTCTCATTAGCGGAGCTTGACAGATCATTGTTATCGTAGGAGTCTTCTAAACGCTGTTCACAAGTCCAAAACCCGAAAATTTTGTCAGTTTAAATCAAATAGACGCCCGCTATTCTTCCAACAGCTATTTGCTGTTGAGGGCAAGTCAAATCAGGTTATCGAAATGTCAGGTTTTCGATACGATAGCCTGTCGTATAGTTGTGAATCAGGGCTCTGGTGAAGGTCGATTCACTGGATGTGAGAGGCACAGGACAGGTACATGTGGCGTGGCGACCCTTGGGGAAGGCCTATGTACAGCAGTGGAAGTCTTAAAGCTGAAATGGTGATGACGATGATGATGAAGCGAGCAGGGACTCAAACTGTAACCGTATTGTGTTTTTAACAGTTTTTTTTTAAACTGTTTTAAAAGAAAACACTTCTAAATGTAACAGATACCATAATATTACAGAATCAAAGTGTAACCACGTGTAACCTTTTATGTGTTAATATGTGTAACAGAAATGAGCATTTGTAGGTATAATTGCATGGTACCGCAAAAACGCGCGGCTTGGGTTACCATCCGTCCGGATTTGTCCGGACATGTCCGGAACTCTAGACTGTTGTCCGGACTTTGTCCGGCTCTTTAATTTGTCCGGATTTTCTTCTCGCGCGCGTCTGCTACCATGTCTACCATACCACTGTAACTAAGTGGGTAATGTTTGGGTTTTGTGACTAATGCCCGGGCTTTTATTGAAATGTCAGGTTTTTTGTCAGGACTTTTCAAATTTCTAAATGGTAACCCTACGCGCGGCGGACAGACAGACGCGGCGATGGCAAAATAGCCTTTATCCAGTCGGGATTGCGGCTAATTTTGGCAACGTAACGCCGCGATTACCAGTTACACTTATTTACACGTAACATTTTCATATCTGTTACCTGAGATATATTATGGTTTCACTTTTGTAAGCGCTTTGGGTTAACACATTAAAAAACACATATAAAAGTGTTACATATGGGATTCTGTTATCAATTCAATATGTTGATGATGATAATTCTGTACCCTTTATGAAGGTGTTTTAAGTCCCTGGAAGCGAGAATCGTTCTGTTGACGGTATAATGAATTATTATACCGTCAAACCCGACACACCGTCAACACCGTTATATGGTGTACATAATAAAGAGTATTCTATTCTATTCTATTCTATTCTATTCTATTCTATTATTATTATTTATTTATTAAATCACAATTAATATAATAATAATAAGCAAGGCAACAAGACTGACGTGCCGTTGTTGGACATATTTCCAACAGCCTTGCATAGTGTTCTAAAACAAGTGATTAATTTATTTACCAATATCGTATTATTTGTTTTTGTTTACATCAAGTGCGTGCACGGAAAGTTTGTTTGTTTGCGACCAAAAAATTACTCAATGGTTTCGATAATTTTCCATTGCAACACACTTTACAATAAAAACAAGATGTTATTTATTTTGCGCCCTTCTTTCTTAACATTGTAAGTAAAATTATTTTTGGGTTGTTTAACAAAAACTTTTTAACAAAAATACAACCGACTTCCAAAAGAAACACTACAAAGTGAAAAATAACTTTAATTTCAGAAGTCGGTGTCTTTGGTTTTGTATTTACGTTTTTTGCCACCGACTTCCGAAATTAAAGTTACTTTTCACTTTGTAGAGTTTCTTTTGGAAGTCGGTTGTATTTTTGTTAAAAACTTTTTATTTCACGCTTTTTAGTGAGTCTGCTTATAATTTATCTAAGTTACAATAGCCTAGTATCAACTTGCTCATCGCCTTTTACAAAATATTGCTTTTCCCGATGCAGGGAAGTTAATTGTTGAGGAGTTCTCCTGGTCCATCATCAGCTCCATATCACCATTCACATCGTGGCGAGCATAAATTGTTTAGCAACCATATTAAAGTAATCGAATCGCAACCCGTGAAATACTTAGATATTATTGAATAGTTCCGGTGGCCATCTATGGTCTTCATCATCAGTTCCACTTCACCAAATCGTGCTTTCCGAGAGCAAATGTACGAGTTACTATAAAAAATACCCAAATCGCTATAGGTGTGCTTATAATATTTGAAGAGTTCCTTCGATTTCTCCAGGATCCAATCATCAGATCCTGACTTGGTGACTATGGGACCACTTCAAAAGTATCTCCTTTCGAACAAAAAAAGAATTTTGAAAATCAGTCTACAATTGGCGGAGTAATCGCGTAACAAACACACAAAAAAAAAACATACCGTCGAATTGAGAACCTCCTCCTTTTATGAAGTCGGTTAAAAATAATACCTAGCCATTCTTAAATCCCACAAATCCAAAACTTATCAGCACCCTAATCACCATAATTGCGTATATTCAATACTACTTTCAATTACAATATGAATCATTATGAAGTATATTGCTAATCTATTGCTTCGTATATTCGAAAAAATTGCCTGTTCAACAACGTAAATAACGCAATGAATGTTGTTGAACTGTCAAAATGAAAACCATTGCTACCAGTATTGTGTAATTAGTATCAGTTTTAGGTAGTAAACTTGATTCAGTTGTTTGATTGACAAAACAATTGATGTTACTTATAAATTATTTTTATCAAAATAAATTCTTAACGGATTTAAAAACAAAAACCATAAAAAATAACAATCGTTTACTTAAACAATAACATTCCTAACTGATAAATACTATGACCTATATTTTGTCAAAAAATCTTATCAATGATAATATGTTTTGCTGCGCAAAATTGTCTTAATTTAGAATTTACTGCGTAATTCGCACAGTTATCTTTGTACACGTTTCCATAGTGTAATGGCTACAACAACATTGCTACGTCATAGCATTCGAAAACACTTAGGAATTTCAGGACGTTAAGTACTTCTTAATCATCCTGATAAGTGTACAATTAGTGAGGTCACACGAATTTAACACAATGAAGTTATTTATACTCCATCGGTTTAGGTAATTCACTGAAGGTAAACAAATCTTAAAAAGAGTTTTTATAGATGACACTTTCTTGTTTGAAAATATGTTAGCCGAATTAATTTTATTTTTTTATTTTTACGATAGTTTCCTTTTATATTAGTGTGTTAAGCTTTGTAATTTATTCATAAACTACTCTTCGTAGATGTAACTGCTTGAGCACCATTTTTTAGTTAGATTTATAATAATAATATAAATTTTTGTAATCTGTCTCTTGTAGAGCCCAAAAACACAGGTTCTCTAAACCTTAAAACCTTTCGAAAAATACAACGAATTAGATAACGTTGCTAAATTGAAGAGTACAACCTGTGACGGAGCATAACAACTGAACTCGACAAAACGATGATTAAAAAAAGTAATTAAAAAAATTAAAAAACCCGACTGCAACCTTATACCTACTAAAACTAACTGAAAAGCTAAAAACAAGCCCATTTTAAATTAAATAAAAGTTGGAAGCAGGCGGGGCCCATACCATTATTATAGTTTCAAACTCAAATGGGTCCCGCCTGCTTCCAACTTTTATTTAATTTAAAATGGGCTTTGATTTTAGCTTTTCAGTTAGTTTTAGTATAAGGTTGCAGTCGGGTTTTTTAATTTTTTTAATTACTTTTTTTATTTCCAGCTTTTTAGTTTACAAATGTGAAAGATTTCGCAGACGATTTAGTTGTTGGTACGTGTTTTTTTTTACGATTTGTCACTTTGAATTACTTTTTAACCGACTTCTAAAAAAGGAGGAGGTTCTCAATTCGAATGTTTGTATTTTTTTTTTTTTTTTATGTTTGTTCGCGCATAACTCCGTCGTTTGCCAACCGATTTGAAAAAATCTTTTTTTGTTAGAAAGGGTATACTTCCCAAATGGTCCCATGAAAATTTTATTGAAATCGGATGAGCGGTTTTTGAAAAATCAACAAAAATCTAAAAATTTATCTACATTGTCTACATTAACGATCTTTTTGTTTACTTTTTTTTGTGGGGTAGGTACAACTAAAAAGTGAAAAATAAAAACTTTTTTACAAAAAAAAACCACCGACTTCAAAAAAAACACTACAAAGTGATAAATAACTTTAATTTCGGAAGTCGGTGTCAAAAAACGAAAATGCGGAATCAACGACACCGACTTCCGAAATTAAAGTTATTTATCACTTTGTAGTGTTTTTTTTTGAAGTCTGTTGTTTTTTTTTGTAAAAAAGTTTTAACCATATAAGTTGTATATATTTTTGTAATCACCTTTTAAAACCCTTTATTTTGATACTCCACTCGATAGGTTTTGAGAAATAATTTTTTTTTTGAAGGATTAATATGGCGCCAAAAATCCGCCATTTTGGTTTTTTTTTTATTTTGATATACCCAGTGTCACTTTCACAGTAAATACGAATCTAACGACACCTCTCAAGATAAAATCCATCGAGCCGTTCAGGCCGCAGATCGTGCCAAACAATTATACATAGGTACAAACATACATACTCTCAAAAAACATAACCCTCCTTCTGGCGCAGTCGGGTAAATACATGTCATTTAGAAAATTAGGGCTTTTAGAATTTTGCACATATTATCGTAAAGTCGCAGTTTTTGTTTTACGAAAACGATAAACCCCTTTGACTTTAAAAGATCATCAAAGATATCCCCTAGATAGATAGAGAACTTCCGCAAAATGACAAATTGATAAAGTGCAACATTGTTTATTATAAACACTATAAAGATCTGTTGTTAACATCGGTCGTTAGGTATAGTGTCTCAAGAATACAGGGTCGCAGGGACATCGACGCCAACTTGTAACTATAGATTCAGTATAATATGATTCTGAACCCCCCCTTTTTTATGGATGGGAAATCGTCAAATGACTCCTCCCGCTCTGGGTGGAGCGGAAGGGAGTGTCAGACTCTTACTGACTAAAACCCATCCGTGTTCCTTCCTTAGCCCTTTATGTTCCGGGGTAGCGGTAACCCTTTCGGACAATCCCGCACCCCCGGCAGGCTTCGGCCCTGGCAGGCCCCTTCCTTTTATGCAGTCAAACGCATGACCTTCCATTTTCTCCACACTTGAGTAACAAGGAAAGTTGTCGTAATTTGAGTGCACATAGTAGAATGTAATTCAATTTGTACCCCCCTGCGTTGAAATTAACTGTTCCATACATTCTGACCGCGTAGACCACTCTCACATGAAACAACAGAATTTTTATTATAACCGACGAGAAATTTCTACACTAGGGAGTCTAGAATCATGTACCGAATGCTGAATTCATGGTTTCAGTTTGCGCGCATCGATGTCCCTGCAACCCTGAATATTCGGTTGCGTCTATAGCTAAAAATGCCTAGAAATATTTAGGGATAAAGCAGAATTGAAAGGACCAATATTGGTCTTTCGAATCTCAAAGCCAAACAGCAGTGGGTCTACTCTCTATGTCCGTCAACGAAGATACAAAAGAAGTTGATCCCTCAAAACAAGTTTAGTGTCAAATACAATATTTCTGACGGGACACATCGGGAGTAGAAACAGCTGTCAAAAATCGTGTTGTCATTCATTCTTAGTTCGGACCTCGAACTAATCTTTTGTCAAAGTCAAAGCATTTATTTCAAATAGGCACATAAGGCACTTTTGAACGTCAAAAATTATCTTAAAATAGAATTGATTCTAGTCGCCCATTCCAAAGGGTAGTTTTCATATGGAGAAGAATGGGCAAGAAACTCCACCGTTACTCTTTTAAAATGTTGTCTCTTTTTAAATGTTTGTCCATAAGTAATACGAAACGCCCGTAACTTCGATCAAATTATGGTTTTCGAGCTTAGGGAGTAAACAAGCTTCTAGCTAACCCAGTTACTGGATAACACGATAACCCTTGCTAAGACTGGTTGCCAGACTTACGGGCATCTGACTACGCGTAACGACTGTCAAAGATCTATGAATGACAGCCGGGAGTAATGGCCTAACGTACTTCCCGAAGTACAGCGTGAATAATATGTCAATGTAGTTCATATTACAATGTCGAGTGATTAACTCAGAATCAATAAACTTTGCGTGTTATCGCGTTTTAATGATAAGGAGATGACGTAAGAACCTCCAAATTATGCCTAATTTAAAGAGATAAGTATGTTATGTAGGTAAATAACTAAATACGAGCATGTGACTAGATTTTTCTGGCACATCTTTGCACAGTGGTGCCTTTCTTTCATTTGCGCGAATCCGATTGTTGGATTGATCGCCATTCGCCATTTATTTGCCAAAAATGTAAACAAATACGAGTATGTGGAAAAATAACTTTAAATCCTACACAATAAAGTTCAGTATACGCTACAACTTCAAACATTTTTATAACAGCTGTTTCAATAGGAGCTGGGGTGGATCCCCACCCGTACGCAAAATACGCGCATTGACGTGGAGTTGCGGACACCAGCCCGTATTACCTATTGATTGACTAATTATTTCAATAGCGCTAATCACTCTGTAATCAACTTAATTCCCATTAAAATAAAGTTGATATTTACATAATCAGCCTATAATGTTCCCACTGCTGGGACGCAGGCCTCCTCTCGGTAAGAGGGAATGGGCCGTAATCTACCACGCGGGCCCAGTGCGGATTGGTAGATGGGTAGATTTTCGTTATTTATCATCATTTCATCATTCATCACACAAATTTTTTTTTGGTCCTTCGGTCCTGAGTGCGTAGATTGTTACAATGTATCCACTTACATTGAAAATATAGTATATTGGTATTCGTTTGTTATTTCGTTTGACACAATATATGTTGGGATGTGACACGTGCCGCGGTTGTGGTGCGGTGCCGTATTATAAATAATATAATATTAATAACACCTCTAAATGATGATAAATAACGAAAATCTACCCAGATGTCACATGTCTTCGAATTTTTGGTTCTAGGACATGCCGGTTTCCTTACGATGTTTTGCTTCACCGTTTTGAGAGCAGTGGTGATGAAATAATTTACACAAAGTAGAGCGCCTGTCCGGGTTCGAACCTACGACCTACAACTCGTAAGTCGCGGTCGTTATCACTGGGCCACCACTGCTGTCCAGTGCAGTTGATATTTTGTTTAACTCGAAATAATATTAATTTGAAACATAAGTTTGAATAGACTTTACATTTTTGGATGGATGAATAGGTCATCTTACACTACCTCGTTGGTCTTGTAGTCGCAACTTTGCAAGCGCTACTGCTTAGCAAGAGGTCCTGGGTTCGATTCCCAGGTCGGGCAAAGTGTTATTGGGTTTTTCCATCAGGAATTTCTCAGTGGCAGCCCAGAGTCTGGACTTGTGCCCGGTTGATGGCAATAGGCTCGCCCTCTTGACTGACACCTCTGCCTAACCCTTCCGGGAAATTCGGGTGTGAGTTGTGACGTATGCTATGTGAATTGGTCCAGAGTAAGGTTTTTAGGTGGCAATTTGCTTGTTTCTTGATCAGGATCAGTAAAGTTACCTATTAAATGGCCCGTTAGTCGTAACCACAGATATAGATAACGCAAGTATCACGAACTGTATGAAAACTAAGCGTGCTACTTTTTGACTACCTACTATGACGCCACAAGCTCGCGCTCTCTCGCTCACGCTCACCCAGCCAGCATTACGCAGGACTGAGCCCGAAAGTGGCGGCTTATGATTTTCGAACGTAAGCTGGTGCGATTTTTGGCACGCGAAGTAGTTGCTCTTGTGTTATCTAGGTGTATCTATATCTGTGGTCGTAACGTTCACTTTCACGTTTACATTATTACAAGACAATACTCGTATTTAAGGGGTGAAAGACGAGACGATGACGATTTTCAAATTTCTACAGGGTGTTACGGAAAGGGTATATCAATACAAACGGGTTGAAGAGTGTGTCTGGTCTAGAATCTCTGTACAAAATTTCAGCTAAAAAGCAGTAACTTTGAAATTGCTTAATATTTTTTTATTTCGATAGTTTATTAAATTGAAATCAAAACAAACGTGTCACCGCACTACGAGGGTCATCATCCATTATCTGTAGTGTGTCTGTGCGCCTAGTACAGGCACATCACGCCGCCGCGCGCCAGTGCAGCGCCGTGATGTCGAAATAAAAAAATATTAAGCATTTTCAAAGTTAATGCTTTTGAGCTGAAATTTTATACAGAGATTCTAGACCAGATACACTCTTCAACCCGTTTGTATTGATATACCCTTTCTGTAACACCCTGTATAGAAAACTTATTTTTCTCCATAAATCGTCTTTAAATCAGTGTCTATTCAAAATATACATTTGGAAACCTAGATATTCTGTAATCCAATCGGAATAAATACACATACATTAAGAATATGTTTGTTTTACAAATTATTTTGTTTGGTATTACGTTTGTATGAACTACGCATGCTCCGCCGGTCCCTTAAGAAAGCATTGGCATTCTTGCAAGAACTAATTAAAGTATTAACAGATATGATAAATCAATTCGTATTGTCTACCAAGGTTATTTAAATGAAAATTCAAGTAACTGATGACCTCTGCGAATTATGACGAAATTATAAAATGCCTGTCATCTACCGGCTAATTACGAAATTGATTAATTAAAAACGCATGAGATACCGACGACCTTATCACGACACATGCCTACGTGGACTGAGCAGCTCAAGACAAACGCGTGAACCACGCATGCGTGTTTTTCACCACCATGCTAAAATTTTTACATGTTTGTTCCTCAATTTCTCCGAAACGGCTGAACTGATTTCGTTGAAACTTTGTGGGAAGATGAAAAATATTTTGAAGTGTCAATTAAGGTACTTTTCCTCCAGAAAATAATGATAAAACTAGAGTTTTCTCTGCTAATCGACAGGTCAATCTCACATAGCCACATCTGACATGTCGATAACTTATCGATATGTTTTTGTCGATAACTTCCTCGAATGATTAATAATAGTGCTATCGAACGATAATTACAGGGTAGAGGTGACACTAATTAGGTAAAGTTTTCAAAATAAATAGCTTAATGACCTTATTGAGGATAGTTTTCTAATAATTATTGATGCTATCTATTACATGCGGGGTTAGTAATTCAATCATGTGGTTATATCTAGATAATATAGGTACGTATGCTTTATGAGAATGTAAACATGAGACTGTTAACGTTCTTAAAATTACAAGAATTGCCCCTCTGATCTCAGTCTCAATCTGTCAAAAATACCTAAATAATTTCACTACATTTTGACAAGTTTTTGACATTTGCTTGTCGCCAAGATGAGACTGCGACCAGATTTTGAACGTTTTAAATTACGAGAATTGGCCTTCTGACTTTATGTAATCTATACCCTATATACATAAATAAAACTGAATAACAGCTTTTTATTAAATGCATGTGAAAGTATATACGGTACTTATAACAAAAAAAAACATTTTTTAATTTTCTGTTTGCTCCGGCTAATCTCCGAAACGGCTGAACCGATTTTGACGGGACTTTCACTGGCAGACAGCTGACGTTATAATGAGTAGGTAACTTAGGTTACCTTTATTTTAGAAAAAGGAAGAAAATCAAAAGATATTAATGTCACGCGAACGAAATCGCTGGCAGCAGCTAGTTATTAAATAAGGAGATAAAATCATAAACATAATAATCAGCCTATAATGTTCCCACTGCTGGGACACAGGCTTCCTCTCTATGAGAAGTAGTGGGCCGTAATCCTCCACGCGGACCCAGCGCGTGTTGGAAGATGTCACATATCACCGAATTTTTTGTTCTAGGACATGCCGGTTTCCTGACGATGTTTTCGTTCACCGTTGTGAGAGCAGTGGTGATGAAATAATTTACACAAAGTAAAGTGCCTGCTTGGGTTCGAATCTACGACCTACAACTTGTAAGCCGCGGCCGTTACCACTGGGCCACCACTGCTCTTCTATAATCATAACATGTTTATTGCAAAATAATATTATGATCATATTATTATGACACTAAGAGATATAAATAACTTTAGAATAACATCAATATTAGTCTTTATCAGTATATAATATTACGTAATACTCCAGAGTTTTTACTTTCCGGGGTCATCGTGCGGATCGAAGGACCAGAAAATCCTAATGCCTAAAATACAGGTATTCAGCTGCATCCGGTTAGACTGGAAGCCAACCCCAACATAGTTAGGAAAAGGTTTGGCAGATGATGGATGCAACCACTGCTGGAACAGACCTCATCTCTATGAGGGAGTGGACCGTAATCCACCACGCGGGCCTTGTGCGGGTTGGTGATTATTACCGTACATTGTGCAATTACGTATTTGAGTAAATACTTAGAACAAACCGCATCGGCGTCGCAATAACAACTTAATTGACAATAACAATTTGCACGAGTGTTTTTGAATGAATAGTGCTTTAACTAGGTAAACTTACTTCCTACTAAATAAATATTGGTACTACGACATAAAATAACACGAGTTGATATTGCTGATTGTTATATGTATAAGACAATATTCCAATATTCGTCATCATCTGCTGAGCCTTTTCCCAACTATGTTGGGGTCGGCTTCCAGTCTAACCGGATGCAGCTGAATACCAGTATTTTATATGGAGCGACTGCCTATCTGCCACAACCCAGTGACTGGGTAATACGATACCCCTTGGTAAGACTGGTTGTCTTGTCAGACTTTCGGGCTTCTGACGACCCGTAACGACTGTCAAAGATCCACGAATGACAGCCGGGATCGATACTCTTATCCCGGTAATACGTTTCATATACGTTGGGATAATTTCCGTCCTCCACGCGGGCGGAGCCGCGAGCAAAAGCTAGTATGAAATATTATTAATTCTATAAATTTTCTGCGATCATATCCATGACCAAATAAACTTAAATTGATTGACTTTCCCATAAAAAACTACAAGAAAACTGAATACTGACCACCGAGGATTTATCACAGCATACTGACATTGTTTATGAAGCCAAATTCCAATAGAGACGTCACGACGTCACATACTGGAGAAGGTAGATAAATTAAACATATCTATCGTACATAAGTAGAGGCAAATAAGCAACATTACATACTAAATTATGGTGATAAGAAAGATAAAAACTGCGAAACTTGAAGGTCATCCATCAAATATGAAGACAAGGTCTTTGACAAGATTATTAGTATTTAATGTAATTGACGTGAGCAAAAACCATTTTCACAAGAATCTCACAAGTTATAGGTCGTAGGTTCGAACCTAGACAGGCGTTTTACATTGTAGAAATTGTTTCACCACCACTGCTCTCAAAACGGTGAAGGAAAACATCGTGAGGAAACCGTCATGTTTTAGAACCAAAAATTCGAAGACATGTAACATCTACCAGTACCAACCCGCACCGGGCCCGCGTGGTGGATTACGGCCAACTCCCTCTCAAAGAGAGGAGACCTGTCTCAGTCGTGGGAACGTTATAGGCTGAATATGTGTAAAGATCAGTAATTGTTAAGTCATTTCCGATTTGATAAGTAAATACACATGGCTGACTTTTTTAATCAGTTTTGAGTCAATCTGCCTAGCTATTTTGAGGTCGGCTTCCGATCCAAGTGGATGCAGCTGAATACCAGTGTTTTGCATGGAGCGACTGCCTATCTGATCTCCACAACCCAGTTAACTGGGTAACACGATACGCCGTGGTAAGACTGGTTGTCAGACTTTCAGGCTTCTAACTACCAGTAGTGACTGTCAAGACCTACGAATGACAGCCGGGACCATCGGCTTAACGTGCATTCCGAGGTACGGAGAAGTCTCGATATGTAGGTAATGGATGGTCACCCATCCACGAACCGACAGCGGCAGGCCTAGACTTTCAATCGACCGGTGCGGCCAGTTTGAAGTATGTAAATAAAATCGTCGAGCGAGTCGTAAGTCTCGCTCGACGATTACGACGATTATAAGTAGGTATTTATAGGATGCATGAGGACAGGATCCAGGCCAGCGGCGGGGCCAGGATCATAGCACAGTGTTTGCCTGAAGATAGTGGATGCAGGCCAAGGAAACGCTGGGGCGTGACGATCCAGAAGGCCAATTCTCGTAATTTAAAACGTTCAAAATGTAGTCGCAGTCTCATCTCGGCGACATAAAAATGTCAAAAACTTGTCAAAATTGTAGGGAAATTAGAGGTATTTTTGACAGATTGAGACTGAGATCAGACTGTGAACTTTTGTAAAATTACGAGAATTGGCCCTCTGGACTCGTTCATGCCAGACTGAAGAAGAAGATTGGCTGGAGAAGGCAACAAATAAAGAGAACGGGAAATATACGAGAGAGACCTTTGCCCAGCTGTGGAACAACATCGGTGAACATAAAATCAAGAATCATCGGCGTCGGATCAAATGAGATCAAAGTGATGTTAAAATTCACACAAAATTGTCCAAAAACATGTTGAAATCCGGTTGTAGCTTGGCAGTTTGACAGACAGGTTACTGACCTTTCAAAGTCAATGACCCTTTTTTAACCGACTTTAAAAAAGGAGGTTCTGTATTTGACCCGTATGTATGTATGTATGTTTGTATGTCCGCGATTATCTCAAAAACTACTGAACCGATTTTAATAATTCTTTTATAATTGTGATCTACATACTTTCAGGAAGGTTTTAGTATATAATACATTAGGTAACTATTCATAAGTACGAAGTTATATGCATAAATGTACTGCATCTCCGGCATTTCTATATGAATTTTAATGATTCTTCGAGTCGTGTCTTCAATTCTTCAATGCGCTAGTGTTAATTGAATTTGTGTGGGGTAGGTACAACTAAAAAGTGAAAAATAAAAACTTTTTTACAAAAAAAACAACCGACTTTAAAAAAAACACTACAAAGTGAAAAATAACTTTAATTTCGGAAGTCGGTGTCAAAATACGAAAATGCGGAACCAAAGACACCGACTTCCGAAATTAAAGTTATTTTTCACTTTGTAGTGTTTTTTTTAAAGTCGGTTGTTTTTATTGTTTCCTATACTTTTAGTAAGGAAAAATTTAATTATATTGTTGGTATACCTATTGGCTTGTGCTAGGTGCTAGCTGACATCATCATGTGCCTAGCCTTCTCCCAACTATATAGGGGTCGACTTCCAGTCTAACCGGATGCAGCTGAATACCAGTATTTTACATGGAGCGACTGCCTATCTGACCTCCACAACCCAGTTACTGGGTAATACGAATACCCCTTGGTAGGACTGGCTGTCAGACTTTCAGGCAGAAGCCCGAAAACGCATGTATACGCGTATTACGGGCCGTCAGAAGACGACCCGTAATGACTGTCAAAGATTCACGAATGACAGCCGGGACCAACGGCTTAACGTGTTTTCCGAAGCACGGAGAGGTCTTGATATGTTAAAACGGTCACCCATCGACGGACCAACCGGGGAACCGCGGCAAGCGCAGCCTAACCTGATTGATCGATCCGTGCGGCTATTATTACTTGGCCACAAGTTCGTCTACTATACATATCTATCTATACATATAATAAAATAGTAACGAGAAGTCAAAACTTTACATTAAATATTTTTGAAAAAGAGTACTTAATTGGCAAAATACTCAAAATAGAATAGAATATTCTTTATTATGAGCAGTTCCTGAGTACATACATTGTAAACAGAAGACAAATCGATCGATTATCTCCTTAATTTCAAGCATATCAACTAAATTGGGAGAGGCTTGTGCCTCGCAGGGGGTTTAACCTTCTAGTTCTGATACCAGATTAGATATTCCAAATAAGATTAAATAATTTCAATGAATCATGATAGCAATAACAATAACAAAATAATCAGCACTTAATGCGTTTGCGCATGGAATTATCTAAAGAATGCTATGCAATTAATCTGCCTAGGCTTTTCCCAACTAAATTGGGCTCTCCAGTCTAACCGGATGCAGCTGAATACCAGTATTTTACATGGAGAGACTATCTATTTGACCTGCACAACCCAGTTACTGGGTAACACGATACGCTTTACTCCGCTTTAGCAAAACTGGGCGTCAGACTTTCGGGCTTCTGACTTCCATAACGACTGCCAAAGATCTACGAATGACAGCCGGGACCATGGCAAAGACTTAACGTGCTTACCCAGGCGCGGTGGGGTCTCAGTATGTTATGGATGGAATAGAGTGCACCTGTGTTTGCGCACACACTTGTGCACTATAAGCAATATCTCGTGCGTACACTGCGTACCTACTTGGCTAATCTTCGTTGAGATTGGCCACTGTGGCCGAAATTCGGTCGGGAGGATTTTTATTTATCACGCTAATCCTACTATCTTACTAATATTATAAACGCGAAAGTTACAGAACGGATTTTGATGAAACTTTACAGTAACAAAGCTTATACGTTAGAATAACACATAGAATATTTTTTATCCCGATATTCCCACCGGATCGACACTTATGCGGGTGAAGCCGCCGCCGGGCGCAGCTAGTATTAGGTACCTATAAAGGAGAAAGTTTGTGAGTGTGTGTGTGTATACAGGCTTATTGGAAAAACATCAACAACCTCTTAAGAGGTCATTGTACTCATCATTATGAACAACTTTTACTATGTGACTAAACCAGAAATCGCGGAAAAAAAAACAGCTGTTCCCTACATTTAATTTCGTATAACTCGTCAAAATGTAGGGAACAGCTGATTTTTTTTTCGCGTTATCAGGTTTGGTCACATAGTAAAAATCACACTATCACACTAATATTATAAAGGCGAAAGTTTGTGAGTGTGTGTGTGTGTGTGTGTGTTTATATGTTTGTTACTTCTTCACGCTCAAACCGCTGAATCGATTTAGATGAAATTTGGTATAGAAATAGTTTGTGTCCCGGGAAAGTACATAGGCTACTTTTTATCCCGATATTCCCACGGGATCGAATCTTATGCGGGTGAAACCGTGGGGCGCAGCTAGTTGTTCATTGGTGAGGTTGTTGATGTTTTTCCAATAACCCTGTATGTTTGTTACTTCTTCACGCTCAAACGGCTCGACCAATTTTGATAAATTTTGTATGGAGGTAGCTGACACCCTGGATCAACATATAGGCTACTTTTTATCCCGATATTCCCACGGGATCGAAACTTATGCGGGTGAAACCGCGGGGCGCAGCTAGTTATTCCAATAATTATGCTAGTGCTTTCGCCTTAAACTACGATAGGCATAAAAATATCAATTGAGATATTCCATTACAAAGTGAACTAAGAAAACTAGGTCAATGATGTTTCTAGACCAATTGAAAAGATCTACCTATATACCCCAATCTGTTTGGTTTGCAATTTTCATGATGCCAATGACCATTCTTTTTTGAAGCAAACCTGGATAGGTCCACTAAAATCTGTCTGGTTATTTATTGTGTGCGTTAGCGTGCCTAATGCTGCAAGAGGCATGTATAAACAATATTTATCTGTCAAACTCCGCTAATGAGTGTGTCTCATTTTCTATTGTTTCATCGCCGATAGGCGACGCGCGGTGCTTGACCGGTTAAACAATATTGGTGCCTACATTTTTAAAGGTGTATTGAATATTTATTCAGTAATTTTTAAAACTATTATGATTACGCATGGTATGCGTAGGTGCCGGATGCCACGCACCCTTTGCACCCCCGGGTAAAGACGGCCCTCAATATGATATGAAAAGAAAAACTCAAAGATAAAAAACCTTTAACACTTGTTATTCCAACAGAACAGCCTATAAAACATATTTTATAGAATGCTATCTAATAATAAAAAACATTTCAACATTTCTGCAAATATTTACTTGGATAGATAAAAAAATGTGACAAATAAAGATATATGTACATAATGTCAGTTTGCGGGTGGTATGCTGGGTTTTAGGTGTAATGTGAATGTCAGCAGATACCTGTGCGGTGAATGTTAAAGTTACCTGAGCACTGCAAAAAAAAGTTTACAAAGCTTTTGTTTATTTATTGCTTTTGTTGATGAAGACAATGAGAGCCACACAAATAGCAAAAAAAAAACTCTTGTCGTTTACCTTTTCACTAACATAAAATCACACCTGTTTTCCTAGAAGGGTAGGCCGAGGGTGTACCTTTATCACACCCTTTTGTATTTCTTTTTAACTATAGTCTATTCGCGTTAAGAAAACAGTGAGTCATCGTTGTCCCGCCCTAGCCCCGTTTTTTTTTTTTTTTTATTTTTTTTTTTATGGATGGGAAATCATCAAATGACCCCTCCCGCTCTGGGTGGAGCGAAAGGGAGTGTCAGACTGTTACTTACTAAAACCCATCCGTGTTCCTTCCTTAGCCCTTTATGTTCCGGGGTAGCAGTAACCCTTTCGGACAATACCGCACAAACACCTTTACCCAGCAGTTGCTGTTTCGATGACTGTTTTCTTAACGCGAACGGACTATAATGCTTTTTCACCTATGGACAGATAGAAGTAGAAGCTACAGAATACAATACTTTGTGAGAATCAGATTCAGATACCAGAAGGTTATTTTTTTTTCATTTCGCTACTCCATTCAAGTATCGTTAATCATTAACATTTACATAAACAAGGACAAACATGTATTTTTTTTTTACTAGCCTTCGCTTTCCCACTCCTGGGCAAAGGCCTCCCTCCATTCCTTTCCATCTTTCGCGACCCCATGCATCCTTCTAATAACTTATGAAGTCTTTTTAATAAAATCTAGCAACTTCTAGCTCTTTCCATACTGTTCAGTGGTTATTAATAAGAACAACATTTCTTTTTTTATAATAAAGAACTGTATTTTTTTTTAATGGTAAAGAACTGTAGGTGAATATAATCAACAGATTATGAAACCGTTTATTCTGTAACAAGATTTATTCATACACTGTATCACGTTTTTTAAATGAATTTATGATATTTTTAAGATAATAACTTTAGAAAAAATAAAATGCATGAAAAAAATTTCAGAAAAAAAATATGTTTTGGATTTCTATAATAACAAAATTTTATAATTAACCAAGTTTAGTGAGTTCAATGAAAAGTGAGTCTAATGAATCTATACATTATTTACTAATAAATTAAAAATTATATTAAAAGTTCGTAAATTAATTCTCTAAATGATAATTTTCGTTTATTTCTTTTCATAATGAGTACATTCTTTTTCTGTAAGTATATTATTATTTTTACGTTTATGGATATAATAAGGAATGGAAAAAATACGTTAATAAATAAACAATACTTACGTCGTAACCCCTTCGCGATAGACACTGTAAAGTTATTCAAGACAGACATTTCAAAAAGTTCACTTCTGCTAATAAAAAGTTAGGTTACATTTATAATCTATTGACTTTTCTTTCAGCCGGTTTATCTATAAGCCAATGAGCGAATTTCGATAAGAATAAACGTCTTTATCACACAGAAAACACTTAGTTCATAAACGGGCTTCCACTATCGCAATCAAAGAAGTACTGAATGACGTTTTCGTGAATTTCTGTTATTAATTAAATGTAGAGGCGTGGCGATTAGATTAAATAGCCAGTTCTCGCTCTCGTGTAAACGAACGTTGATAAGTTATCGTGTTATTTATAGATATCTCGTTGCTCCGCAATTCTTCGCGATCGCAAATCAAGACATTCCTCAAACTCGAATTGACTTTGACTAATGTCAAATCAATCGACGTTTGGTGTTATTGTCACTGTCAATCAAGTGTCATTTTAGTTTCGTTCGAAAATGGTGTATACCCAATAAATATTCCATGAAATTAATTTCCAAGCCGTCTCAAAGGAGTGCTTTAGACGATCAATCAGGCGTCAGTTCAACCAGCAATCTTGGTCAGGTTGAACGATCGTGTTTTTTACAAAACATTCCTGCTTACTACTGATTTGTCAAATAATGATCGAAGGTCTCATTCAATAATGAGATTGAGCACAAAATAATCAGATTGATCGTCTTAGGCCTCAAGTAAGGTAATCTTGTTACACATTTTGCCACAAAAGATTTTACGACACCCATCGATAGAACAGCACTACAGAACATATACTCCGAAGGAATACTAATAATTACTACTATAATAATTACTAAAGCCTACTGCCCAAGCCTCTCGCACTTGCACCCTTATAGAGTTGTCACTACTATCAAGAGCATTGTGTACATTCACAACTACTGTTTTTTGCTAGCCAAGGTATTTTTTCTGTGAGAAAAAATCTATTGTGCTAACGATCGGCTATTAATTTTAAATAACCCAAACATATTTTAGGAAATAAGAATTAAATAAAACAACTGATAACTGGGTACTTGTATATTAGTTCCATTATAAAATAGCTAATCAACGATACAAGCAATAAATAACAAATTCAACAACACTATTCACTTGACTCACATTATTTACAATATTATGAGAATTCTTCACATACCATAACGCTCTCAACTTTTTTTATTTCCGCCAATTCCCGGTAACCAAGGAGGTTTGATACTCATTATATTGTCAAACTTGTGGTTAGAATAGGAATTCAAAATTTTTATCAACAACTTGTTTCCTGCATTTGTGAAATGGTTAGTTTTTTTAACATCTGTGTATAGTTTTTATTATTCATTGAAAAAATAAATAAGTCACATTGCATGGTAACATTTTTCTGTAAAAATATGCTTGGTGTTACAATGAAAAGTAACTGTAAGTGAGTACTGTTTTTTTTTTTTCATTACAAGTATAGCCATTTTACAAATGCAAGTTACCTATTTCTAATGCGTGCAAAAATTTGTATTTTCAATTATAAGAATCGTTCATGTTATAATATTGTTATTTTCCATTTATGACTAATTTACAAAATATAAAAACTCCATGGATAAAATCTATAGCTACAAATTACGCTATCAATGCCAAAAATGTTAATTTAGGAATGTCTAGGGTTGAAACAAACATTTATCTACTAATAGATATTCACAAACTCGAGAAAAACTCACTTTATGGGCACTCACATTTTTAACATCCCTAGCGGTAAAGTTTCTAAAGTTCACGAATTGAAAAGTCATTTTTTACAAAATCTTAAGTATGTCATAAATTCATAACTGTGCCTGATTATACATATTTTTTATTGAAATATCATAAATATTTCGAAATCACATGGTGTTGCCATTATTAATATTTTGTAAAAATGACCCTATACATAAAAGTGTATATTTTAAGATGCAAAACACGTTTTGATAAAATCCAAACTCTTAAAGAATTTCCTTACGTCATCGAACTGTGACGAAATATAGTTAATATGACGTCACAATTATGACTTACAATAATTGACGTTTGACAACTTTTAGTATAAATGCAATGATCATCTTTGATTTTGAAACGCAAATTAGTATTTTGACTAGAAAAAAAAGCATTTTGAGTATACGCTTCTGTAGAAAGAAGTCGGCAACGTCGAATTTAGCGGTATTAAGTTGGATGAATACAATAAGATGGCCATACTTAACGTCAAGACTTGTAATTTATACAGTTATAAAATGTGCGAGTAGAGCGGTGAATATTTGGTCTCGTGTCATCTCGCTTTTACTTTTTATGGCCGCTGTTACTACGAATGTCGGCATTTTTCTCACGGCCTCTTGTGCATTATAAGCCCAGGTATACACGGGCGTATTTATATCGCGGCGATTTTTTTTCGTGTTCCGCGTTATTCAACGCTCTGCTTAACGGCGAGATTAGACAATCCACTGCGCAAAAAAATCGCTCGTGATAATCTGGGCTAAGATCGTAGTTAGAGTAACATTAATTTCTTGATAAAGAAAAGGTGACAGCCTCAACAAAATGACCGCTACACCCAAAGTTCCGACAAAAGAAAATTTTGTTAGTACTGTTAATAAAAAAATGGAATTGTTGGTACAAGGAACGCATTAAATGTTAACAAAAAGAAATTTACAATCAAACAAAAGCCCTTACCAAGTAACAGAAAGAAAAAAATAATTATATTTCTTAAAAACTGTACAAATAATGTTTTTAAAAAGAAGAAAAAAAATATTTAAAAACTTAACTTTTAGTATTTGAATTGTTTATTCAAATACTGCTTTATGACAGACAAAAATATCTGAGATTTTAAGACCAGCAAAGAAAACTTTCTGTTTAAAAAAATTGGTACTCGCGAGGTAATCAGATATTTTTGTGCAAAAATACGTAGTTTCTTGACCAAGGACTTGTTGTAAATAAGGCCATTTATTAAGACACGTCCTACCTTTGCGAGGTTTACGGCCCGAATGGTAAAAATCACTCGTTTCGCTATAAAAGTCGCGAATGTTTGGCGCCATTTTGTTTAGACCTTTGACATTCACTCATTACCGGACTCATTACGGACGTATCTTAGGACTTATTATTTTAGCAATGCTTTTTTTTTGTTCTTCAACGTGTGGAAGTTGGAAGGCATTATTGCCAGAGACGTAATTAAGTTAGGCTATGGATGCATTTTAGTGATTAAATTGTATTTATGATGGAAGTGAATTGTCAACAGAATGTAATTTGCTGATGTTTCTTGCAAGTGCACCTTGATGAAAATATTAGTCCACCCTTTGAACGCCAGAGTATAAACGTATCGCCCGCCGTACCCCTGATGCCAGGCAACTTTAATGTAGTTTTAAATAATAGGAAAAACAAACACAGAAAACTTAATTTAGTATATTTTATTTTGTTTTAAAAAAATGTCGTTTTCTTGTCGTCTATAGACGATGGTGGCGTGTTGGGCACGTTTTCATTTGTCGGCTATACACGACCGTGGCGTTCAAAGGGTTAATTTGGCACAGTGTCCCTATTTCGTGAAAATAAGTTTATTTAATAGTGTTAATCGACAAGTTTTTATTGCTGACAGAAAACACTTTAACAAAATTATAGCTCCATGAAAAATTTGCACCCATAACGGACCTAAGTACATCCCTGGTTAGGTTGTTAGTAAAATAAATTAATCTACGCCTACTTATATTAAGTACCAGCCAACATTAACGCAATAAATAATGTCTGGTTAACTCTATGAAGATTCGAGTACTTACCTACATGAAATTATAAATTATTTTATTCAACAATAAGTCGGCCGAATACATCCAGTATTTCGTTTCGGGACTTTCCGTCGCGTCGACTCGACTATATTTCGGAATTTCATCGCTGCCAAACTCATAATTATGAAATTCTGTTACGGAATTTTTCATCGCTGTCAAATTCATCTGAAATTGTGTTCTGTTCTGTTGTAGAAAAATTCTGGAATTCCGAAATTAAAAATATCCTCGATGAGCACAAACATTTGAAAAGATTTTTTCGGACCTTTCAGGATGTATTCAACCGACTTAATGTTCGAAAGATGTTTTAGAATATAGCTTCTAATAAACAGAAATAGTTGCTCATGGTACCACGATGCTGACAGGCTAATATTGTAACCATATATAACATAATCAGCCCATTATGTTCCCACTGCTGGGACACAGGCCTCCTCTCTGTGAGAGGGAGTGGGCCGCATCCACCACGCAGGCCCGGTGCTGGTTGGTGGATGAACCACGGCTATCTCATATAGCATGTGCCGATAGAACAGATAGAACAAGACTAGTCATTCTTTCTTCAAGTTTTTTTTTTCATTAATATTATTTTATTGTTATTTGAGCAAGTCTATCTATTACGAGATTATTCTAAACATCTTTCTTATAATATTAATAGCACAATATAATATATATTATTATACATATATTTATTAAGAAAGAAACAATCAATTGATGGTATTTCTCCAGCAAATTCATTGTTCAGTGTTTTTTTGTAAAAAAAAACTGACTAAAAATATTGAAGTGATATGATATTTATTATATTACTATTTAATCATTGTCAGTTTAATTTATGGGATTCAAAATTTCATGTCAAGTAAAAATTAATTATTTAGTGATGTCGCAAAACATAATAAATTATTAACATAAGGAAAACATGTCATCATTACTCAGGCCCGTTTGCACCATAAAATAACTAAATGCGTTTAGCGCTAAACCTATTTAAAACACCGTTTTGTTTCTGTCAATTGTTTGAAGAGGACGACGACAGAATGAAGTTTGTCAAATATGTTTAGCATTAAACGCATTTAGTGATTAGCGGTGCAGTGAGCCAGCATAATCCAAATGACGTTCACTAGGTGGCAGCACTGAGATGTCAGGCAGGTCCGATCACCTGTGAAAAGTCTCAAAACGCCTACATTTTCTTTAGTCGTAAATGAATGATGAGCGAATGAACGTCATCATATATTTTAAATTCATTGTCGAAATGGAAGACCTCTTGTCAAAATGGCGCCAACTGGTGGCGTGATATTTCATGAAAACCCACATTATCTAAGTTTCAAATGATAATACCAAAAATTGATTGTATCTTTTGACAATTACATTTTATCATCAGCACACATCCTCAACATTAAAATACGCGTCCTCTATTCATACTACGAAACGCCTAAACCAATAATGACGCAGCTAAAATGAACCTATAGATGGTATCTAAACATTCTATAATGAATCTATGAATGGGGGGCAGCTCCAATTCTATGGATTTATTTTGGAGCGAAGTTCCTTATCGCTTGTGCTCTGCACACTTGGCGAATGAGAGCAAGACCGAAAAAAAAGTGAAACATCTTAAAAAAATAAAGATTATAGAGAGATTTAGTGTGAGAGACACAGAGAGTTATATTTTTCTTCTCTCTCATGTAACGAAATGTGACTAAACGTGACGCGTCCCTTAAAAAATAAAGAATAAGAGGGATTTAGTGTGAGAGACAGAGAGAGTTATATCTTCCCTCTCTCTCATGTAACGAAATGTGCCTAAACGTGACGGGTCCTTGAAATTTTCACTTCACACTTTTGCTGTATGTGTGTTTGTGTGTAAACAAGCGAATGCCAATGTATAGGTAGATTGCTGCACGCGTAACATGACCACCGCATAAACGGGTATTTGTCAACGGAAGAGTTGACAAATGACAGTCATATTTATTTAAAAATGACAGATTTCTTTAGAAATCACTCACAATCTGGCAAATTAGTAGATTTCTTAAGAAATCTGTCTACAATCTGTCATTTTGTCTATTCTTTCGTCGAAAAAACCCGTTTCTATGGTGTCATGCTACGCGTGCTGTAGTATAGTCTATACTACAGCACGAAAAAATACAGTTGAAGCGCATCCCGTTCGTCTATACTGAGACGAGTGGGATGCACGTTAGCTGTACTTTTTTTCCATTTATGTAGTTACTCTCCAACGTTTTTAATTCATTTCATTTTGCCTGTTATTTATTACATAACTAGCTGACCCGGCAAACTTCATACCGCTTCAGAATCATTATCGAAATCAGTTAATTCGTTCTCGGGATATCAAAAAAAAGATTCATTTTCTTTCATTTTTTTTTTGGGTGGACAACAAAAATTAAAAAAAAATGAATCTTTTTTTTGTGTGTTTTATCGATGTTTTAATAGTTATTCTGCTATTCGAGGCGGAGACAAATCCAACAAATCGAAGGTCATAAAAATCGGTCGAGCCGTTCTTGAGTTATACGTGGTGTAACTAACCCGACTTTGTTTTATTTATATAGATATACAGCGAAAGGAACTCCGTCCCAACCGGGTGTCCCATGACACCTCACGACTTTTTCTTCATATTTAAATCTATTCATTGATCGAAATAAAAATGAATAATAATTTATTCGTTACAAGGCACGTAAATTGTTATTTTAAACTTATTATATTTTTGTTTGTAAAAAGCTTACTCTCTTGTATTCATTGGAGATATTGGAACGGATGACCGAATAATTATATAACTATTGGAAGATCAAATATTAATTGGATAAATAGTAATAAAATATTATGGAAGTCAGATGGCAGTAGGTAATACAGTGTTTTCTCAAAACTTCGATGTTTAGAGATGTTAAGAGGAAACTCGGTCCCGTGGTCATTGGTGTTCATTCCATACTAACGTATTCCTACGATATCATATGATGTACTAACTGCGCCCCGCAGTTTAAGCCGCGTAAGTGTCGATCCCGTGGGAATATCGGAATAAAAAGTATCCTATGTGTTATTCTAATGTATAAGCTATACTACTGTAAAGTTTCAACAAAATCCGTTCAGTAGTTTTAGCGTGAAAGAGTAACAAACATCCATCCATCCATCCTCACCTTTCGCGATTATATCTAATATTACTAGGCTATCTATCACTGCAAAGTCCTTATGTGTTGTTTTTTGACGTATTTTTTTTTTACATTTCATCATCATCTCCTAATAATATTTACGCCAAAATACAAGACATAAATGAAAACAGAGCATAACGTTAGTGTGGAATGAACGCCAGTGACCATGTGACTGCGTTCCCTCTTAAGAAACTCGTTGGAAACGCAATTTAGAACATTTTGTATCTTTCAAAATATTAAAATATAAAATTCGCGATCGCAAATCAAGACATTCCTCAACCTCGAATTGACTTTGACTAATGTCAAATCAATCGACGTTTGGTGTTATTGTCACTGTCAATCAAGTGTCATTTTAGTTTCGTTCGAAAATGGTGTATACCCAATAAATATTCCATGAAATTAATTTCCAAGCCGTCTCAAAGGAGTGCTTTAGACGATCAATCAGGCGTCAGTTCAACCAGCAATCTTGGTCAGGTTGAACGATCGTGTTTTTTACAAAACATTCCTGCTTACTACTGATTTGTCAAATAATGATCGAAGGTCTCATTCAATAATGAGATTGAGCACAAAATAATCAGATTGATCGTCTTAGGCCTCAAGTAAGGTAATCTTGTTACACATTTTGCCACAAAAGATTTTACGACACCCATCGATAGAACAGCACTACAGAACATATACTCCGAAGGAATACTAATAATTACTACTATAATAATTACTAAAGCCTACTGCCCAAGCCTCTCGCACTTGCACCCTTATAGAGTTGTCACTACTATCAAGAGCATTGTGTACATTCACAACTACTGTTTTTTGCTAGCCAAGGTATTTTTTCTGTGAGAAAAAATCTATTGTGCTAACGATCGGCTATTAATTTTAAATAACCCAAACATATTTTAGGAAATAAGAATTAAATAAAACAACTGATAACTGGGTACTTGTATATTAGTTCCATTATAAAATAGCTAATCAACGATACAAGCAATAAATAACAAATTCAACAACACTATTCACTTGACTCACATTATTTACAATATTATGAGAATTCTTCACATACCATAACGCTCTCAACTTTTTTTATTTCCGCCAATTCCCGGTAACCAAGGAGGTTTGATACTCATTATATTGTCAAACTTGTGGTTAGAATAGGAATTCAAAATTTTTATCAACAACTTGTTTCCTGCATTTGTGAAATGGTTAGTTTTTTTAACATCTGTGTATAGTTTTTATTATTCATTGAAAAAATAAATAAGTCACATTGCATGGTAACATTTTTCTGTAAAAATATGCTTGGTGTTACAATGAAAAGTAACTGTAAGTGAGTACTGTTTTTTTTTTTCATTACAAGTATAGCCATTTTACAAATGCAAGTTACCTATTTCTAATGCGTGCAAAAATTTGTATTTTCAATTATAAGAATCGTTCATGTTATAATATTGTTATTTTCCATTTATGACTAATTTACAAAATATAAAAACTCCATGGATAAAATCTATAGCTACAAATTACGCTATCAATGCCAAAAATGTTAATTTAGGAATGTCTAGGGTTGAAACAAACATTTATCTACTAATAGATATTCACAAACTCGAGAAAAACTCACTTTATGGGCACTCACATTTTTAACATCCCTAGCGGTAAAGTTTCTAAAGTTCACGAATTGAAAAGTCATTTTTTACAAAATCTTAAGTATGTCATAAATTCATAACTGTGCCTGATTATACATATTTTTTATTGAAATATCATAAATATTTCGAAATCACATGGTGTTGCCATTATTAATATTTTGTAAAAATGACCCTATACATAAAAGTGTATATTTTAAGATGCAAAACACGTTTTGATAAAATCCAAACTCTTAAAGAATTTCCTTACGTCATCGAACTGTGACGAAATATAGTTAATATGACGTCACAATTATGACTTACAATAATTGACGTTTGACAACTTTTAGTATAAATGCAATGATCATCTTTGATTTTGAAACGCAAATTAGTATTTTGACTAGAAAAAAAAGCATTTTGAGTATACGCTTCTGTAGAAAGAAGTCGGCAACGTCGAATTTAGCGGTATTAAGTTGGATGAATACAATAAGATGGCCATACTTAACGTCAAGACTTGTAATTTATACAGTTATAAAATGTGCGAGTAGAGCGGTGAATATTTGGTCTCGTGTCATCTCGCTTTTACTTTTTATGGCCGCTGTTACTACGAATGTCGGCATTTTTCTCACGGCCTCTTGTGCATTATAAGCCCAGGTATACACGGGCGTATTTATATCGCGGCGATTTTTTTTCGTGTTCCGCGTTATTCAACGCTCTGCTTAACGGCGAGATTAGACAATCCACTGCGCAAAAAAATCGCTCGTGATAATCTGGGCTAAGATCGTAGTTAGAGTAACATTAATTTCTTGATAAAGAAAAGGTGACAGCCTCAACAAAATGACCGCTACACCCAAAGTTCCGACAAAAGAAAATTTTGTTAGTACTGTTAATAAAAAAATGGAATTGTTGGTACAAGGAACGCATTAAATGTTAACAAAAAGAAATTTACAATCAAACAAAAGCCCTTACCAAGTAACAGAAAGAAAAAAATAATTATATTTCTTAAAAACTGTACAAATAATGTTTTTAAAAAGAAGAAAAAAAATATTTAAAAACTTAACTTTTAGTATTTGAATTGTTTATTCAAATACTGCTTTATGACAGACAAAAATATCTGAGATTTTAAGACCAGCAAAGAAAACTTTCTGTTGAAAAAAATTGGTACTCGCGAGGTAATCAGATATTTTTGTGCAAAAATACGTAGTTTCTTGACCAAGGACTTGTTGTAAATAAGGCCATTTATTAAGACACGTCCTACCTTTGCGAGGTTTACGGCCCGAATGGTAAAAATCACTCGTTTCGCTATAAAAGTCGCGAATGTTTGGCGCCATTTTGTTTAGACCTTTGACATTCACTCATTACCGGACTCATTACGGACGTATCTTAGGACTTATTATTTTAGCAATGCTTTTTTTTTGTTCTTCAACGTGTGGAAGTTGGAAGGCATTATTGCCAGAGACGTAATTAAGTTAGGCTATGGATGCATTTTAGTGATTAAATTGTATTTATGATGGAAGTGAATTGTCAACAGAATGTAATTTGCTGATGTTTCTTGCAAGTGCACCTTGATGAAAATATTAGTCCACCCTTTGAACGCCAGAGTATAAACGTATCGCCCGCCGTACCCCTGATGCCAGGCAACTTTAATGTAGTTTTAAATAATAGGAAAAACAAACACAGAAAACTTAATTTAGTATATTTTATTTTGTTTTAAAAAAATGTCGTTTTCTTGTCGTCTATAGACGATGGTGGCGTGTTGGGCACGTTTTCATTTGTCGGCTATACACGACCGTGGCGTTCAAAGGGTTAATTTGGCACAGTGTCCCTATTTCGTGAAAATAAGTTTATTTAATAGTGTTAATCGACAAGTTTTTATTGCTGACAGAAAACACTTTAACAAAATTATAGCTCCATGAAAAATTTGCACCCATAACGGACCTAAGTACATCCCTGGTTAGGTTGTTAGTAAAATAAATTAATCTACGCCTACTTATATTAAGTACCAGCCAACATTAACGCAATAAATAATGTCTGGTTAACTCTATGAAGATTCGAGTACTTACCTACATGAAATTATAAATTATTTTATTCAACAATAAGTCGGCCGAATACATCCAGTATTTCGTTTCGGGACTTTCCGTCGCGTCGACTCGACTATATTTCGGAATTTCATCGCTGCCAAACTCATAATTATGAAATTCTGTTACGGAATTTTTCATCGCTGTCAAATTCATCTGAAATTGTGTTCTGTTCTGTTGTAGAAAAATTCTGGAATTCCGAAATTAAAAATATCCTCGATGAGCACAAACATTTGAAAAGATTTTTTCGGACCTTTCAGGATGTATTCAACCGACTTAATGTTCGAAAGATGTTTTAGAATATAGCTTCTAATAAACAGAATAGTTGCTCGTGGTACCACGATGCTGACAGGCTAATATTGTAACCATATATAACATAATCAGCCCATTATGTTCCCACTGCTGGGACACAGGCCTCCTCTCTGTGAGAGGGAGTGGGCCGCATCCACCACGCAGGCCCGATGCTGGTTGGTGGATGAACCACGGCTATCTCATATAGCATGTGCCGATAGAACAGATAGAACAAGACTAGTCATTCTTTCTTCAAGTTTTTTTTTTTCATTAATATTATTTTATTGTTATTTGAGCAAGTCTATCTATTACGAGATTATTCTAAACATCTTTCTTATAATATTAATAGCACAATATAATATATATTATTATACATATATTTATTAAGAAAGAAACAATCAATTGATGGTATTTCTCCAGCAAATTCATTGTTCAGTGTTTTTTTGTAAAAAAAAAAACTGACTAAAAATATTGAAGTGATATGATATTTATTATATTACTATTTAATCACTGTCAGTTTAATTTATGGGATTCAAAATTTCATGTCAAGTTAAAATGTATTATTTAGTGATGTCGCAAAATTAACATAATATTATTAACATAAGGAAAACATGTCATCATTACTCAGGCCCGTTTGCACCTAAAAATAACTAAATGCGTTTAGCGCTACGCCTATTTAAAACACCGTTTTGTTTCTGTCAATTGTTTGAAGAGGACGACGACAGATTGAAGTTTGTCAAATATGTTTAGCATTAAACGCATTTAGTGATTAGCGGTGCAAGTGAGCCTTAAAGCTGTGTGTCAACATAATCCAATGAGTATTTTCTGAAATTACATCCACTAGGTGGCAGCACTGACAGGTAAGGTCCAATCACCTGTCAAGTCTCAAAGCGCCTACATTTTCTTTAGTCGTAAATGAATGATGAACGAATGAACGTCATCATATATTTTAAATTCATTGTCGAAAAGACCTCTTGTCATAACGGCGCCAACTGGTGGCGTGATATTTCATGAAAACCCACATTATCTAAGTTTCAAATGATAATACCAAAAATTGATTGTATCTTTTGACAATTACATTCCATCATCAGCACACATCCTCAACATTAAAATACGCGTCCTCTATTCATACTACGAAACGCCTAAACCAATAATGACGCAGCTAAAATGAACCTATAGATGGTATCTAAACATTCTATAATGAATCTATGAATGGGTGGCAGTTCCAATTCTATGGATTTTTTTTTGGAGCGAAGTTCCTTATCGTTTGTGCTCTGCACACTTGGCGAATGAAAGCAAGACCGAAAAAAAAGTGAAACATCTTAAAAAAATAAAGATTATAGAGAGATTTAGTGTGAGAGACACAGAGAGTTATATTTTACTTCTCTCTCATGTAACGAAATGTGCCTAAACGTGACGGGTCCTTGAAATTTTCACTTCACACTTGCTGTATGTGCGTTTGTGTGTAAGCAAGCGCATGCCAATGTATAGGTATATTGCTGCACGCGTAACATGACCACCGCATAAACGGGTTTTTGTCAACGGAAGAGTTGACAAATGACATATTTATTTAAAAATGACAGATTTCTTTAGAAATCACTCACAATCTGGCAAATTAGTAGATTTCTTAAGAAATCTGTCTACAATCTGTCATTTTGTCTATTCTTTCGTCGAAAAAACCCGTTTCTATGGTGTCATGCTACGCGTGCTGTAGTATAGTCTATATTACAGCACGAAAAAATACAGCTGACGCGCATGCCGCTCGTGTATACTGGAGACGAGAGGGATGCACGTCAGCTGTATTTTTTTTCCATTTATGTAGTTACTCTCAAACGTTGTTAATTTATTTCTTTGTGCCTCTTATTTAATACATAACTAGCTGACCCGGCGAACTTCATATCGCTTCAGAATTATTATCGAAATCAGTTAATTCGTTCTCGGGATATCAAAAAAAAAAGATTCATTTTCTTTCATTTTTTTTTTGGGTGGACAACAAAAATTAAAAAAAAAATCTTTATTTTGTGTGTTTTATCGATGTTTTAATAGTTATTCTGCTATTCGAGGCGGAGACAAATCCAACAAATCGAAGGTCATAAAAATCGGTCGAGCCGTTCTTGAGTTATACGTGGTGTAACTAACCCGACTTTGTTTTATTTATATAGATATACAGCGAAAGGAACTCCGTCCCAACCGGGTGTCCCACGACACCTCACGACTTTTTCTTCATATTTAAATCTATTCATTGATCGAAATAAAAATGAATAATAATTTATTCGTTACAAGGCACGTAAATTGTTATTTTAAACTTATTATATTTTTGTTTGTAAAAAGCTTACTCTCTTGTATTCATTGGAGATATTGGAACGGATGACCGAATAATTATATAACTATTGGAAGATCAAATATTAATTGGATAAATAGTAATAAAATATTATGGAAGTCAGGTAGCAGTAGGTAATACAGTGTTTTCTCAAAACTTCGATGTTTAGAGATGTTAAGAGGAAACTCGGTCCCGTGGTCATTGGTGTTCATTCCATACTAACGTATTCCTACGATATCATATGATGTACTATCTGCGCCCCGCGGTTTAAGCCGCGTAAGTGTCGATCCCGTGGGAATATCGGAATAAAAAGTATCCTATGTGTTATTCTAATGTATAAGCTATACTACTGTAAAGTTTCAACAAAATCCGTTCAGTAATTTTAGCGTGAAAGAGTAACAAACATCCATCCATCCATCCTCACCTTTCGCGTTTATAATATTACTAGGCTATCTACCACTGCCAAGTCCTTATGTGTTGTTTTTTGACGTATTTTTTTTTTACATTTCATCATCTATCTCCTAATAATATTTACGCCAAAATACAAGACATAAATGAAAACAGAGCATAACGTTAGTGTGGAATGAACGCCAGCGACCATGTGATTGCGTTCCCTCTTAAGAAACTCGTTGGAAACACAATTTAGAACATTTTGTATCTTTCAAAATATTAAAATATAAAATACATAGAATAAACATTCAATAAAATATCATTTTCATAGAATATATAAAACTTCATAGAATCAGAATTATTTTGTACTAGCTTTCATATTATCGAGAAAACAATTCATTTTCATATAAATAAAATAATTAAACGACGTTATACATAATATGTACATATATGTAATAATAATAAATAATAATGTATTTTTTTCTATTTTCAATGAAATAGACAAAAAGCATTAATAAAAAGTTTATACATGGTCAAATAACATGAACTAGCAAAACTTTATAGACATCATTCATCTTAAAAACACACACGTCTTAAACAAGATCTAACATTTGCCCCAGCCTAACCTACGAGCCAGTTTTTATATATCAAACTTTATTCCGATAACTGTCAACTTAATACCGGACTAAGTTGTCAGTTTTGTAAAAAGAACTGTACAGTACCCGGCGATAAATATTGCACATCGATCTTTGGAAAGAGACAATCGGCTAATTTCGGCTTTGTAGAGCGTTATCTCTGTCGCACGAAATACAAACAGTCCGGTATCTATTAGGAGCTGTTAAAACAATTATGATTTGCTTCTTTTGAGAATTCTTTTTATTCCTTGTATAAAATACACCAATTTTTCTATAAATGATTGCTTTAGGTTGGGGTAAAATAAATAGGTTCCCCTATTTTTCCTAAAGATGCCATAGTACAACTTTAAATTATTAAAATTTGGGGGTGTTAACAACTCTAGATATATATTTTGAACTGGACGCGACCACACTCTATCGCACTTGAACAACGACTGACAAAACGTCAGTTAACGTCACATAGGTAGTGTGCGACAGAGATAACGCACTACGAAGCCGAAATTAGCCGATTGTTTCTTTCCAAAGGTCGATGTGCAATATTTATCGCCGGGTACTGTAGTTTGTTTTATTGTCTGTAGAGTTTCGCCAGCCGATTTAATTTGACCCAGAATACATCACATTTTAATGAGTAATTAGGGTTAAATTCTAGTCATCCGTCCCAACATTTATAGAGTTTATACACAACACCAAAAAATGACAATATGTTAACAAATTTATTGTCAGTCGTCAAACCAAGGACCGATCGAGATCGAATGCTACTGTCTCAATCCAGCAAACGAGATGTAAAGTATTATATCATCTAATCTACAGGGTGTTACAGAAAGGGTATATCAATACAAACGGTTGAAGAGTGTATCTGGTCTAGAATCTCTGTACAAAATTTCAGCTCAAAAGCAGTAACTTTGAAAATGCTTAATTTTTTTTTATTTCGATAGTTTATTAAATTGAAATCATAAAAAACGTGTCACCGCACTGCGAGGGTCATTATCCATTATCTGTAGTGTGTCTGTGCGCCTAGTACACGCACATCACGCCGCCGCGCGCCAGTGCAGCGCCGTGATGTCGAAATAAAGCGTAGCCTAACCTTTTAGGCTACGCTTGCCGCGGTCGTTCCTTGGATGGGTGGTCCACTCCTTGCGCGTGCCTCGGAAAGTACGATAAGCTGTCGGTCCCGGCTGTCATTCGTAGATTTTTGACAGTCGTTGCGGGTAGTCAGAAGCCTGAAAATCTGACAAATCTCAGACTGGCACAGACTGGAAGCTGACCCAAACACAGTTGGAAAAAGGCTAGGCAGATGACGTGAGATATTTGATTAGAGTTAATATGAGTTAGAGATAATAACTTTTCCCGTTTGCTAGATCGAGTTTTTCGATGTAAACATAATGAATAAATAATTAAATAAAACTGTAAGTATACCCATTCCGCCACAGATTGAATAGTTAAAATGGTGCATTTGACAGGAACTTATACCTACTTTATGTTCAAGGTATTAAAGTTCAAAATCGAAAACTTCTTATCTTTTTTATTTTTATCCCTAATTTTAGGCTACAATTTTTCTTTTACTACGAAATGCCAATTTTGACTTAGTACTACCTTACATTTCAAATTAAAATTAATTTTTGGTGCCTACTAAAATCGGTGCATTCATGAACATCAAATGAACACACAAAACACTTACAATCAATGATGATTTACACCCTCTTTGAAATGCAAGATTTTCTTCCAAACAATTCGTGAATATATTTTGAAAAATATATTTAGTCTCTCTACTAAAAAATCGAAACTATACTTGAGCCAAAAAACTCGACGCACAAGCAAGCATAAAGCCGCACCATTATCGATAGAAAAATCGCACAATAACATCACTATTATAAACTTATCGATAAAAGCACTGCGCTTCACTACGTACGTTGCTTTGAGGCACATAGATGAAAGGAAGCGAATAATATGCGTTATCACACATTTCCTTACGAATTTTTAGCTCAACTATAGTTGATTAACATCCCTATTTTCCTATTCCAAATCAAACTGTAATTACAACCAACACACAACCACTCAAAATTAAACTCTAATACCTCGACATAACGTCTAAATTCCTGTCAAACACACCACACTAATGTTACCTCGCGCACCGCCGGTACGGTCCGCATATAATAATGTTCTAAATTGACAATTTCACTCAGTCTTCTTTCTTTTCATGATGGGATTTCGGCGACCCTTCCATTGAAGGGGGCCGATCCGATTCACCTTCGCCTTCTTCGGAAACTAGAAAGAGATAAAGAGATTGTTTTACTGTCTAAAATTGTAACTCATAGCAGACGGTATAAATATAATAAATTATTTAATTTTTTAAGTAGGTTTGCACTAACACTTTTACACGTCAATCATATTTTTAAAAACTATATGAGGTAGGGTTTCCTATGTATATTTACGATCCTCAAACTAACCGTTGCATCATACATTACATATAATTCGAATACCCACATGAATTAAAGTTAGACTATTTATTTCGGGATTTTACGTGAAAATCCCGAAAATTTGGTAATTGCAAGTTTAGTTAAAAAATAGTCTTTACCCATCTTAAGTAAAGCTTATTTTCAACTTATTTAAGATTTTTCCCGAATTCCGGGAAAAAAAAGTGTCGTCGTAAAGAAGTCTCCACTTTCTGTCTCTGTTCTCCGAAGTTTAGGTACATATCGAGCCTTTTCAGGAAGAAGATCGTAACCGCCATTTTGCATATTTTACAGGAGAAGGTTTTTTTTGAATATTTCTCAAAATATTTATAGCATAAATTAGAAATTTTTACTTAGTGTTTTACTTTGAACTCTAAAGTAAGTGACATAAGATGCAAAATCAGTTGATCTGGCGGTTAATATAAAAACAGTTTTTTGGGATTTTTGGCGCTTACGATGTTCGATGTGTTTCGATGTGCTTCCTGAAAAGGCTCGATATAGTCAGCCTATTCCGATCACTGGTTATCTATCAGTGAATTGAAGATTTTTTATTAAGAGTAGATAGTTGCAAAGAACTAAAGGTACCTTGCTTCAAGGCTGCATCTCCTGGAATCTTATCATCATCGCTATCACTCGCAGAACTGGCCACAGAAGAGTCGTCTCCGCTGCCTGTAGATACACAACCTACGTGTAATGGAGGGGGGTTATTGAGGAAACAGTGTTAGTTATGGTAACATGTGTTTGATTAGACATACATTTAGGAATGGAACGCTGTTGAATGCATGATTATGTGAAAGAGCTGAATGCTAAAGTGTAAGGTAGACAGATGACTTATGCCTAAACTGACATACGTCCCGTTTTGAACGGGACTGTCCCTTTTCTCAGTCACCTGTCCCTTTGTCCCCAAACAAAGCTTCGGGGTGCAAAGTAGTCCCTTTTTCCGAAACCGCGCGAGAATTTAAAATTACGTGGGTCGTGGTGGATGAGTTGACGCGTCGACGATCGGTGATTCCTAGTTCTTCCTCGAATTATCACGGGTGACATTTATTTCGTAAATCAAAACCCCCATTTGGTTACCCAGGATTTTATATATGTATATTTTCAATTTCCACGCTGAATGGCTATTTGTTAGAATAAAAATAATTATAATCAATCTGAATTATAGTATAGTGAAGAACACTAATTGTATTAAGTTAAATTTTTTCTACATAGAGATTTTAAGTTTATTTTCATTTAACCTGCTAACTGTTGTTTATAAACCCACGTCCCGTTTTGAGTTAAAAAATAAATGGTCAGTTTACGTATGCCTAAGACGTATGCTTGGGATGACTTGGAAGGTATTTGAAAAGGCAAATGACAGTTGGCTTTTTTAAATGACGAGGAACACGTAAATACGTCATTTTTCACTCAGATGTATGTTTATGGTGTGCAATAAAGTAGTATTCATCTTATCTTACCCAGCTGGTTAGTGGGCCTCCTAGAATCTGAGGATCCACATTCTTGGGTGAAGAGTACTTTATTTACGCCTGCACGAATGCATATAATGCATAAATTATACATACAGGGTTAAATTAATTTACATAGCAAAACTTTGAAGACGTGATAAGTATCGATGTCTTAACACGATAAAGTAAAAATATTATAAAAATGGTTTGTTTTTGGGGATTCTCCATTATAAAGAAGAGTACAGTGCTGTTGGAGCAATAAACCTTGCGTTGCGACGATGATCGACTGACCGTCGTCGTCGTATAGGCACGCGTGTACTCACAAGCGCGGGGCGGCCCCGACTGATTTGCAACTTCAAGTTGTCGCGCGCTGTAGGTGCTTATCGCGGTAGGTATAGGCGAGTGACGGAGGCCTGCTTCTGCGCTTACACATTCACAGCGTATTACACTTGTTAACCACAAGTAAATCACGCGTCGCTTCGTGAGTAAAATACTAAATTCTTTGCCAGTTGTATGAAAGGACAAAATGACGTAAGATGTCAATTTGCTTAACAATCAATTTCCCTGATTGTAAATTTCAGTCAGATAAAAATGTCAGGGGCAGAATGAAATGCGAGGACAATACATGTTCGTCGACATGCTGTTGCTTCAAAAAAAGCCTCCTCAAAAACCATTACAGTTGATGTAAAACCTTACCTCGCATAGAATTCTGCAAAGCCGGCAACGGTCTGGCGGCTAGCAAGGGTGCTGCTGGCCTCTGCTTGCGAGCAGGGTTGAAGCGGCCACAGTAAGCACATACATAGGATACGTAGTCAAATTCCTCTGCCATCGCCATTCCTAGGAAAAAATAATAAAACAATTATAACAACATTTCAATGCAACGCTGTGGTAAATAACATGGAAACATTACAGTCGTCATCGTGCCAATATCAGAGGGGCAATTCTCGTAATTTTAAGAACGTTCACAGTCAGATCTCAGTCTCAATCTGTCAAAAATACCTCTAATTTTCCTACATTTTGACAAGTTTTAGACATTTGTTTGTCGCTGAGATGAGACTGCGACTAGATTTTGAACGTTTTAAATTACGAGAATTGGCCTTCTGATTACATCACCTACAAAGAGCAGTGGTGGCCCAGTGGTAACGGTCGCGACTTACGAGTTGTAGGTCGTAGTTTCGTACCTAGACAGGCGCTTTACTTTGTGTAAATTATTTCATCACCACTGCTCTCAAAACGGTGAGAACATCGTGAGGAAACTGGCATGTCCTAGAGCCAAAAAATCGAAGACATGTGACATCTAACAACTCGCACTGGGCCCGTGTGATGGATTATGGCCCACTCCCTCGCACAGAGAGGAGGACCGTGTCCCAGTATCTGGCAATCACGACGAGAGACACAACAATATATCCAGTACTACGAGTTTACTCGACTCTACCACTCCCGAAGACCCATTCAGCAACGCACACATCTTTTTGGTTTCATAGAGGTATGAGGAATAGGGTGTAAAGTTTACTCATACTCTATAGAAAAGGGAGGATCCTCCGACCAGACGGGTGTTGTGTCGGGCCGTTGTATCTATGCTAGTTGCGCGGTAAACTCTGCTTGCGAGATGCAGGATTTGCGTGACGTCAGTATGACGCGTTGTTTCGCATGTGGCGTTGTAGATACCGCTACAGTTTAATTAAAAATAATATTTTGTTGAAATATAAGCTGTACTACGCCCAATAATAGATGCAAACGGTAAGGTTGAATAGGCAACTTAAGTTATGGCAATCCCAAACTAGGCATAAGTTTCTTTCAAGATGAGCCAAACAATCTGCCTATAGTATAGTTAAAATCTCGCTGCAGACTCGGTCATAAATCATAATCGGAGTAGGGATGTGCGCTAGTTACGCGCGCGCAAGGCCATTATCGATAACAGAATCATTAAGGTTATCACGTAAACATACTGCATTCATTAAGTATGCAGGGTAAATAATGAGTACTAATGTGTTTTTACGAGACTTCCTTCTCGTAAGAACACATTAGTATCCATTAGTTAATTCTATAAACAGAAGGTAATTATATAAAAACTAATATGTTTTTACGTTCTTAATTATACAAAAAGAGGGTAGTTTTTGTCTAAAAAACGTGTATTTATTTCTATCACCCATTTATAAATATATAAAACTATCGATATCACTCATCGACTGCAGTAATGCACAAGACTACGTGTGGGCGTGGCCTGCCCATAAGGCCCGTGAGTGGGAAAGAGAGCGAAACACGAATGATTTATGACCGAGTCTACGGCGAGATTTTAACTATACTATAGCTTTTCCCGCACTATGTTGGGGTCGGCTTCCAGTCTAACCAGATACACTTGAATACCAATATTTTACACAGACGATATGACTTACATAATCTTCACAACCCAGAAGTATAATAATTATTCATCTAACTTTATCTCTGACTTACCAATACAAACGACATTTTTTAAGAAATTAAATACCTATTTTAGTGCAAAAAAAAAAACAAACACAAGACATTACACAATTACAGGATGTTACATGCCACACAGAAGGAATACACTTCAAATATTGGCTTGGACAAATGTCTTATACATAATTATCTTTCGGGTAATAATACTGTACATTTTACGTGTTGCAAGTTTCATATACCGGATGAAATTTTAATCACCGTTTTTCTCTTAAGAGGTCTTGTACATTTATGTTCGCATAACTCGTTACAATGTAGGGAACAGCTGACATTTTTTTTTACGATTTCTGGTTTGGTCCCACAGTAAAAGTTGTTCATAAAGATGAGTACAATTACCCCTTAAGAGGAAAACGGTGACTAAAATTTCACCCTGCATTATGCTTGACACAAAAACGTTTTAGCCGCATCTGGTTGGGAGACCAGGGGCCGTATTACGAAGTAGTAATGCCATCATGATTCCAGTGCTTATATAGCTCCGTCTCTCTCTTACACTTTTTTATGGATGGGAAATCATCAAATGACTCCTCGCGCTCTGGGTTTAGCGGAAGGGAGTGTCAGATTCTTACTGACTAAAACCCATCCGTGTTCCTTCCTTAGCCCTTTATGTTCCGGGGTAGCGGTAACCCTTTCGGACAATCCCGCACCCCCGGCAGGCCCCTTCCTTTTTGCTGACTTCTCTTTGAGGCGCGCGTGGAACACGTACGCGCCGTCCGGCACGGGCCTGGTCCTGATCGGACGGTGAGCTACCCATTACTCTCCGTCCGCAGGCCTCTCTCTTACACTGGAATCATGATGTCATTAAGCCGTCATAATACCTGTCGTGTAGCTCCCGCATATAGTGGTTTCCCACGACCTTCTCGACCTGGTGTTGTATGGTAGTTGGATATGCTTACCATTATGAGAAGAGCACTCGGAACATATGAGCGCCATGCGATGGTTGGGGCCGTCCTTCAGTAGGAAATCCACCACTTTGTCCAAAGCAGAGCGGTTCCTTTCGGGAAGCGGGCGTGGAAGCTGGTCGGACTGAAAAATGATTCCAAAAGTTTTTGTCATAAGAACAAAATATGTCCGTTCTCTTTTTGGCATATTTAAATCACCAGAAGTCCAAATCTCGTATTTAAAATGAATTTTACTTCTTTGAAAATTTAGTCGCTATCTCATCCTAGCGACAATATATTTGTACTTATGTCAAATACTTGTCAAAAATGTAGGTTAAGTAATATAAGTTTTTTTTTTACAGATTGTTTATGAGAACGTTCTTAAAAAACATAACCACCCTTCTGGCGCAGTCGGGTAAAAACGGGAAATGCCGATAATTCTTGAAATTGTACTTTGTTACGTATCTTTAAAAGAAACCAGAAAATATACCATCTTTTCTTGTGGGTGACCCTAATGACAACTCAAGCGCAGTCCTTGTCCCTAGCGCCTGCACCTGCACCCAGGTGGAAGTGACGACCTAATACGCCGAAACCCGCTTACCAAATAAGGTAGGTGGACCTTTGGGGTCGCGGGCGGCGCACCGAGTGGGGACTCTGTCCGCCCACAAAGTGACCCCAGGAAAGACGGTGGCACAGTGGTCACGTGCTGCCGTCCATATCGAGGCTCAGGGGAGGCCCCTTTACAGTCTCCCCAGGGATGTGCCTTACAGGCGTTGCACGGGGGTTTCGGAATTGGTCTTTTAAGAGGAACCGGGACCGCCCCTATGTGCTGATGGTGATCACCGGGGTATCCACCCTTGTGATCACCATTAGTGAGGTAAAAATCCCACGCTCCCGGACCTCCCTCCCCGGAGGTCGGGTGCCTTTTGAAGGTTTCACCCCGACAACAAAAAAAAAAAAAGGTGGAATTGACGAATACTGCTGAAATCATCGTCCGTGTGGTGGAATTCTGGACTGGAAACATAAAGTGTTCTACTCACCCTGAGTCGAGCCCCTCTGTAGCCGGAGGTTGGCGAGTTGACGACCGGCACCAGCATTCTGTTGTTGTTGATGGGCGTCGACGTCATTGCTAGTTGTCTCTGACGGAGTTGGCCTGGAGTTGCTGATGATTTTGTTTGTGAACATTTTTATTAGTTTATTACAGATTTTTTATGTAAATATAAAGTTTTTTTTTTAAGAAGAGGCGGCTGATTGTATAACGTTTGATGCTAGCTACCGTCAGACGGGGTGAATAGGGATGCAGGGGTGAATCGGGACAAAACTTTAAAATGGATTTTAACGTTGAAATAATATAGTTTGTTCTCAATAAGGGCACGTAATCGTTAATTAAATTACAGTAAACACATTAGGGTCCTTTTCGGCCACAAACTATATTATTTTAATGTTAAAATCCCTTTTAAAGTTTAGTCCCCATTCACCCCTGCATCCCTATTCACCCAGTTTGACTGTAGTTGACAGAAATACTATAAATTCTTTTCTTGTTTTCATTGGTATTCCTTAAGTAATATTTTAGGATTGGGAACTGATTCACACAAAACCTGCCTCTGTGGTTTTATCGTTCTATTCATGCTAAATTCAAACATAAATTCTGGATTGAGCTAGTGCAGGGTGAGATAAAATTGTTCACTCTGGAAACATGCCATTGCTTTAGGGTTTTTACGGATATCCGGCAGTTTTACATAAAACCACAATCTACTATACGGAGTAGCAGGGAAATCGACGCATAAACTGTTACCATTTAGTACATGATTCTGGACCCCCACAAAAGTGGAATACCTTCGCGTTTAAATTGTATGGAACAGCAAACTTATTTACTTACTTATTTAAACTTTCCGCACACAAAAAAGGTACAGACGCCAGCTACCCGAAACTGTCAAATTTTCCCAATCAACTTTGAACCTTATGCTTTAGCGATAAAGTTGAAAATCTATTAAAGAAATTTGACAGATTGTAGTAGCCTGATGTACTGGCGTCTGTACAAAAGCGGACTAAATGCCTTAATCATTCTCTACCAGTCAACCAAGGGTGGTAAAGAGATTATAAGCCGACCGCTTAACAGAGACGTTGCCTGAAGTAGCTGCGCGGTGCGGGAGGGGTGATAGTTGTCACAAGTTGACGAATCACTGAGCTCTCGCACCACACCCCTCCCGCACCGCGCTGCTACCTCAAGTAACGTTTCAGTTAAGCGGTCGGCCTATAGATGGCAGGTGCTTTGGCAAATTGTTTCTTAATAACTGACCAATAATTTCAACACAGGGGTGTCCAGAATCATGTATTGAATCCATGGTGCGTATCGATGTCCCTGGCACCCTGGATGATGGGATAAAGAAACAGCCCACTATTTGAGCTTCAAACATGTCCAGAGGTATCTAAATTCTATGGGTATTCTACTTGTGTGCATAACTATATGTATAAGGTGTAAAAAAATTAGCCTTAAAAACTTTAAGAGGTGCTTTAGACCATCGAACTGAACAACTTTCACTATGGGACCAACTCTGAAATCACGAAAAAAAAATGAGCTGTTTCATACATTTTGGCCGAGTAGGTATTGAACTTTTGTATGAAACAGCTGATTTTTTTTTTCGTGATTTCGGAGTTGGTCCCATAGTGAAAGTTGTTCAGTTCGATGGTCTAAAGCACCTCTTAAAGTTCTTGCAGTTAATTTTTTTACACCTTATATACATATAATAAAAATCGTGTTGTTTAAAACTGGGTGCAAAACTAGGACTGTGCTAGGTAGGTACCCCACTGATTTTAATAGGTAGTAGGAAATGACTACTGATAACGTATTAAGAGGAAACGCGGTCACATGGTGTTGGCGTTGTAGCGGTATCTACAAACGCCACATGCGAACTACGCGTTATACTGACGTCACACGAAAATCCTGCATCTCGCAAGCAGAGTTTACCGCGCAACTAGTATAAATACAACGGCCCGACATCAATCATCGGGCAGTTGCCTGCCAGACACAACACGCCGGTCGGAGATCGTCCCTTTTCTATAGTCCCTTCTCTTTAGCTTTAATTCCATACTAACGTATTACTCTGGTATATTTTTGTTTCTATCATAATCTGCCTAGCCTTTTACCAACTATGTTGGGGGCGGCTTCCAGTCTAATCGGATGCAGCTGAGTACCAGTATTGTACATGGAGCGACTACCTATCTGAACTCCACAACCCAGTCACTGGGTAATACTAGATCTCTTGTTAAGACTGGTTGTCAGACTTTCGGGCTTCTGACGACCCGTAACGACTGTCAAAAATCCATTAATGACAGCCGGGACCAACTGCTTAACGTACTTTCCGAGGCACGGAAGGGTCTTGGTATGTAAAGATGGTCACCCATCCACGGATCAACCACTGCAAGCGTAGCTTAACCTGACCGATCGACCCGTGCGGCTGTTATTACTTAGCCACAAGCTTATAATTAATATAATTATGTACACAAAATAAAACAGAGAATACGTTACTATGGAATAAACGCCAGCGGCCACGTGACCCTGTTTCCTCTTAAGTAGGCCGGATTCGACAGGTCCATCCAATACGATGGACTCTAAGTTTTTACTAGTGACTTTTAAAAAGTTAAGACAAAATTAATCAACAAAAATGTTGTTTTCTATTACCTCAAATATTGCCTATAATATGGCTTATTACTGAGGAAAAGATAGATATTTTTACGTATCTGCGAAAACTGGTTTCAAGGTCGATGCTAGACAACTTTTAAATGCCTCATCCGAACTACTTACTAAACTTGAATTCAGAATCGTAATATCTAATTTAAATTCAATGCCACTTAGTCGACTTGCAACTTTAGCTTTATGTAGTCAAAGTTGATTTTTGAGTGACAAATTGTGACAAAGGCCCATTCTTTTTTAGTTACAATGGAATTTGAACTTTGTAATATACGACGTAGAGTCTATAATCAAAGATTTTGGGGCACTTAATATCGTGTCCAACGTATCCTGTTGTCAGAACTGATGGGCGTTATTAAAGGTGCCAAACTCATAGCCAAATTTCTGGGTTGACTCTATTTAAATTGCCATCATACGTTATAAAGATCTAACGTTCTGAATTCAAGTTAACACTTTTATTCAACTACCCTCACCCAAAAACCTCTAATGTCGGATTATTTACAAAGGATTTTCTACCTGGGAGCGGCGAGCTAGGGGAATTACCGGGAACGTTGGTCGACGGTACGAACGGCTTCAGCGCTTTCGATTGCTCCTCCGGGCTCCCGTACTTGTCTAGGATCTCTTTTGCAATCTGCAATGAATTAGTTTATAATGAGTTATAAAATGTGCTACATTGCTCTCAAGAAATTCTGCACGATGATGCCTCATTTTAATTGGTTACGAAAAGACGTATTAAAACTCATTCTGTCACAAAACTAGCCTTCGGCGCAGGAGACATGCGCAGACACAAGTGCACTCTCTCTTCCCTCACTCTCATAGTCCGATGGGACGGCAATCCGACACAACCGGAGAGAGATCAGGCGCAGGACCAACGGCTAAACGTGCTTTCCGAGGCACGGGGGCATCACACCGCCAACTACAAAATTCCAGGCTGCACTAATACTCGATACGCTTCCGTATCGTATCGAACATTAATCATTGTGATCGTAGGAGTCTTCTAAACTCTGTTCACAAGGCCAAAACCCGAAAATTTTGTCAGTTTAAATCAAATAGACGCCCGCTATTCTTCCAACAGCTTTTTGCTGTTGAGGGCAAGTCAAATCAGGTTATCGAAATGTCAGGTTTTCGATACGATAGCCTGTCGTGTGGTTGTGAATCAGGGCTCTGGTACAAAAAAATCCTGTTGGAAAAACCCAATGACACTGCCCGAGCTGGGAATCGGACCCAAGACCCTACGCTCAGCAGTCACCACGAAACCAACGGGGCACTTAGATGCAATATATAGTGCAGTGCCAAAAGTGCTGCAGTACGAAAATTCAGCCAACCATGCCATCTTCTTCTGCCGGGGTCGCGAGTTGTTCGAAGGAGATACCGTGGCCCCTGGCACAGGCAACTGAAGGAACACGGGTGGGTTTTAGTCAGCAACAGTCTGACACGACTTCTCGCTCCGCCCAGAGCGGGAGAAGTAATTTGATGATTTCCCACCCAAAAAAAAAGCCATCTTCTGCTTACCTTATATGTCTCAGTATTCATAACTTCTTCTAGAATCTTCTTCTTTTCCTCTCTCATCTTGCTTAGTTTGAGCCTATTCTTGTTAAGGGACCAGTTGTAGTACCAAGATATAGCTGACCTTAAGAATATTACTCTGGAACAAAAAACAAGTCACTTAGGATTAGAATCATCATGCAGGGTGGTTAAACTAAGAATCTACATAAAGGGAATGCAGCATAATCAGCCTATAATGTTCCCACCGCTGGGACACAGGCCTCCTCTCTTCAAGAGGGAGTAGGCTGTAATCTACCACGCGGGCCTAGTGCGGGTTGGTAGACGTGACATGTCTTTGAATTTTGATGCCGGTTTCCTCGCGATGTTTTCCTACACCGGTTTGAGAACGGTGGTGATGAAATAATTTACACAAAGTAAAGTGCCTGCTTGCATTCTCCTTAAGCGTAAATTACTCCTTGTAGCTTCAGCTATTTTCCAGTGAAACTCCCGTCAAAATCGGAACAAACAGACAGACAGACGGGCCGACAGACAAAAAAAATGCTTTTTTTTTTGTTATACTTAATTAAAAAGTATTTTAATAATAATAATTTGTTATTTTGACGTATAGATTAACCCCCTTACTAATAAAAATATTATATCAGATGAATAGTTACACACCGATTTCTCTCTTTCAGTCGTCAGTAATTTGACTTTCGAGAGAAGAAGACAAAGCGTTGTGTGACTATACAGACGCTATACAGCGTTTATTAGTAAGGGGGTTAGTAAAAAGCTGTTATTTTGATATCACAGACAACTCAAATTTATTTATTTGTATAGATAATACTCACAAAATAGGCAGAACCAATAACGGTGACGCATAGAGCAGAGAGTACATCCAATGCTGACTTTTTCCAACATACATATAATAATATAGTATAGCGAACAGCACATATAGCCCGACGGAGTACGCCATTATATAGCCTATGACCCGCTTGTGAGTCTGTTCCTTATATTGCCCATCTCTTTCGATACTTTTTATTGTAGTTTCGAGTCGATCGAGGACTTCTATCGTGGTTTTCTTGCGCTGTGAAAGGAGAAATCGGAAATTAGGGAACATAAGACAGTGTGGCAGGGATATTAACACGCAAACTGTAACCATGAATTCAGCAAAATGTAAACAATTGTGAGTTTTTGAAAAATAAACTTTAAATCCTACAAAATAAAGTTCAGTTTAGGCTACAACTTCAAACATTTTTATAACATTTTTCAATAGTGCTAGTCACTCTGAAATTAACTTAATTTGCATTAAAATAAAGTTGATATTTGTTTAACTTGAGATAATATTAATTGGAAATATAAGTTTCATTAGATTTTACGTTAAATTTTTCCTCGGTTATTAAAAAAGAAAATTAGCTATTCCATACATTTTGACCGCGTAGACATTGCACTTTTCTATGCAAAACCTTTTTTTTATATGTATAACCGACGATAAATTTGTAGAATCCCTTCTATAGGCCGAGCGCTAACTGAGACGTTGCCTGAGGTAGCAGCGTGGTGCGGGAGGGGTGTGGTGACGTGATGCGAGAGCTCAGTGATTCGTCAACTTGTGACAACTATAGCCCCCCGCACCGCGCAGCTACTTCAGGCATCTCTGTTAAGCGGTCGGCCTATAGAAGGGGTTCTACAAATTTATCGTCGGTTATATAAAAAAGATTTTGCATAGAAAAGTGCATTGCCTACGCGGTCAAAATATATGGAATAGCTAATTTTCTTTTTTAATAACCGAGGAAAAATTGCAACGTAAAATCTAATCAAACTTATATTTCAAATTAATATTATTTCAAGTTAAACAAATATCAACTTTATTTAATTTAATGCTTATTAAGTTAATTTCAGAGTGACGAGCACTATTGAAAAAGTTATAAAAATGTTTGAAGTTGTAGCCTAAACTGAACTTTATTGTGTAGGTTTTAAAGTTTCTTTTCCAAAAACTCATATTTGTTTACATTTTTGGCAAAAAAATCGCGAATGCAGATTAGGGTTCAGAATCAATTACCTACCTACTGAATTCAAGGTTACAGTTTGCTACCCTGTATAAAGGGTAAAATTAGCTAGCAAAACTAGTGCTGGGTATCGATATCTAAACGCATTAAATCATCATCATCATCAGCCTATAATGTTCCCACTGCTGGGACACAGGCCTCCTCTCTGTGAGAGGGAGTGGGCCGTAATCCACCACGCGGGCCCAGTGCGGGTTGGTAGATGTCACATGTCTTTGAATTTTTGGTTCTAGGACATGCCGGTTTCCTCACGATGTTTTCCTTCACCGTTTTGAGAGCAGTGGTGATGAAATAATTTACACAAAGTAAAGCGCCTGTCTGGGTTCGAACCTACGACCTACAACTCGTGTGTCGCGGCCGATACCACTGGGCCACCACTGCTCTCCATCGCATTAAATAAATACATGATATTTTTTTGGGGTCAGCGACCGTAAGAAGTTTACTTAATTGAAGTATGAATTTAGAATTTTTTTTTTGTTTCCTCGTGTTAAGATATTGATGATCAATCACATCTCTGAAGTTTACCCAAAAAACAACAGATTTTTCAAACTTATATTTCAAGTTAGTGACTACGTGCGGTAGTCATGAAATATCAGTCTTACAAATATGTCAAGCGAATTTAGACCTTAACAGTCAAGAAGGTGTTGTTGACCTTTGGGTTTTATGATGAGTCATAGTCAATGATAAATAATTTGTGTTTACAGGGCATGTTCCTTACAAATCTGATTGAAAATTACGAAAACCAGCAAGGCCTTACTAAAGCGGCACTGTATGATGGCGCCTGTGACAGCTTACAAATGATAAAAATTATAAAAATATATTATAAACGCGATAGTTTGTGAGGCTGGATGTTTGTTTCTCTTTCACGCAAAAACTTCTGAACGGATTTGGATGAAATTTGGCACACACATAGTTTATAACCAGGATTAACACACAGAATACTTTTTATCCCGATATTTCCACGGGATCGTAACTTAGTCTGTTTATACCAATGCTACAAATCATTAGACGGACGCGTTACCAAAATCGGCATAAACGCCGCCATATTGTTTTACAACAACATCCCCCAATCAGAGCACTAGATAAATTATAGTTCCAGCGGTTCGTCATACACCAATTCATAAAAACGCGCAAAGGTCACAAGCCAGCATACAATGCCGCCTTTATAGAGAATCTGTTGCCAAGTCTTTCATTACCTACTTATACATTATCTGTTGAGGTAGGCCGACCAAAATAACAACTACTAATCATAAGAATTGGCAAGGGATTTGACAATCGATTTATACATTGAAATAGGCCTCATACGGGGGACCGGTGACCTGGTAAAGGTTACGGGAATCTGTTGGACACGGGAGGTTTAGGTACGATCGCTGTGGGGATGTTTGGGGAAGGGCTATGTCCAGCGGTGAACGGCTTTCATCATGATGAATCGGTTCTTAGAAATCACAGAGCGCGAAGACGCCTCGACCGCCACTGCTAGAAGCGGGTTGTCAACAGTTTTCCATATAAACCAAGCGTGTCAATGGGCGTCACAATTTACTCGCACTACGACATCACACAAATGAAGTATAGAAACTGACGGTTTTGACAGGCGGCCCGTGACAGGAGTAATGCGCTCAAAGCACTTTCGGAGCCACGAATTTTATTATACTGCCGACTCTGACGCTACAGTGCAAGTGCTTTAAAAATCCTTTCGAATTACAAACAAAGGTAAGTTGATTGCTAAAAAATGAGCCTATAAAGGAAGGGGTCTGCCAGGGCCGAAGCCTGCCGGGGGTGCGGGATTGTCCGACAGGGTTAAAGCTACCCCGGAACATAAAGGGCTAAGGAAGGAACACGGATAAAAAAAGATACCTCTACTACAGTGAGTTCAGTTTAGACTCACTCAGGAATAACGATTTATCCGCCACGATTGGCATGAAGATGTTGATAACAATAATGATATCGGTAATAAGAAAATCTTGCTACATTAAATAATCGTGAACGGTAGAAAATGATTATAAAACTCATGATTCTCATCTCTTAGTTATCGCTACGAGTGTTAACTTGCACAGTAACTTGATGCAAAGAGGGGGTAAATTCGCACTAGTAAGTTTTGCAATGTGCGAATTTTCAATTTACACCAACACCTAGTGGGGTTTAGATGGGAAGAAGTGGCGCAAAAAACTCGCCTGCAGATATATACATCTACCGGTCTTTTCTTTAAAAATACCACCGCGAAAATCTTAGGTGAAATGAGCTGTCATTCGACCTGATGATAGGGATTCCCTGTCACACTATTGACAGTTTACTTCACCTAACTTTTCAATGAAATTTTTACAGAATAGACCCGCAGAACAATTTCTAAATAGATTCTTCAACATATTATCTATCTAGTTTTGGCATACTGGAGATAGAAAAAAAACTTATCTATCTCTGGTTTTAACGTCCCAATAATCTATATGAGATTAAGGAATCATACCGACCCACGCTATCTATCGAAGGAAGGGTATACTATAAATATATCGCTTAGTATGGATACCTATTTGTATAAAAAAGCCAAAATATGCGTCCTATATCCTATAACATGTTGACAGCTATTTGTTTGACAGGACAGTCACTAAAGATGAGAAATAGAGCTATCTATTCGCCGAATTGCAGGGATAAACGTCGTCGGGATAAACGTATCCCTGAAAATATGTTATTGTGTTCGGCCGAAAATAGTCAACGATGAAAAATACAAGCCTTTTGTCGAATTTGCGACATTTTGATCCGAATCCACTTGACCATTTTCACGTTTTAAAACTCAAGAACGTTTTAAAATAAAAGTTTGACCTTAGAAAACTGACGTCAACCACTGTGCAAGACTAGAAATAAATTGATGCAGCGAAATAGCACTAAATTCTGATTTTATAACTAGACTTTACAGCGTTTTAGATCGTAACTATTGATCAAAATGCTGCTATAAAAATAATATGGGACACGTTTCTTCAATAAATATTTAAATCTTATTGCGAGCTACTTTCTTCGCAATCTTGAAAATTTAAAGATGATTTCTGTAGTACTTTCGAGACCTTGAAACATCGACAGTTGTTACGGGGAGTTGGAAGCCCAAAAGTCCGACAACCAGTCTTACAGAGAGGGATCGCGTTACCCAGTAACTGGGTCGGGAAGGATTAATAGGCAGACGCTAAATGTAAAATATTGGAATTCAGCTGCATCCGGTTAGAATAGAAACCGACAAAACAGATGATGATACGGAGATTCTGAAGACAAGTGGTTGTCATTGGAAAACAATTCGGAGAGCTAGCAGAGGTTTTTATCCAATCTAAAATTATAAAGAGGTAATACATTTGTAAGAGGTAATCTCTGGGACTGCTGATCCGATTACAAAAATGATTTTACTAATAGAAAGCTACACTATTGCCGAGTGCATAGGATATGTTTTATGATATAGTTGACTCCATACGGTCGAATTCGCGGGCAAAAGCTAGTTGTGTTATAGGTTGGCAAACAGGCCCAACGGCCCACCTAATAGAAAGTGCGCCGCCTGATATTGACGTAGGCGTTGACGACTTTAGAGAGACCGTTGAAACTTCGAACAACTTCCAAACTATTATGTAGCTTAGACGTCACCACATACCTAATATGCCGGGAAAAAAAACTAAATGAAACTTATAATGTCACTACAGTTCCGAGCTCTTTCTCTTTCTAGTTTAACTAATTAGCAAAGGATAGTAATAACCTTCATTCATTTTAGTTACCACGAAAAAATCTGTGGCTTCTCGAATCAGACATCCCCCCTCCAGCTGACTATGTTGAGTATGCAGAAAAACTACCAACGGGCCACAAAAACTTCCATGGCCCACCTGGATATCCCTAAGCCGACTAAGAAGCCAGGTGGGCAGCTGCAGGCACGACTCAGTCAAGTTGGGAAACTCAAAAGAACCTCAATGCGATTGTCGAGCTACACTTCAAACGATGCCTCATATATTGTCGTGCTCTCTAAACCACCTGCACTAAGAAAGACCTTTGCGAAGCCAATGCTAACGCTGTCCACGCGACTGAATATTGGTCGAAACTTATATGCTACATTTACATTCAGCCGAAGTGAATAGGGAAGTGGTCAGGACGAGTGTGTAAACACGACACTTCTCAAGCCACTGCCATTGCCACTCGCGCTGCCCGGCGCTCCCCAAAAGAGCGGTTTTTTGTGCGGAACTCAAAGGACTGGCAGCGCGAGCGGTAGTGCGTGTTTACATTCTGCTCCGTCGCTCAATTCTCGCCAAGCGCCTCGACGTCTGCCGTTGTGGAAACTCGAGCGAAGTGAGTGGTGGAACAGTATGTAAACACACACTTCTCCCGATCCTACTGCAGCAGTATTTAGGGAATTATTGCCGGCAGCGCGATGGACAGCACTGCAGCAGCATGGGTTGAATGTAAATGTAGTAATACAGGATGGCAGGAACATCGACTCGCAACCTGTTACTATGGATTCAGTACATGGTTCTCATAACCGATGAAAAATTTCGACACAGGTGGCGTAGATATTTTTCACCGGTTATTAAAAAAAAAATTTGCTGTTCCATACATCTTGACCGCGTAGGTGTTGCATAAAACAGCAGATTAATATATGTATAGATCGGGAGCGGTGAATGCTTATGCGAATCCCGCACCCCCGGCCATAGGTAGAGGTGGAACACCGCGGTGGTTTTAGCCGGTAAGAGTCCGGCATGCCCCTCTGTCACCCCCACGATAGAGGAAGTCCATGAGGATTTCCACCGCAAAAAAAAGGTTAATATTTAGATAACCGACTTAAATTTTCTACGCTAGGAGGTCCAGAATCATATCTTGAATTCATGGTTCAAGTTTGCGCATCGATGTCCTTGACACCCTGAATAATTTGAAATCATCAACACGACGAAGAAGACGTCAGTCAGTGGACAATCTAATGCAGAAATTACAAATTAAGGTCCATCATCGTTTATGAAGTCGAGTGCAAATGCTTTAGCGTATAATTTATAGTGAGCATGCATGACAATTGATGCTAATTGGTGACGGTCCTGCTTATGAACTATTTGAGAACCATTACACGTGTATTTAGGTCTGTTATTTGTATTATCATCTTCCTCATTTGTTTTCCTGAATACTGCATATATATGGCTTTGCTGGAATCGTTTGATCGTTTCGTCTGTGGTTTCGTCTAGGAATTTCAAGCAGTAGCTGACTGACCTTGTTGATTAGGTGCTGGTAATTTAACACATATCATAACATCACGCCTGTTTTCAAGTTTTAGGCAGAAGTGTACCTATAATACGTTGCGTTACGTATCACAATCTAAATCATTTTGAAGGATATTGCTAATCCAATGCTACATATGTTCGAAAAATTTGTCTGCTCAACAACGTAAATCACGCAATGAATGTTGTTGAACTGTCAAAATGAAAGCCATTCCTAATGTTAATGTGTTACGCAATTACCCCGCTGGTCTGACTTCATATGATCCTGTCACCCAAGTCTTAACAGTCAAGGCAGAAACTGGGGAACACTTTATAAGTGAATTTAAAGAACTTGTCTCAAAGTCAAACTGCCTAGTCTTTTGCCAACCATGTTCAGGTCGGCTTCCAGTCTAACCGGATACAGTTGAAGAGAGAGAGCGACTGCCTATCTAACCTCTACAACTCAGTTACTGGGTAACACTATACCCGTCGGTAAGACTGGTTGTCAGACTTTTGGGCTTCTCGTAACGGACAGCCAAAGATCTACGAATGACAGACGGGACTCAACATGCTTTCCGAGACGGATAAAAAACAAAGTCGTGCAACAGATCGTGAAAGTCAAAAGTAATAGCTATAAAAAAGTGTATAAAAACTGTCCTCAATTTGAATAACGACCTGAAAGAAATTGCAATTTTTCATTAGACATTTCTTTCATGCAAAATTGTTTTGCTTTGGCTTGTGCATTCAATTTAAGCTGGTTAGGTGTGAGTTGGGCCACGCATATTTGAAGTTCAGTATGTGCAATGAAATGGTGATGAATTAAACGGATGTAGATTTCAGTTTTAAACGCAGCCAATTGGCAAGAATTTGTCAGTTTTAGCCAAATATCACTGCTGAACAAAAATCTACCGATCTATTCCGTGAAAACTTGGTTGAATTGAGTTGTCAATCCCTAGCATCGAGGTGGAAAAACAGATGACTTCACCAAAGTTTTTACGATGAGATTTTTTTCGGAATATACTGGCTGGAAACTTTCTTTATACTTATGTCACGATTTTCATATTATGATGTCATGATGTGTAATATGATTGATCAGCGATACCAAATTGGCCACTGACATTAGTTTAAGAACGTGCAGCTGAAGCCCACACGAATTTGCATTTTGCAATTTCGATGCGGACTACCAAAACGCGTTCACTTTCCTTGAAAGTTTGAAGCTGACGGTAATTGGAGCATGTCTAACGCGGGCTGTATTACGTGCAATTGTAAACCTTACAACACATGAAATAAAACTGAAAATTGAACGTCCAAAGTGTTACAATGAGTAGTATAAGCTCCAATGGTGTTCAACAATTTTGTACTTTACAGTAAATAAAAATAAAGTTGAAAATTAAATGACCTTATATAACGCAAAGATAGTTTATTCTGTAACCCCAGACAAAAGGTGAAGAAAGTGAATGTTATTTTTGTAAAAATGTACATCTTATAGAAATAGATTATGAAAGTAATAGGTAATAATAGCTATGGTTTCAGAGAAGCTGATCAGTGGCGTGCATTGCATATAGGCATATAAGCAGTGCCTACCTCGATATATCAACATAAGCCTGTCCATTACATTTTAGTGTGTGCCCCACAATTAAGAAACTCACTAAATTATTTTAATTTTTAACTTAGTTCCTGCCGGGAGTCCCCCGGCCACACGTTTTTTTTCTGATTAGTGACCGCGTCTGCCTAGACTAGACCCGGTCTAGTGCCTACCTATTCTGAAAACCAATGCACGCCACTGAAGCTGATTCACTATCGATATTCATCATTAATTTCAGCCGAAAGAAGTCCACTGCTGGACATAGGCCTTCCCCAAGCATTGTCACTTCGACCGGTAATGCTTCTCGCATCCAGAGGTTTTCTGCGGTCTTGACAAGATCATCAGTCCACCTTGTGGGAGGCTTTCTGACTCTTCGTCTTTCGGTACGCGGTCGCCTGTCCCTATGACGGTTACTATCGATATGAATGAACAGCTTAATCAACCTATAATGTTCCCATGACTGAGACACAGGCCTCCTATCTGTGAGAGGGAGTGGGCTGTAATCCGCCACGCGGGCATTGAGCCCGCGTGGCATAAGGTTTTGCCCAATTCGTATTGACTAAAAAACTGCAGAGCTCTGTACACCTCCTGGCCAAAAACTGGTCATAGGACCGACCGGGTTATTTACAAATCATGGAAGAGGTAACCTCAAACTCAGAGTGTTTCAGTAAAACCAATTACAGGCATTGTCAAGCGGGCCTGCGGACGGAGAGAAATGGGTAGCTCACCGTCCGATCAGGACCAGGCCCGTGCCGGACGGCGAGTACGTGTTCCACGCGCGCCTCAAAGAGATGTCAGCAAAAAGAAAGGGGCCTGCCAGGGCCGAAGCCTGCCAGGGGTGCGGGATTGGCCGAAAGGGTTACCGCTACCCCGGAACATAAAGGGCTAAGGAAGGAACACGGATGGGTTTTAGTCAGTAAGAGTCTGACACTCCCTTCCGCTCCACCCAGAGCGGGAGGAGTCATTTGATGATTTCCCATCCAAAAAAAAAAAGGCATTGTCAAGGAGTCGGTCAGTCAGAAAGATGAAGCTAGTTGGCCATTCCAAAGCGAAGTGGAGAAGAACGAACAAAAAACTACACAGACATTCTTATAATACATCAAAATATTGGTTACATCATTCATGTTGGAATTATAGACGTGACGACGATGTAGAAAGACGTGCACGTCAAAAGCGTAAACAATCTTTAAAAAAAAATAAGCCATCTATACTATTGGAGTGTCTGCTTGTAATATTAAAATAACCGCTTTTTACTAAATGCATATGTATGTATACACGGTACATATACCAAAATAACATTTTTTACGATTTTTGTATGTCTGTCTGTTTGTTCCGGCTAATCTCTGAAACGGCTAGACCGATTTTGACGGGACTTTCACTGGTAGAGGAGTAACTTAGGCTACTTTTATTTTAGAAAAAAAAAGACCGATTTTGAAGGGACTTTCACTGGTAGAGGAGTAACTTAGGCTACTTTTTTTTTCTGTCTGTCTTATTTATAAATCATGCAGGAGATACGTAGACAAATAGAGTTTTTTTTTATCGTGTACCTATTTATCTAGCGCATCTGGCATTGAAAACATCAGTCTGTAACACGATAGCATCATACCGCAGTACGTACCTACAGTAACCAACTTAGTAATCCACACCATTATGAGATCACAAATCACGAAGTGACTCATAAAAATAATCCGTGAGGGAGTTGTATTGTTTTAGAATGTCTTTTGGTTTCTTTCAAGTCTTCATTATTTGTTGAGATATATTTATCTATCAAGCTGACCCGGCAGACGATGTCCTGTCGAAATAGTTCATACAAAAATCCCATAGAAGCTCGTTCTGGTGGATATACACTTGGGAGCAAATAAATCGAGCCACTTCCTTTTTTCACGTATAATGGTTATTATTTTTGGTATTATGGAAGGTATCAATTCAAAACATATATCGCCTGAAAGCTTATTTAATAACCTTTACAATGAGGGTAAATTATTGAATGAAAAACTTATTTAATGATAAATTATTGGCTCTGAAAGAAAAACGATAATTTTGATAGAAAATTGTCAGTCCAGAAAAAAACAATTAAAAACAAAATTATGGTATAAACTTATTCTTAATATCTTGTATTACCCCCCCTTGCCCTGATTTCGATAGATTTTCTGGACTGTTTTAACCCTACAATTTTCTATCAAAATTACCGTTTTTCTTTCAGAGCCAATAATTTATCACTAAATAAGGTTATCATTCAATAATTTACCCTCATTGTAAAGATTATTAAATAAGCTCTTAGGCGATATATGTTTCGATTTGATACGTTCCATAATACCAAAAATAATAACCATTATACGTGCAAAAAAAAGCAAGTGGCTCGATTTATTTGCTCCCAAGTGTAGATACTAGCTTCTGCCCGCGACTTCGTCCGCGAGAAATTTCTTATTTCTACGACACACATCGTCTAAATATAGCCTTCCTCAAAAATTGGGCTATCAACTGCAAAAATATTTTTTCAAATCCGACTGGTAGTAATATAGATATCATCTATATCTATCTATGGCATGGACTGTAGACAGACAGTCAACGCACAGCCCAAACTATAAGCCCCTTCGTACACAAGGCTACACAAATCTTAGATATACAACGATTTTAGTCTTCAAGCGACTGCCGCCATACAAATCCATTTAAGTTCGTACACGAGTCGCGTCGCCGACATTTTCAACTTAAATGGATTTGTATGGCGGCAGTAATTGGACATTTGGGAGGCTTGTTCCTTGGTATATACAGGTAGATTTTTTTATCACCATCCAAATTTTTACAGGGTGTTCTACCCGTGAATATGAACAACTTTCACTATGAGACCAACTCTGAAATCAAGAAAAAAAATCAGCTGTTTCATACATTTGGTCAAGTAGGTGTTGAACTTTTGTATTAAAGAGCTGATTTTTTTTTTCGTGATTTCAGAGTTGGTCCCATAGTGAAAGTTGTTCATATTCATAGGTAGAACACCCTGTAAAAATTTGGATGGTGATAAAAAAATAAGCCTGTATAGAGACTGTACTGTCAGTAGAGGTCCTTTGAAAAAACCGGCCAAGTGCGAGTCGGACTCGCCCATGAAGGGTTCCGTAGCAGCAAGTAACATAATATAAAAGTTCTTGTAGTTCGTTGTAACTTTGTGAAAGGTAAATTGCGGTTTTCCATTTATGACGTATTAAAAAAAAACTACTTACTAGATCTCGTTCAAACCAATTTTCGGTGGAAGTTTACATGGTAATGTACAGACGCCAGCACATCAAGCTACCCCAATCTGTCAGATTTCTTTGATAGATTTTCAACTTTACTACTAAGTAATAAGGTTCATATTCAATTGGGAAAATTTGACAGATTGGGGTAGCTTGATGTGCTGGCCTCTGTACATTATATATATATTTTTTAATTTTATCATTCTCTTATTTTAGAAGTTAGAGGGGGGGACACACATTTTACCACTTTGGAAGTGTCTTTCGCGCAAACTATTCAGTTCAGAAAAAAATGATATTAGAAACCTCAATATCATTTTTGAAGACCTATCCATAGATACCCCACACGTACAGGTTTGATGAAAAAAAAATTTTTGGAGTTTCAGTTGTAAGTATGGGGAACCCCAAAATTTATTGTTTTTTTTTCTATTTTTGTGTGAAAATCTTACTGCGGTTCACAAAATACATCTACTTACCAAGTTTCAACAGTATAGTTCTTATAGTTTCGGAAAAAAGTGGCTGTGACATACGGACGGACGGACAGACAGACAGACAGACATGACGAATCCATAAGGGTTCCGTTTTTTGCCATTTGGCTAAGGAACCCTAAAAAGGATCTTTGAAAATCCCACTCCTGTGTCAAACGTGAAAATGAAGTTTGATGGCAGACGAAAACGCAGGAAACAGCTAATTATAAACAAAAATTCAAACCATGAAGAAAATATATTCATTTGATTTTTCTGACTTCGAAAATTATTTTGTTTCCAAACCAATAAAAATCACCGAACTGAATGAAGTGCGCGTAAAGAAGATTAGATAAAAGATTTACAAATCCCACGCTCAACGTTATCTGGGTGCCGATAAAAACCAAATCCGAAAGGTAAAAGATGCTTGAGACTAAACATGGTAGCTGAAGTCGCTATGCAGTGTATACTGGTCAAAGCAATGATGGATCCAGGGGTTGGTCACATGGTAAATTATGGCCTCCATGCCCCATGTCTGCTGGTTAGTTGGTGCAGTTAAGGTAGGTTTATAGTCAGTGCGGCGAAGCGCGCGCGGGAGGAAGATCCTCACGCGGCGCCGCTCCGAAGGCAGAGGGGGGTCGAAGAAGACGTCAGTTTGACAGACATCTCCGACTCTTCCCAGATGGAGGCCAGCAGGCAACAGGTGCGGGGGCACCTTTGCCTGTATTGCACAGGCCTCCATCAGTGTTGGACGGGAATGGCCAGGTGTTCCCGGCCATTCCCGTAGCCCCCCAGCCTGGGGGGCACGCGGGGCCAGCCAGCTAGGCGGGCATGCGCCGGGAGGGTCGTGGTAGTAAAGGCTGAGCCGGTTTCCCATAGCCCTCCCATCACGGCGATGCGGGAACACCGCTGAGTTTTAGTGGGTATACTGTCGGTGTCATTCCGACAGGAGTCCCACATACCCGGTCTCGTCCATTACGAGCGGGGATGCATAGTGCATTTCTCAGCGAAAAAAAAAAGGTTTATAGTCAGTGAGAGTCTGACAGACCCCTCCGCCCGCCGCAGGGCGGAAGACATCCACGAGGATTTTCCACAACGGAAACAAAAAAGGGGTGCAATTAGATTGCGTTCGGTGAATATCGACCAGCGAAATCAGAATATTTTATTTCACATAAACCTACATGGGTACTTATGAAACGTCAGAAGCTAGGACCTCTTCCAATTGGTCGTTTTTTCCTACGGGGAAGAGCCGGCAAGAAACTCCACCGTTACTCTTTTAAAAATAATTTACTTTTACAATGTTTTCAAATTACAGTGTTAACAGGTATGGGAGGACAGTGTAGGCCTGTCAACAAGTACCAGGTACTTAACAAAATATAAAACTGTCTACATAATTATCAACGGTCTAAAAGGCACAAAATATAAAAGAACTAGCTGCGCCCCGCGGTTTCACCCGCATAAGTGTCGATCCCGTGGGAATATCGGGATAAAAAGTACCCTATGCGTCATTCTGATTCATAAACTATATTACTGTAAAGTTTCATCAAAATCCGTTCAGTAGTTTTTGTGTGAAAGAGTAACAAACATCCTCACAAACTTTCGCCTTTATAATATTAGTGTGATTATGTGTGAAGTGTGATGTGATTATAGGAAGGATATAGTAGGAAGTAGGATAGGATTAGTAGGAAGTAGGATATACAGGATGAAATTGAACACATGCGACAAACCGAAATGGGAGATTGTACTCATTATTATGAACAACTTTTACTATGGGACCAAACCAGAAATCGCGAAAAAAAAATCAGCTGTTCCCTACATTTATGTTCGCATAACTCATCAAAATGTAGGGAACAACTGATTTTTTTTTCGCGATTTCAGGTTTCTTCCCATAGTAAAAGTTGTTCATAATAATGAGTACAATCTCCCATTTCGGTTTGTCGCATGTGTTCAATTTCACCCTGTATTAGTAGGATCTAATTTAAAAGATAAATAAAATACTTAATAAAAATAAAATCCTCTTTAAACCAAATAACATGATTGCCTTTACAACTGTAACAAATCCGAATTAATATCCTGTCCAGCGATAATGATAGCCTCAAACACAATCGATGGTAGATGAATGAACGTATGTAATCCTGCTGCCACGCACTTAGTCAATCTGAATTGTCGATACACTGTTGTACAGACGCCAGCACATCAAGCTACCCGAAACTGTCAAATTTTCCCAATCAACCTTGAACCTAATGATTTAGCGATAAAGTTGAAAATCTATTAAAGAAATTTGACAGATTGCAGTAGCTAGATGTGCTGGCGTCTCTACATTTATTATGTTCACTTCTGTAGCGGTATCTACAACGCCACATGCGAACAACGCGTCATACTGACGTAACGCAAATCCTGCATCTCGCAAGCAGAGTTTACCGCGCAACTAGCATAGATACAACAGCCCGACATGAATCATCGGGTAGTTGCCCGGCAGACACAACACCCGTCTGGTCGGAGGATCCTCCCTTTTCTATAGAGTATGAGTGAACTTTACACCCTGTTCCTCATATATATCTCATATACTTCTAATCACGCCATTTTACATAATACATATTTGTTATGTTTGTGAGTCAGTTTCAAAGGCAATTAACAAAATGGATTAATAAGGCAGACGTCATCGGGAGGCCTTAGAAGGACTCACATCGATATTTTGTCGATGTCCTTCAAAAAGGTCAGGGTCGTAGTTCCCACGTGTATGAACAAATGTTATGAACGTGAACGAAGCAAAAGGAGTATGTAAGCATTTTTTTTCTTATGGATGGGAAATCATCAAATGACCCGCTCTGGGTGGAGCGGAAGGGAGTGTCATACTCTTACTGACTAAAACCCATCCGTGTTCCTTCCTTAGCCCTTTATGTTCCGGGGTAGCGGTAACCCTTTTGGACAATCCCGCACCCCCGGCAGGCTTCGGCCCTGGCAGGCCCCTTCCTTTTTGCTGACACCTCTTTGAGGCGCGCGTGGAACATGTACGCGCCGTCCGGCGCGGACCTGGTCCTGATCGGACGATGAGCTACCCATTACTCTCCGTCCGCAGGCCCCCGCCTACGGTGGCCGGGAGTCGTCACGCGGCTCCCGACGCCCGGAGCGTCTCCCGCGGCGGCTGGGACGAGGCTCTCTCCCTCAGCCATCCCGCCACCTCCTTCGCTAGCATGACTGCTTCGCAGAAGAAGGTGACTGCCTCCCACTCCCTCTCGCCCCGGACCATGGCTTGAACCAGGGCGGGACGCGAGAGGTGAGTATGTAAGCATGGTGTTTCGTTTCTGCCTACTCCTCTAAGTAAAAAAGACGCGACCTTGTGAGTATATGATCAGCAAAAGATAAAAGTATCGAGGCAGGCGGTCAGTGCAAATGCGCGGGCACGAATCAATCTGCGTAGTCTTCTCCCAACAATGCTGGGGTCGGCTTCCAGTCTAAGCGGATGCATCTGAACACCAGTATTACATGGAGGGACTGCCTATCTGACCTCCACAACTCAGTTACTGAGCTGAGCTTTTGGGCTTTTGACTACCCGTAACGACTGTCAAAGATCTATGAATGACAGCCGGAACCAACGGCTTGACGTGCTTTCCGAGGCACAGAGGGGTCTCGGTATGTCGTCCAATTACCGGCGGAATAACGCCAGAATAGTGCAAAAATGTTGGATATTTCTAAAAATCGCAAAGGAGGACCGTATTTGTCAACTGTACCTCTTCTGTAATATTAAATTTTTTTTTTTTTCATAAATGTAATTTATATTTAAAACTAGCATCTGCTCGCGACTTCGTCCGCGTGAAATTTCACCCTCCCCCCATTCACCCTCTTAGGAGTAGAATTTCGAAAAACCCTTTCTTAGTGGATACCTACTCTTCACAAAGAACACATTCATGTCTCTAGGACCAGTGGTTGAGGCTGTGCGTGGATAACAGTCAGTGAGGACTTTAAATTTTATATACTTAATCCATACTTCCATACTAATAATATTATAAATTCGAAAGTAACTCTGTCTGTCTGTCTGTATGTTACCTTTTTACGCCTAAACCGCTGAATCGATTTAGATGAAATTTGGTATAGAAATAGTTTTGAGTCCCGGGAAAGGACATATTGACATAGGATACTTTTTATTCCGATATTCTCACGGGATCGAGACTTATGCGGGTGAAACTGCGTCTGCGGGGCGTAGCTAGAAATATTATAAATTCGAAAGTAACTCTGCCTGTCTGTATGTTACCTTTTCACACCTAAACCGCTGAACCAATTTAGATGAAATTTGGTATAGAGATAGTTTGAGTCCCGGGAAAGGACATACTGACATAGGATACTTTTTATCCCGATATTCTCACGGGATATATGCGGGTGAAACCGCGGGGTGCAGGTAGTATATTATATTTTAATAGATTATATCATTTCCCAAGTTCAAAGCGTACGATCGATTTAATTTACGTACACACTCAAGGATACCTTTGAAAGGCATACGAAAACAATGCATAATAAACATTCAGTCAACAATACCGCATTGTTTCACACGCATATTTATTTATTTATTGTTGAATATTGATAAACATTGCTATTGTACGATTGAAGTTATATCCGATTTATGATATCACACTTTTTAGTTCATTCTTTTCTGACATGTTTTTATTACATAAGAAATGAATTATTACGCACTTATTTTTGGTAGCTTGAACCTTGCGTAAGATGGGCTCCAGAAAAATAAAACTGGTAGGTACTCTCTGTGATGCGATATATCGTTCATGCACCCACTGACCATCCTCATTCCTCACACATCAAATAATAAACGGGATTAGGTATAGTATAATCAACCTATAATGTTACCAATGCTGGGACACAATTCGAGACAACATTTTTATAGAAACAATAACTTTACTTGAGATTTTAGAAGAGGGGCCTTAGCAGTTTTCAATGACAATACAGGAAGATTTTTTTATCACCATCCAAATTTTTACAGGGTGTTCTACCCATGAATATGAACAACTTTCACTATGGGACCAACTCTGAAATCACGAAAAAAAGTCAGCTGTTTCATACATTTTGGTCAAGTAGGTATTGAACTTTTATATGAAATAGCAGATTTTTTTTTCGTGATTCCAGAGTTAGTCCTATAGTGAATGTTGTTCATATTCATGGGTAGAACACCCTGTAAAAATTTGGATGGTGATAAAAAATTCTTCCCGTATGAAGACATCTAGAGAGAGCGAGAGAGAGGACTTTAGAGAGGGTTAATCTTGGAGTTTCCCTACACGATCGAATCAGAAATGAAGTGATCTAAAGGAGAACCAAGGTAACCGACATAGCCTGAAGAATTGACAAACTGGCAGTGGACACATTGCTCACAGAACAGATGGCCGATGGAGCCGAAAGGTTCTGGAGTAGCCACTGCGTACCGGAAGACTATAGCTTTGGAAGGCCTCCCACAAGGTAGACTGATGATCCGGTGAAGGCCGTAGGAATTTACTGGATGCGAGAAGCACAGAACAGCACCCTAATTGCGTAACACACTATCAATCGGAATCAGAATCATTTTGAAGCAAATTGCTAATCCGTTGCTTCATAAGTTCGAAAAATTTGTCTGCTCAACCCGTAAATAACGCAATGAATGTTGTTGAACTGCCAAAACGAAACCGATTCCGATTGATAATGTGTTACGCAATTGCCCTGCCGTTCGGAGTGGCGGTGCTTGGGAGAGGCTTATGTGCAACAGTGGATGTCTTTCAGCTGAAATGATGATGATGATGATGAAGACATAGGACAATCATTTGCCATTGGAAAACCATGCTAGCATGCATGCTAGCTAAACCATTGCCATAACCATGTGCTAGACCTCAGCTATTTTCCATTTCATCAAGAATAATTACAGATTTCAAGAGCTGAGAAAATTTAACTTTTAAAGCATTATTATTTATTATAGATCATTGCCTCCAGATGATTAACTATTCTAGCAATACAGGCCAGCTGTAACATAGTAATAAAAAAATATTATTGTTTTATTATTATTGTTTAGAGGTAATATTAAAATCGGTTTTGCAGGTTCTTAATTTGTCTGTATATGTATTTTTTTTATTTATCTTTCACAATATTTTCGTCAGTTGTGGACTGATTTAGTTTTATTTCCGTAAATGTACTGATTTGAAAATGTATTTCTTAAGCCTTTATACATTCAAATAAATACCGAATGAGCTGTGACAATCTTTTATGTCTAGGCACAGAATAGGTACTTAAAGTACTGCGTACAGAAAGGCCACTCCCTTCCCCGCACTAACATCAGTTACCGCACCTCACCCCGCACTTCGATGTGTTCGTCGCCTGCTCTTTAACAATGGCGCTCGCATACACAAGAACCGCAGCGCTGTACCTACCTACTGCTGACACGAACACATTATTTTTTTAAAGTTTTATATTTTGTGTTAATCACGATGGTTGTATATTGTGCATTATTTGGATGCTTATCTTCATCGAGGAACGATAAAGACAGGAGTTTTTTTCGGTTCCCGAAACATGAAAGAAGGTAAGGAACAGCAACTCAAATATCCTTTAAACCCATAAAAAATAAAAGCTAGTATATTACAGACAAACAAGTTAAGCCAGTGTTGTGATAATTTATTTTCATAATTTTCTCTATTATTCATTTATTTTCCAAGTTTTCTTCGTTTTAGAACAATTAAAACTTCCGTAATATTAACATACCAAATTGCTCTCTCTCTTTATTGTCTTAGTTATGTCTCTTTCTTTCACGTTCTATTCGTTCTTCGACTTGAAAAGTAGTACAATAGAAATGTTATTAATTAGATTTCTGTGAGTACCTAGTGTCGCGGCGCGCGGCGCGGCGCCCCATTGTTGCATACGTTCGGGCAGCGCCGCCGCCTACGCAATACTGCGCCAGCCAGCCCTACTAGATTTCACGCACACATTTACACGTATACAAACGTCATTTGTCAATGTAGTGGTAGTAGGTAATTATTTTGCGAGCGTTGTATGGAGTGTCCGGGGTGTGGTCTAGGTAAGGCCAACAATTTTTTTTAATAGGCATTTAATTTATATATATAAAAATGAAACCCGTTTTCCGTTGTCACGACTTGACATGAAAACGGCTTGACCGATTTCGCTAATTCTTTTTTTGTTGTGATCGGTATTGCCGGGACAAGGTTTGTATGAAAGAAAATTTTGGAAATTCGAAAAAAAAAATTGCACCCGTGCGAAGCTGGGGCGGGCCGCTAGTACTGTATAAAAAGAGAATGGTAAGTAACATGATAATAGGTGTTCTAATACTTAATTATGGAGGTCATTTTTGAAAATTACACCAACATACATGTATTGTATTGTGAGTAAATTTTATTCTAAAAACCAGCCAAGTGCGAGTCACACTCGCACACAAAGGGAATTTTCACAACTATATTTTTTTTTAAACACATTTCTTGTATGGGACCGCCTTTAATTTTTAACATTACTTTATTATTGTTTTAGTGGCAATAGAAATACACATTCTCTGAACAACTGTCTACCTATTACGGTTCATGAGATACAGGCCCCTGACAGACAGACGGATGGACAGCGGCAGCTTAGCAATAGGGTCCCATTGGCACCCATTGGGTACCGAACCCTAAAAAATTCAGTTTGTTGTTTAGAAATCGAATTAAGTAGATTTGAACTGTTTTCCAGATTGGCAGAAAAAACAATAATTTGATGTTGAAACAATTTTAAGATAAAAATAGTCACTTGTTCAAGTTGTTTTCAATTATTATTTAATTACTTTTTCTTTTCATTTATACATTCCTTACACCTGGAAGGGGGGGGACCATAGGGTTGGATTAGAGCTTGTTCTTAAAAATGTTCATAAATTTTTTAAAGGTGACATCTGTCGAGCTCCGCTAATGAGACACAATTGATTTTCTATTGTTTCGTTGCCAATAGGCGACGCGCGGTGCTTTACCGGTTAATTAAGTCATCTATAAAAAATCTTGAACAATAATCTAGGAACAAATATAAAGAATGAAACGGTCAGACAGGCAGTCGCTCCATGTAAGATACTGGTATTCAGCTGCATCCGGTTAGACTGAAAGTCACCCCAACATAGTTGATAAAAGGCAAGGCAGATGATGATGATGAAATAGAAAAGAACTATAAGCGCCTCGCAGTTTCACCCGCATAAGTTTCGATCCCGTGGAAGTATCAGGATAAAAACTAGCCTATGTCCTTTCCCGTAACTCAAACTATCTCTATACCAAATTTTTAATTTCATCTAAATCGGTTCAGTGGTTTAAGCATGAAGAGATAACAGACAGACACAAATTCACATTTATAATATTAGTATGGATGCATAATGTGAGTACATCAGAGGCTAATTAGCAGCCTCTGATGTCCCTACGGCTGGGACACAGGCCTCCTCTCTATGCAAGAGGGTTGGCCATAAAATAGAAAAAAAAATATATGTGTGTGCGTGGTGTGTGTGGGTGGGAATATAAAAGAATAAGCATTAGAAATAATAATATGCTTCGCAAATTGTTGTTTTAATAAGACTAGACTACAGAAGATAAACTTCAAGCAATGATAATGAACCTTTGTTTATAATAAGAATACCATGTAAACTTTATCTTCTATCTTTATATTTAGTAAGGAAATATCTTAGAATTATTAAAATGTTTTAAGTGTACCTACTAATTAATTAGTAGATCATACTGATATAAAACATGTTCATGGTTCCTTAATGTTTTTAATTTATTCATTTTAAATGTAAATGAAAGTTGCAGATGTGCAGAAAGTATGAAATTAATGAAGCAGAAAAATAACGATTTTATAAATGGAAATTAAATATTTAAAAATAGTTTTACACTTTTATAATAAGTATCCTACTACTAATTGAAAAACCTCCTCATACATAAGAAATCTCAATAGGTTTCTTATGTATGAGGAGGTTTTTAAATTAATCAAAGGTATTAAGATGACTTTGAAAGTGTTAATCTGAAATTATTTTCTGTGGCTTATTACAATATTACCGACAATTGATGCCCATTGGAGTGGTCCATGAGGACTCCCATGTCACCAGTGTACGTCTACGAGCTCAAATAAATAGCTAAGTCTATGAAACTTTCAAAAAGAACAGCCGAAACGAAAGAGAAAGGATGCCACAAAGTAATGAAGAAGAATCATGCACAGGAACGATTAGATGCCTGATTAGACCCATTTATAAAACCCTCAGGTCATGGACACACATTTGAGTTGCCGCCAAAAGAATATTCCAAACGTTTCGAAATAGTTTTGGCTCTATTACAAAACATATGTAAAAATCAATCAAGCTCAATATACTTACGCGAAATCTTGATATGATCAGACCCATTTTCTTGACTTTATAACTTCAAATATAAAGTGAATTTAATATAGAACACTTTAAACTCTTAACACAGCCTTGTTTTAGCGTTTTTAGAAGCTAAAAATAAGTTTGGCATAACCTGGTGATGATGACGAATGTATTATAACCTATAACGCCGATTGGGGAACATTACAAAAATATAAAAGCTAATTAATCGGCAGTGTGTTATAATATCAAATCACATATCCACTAGTTATTTTCGATTCAATATCATTTGCAAGATCCACCGCAAGAACTTCTGAACAAATAAAATTCAAGAAAAAAACATTTACTTTCAACAATCATCCACAGATAAAATATGTCGAGTTATGAATGACATTAGAGCCGACTGCCGATAGGTATTGTTGTCGGTCGTTTGTCAAGCAAGAGTACATGGATACAAAAATATCCAGTCCAGCATGATTGAAGATTTTATAAATCTATGTGATACTTAACAACCACCCAGTTAATTTTTACCGATAATTATAAGCCTTCTTCTAATTATCTTATCAAGGCGGCTTAATTTCTTGTATTATATATGACTCGATTTATCAATCGACACAAAATGTTTTTCTAATCGGGATCATTTACAACAGTATAATATACATATAATAACCCTATACTGTAGTAGCAGCACCAGCTTATAATTTAATGTAGTTTTGATTTGACTTCCTGCTCATCACATTTAGAAATCAAGCGTGAAGGTATTTTAATATTTCTTAAGTTGGTAGCACTGCAGTAATATTAATGTCGTGGAACAGGGTGAGAAAAATGTTACCAGCCCGTGTTTTGGTTAACTACTATGAAAAAATAATTGGAAAATAAAACTCCAAACAGTAAAGTTTTACTTTATTGTTCTGTTTATTGTTGTTTTACATAAAATAATCTTATGAATATTTATAGGTTCTAGCAAGTTTTCCAGTCTGACGTGTGGCAGGCTAATTGGTCAATATAAGCTGACTCTGGAGAAGTCTGTCTTCCTTCGGGATCAACACAACGGCACAATCCTCGGCGACATTGTACCTTCCGAAAGCTGCCATTCTTACAGCATATTGGCTTCTCCGGCACGTTGCCCATTACGTTGGTAGTTTTAGCACATTCTGCAAAACAAAGATCAAGGTACAGAACTAAACAAACAAAGGGCAGACAATATAAGTGTTTTAGTGAGTGTGGCGAGTTCTCGTTGTAGTTAGACAAGATTTTAGATCCACTATGAAACTGCTAGAAGCAATATTTAGGCCAAAAATACTTTTCAACGACTTAGGCTGGCCGCATACGTCCGGTTTCCCGATTATCGGAGACCTGAGGCCGGCTGCATACGTCCGGATTCCTGATTCGGTTTCCTGATCAGGAATATTTCCGTCCGGAAAATATAAGTACCTACGTATGCACTTAGTGACGATTTTGTATGAAATGCGTGCATTCAGGGTCTCCGAATCTGAATTCCTGATCAGGAAACCGGACGTATGCGGCCAGTCTTAAAAGAAAAATAAGGGGTTATACATTCGCAGAGTAATTTTTTTCATGTATTTTTTCACCAATTTCTTCGTGTTTACTGGGCCGATCTAGCTCCTATCTTTATGTGGTTTGGTGATCCATATCAATTTTATTTTCTTTGCTTGAGTAATTTTGAATTAGCTTCAATACTAGATTGCACCCTATGAAAGGGACACCCCCTCAAATGGTAGAACGCTTCCCTTTGGAGCCAGAATTACATTAAAAGTTGAGAAACATTATTTTGTATATCAATTGACAAAACAAAATTTGTTCGGCATTAGTTCCGATTTCGGCCACGCATCAAAAGAACTTTGTAGCGTTTGTACACTAATTTGAAAACTTTCTCTAAACTTTTTCAATAGTCAGATAACTTATATCTGAAGAATAAATATGACAGTTTGACATAGTTTCATACAAAAGCTGTCAAACCGCAATATTTATTAAATGTAATATATTCAGACTAGTGAATAGTCCCGGGAAATCCGGGAACCGAAAGTACCGGGAAATCGCGAAATGTTTTTATCTTGCCCTGTCATTTCGTCTTTCTCTTACTTTGTCCGTTTCAACACTTTCAACTCTACTACTCCGTAGCAAGTGTATTCCACGCCAAATTAGAAATATTCTAAACGCGAAGTATCATTTCCCGAAAGTATCGAAAGTACCGGGTATCCCGCTTCTTTAGCCAGAAGGTCCCAAAAATCCCGGTTCTGCATTCCCCAATTCAGACACAGTATTGCCAAGTATTTGTATTGCCCATGCCAAGTTCATTAAAAAATCATCAACTTACTACAATCCATAGTATCAAAGTCCTCTGATGTTGGCTCAGCTCCGTAATCTTCAATTTGAACACCTCGCTCGTCTATACAGATTTTTCTGAAAAAACATGGTGTACAAATGTAAAACTGTCAACTAGGGGTTAATTTGTGTAAATTATTTCAACACCACTCCCTCAAAACGGTGAAGGAAAACATCGTGAGGAAACTGGCATCCGGCATGTCCTAGAACCAAATAATTCGTACACATAATTATGACATCTACCAACCCGCACTGGGCCTGCGTGGTGGATTATGACCCGCTTCCTCTCACCGAGAGGATGCCTTTGTCCTAGCAGTGGGAACGTTATAGGCTGATTATGTATGTAATAGACGTGCCTATTGCCCGTGATTGATTAAAAAAACCCAATAACATTTTTCCGGACCTTGGAATCGAACCCAAGACACCTAGCATTGCGGTCGCGCTTACAACAGAGTTCCTAAATCAACGAGGCACTTTTGCCCATAGAAACAAAGGTAATTTGACGTACGTGCCATTCCTAGTAACTCTCGTCCTTCCAAAAGTCCCATCGGGCAGGCACTCCGTGAAACCGTTAAAGTAGTCTATGTTGAACCCCTCCTCTTCACTCCTCCGGATCAGATCTACCTTCTCCTGTAGGTCTTCGAGGCAAGGAGTCGTGAATTTGTAGGGACGTTCACCTTCGGAGTACTGTTTATATAGGTCTGCATCTTCGTCATCTGGAAATGATTAAATATCTATCAAATCAAAATCATTTATTTGCATAAAATGTGAAAGGTACAAAAGTTGTTACATATAAAATTGAGTGCAAAGATACATTCCGCCATGAAGTAAATAATATAGTTATGATTATGATTGCCAGTTACTAGCTCTTACGGCCTGGCCACGAGCTCGCCGGTGCCGCTATCAACAGCAACATAGCGCGGGGCGGCGAGTGGTAAAAACAAATATACCAAAATGTATGAACCATGCCACGACGCGACGCACTGCTCGCAGCGTCACCGCTAGCTAGACAAAAAAAAAACCGCGCCGCTTGCCGCTAAGCCAAACGTCGTGGCCGGGCGGTAACACGGGTTACACCGCTCTCGTTCCGTGAATATAACCTAAGTCAAGCGATTATAAGATAGAACGTACAACTAACAATAAACAGTATGATACAACATCCAGTAAGATATCAATAAAAAAGTATTTAAAAAAATTAAATCGACTTGGCCTATCACCCGATTCCGGCTTGACGTCGACTTCTGGGACACTCTGTATATACAGGGTGTTACGGAAAGGGTATATCAATACAAACGGGTTGAAGAGTGTATCTGGTCTAGAACCTCTGCACAAAATTTCAGCTCAAAAGCATTAACTTTGAAAATGCTTAATATTTTTTTTATTTCGACTTCACGGCGCTGCACTGGCGCGCGGCGGCGTGATGTGCGTGTACTAGGCGCACAGACACACTACAGATAATGGATAATGACCCTCGTAGTGCGATGACACCTTTGTTATGATTTTTATTTAATAAACTATCGAAATAAAAAAAATATTAAGCATTTTCAAAGTTACTGCTTTTGAGCTGAAATTATGTACAGAGATTCTAGACCAGAGCCCTGATTCACAAACATACGACAGGCTATCGTATCGAAAACCTGACATTTCGATAACCTGATTTGACTTCCCCTCAACAGCAAATAGCTGTTGGAAGAATAGAGGGCGTCTATTTGATTTAAACTGACAAAGCTTTCGGGTTTTGGACTTGTGAACAGCATTGAGAAGACTCCTACGATAACAATGATTAATGTTCGATACGATACGGAAGCATATCGAGTGTTTGTGAATAAGGGGGCAGATACACTTTTCAAACCGTTTATATTGATATACCCTTTCTGTAACACCCTGTATACATGTAGGTACACGAAATTTTTATTGAGGTCGGTGCCAGGAGCCACTGAAAACTACCGACCGTTGGCTTGGCACCGACCTCTAAAAAAATTTCGTGTATCTATTGTATCATAATCTTCAGTTAATTTCTTTTCGAAGTCGGTTAATTTTCTATTAATTACTTTTTATTTCGTATTTTTGAGTAATAATAAAAAATTTAAATAAGTAGTTAATAATTTTGTTGCAAAATTAATTTCCCTTTCACACCACTTTTTGAGTCCATATCTTGAAAACTACAGAACCGATTTTGATGAAACTTGCACTGTTCCCGAAGTTGAACTAGAAGCTGCATCCTGTTAGACGAAACTGACCCCAATATAGTTGGAAAAGGCTGGGCAGATGGGCAGATTATGATGAACCAGAATACTCACAGCAAGCCAACTTCTTAATAGGTTCCCTGTCAAGATCAATAGGGTTGATCCTGTCGTTAACGATTCCAGTCAGGATGTCAACGCAGTAGCATTTATTGTCGATGCACTGGATTGGGTAGAAGTTACCGTCCGAGGTGCAGCGAGGACCGACCACGGGGTAAGGAACACCAGGGCGTATTGCCTTCTTTATGCGCTCGTGGAAGCGGGAGCATCCTGGAAATGGGAAGTTCAGAATTAAAACAAATCTAAAAAAAAGACGGGTTGCACTCCAGGAGTGCCGGCAGAAGTGAAAACTTGAATATTAACGTTGTGCATTTTTGATATTTTGGAATGGTTAGGGAAAAAAGTACTATCATTTATGTGGTAGAATACAATATTTATTTATTGCGCTATCGTACACAACCATGACAATTAAAGTAAAGTAGCTATTTTTTTGTTTTATAATAATTTTACGAATACACAGCAGTGTGGCCACTACACAGACGGTCGAGCCATCAGCTGTCACCATCCATGGATGCGCGTGGCACGCTGTAACATAAACACGAACATTCGCGCAAGCGCCCTGCGCCGCCTAAACGAAACAGCAGGCATACATTTTCGCCGCGCCGCGCCGCAGAAAGAGAGGGGGATACTTCCTCTCCTACGTCGCGCCGGCTGTCTACTCTCCATCCGTCTTACGAATTTTCGATCAGTGTCACTGACGCGAGCTTAACATTTTTTACCCATTACAAAAAAGTGTACAACGCCGCTAAAGAAGTTTTCACATCAAAAAGTCTTTGGACAAGTGATGCAGACCTACGCCCTTATTAGTAAACGCGGAATAAAGTTAGTGTGTCGATTCCGATGTTTGAAAAATGTGTAGCGGTATCTACAACGCCACATGCGAACAACGCGTCATACTGACGTCACGCAAATCCTGCATCGCGCAAGCAGAGTTTACCACGCAACTAGCATATATACCTACAACAGCCCGATATGACTCGTTGGGCAGTTGCCCGCCAGACACAACACTCGTCTGGTCGGAGGATCCTCCTTTTTCTATAGAGTATGAGTGAACTTTACACCCTGTTCCTCATACCTCTATAAATGAATGTTGTTGAACTGTCAAAATGAAAGCCGTTGCGACTGTTAGCGAGTTACGCAATTACCGAGCAGGTCGAGGTTCACTCCTTAATTTTAGAAGACTGTTGAAATCGGATATAAGCAAAACCCAATGGCTTGGCACGAGACGATGGGAAGAGGCCAGACGGAATGACCATAATGCCTTGAAAGTTGGGTAGGCCTTTGGTGTAGCATGCAACCTGTGTCGACACCCTTGCTCCATCCCCCTTCCTAGCACGGCGGACTGTGCTAGGGCGGCTGCTGCTGGTGTAGAAAACCTCAAACGGCGCAAATGTTATGACAACCTTATTGGAATCTTTGAGCCGTTTGGGATTCAAATGGTCATGGAATATTTCGGTAGGTGATCGAGTCTTCACGTGAGCAGAGGTCTATGTTCTAATGAATGTTCTATGAGACCAAGGAATCAGCATTGCCATCCAACGTGGTAATGTTGCCAGCCCTTTAGGCAAATCCCATTATTTTTTTATGCCCAATGAGCTTTTCTCTTTATTTTTTTAATATACTTGTCAGTTCGGTCGTCGAGAAAATGCGTTGCTGCGGGCTGTTGTGTTAGCTTGTACATTACATCTAGGATGACTAACTAATAATAGTATGTAAATTAAAACTCAATATGTTATACTGACCACAACGCATGTTTCGCTTGGTAATATCTCCAAGGTTCCGGACTTCGCCGAAAATTCTCTCGCCTTCCTCTGATTGACAGAAACATCTGAAAAATAGAAGAAATTTTTTTATTATTCTTTTATTCTTAAAAAAAAAAAACACAATAACTACAAAGAATTTTGGCCAAAGAATCAGCATTGCCATTCAACGTAAGACTGTTAGCTTTTTAAATTATCTTGGAAATTGAAATAAACGATACAAAGTGGAAAATAACTTTAATTTCAGAAGTCGATGAGACGAAGACTTTAATTTCGGAACAAGAAAACCAAAGGGTTTTCTTATTCCGAAATTAAAGTTATTTTTTTTGTTTTTTCGTTTACGCTCATACATCTGTAATCTGGGTCATACACGCACACCGGTTGCGAGTTTTGCGCACCTGACCTTCATGAAGAACATCACCAATAAAATTAGGAAATGTCCTTCTAGGGTCGGTCCTCCCGGCGTTTCGATCCATATCTACCTTGAAAATAAATACCGTTTGTTAGTTAGCGGCCTTTCATTCATCCTCTCAACATGACCTATCTAAGCATACCTACTTTTTTAAAATGTTGTCACTGCGAGTACCTACACCTCCTTTTAAACCGCAATGTTGCCTTGCTCAGCCTATCATTCGTAGTTACACCACACATGCTTCGCCAGGAACGTCAGTCTGACGCAACTGTCTAATAAATATACATACGGGTCGAATACAGAACCTCCTTTTTTAAAGTCAGTTAAAAAGAAACTGAAACGTGTACTAAACCACAGAATATATAATAGTACTACGACTAAACATAATGGCGGCTATCGCTGTCTCACTTTAACATCTGCAGTCTGTGCATAGTCTGTGTCTGTTTCATTTTTGCTATGTTGGTATTCAGTTTTAGTACAAGTTTCATACAAGTGACGTTTTTCATCACTTTCTATGGGACTCCCGTCTCTTCTTACATAAATAATGAACATTGCTTACTCTATGAGGAACAAATTTCCACAGCATTTATTCAACTTTCATGCTTCTGTTGCAGTGTTGCCACACCTAACATTCACTTCCATACATAAGCGTAGGCACAGCTTACCATTGTGAACAACCATCATCGTAGCTCGTTCCATCATAGATCTCATCCATCGCTTTCCATCAGGCGTGATCGAGGTCAAGAGCGGGCCCATTCAGTAACAAAATAAAAAAACCTGTTGAGCCTTTTTGGTCATCGACTGGCTGGTCACAATCGCATGTATCATCAGCAGTCCACTGCTGGACATAGGCCTCTCCAATTGCACGCCATTTAGCTCGATTCTCGGCAACTTTCATCCAGCTGCTACCCTGCGAAAATCGGCGCTCCACCTAACCTGAGGGCGCCCTACCTTACGTTTGCCTATTCGCGGTCTCCACTCAAGAACACGTCTACCCCAAAGGTCATCGGTTCTACGGCTAATATGGCCGGCCCATTGCCACTTCAGCATAGCTATTCACAACCACTCGATACGCTTCCGTACCGTATCGAACATCAATCAATGTTATCGTAGGAATCCTCTAAACGCTGTTCACAAGTCGAAAAGCCGAAAATGTTGTCAGTTTAAATCAAATAGACGATCGCTATACTTCCGATAGTTGTTTGCTGTCGGGGGCAAGGCAAATCAGCGGGCCAATGCGTAACACTTTATCAATCGGAATCGGTTTCATTTTGACAGTTCAACAACATTCATTGCGTTATTTACGTGTTGAGCAGACAAATTTTTCGAACTTATGAAGCAATAGATTAGCAATTTGCTTCAAAATTATTCTGATTCCGATTGATAGTGTGTTACGCAATTAGGGTGCAGGTTATCGAAATGTGTCATTTTCGATACGATAGCCTGTCGGATGGTTGTGAATAGCTATGCTGGTTGTGTTGCTTATTCTGGAAGTTATGTCGACAGCTTTGGTTCTCTGGCGGATCACCGAATCTTTTTTTTTTTTATATATAGGTAACACCATTCAGTTTTTAAATTACTTACGTGTGTGCAGGAATACACTCGTAAGCTGCATACTTCCCTTTGCCATCACAGTGTGGCCTGTGTTCCAATGCTCCTATCAGTCCTCGCTGCTCTCTTGCATCGTACTCGTCCTGGGCAGTGTGGCACTTTGATTTCACTAGAGTATTGGAAAGAGTGTGTTATTAAATACTACCTAGTACCACGGTTTCATCCGCGATAAAAGTATTATAGTCCTTTTTTATTGATCCCCTTTACAAATCTCCAACCCCCTTTTTACACCGTTAAGAGATAGTTTCGGGGATAAAAACTATTCAATATCCTTACCCACAATTCAAACTATCTCCATTCCAAATTTCATTTAAATCGGTTCAGCGGTTATTGATTCCCCATACAAACTTCCACCCCCCTTTTCACCCCCTTAAAGGATGATTTCTGGGATAACAACTATCCTATGTCCTTCCCCGGGATGCAATCTATCACTCTGCCAAATTTCATCTAAATCCGTTCAGTGGTTTAGGCGTGAAAAGGTAACATACAGACAGAGTTACTTTCGTAATATTAGTATGGAAAGAATTGATGTGTCAAAAACAAATGGCAATAATTTTTGATCGATTGCATCGCTGCGCCCAGCTTAAACTCTACTTTAAACCTCTTGACTATATCCAGGTATAGAGGTATGGACAGGGTGTAAAGTTCACTCATACGCTATAGAAAAGGGAGGATCCTCCGACCAGACGGGTGTTGTGTCTGGCGGGCAACTGCCCGATGATTCATGTCGGGTCGTTGTATCTATGCTAGTTGCGCGGTAAACTCTGCTTGCGAGATGCAGGATTTTGCGTGACGTCAGTATGACGCGTTGTTCGCATGTGGCGCTGTAGATACCGCTACACAGGTAACAGGTTACTGAATTTTAGTTCAGTTTACTTCAGAAAAGACAGGTAACAACTTACTTCTAGTACAACTGCTCCATCCATCCTCGGTAGTGCAGTTGAGTCCGTCACCGCAGCGCCCCACTGTGGTGCCCATGCCAGGTCCTCCGGTAGTGCAGTGTTCGCCTTCCCCTGAAATATACACCGAACGTGGTTTCATGGTTTCAACGTTTTTAAAATTACTATAGAGTTCCCCCTTATCATCTAGTCTCAATCTGTCAAAAATACCTCTAATTCAGTTATATTTTTGACAAGTTATTTTTTTTTTTCGCTGCTTCCCTGCGACTAGGCACTCCTTGCTGTTCCCCTCATCGCTGTCACTGTGGCGAAGATGTCAACAGCCTCGGACACCACGGCCTGTCTTGCAGCCGAAGTGCGGGTCGCTTAGCGCGCCACGCAAACATTAATGACATCATCCGACGAGCTCTTGTTACCGTCGGCGTTCCAGCTGTATTAGAACCCAATGGCTTGGTACGCGACGATGGCAAGAGACCGGACGGTATGTCTCTATTTCCTTGGAAGGTGGGTAGACCTTTAGTGTGGGACGCAACTTGTGTCGATACTCTTGCGCCATCCCATCTTCCTGGATCGGCATGCTGTGCTGGCGCTGCTGCTGCGGCTGCGGAAAACCTCAAGCGGCGAAAATATAATAACCTTATCGGAAATTATATTTTCGAGCCGTTTGGGGTTGAAACCCTCGGGCCGTGGGGTCCGAGTGCTCATGGTCTTTTTACAGAAATTTCAAAACGGCTGGTTGACACTTCCCGTGACCCAAGGGCTGGCTTTTACCTTGGCCAAAGGCTAAGCATTGCCATACAACGTGGCAATGCCGCCAGTCTCTTGGGTACATTACCAGTCGACAGCGATGCGGATGAATTTTTCGACGCTATATTTTAGTTTTTATATAGTTTTAGTTAAGTTAGTTTTTAATTTTGTTATTTTTGTTAATTAAGTTTTTAAATTCAAATAAACCTTACCTATTAGTTTTTGACATAGATTGTCCCTGAGATGAGATTGCGACTGGATTTAGAACGTTTTCAATTACGGAAATTGGTTTTCTGATAGTTGCTTTTCACATCACACTGTCTATGTACTTATTAATTCCTTTCGTGTCATCAACCTAGCCATAATCCCTTACCATAGAACGGCAAACAGTAGTCGCAGCAGTTGCACAGTGTAGGTGAGGGTAGTCTGAGCCCCCTGTGCGTGGCATTGTTGATGCTGCAGTGGATGGCAGCGTCTGCGCACCCCTCCTCGAAGCGATACGTCTGGGGAAAGAAGTTTCATGATAACCTGTAATTCGTTTAGGTGTTGTCATAAAAATAAAGACTAATTTACATGGTGCAGTTGAATTGCCTGTGGCATCTTCTTCTTAGCGTGTCGATAGCAGTCTAAATGTACTCGGCCCAGAATTCGGCCACTTGTTTGGCGCCATCACTAGCGTCCATCAGTTCCTGTAACGTGCAGCTGACAGGACACGCAGGGCACGATATTAGGTGTCCCATCGTTTGTGGAACAGCAACACATTTACACTCCAAGGGGGAGTCGTCAGTAGTCTATACTCTAAATCTCCACCTAAACAGGTTTTCCTTGCTTCGGCCAACCTGGGTCCGGAGTCTGTTTAAAGACTTCCAGGTTACTCAAGGTAACTCATGTCCAGGTGGGAGGTCTTGTATTCGTTGAAGCAACAATAAAAGGTGAACTATCTACCTACCTAAAAAGATGGTGCATCTTTTAGATTAGGGTCAAATTTAATTAGCTAGCCAAACCACGCAGATGTGATAGCTGTATCGATATCCAAATATGATAAAACAAAAGAAAACAGATTTTCTCAACTCATACTTCAAGTAACAAACCTGCCAGCGGTCGTTGACTCCAAAAAAAACATCAAATCATTGTTATTTTATCGTCTTTTTGTAGACTCAGCCCACATTTCGTCAGCCTAAGTATTATTGGGCGCGGCTGCGAGCCTATTACTAGTAACAAGTTGGGCTGCCATCACCCAAATTACGGACCCCGGATAAAAACTTCAAAAACCCCGGACATTTGGGTGAAAAAAAAATCCCCGGACTCCCTCGAAAAAAAAATTACAATAAAATAAAAACAGCGTTAAGTATCATATTTTTTTTCTTATTTATAGAATATCAACTTAAACCTCTACAATACAAAAAAAAAACGCTTAATTTACTAATCAATCACTCTTCTCTATGTGAAAGGTATTCTGGTAACAAAAATAATTAGGAACGCTTTTATTTTTGGAATCAAAGAAAATTAAAAAAAAAATTCAAAGAGTCAATCACTATTTTTAGTAAATTAGATTTGACAGCTGATTTCAGCGGAATCCGAATGCCTAGTATTCACTCTGGTAATTTAGCAATTAATAGATTGATTGATGATTGAACGAAGGAGTATATGAAAGTAGGAGTATAAAATAAAAGTATCTACACTGGATAAAACTCCTTGTACTAAATTAACTAACAAACTATTAAAATTAAAATAACTTAAGTTAATATCCCAACCTAACTAATCACAAATTAACAAACTTAAATATGGCGTCGCAAAATTTCTCCGCATCGCTGTCGACTGGTAACGTAGGTACCCAAGAGACTGGCATCATTGTCACCATTGTCACGTTGTATGGCAATGCTTAGCCTCTGGGCAAGGTAACAGCCAGCCCTTGGGTCACGGGAAATGTCAACCAGCCGTTTGGAGATTTCCTTGAAATTATATAAGTAGGTAGTTTAGGTACTTACTCTACAAAATCCTTGTTGACACAAGATATCGTTGTCTGCTACCACAAACACAATCACACAGCCAAACAAAGACAACACGAAAAAACAAAAGAATATTTTTATGTCAGCCATTTTGAATGTCGGCAAACATGGCACTGATTTGTATGTGGCGAAGTGTTATCTGAAACGATATTATTATTGTAATTATCGGCACGATAATCAATCAATTGAATCATAGGAAGTTTGTAATGACGATGTTGATAAGGATTTCGTATCATATCCTGTTTGGGGGAAACAGCAAGAGGTGTTTTGTATCATTTTCGTTTTCTTATAGTCTTTGGCTCTTTTAAGGGCGCTACACACGGCTAAGATACTATAATATTTTATCTTAAGATACAATATCGCTCGCCATACAATTCAAAGGACCATTACATACGACAAAGATAATATTTATTTCATATTCCATTGAATTGTATGACGAGCGATATTGTATCTTAAGATAAAATATTATAGCATCTTAGCCGTGTGTAGCGCCCTTAACTGTGCTCTTACTTTTACCTGAGGGGCGATTCTCGTAATTTTAAGAACGTTCACAGTCGTATGATCTCAGTCTCAAGCTGTCAAAAATGTATACCTCTACTTTCCCTAAATTTTGACAAGTTTTTGACATTGATTGTCTCCAAGATGAGATTGCGACTAGATTTTGAACGTTTTTAATTACGGGGATTGACCTTCTGTCTATCGAAGGAGGGCAATGAAGCTATCCGTCGTAAGTTTACAAGGAAGTCCTTAAAACTAAGTCGTATACCCCGATGGGGTAGGCGGTATTAGATGATATACAGACGCCAGCACATCAAGCTACCCGAAACCATCAAATTTTCCCAATCAACTTTGAACCTAATACTTTAGCGATAAAGAAAGACAGATTGTAATAGTTTGATGTGCTGGCCGTCTGTACCACCCACAGCGACGTGTTTCATCCCATGAATCCACGTCAGGCCATGCCGTTTTTAGGGTTCCGTAGCCAAATGGCAAAAAACGGAACCCTTATGGATTCGTCATGTCTGTCTGTCTGTCTGTCTGTCCGTCCGTCCGTATGTCACAGCCACTTTTTTCCGAAACTATAAGAACTATACTGTTGAAACTTGGTAAGTAGATGTATTCTGTGAACCGCAGTAAGATTTTCACACAAAAATAGAAAAAAAAAACAATAAATTTTGGGGTTCCCCATACTTACAACTGAAACTCCAAAAATTTTTTTTCATCAAACCTGTACGTGTGGGGTATCTATGGATAGGTCTTCAAAAATGATATCGAGGTTTCTAATATAATTTTTTTCTGAACTGAATAGTTTGCGCGAGAGACACTTCCAAAGTGGTAAAATGTGTGTCCCCCCCCCTCTAACTTCTAAAATAAGAGAATGATAAAATTAAAAAAATATATATAATGTACATTACCATGTAAACTTCCACCGAAAATTGGTTTGAACGAGATCTAGAAAGTAGTTTTTTTTTTAATACGTCATAAATCGAAAACCGCAATTTACCTTTCACAAAGTTACAACGAACTACAAGAACTTTTATATTATGTTACTTGCTGCTACGGAACCCTTCATGGGCGAGTCCGACTCGCACTTGGCCGGTTTTTTAAATTATTATTATACAGGGTTATTGGAAAAACACCAACAACCTCTTAAGAGGTCATTGCACTCATCATTATGAACAACTTTTACTATGGGACCAAACCTGAAATCGCGAAAAAAAAATCTGTTCCCTACATTTTGACGAGTTATTGACGAACATAAATGTAGGGAATAGCTGATTATTTTTTTCGCAATTTCATGTTTGGTCCCATAGTAAAAGTTGTTCATAATGATGAGTTCTTCTTCCTTAAATAATTTGATAATAGCGTTTTACTTTAACAAACAGACACAATTTTATTTATTTGTATAAGTAGATTTATTAAAGTGGTAACGGCCGCGACTTACGAGTTGTAGTGTATGTCGTAGGTTCGAACCCGGACAGGCGCTTTACTTTGTCTAAATTATTATTTGATCGCCACTGCTCTCAAAACGGTGAAGGAAAACATCTTTCTTTTTTTCTTCTTACAAGTTTATTTTCAACATTAACCGAACTCATGCTGGCGGTACATACTATCAAAGGAAGCACCTAGGTACATTATCAATATTATTTTTGATAATTTCTGAATTTATGATATCATATCAATTTTATCATAGACTTTCAATAACTGGGTTAACATAGAAAATAACTCTACTTAGACAAAAATATTATTTACTAGCTTCTGCACGCGACTTCATCCGCATGAAATTCTACTCCATTCACCCTCTTAGGGGTTGAATTTCGAAAAACCCTTTCTTAGTGGATGCCTACCTTCACAAAGATCACACTCTCCAAATTTCATGTCTCTAGGACCAGCCGTTTAGGCTGTGCGTTGATATCTCAGTCAGTCAGGACTTTGAATTTTTTATAAAGCATGAAATAGTAATATATTGGAGAACTGGAGACCACGGATCGACGAATGCGGCATCATGGCGCGGGATACTCTCCAGGTAGACCGATCACTGAAGAGTTGGTTGGCACACACTGGTTCCGGAAGGCAAGCCATGCTGTGTAGTGGTGCAACTTAGGAGAGTCCTGCAGTGGACTGCCATTGACTGAGTTCATTGATTCTACTACCTCAAATGGCTTAGCGTGATCCTCCGTTATGTCGAAAATACTGCACCATTAATTTTGAAATAAATACAGCTTTACGTTCTCTAGATGGTCGAGAACGAGTGTGGCGAAGAAGAGGAGAACGGTTTTTACCCATTACTACCACTCAAACAGTGAGTTTCCATGGAGGCTCAATAATGGTATGGGGAGGTATAAGTTCCGACGCACGTACAGAGTTGGTTATCGTCGATAATCGGCTAACAGCTGTTCGATACATCGAGGAAGTTCTTCAGGAACACGTAATGCCATATTCGGGGTTCATTGGACACGACCAATTCCTCCTAATGCACGATAATGCACGCCCACACGTTGCACATTGCGTTGAAGAACATCTGGAAGAGGTTGGCATACAAAAATTGCAATGGCCAGCTCGTAGCCCAGACTTAGACCCAATTGAGCATGTCTGGGACATGCTCAAAAGAAAGATAAAGTCCAGCTCCAACCCGCCGGAAACTCTAAACCAGCTCCGAACTGCAGCGCTGGCCGCTTGGCGCAGTACTATACTGCAAGTTGATGTCCGAAACATCATCCAAAGTATGCCAGATCGAATGCAGGCAGTTATCAGGGCTAGAGGAGGAAACACCCGATATTAAAACGTATAGACAACAACGAAAAAGACCTTATTTTTTATTTTATAGTGTTTTTAAATTTATAGTGAAAAATTCCTAATTTCAGTGAAAATGCGTGATTTTAAAAACTGATTTATTGGTGAGGTAATCTTTTAATTTCTAAGTTCTTAAAGCATAAGAGACACGTATTAAAGCCACTTACCCTTAATTTATTGTCATAAATGCAAATGCAATTTTTTTTATGCAAATAATCAGCAAAATCACGAGTGGCCAAGTTTCCGTGCCGGTGAGTGTATATGGTAAAGTTGAGGATTAATGCTAAGTCTTATGTTAGACGAAAACACGATTCCATAAAATTTTCTCGATAGAAAATAAATCCAAAGTTACCTCTAAGCCGAACAATAAACCGCTGGTATTAAAAAAATACTTCAAATTAGATCATGAAACTTTGCATACTAACTGAACTTACTTTAAAGCAGGTCTTATGTTATTTACTTTTTTATAATTACCATTATTTTCACTGTAAAAAGCAAATACCTAAACTATTGGCGCTGCCTGCCGCCCAGCACCGCGTTCTGTCTCGCTCTCACTCAGTCAGCGAGCAGTATCGTATGAGCGAGATAGAGAGTGAATTTTAGCTGAGGTAGTATAGGCTCTTCATCATCATCATCATCATTTCAGCCGAAAGACGTCCACTGCTGGACATAGGCCTCCCCCAAGCACCTCCACTTCGACCGGTTTTGTGCTTCTCGCATCCAACGAGTTCCTGCGGCCTTCACAAGGTCGTCGGTCCACCTTGTGGGAGGCCTTCCAACGCTACGCCTTCCGGTACGCGGTCGCCACTCCAGAACCTTTCGGCCCCATCGGCCATCTGTTCTGCGAGCAATGTGCCCTGCCCACTGCCACTTAAGTTTGGCAATTCTTCGGGCTATGTCGGTTACCTTGGTTCTCCTGCGGATCTCTTCATTTCTGATTCGATCCCGCAGGGAAACTCCAAGCATAGCCCTCTCCATTGCCCTTTGGGTGACTTTCAGCCTTCTAATAAGGCCCATTGTGAGCGAGTATAGGCTCTTAACACTAAATAAATTAGCACTTTAGTAGTATCGTAACCCCCTTACTAATAAACGTTGTATAGCGTCTATGTATTTACACAACGCTTTGTTACGTCTAGTACTATTATATAATCTGTGGCTTTGTCTTTTTCTTTCGAAAGTCAAATTACTGACGACTTAAAGAGAAAAATCGGTGTCTAACTGTACCTACGTCTGATTTAATACGTTTATTAGTAAGGGGGTAGATAAATGTATCGTACGAGTAACCCCCTTACTAATAAACGTTGTATAGAGTCTGTATATTTACACAACGCTTTGTTTTCTTCTTTCGAAAGTCAAATTACTGACGACTGAAAGAGAGAAATCGGTGTGTAACTATAAGTATTCATCTGATATAATATGTTTATTAGTAAGGGGGTAAATGTATAATAGTACAGTCCGGCCGACGAGAGAATGCGTTTTTGACACCTGTCAGTTTCATACAAACGAATAGGTACTTAAGGTCCATACATACATACATAACCAGCCTATAATGTTCCCACTGCTGGGACACAGGCCTCCTCTCGGTGAGAGGGAGTGGGCCGTAATCCACCACGCGGGCCCAGTGCGGGTTGGCAGATGTCACGCGACTTCAAATTTTTGATTCTAGGACATGCCGGTTTCCTCACGATGTTTTCCTTCACCGTTTTGAGAGCAGAGTGGTGATGAAATAATTTGCACAAAGTAAAGCGCCTGTCTGGATTCGAACCTACGACCTACAACTCGTATGTCGCGGCCGTTACCACTTGGCCACCACTGCCCAATAATGCCCGCTCGAAATTGAATAAAATTGATAAACAAGAGTTTTTATTTTAAGTAATGTTTGTTTTCGTCTAGTTAGCTCGGAGATTTAGGCCATTGTTGTTTACATCTTTGGCAAATTTGGCGCGGTCGGACTTTACGTGTTTTGCGAATTTGATATTTATTAACTAGGTACTAGAATTGTCGCACTGACAGGTATCAGGAACGCATTCTCTCGACTGTAAAAATTACTTCAAGGAGAACTACTAACAAGAAGAGTGCTGGGCTGGGCGTCTGGGCAGCAGCGTCCTCCTGTCTGCTAACAACAACATACTGTGGTCATCGATCCGTCTGCGTTTTGGGTTATTATAGAAAGACATTAGACTGTCTAAAATTATTATAAAGTAAAATAAAACAACACTGTTAAAAAGAAAACTTAACTTTATTAAAATAAATATCATGTCATCATCCATTTTATTGTAGACTAGAAAAGCAAATCATCTATATGTACGGGAAAACCTCAGTAGATTATGTACAGATGCCAGCACATCAACCTACCCGAAACTGTCAAATTTTCCCAATCAACTTTGAACCTTATAATTTAGCAATAAAGTTGAAAATCTATTAAAGAAATTTGCCAGATTGTAATAGCTTGATGTCCGCGACGCTTCGCCATTTTAAATTTTCTATAGATACCTAATTAACGCTGCATGTGACCTACAAAACTTTGGTCAATCCCTATCATAAGGTAGAAAGACAACTCCATGATATTTAATATTTATCCATTTTTTCCATTGAGTTTATCAATGATTTTTTTCCATAAAAACCTAGCTCGGACTTTTACGAACTTATTAAAACAAAAAAAAATAGCCAAATCTGTCTAGCCATTTTCAAGTGATGCAAGTAAAACACGTGTTCTTGCGTGGAGACCGCGAATCGGTAAACGTAGGACGCCCTCAGGCTAGGTGGAGCGACGATCTTCACAGGATGGCTGGTAGCAGCTGGATGAGAGTTGCCAAAAATCGAGTTGAATGGCGTGCAATAGGGATGTCCAGCAGTGGACTGCTATAGGCTGATGATGATCATGAAGTAACAGCATTTAATTTTTATTTTACAGATAGATATAACCCTGACTGTAGGTATCTACACAAGCTGTGCAAGCTAACACAAGACTGTATCAACTCAAAATAAAGCTTTTTTCAGAAATGATGGAAAACTGAATACATACTCGTTTCCTGTTAAGGGGCTTACAGGACCTAAACGCAAAAAACGCAAGTTTTAGAAACAATAAAAGTATTGGATCGACTACAGTAAACAAAATAAAAAAAATATATGATATTCTTCAGGATATATGCTAGGTAGATAGTGTGTTGAAAATATAATACAATTTATTTGGTACGATAGAAAAAGATCATGAAGATACCTCTAAAAACTTTCTTTTTACAATAAAAACCATACTAATATACATACAATCATTATGATTTTTTGTCATATTATTCTACAAGCAACATACCTAAACTTTAGTGTTTTAATTTTTTAGTCCACACAATAGATTTTTCGTAAATAAATAATTGCTTCATATTTTATATTTTGCAATAAATTACCAGCGTTGTGTCGTCGCGCTTCTCTTTCTTTTCTATGCAGTCTGACAAAGACCGCGCTTTAGGTCATGTAGTCCTCTTAACGATTGTAAAAAGTGAACACTGTTTTAAAATTAGTGAAAAAATTAAGGGGTTTCTTTAATTATGAGTAATTTCAGAGATTGCAGGTTATCAAGTTATTTCATTTTACATTTATGACGAATGAGTTATCTCGAATTTGTCTTTTTTTTGAGTTGATAAAGTCTTGTGTTAGCAGTGCGATATTTATGTTTATCTAGAAGACCTATTCACTACAACTTCTTGACAAACCGACCTCATTTCCAAAACCCCTCAAAACAGGTGACTATAGATAGGTACATATATGTAATCATCGCCTTATCTTTCACTTATCTTTGATAATGATAACACAAGAATGTTCTGGGCACACAGTGTGCAATACTCGAGAAGACTGTTTGATAAAGGATCATTTTTATGGAAGCGAATTATGTATTTAGGTTAGGTATTTTTTTGGGTAGAATGTTAACAAAAGCTGTTGTTTTTGGATGACTCTTCGCTGAATGGCGTAGGTATCTACAAAAAATAATTTAAACGGTATAACTAGGACTAAAGGTTAAAAATCAGCTTCCGCTAAAAACAAACAAACGCCCGCCCTTCACCACTAGGAAATGGAGAAGGGAGGGCGTTTTGGCGAATCTTTTATGTAATTTTAACGTTCGAAAAGGGCTAGTTTGAATAAATAACTTTTGATTTTGATTTGTGGCTTTAGCTGGGAAACTGAAGTGGTGCAAGAAACTCCCTAGCAGCACTGTCTGTTCAGTTGTAAAAACTTAATTGAAATGAAAAAAAAATCCCCAACTGGCTCCTACATTTTGTCGAGTTATGCAAACACAAATGTATAGAGCAAAGTACTAATTTTTTTTCGCGATTTCAGGGTTGCTTCCATAACAAAAGTTGTCCCTAAGGATGAGTACAATGACCCCTTTTCAGGTCCAATATCATTTAAATTACACCTTTTATAAAAAAGGACATGTGCCAATTCTGTTGTTCACAAACTAAACTAAATTGAAGTTCAGTGCATATGGGATGCATGGAGAAGCCTTCTCGTGTAGCGCAGTTTGTTCAGCCAGTTACTCAACAGAACCAAGCGCTCGGCGCATCCTGGACAGTCACTAACAACACCTTATTTGACTGGCCAATTCTTCCTTTGCAGTGGTAGGGCTAACGCCCGCCTGGTTTGCGACCACCCTCCCACCGGAGTCCGGCGTCAAGCAGCCTGCTGTGTTTCGTCGATGCATGGGAATTCCAGTGTCTTAGGCATCTTCTGGGCACGCTCGTTCCATAATAGACCTCATCCATCGCTTTCCATCAAGCGTGATCGAGGTCAAGAGCGTGCCTTAAGCAATAAAAAAAAATGTATATTTTTCCTTCTAGATAAATAGTTTAGTCCGGTCAAATTAATCAGCGCCTGAAGTAAATTGACGTAATTTTAGTAGGCAAGTTTTTAATCACGTCTAAACTTGTATGGAGTAGTGTCAGGCGCTGATTAATTTGACAGGACTAAACTAAAATTTATCTTCTGTCCTTTTCTTCATCATCATCAGCCTATAATGTTCCCACTGCTGGGACACAGGCCTCCTCTCTGTGAGAGGGAGTGGGCCGTAATCCACCACACGGGCCCAGTGCGGGTTGGTAGATGTCAGTGTCACATGTCTTTGAATTTTTGGTTCTAGGACATGCCGGTTTCCTCACGATGTTTTCCTTCACCGTTCGTCCTTTTCTTAATGAAATAGAAAGAAAAAAATGCACTGAACTTAAATTTAGTTTAGTTTGTGAACAAGGGAATTGGCACCTATCTTTGAATTATAGCTACAGGGTGGTAGGGACAAACTAACCATGAATAAAGCACATGATTCTAGCGTAGATATTTTTCGTCGGTTATCAAGAAACCTCTGCGTACCCCTTCAGAGATTACAGGTGTAAAGTTAAATTATTGCGTACTAGTACCTACTGCAAAGATGTTTTTCATGCCATAGGTACCAAACTTCTGTTGACTTTTCAAAAGAGACATGTGTACAGAGATTTAATCATTCCAACTGAGAGACGTAGGTAAGTATCATAAAGATAGGAGACACAAGACAGACATTATCAGTGTTTAAATAAGTACCTGTTTAGTAAATGAGTTAATAATATTTAGATACTAGCTTCTGCCCGCGTCTTCTTCCGCGTGAAATATCGCTGTCACCGGCACCAACCCACCGCATCTCAACCCACCGCTCGCGCTTTGAATTGAAATAAACGGTTTGAGTTCCTGTCAATACAGGGTGTTACGGAAGGGGTATATCAATTCAAACGGGTTGAAGGTCTAGAATCTCTGTACAAAATTTCAGCTCAAAAGCATTAACTTTGAAAATGCTTAATATTTTTTTATTTCGACATCACGGCGCTGCCGCTACACTGGCGCGCGGCGGCGTGATGTGCGTGTACTAGGTGCACAGACACACTATAATGGATAATGACCCTCGTAGTGCGGTGACACGTTTTTATGATTTAAATTTAATAAACTATCGAAATAAAAAAATATTAAGCATTTTCAAAGTTAGGTACTGCTTTTGAGCTGAAATTTTGTACAGAGATTCTAGACCAGATACACTCTTCAACCCGTTTTTATTGATATACCCTTTCCGTAACACTCTGTATATTCTTATATTAAGCGTAGGTACTTACATAATAGATAAAATACATCACTTCACTTCAAGTTAATAGTTACATAGTTTACAGTGCGGCCGTTGAGAGAATGCGTTCTTGACACCCGTCAGTTTCATACAAACGAATACACCCTGTTTTGCGAATTTGATCTTTATTAGCTACTACAATAATCGCGCTGGCAGGTGTCAAAACGCATTCTCGCACTGAAGATCTAGAATTGGACCGTTGGGCACCCCAACAAGTACGGCATCAACTGCTGGCTCACCACAGTCACATTCAACGAAATTGAGATGGCTTTTCAATCAACAATTAGGAATTAACATTATGTATTACAATTACAATTTTAATAACACACTAAAAAAACCTAACAATTAAAATGAAGATACCTCCCAAGTAACAAATTTACGTTGTATAATAGTTGAGTAAACGTTTTTCATTTACTGTTGGTTCTATGAGGTGGGTTGTATAAACGTAGTTGTAGACGTTTATACAACGCGAAATAGGCCCAAATTATACAACATTATTGTTATTTAAAAGTTATATAAAAGTTAGTGGAGAACTATTTTAACGTTGCTTAAATGTTAAATAAAAGTTTCCGACCGACTTTTTGGTTAGATAATGGTTATATCTCGACTGTTATGGAACCACTGAAGTCCCATAAAGGTTATATAGACATTAGAAGATGACTGAAATGTCACACAAGTGTTTAACATCGACGTTTATAGTATACATTTAGTCCATTCCATTATTCTCATTCGTTCCTGATATTTGCTGGAATATAAAAGGTAAGTTATAAATTATCATAACTAAATTTACATTTACTTTACAAGGCTTATGATATACGCGAACAAAATGCACCTAATTCTTATGGGACCTTTAGTTTTATGATGAAATATAGGTGTGTTGTTGGGAAATTTTTTGCGCCCCCCTCGAATTCGTTAAAAATTAACTATTGTTGATTATTATTTAATTTATTTTTTTATATTAAATACCAGCCATCTTGTCAAAGTTAAAAAGTGACTTCTATACAACAATTATAGAATGAAAAGGTCAATAATGCGGTTTCTTGCGACCAAGATAGCCGGCCATTGTGAATGATTTTAGAGTTCTGTGAGATAATAAACATTATGAACGTAGAATGATGATCACATTACAAATGACATTAATTTTATTGAATGTACTTGATTTTAATGACTCAATTAAAATTATATTACTATGCTTGTGTTGTAATTACCTACTTTGCAAAATATTACACGGTGTAATATTTTATAAAAAACGTGTTATCTAATTAATTACCTACGTATTATTGAGCGCAGTGTCCTGTACTTTTTCTGTTCGACCATAACATACTAAATAGGTGCATCTTGTGATTATTTGTTTAATTTCTTGAATTCCTTTATTGACACTGAATTCACCTCTGAGATATGGCACCAATATGGCACGCAATTTTTTGACACCACACGCTGCACGTGACGAGCGTGGATACGACGGGGGCGCGCGGGCCCACACGGCCATAATAATTCGTAGTACTAATATAATACCAACATATACCTACATCTTAAATGAATAGTTAACAATGCATCAAATAAAATTCACTAAAGAACATGGGTCATACATAATATAAACAAGTCATCAATGACACATTCATTATACAAATGTGACTTTTTTATTATAATTATTACTTCCGGACCCACGTTCCATAAAATGACCGAAAATTAACATTTTTTATCATTTTTCAGGTGAAGTAGTGTGTGAGGACAGTGGACATCAATAAATTATGGTAGTGTTTTTGGATGTCGATAAATTTATAACACGGAATGATTTAAAAAACCTCAAAAGGCGCAAGTGGCCTTGGAGAAGAACTCATTTTATATTGTCAAGCAATTGCTATAACTGTCACAGTTGTGACATTGTACTTAAGTACTGTGATTTTGCATGCCAAAACCTAGTAAATAAAAAAATATAAACAGTTTTTTCAGTATTTTTATTTTTCAGTTACCACTTACAAAAATGTATGCACTAAAGGTACAAAATACATGTGCTCGTTAAGCACTGTACACACCAATTTGCATTTAATATCTAAAACTGTACATGTCATCTCTCTTTTGGTCACATTATTGATATTACATAAAATATGTTGAGTAGAGAAGATTTCATGGGCTTTTCAAATGCATCGATGCAATCATCTAAATACTTGCCAAGTATTAATATATCTTCCTGAAATTCGATATCTTTGTCAGCAGATAAGCTTGAAGTATCGGAAGATAGTCCTTCAGAGGGCTCTAAATACTCCAAATAATCATCAACGGAGTTACCTAAAATAATTAAATCAACTTGAGACATTGTAAATAGTTATAATATATGGTGATTATCTTAAAGTATAAACTTACTGTTTATTTCTGGTACAATATTCTTTTGTTGTATGTCAATGCCACCAGATGAACTTTTAATTTTTGATATTGCCTCATAAGTTTCATCTGGAATATTTAAAAAATGTCATTTATAATAGAATTATAATAATAAATAAAAAAACAAGCAATAGAAATACTTCTTATAAAAATAAAATTTATACGGAACCACTTTTGTTGTTGAGGCTTTGATGAGGTACAAAATTCGCAGATGACGGGCCAGTTTTCAGTGATTCAAAAGATTTTCTTACTTTCCGCTTGAAAGCCCCACTTTGTTTAAGCTTTTTCCATTGATCTAGATTCATATTTTTGTAAATATTGTAACAACGTTTATTTAGCTGACAAAATGGAAGTTAGTTTTAAAAAAGGCCCTTTTGGACCTTTATATCATTTTAAGGTCTGCTTAAAGTTCTGTAACGGTTACAAAATAACGCATAAGTCGTATAATGATTCGTAATTCACCACTAAAATACTTCGTTATATTCAGGTCTAAAAATAAACTTTTGGCGACGGTTTGGTTACATAAAAGTCGTGTTAAGGTTACGTAGACTACAACGCTGGTTAAATGAACCCTTTTATCTAACTGTTATATAACATCGTATTATTTAGTTGGGTAAACGTTTACCCAACCTACAGTATACGACGTTGTATAAAGCAGTCGTAAAAACGTTTACCTAACTTATTCACTGGCAAAATTATACGACGTTATATAAAGAAGTTATCAAAACGTTTACCTAACCTATACACTTGTACCATTATACGACGTTGCATTATATAGTTGTAATAACGTTTACCTAACCTATTTTTTGTACCATTATACGACGTTGTATAAAGTGGTCGTTAAAACGTTTACTCAACTATTTAATAGGACCTTTTAGTTACAGGGACTGAATCGTTGTAGAAATAACGGTTACACAACGTCGTAGTTGTCTAATAACGTCTATTCAACAGTTATATAACCGAAAGTCGCGTAAGATATGTTTTATATAACCAATTTGTTTGTTGGGCTATACCTAACCATGATTTAAATGAATATGCATACCTATCATCCATTTTATTTTATGCGAATTATCTGTCAATCATTTGGGTGTGTAAAATAGATATATTTCCAAGATATTGATTATCAAATGGATTTACGGAATTTTAAACACGAATCATCATAATGTAGACAGAAATAAAAACAGACTATTTATCAATTTAACGGCGCAGGACTGCCTTTACAAGAAGTGGTCATCGTATTAGTGGTTCAGTCGTGGACAATATATGTGCGAGTATATTACTATACATTATGGTCGTGGACGTGGTACGAGCAAACGAGTGACAGAGCTTCCGCATTTATTATCATACTTTTTGCGACAGGGGCTCCCCTGACATCATCTGTCATCAGAGGACGGCGTCCCAGCGTCCACGCAAGCATCAATGCGACGCTCCGAGAGTGACAGTCACCAGCCAGTAACTGGAATCACTGAAGAGGCTGTCTTCGGGGATTCCAGTTATTTCGTAACAAAAAACATTTTGATAAAGAAAAAAAAAACAATCGAGTTCCAAAAATTAACTTTAACTTTGAAAGTCGGCAGCAGAGACCCAAAATCCAAAGCCAAAGACACCGACTTCCGAAATTAAGGTCTTTATTTTTCAGATTTACACTACGCATGTTTTAATCTCGTTTGCAGAGATTTGATAGCTAATTAAAGACCTTGTATTTATTAAGTAAATAAATCACACGTAATCACAACAGAAAAAAACAAATTTCTGGAAAAAATTATAAGTACAGTCTCCATTTTTCCATCTTCTGAATCTTCTCTTCTCTTCTCTTCTTGTCGAGCCAGCGACCGTTCATAAAGAGAGCAACTCCATGACAGTGTTTACTGGCAATACTGTCGACGGATAGCTCTCTTCATTAACAGATTATAGGCATCTTCTCTTCTCGTGTCTTCTCTTCTTTTGTTGATTCATCCCCTCTGTAACTAAAAACTTACTTGTTGTCCTACTGGATTTTTACCAAGCTGTGGCTGTGGTGGCGTCGGAGTTTTCTTCGGGCGGTTCAGGATATCTTAAGTATAGGAAAAAATAAAAAATACTAGGTATCCTAAAGGCGATAAAGAAGGGATATAGTATTAATTCATGTTGTTAAAATATCATACGCCTGCACTCTGAAACAAGATTATGGTAATACAAAATTTTCCTACCTAATTACCTATGTATGTTCAGAAGATCGGGGAAGACCTAGATGAGACTCGCACAGACCTGCAGGGCAATTGCGTAACACATTATCAATCGGATTCGGTTTCATTTTGACAGTTCAACAACATTCATTGCGTTATTTACGGGTTGAGCAGACAAATTTTTCGAACTTATGAAGCAATGGATTAGAAATTTGCTTCAAAATGATTCTGATTCCGATTGATAGTGTGTTACGCAATTAGGGTGCAGCACCCTAATTGCTTATTACACTATCAATCACAATCTGAATCATTTTGAATCCATTGCTTCATATGTTGGAAAAATTTGTCTGCTCAACAACGTAAATGACGCAATGAATATTGTTGAACTGTCAAAATGAAAGCTATTGTTACTGTTAGTGGGGTACGCAATTACCCCGCAGGGAAGCATGGCACATAAGGGAATGGCATATACCCAGCAGTTTCTGAAACAACGTTGCCAATGTTGATGAAGATGGGATGTATAGTATAAGAAAATTATTTACTTGGTCAGTATAAAAAAAAAATTGCAAAACTGAGAATTGGAACTTAGTACTTGGAACCTAAGATGCTCTTTCATAATACTACAAAATCACTCACAAGACTTATAGAATAGTAGCGAAAATTACTCATCACATGTTAAAAAATTGGGTTAGCTCGTCACCAAGAAAGGCAATGTAACGATGACTGCCTGGCTGCTAACACTGCCGACTACGCACCGGATAGTCTAAGAATACCAAGCCACTCATAATTAAACTACAGTATTCCACTGCCAGACACAGACCTCCGCCTGCCGGGGGTGCGGGATTGTCCGAAAGGATTACCGCTACCCCGGAACATAAAGGGCTGAGAGGAACACGGATGGGTTTTAGTCAATAAGAGTCTGACACTCCCTTCCGCTCCACCCAGAGCAGGAGGGGTAATTTGATGATTTCCCATCCATAAAAAAGAAAAGACACAGACCTCTCCAATAGCACGCCACTCAACTTGAAACGAAGACACTCTTCGAAACTCTTTTAACGCACTTAGAACACACGACAACACGTAGTAAGACATATATATAGATAGTGTAAGCTAACCTCGTGACCAAAGGGCTGGCCTATTTTTTGGCCAAAGAATCAGCATTGCCATACAACGTGGCAATGCTGCCAGCATTTTGGGCACGTTTCCCGTTGACAGTGATGCGGACGAATTTTTTGATGCCCCTTGATTATTTTCCCTCCCTTTTTATATACCTCGCATTGTATTTAAAGCTTTGCGTCCAATAAGAGGCCAGCTTATATAGCTAGCTTAATATAATTATCTTCGTGCGTTCACTTCTTCCCACCTTCATTCAAAAACTAACCTTCGTATGCTCTGACATTTCGCGTGAACTTATTGCCGATGACATATGGGGCTCAGCACGGAGGTGCTAAGTGGCTCGACACGCCGACGTGTTTGTCAGCTACTGTTTGACTTTCATTGTCGGGTTCGTTACTGGTCTAACGGGACTATAGGGTTGTACTGTCGAAGAAGCCGATATTGAGAGTAACTTGGCTTAAGAGATTACCTACCAAGGCCACTGACGAATAAGTGCGAATTTCATCTATGAAACTGAACGCGATCAGCACATAAACCACGTTTAAGAGCTGTCAGTGTCATTATTTTCTTTGAAAAATCGACTGACAGCTCTTGAATGCGGTTTAGATTTGCTGATCGCGTTCAGTTTCATTGGTGAAATTCGCACTAAGAGATATAAGACCATACTGTCATTTTTTTTTTACGTATCCAAATAATTTGACTTGTAGGACAAGGCACTCAAAGATCATTGATGTATAAGAGTTACTTTACAAAATTAATTTCTCCTCAGACTTTTATCAGTCCTTTTCACAGTAACGGAAGACGTTACTGTGTGGCAACCATTTTGGAAGGACTCATAAATAGAGGTTCATGGCGGATCCGAAGAGGCAAGAGCGAGTCCCAATAAATACTTTTTCTTTCTTTTCACTCTCTATGACTAAATATAACTAGGAGGTATGTTATAAAACTTGACTGATTTCTGGACTAAGTAATTTTGAACTGTTTTCAACACCGACAGTTTAGTTGTCCAATCACTTAAGTTATTCAGCTTGCCAACCCTGTCCCTCTCGCTATGACTATAGCCGCCTTTTCATGGTCTACTTGATTATTTGTCAAAACATTCAAGTTCCCACAAGGGCCTACGCTTTTGGACGTTTTATGTTTTTCATCTTTTGACCCGTATCACCGTCTCTATATTGTACGTACGCTGGACGTTCAGACGCCAGCACATCGAGCTACTGCATTCTGTCAAATTTCTTTAATAGATTTCAACTTTGTCGCTAAATCATAAGGTTCAAAGTTGATTGGGAAAATTAGACAGTTTCGGGTAGCTTGATGTGTGGGGTACGTTCAAGTATTGCCACACATAAATCAATATGCCTAGCTTTTTCCTAAATATGTTGGGTTCGGCTTCCAGTCTTATCGGATGCTGCACCATTATTTTACATGAAGCATCTGCCTATCTGACCTCCACAACCCAGTTACTTGGAAACGCACCCCTTGGTAAGACTGGTTGTCAGACTTTTAGGGCTGACGACCCGTACCGACTGTCAAACATCTATGAATTACAGCCGGGACCAACGGCTTGACGTGCTTCCCGAGGCACGGAGGGGTCTCGAACTCTCGACATGTAATGGATGGTCACCCATCCATGAACCGACCGCGGCAAGTTTAGCTTCACCTTCGATCGATTTAGCCACGAGATAGTAGCTAATATACTCCTCTCGTGCAATGGCGGTCTTGTCTACATAAAATATGAAAGGAATGGTCTCCATTACAACAGAGACAAACATAAAAGACGCAAAGACAATCGAATATAAATTATCTTCACGACTGACAGTCTAGAATTCTTGGCTATTATATGATTATAGCATGGCCGACACTAATACAGATGGAAGCTTGAAGTTATTGGAAGCAATTTAAATCATGGTATTTTTATTCATTATAAGCAATGTTCCCGATGGAATTTCACATCGGCAAAAATGACGATTTTCCATACAAACTTTCATCCTCTTTTTAACCCCATAAAAAGATGGGAAGCGACCAGACAGAATGACCATAATGCCTTGGAAGGTAGGTAGGCCTTTGGTGTGGGATGCAACGTGTGCCGACGGGCTGTGCTGGGGCGGCTGCTGCAGGTGCGGAAAACCACAAACGGCGCAAATACTCCAATCCCTTTGGAACTTATATACGTTCGAGCCGTTTGGGGTTGAAACAGTAGGACCACGGGATCCGAGTGCACACTTAGTATTTCGAAACATCGCAAAGCGGTCATAGGCATTTTCTACCAGTCAACCTTTGGGTGATGCAGAGACAAACAGTGGTAGGTGCAGTCATGAAAATTGAGGAGTTAGGGATAAAATGGAGGATTCAGAGTCCCCGACCGACGAGACCCGATTTAGCGTCCCCGATCAGCGGTTCAATTTCGTAAATAGCGCAAAAAGTGCGCCTAAAGAATCTTTTCAAAAGTTTTCAGAAAGACAGCCCCTCCCTCCGGCCTCCAATTTATCATTTAGTAAAACCTCATGCCGATACCAAAGAATTACCTAAAAACGTATGTTAATAAAAAAATAGCTCAATAAAAGACAGGTATAGTAAGCCGCGCGTCTTATTTAACATTTTGTCATTGCCAACGCCTTTATTTCGTAGCAGTTCGGGCGGTTTTCGTAGTTCAAGAGCTACATTGCCTTGCAGTTGACCGTACTGACGTGTATAGGCGTCAATTATCATAGCACGCATTGAAGTGCCAAGTGGAGTCTCACGGAGAGCTAATTTGATTGGCGGCAGTTGCTCAAGAACCGTTGCTTCGAGGTTAGTTACGATATTGGAAATAGTTTGGACTTAGGATAGTAGGCGATAGACGAAACATCTGGCAATGCCCAACTTTTCATCATTTTCTTGTTTTTTTTTTCTTCCATAATTCTCTACTAGTCGCCATCTTGGTAGGCAAGTATAGTCACCTGCTTTCTACCCATATCATCTTTCACACAGTCCATCTATCGTATATTTGATCTTCCTTCTTCTTTAGGATTAAGTTATTATTTCATAGTTTGCTGTGTAGACTCAAATTTTTTATTTTTTATGGTTTATTCTAAGCCAAAAATATGTTGTTTAGTACGCCATAAATGGCAAAACATGCAGATTTACCTGTTATTTTAAGGCCTTGCACATATTATTTGATGTATACTCATGTTTTATAATAAATATTATTCTATTCTATTCCCCTACTTTTATAGCCAAAACCCATACATATTACATACCCGTCACACTCAAAACACTCCTCACGACATTCTAGCTTTTTTATTTTAAAACGCAAAGTATGACATTGGAAAAAATAGGCAAAGGATAGGAAGCGTTCTAGGCAAAAAATGAACAACGAATGCTCCATCCTCGATCCTAAAAGTTCATAGAATATAAGAAATAACTTGCTTTTTGGACAGCTACTCGTACATCATCATTTCCTAAGACAAGCTCTTTCTACGATTACCATTTGTCATGTGATAAATCTTTGATGATGTATTTTTGCATGCATTTAGGTACGGACGCTAGCACATCAAGCTACCCGAAACTGTCAAATTTTCCCACTCAAATTGGAACCTTATGGTTTAGCGATAATGTTGAAAATCTATTACTTAAAGAAATTTGACAGATTGTAGTAGCTTGATGTGCTTGGCGTCTCTGTACCATCAATTTCAGGAGAGACCTATCTATACCAATTTACCACTATAACATTAAAATCTGTTAAAAGTCAGTTAGGTCAATCTTTAAACCGATATATAGGATCTATAAAGTATTAGGGCCTTATGAAACCGCCTTTAAAATAACAACCAAACAACTCATCCACTTCTAAACGGTAGTCTTGAAACTAAAAAGCACATTTCGCCTTTGTGACGCAAATTAACTCTTAGAAATAGTCGCCATCTTGTTTTGTTTCCCGCCATTTGCATTCGTTTTGTTCGGATTCATTGTCGACATGACGGCTAACGTTTTGTCAGGCAAAGAAAGGAATACGTAATGCCTTATGCAACTATATAATGTGACCTATTTTAAAGGATATTTTAGTTTCTAATACATTTTCTCGTGGTGTTACTAATTTAATTAGTTGGACAGTTATTTTAAAGTTTTGGTTGGTTTCTTTTTGACGTGGCGTCGGCGGTTGCACAATAAGCGGTTTTTTTTTTCAATTTGTAGAACTTGCTTGGAAAAAGAAGGTTTTAATGATGCCTGTACCGTTTTGAAAAGTGTTTGTGCATTTTATAAGATGAAGGGGAAGACTTGGCTGACAGAGTAGGTACCTAAGTACCTATATTGAATTGGATTTCTAATGTAACAATTCGTTTATCATAGGAATCCGCGGGGTAATTGCGTAACACACATAAAATGACAACTGAGAGCAATGGGTTTCACTTTGACAGTTCAACAACATTCATTGCGTTATTTACGTTATTGAGCAGACAAATTTTTCGAACATATGAAGCAATGGATTAGCAATAATCTTCAAAATGATTCAGATTGTAACTGAAAGTATGTTACGCAGTTAGGATGATATTTTAAGATAACAAAACAAAATGTCTTCCATTACCACTGATACCTACGAGTTATCGCGGCAGCGTGACTTAGTTAATGTTATATTAGCGAACATTTTACGATGAACACTTTGTAGGGCTCCGTTGAAGGCTAGAAGTATACTGATACTGATTACAATTGTACCTATGGCCTAGATTTAACAATCTAAGGGCCAAAGCACACACGCTACTTTTTGCATCGGCGATCGGCGATTCAGCTGCTTTTTAGAAGCTAAATGCAGCGACCAAGCATTCCACACCGCACACTTAAAAACGCCAAGCGCGGCGATTCAGTCGCTTTTCGGAAGCTCGATACAGCGGCTGAACGCTACACTCCGCACACATTCGGATGCCGGTCGCAGCGATTTGGCATTTGCGCCAGCATCGGAGCAGTCGCTAAAACGCGCGATTCCGATACCACGTCCGAACGCAGAGAGTCGCCAAAATGCGATGCAGCATCGGAGCAGTCGCTAAAACGCGCGATTCCGATACCGCGTCCGAACGCAGAGAGTCGCCAAAACGCGATGCAGCATCGATACAGCCGCAAAATCGCCGATCGCCAATGCAAAAAGTAGCGTGTGTCTTTGGTCTAGTCGTCGCAAGTGCTACGGCTGAGCATGGGTTTGATTCCCGGGTCGGGAAAACTGTTATTGGAGATTTTCATCTGGAATTTTTCAATAGCAGCCCGGAGTCTGGATTTGTGCCCGGTTAATGGCTATAGGCTCGCTTCCTAGTGGCGAAATGCAGGTGTACCATAGATACACCCCTGCCTAACCCTTCAAGGATTACAGGCGTGATGTTTGTTATGTTACGTATGTGATCGAAAAGGAAATCAATAATTTCCGACTGTTCTCAAAGCTTATCAGCTAATAACTCTTGACTTTATAGAGGCATGAGGAACAGAGTGTAAAGTTCACTCATCCTCCAAAGAAAAGGGACGATCTCCGACCAGACGGGTGTTGTATATCTGGCGGGAAACTGCCTGATGATTGATGTCGGGATGTTTTATATTATTACTAGCTGCGCCCCGCGTTTTCACCCGCATAAGTGTCGATCTCGTGGGAATATCGGAATAAAAACTATCCTATGTCCTTTCCCGGGACTCAAACTATACCAAATTTCATCTAAATCGGTTCAGCGGTTTAAGCGTAAAGAGGTAACAGACAGACACTTTCCAATTTATAATATTAGTACCTATGGATTTGCGCGGTAAACTCTGCCTGCGCGATGCAAGATTTTGCGAAACGTCAGTATGACGCGTGGCGATGTAGGCGACGCCACAGCTTCCTCTAGCAGTAAGGTTGGCATAGGAATCCAGTAGCTTTCGCTTCTTTGATAAATGATGCATTGCTATGCTGTCTTCAAATCCTTAGTTTTCATTGCAAAATGAGAAAAACTTCCTTAAAGGTACTTCATTACTTAACGTGTGATACAAAATAAATGACAAAAGAAACAATTCAAGTCTAACTGGCTTCTGTTACCATTCCGAGTTCATATTTAAACAGCTGATGAGCAGCTACATGCTAAAACAAACCCTGCTCTCAACACAATAAGGTATACAATAGGTGTACATTAGTCAGGTGTTATTTGAAGTGCCAAAGACACACAAACATGATTCATAAAAGACTGCTGTCCAAATAGTTAGGTGTTTGAGGAATGAACGTGGTTCGACTGATTCAGAGAAGGTGGACTTTTAACTTACCTTTTGACAAAGTGAAGACTGTAATTCCTGGTAAATGATATAATACAATCATATTTTTATATTACACCTACCTACTTGGTGGCAAAGGGCTTGTGGCTATGTAATAACAGCTGCACGGGTTGATCTATCAGGTTAAGCTACGCTTGCCGCGGTTGGTCCGTGGATGGGTGACCATCTTTAAATATCAAGATCTCCGTGCCTCGGAAAGCACGTTAAGTCATTGGTCCCGGCTGTCATTCGTGGATCTTTGACAGTCGTTACGGGTCGTCAGAAGCCTGAAAGTCTGACTGCCAGTCTCTCAAAAGGGTATCGTATTACCTAGTAACTGGGTTGTGGAGGTCAGATGCATATCTGACCTCCATGTAAAATACTGGTATTCAGCTGCATCCGATTAGACTGGAAGCCGACCTCAACATAGTTGGGAAAAGGCTAGGCTGATTTTTGCTTAGTGGCAAAAAAGGTGAGGACCCACCTGATGGTTAGGCAAGAGTTCAACAGCGCCTATGGACATCGACAACACCAGGGGCATCATTGCGTGTCCATTTCATTTGATATCAGAGACAAAAGCTAAAATGTTTGCAAACCAGACAGAACTAGAAAGTAATACTGTCTGGCAGTAGACGTAGCATGATGAGTAGTACTCCTGTACCTTTTTTTTTAATGTCTACCAAAGAGCTTATCGTCTACTTAACCGGATTTACCTGTGGATGTTTCACTAAATTAAGGCCTCCAGCCAGGTCTTAAAAAACTTAAAAACTAAGCGACTAGCACGCTAAGGGCATCCTCTGTGGGGTACGGACCTCGGCTTAGGGCCTCGCTGGGAGAGGGCAGCTAGGGAGAGGCTGGATCGAATTATAGGTATGTACCTAATACTATAATGGTCGGTTTCTGAGGTTTTTAAACGGAGTTTATCCATTCTATAGTGATTATTGGTTCGATATCGTGTTTCTGAACACGTCATTAAGGAAGAATTTAGCTTAAAAGTCGAGTGAATTATTATCGAGGGTTTATCTGAGAACCTCAAAAACCGAGCATAAGGAAGGAATTCGCTTAAATAGATAATTATGTCGAATCAACAACTATTGAAAGTTTAAACTCCGTTTAAGAATTCTTCAGAAACCGGGCATAAGTCAATTTGACTCTCCTCCGGACGAGTTCCTCTATAAAAAAACTCCATTAGTTACTTCTTATATTCTTGTTAAATCGCTTTTTATAGGTGAAAATGGATGGTCAGAAACTACACAAATATTAAGAGTCCTAAACGTTGTCCCACGAGGACACGAACTACTAACCGAACAAGAACTGACCACATTTTGAATACCCAATAAAGGTTGTGTACAAAATCAATTACTAGACACATGTAAACCGCAACCTGTAACCGTTCAGTTATACATAACATATGAACTGCGGTTACATGTAGCAAAATGACGAATATATATTTATAAATTGAAGACTTCGGCGCCGATTTATAATGCCACATTTGACCACCATTTTGAAATTGATGTAGGTATGAAAAGGAGTTGTTATTGTTGACTGATGCTTATATTAAAAGAAGAGTAAAAACCGACTTCTCAGAGTTCTTCAGAGTTGCATAACTAAGAAAAACAATTGATAATCTACAGCGTTTTTCAGTCAAGCTACCTCACATTCCCTATTTCACGGATGCTAGCACCAAGAGAGCAACGGAGAGCAGGGGTGGCACAGTGGCATCATAATTATTTCAGCCGAAAGACATCCAATAAAGTTTTTAATTTTAAGTTTGTGTTTTTAATTCTATGATTCACAATTACATCCATACTAATAATATAAATTCGAAAGTAACTCTGTGTGTCTGTCTGTATGTTACCTTTTCACGCCTAAACCACTGAACAGATTTCGATGACATTTGGCAAAGAGATAGATTGCATCCCGGGGAAGGACATAGGATAGTTTTTATCCCGATATTCCCACAGGATCGAAACTTATGCGGGTGAAACCGCGGGGCGCAGCTAGTATTATAATAAATACAGCCAACGAGTTAGATTGAAGGAACTTAGAAGAGTCAACAGGATTACATACAATTCCGACAGCAACATGGCAACAGTATGTATCTAGCAATTGCTTTCATTTTGACATTGCGTTATTTGCGTTGTTGAACAGACAAAGTTTTCGAACATATGAAGCAATGGATTAGCAATATCCTTCAAAATGATTCAGATTGTGGTTAATAATGACGCAATTAGGGTGCCGCCGTGCCGGTTGAATATGACAAGTGACAATCAATCCTAAAATTGACTCTAGAGTCTAGAGGCCACCTATGAATATGTGACCGGACCCTAACGTTACTCATAAACGTACTGATTTACTAGATACTAAAATGTACGAGTATGTTTTACGCAGGTGCTTCTTTGTGTAGGCTGGTATGTAGTAAGTACCTACCTACTTAGCCTATATTGTGTTAGCGGGTTTTGGTGACTGTACGACACGGCGCCGGCGGCAATATTTGAAAGCAGCGATGGATGTGTACTGAATCATAGGTAAGAAATTCAAATATTTACATAATTTAAAAAGCTAACAATCTTAAAATAATAATATGTACAAGTATATAAAAAGGGAGGGGAAATAATCAAAGGGCATCAAAAAATTCGTCCGCATCGCTGTCAACAGGAAACGTGCCCAAAAGGCTGGCAGCATTGCCAGGTTGTATGGCAATGCTGATTCTTTGGCCAGAAAATAGGCCAGCCACTTGAAGAGTCGGCCAACCGATGTCTCGAAATACTAAGTGGGCACTCGGGCCCTATGGCCCTAGTGTTTCAACCCCAAACGGCTCAAATACATATATAAGTTCCAAAAAGATTGGAGTATTTGCGCCGTTTGAGGTTTTCCGCACCTGCAGCAGCCGCCCCAGCACAGCTCACCGTGGTTGGAAGATGGGATGGCGCAAGGGTGTCGACACACTTTGCATCCCACACCAAAGGCCTACCTACCTTCCAAGGCATTATGGTCATACCTATTGCCATAGATACATAGCAATGCTGATTCTGTGGCCTAGATCTTTTACGTAAAACCCTCATCTCTGTCCCTCAAGAATCGTGCAATCAAATGCAAAAATAATTTTTCAAAACTGACTGGCAGTTCCAGAGATTAACGCGTTCAAACAAAAAAAAAAAAAACAACAACAAACTCTTCAGCTTTATTGTTAGTAGGTGTACCTATAGACAGATGAGGTGGTTACACATGCCCTTGCCAAAATTACGACAGAAATATCGCAATGACTTTAAAATCTAGACAATAAATACTCCAACCTATTACGAGTAGTAAACGCTACCACTTCCACGGCTATCTACCACGTTCCTGTTATCAATCGATAAGCATCTTGATTAGGTCCCTTATCGATACAAGTCTCTGATCGAAACTGATGCTAGACTGGCCATTTTGCTCAGTTTGTGAAACAATTTTTTTCTGTATTTCTGAATGGAGAAAATAATGGGAATTTTCCGAGAGAGAGCTGCTTTTTTAAGTAAGGCGATAGGTGGGTTGGTTTTAGCTGGACATTGGAAAGAAAAAGTTAAATGGTGCTGGTAAAACAGCTGGTAAATTAAAGTGGAACTGGGCTGGTCATATGTGGCAAGAGTCACAAGCGAACACTACTGTAGATACCAAATGGCAGAAAATTGCCACGTATGCCACGCACCAGGCCCAGAAAGAAATAGCGGTATGCGATGGACAGGATGCATGCCTAAGATTGCAGTCTAGATATTGCAATTTTGGACCAGTAAAAACCGGGAATAGTAAGAATAGTAGGGCAGATATGTTGTACCTGTGTGTTATGTCAAGAGAGTGGGTTGCAGCATCATTCTTGAGTTAAGAAGATGGTTTGGAAAGAGTAATAAAGGTCTAGAGGGGGATCTTTTTTATTGCCAACCAGTCACTATTCCAGACTGCGGACTTTTACTAAGACTTGTCCTTATGGGCTGTTCATTTATTACGTAAGACGATTTGATGGGGAGGGGGTCCAAAGAAGTCTTATTTTTTCTAACATGGCGGTGGGAGGGGTGTAGATAGTTTATTTATTTCTTAAAACTTTATGCACAAGTAAAAACTGTACAAAGGCGGACTTACCTAATGCCTTAGGCATTTTCTACCAGTCTACCTTAGGGTGATGCAGAGACAATACACAGTAGTTCATAGTTCAGTTTAAAAAAAAATTTGCTACTTTTTCTTTGCAATTTTGGTAGATGCTGGTCTTACATAAGATTCAAAGGGCGGGGTTCATTCAAGTCTTATTTTTTCTTACGTAGCGGGGAGGGGGGATCACAAATTGGTTGAAATTGCCTTACCAAATAAAGAATTTTTCTTTAAGGGGTTAGAAAAAAACTCAATATAACTTTGTACGAAATAATACTTTGCCAAACAAGGGGATCGTACCCTGACTGATGTTCAGCGCTAGCTCTTGCAGCCAAAAATATTCTTATTGCTTGGAACATAGCCCCCTTTCTGTGAGGAAGAGATGGGCCGTCGTGTCACATGTCTTCGAATTTTTTGTTCTAGGACATGCCCGGTTTCCTCACCATGCTTTTCTCCACAGTTGAGAGCGCTGATTTATTAGTACCTAAGTTTATGAAAAAGCGTGTTATTATAAAACAATCTGCCTAGCCTTTTCTGAACTATGTTGGCCGTCGGCTTCCAGTCTAACCGGATGCAGTTAAATACCAGTATTTTACATGGAGCGACTGCTTGTCTGCTTATCTGACTATGTTCATAGTTATGAATCCATACTAATGTTATAAATGCGAAAGTGTGTCTGTCTGTTAGGTACCTATTCACGCTTAGGTACACCGGTGAACCGATTTAGATGAAATTTGGTATAGAGATTGTTTGAGTCCCGATATTCCCACGGGAAACTTATGCGGGTGAATCCGCGGGGCGCTGCTAGTTAACTATAAAGTGTGGCAGGCACATCAACGCGTCAACTGTAACCATTAATTCAGCACATGTTTCTAATAACCCCTTAGGGTACCAACAAATTTTACGTCGGCTACAAAAAAAAATGCTGTTCCATAGATTTTGACCGCGTAGGTATTACAATTTTCTTGGTAACAGCAGATTTTTTTTTGCGTCGATGACCCTGCCTGACTTTTATCGAATGTTTTCAACTAACTCATCCAGAAAATATGCTCTCTCCCTATAACCTGCCAAAGATTACGTAATCAACAACAATCTAGAAAAGGAAATAAGCATGCTATCATAAATTTAACCATTTAAAACTAACTAAATAGTGTTGTATTCAATGATAGCGTTATCTTTCGTTTACTGCTCTCATAATCTAAGATATGGCGTTTTTATTTGAACTGGCAATGTGACCCCGGGCATTAGATTGTGCTAAAGTAAATGTTTGTTTTTTAAAAACGTTAATTGAGGTGATAAGGAAGTTCTAATTTTAAATGTTTGGAAAGCTAGTTTATGGTTTAAACTTTTCAATAAGACGGCGTATGTAAAGTCTTTGAAGTCGCCCTTGGCTGTGGCATCAAACAAAGCCATTATCTCAGCCCCTGGGGAAGCAGAGTCATCTCCTTCAATTCCCACTAGGGTAATTCTTGTCCAGCGCGTCCTAGCCGCGGGGATGGGCGCCCTTTACCTCAGTAGGCCAGGGTAAATTGGTTGCGAAGTTCGGACAGGGACCCAGTGCCGTGGGGTGTAACACGGTCCCGTGCCGAGGGTAACGGGTGAAGACTTCAACGGCTGTGAAGGCGGAGATAGTTATAGCTATCGGTACGTCAGACCAGGCGGAAGGAGCAGAAACCCAGTGATAAAGCTGCTCTTGAGTATTGAAATTACAGGTTACCCTGGAGCTGCACTACTATGCAGATGGGGCAGTAGGGATGGCGGCGGAGGAGACTTCGGCCAACGCAACGGCGGCTCCCGAGCTCACCAGATGATTCGAGTTACTGCATTGGCGTCAGGTGTCAACTGGCCGTAGAACAATTAGCCAACATATTTACTCCTCACATGAATGCACGAAATAAAGAAAAAGGGCAATAATATTAGGGCCGTACCCCGTAAGCGACTCAAATGCTAATAGGGCGAAAGCCCAATTGCCTGAACCGACAACCCAAGACAGAATAACTTGGCGCAGAAAAGTGAGGAGACCCGACTCCAAATAACGGGACCAGAGACGGAAGAAGGAGATGGTAAAGTCTTTGAATGGTGTTTGAATTTTGATGGCTAAAGACAATTTTTTTTTCTTGGTCTGAGTCACAAGCAGATCCTAATTTAAATGTTTTACTTACTTATGATTTGGTTTATCTTAACTCACTTAAATTCTGGTTTATTTTTTAAATTATTTAAAATGAATTTTAATTTGGGTACTTAATTGCAGTTACCTACGAGATAGGTGCCTACACTTATTTGTTTCATTGACTTTAGCTATCTATCATAGAAAATATTCTTCTGACGGACTTAAACATTAAAAAAAAATAGTAAAGTAGAAAAAACTGTTCAAATATTTTTTTAAGATTAAATTCTAGCTTCTAATTTCATCAATCGCCAATAAATTTAAGAAAACCTTTAAAATAAAAAAGTGTCTTACCCAACAAAGTGAAAAACTTCCACAGCGAGATTCGCCCTCAAATGGTCCGCCATCTTGAATCACATGTTTATCTCATTAGATGGTCCATCGTTACGACGCCCTGCCGACCGTCATGTGACCAATCACAGGCCAGAAAACTTTAATTGTTATCTATAGTACGATAAAACAATCCAATCATATCGCTTTATCAATAAAATTTTGTAACAATCGTATTAACCAAATTTCCCGCTCAGAAATGACTGAAACACCACTCAATTGACTTCCAAATTAAGAAAAAACACGTTAAAACTCTAAATGACAAAAGAAAATAACGTAATTATTCTAATTGTTAATTTAGGAGTGTTTAACTTTTAGAACGAACTAATTTTAGTGATCAGTTAAAAGTATCGTGAACTGATTTTGGAAACTTGCACTGATGGCGGCAAGAATAAAATGGCGTCGGTGCTTACTTGTCGAGTGTTTTATACAAGTGTACCTGTTACGTCACACCTGTGGCTAGGACACGGAGATAGGGCGCGTTCAGACGGACGGTTGTTTAATCACCTGTTTTTACAGTAGGTAGGTACATTTGGTACCTACCTATTTTTGTAGTTTAAATTGTTGATTTTGACAGTCATAGGACAGGCTAACTAAGAATACGCTTGATATCTTTTTTTACATTAAAAATACGTAACAAGATGCGACACAAGATGACAAATACTTAAATTATCTTTAAAATTCTATTCTTTTACTAATATGTACTTAGATAAATATGTTGTAATTTAATACACCGACCTATGTCTCATACGTTAAAGATTTTCCTTCTTAGGTATATACAGGGTGTTACAGAAAGGGTATATCAATACAAACGGGTTGAAGAGTGTATCTGGTCTAGAATCTCTGTACAAAAGGAGAATGGCAGAAGTTCATAGAACGCTGGCATTAAACTTTTTTAGTTTCCACAGAAATAAAAGTGGCATGGTTTGATAGGGAATATTATGAGCTTTTGTTAAAAAAATAAATAAAAAATAATAACAATGGGGTTAAAGAGAAATCTTAATTTTTGTAAAAGTGAGGTTAAGTGCATTAATGTTTGTACTTTAATAGGTTATTTTACCTCTATTACTATTTTAACGCATAAATGTTTATTGTATGCATAACATATTGCTAATTATGCTTTGTAATGACTTCAAACATGATAAATAACTACTTGTTGAAGTTTGTTTAGTTCAATGATTTACCCACTGATCATAGACCTAATGACAATTTCAAGTGTAGGTACTCGGTCAGTTTTAATTAAACTCAGTAGTCACAGAAAACTCAGGAGACTCTAGAGACTCACTTATCGGAATCTAAGCATATAATATTGTTAAGGATAATTATCTAAGGATGACGAGATTATTGTAGGTAGGTACAATAAAAAACCAGTATTTAATCATAATATTTTATTCATGCTCATCATCATATATAAGCAATATATTATCTAAGAAAGGTGCAGGGGGAGACAGGCTATCTTGATGCCGTGCCCATGCCAAGTACCAGATGATTGACATGATATGGGCACAGCATCCTACTGTTCTTCTTCCAACAATGCAATTGCAACAGTATTGTTTTATAGCTTCCCGGCCACTTAGAGAGCTGTCAATCAAAATATAAACAAAGTATATCTTTCTTCCTACATGTCTAGACTTAATTCTTCCCCGTAAAATCCATAATGTGTTTGATGTTGACAGCTCTTCCAGTAGACTCCTGTCAACCTCCCTGCATACTTCTATTACATAGGTGCCATTTGCCCTTACGTGCTCTCCATAATAGGAACGCGATTGTTTTATTTGATAAGTTCCAAGAGAAATTAATATTAGTTCACTATATGATAGCCGGGGAAATTCTGTTAGGTTATCATTTTCAACGGTAACGCTTACAAAATCAGCTCGTCTTCTGTTTAGTTGGTTAATATTGACAAAATCAGATAAATAATTGTTTACAAACATGTTCGTATTTATTATACTTAAGATTTCCCCGGCATCATTTCTATTAGTTATTGGAGGGTGAAAGCGATTAATTAATGCAGCAGCTATTTTAAAATCAATCATTACGTGTTTTGAGGCTAAGTTAAAATATTCCTGCCTAAACAATTTAAAATCTCTTTTAAATCTACCATTGACAGCTTCTACAACCCATCTAGAAATAGTAACAGACCTAGATTTGTTTGCTGCTAGTGTCGATAGTTGCGTTTCACCCGTCTGTAATGAAGCTGGAACATGGGTTTTATAACCACAAGCATTCAGTAAGGGCAAGGCATCTCTGAAACCCCTATCCAGTACAAAAGCATCACCTTCTTGAAAATGTCTGCGTAAATAACTATTTTCGTTTTCAAATTCCTTTTGCATTATAGCTGCATTTGATGTTGTAGCTGGATAGGGGCCCAGAACATCTATGATATAACCATCACAACATACTAACATAAATGGTTTCACTAGATTTCTATATTTATGTAAGCTGTAAGTATTTTTTTGATAAAGATAATTAGAACTTTTTTGTATATAGCTATATGAACCATCAGCTATGACGATAGGGTTTTCCTGACCATTACTTTGAACTCCAAACAATCCTCGGGGTATCAATAGATTTCTTTGTATTATTTGTTCTCTTGATATATGTGCTACACCCAAGTGAGTTGGAACAAAATTATTATATAATAGTTCTCGAACCTTTGACATCAACACCTCCAAAGTTCTCCTTGGAATTTGAAATAATGTTGCCAACCTTTCATTGGGTTCACCTGTCCTCAGTTTCATTAAGAATGCAGCGAGAGCCGTTTTACCTCTTCGCATTTCATTCATGCCAGGTATTTCATTTAATAGCTGATTGAATTGATCTTTTGTGTAGCCAATCCAGTGACGTACAAGATGGTCTTCTATATTATTTATATTTGAAAAATCTAATACGTTAACATTTGTGCTCTTTAAATGCAACATATCTTGTATATGTCTTGCATTAAATTCATTTGAATAAGCACTAATACCAGCTTGAAAGTCCCACGTGTCTGTATTTAAATGATTACTGCACACACGACTATTTACTGGTACATAATAATTAAACTGTAAAAGCAGCATTTTTCTTGTTGAAACGGGTAGCCTGATCTTTCACTTCCCTGACATCCTTCAATAATGCACCTTGACCCACAGTCTACAGCTCGGATATAATCAGGCAACACAATTGTCTCTTGGCTTCTTGATACGGGCTGAATACAAGGTCAGGTTCAGGCTGATCTTCAACAATAGGTTCGGGATGATCTTCAACATCAGATACAGGTTCATTATCTGCATCAGGTTCAGGCAGATTTTCAACATTAGGTTGAGGACGAGTTTCAAGGTCACGTTGAGGCAGACTTTCAGGGTCATATTGGGGCATAGATTCATTATCTGGTGGACCTTCAGAAGTTTCAGAGTCAAGATATAAGCGCCCACTCGAGGATGTGGATGCCCTGGATACGAAATGACGAGAAGCTTTGTCTGCTCTCATCCAGCAACTGTGACAGACATTGTTTGTAGTACGCAGTTGTCGGGGCAGTATCCATTCTCGAATCACTTTATATATGCCTTGTTCTCTGTCCGAATCAGTCCGTAATTGGTGATTTCTTGAACGTGCTGTAGAACATCCACAATTGACACACACTTGTCGGTGCCCAACGGTACAAGAAGGTGGATTTGGTTCAGGCGTAGTATGTACTTGATTTATAGAACTGGTTACAAGCACCCAACAGGCATTACATACGCGATCCTGATTGCTCACCTACAAAAATAAAATCGAAATAAGGCTCAACTAAAAAAACAATCGAAATGATTATCTCATAAAATAAGTACATAAAAAATGAACTTACAGGCTCAGGAGCAATCCAGGAGCGAATCACCGATAGAATGGATTCATCTTCCAAAGCATGTGTTGTTATCGTACTGCAACGATTTGTAGATATTCTACAGTTTACGCAGCGGTCCGTGGTTGACATCACGTTGAATCGTAATATTATACATACAAACAAATAATAGAAAGATGATAATAAACTATCGTAAGCAATATCAGTGTCCAAGATAGAGCGCCAAGGTCGGTCGTAAAAGTAGGAAACGTCGAGGTCCAAGTCTAGCAAAGGTCGTTCAGAAAAGTAGGAGTCTTCGAAATCCAAAAGCAAGCCAGGTCGTTGTAAAAATCCACGTAAAACTTTGGGCGCACAAAACATTCACACCTGCACAAAATAGTAGCGAGCGAGCGAATATGACTTGTGAAGTTTTGTGTGTCATCTTAGTCTATCAAAAAGTACTCTGTGGTATGTCTGTGGTCATCTTCTAAAGAGTCTTGTTTGTTTGTTTGCCATGACAACACTGTCATATAGTATAAAAAGTCCAAAAACCTTGTTTCCGGCTGCTTAACTTACTCATATTTAACGAGATTTAATCCCAATTCTCAATAATAAAATTAATCTGGCTATCAATACATAAAAATAAGCGCTTTTTTTTTAAATAGCTTTGAATTCTGTACCTTTCCAAAATTAGCAATGCCAAAAACTGCCATCTCCTTTCAGCTCAAAAGCAGTAACTTTGAAAATGCTTAATATTTTTTTATTTCGATAGTTTATTAAATTGAAATCATAACAAACGTGTCACCGCACTACGAGGGTCATTATCCATTATCTGTAGTGTGTCTGTGCGCCTAGTACACGCACATCACGCCGCCGCGCGCCATCCAGTGCAGCGCCGTGATGTCGAAATAAAAAAATATTAAGCATTTTCAAAGTTAATGCTTTTGAGCTGAAATTTTGTACAGAGATTCTAGACCAGATACACTCTTCAACCCGTTTGTATTGATATACCCTTTCTGTAACACCCTGTATTTAAGTAGATATGTAGCTTTCTCATTGGATTTCATTAAGTATCGATCTCCTCTTCTGCTAGATTTCAGTGAAAATGTTTGAATCTTATTACAAGTAGTACGTAAGTACACCTTACCTCGACACGAATGTAGGTAATAGCATCCTTTTCAGGGATGCATGCGTCCCATCACAGAGCATTCCCATCCTTTGCGGAATATTTCGCTAAAATCTGCAGAACTCTGCTCAACGTCAAAAGGATGCTCAGTATAAAGTTCGTTTTAATAGTCGACCTATTAAAAGTAATTAAAACTAACTTTCACGCCTCTACCGCCCTGTTTGATAGCATATAAATTCCCGCTCTCCAAGGCGTTTCTTAACAAAAATAGGGAAAAAAAAACCTTATTTCCATGATAGGTAGGTACAGCAAATTTTTAGTCCATATAATATTTAGGTACTTCTACGCTTTTACCGCCCTAATAAAGTATTAATTCCCGCTCTCCAATATGTTTATTAAAAATATGGTACCTACTATTTAAAAACCTAACACCTAACCTACCTAACCCTAACCTAAATACCTAATTTTTAAATAAATAAAATTCTGTAAAATACACTTCTTTACATAACAACATAGTAATAATTTAATACTGACATTTACATCGTTGCTTCTTTCCTACCCTTAGGGTTGGATTTTTTTTCCAAATTTATATGGGACCAACTTCGGGGTACTTATATCCTTTCCAATAAAAAAAGAATTATCAAAATCGGACTGCTCTGTAAAAAGTTGTGCGATCATACATTAAAAAAAATGATAATAATATACGCGTCGAATTGATAACCTCCTCCGTTTTTTCGTCGGTTAAAAATAAGTACTTAGCACTTTTAAAACTCGATCATCGACTCACTCCGTGTGAACACACCTTTAAATAATATTATTCTTATCGGGAAAATGGGTACAGGCTATAGGAAACATAGTTTTAGTGACTTTCAATTTTCTTCCATTGTTGTCGAGCTCCAAAGCTTAAGGTTTAACTTTATAACATGACCGCACACGTATTTGCATAGTTGAGGCTTATGTAATGCGTCTTGCAAATCGTGCTAGTTATTATTGAGATGGTTCCAAGAGAAATCTACAAGGAGATGATGTTAGGCTAGTTTTTGGAGCGAATGAATAGGTACAGACGCCAGCACATCAACTTACTACAATCTGTCAAATTTCTTTAATAGATTTTCAACTTTATTACCAAACAATAAGGTTCAAATTTGATTGGGAAAATTTGACAGTTTCGGGTACATTGATGTGCCAGGCCAGTCTGCTTTTTCGTTTTCAACGGAGGTTATTTTCTACTTTATCTAATTAGCGTCTAATATAACAATACATAAAACACACACATTGTAAAGTTTCTATATATGGTGTAATGTGTAATTTATATGGTGTACATAATAAAGAGTATTATTTTCTATTCTATTCTAGGATGAGGAATAGGGATTATTTTCAAAGATCGTCATCATCATCTGCCTAGCCTTTTCCCGACTATGTTGGGGTCGGCTTCCAGTCTAACGCTGAATACTGGTATTCAGCGTATTTTACATGGAGCGACTGCTTCTCTGTTACCTCCACAACCCAGTTACTGGGTAATATACGATACACCTTGGTAAGACTAAAAACAGAATACAAGAAAAACAAAAATAAATGAAAGTGTTGTGTATGTCTCTAATGTGTTGGGGTGTGTTATGTGTGTGTAGGTGTTAGAGGGTGAGTGTATGTTTGTGAAAGAGTGTGTGTGACTATGAGTATGAGTGAGTGTTGTCAGATTTACGGGCTTTTGACGACCCGTAACGAGTGTCAAAGATCCACGAATGACAGTCGGGAATCACGTGTTTTCCGAGGCACGAAGGGGTCTTGGTATACACATAATAAATGGTCACCCATCACGGCCGTAGCTAGGGGGGGGCATCGTGGGGCAATGCCTTACCTTGAAATCACAATGCCCTACCTTAAAAATACCAAAAACTAAGATAAATTATTATAATTAAATTGTTTGTTCATAGTTTGAGATAAAAAAAATTGTAGCTATAGGATAGGATAGCACTGCAGTGTGCGAATCTACGTTTTCAATTTTAACTGAAATCAATAGGCCTCAAAGGCTGTCAATGGGTCACGAGAGAATGGCTGGTATGGTATTTCTTGCCTTTGAAACAAAAAAAGAACAAAATCAGTTGATCTGAACGAAGTTTTTTTAATAACATGGCGAATCGTAGAATTCAGCTGTTTTAAATATGTTTTATTATTATGTTAATAATTATAATAAGTTTGCAGAAACAATATGATCTAAATGGTATTTTGGTCGTATCTATTTACTCGTATCACCCCACCCAACAATTAATTATTATCTCACTCTCACTCAGACATGGATCTCTACATCCAAATCTGGAAGTTCAACCATCTTGTTCGCTTGTTCTTCATCATTGAGGATTTAATAGTTCCTAGATCCATGCTCATGCTCTGTCACAGAAATTACTTGTCTAGGAATAGCTATTGAATGTATATCACTGACCTAGAGGTCAATGATATACATAGTGATTGGTTTATGTGCCCGTGCTTCGAGGGCAGATCAATTGTGATAATTTTTTTACTTTCGCCCTACCTGTAACCAATGCTGCCCTACTTCAAATTCGACTCTAGCTACAGCCCTGTCACCCATCCACAGACCAACCGCGGAAAAGGAGTATTATTGTTATTACCTACCCAAGCAATTTGCCTCAACTTTAAAATTCTGATGCTTAAGAGTTTTCAGGTTTCACACTTCGATTGGCTGGAATTTTTTTTTTAATATTTTGATGTTTTTTCGTTTCTACTGCATTAAATCAATTTTTGTAAAGGAAGTACAGAATTAATCTCCATTAAATTATCTATAGGTACAATGGTATATAAATTAAGTAGGTTCTATGTACATAGCAGGAGTATATTACAATAAAAACAGTAGCAGAAAGGAGGCAAAAAAAAAATGTTCGATCGTAAAGCACTCTCTAATACTTCGCATTACCTATGAGTCGTGCAAAATCCGAAAGAAACCAGCATTGGACGAACTTTTAAACAATAGCGGGTAATTTTGTGGTTCCTTGTTCAAATAAAACCGTTGTTTCTAAACCACATGTTTAGCACTACCGTCGTCGGTGACCGCGCGACTTCCGGTCGGGAGCAGCTAAACAAACTTCACGCTAGCTACCGAGGAGACGGACAGACTTGTATTCCAGTTATTATTACTATGGTATTTGATACCATGCAGGTCTTTTTACCCGACTACGGCGAAGAAAAAAGGAGGGTTATGATTTTTGACCGGTATGTATGTAAGTATATGTATATTCATCTGTTCCCTCATAACTTCTAAACTACTTGTTATAATTAGACAAATAAGGTATCGTTGGAAGCGTCTTGATCGTCCGCTGGTTATAGGCTATGTGACGTCATAATGAATTGAATGTGGCGCCCTCTAGCGGACATAAGGTCATGACCTAAAATATTTTATTTTTATAATCATGCCGTGTTAGGTATCAAATGAAAGAGCTTAATTAGCACATTTGAAAAATATAAATATTACTGCAATAAGCCCCAAAATAATTAAATAAAAAATAAGTTAAAAAACTAAAACCCGGCTACTGAACAGGGTGAAACAGGAAAGTACTTTCCTGTGGACGCATGCTACCATAGCTTTGTATAGTTATGCGGCATGCGACCACGGGAAGGTACTTTCTTGTTTCATCATTTTCAGTAGTCGGGTTTTAGTTTTTTAACTTATATAAATACATAGCAGGACATCACGGCTGTATTCCTAGAAGGGTTAAGGCAGAGTAGTTCCTTTAGTAGTTTAGTACACCCACATTTCGACAGTTATGTTTAACACAACCGGGCACAAATCCAGACTTTATCATCCTGAATTTTTACTATTAGGTACTCTCAATTTTAATAATTTTGAAGCATATTTTTAATCCATTGCTCCATATGTTCGATAAATGTGTCTGCTCAACAAAGCAAATAACGCAATGAATGTTGTTGAACTGTCAAAATGAAACCCATTGCTACTGAGAGTGTGTTACGCATTGGAAATTCTTTCTCTTCAAGAATATTTCGCCCATCTTCTTGGGAGTTCATTAAACCATAACTATCAGCTTTAATCTGATATCAGTGCTTATCTCCAAAAGTCAGGGAATTGGGTGAACTTAGTATTCGCAGATGATATGGGTAGACAGTCTGTCCAATCAGGATTCATTGCTTTACTTGTAAAAAAATAGGCATTAATGCCGATTCTGTTGTTCACAAACTAAACTAAATTTAAGTTCAATGCATCTTTTTCTTTTTATTTCATTAAGAAAAGGACAGAAGATAAATTTTAGTTTAGTCCTGTAGCGGTATCTACAACGCCACTGCGAACAACGCGTCATACTGACGTCACGCAAATCCTGCATCTCGCAAGCAGAGTTTACCGCGCAACTAGCATATATACAACAACCCGACATGAATCATCGGGCAGTTGCCCGCCAGACACAACACCCGTCTGGTCGGAGGATGATCCCTTTTCTATAGAGTATGAGTGAACTTTGCACCCTGTTCCTCATACCTCTATAGTCCTGTCAAATTAATCAGCGCCTGACACTACTCCATACAAGTTTAGAGGTGATGACGTGACGTGAACCGCGGGGCGCTGCTAGTATTATAAATGCGAAAGTGTGTCTGTCTGTCTGTTACCTTTCTGATTCGTAGACGGAGAAAGAAAGACGCGGTTATATAACCAAGCGGTTGTGGCGCATTGACTCAGTTATTAAGGTCCAATTCCCGGGCGGTAAATTCTTCTGTCTGTAGTCTACAAACATTTAAAGCTCTTCCGGGATTTGCCTGTAATAATCCGGGCTTAGGACAGTTTTTATTAATAACATAGTAAAACAGTAGGAAAGTTTTAACTCAAAATTCCTCGTGAAACAAAGGCTGAGAAGCCGCAACAGCTTTTTGAAGTGTGTCCTCACTCACTGACGAACGGTCTAAGGAAAGGCTAAAGCTATTATGAGACAGTACTTCCTTACCCAACTCATTTGTTCCAGCTGCTGAAAGTTTCCCACTTGGACATGAGTTGTCTTGGCTTACCTGGAAAATTTTAAATAAACTCTGGACTCAGGTAGGCCGTAGCAAAGAAAACCTGCTCAGCCCCCTTATTCACAAATACTCGATATGCTTCCGTATCGTATCGAACATTAATCATTGTTATCGTACGAGTCTTCTCAACACTGTTCACAAGTCCAAAACCCGAAAATTTTGTCAGTTTAAATCAAATAGACGCCCGCTATTCTTCCAACAGCTATTTGCTGTTGAGGGGAAGTCAAATCAGGTTATCGAAATGTCAGGTTTTCGATACGATAGCCTGTCGTGTAGTTGTGAATCAGGGCTCAGGTGAAGATTTACAGATGACTGATCGGCAAATTAGATTGCTTGTGGCTAAGAAATACTAGCCACACGGGTCGATCGATCAGGTGAAGCTACGCTTGCCGCGGTTGGTCCGAGGATGGGTGACTGTCTTCACATACAAAGACACCTACGTGCCTCGGAATGCACGTTAAGCCGTTGGTCCCGGCTGTCATTCGTGGATCTTTGACAGTCGTTACGGGTCGTCAATAGCCCGAAAGTCTGACAACCAGCCTTACCAAGGTATCGTATTACCCAGTAACTGGGTTGTGAAGGTCAGATAGGCAGTCGCTCCATGTAAAATATTGGTATTCCGCTGCATCCGGTTAGACTGGAAGCTGACCCCAACATAGTTGGGAAAAGGCTAGGCAGATGATGATGTTCGGCAAATTGTACAGAAGACAGAGGAGTACAACCAGCCGCTTTGGATTACGAGAAAGCCTTCGACTCCATTGAAATATGGGCAGTTGTGGCCTCTCTGCAACGATGTCGAATTGACTGGCGGTATATCGAAGTGTTGAGATGTCTGAATGATGCTGCCACGATGACTGTCCAGATCCAGGATCAGAAAACCAGCCCCATCCAACTGCTCACGGGGGTGAGACAGGGGGATGTAATATCACCGGAACTGTTCACCAATGCGTTGGAAGACGTCTTTAAAACGCTGGACCGGACTGGGCAGGGTATCAATGTGAACGGCGAGTACGTCTTACACCTTCGGTTTGCCGATGACATCGTCGTCATAATGGCAGAGACGCTAGAACAGTTAAACCAGATGCTGCACAGTGTAAATATGCATAGAGCCTCTCAGCGTGTTGGCCTCGGCATGAATTTGGACAAGACGCATGTCAAGTACAGACGCCAGCACGTCAACCTACCCGAAACTGATAGATTTTCCCAATCAATTTTGAACCTTATGCTTTAGTAATAAAGTTGAAAATCTATTAAAGAAATTTGACAGATTGTAGTAGAGTCATTCGGGGTAGCAGCACGCATCGGGTAAGAGATCGCAATGCTAAAATCTCCGCGGGGAATGAAGGGACAGGGGGCGCGTGTATGACGGAGTCAGTGGCTAACGAGCGGCCATGTTGAAACCAAGCTGTTTGTAGCTGCGCTGCGGTACTAACGAAAAAAAATCAAAAAAGTGTGAATTTCATTGATTTAAACTTAGTTTTTTGTGTTAAGGAAAACTGTATATCTCCCATAAATACAAGATAATCGTGGTAAGTACTATGAAGTGTTGTAACATCATTATTAAGCTATCCATACCGAGTAATAATTTTAGGTTATTTTTCGAACTTATGTATGTTTCGGCGCGGTATTCAAAAATGTGTCCTGTGGGGTAACAGAACGGGGTCAAGAGAACGCACGCGATCTCTTACCCTTACATGCGTTCTTTTAGGTACCCACCACCTTTTTAACGTTTAGTTTTTATAATTTAATTTAGAGAATTATTTATATCTTGTTGATCAGTGTACTTAAACATTGGTATGCAATGATGCACATTAATTTTATCGATTAATACGCACCATTGCATACCAGGGTTTACGTGTTACAGGGTTAACTAAAAATAAAAAGTTATAGGTACCTATAGCTTAATTTTGTTACACAGTTTTTAGGTACATTGTTATAGCACCGCGTGATACATATTTATGGTTATTTATTTTTTAGTTTCAGAAAAATGCCCCGAAATTAGGTACATCAGAAAACGACCTGACCGAAAAATACTGACAGAGGAACAAATCACTAGAGCCAAAGCTCTTATAGCTGGAGGGATGAGTCAAAGGCGTGCCGCAGAAGAAGTTGGAATTAGCGAAGGAGGTTTTTGTTTTGTTTTTAATTAATAATAATACTTATTAGATATTATGTTTAAGTGCCAAAATACTACATTGGTCTCTATTGTTAATTATATTGTTTTGTTTCTAAATACTATATAACTGAACTCCTTAAGGCTGTTTAATTACTATGATTGCTAAGTTGGCTTAATTAATAGGTTTATTAAAAAATATCTTTAATTATTTGTTTTGTTTTAATTAACTTACCACAAATTATATCATTGCGTTTACTTACCCCATATGCGAACTTTTGCCCCCCAGACTGCGTGCTGTTACCCGCATTACGGGTCAATTGTTCGCATTCTGACTGAGGGTCATAATTAAGTGATTCTAAGAAAACTATTTAGAAAGTCAGTTTACAAATATTAGGTCCTTACATATGAAATTGGCGTTTTGTATGGAAGGAACAAAAAGTCGAATATTTTTTAATATAATATATTTAATTAATCAAAGTATGAACCATTGTTTTCAATGCACTTTTGCCATCTTATAGGTAGTTCATTGATCCCTTTACTAAAAAAACCAGTCGGACGGGAATCAATAAAATCTTTGAAGGCGATTTGGACTGCCCCATCGGAGTTGAATTTTTTCCCTTGCAAAAAGTTATCCAAATTGCGAAAAAAATGGTAATCTGTTGGAGCAAGGTCCGGGGAGTACGGAGGATGTCTAAGACATTCCAATTCAAGTAATGTAACGCAGCAGTCGACGCGCGTTTGCCGGTTTGCTTCAGTCAATTCGTGAGGTACCCACCTTTCAAGCTTTTTAATCTTCCCAATTTGCTTCAAGTGAATTAAAACAGTTTTATCACTAACATCGAAGCCTGCAGCTAACTCGGACGTGGTTTGCGATGGGTCCGCTTCCACAATAGCCTTCAATTCTCCATTATCAACTTGGGTCTCAGGCCGTCCACGGGGCTTGTTCTGCAGGTCGAAATTTCCAGAACGAAAACGTTGGAACCAAAAACGAACTGTGTTTTCTTTTGCAACATGACCGCCATACACATCATTCACCCTTCGAGTCGTTTCCGCAGCACTAGTGCCACGGCGGAACTCGTACTCGTAAATAATGCGATATTTTAAATTTTCCATTTTGTAAAATGAGTGACGCAAACAGAAAAAACAGAAGAAAAAAAACAAATGAATGACGGTCATCGAAGCACAAATACATGAGTAAATAGCTGTACAAATTTGAATTTGGAATTCCTTACCAAAGAGGAGAAATTCGTGATTAAAGTGGCCAGTACGAAAAACGCCAATTTCATATGTAAGGACCTAATATATGTATTTAATAAAGCAATAAGTAGCCTACCTAAATGTCAATACTACATTTTTAAGAATCTATTATTTTTATATTGGTGTTGTAGAGAAAGGTAAAATGCGTCCTCTTGACCCGAATGACTCTAATGATTGTAGGAGTGATTGTTAATGATTGTTGTGGTTGATGTGCTGGCGCCTGGCGTCTGTACAACTCAAGAGTCTTGCCGAGTCCAATCCACATTGAAGATTCCAAGCTCGTAGCCAAATTTTGCACTTAATTTCGTAACGCACTATCTATCTCAAACTGAATCATTTTGAAAGATATTGATAATCCATTGCTTCATATATTCTTATGTCTGCTCAACAACGTAAATTACGCAATGACGCAATGAATGTTGTTGAACTGTCAAAATGAATGCCATTGCTACTGATAGTATAATATACGGGGTAATTGTATGTAACACAATTACCCCGCTGGGCCGACTGTATATAGATTGCCATCGACTCGTTCAGAAGAAGGAAGATTTAAGGTAGTAGGTACAAAATATGTACGTAATTGTAATATTTCTCCGGCACGCTTAACTTCAGCCTCCCATATCTTGTCCCCATTCCTTATCTCGTATCTTTATACCTACCTATCTCTTGAGATACTGCTCAAAAGTAAACTAGCCATGTTTGCTCAGCATCTAGTACGAAACTACTTTTGATAGCACTATACTACCTATATTAAACCTTATTCAAATACGGTCAGAGCTCAGAACTCCAAAACCTATTCTTGAAGTCTTGAAGCAATCGATTTGGAATCTTAGGCCATTGTGTTATAGTTGAAAATGTTAGGAGATTGTCAAAAAGGTGCGTAAGGAATGATGCAGTAAAAGATAATGAATATAAAATCACTGTAGATGATTAAAATCTTGTCGTAAATTCTTAAGAAAGTAATATTGCGCTTGCTGTGTTTTAGGGTATTGGCAGAGATTTGACAGATCTCATTTTAGAGACGTACCTAAACGTACGTTTGTCCAGCAACAACAGTAGACTTTCGCAAAAAGTGTTCTGTACCGGATTTTTTTTCTTTGAACACTCTCGCCTTCAAAATAGTTGTTTGTTCCCTTGGCAAACCATTCTCTGTCTAGTGTTCTACTGCTAGCTGTTTTATATCAATACAAAAGTGCCATTCGAAGACCGAAAACCATATGAAAACATCTTTTCGCGTGCCGGTGGTGGTAAGGTCAACTTTTGCTAACTGTAAACAATAAGTACCGTATAGTTCAACCGCTAATATTACGAGAGTTTTTAATACGTCAAGCTCAAGGCCTCAAGGCTGCTAGGTACTGAAAATCCAATAGAAAATATACTACGAGAAAACAAAAAAACCTCTTCGTTTTTTTAAGTCCCACGTTGGTAGATACCTAATAGGGGAAGTGGAGAGCCTATAGAGAGATATGTATTGAGATAACAGACTGTTCACAAACCAAGTAGTTCTAGACTGAGAAATTCCTAAAGAAAAATACAAAACTCAGAAAGTCAGAACCATTGATGTTAATTTTAATATATCAACGCTCAGAACCCCTCTTTCCGCTCTTGATCATTCTATTTGACTGCCAAGTGCCATCTACCGAAAACATCTTACACTAATCTAATACCATTATGTACTATGTTTTTCTTTATGAAATAGTTTTCCGGAATTGTTTCCCAAATAATTTTTTTGACGATACGGCGACTTTTACTTACAACAAGTTCTGGGAATAAATTAAAAGTAATTCAGAATTGTACTAAAAAAAAGTTTAATAAATAATATTTAATGGTAACATTACAAAGAAATGCTACCATAAAGGCAATGTTACCATTAAATATTATTTTACTTTTTTTAGTAGATTTTGATCGGCAAATGCGAAACAGTAGTCAGGCCGGAAAAAATCAACCCCTAAAAATGTTAAGTTGGTGTGGTAACGGAAAATAGACCGCAAAATGATAGCCATGATAAATGATGTATTTTTCTGTAAGTAGGTTTGTATACCTTTACACGTCAATTATTTTTAAGATGAGGTCGGCGGACATAGACCGAAACAATACCAAAGGTCAAAGTATCCTATAAAGTCCAGATATAATCTTGGTCAGATCACGTGAGGGCCATGTAAATTAAAAATAATAAGTCTTTTGAGGAAATAACCACACAGATTTATGTGGACCTGTCCAGTTAGTGCACATAGTATCATGTGCTGATTATAAGACGTGTACCTGACCAACTGCAACCTACTCACGATGATGTTTCTGTAATGTTAGTGTCCATAGTTAACTTATGAATGTGATCCACCAGCGAAACTAAAAAAGACTGATTAGGGCGTACAGAGAGGGATTAAGAGGCAGAAGGGGGAAACTCCTGGATATAGACTGCCATCCCTGCTCTCATAAATTTATGACTGTCAAATTATGCACGCCTATGCCTGCAAAATCAAGAGTTCCCCTTAGTATTTACTAAGGGGATTCTTTATTTTGCTCCCCCGCTATTGATTTGCCAAACGCTGGGTATGGTATGCACATATATTCAGCAACAGAATTTGACAGTTGCCCGTAATGAAGAAGCAATTATAATAAGTAATTACTAGAATATGAACTGAACTAACTTTTTAGCATGGTAAAAAAACCGTAGCTGAATCGGCAAATATTTTTTCTAGACGATTAGCGAAATTAACTCTCTCGAAATACCTACACTGAAACCAACTTACATTTTCCGTCTCGAAAATAAAAGTGAACGTTGTCCACGAGCACAACGATTTCAAATATGACATTGGATTAGTGACTATTTTACTGAATATAAAAGCAAAAAGAAGATAAAATTTAGTGTTATGCATGACGGGTATTCTTTACGGCCCGATTCAAACCTTATGGCAGCTCGTAACATGAGGCAAGTCTCTGCGCAGTAACTTTACCTGTCAGCGGGGTTGAGGGGTAAGACACAGCGCAGTAAGTAGCGTACTTCAGAGCCACCATAAAAGTTAGAATCAAGCTGCACTGCTGTGCAGCTGTGCTGTACTGTTCTATCTTTAGTTGAACATCCTTCAAAAATAATTCAAGTAGTGGTTTCTTTGTTTCCGATTATGGCAACACTTTGTTTTACTAACTGTCAAAATGAATACAATAGATTAAAAAAAACTAACTGTCAAACGATAGTCGTATCAGTGGTTTCATTCAATGATTCAAGTGACGTCTGGCTAGATTCTTCTTTCATTCGCAGGTAGTCAGCGGGTGCATGTACGTAAATCAAAATTAAATCATTTATCTTGTATTAACGTGTGAAAAAACCGAAACACCAATAAAGTAATAACAAAAATATATTGGACGGTGTGTGTCAATTTTCGCGAGTGATTTTTGATACTTATTAATATTTTCATAGGTTATGTAAAAGAGTTTGCAGTGTAATTTTTGCGTGATTATGAAATAGTTATTTGTTTTGCAGCCACACACTGGTTTGGACCACAGTTTGGCCAAAATGAGAACGACTCAAATTGCCCAGTACGCTTTAAGGCTCACTTATTCGCAGGTATGTCTTTTATAATTTATTTACCCTGTAATTATTTGTACTTTTCCCATTTGGTACCCAAATAGTTGTTTACCTAATGTTGTCAAATGTCTTCTAAATTAAGAAAGAAAGTTATTTACTTCATATTTAAGCTATGAATCTCTTGTAATGTTTTATGAGAAAAAGCATTATGTTGGACAAGGTGTAACAACTTTATTTTCTCATCATTTCTGTATGACTACTGCTGTGTAAGAGGTCAGAGAAAAGAGGTCTAAACTGTTTCTAGATCTCCTTTGTGGTCTCCACTTTTCTCCCAATGCTGGATACTTTTTCTGTGACAAACCTATAATAATTCTCAATCAGAATAAGATTACAGTACTGAATAGAACTCCTGTTTGGTCTTTAACCATTTCCATCTTGAGATGTCCAGAATCTTCAATAGTTTAAGGCTCAAAAAAGACATGGACTGAACAGACAAGGAATAGAGAATTGGACGGGTATGAGGTAGCCTGCATTGCCAAAGGGCACACAGAGACTCGAGAACTGATATTAAACGCGTTTTTAACAAAAACTATCGCTTTGAAATAAGGCTATGAAGAAATAATTGTAAGACTCATTTACAGAACCTCACTCAAGACCCAAGCATTACTTAAAACTAGTTTAAAGTCATGTGGTTGGTTCAATCTTCATAATCAGCCTATAATGTTCCCACTGCTGGGACAAAGGCCTTCTCTCTGTGAGAGGGAGTGGGCCATAATCCACCACAATGGCCCAGCATGGGTTGGTGGATGTCATTTGCCTTTGAATTATTGGTTCTAGTACATGTCAGTTTCCTCATAGTATTTTCCTTCGCCGTTTTTAAGAGCAGCGGTGATGAAATTAAATACACAAAGTGCCTGGCTGGGTTTGAACTCACAACCTACAACCCGTAAGTTGGGGCCGATACCGCTGGGTATGAAGCCAAGGGTACGTTTTTGCTTTTTTGATGTGACGGTCAAAAGGATAACTAGGTACTCCAAACGTTGCATAAATATGATCTTTCATTTAGCAAACAAAACGGTTTATTTATAAATATTGTGTGGTGAATATTTAATGTTGATGGATTGAGAAGGAAACGAAGGCCAAAGAAAATATGAATGGATTGTGTGAGGAATGATATGAAGGAGAAGGGAGTGAATGATAGCGTGATGGTTGACAGGGGAGAATGGAAGAAGAAAATGTGTTGCGCCGACCCCCAGTAACATGAACAAGGGTTGGAAGATTATGATGAAGATGTTGCTCATAATTAAGAGACATCTGAAAGAAAACAGATGTTAATCATTGCATAACTTTAAGCAACAGTTATAAATAAACCTAAATGTTTAAAGTTTAACTGATCAGGCCGAAGTGGCACGATAAAGGCCCATTACAATAGAAAAATCAATTATGTCTCATTAGCGGTAATTAAGGGGTTAACACACTCATTATTTTAAACTAGCTGCACCCCGTCGTTTCACCCACATAAGTCTCGATCCTGGGGGAATATTGGCATAATATGTATCCGTGTCCTATTCCAGATCATGGTCTACCCATGTGCTGAATTTCATCCAAAACCGTTCAGCTGTTTAAATGTGAGAGCGTAACATACAAACAAATCAAATTCCTCCTTGTTTGTATTTGTTTAGATTTCATACACTTCCAATGCTTGAAATGCATTGTATGTAATTTAGTCTTTATCAGAATATCCTAAAAAAGATAGTAAAAAAACCAAATGTACTTAATCAAAATTAATGGTGATAAAAAATTCAATCAGTTTAGGTTCAATGGACAATGGAGTAAAAAACACACAATGGATTTAACAAAAGAGGTTTATACAAGAAAATCGAATGAATACCAGAAAGTTGTGATTTCATAATATTTTCTTTGATTGATTCGTCGTCCATTGTTTGTTGACAGTAGTTGTACTAGTAGGTGTAAGCCACATGCGAGCTCACGAACGACAACTACTGCGGAGTTGAAACAATCGCCCTGGCCGAAATCGGTCGGATCGCATCTGGATCGACTGATATTCAGGTGCATCCGGGTTAGAGTGGAAGCCCACCTCAACATAGTTAGGAAAACGTAAGGATTTAGATGATTGTTTTAATTACCTTTGTTTGTTTCGCCAACGTTCATTCATCTAGTCATAGGAGCCGCTATTGAGTCATCTATCAATTGAATACTCGAAAGTTTAATTGTATTCATTTCTTTGTAGTCTACTGCGTATACTTACTGTAAATGTCAAGGTCACAAGGTCAGATCTATTTTCATTGTAATGAAACTATTATTGTTTCAGCTAATTCATTCGAAATTGTGAACATGGTTAAACTCAATGAATATGTGATCATTTTGTGTCAGTAGGTACTTCCAGCTTGCTCATTGTTGGTCTAAGAATACATCCTTTATTTTCGCACTGAATTGAGACTTCTAGTCCATAAAAGTCTTCCTTTTAACTACGCTACGGGGTCCCATAGGGTAGTATTCTTGGCCCGACCAAGATGAATAAGACAAAATGTTGAATACTATATTCATATAGAAAGCATTGAATCATCAAAAAAAAAAAAAACTGCCCGCAATCATTACACCAAAAGCAGTTTCGACCATCGACATTACTTTTTGTTAAACATATTGTGATACCAAAACAATAAAATCAATCCCTGGCCATAAAATCCAATAAGGATAAAAACTACCTACAATCACATGCTGCATTTAAAAACGGAACCCGGAACCGCCATTAAATTACCAGCCTATCTATAAATAGCCCACACCACATTGTAAGGATGCAGTCACACATGTGCAGTTAAGTATATATAGCACATGTTGCCTAGCGTGATTTGTCACGTTCACGGCAATTGCATTAATGCAATCCGATCTGTGACATGCGGACAAGTCGCGTGCACTCAGGTTTACAAACTCATTGGTTGTTAGTTCAATACTAATGTGATTTGATAACTAGTTCGTCATTTAGCGTCTACAACATTACCTACGTATTGAATTAAGAATTTGAGATAATTTTCAAGTTATCGAACAACAAACTGTATGTCATGCTAAACAAAGTTCAAATTCCTTTGCAACCAAAAACGTATTAGGACCTTTATGTTACAAATGGTCACTTAAAAATCAACTTAAAATACATTTTTCTAAAGTAGAGAACTGATTAAGTGGCTATGGAATGTAAATTACCTGAGATTATGAACACTGCTATAGTGCCAGGCGAGGGTTATCCCTCGATCAATGAAAGCCTGTTACATCTCATGATCGATGCTGCTAGCTATTGGTTGACCAAAGGTAAATCAAATGAAAGTATTTGACATATTTTCATTACAGATCAAATTGAATTCGGTCCTGCACCGATTCAGAAATATCGATGGTGGATCCTAAAGATCATAATAGAAAGATCACAGCATAATCAGCCTATAATGTCCCCACTGCTGGGACTCAGGCCTCCTCTCGGTGAGATGGAGTGGGCCTTAATCTACCATGCGGGCCCAGTGCGGGTTAATAGATCAGAGGCAATTTCCAAATACAAATAGAACGCCTGTAAAGCCATAAAAAATTAATTGCATCCAAAAATAGCTAAGTCTCGAGTCTATTTTTAGCCCTGGCAGTAAAGCGTGATAACCTACTGATTCATTAATGGTTTTTTTTATTAGAGGTAATGTTACATAAATAACAAATAAAGGGCAAGAGATATCATGCATTATAGTAGTGATTTTATACGTGCAAAGTCTCTTATCAGAGGTCAAAGGTGTTGCTAATCCTGAAGACGTTATCATCGAGACGACGAGGGATGATTATTCTGTTCTTTTCACTGATTGAAGACATGATCAGGCTTCTAGTTATTGTCTGCCGTGTCTTTTCCCGACATAACGGATCGACTTCCCGTCGAACCCAGAATACCAGCCTTTTACATAGAGCGACTGCCTATCTGAGTTATCTGACTTCTACAAACCGGTTACCAAGATTATGGTTTCGGTATAAGCTAGGTAATATTTTTACTATTATTGTTAGCCTGCATCATCCCACTGCTTGGGGTTTAAAATATCCTTTGCAGGATTTCAGAGCGTCCTACCGTCCATCTATACCAGTTCAGTAGTTTCGGCGTGATTGACTAATAAAACTCTTCAATTTTCGCATTTGTAATGGTAATTTTGCCCATAGCAACAGTTTGCTCCGGAGGCAAAACAAATATAGAAATACCACGAATTTGACGTTTAACGGAATTCAGTCTCACAGTTTTAAAGATACATTGTGTAATGAGCGTAAGCTAATAACTTTTGGATGACATCCAAAAATGTTTAACATCTAAAATACTTGTCCTTTGAATCATTAGGAAATACCCGTCTTTCATGATTTTCATGATGATAAATATAGCGCCAGTCTTGATAAATCAATGGTTTTGACTGAAACAGAAGCAACCAGTAAATCTATTGTTTGACGAGCTTACATAATTTACCATTATGTCCTTGTTAAAGAAATACCAAAATAACTTTCTTTAAAGCAAAACCTGAATGCTATATTTAGTTAAATTAGTTTGGCAAATGCAAATTTGTATATCTACCTATTAACGATTAAGTAAAGCGCCTATCTGCGTTCAAACCCACGACCAATTCGTAAGTCAGGGCCGTTTCCAATGGGCCACCACTTTATTTTGTATAAACAATTTTATCACCACTGATCTCAAAACGGTGAAGGAAAACATCGTGAGGAAACCGTCATGTCCTAGAACCAAAAATTCGAAGTCATGTGGCATTACCAACCTGCACTGGCCTGCGTGGTGGATTATAGTCCACTCCCTCTCGAAGAGAGGAGGCCTGCGTTCCAGCAATGGGAACATTATAGGCGGATTATGCCATTAATGATTTACTGTACCTATTTGGCAGTTCTTCGTGGGAGCTAAACATCTGAAAATATTTTAATGGAATGAAGCAATTAAGGCTAATTCTTACTTAAACAAAGAAATTAATCTCAGAAAATTGAAATATTAAGACGGGAATAGTACCTAACTAAATATTGAAGATGTCCAAACATCATCAGCATTCATTGCCCTCAATATTCCACTGCTGGATGCAAAGCGTTCCTTATTAATATTATTTGGCTTATAGCAGGACATTGTAGGATAAAGGCCTTCCGCCCCTTCTTGGCACCTTCCAGTTATTTTTGTCTCCTGCTATCTGAGGCCAGTCAGCAGGTCTGAGGTCAGTCTGTTCATGCCACCATCTCCTTCTTCTTGGTCGCGTGCTTCATTACTGAAGGTAGTGCCCTTGAAAGGCCTTCGTGACTCTATGCACGATGTTCTTCCACTTCGTTCGGTTCTCAGCTTCTCTCAGGGCGGTCGTAACAGAGTTCAATGAGGGCGGTTACTTTGTCTGACCAGCGGTTAGAGCTGGTTCACATTAGGTCGGACCGACAGTTTTACCGGCCCGACAAACGTGTCGGATCCATATTGGCGTATGTATGTCAATAGCGCCGTTCACATTAGGGCGACCCGACCAAACTATCGGAGCCGACACTTTTACCGTACGTCCAGCCACGATTTCTGTCGGATCGGACATAATATTGGCGTACTAGCAAGTATGACGCTGTTCACATTTGTCGGCGCGAAGCGGCGGACACCCGCCTGTCAATTAGCCCTTACCCCGCTCTTAGCCCTTACCCCGCTCTCGGCACTCGCGCAAGCAGTTTCGTCGACGTGTATGCAGAGAAGACACGTTTCAATATGGAGAGCGAAATTAATGTAGAAGTTTTGATTTCTCTCAACTCACAACTGTTTTGTGACGACCCAGGCCGGGCAGTAAAACGACCGTACCGACAGTTATATTCACATTAGGTCGGGTCGGCGGCGTCTAGTGTGAACAGCAACACCCGGCAGTCGGTGAACGGCAAACTGTCGGTCCGACCTAATGTGAACCAGCTCTTAGGTGACCGGTGAGCGAGGACTTTTCCCATCTACCTTGCCCATCACCATCAACTTTTCTAGATTATCTGAGGACCAATTCTCGCAATTTTAAGAACGTTCACAGTTTGATCTCAGCCATAATCTGTCAAAAATAACTCTAATTTCCCTACATTTTGACAAGTTTTTGACATTTGTTTGTTGCCGAGATGAGACTGCGACTAGATTTTGAACGTTTTAAATTACGAGAATTGGCCTACTGGTTCCCGACGGGCAATGGTACCAAAGTAACCGAGAATCCTTTCATCCGTCTTCTTTTAGGCCTGCCTTAATAATAAGCAAACATTGCTGGCTAGTTATGATGACTTTACACACTCCCTAAACATCAGAAATTACCACAATACAAAATGTAATCCTTAAACAACTACCAGCCACCTTTAATAATTCTGAGTGTGTGCTTTTTGCATTAAAGTTCGTCGACAAGCCAAGGTCGTCTGCATTCTAAAACTTGTTGCTAGGCTCAGCTTCGAGTGAGAGGAACAGACTGACGAATGCGGACTAAGGAGCTGTGATCTGTAGATTCTAGCTCTTTGTGGTTTTGATTTTCTCTGTTTCGACCAGTTACTACTTCGTTTTAGAGATTTTGGCTCTTAATAAAAAGTGCTGTAGACTTCTTTCGTCATACATTCTTGATTATAATATCCTCTTTAACGGGGTTTTCTGTTTTTTTCTTTAGTCATGCCTGCCTAATTGATTTTTTGGTTCTGTTTCTTTTTTTGGATGATTTCTAAAGTTTTTTGAACTTTTCTTTGTCACAAGGCTTTGTAGCTACGTCGACAAGGCCTTTGTTTTAACCCACTCTTAATTCTCGCGCAATTATAAGGACAACTTCTTGCAGTAGGACTTGCTATCTATTTCGTTAATAGTAACTCAAAACGCAACCAAGGCAAGGCTTTCTTTATATAAATCAGATATTGTGCCTAAAATATATTTAGTATCAGGTCATTGCCCTCAAAAAATACACCATAATAACCAAAATAACTAAAATTCCTGAACAGTTCCTAAAATCGCAATAAAGAACACCGTTATAAAAAATAAAAAGGTATATAACCAATTTTATAGGTAGGTTTTATAATTATAAAACGATTACATAGTACGTTACGTAATACCAACCTACTCGAATACTCTAATCGTTAGGATATCGGTAAAGGTCGCACTGACGTTTTACAACGTCAGCTGCAGTTTCCCGCGTATTTCTGATGCATGCGTCAGAAATACGTGAGAAACTTCAGCTGACTATTGATTTGAACATAGAACGAGGTAGTACCAACTTATGAATATTAAAATAATATTTTAATATTCAGAGTTTATGGTGCATGGGCTTCCCCCATTAAATAAGTGATCTTGCAATTTTACCTAGTTGATTTCTATGTAGTTGATAACTAATTTAGGTACATTCATACTAATATTATAAAGTAACTGTCTGTCTGTTTGTTACCTTTCACGCCTAAACCACTGAACCGATCGTTATGAAACTTGACAGATAGATAGCCTGGGACCTGAGAAGGACATGGGGTAGTCTTAATCCTGGATTGCAGTTGAAGTCGCGGCCCACAGCTAGTATATTAGTAGTTAGTTGATTTGCGTCACTTATAGCCGGTAATAAATAGGTAAAACGAACAGTAAGGGCATAAGAAGCCATACTAGGTGGGACTAATTGGGCGAACAAATTCAAGTCACGTTTAATCAAACCCCTAACACGTTTTTAATTACGCAATTTGAACTCGGTTAAAAATGTGACTCAGATTTCAAACAGTTGTTTATTTTCCTTTTGATGAAGAAGGAAAACCCTTCGCTGAGTTGTGCTTTAAAAAATATACTAATAACTGTATTTTTCTGAGTTTGACTTGGATGAATGTCCGCAAGATCTCATATTCAGCAGTAGCGCTTGCGAACATTAGACCAACTAGTCAGTCACATTGTAGTCAATGAGTCAATTATAACCATCCACGACAGTTGCACATTCTAGGAACTGAAATCTCATCCTTTTAATTAGCTACAGCTAAGATCAATCAACTCAGCCTCTCGCAGTCCACTGCTGGACATAGGCCTCTCCCAGACTGCGCCACAGCACCCTGTCCTTCGCCTTCCGCATCCAGTCTACCCCAGCCACCTTCCTTAGGTCGTCCGTCCATCTAGCTGGGGGGCGTCCCACACTACGCTTGCCGGTACGCTGTCTCCACTCCAGGACTCGTCTGCTCCACCGGCCATCAGTCCTTCGACAGACATAGCTAAGATAACTACAACATAAAACAAAGAATACTGCCGCCTGCCGCCATGGCCTTTTCCTGATTCCTGATCAGTAAATATAAACAAAACTTCCTACTTCCGATATTCGTATGAGCGCCAACTGTGTTTAATTTAGAATTTAGATAGAGAATGTATAAACAGCCTTGTCTTCAAGAAATATATGTGCAAACATGTATGATTTTGCAAACGAAAACATGTATTTTGGCACTGGAATTGTTTTCAGTGGCACGGTTTTTTTGATCATAAATTCAGTTTTTTTTGGACGTTTGGTGTAAGATGTTGACCATCTGTCAACTCTTTTCTACCGAATGTGTATTTGGATAACTCATTTTAGCCTGGCTTTTCTAATTCAGCATTCTCTATTTTCTTGATTTTTTAGGGAATTTCTAGACCAGAAGGAAAATTCTCGTAATTTAAAACGTTCAAAATCTAGTCGCAGTCTCATCTCGGCGACAAACAAATGTCAAAAACTTGTCAAAATGTAGGGGAATTAGAGGTATTTTTGACAGATTGAGACTGAGATCAGACTGATCGTTTTTAAAATTACGAGAATCGCCCCTCAGTTCATTCCCTATACCAGGTGTCATAACCATGCTCTTATACCAATTTACTCCAGGTCAGAGCAGGATTTGTGTTTCTGTTTTGCTAACTTTAAAATAAGCCATCGACTTGTACTATACAGGGTGATTGGAAGATGGGTGCAAAGCTTTAAGGCGAAGATAGTACAGACAATTTAGAACCATTTAAGCCATGGTTGTCTTAGACGAAGTCTTACCAAATATTTTTAACCAAATTTTTAAGTTTTTTTTCGGAAATTCTCAAAATTTAATGTAAACTGCATAATTATGGCCAAATTGAATGATAAATGAATTCATTTTTTATTTATTTAATTAAAGTAATGTGTAAGCAATCAAGCAAAACATGTTTTAGGCTTCTGTGTCATTAGACATTTTTTTTTACAGACATTTAAAGATCAGAAAAAATAAAAAAATTGTACAATACGTCTTTTAAACCTTATTCAAAAAAAAAACGGAGGGTGCTTTTTTTGTTCAAACCTTTTTGAAGACATGCTTGATAATCGCTCTTTCTTTTGAGGTATCATTTATGCGGATATCTTACAAATTATTGAAATTAGGGCCTACAAACCAATTTGAGGGAGAATTTTTTTTATTTTAGGCAGACTAATTAAAACAACATTTGAATTAAAATTATTTATTTTTCATGTTCAAAATGACGGCCGTGATTCCTAATACAAGCACGGCCCCGTCTTCTAACTTCTGTAGTCGTTATTTTCAACATCATCTCCTGCTTCATTGTCTCAAACGCTGAATTTATTCTTTGTATCAATTCTTCTCTAGTGTTCATTTCTTTGTTGTTATACACCAGTTCCTTGGCCCGGCCCCACACGAAAAAGTCCAACGGGGTCAGATCTGGGGAGCGAGCGGGCCAAGGGATGGGTCCATCCCTGCCGATCCAGCTATCAGGAAAGCAATTGTTGAGGTGTTCCCTTACATTTAAAGTCCAATGCGCTGGACAGCCGTCTTGCTGAAAGATGACTGTTCGGTCTCTTTCGAAGATCGGGACACCTGATTCCTCTATCAGCAGTGGTAAATCAATTTGCAGAAATTGCAAATAATTTTCGCCATTCAATGGATCAGGCAAAAAGTGGGGCCCAATCAATGTTCTGCCAATTATTCCAGCCCATACATTCACAGAGAATTTCATCTGAAATGACACCTGCTTCTTAAAATGTGGATTGTTGTCTACGTCGGCCCATTCATGGATGTTGTGAAAGTTTGTAATACCTTCCCTTGAAAATTTACTTTCATCCGTCCACAAGATTGATTTCAGAAACCACGCATCTTCGATGTCTCTGTTGAGGAGGAAACGGCAGAACTGAATTCTTCTTTGAGGATCTTGCTCTACTAGACCTTGCACACTCCTGCCATGGAACGGATACTTATCATTTTGGTGCATTGTATGCCACACCTTCCATTGAGAAATGTTTAAATTTCGAGCTACTGCTCTAGTACTGGTAGTAGGATCCGCTTGAAATGCTGCTAAAATGTCTTCGTCGACGGCAGTTTCGTGTCTGCCCGGGTTGACTCCAGGTTCCACGCGGTGAAACCCATCTTGGGCAAGACGACGAAACGTGTTGTAAAACACTCGGACATTCGGTATCCTGCGATTCGGATAGCGCTCTTGATACATCCGTCGCGCCAAAGATCCATTGCCGTCTGCTCTACCGTACATAAATACGATATCCGCATATTCTTGATTGGAAAAAGTAGCCATAGTCACTTAACAATTAAGAAAAACGGCGTAGGAGCGCACTAAACGTCAACTCAACACAATTAAGTCAAAAATCAACACGTGCAGGAGCGCGAGGCTACGACTGGACACGGTGAAACAAAAAAGTTCAAAACTAACGCAAACAACACGTGCAGGAACGCAAAGGGCTACAACTGAACACGGTAAATTGTGAATCAACACGACAACGTCCACTCACAAGGGCAGTAGTTTGACTAATAAGTAAAAGATGTAACGGCTTCATCACAGACCGACTGACCCTGACTAAAGAAAAACGACTTTGTTGCCTCAGTAACTAAGACCATTTTGCTGTAAAAACCAACTCTTTATCGCTTTTTGCTATTCATTGGGCGTTCTACCTGGAAATGCCGTCGCACCGCGCTCGGTGGCCATTGTTTAGAGAATCCCCTCAATGGGTTCCCCTCAATTGGTTCCTGCATGTGCCAAAAATTCTTAGAATTGAACAATGTTATCATTTCGAGCACATAAAGTATTCTTTTAAGCAAAAATTTTGTGTTTTGTTAGACTGCCTAAAATTTAAAATTTCTCCCTCGATTTGGTTTATTAGGTCCTAATTTCAATAATTTGTAAGATATCCGCATAAATGATACCTCAAAAGAAAGAGCGATTATCAAGCATGTCTTCAAAAAGGTTTGAACAAAAAAAGCACCCTCCGTTTTTTTTTTAAATAAGGTTTAAAAGACGTATTGTACAAATTTTTTATTTTTTCTGAGGTTTAAATATCTGTAAAAAAAATGTCTAATGACACAGAAGCCTAAAACATGTTTTGCTTGGTTGCTTACACATTACTTTAATTAAATAAATAAAAAATGAATTCATTTATCATTCAATTTGGCCATAATTATGCAGTTTTCATTAAATTTTGAGAATTTCCGAAAAAAAACTTAAAAATTTGGTTAAAAAAATTTGGTAAGACTTCGTCTAAGACAACCATGGCTTAAATGGTCCTAAATTGTCTATACTATCTTCACCTTAAAGCTTTGCACCCATCTTCCAATCACCCTGTATATGCTATGGACTGGTAACATGAACCAAGAAGGTTCGTATTCCATAGTTCAAATCGGTTCATACAACTCCTAATGAAAAATATTTAATTGATACATTCATGATTATTGTTTTGCACAGCAATTGAAAAGAATTGATGCACCATTTAACGTGACGTTCGTTGCGTGTGCGCATTCTGTTGATTTTTAATTTAAAACAGTTGAGTATGCACGTCATTGAAAAACAGACATTTTATTTATGTTCTTAAATTGTCTGCGTAGGGGGACAGCAAAAAAGAAATGCGCAGTTTACTGCTCCCGGTTGCTATGAAAAGCAACTGTGTTGCTATTTATTCTGGAACTATACTGTATACAATCCTGTTTGCATTCTGGTTCAACCAATCTTGGCTCTGGGTAGCCTAGCATAGCATTATGCTAGCATATCATATTTTTATGGACACGAGAAAATGGAACCGTTGCCGCCTTGTCTTTATTTTTTCTTTCGAGTTCACCGTAAGGTCCGTAAAAAACAGGCAATTGCCTACCTACATTCACGCATTGATTGATGATTCATAGTCAGGCTATTTCACGCGATTCCATCCCATGCGGTAGGCTGAAACTAAAGAAGGCTACATGCTACGATCCCATACTCCTTTTATTTCGTTCGGTTTGTCCAATATCTAAGAATAAGAATATAATGCGTTCTACACTACCCACCAAAAACGCACTTTGACAGACTCGCTGACTGACTTTCAGTGGCATGTTAACAAAAATAATTCTGGCAGCTCTCCATGTTTATCAGTGACAAAGTGCACAGAGTATCTACATAATAAACATACCTCGTTATTATAACAATAAACATGAAAAACTTTGAAGTATATTTCTGGCGAGATTTTGTCCAAAATAATCTTTTATTTACGCGAATTCGGGTGGCCTTCGCGACCTTTGCAGCGTCTGCGTAGTTATTTTAAGTACCGATCAAAGATCGTTGGCTTGTCAAATGATGATTGATAATGCGTCGTACAGCTGATAGTGTTGCCAATTCGCCTCTTAACAAACTCCTACTGAGGCTAAGCAAGCCGAAATGCCAATGGACCGGCTATATATGTCATAGAACCGTCGATGACCTTTGGGGTAGACGTGTTCCTGAGAGGAGACAGCAAATAGAAAATCATAAGAGCAGGATGCCCTCAGAATAAGTGGAGCGATGATCTTAGCGTTGTGGCGAGTATCAAATTAAATGACGCGCCTTTGGTGTAGACGTCTTTTGGAGACCGCGAATCGTCAAGTATAAGCTAGAACGCCCCCAGGGTCGGTGGAGCAACAATCCCAGCAGGGTAGGGTTATTATTATTAAACACCCAACCAACGGTTGTAGCTAGTTGAGAGTGACAGAGGACCTAGTTAAATGGCGGACAAGACTTTTGGTATATAGACTTCTTTTATGAGGAGACAGCAAATTAATTAAAAACATATAGTAAGATGTCTTCAGACTAGGTGGAGCGATTATAAAATGGCGTAGCGAGTAGCGGATATGAATAAGCACAGAGGACTGCTCAGCTGTAGGCTGATTATGACGATGTTACTGGTAACTATACAACATTGTACACGAATCTACGTCGTATGTATAACTGAAATAGCGCCAATATCTATTAAACGGGAGGCGTGTTAACCAACGCAACGTGACGTATAATTGACGGCGTGACGCTAAATTAGCTTACATTAGTGTCACTATCAAGGTCTGCTAACAACCTAAATTGCGTAGTTACCTAATACAGTTCTATTAGTCATAGTTTTCTTGTAAACGCTACTAAAATGGTCTATTCAGCTGAAGACATCCCCATTATTTCCTTATTTAGTATATAAACGCTATCTTTATGTTTGTTATACCTCTTTCACCCCGTTTACAGAGTTCTTTACCTTTTTACTTTTATAAGATTTGGTTTTCATCTAAAGGTTGCCCGAGAGAATCGTCTTCGTGTAATATTATATTGATAATGGTAATTGACCATCGAGGCGGCTTTACCAGATGGTCGTTGTCCTTTTCATTCGGAACTCTGTTCTAATCCAACTTCCTATGTTTTTTACACTAGCTAGCTGTTCAATCGGAAGTTTCAGTAATAATTATCAAAATTAAACTCAAATGTTATTTATATCTTAGCAATATTTTAATGCCTATGCAGAATTACTGTCAAATTGAAGCTTACATCGCCATATTTTTTCTTCGAAGACACTTTATTCAAATCCTCAAATATGTATATGCAAATCTTCGCAGCAATTCAAGTTTTTCTGCGCACAAAAAAGCTTTTAAAATTACGCGTAATATTGACACACTTAACAAACTAACAGGGAACAGACACATTGTTTACTGCGTCAATATAATAGCTAAAGATAGCGGGAGTCAATGAAACGCCACTGAGACCTGCGCAGTTGATAACGCAGATTGATCGGTCAATTTACTATCTGATGTAGACATAAGAGATGAGAAGATTGCTGCTTTTAAAACGATAGAATTGTATGAGTTTTATAAAGTAAATGATGATGTGTTGAAATGTGATGGATGACAGAGATGAAACGCAGGAAAAAGCAAATTTTGATATATGATTAACATTATCGAATTCAAAGCATTTATTTCAATTAAACCATGTACAGGCACTTTTGAATTGTCAAAATTAAATAGTCGGGCAGTTAGTCAGAAAGTTGAAGCTAGTTGCCCATTCCAAAACGTAGATCTCTATGGAGAAGAACGGGCAAGAAGCTCCATTATTTCATGAAGACATAGTTAAGAGAGTGACAAATATGCATAAAGATAGACATACTCAAACATTTATTTTAATAAACCAATGCATTTTGAAATCAAAGTGTCCGTAAGCCAGAAAGATGAAGCTAGTTGCCAATTCCAAAGCGTGATAGGTACCTATGGAGAAAAACGGGCAAGAAACTCCATGGGTATTCAGGGACAGACAGACTCGTGAAAAAGAAAATACTGTCATGGCAACAATAATTTGTTAGAGGGATTTAAATCCAGCTTGATCCGGTCCCAAGCGATGACTAGTTTTAGCAAAAATATTTTGAGTTATCTAATAGTAGTGATTCGAAAATTCACAAAAATAATATCCCTAACCTGAGGGGCAATTGCGTAACAACTTTATCAATCGGAATCGGTTTCATTTTGACAGTTCAACAACATTCATTGCGTTATTTACGTGTTGAGCAGACAAATTTTTCGACCTTATCTCCCTCTCTCTTTCTCTCTTTTATCGTCCTTATATCTTTTAGCAATTGGCTTCAAAATGATTTCGATTCCAATTGATAGTGTGTTACGCAATTAGTGTGCTGACTCCTCTTGGTTTTTAAACTAAAAATAAACCACAAATTATTGACACCAAGGAAAATTGATTATTATTCGAATGAAAACTGAAAAAAATTGTTTTGGTTTGCTCACTGAAGGTCGTCCCACAATGGATGGACGCCAAAATACTTACGATCGTGTTATATACGCAAAAACGTAAAAATAACAAGTTTTAAATTCGTCCATTGAAATTATATGTATCTTGTCTTAACACAGAATAATGAAATTTTAAGAAACAATTAAAGGTCGTGTTTTAAAACATGAAAAGGACTGCTAAGGAAATTCTGAATCAGAAAACAAAGTTAGCGTTACCATGCTATGGTAACCGAAGATATAGATATCATAGGACAGATAGGTCGATATAGCATAACATCACGCCATTAATCCCCGAAGGGTACGGCAGAGGTGTACCTATAGTAACCCTACTATTACATCCACATTTCGCCCCTTATGTTTAATTCCCATGTAATTAGGGTTGCCAACCGTACTCTAAAATAGAGTATTTTACTCTTATTCTTGTATATGTACTCTATAATCTATAACAATAATAGAGTACGCTAAAATACTCTTTACATAAACTGACTTAAAATGGATGACGACGATAATCTCCTAAAAATCCGCCCCTAAGATGACCCACTGACCAAAACCACCAACCACCATACCTTATAATACAGCGTACAGCGGCATGCGATCATGGGAAGGTACTTTCTTGTTTCATCCTTTTCAGTAGTTGGGTTTTAGTTTTTAAACTTATTTTTTTAATCGTCGTAACCACACGCATGAGCACTCCATTAGCACACTATTATGTGCCTAAATACAACTGTTAATTTGTGTTTCTTATCATGCCGTGTCCTTTTACACGCCAGCGCCTCCTCACGGGGAGTCACGAGATAATAACAATATAAGCATTTTAAACAATGCCGAACTATTTTCCGAATCCCACGCTAATGACGTTAAACAGAAAACGTCACTAAATTGAAATAGCAAACAACTACGTAACCCAAAAACAATTTCCAGAATATTCGAAACCTTGAACCTATCTTCAATAGTCTCTGGCCACCTAGCAAAATTCCTCAGCCTTATCATTTAATAAAAAAAAAATGTAAGTAGGTATAGTTTTAAAAGATATATCGTTCGAAACCTTGAACCTATCTTCGAATGTCTCTGGCCATCTAACTAAATTCCTCAGCCTTATCATTTAATAAAAAAAAATATAGGTATAGTTTTAAAAGATATATCGTTGATTACGCACTGACCCTTATCATCGTCTTCAATCAGCCTGTGAAGTGTGTGATAAGACTTGGCGCCTTGTAGTCAACCAAATATATTTTTAAATCTATGATTCTGCCAAGTCTTTGTGTGTCTTGTTTAGTTAGGTATATATTGTAAATTGTTCTTGTTGCATATCTTTTTGATATACGCTTTAATATCTCTGTTGCTTGGCGCTGCTGTGTTTCGCCTAAGGAAACTATTAGTTTCTTTTTCATCGCCTTGTCATTGCTAAATTTTGTAATGTTTCACATTTGCCTCAGGATAATAATTTAAAACTGTTTTGTCACTGAAACTAAATGTTTCACGTTTAACATTTGTCCCAGGTTAATAATTTAAAACTGGTATGTCATTGAAACGCTGTAAATCTTAAAATACAGCTACGTTGTCTATTATTTCTTGTATTTTATTACAATTCTATATCTTTGCTTAGAATTCAGTTGTAATATTTGTAATACTGGGTGTAACATAATACCGTAATCAGCCTATAATGTTCCCACTGCTGGGACACAGCAATCCTCTCTGTGAGAAGGAATGGGCCGAATTCCACCACGTGGGCCCCGTGCTGGCCACGATGTTTTCCTTCACCGTTTTTGAGAGCAATGGTGATGAAATAAATTACAAAAAGTAAAGCGCCTGCCTAGGTTCGTAGCCACGACAACTCTTAAGTCGGGGCCGCATTACTGGGTGTAGCATTACTGTAAACTTAGTAAACGTTACTAGTATTAACTCCTTTTTCAATGACTCCAACAAAATCAATCGTTGTTACATCGTCAACAGCTTTATCAATTGGTACCTGGAAAACCAGAGTATTGTCCTTAAATACCTGTATTGCATTTCTATTGAAACTGTTATCAACATTATCGATAATATTATCTTATCTATAAGTTCGATGAACATAAAAGTACGCACGGCTACACATCAATATATACATAACGAGTATAGGCTGACTTCTGATTGTACGAAAAAAATATACAATGCGAGATCAGCTGAAACTGGTAATTTATAGCTTTATGTGTCGCCGTGTGTACAAGTAGACGCGTTTAAATCAATATCTATCTAATAAGCACGGTAAATTATGCTTAGCTTGCCAATTATCTACAATTTATCTTCATAATCTTTGTCGTGGCATTCCTATGAGTGTCGTCGAGAAAAGTCAGCAGACCAGAACGGGTGAAAACCGGTTTTTATTTAGGTGGTGTTTTCAGTACTAGTTTTGTATAATACGGATGGGTGTCCAGTCATCCAGTGCATCTATTTGTTTTTAGGTAACAAAACCAGAAATTGAAATTTTTTTCGCGCGTTGGGCATTTTTTTGAGATGGGAAAAAACATTGAATTCGCGCCACCACCGCTTCGGATGTGTTTGGCTGTCGTGCTGTAATGTATACCTACCCGATATGTCAGTGAGTGATGGCAAAGTATTCTGTTTGTGTTTTGTTTTCACTTCTGTCGATTTTTTAGGGTTCCGTAGCCAAATGGCAAAAAACGGAACCCTTATGGATTCGTCATGTCTGTCTGTCTGTCTGTCTGTCTGTCCGTCCGTCCGTCCGTCCGTATGTCACAGCCACTTTTTTCCGAAACTATAAGAACTATACTGTTGAAACTTGGTAAGTAGATGTATTCTGTGAACCGTCGTAAGATTGTCACACAAAAATAGAAAAAAAACAATAAATTTTGGGGTTCCCCATACTTACAACTGAAACTCCAAATTTTTTTTTTCATCAAACCTGTACGTGTGGGGTATCTATGGATAGGTCTTCAAAAATGATATTGAGGTTTCTAATATCATTTTTTTCTGAACTGAATAGTTTGCGCGAGAGACACTTCCAAAGTGGTAAAATGTGTGTCCCCCCCCCCCCCCTCTAACTTCTAAAATAAGAGAATGATAAAATTAAAAAAATATATATAATGTACATTACCATGTAAACTTCCACCGAAAATTGGTTTGAACGAGATCTAGTAAGTAGTTTTTTTTTAATACGTCATAAATCGAAAACCGCAATTTACCTTTCACAAAGTTACAACGAACTACAAGAACTTTTATATTATGTTACTTGCTGCTACGGAACCCTTCATGGGCGAGTCCGACTCGCACTTGGCCGGTTTTTTTTAAACTTACTACGCTAGGATAGCTCAAGTGTTACTTTGATGTGCGAGTAATCTACTGTACAAGAAGTTAGAAAAGGGTAAAGTTATGGAAAGGCAATACTGATGTTAGCTTATCCATGGTTTTAAATGATTCTTAAATAGAAATTGTTTCTTCCTTGTAGTCAGATATTCCGCAAAACCAACTTGTTGCCGCGTCAAAATTAAACCAGATTCTCATAACAAAAATGTTAGGGAAACCCGAACTACAAATAAACGATGATAAACTCGGGGAACCCTGATAAAGCTGAGATATTAATAAATTACTTGTGAATATCATTCATCATTCTCGAAAATTACTCATTGGGAAAATTGCCAAAACGTTCCCAAATATAGGAAGTTAGGAATAATAGGGAATGCTGTACGCAACTGGTGTCCAATACGTTCTTGGGATTGTATTCATTATCTTATATGTTCGAATGTGTCTTTCTAAGTATATATGAAACATTTTCCGTAACAGTTTGTCAAAATGAAAATGAATGACATGTTGGGAATTCCTCAAATCTAGTGAATAGGATAGTATTTAGGTAAACGTGCACCATCTTGCCATCAGGTGAGATAATGTGTACATAATCAGCCTATAATGTTCACACTGCTGGGACACAGGCCTCCTCTCTTCGAGGGGAGTGGGCTGTAACCGTTGTGCTCGTAGATATTACAAGTCTTCGAATTTTTGTTTTAAGACATACTGGTTTTCTCACGATGTTTTCCTTCACCGGATGTTGTGTTATGTTTAGCTACTTTGTAACATCTATCTTTCAAAAGACATTTTCAAATTCGGTGGCTCTAAAAATGTAAATTCTAAATATTCAATACTTAATTTATGTACCCCTTCTGTATGTACTTTATTTGGAACGCGGAAATTGATCGCACACGATTCGCGCCGTCGATCGATCTCAAGGTCTTCACGTAGTGATCATTAATGTTATCACCTAGTCAGTGCGTTGAACTCTCTTAGTATTCCAGCAGGGAAATTGAAATGTTTGTTAATTTTTTTATGGAAACAGTAGTTTTATTAGGAAATTTAATGTTTCTATTCGAGAAATGATTTTAGGACGCCTGGTAGAAACCACTTTTGAGTAGCCAGGACCTTTTTTTCGCAGGAGATGGTGATATGTTTGGCATATCACCATGTAGTAGTATACGATGTAAATAAGATTCGGACTGGCCTGAAAGGAGACACAAAAAAGCTCTTCACTCAAGTTATAAGAAATGGCCAATGTAAAATAACATAATTGAAAGGCAGGATATATTGTCATACACATTCAATCGACATCATTGTATGAAAAAATCAACAAAATACTTCCCAATAGTATTGTGAAGAAATGAAAAATTAAAGAACGTAGGACCAAAATGGTAATGATAGAGGATAGAGATGAGGAAAATATACAAAGTTTTATTAAAAACCATTTAAGATGAGGATAAGAGTAGGGAAACACCACAGAAACGATGGATGGACTGTGTGAAATATGATATGGCTAAAAAGGATGTGGCTACAGAAATGACGACTAATAGAGGAGTATGGAAGAAAAAGACATGCTGTGCCGACCCCAAATGAATGAGGGCAGGAAAATGATAAAATTCCTATAGTTAAATCCAACTCAAAAGAATAACAAGACTGAACTGACAAAGAAAAGCGGAATATTTCCTTTATGTCTATTTGATGCTATATTTTGTAAACATACATTGTACAATTGACTCTGTGTTTTGAACAATGAGATATTTTCACACTAATGTTTCCGTAAGTATACTTGGATGGTCTGTTTACCAAAACAGCTAATAATATTTTACAACTTTCAATTGATGGATTATTCCAAGACATGTGACATCTACCAACCCGCACTGGGCCCGCGTGGTGGAATAGATACGGCCCACTCCCTCTCACCGAGAGGAGGCCTGTGTCTCAGCAGTGGGTACATTAAAGGCTGATCGTCATGATCTGATGAATTTATTTGTTGTTGGTGCAGTACGTCCTTTTGTAGTTTCCTATCATTCATTATATTCTTTATCTATGGGACAACACACTTTTGTCTACAACTAAAAATACAAATACTTTTGTTGCCAATTACCACGGCAATATTCTATTGATAATTTCTTACGTTCTTGGAAAATCTTTATTTAGCTAGAAATCGGTGTTGAACTAAATAGTGGAGATTCGGAAATAATTGTAGGTACTTGGATGTCATCCAAGGAATTCCCCGTTATTTCAGATAATGGCGCCCAATTTGGATGTTTTATGTCATTCTCTTGAGATTTAATTTGTTTTTGGTCGAGATGTTTATTTGTTTTATTTACTTTTGCTGCTGATTCTTGAGCAGATGCGTAGTGATATTGTCTTACTATTTATGTATCCCTCAATTTATTACTTGTATTATATCAATAATTTTTTCTCCAAACCAAACTAAAAGACCAAATTAAATACATCTTACTTATTTTAATCTATCGCCATATTTATATCGATAGTATATTGTAATACTAACGTAACATTTAACGCACTATAGACTATCTCTTTGGATAGGGAGACAGAGATAGAGAGGATGGAGAGGGAAAGGAAGGCCAGAGAAAATATGGATGGCTTGTAGTGCGAGGAAAGGTATGAAAGTGAATGATATCATGACGGGGAGAGAGAGAGAGAGACGATGGAGAGGGAAAGGAAGGCCAGAGAAAATATGGATGGCTTGTAGTGCGAGGAAAGGTATGAAAGTGAATGATATCATGACGGGGAGAGAGAGAGAGACGATGGAGAGGGAAAGGAAGGCCAGAGAAAATATGGATGGCTTGTGCGAGGAAAGGTATGAAAGAGAAGAAAGTGAATAATATCGTGACGGTTGATAGATGAGATTGCAAGAAGAAAACGCGTTGCGATTGATGATTGACGATCTCTTAAGTAATTATATCCAAGTTTTATTATATTACCTTATCTAGTTGTATCAATGTTATCTAATTCAATATCACATTTCCGAAATCTTATGCCCTAAAGACCCCGGACGTTGCAAAGTTTTTTATAGCTCAGAATAGTTGCTGTTAGATCTTTGGAGGATATAATGGTGCCAATCAAAGTCCCAAGAATCGAAAAATACATTTATTTTTAAAAAAGAATATTACGCAAGTCAATGATACACTTTGTTTGAAAAGAAAAAGTTGCGCCTACTTGTTTATTAAAAGTTTCATCACAGAACGCATCGTGTTGTTGCCAATACTTTTATTTAAGGCGCTGAGACCTGAACAGTTGCTAAGCTAACTGAAATGCATAAATTAGAACTTAATTAAGTCTGTCTAAGCAGCCTTGGCGTGTAGGGTCATTGTGGATTCACGAGCAAATCGATTTCCGCGTCTTTACACAGCGTTTTCTAATTAGTTGCTAACCAGGAAAAGTGCAACTGGCAATGAGAATTTCTGATTCTGGTCGCTTTTTTTTTGTATAATATACAGGGTGTCCCTGGAAGTATGGATCAAATCGAATAGGGGCGTGGGCAAGGTCATTTCCAAACTTTTTAACCCTGAGAATGTCAGTGAATTTTTTACGGTTCAAAAATTATGACCGATTTTAATTTTTTTTTTTTTCAATCTCTTAGTGTTCTCGCTTAGTGTTCAAAGAAATTAATCATAAATAATACTATCAGGGCTATCTAAAAAAAAAAATGATAGCCCTGATAGTTTTCACGAATTCGATCTTTCTTCTCTTTTTTTTAGTATTTTTTTTTAGTTTTTTTTTAGTAAGTTTTTTTTTTTTGCTAAAACCTTTGGAAATGACCTTGCCCACGTCCCTATTCGATTTGATTCATACTTCCAGGGACACTCTGTATATCGTCCTATGGAAGCGACCCAGAAAGCATCTCTTTGCAATGATTGCATTGTCGTTGTCTTCGATATCAAAGGGGTGTCTTATTCGGGAGCTCCAAGTCATCCATCATTAGGTATATTTTATTCCACGTTTTCATACTGCACTGCGTAAATAAATACTCCAATTTACTTATTATCTTATAATTTTTGGTGTCATTCTGATAATACAGATAATGAATGTCTGGTTTTAATACAATTATTACTTTATTAAAAATGATAACTGTAATTCCGAGATTTTGCTCAGTGAATCAGTGTTTTCTTTGCAAATACAACATCGTGAAAGTAGCAAGAATTTCAGTTGTCTTGTCTTTCCACAGTAGTGCCGATTCAGTTGTTCTTAAACTAAACTAAATTTAAGTTCAGTGCATCTTTTTCTTTCTATTTTATTAAGAAAAGGACAGAAGATAAACTTTTGTTTAGTCCTGTCAAATTAATCAGCGCCTGACGTAAATTGACGTAATTTTAGTAGGCAAGTTTTTAATCACGTCTAAACTTGTATGGAGTAGTGTCAGGCGCTGATTCATTTGACAGGGCTAAACTAAAATTTATATTCTGTCCTTTTCTTAATGAAATAGAAAGAAAACGATGCACTGAACTTAAATTTACTTTAGTTTGTGAACAAGGGATTCGGCACCAATGTCTAGTCTTGATAAATTTTAGGATTTACCAACACATAAGGCTTGTGTCCAATGGGATTTCCCATCGACAAAAATGACACACTTCCATTCCATTCATACCTTTATCGCCTATTTAACTTTTTCCTTTCTTATCGCTGACTGCTCACCATAGATATATGATATGATACATTTCCATGCTGCTCACCTTCGTTCTATAAGAAACTCTTGTGCAAAATTTCAAGCTTCTAGAGCCAGCGATTTTGGCTGTGCTGATTCTGTCCGTGAATGTAAGATTTTTATTAAGTGGAAGATTCTTTGGCCCGATTTACTGATTAGGTTTTCAGAATCTAGAAGCAAGTCTGCCTAAATACATGTGCTAGTAAAGTTTCTAATTTGCTTACCAATAATAACAGTAACTACATAAACGGACTCGAGACTAAGAGCGGTTTCGCACTACATCCGATCCGAATCCGAATTAAAGGTCCGACTTCAATCTGAATTGGAAATGTTCTAAATTCGGACGGATAGAGTTCGGATCTAGTGCGCAACCCCTCATACAAATAGGACCCGGCATTTCTCGGATTCGGATCGGACGTAGTGCGAAACCGCTCTAAGTAATAACAGCCACACGGGTCGATCAGTGAGGTTAAGTTACGCTTGCCGGGGTTGGTCCGTGGATAGGAGACTATTTTCACATACCAAGACCCCTCCGTGTCTCGGAAAGCACGTGAAGCACTGTGACATGCCGTGGTACCGCTTATCATTCGTGGATCTTTGACAGTTGTTACGGATCGTCAGAAGCGCGAAAGTTTGACAACCATTCTTACCAAGGGGTATCTATCGTGTTACCCAGTAACTGGGTTGTGGAGGTCAGATAGGTAGTTGCTCCATGTGAAATACTGGTATTCAGCTGGTTATACTGAAAACTGACCCCAATATAGTTGGGAAAAGGCTAGTCAGACTGATTGAATAACTACATACACAGCAGAGATATCAAAGAGACATTTAAGAGGGCGCCGACCATAGTCGACCGCACAGTGGCGCCCTCATCATTTTTTAGGTTATTTCTTTTATTTTAGAATGAAAATGCAGAAAATAAGCACGTTAAGTTGTGCTCCACAAGATTGTACGTTAATATTGTTGCAAACGGTAGTTTTACATTGTTTAGTTTTATTATAATCATTAAAACGGATAATAGTGGCCACTTTTATCCGTTTTAATGATTATAATAATCATTAAAACGGATAATAGTGGCCACTTAACTTAGTAGTAGTAGTTAGTGGGCACTTAACGTGCTTATTTTCTGCATTTTCATTCTAAAATAAAAGAAATAACTTAAAAAACGATGAGGGCGCCATTGTGCGGTTGACTATGGTCGGCGCCCTCTTAACCGACACCGTGTTTTTCTGATTTGAACTGAATAAAGTTTTTATTTATTTATTACAATAAAAAGCAAGGGTCAATCCAATTTTATCAGACTTCTCATTAATTACAATAACTATGTTATTATTATACTACCTATTGTTTTTATTATAATGTATTTAAACTCCCGATACCCCCCTTTTTATGAGAAATGATAAACAAATTAATGTGTCAATGTTGAAGTCCATATAATTATCATACTTTTATTGTAATAATTACAATAAAAGGTGAATTGACACATGCATACCTACAGGGTATAAAAAGACCCTTCTCGAAGCCGTTATCTACGCATTCTGAACATCAAACTAAGTAACTGTGTGCAAAAATTATTGCTGGGAAGCTGCTTTTATTTTTGGTGTGCAAATTCGCTGTTTGCGGTAGTGCGCAATATAATTCACGCAAAACATACTTATTACGGGTGCTTGCAATGGTACAGGGATCGTGGGAGTTTTTAATGTTAAGTTATTATAACACAGAATACTTAAAGTACTACCACACCCCGGACACTCCATACAACGCTCGCAAAATAATTACCTACTACCACTACATTGACAAATGACGTTTGTATACGTGTAAATGTGTGCGTGAAATCTAGTAGGGCTGGCTGGCAGTACTCGGCAGTAGTGCGTAGGCGGCGGCGGCGCTGCCCGAACGTATGCAACAATGGGGCGCCGCGCGCCGCGAGACTAGGTACTCACAGAAATCTAATTAATAACATTTCTATTGTACTACTTTTCAAGTCGAAGAACGAATAGAACGTGAAAGAAAGAGACATAACTAAGACAATAAAGAGAGAGAGCAATAATTTAATAGTTGGTATGTTAATATTACGGAAGTTTTAATTGTTCTAAAACGAAGAAAACTTGGAAAATAAATGAATAATAGAGAAAATTATGAAAATAAATTATCACAACACTGGCTTAACTTGTTTGTCTGTAATATACTAGCTTTTATTTTTTATGGGTTTAAAGGATATTTGAGTTGCTGTTCCTTACCTTCTTTCATGTTTCGGGAACCGAAAGAAACTCCTGTCTTTATCGTTCCTCGATGAAGATAAGCATCCAAATAATGCACAAAATACAACCATCGTGATTAACACAAAATATAAAACTTAAAAAAAATAATGTGTTCGTGTCAGCAGTAGGTAGGTACAGCGCTGCGGTTCTTGTGTATGCGAGCGCCATTGTTAAAGAGCAGGCGACGAACACATCGAAGTGCGGGGTGAGGTGCGGTAACTGATGTTAGTGCGGGGAAGGGAGTGGCCTTTCTGTACGTAGTACTTTAAGTATTCTGTGGTACTACGTACAGAAAGGCCACTCCCTTCCCCGCACTAACATCAGTTACCGCACCTCACCCCGCACTTCGGCGTATTCGTCGCAGTTCTTTAACAAGAGCGCTCGCAAACACAAGTACCTCACGCACACATTCATTCATACGTATACAAACGTCATTTTTTAATGTAGTAGTAGTAGGTAATTATTTTGCGAGGGTTGTATGGAGTGTCCGGGGTGTGGTTATAATTTGTTTGCCTGTAATGTCCCGGGTTTCGGGCTAAAGCCACTTCTCATTGAGAAGGATTGAGCTTGATCACCACGCTGGGTCAGTGCGTGGGAATATCGGGATAAAAACTAGCGTATATGTTAATCCAGGGTGTCAGCTACCTCCATAAAAAAATAAAAAAAACAAAAAAAAAACCCCAAAATTTTATCAAAATTGGTCGTCCAACCGTTTGAGCGTGAAGAAGTAACAAACATATAAACACACACTCACAAACTTTCGCCTTTATAATATTAGTGTGATAGTGTGATTATGTTTATCAGAAAAGGCGAGAATAATCCCTGTCCCTGACCTACAAAATAAATGCAGAAATACATTTATATACTAATTACTGATATACTATCCTCGCCAAGTTCGTTATGTAACGTTATATTATGTATGTGTTATAAAATGTGCTAAGTTCACATAGATCAGAATGGTGTAGAACAATTTGTTTATATTGTTTTTCTCTTTTCCTCTATCAGCCACATTTGGTAACTGGGCTTCATTGATAATCTTACCCCTGGTTTCACTTGTCTTGCCCCTGGGTCACTGGCGAACGGTCAGTGTTTGAGAAATCGAATTTTACAGAAATAATAAATATAATTTAATTCGATATCGTCGTTGTCAAACCAAAATCTGCTATGTGCCGTTTTTTGTGATTTCAAGATTTTGACAAAATCTTCATCTTCTTCTTTTTCTTCTTATCTGTGGTCAAAATCTTGAAATCTCAAAAAACGGCACAGCAGATTTTGGTTTGACAACGACGATGCTAATTGACGACATGATTTGTCTAGAAATCCCTTCTTTGGTAGCTCATTCACATTATAACATCTAAAACATAATCTCAACATCCTAGCGCCACTTGGCAGAATCGCAAGTCTGGCGAATATAAATAGCAGAGAAAGTCATATGACTTCTACCTACGGATGGCCGACTATTTGTGGTATGTATTATTTTGTCGGGACAGTGCGTATGGCCGCTTATTTTTGGTGTTTATTTTGTTCACGGTCAAATGTTATGAAAGGGAGCGGATTTGACGCCATTTTTAAAATCAAATTGGCCAAATCGGAAAGTTTGGAGTGCGCTATTCTTGGAGCCCGCGACGCAATTTACCGGAAAAACTAAACGTAAACGCTCTTATCAGAATAACTGGGTAAACGTTGTATTTAGGAAGTCAAAATGGGTTCTTGAGTTCTAATTCTTTAGTACGACGGTAACACAGATTTTCTCGCTGTGAAAATTATTATGAATGAAATATTAAATTTGTTTTTGTATTCGATGCAGTAGTAATTACTTACTCGGTTTCTCAGTAGAAGAGTAATTCAGATACAAATTAAGCAGGATTTACTATAAAAAAAACCCTTTCAAATGTGTTCTTCTTTCAATGAAAATAGAGGAGGCAGGTGTCCCAAACACACTGTCTCCTCTATTCCTTCCTTAGTGGGAACATTATACACTTATTATGCTTATGCTAAATGAAAATGGATGCAAATAGGATCTAAGAACTTTATTCAGTCATCCTTCCTACTAATATTATAAATGTGAAAGCTTGTGAGGATGTTTGTTAGTCTTTCACGCAAAAACTGCTGAACGGATTTTGATGAAACTTTACAGTAATATAGCTTATACATCAGAATAAGACAGGATACTTTTTATCCCGATATTCCCACGGGATCTACACTTATGCGGGTGAAACCGCGGTGCGCTGCTAGTAAAAAAATAAAATGCAGTTTAAAGTAACACGTTATTCCCTGACATCTATTAACGTTTATAGATAATACCAAAAGTACTAAACAGCTCTTCATTATTATTTTATCGCACGTCAATGTATTTTCTAGTGTCTACAGATAGTTGTAATTAGGTTAGACCTGATAATGTCGCTATTACTTAGGCAACCGTGTTAATTATGTATTGATTAACCATTCATACTAAACAGGGCGGCAAGGACATCGACTCGCAAACTATGCCATGAATTCAGCACATGTTTTTGTACGTTCCAAATAAAAATTTGCTGTTCCATACATTTTGACCGTGTATGTATTGAACTTTTCTAGGAAACGGCTGTTCTTTTTTTATAGGACGAATATAGGACAACTCAGAAGTTGTCCTATATTTAGGAAAAAAAAAATCATATCTATGAGTAAGTAACTAAGACAGCAATTTCTTCCCTGGAATGTGCTGAATTAATGTAATTTTTCTGAACTGCCTACCTTAAGTGGCGCCCAACGTGGGACCAGTGTTGAAAGCTACCAGTACCTTACTAAAAGGAGAATTAATTCGTCAAAATGAGACTATTGTTTCGATTTTGCCAATATCATCATCATTCAGTCATTCTCCTGCCCTTATCCTAGTTTATTTAGTTTAGTTAGCCTAAGATTTAATTAACAAAAATAACAAAATTAAAACCTAACTTAACTAAAACTATACACACACTAAATTATAGCGTCGAAAAATTCATCCGCTTCGCTGTCGACTGGTAATGTACCCAAGAGACTGGCGGCATTACCACGTTGTATGGCAAATTGGCAATGCTTAGCCTTCAGTCGTTGTGCAAGTCTTTTCTCTTCTTTTTGATATTTTACCTTTTTGTACCTTTTGTTTATGCTTTTTCTACCTTTTGGTTTTTACTTTTGATTGACATATTATATACTTTGTTTTACTACCAGAACCAGCGCCTTTTAATTTGGTAATCAATAGTCGTCATCTCGGTAGTCACCTCCTAACCATATCATCATTCACACAGGTCATCCATTGTTCTTGGCATTCGATTTTACCAATATAACTTTAATTAAATACCGTAATTGCTTTCTCCTCTAAAATCACAATTAACAATAGTTCATTGTGCAGTCCATTCTCGATAAACAACAATGTTCACACAAACAAATGTGTAAATATTTTTGCACATGCGCAGTGTTCGGAGTGTTAACACCTGACCTTTAAAGGAGATCTGCCGAAGGACGTGTCCTTCTGAAACTGTGGCCTTATGCAAGGACACCTGCTGCGTCCCCTGTTGAAAACTTCGATCGGTATTCTCGCAAAAGAATATTGTTCTTTTGTATTGTTTTTTAGGAATGAGAATCAGAGATGTTTTATTGCAATGGCTGTTTTGATCGGTGTTAATCGTGGTTTCTGGTCTGCCATAGTCAGAGACAGACGGGTAGACAAAAGGTTTTGTCAGACTGTTACTACTATACTAGCTATTGCTCACGATTTCGTCTGCGATCAGAATGAAAAGTAGCATATATCCTTCTCCAAGTCCCAGGCTATACAGCAGGGTCCCATTAAAATAGATGGACAAATTTTAACACTGCAGCGCTCATTGCGTCTAACCAAAGATACCCAAGCAAAAACAAAACACTGATTAAAGGGATTTTATGTTGACCTAAAATAATAAATTGCCCGCACATTAGTGTATTTTCGTTAGCTGATTATTTTTCTTGTACCTAAGTATCTAATGCGATTTTTTTTTTATATATATTTTTACCATCGTCCTTATTTTGGGGGTCTGAATGATTTCTAAAAGTTTGTCCATCAATTTTAATGGGACCTTATGTATATCTTTCAAATTACAAATTGTTTACAAACACAAACACATCGTTTACAAATTGTTTATTGTACAGACAGGGACAAATAATATTAAATGCTTAATTACTTATGGATAACACAGCACAATGTGTATCATATACTCACTCACTTTTCACCGGGGGGCGGGGATGGTGAATTCGCGGGCACATACTTTCAATAACGTTATGATTATGACTGAATTCAAAATGACACTGCAAATGAAATCGGCGGAATGAAAAATTTTCGCGCGTCACCTGACCGAGCATAACTCTACTAATTTACAAACGTTGCAATAATCTTGCCATTTTACCGTCAAACCTCACTTGGAGATGATGGTCACGACGAACATGCTGGATATTGCCAACAATATCGTCGACGGCCTCACGCTGGACCAGCTGCTGGCCAATCCCTAGATATACTTCCTAAATTAGGTTTACATGTTTTTGACAGATTTGGTATACTTAGCAAATCGGTTAAAAACTCATAATGAAGAAACCATTGCAACTTTTGTAATGTAGTAGACTTGGCCACCTGGCTATACCCCGATTGTTACCTTGATCCACTTACTTAGGCCGGGGCCACACTAAACGGGAAACGCCGATAATTATCGCGATTAGTTGTGGCTCATTGACTGCACCTACGATTAACGCCCCCCGCCCGCCCGACATCGCGATAGTAATCGCCGTTTCCCGTTGGTGTGGCCCGGGCGTTACAAGCAGTAATTTGGCCCTTTTTTTGGAATCTAATTTCTTGATAACTGACCTATTTCTCTTCTTGTTTCAGCCAGCGAACCGTGAGAAGATGATGTCGAGGTCTGCGTTACTTCTCGCCGCCATTGGCCTTGGCTTATCCACATTTAGCGTCCGCCAAATGATCCTACACCAAACCAGACGATTCTAGACAGCCAACCCAGACTCAGAAAACTATCTAGATTAAAGCCAGAACTCAACCAGACATGACGGATTCTAAATACAAATCTTTCGTGTCTATGCCCAACGCATTTTCTAGCAGAAAATAGACGGTTATATTTTTTTATAGTGAGAATGCGTTCGGAATTCCAATTTGGGTTCTGGCATAAAAAAAATCGTAAAGAATTATGTTATCATTATGTGTGAGAGAAAAAAATTGTAATTTATTCTTTTTTTTTTCGTTTTTTTTCTCTGGAAGGATGTGTAGTACATTTTAGACATAGGAAGTAAGTTAATTTCGGAGCGATTTATGTGATGAGTTAGTATGATTGTGAGAAACGTGTTTTGCGAATGTCTATGTGATGGAAACCAAATAAAAATAGACAGTAACGTTACTTTGGTATTTTTATTTTGACCTTACCTTTTGAATTTTTATTTTTAGAAACTGTTTTCACTTTGTGCTAAACACTTGTTTTGATCTCCATTAATATTGTGCGATCAACTATTCTGTGTGCTTGTGGTGATCATCTCAAAACAAAATCGGCAAAAAAACCCGAAATAGTATGCTTAAATAGGTATAGATTACGTAGTAGTAGGAACTTATAAAACCTTTAAATATTATACATACTTTATCGATTAATAAATGAGTTCTCTGTTTTTATTCACTGCAGAAATAATAAAGACAAAATAACATACTCGTGTTGTTTTATTCCGATGTAGATATTTATGGGTTTAGATATGTATGGGCACATCACAACGATCCCCACCCCAGGACGTGTAGCATGTATTGTAATATTATATTAGGTAGGATACTCTCCGACCAGCCTATTAGATCCATAATTATGGTCCCTCGCATTTTGACGTCAAAACGGAGGGACCAAGGATTTTGTTAAATAACTACGTATACAATGAGGTAGCAAGTAGTAGATTTATAAATTAAACTTTTTAGGCTGATTTGAAATCCAAGATTTGGTCCCTCCATCTTGACGGTCACGATTCCTGGATATTCGATCGGGCAAAAACTGTTAGGTCTTTTAGGCGCTCCACACACTGCACCGCGCTCTGCCGTGCCGCGGTGAATAGATAACGCGCCCCCGCGCGTGATTTTTTACATACAAATTCAACTCCCGCGCATGAGCGCGTGATTTTTTGTATGTAAAAAATCACGCGCGCGGGCGCGTTATCTGCTCACCGCGGCCAGTGTGTGGAGCGCCTATGACTTTTCCGTTAGCGATTTTCTCAATAGCAGCTCGGAATCTATATTTGTGTTTGTGCTATTGGCAACAGGTTTCCCCCTATTACATGGGGGGGCATAGAAATCTTTCTCACTGTACGTAACAAGGGAGAAGTAACGGTGCACTACACAGGTCTGCCTACCCCTTTTAGGAATGCAAGCGTGATGCTACGTCACGCTTGCATTAATTATGAGTAAGGGTTGGTACATATCTGACTGAAAATTCGTCGCGTATTATCGGTCGCGTATCGCTAGAACAATTATAATGATAAAACATTCAACCTTTCACACTCAACCGATGATGTGTTAGTGCGTCGAGCGAATAAATAGACTCAATCGAAGTTACGCCCGACGTATTTTCCGTCAGATATGTACCGACCCAGGCCGCGTTCCCACTATGTCGTGACGACAGATTATTGTGTCGTTTAAAGCGTCGTGGTTTGTGTATTTAAATGGAGGTGTTCACATATAGGACTACACGATTAACTGCCGTCCACGACTATGTTTTGCAGTGACGACAGATTGTCAAGTCAATGGGAAGAGCTAGCACGACAGTCGTAACCGATAAAAAAAACGTCACAATTTAGCGTGACGACAAATCACGTGTCGTTATTGCGACTATCTATCGTAGCCACATATCACATACATACGGTACACGCGTACATACCATTACTGATGTTCAAAAGAACGTAGAGGCGACTAATGTGCAAACGACAAGGCGACTGCCGTGAATAGTAAAAATGTCGCCACGATCCAATGGGAACAGCTAGATACGACAATCGTTCAACGATAAAATATTTCGACGACACAGTGACGATAAACAGTCGATATAATGGGAACAGCTAGGGACGGCAGTCGTCCAACGATAAGTTAATCGTCACGACATAATGGGAACGCGTCCTTAGGCTGCGTTTCCACCAGAGATGAGCGAGAATGCGTAGCGAGGGATGTGTGTGAAACCAACCAATAACATCGCTTCATTTTTATAGCTTGAACTAAGTTAGCATTGGTATTGGTTAGTTGTACACACATCTCTCGCTACATGCTCATCTCTAGTGGAAACGCAGCCTTAAGGAGAGCACAATAAAACAAAAAATAGTAATTAACAACATTATATTTAGAACTTAAGTATAAACAAATTATGCATAACACGATGAAACGCAAACACAACAAGAAAAAATGCTTATTAATACAAAGTGTACTTTAAATGCTCCGTAGAATACAATATTACCAAATAAAAGTGGTTTTAATACACGTAATAATGGCTAATCAATCATACAGACACATTCTCTGGACACGTTTGTTAGGCAATAAATTGAAACATGATTATCGAGTAAGTAGGTAGATTTTATAACTATTTAGTTTTTAGTAGCGTTAAAAACGAGTTATTTTTTTGCGTAAGCCACTGGCCGTTGAAGCCTGAGGCACAGGGGCTAGCCTGAGACATAAGGACTGTTCAAACCTAGGGGAATCCAGCGAGGATGCGGGACGAGACTGCGCGCAACGATCGGCTTGCTTTAGGACTGGTAGAAATCGTCACGTAAGGAAACAGCGTTATGTCCGCTGTAGGCGACTTTCTATTATATTCGAGTGTGTGTGGGCGTAAGGAAATTCGTATCTGAGGGGGGTCCCCTGACCGCAAACGATTTTTTTTTTAAACCATTTCCTTAACTCGGTTCGATAGGAGTCTTTATTATTAGAAAGTTACCTACGCGTCTATTGGCGCCATTTTGGACACCTGCATTCAAGACAAACAATCGTCGCGAGAGAATGTCGTCCCGCGTCCCGCGCGGGATTCGCCCTAGTTTGACCAGAGTAAAATTCTTTCAATAATTCTTATAAAAACAATAAATTGAAAAATATTAAACTTTTATACGCGTGATCTGGACAAGATCTTTACAAAATGTTATCAAAACAGTCTGACACTAACATATAAATAAGTAAATGAACACTTTTGCGAAATTAAAAGTAAATAATAACAAGATAATAACAATGTGCAATTATTACTATTATCCTATTAGTACAATCATTTTAGAAAAACTTATATTTGACTTAGGTAATTATTCTGATTATGTAGAGGGATGGCCGTATTAGCGTCTTCCTGTGTTTTAATAACAACATAGGTACTGAAAAGTTTTCTGTTTACCGGTCGCATTTTTCAGTACTTAAAATAATTAGCTTGACTTTCATTTACCTAACACGATTAACAATTATTCATGTCCATTGAATATAGTTTGTTTAGTATTCGTATTCAGAAAACTAGTTTTAAGCTTACCTATACAACACCTCTATTTTAGACACATTCTACTTTATTGTGTGGGTGTGGTACAGGCCATTAAACTGAACAACTTCCTCCATGGGACCAAAATCGTAACCGCGAAAAAAATATCAACTGTCCCATACAAAACCTACCTTCAATACCTACTCGACCCGAATGTATGGGAAGGTTGATATTTTTTTCAGGTTACGATGTTCGTCCCATGGGGAAAGTTATTCAGTTTGGTGGCCTGTACCACACCCTAAACTACGACCACACATTTCTGACACACGCTGTATAAGCCAACAATGAAAAGTTATATGAGATAATGTAATATCTATTGAATAAATATATGCCTTATAATTATGAAACTCGTATATGTGTACAAGTATTTATAAAACTATATTTTCTATTTGCATAGTGATGTGCTTTATCCGGAAACTACGACCGCGACGCGACAGCACGAATACGCCAACCCGGATTTCGTAATACGACAACTCGTGTTTCGGGTGATTTTTCGATATGTCAGTCTGATTATTAATATCATCAATGAATAATGTTATTTTACAGGTATTTTAGTGATTTCCTTGAATAAGGTTACGATTATTCTAACATGTCATGAAAAATTAAATACAAATTTAGAAAAATGTCAAGAAAAATAATTTTAATCAGATTTATACTGGGTTACAAAATCATATTTGCTTATACACAACTATAAAATTGCATTACCCTTATAGAAAACAAACCAACCTTATTAAAATGACTTAAATTAATTAAATACTGAGGCCGTATAGGGGCGTGGCTGTCCGTACGACTCCGTATTACAATTATTTATACACTTTCCTTTATGGCCCCTGACTTGGATTTTGTACACCTCCACGAATATTAGTAAATTAGTGATACACGATATAAATTATTTTGTGCACTTTACCCATAGACTAAATATTACTTAAATTACATACATAATAACTACTTTTTATTACCCCACTTTTCGCTCGCTCTTGTGTTCCTTAACGTTTTAGTTATTCAATCTCCAACTTTTTTTATAACTTACATATCTAACTTACTAAATACCAAAAGTGTAATTTTTAAATTAAATAATGCCCTACCAGTAGCCAAATAAAAGCTACAAGCTATTTTCTAAGAGCATTTCCTAAAAGCCATAATTAATATTAAAACAAAACGGGATAAGTAATGATATTACTGCTGGTTTGTACAGACGCCAACACAACACGCTACTCGAAACTGTCAAATTTAACCAATCAACTTTGAACCTTATGATTTGGCGATATAGTTGAAAATCTATTAAAGAAATTTGACAGATTGTAGTAGCTTGATGTGCTCGCGTCTGTACTTACTTTTCTAGTTATGGATGAATTTGATAAACTGAAATAGATTAACCCCCTTATTCATAAAACTTATCAAACCTATTTTAGTTAAAATGGGGTTTGTCTCTTTCTTACATACAGAAATGACAACGTGACAGATAAAGACAAACGTTCTATAAACCTATTTTAGCTAAAATAGAGATAAAATAGGATTATGAATAAGGGGGTAAATGTTTTGACAATTTAAGTTATAATATTATAATGCACCGTTTTAAATGCGAAGTTAAAATCGAGACTTTTTAAGTTAAAAAGCCTTCACTTATTATTTATATAATTATACAAAGTTTATTTATCTACATTTTTCTACATAGAGCTACTTATTAATAATTTATTATGTCGCAAGACATTTTTTATAAGCTTAAATAATTAAGTTTAAGATGACTTTTAAACACTAATTTTAGAAAAAACACTAGCATTCGCACTTAAACCATATTCTAATTTGATAAACCACCCAGAAACGAGTAACTTTTTCGAATTATGAGGGTACATTACATACCACAGTGAAATACAACAGCAGTGTAATTCGTTCAAGTACAGATACTTTAATAATTGTGTAGAGGCGCCGCTGTTTGCTATGTTTGTATGGGAGGATCGTATTATAAAACAAATCTATCGTTAATAATGAAATATCTCCATTTTCTGATAAGTTATTGGAAGCCATTGATTTTATTGATATTCCTGTTCTGAATAATATCTGAAGAAATATCACTACTAAGTTTAATATTAATTACTTAAAGAAAGACGACAGCACATCAAGCTACTACAATCTGTCAATTTTTTTTAGTAGATTTTCAACTTTATCGCTAAAGCATAAGGTTCAAAGTTGATTGGGAAAATTTGACAGTTTCGGGTAGCTTGATGAGCTGGCGTATGTACGATCATTATGAAATTAAAGTATTTCCTATTAACAATAGTATACATAGATAAAACTCGTATTATGTACATTTTTCTACATTAAAATAAAATCTACTTAGAATAATATTAACTACAATTATTTCTAAGGTTGACTATGACTTAATGTACAGACGCCCGCACATCAAGCTACTACAATCTGTCAAATTTCTTTAATAGATTTTCAATTTTATCGCTACAACATAAGGTTCGAAGTTGATTGGGAAAATTTGACAGTTTCGGGTAGCTTGATGTGCTGGCGTCTGTACCTAATTTAAGTCGGATTTACTACCAAACTTCACTCATACATTCTCATTTTTAAATAGACGCTTTACATTCGCAATTTAGTCCAAGAAAAATCTAAAGATGCATTTCAACTATTCAAGAAGCTTGCATGTTTTTAACATCATCATTATCAGCCTATAATGTTCCCACTGCTGGGACACAGGCCTCCTCTCAGTGAGAGGGAATGGGCCGTAATCCACCACGCGGGCCCAGTGCGGGTTGGCAGATGTCACATGTCTTCGAATTTTTGGTTCTAGTACATGCCGGTTTCCTCACGATGTTTTCCTTCACCGTTTTGAGCAGCGGTGATTAAAAAAAAATTACACAAAGTAAAGCGCCTGTCTGGATTCGAACCTACGACCTACAACTCGTAAGTCGCGGCCGTTACCACTTGACCACCAGTGCTCTTTTAACATCATCAGTTGGTATAAACATTTAGATGAACATTTAGATATAAACATTAGATGCAGCCAGGCGACGTGCACATTGAAAATATTTACAGCAAGTGAATGCATCCCGTATGCGTTTGTACAATTTATTCCAAAAAAAAAAGGCACTATACTCCATAGGCTTAGGTAGTTAAATAACGGTAAACAAAAAACCACGTGACTTCGTTAACGGACTAAATGTAATACCAGTCTATAATTAATTAATAACGTTGCTAAATTGAAGAGTACAGCTGTAACGTAGCATTACAACTGAATAGACTGGTATTACATTTAGTCGGTTAACTAAGTCACGTGGTTTTTTTGTTTACCTTTATTTAACTACCTAAGCCTATGGAGTATAGATATATAAGTAAACACCTATAAACCGTCAGTTTTCAAAGCAAGAGTGAACAAGCAACTTCTGGGCACACTCGTTCCATCGTCGACTTCATCCATCGCTCACTATCAGGCAAGATCAAGGTCAAAGGCACGACCATCAGGTATCAAAAAAATATGCTTGTATTCCGCAACCTCTTTACAACTTCCAACAAGCCACCTGCATAGCAGAAAGGCGTCTTAAGAAAGTAGGGACACTCACATAGCATTACAAAGAACTATTTACATAATAGAACTTGAAACTGAAAGAATCCTAAGTATTTACACAAATTGCAACGAAATTAAGCCAGGCCTCTTTCTCTACTAGAAGAAAAAAGTATACTTAATAAAGTATTCACATTAATGGCGGAAATTACTATACCTACATCGAAAGCTATTTTACAGAAGTTTAAGCAAAAACGGTGCTTAAGTTTATAATTCGGTGGAAATATCTGTGAAAATATCTTTTGAAGGTATCAGCAGCATATTTTAGTACTGAAATTATATACCGCCAATATTTAAAGTTCTAGTCAAACTCAAACTCAAAGCATTTATTTCAATTAAACCAATTACATGCACTTTTGAATTGTCAAAGGGTCGGTCAGTCAGAAAGATGAAGCTAGTTGCCCATTCCAAAGCGTAGGAACCTATGGAGAAGAACGGGCAAGAAACTCCATGGACACTCTTTTAAATCAAAATAATATAGTTACAAAGTCTTGGTTACATCATTCATGTTAAAATTTATACATGTGAGAACGATGCAGAACGTTAAAAGCGTCCATAATGGAAAGATAAAAAACAACAATTCAAATATTAAATAAAATAAAATAAGCCATGGCAGCAAAGAGATGACCAGTCCCTACTGACGGCGCCCGTTCACGAACATGACCTATATGATGTTCTAGTAATTCGATTAAAGGGTCTAAGTACCATAAAACAAAGTGTAGATCCATATTAACGCCTTAAAAAACTGATAATGAGGAACCAACACTGATATGACTCTTCTGTCTTGTGCTACTACCATGTTCCTTGGAGTCAGCTCATCATATTTCCTACCTTCTCCTGTAATTCGTCACCACTAACCAAAGTGACCACCAGACATTCCCACCAAATCACAAAAAAAAAGAAACAGCAGAAAATTTTCATCTAATACAAAAAATTGACTACAAGGACAGGGGTTTCAAGGACTTGTGAACGAGGTCGAGATGTCCTTGAAAACTTGACGCTATGGTCTCTTAAAGTATTGCTCGTCGACCCGTTTAGCGAGAGCTACTAAGGACTCATGTTTGCGGACGGTATCTGCCAGTTTGCGGCAGGGAAGCCGCGTGGTTATGATTGTGAAGACATGGCCGAAGACTAGGGCGTCAAGCTCGGAAGGTCTGTAAATAAAAGAAGAATAAATAAGCAAAGTTCATTAAGGGTCATCACTGATTTGTAATAAATTATGGACTAAAGACTAAGTGCTGATTTTTCCAACAAATAATTTTATTCAAGGAACAGTTTTGAATTTTTGACATTTCTTCCATACAAAATCTGTCAGACGTCAATTTTATTCTATGAATAAAAGTTATCTGTCGATTGAAAAATCAGCCCTAGAAAAAATAACGTTTATAGTATCGGTTGAAACAATTAAAAATACACTAAAGCACAGATAATATAATACTGACTAAAGGCAAAACAATATTTTCTGTTAAAATCACTAAAACGATCGGATATAAGAAATTCAAATAAAAAAATATGAAATTATCAACGGCTGCTACAACAGTAAGTTACAAAACATACATAAACTCACGCCTTCTTGTCATGGGGATAGGCAGAAAATACACTAAGTTATAATTTTAGCACTAAATGTATTCTACACATACATGTCATTAACAAATTAACCTAGCGAATGAGATACATTCAGTCAAAAAAGTATCGGGAATGGATGATTTATGGTTCCAAATTCTTTTTTTTTTTTTTATTATATTGGCACAACTGTTTTCCATTTTGGCGCGGAGTTTGAGTTGCATCTGCCATTTAGATTAAATACAGTGCTGTTTTTAGTTAGATCATAGTGTGTATTGCGAATTTCATAATGGACAAAAACATCGAACATGGAATTTCATGTTCGAAGTCACTGAAAATGTTTCAGAAGGCTTACGGTGAAAAGCACGTGTTTTTGATAATGAGTGGTACACACTGCTACACATCAAGCTATACTTGTCCAGTTTTAGCTGTCCTCGCGTTGTATAGGTTTATCGTACAATCAGAAGCTTATATTGGTTATGTATAGCCGTGCTTACAAAGCGTTCAAAAGCGGTCGAGACATGCTGGAAGATTTGCCTCGCCCTGGTAGGCCATCAACGTCTTCAACTGAAGTTAACATCGCAAAAGTGAAGGAAATAGTGACTGAAAATTCTCATTCAAGTTTGAGAGTGATAGCCGCTGAGTTTTCTGTGTCTCACGAGTCGATCCGTATCATTTTAAATAAACACTTGGGTATGAAACATGTTGCCACTCGACTAAAGACCTGAATTTTCTCCAAAAACTCAATCGCATAAGTCGGTGAAGACATGCTAGAACGAGTCAATTCCGACCCAACATTCATGAAACGCATTGTTACTGGTGATTAGACGTGGGTTTACAAGTTTGACATGCAAACTAGTCAACTAGCTTCGGAGTGGCGCCTTCCAACTGAACCGAAACCGAAAAAACCACGCCAAAGTCGATCAAAAGTCAAAGTTATGTTGACTGTTTTCTTTGAATATCGCGGTGTTGTGCACTCGGAATTCTTACCGGAAGGTCAAACGGTAAATAAAGTAAGTAGGTATATTATTTGAGCGTTATGCGGCGTTTAAGAGAGCAAATTCGAAGAAAAAGGCCAGATTTGTGAACGAATTTTTGACCAAAAACTCAACAAATACCATCGAGCAACCACCTTATTCACCAGATATGGCTCCAGCCGCCTTCTTTTTTTTCCCTAAACTCAAATTACCACTTCGTGGCACCCGTTTTCATTCGGTAGAACACAAAGGAGAATTCGCGGCGAGAAATAAACTCAATTCCGGAAAAAGCGTTAAGAAAATGTTTTGATGATTGGATTATTCGTTGGCGTAAGTGTATCGTTTCTGAAGGAGCATACTTTGAAGGCGATAAAATAAATTTGAATGAATAACTAACATTTTGTTTATTATTGATCTTTTCCCGGTCCTTTTTTGACAGAGTAGTATGTAATGAAGGCATTTTTGTAACCAACTCTTAAAGTTCGACAATTAGATGATTTAAAACTAATATAGTTGATCACTTCCACAATTACGAAAAAAACATGTAAAACTTACATTTAATTTGCCATTCTGCATTTTAAATAAAACAAACATTAAGACAAACAAATAATTTAATAGAAAACATTAAAAGCAAAGCTAACTGAAACGCATATCGTCTCCATATAAGTTTAGGTTATTGTAAAACTGTTGCAAACACATGCCTACAATTCGTCGCTAATCTAACTAACTGACGTATCTGACATTTTGGACTAAGCCGACCTAACTATAGTAATTTGATACATTTTCCAAATCTGATCATGTATTCCGAAAAAAATAAAAACAAAGATCTCACGAAGTGACCTATCTGTTAAAATATTTATTATTAAAACAATATTAACACGATAACAATAGAAGTGTACTGTACTGTACTGTACCTACTGTAAAATATGCTTCGAATCAGTAACGTCACTTAGATTAGCGACGAATTTATAGTTACTGCCTCTTAAACTGAACAGAATATTATAATAGAAACGACTTCAAAATAATATACCTACCTAACAACAATGACGAATTAGAACTTTCGAACCTCGTAAAATATAATATTTGTTACTTCGATATGTGTATTTTACTTTTATTACAAGGAGATTGAAGAAAATACATGTTTTTTATTAGGGTTCCGCACCCAAATACAGCCGGCGTAGGCTTAGTTATAGCTTCCCGTTATCCTATTGTTGAGCCTACGCCGTCCATCTATCTGACACAGCGCAGTACCATTAAATAATTAGCTAGTTGAAATTTCACAGAATACGTGTATTAATAGCAGCTATCATGGCAAAAAATAAAACGACGGTAATGATAGTTTTCGTAGTACAGTCAGTTAGGTACTGCAATTAGCTGACCCACCTTTTCATAAATGATAGAGATTTTTTAGTATACGATTCGATAGAATTTTATAATTCTACTGTATTTTATTTATTCGAGCAAAGTAAATAAGATATAAAACAATTATAAAATTCTATAGATTCGTATTCTACAAAATCTCAACCATTTATGCAAAGGTGGGTCAGCTAATTGCAGTAACTGATTGTACGACACCTTTGGTTTATCTAACAGAACTTAAATGAAATTAATATGAGTATATTATTATCAGAGCAACGTTTTGACTTAATTTACATGTTCAGTGCCTAATTTCCCTTGCTATTAGTTTATAAATTTTCATAAAAATATATATTTTCTCAACAAACGAAACATCAAAATTGCACAATACGCCATTTCGTATTCGAAAAATGTGAAACACGAATTGTCGTATTCCGCATTTTCGTAGTGCTAGTAACTAGTCAATGTCTGCCACTGCATTGTTGTAGTTATACGCTGCATTTCGCCGGCGTAGATAGCTGAGTAGCTTCTCAACGCTTATTTCCTCATTTTGTGGCGTTTTTAACGTAGAGGAAGAATCTGTAATGGTGGTAAAATTATGTCAGTACGAAACATATAATAATATAAAACGTTTATTTTCTCTACACAAGTTATGAACTTAATGCTAGAGTTTGACAGTAGTGCACGAACAAGGAGCTAACTTTGAGAGAGACTGGAGTCTGAGACAGGTTTATTTAAAAACCTGTATTACAGGTCACTAGGGCTCTCCCACGGCTAAATGCCTGTTATTCGGATACACGACATAAAACAATGTAGGATACATGACGAATAATTAACACAATAATATTAAATTTTGTAACAAATATAAAAAATAACAACAAAAAATACTAAAAATTTGTGGAAATACCAGAGTTTGTGGAAGTGAGTAATCGGAGAAAGTGTATGAAAAGATGTAAGAGTATATGTGAGCGGTTGTTTGAGTGAGCGTGGTGCGAGTATGGTTGATGGTATGTAGAAGCAGCAGAGAGGATGATTAATTAGTATAAAGATAGTCTATCTGAGGGGGATCAACAAGTTCTCGGTTCCCTAGAGTTTTTAAATAGGTAGTGACTGAAATTTTACAATTGTATTTAGGTAGAGGATATAATTATATTAAGGATGATATTAAGCTTGTTGTACAGATATGGTTCGAGAAAGAAAAAGAAATTACATGATTGTGCAGGCTGAGTTTGGCATACTCTGCCCTTACGCCGCTTATCCCTATAAGGATTCGGATCGTATTGCAAGAAGGCGTGTTGTTTAAGCACCGTACGCAGTTTAAATGTTTGCCTAACAGTAAGTAAATCCCAGCCCTTAAAAAGGTCTACGGCTGGAAATAGGTAAGGGAGACCAGCGCCAACTTTGAGGATGGCACGCAGTGCCCTCTCAACTTCAATGAGGTGAGTCTTGGCGGTACCTCCCCAGGATGTAATGCAGTAGTCTATTAAAGATTGTCATAAGGCATCGTAAACCATCTTAATAACCCGTCGGTCCGCTGCGTGTCTAAGGGTTTTGAAGATGTAGATTAATTTACGCAACCGGGTTACAAGGACTTTTATGTGCGGTTTGAAAGTCAAGAATTGATCTATAATAATACCAAGGTATTTGATATCTTCAATTCTTTGGAGAACGGGACGGGAGCACAAAGCGGTGTCGTCAGGAACACAAGCGTGAGAATAAATGCTAAAATATGATGGAGGAAGTTGATTTGACCTATGGGCAAAAGTAATATATTTGGTTTTACTAACATTTAACGTCATAACATTCGATCGGAGCCGTTCGCAGACTCGATTAAAACCCATTTGGGCAGTATCAAAGACCTCCTCCCAACTCTGTCCACTAAAAAAGAGGGCAATGTCATCAGCGAAGAAAACAATTTTGGTGTTGTGGAGCTGGAGTTGGCAGAGGCTGTTGATATACACCAAGAATAATGTTGGGCCGAGTATGCTGCCCTGAGGCACACCGAATTCGACACATACCTCATCGCTTAAACTATTGTCAATCCGAACTCTTTGTTTTCTTCCTGTAAGGTAGTCCTTCATTAATTTTAAAGGAATACCTCTTATACCAAACCCGTCCAACTTTTTGAGAAAGTTCGGGAAAGAGACCGTGTCGAAACGGCGTAGTGATACGAAATTTCGGCTCGTATTGCACTGAAACCCCAATAAGTTGAGAGCCATGATTATATTTAATAATTAGGTAGGTACGCAAAAATAATAGAAAAAAATTACTTCGAAATGGGGTTTTCTCTGTGTTGAAAAATAAAAAAATAAAAATAAACCTGTGTACGTAGCTGTGCGTGAAATAGACGATGAATCATCAGAAACATTCACTACAGAATCCTGTTCTTGTTCCTGTTTTTGTTGTTCCTGTTCTTGCTGTTCACAATTCTCCCTACTAGTCAATTCTGGTGTACTCTTTCGGTATATAGTCACATTGCTGCCACAATAGAAAAAAAAAAAAAAACAAAATATAACACGTGTATGGGCGTCAATCTTTGTCTACTTTTGAAATTATGGTAAAATAACTTCCTCTCTTATTAAATATCATCATATTTCCTTTGCTGCTAATTCATGAGCGCAGGTGCGTTGCCACGCCAGAGACAAAGTTGAAATGTCTTACATAATCAGCCTATAATGTTCCCACAGCTGGGACACAGGCCTCCTCTCTTCGAGGAGTGGGCTGTAATTTACCACGTGGGCCCAGTGCGGGTTGGTAGATGAATTTTTGACTCTAGGACATGCCAGTTTCCTCACGATGTTTTCCTTCACCGTTTTGAGAGAAACAGTGATGAAATTATTTACACAAAGTAAAGTGCCTGTCTGGGTTCGAACCTACGACCTCGTCTGCTCGAAAGGGCAGAAATGTCTTAGGGAAGTCCTTTAAATTACAAGCGGAACACGCCATGATGCGGTATGAAATAACACGGAGATTCATAGGAACCTGTGTCATATGGCCTAAACTGAGATATTAGCCTTTTCCTAACTATGTTGGGGTCGGCTTCCATTCTAACCGCACGCAGCTGAATACCAGTATTTTACATGACCTTCACAACACAGTGTCTGGTTAATGCGATACTCCTTGGTAAGACTGGTTGTCAGACTTCCGGACTTCTGACGAACCGTAACGGCTGTCAAAGATCTACGAATGACAGCCGGGACCAACAGCTTAACGTGCTTTCCGAAGCATGGGGTTTTGTTATATAGGGTGTTACGGAAAGGGTATATCAATACAAACGGGTTGAAGAGTGTATCCGGTCTAGAATCTCTGTACAAAATTTCAGCTAAAAGCATTAACTTTGAAAATGCTTAATATTTTTTTATTTCGACATCACGGCGCTGCAATGGCGCGCGGCGGCGTGATGTGCGTGTACTAGGCGCACAGACACACTACAGATAATGGATAATGACCCTCGTAGTGCAAGACACGTTTGTTATGATTTCAATTTAATAAACTATCGAAATAAAAAAATATTAAGCATTTTCAAATTAAGTTACTGCTTTTGAGCTGAAATTTTGTACAGAGATTCTAGACCAGATACACTCTTCAACCCGTTTGTATTGATATACCCTTTCCGTAACATCCTGTATAAAGATGGTCACCCATCCACGGGCCAACCTCGGCCAACGTAGCTTAACCTAATCGATCGACCTGTGCGGCTGTTATTATTTCGCCACAAGTTTCAACACCGGAACCCATCTACATATTACTTAGTAAGAAGTAAATAATTTAAAATCTCAAAAATACCTGGGCCGATTTCCAACCAAAGTCTTTTGCGATGCCGATTTTTCCCACAAAAGCGATTTATTTTCCTCTTCGACATCGTGCACAACATCACTATCAGTATCAACCTCCTCTATTATCTGCAGGTCATCATCGTTGCACACCTCTAGCGAATTAGTATTCTCCGTCGAATCGATTTCTTCAATCGTACCCAAATACTCGGTAACTTTCGATTCGGCCGTAATATATTTCGGTTCGTTCATATTCGGGAAAGGTATAACAACGAACGAATCATTTTTATCATCTATATCGACTTTTTCTACAAATTCATCGGTTATTAGTTCATCGACTTTTTTGAGAATTACTTCCACTATTGCGAACATTGAATTGTATAGTTCTTGGTCGATAACTGGGTTTTTGTCATTGACTTGGCCCGGATACTGGCATGTTAGTGTGCCTTCCTTGGATGTCATTATTATTATTTGCTTAGAAGCAAATGGTTTGAAGCCTGTATTAAAAGATTATCCTGTATTTAAAGTGTGAAGATTACTAATAAAGTGATCTTCTATCTAATACCTAGCCTAATGGATCATTTTCATTAGTCGATAACACGGTCGATATACAACATGCGGGGACTGCCCGCAGGCGGGGTAATGAAACTCCCCTTAGAATCCCTTTAGCGGGCATCGGCAAAAAGCATGCGGAAACTCATAACCAATGAAAATGAGCATTCAAAGCAACCGCCAAACGTGCGGTGCAGGTTCTACGTATACCGCAATCGTTCCCTATTGACTAATGAAAACAGTTCCCCGAAAACAGGCTCTATACCATTGATGTGAGGAAATTAAGTCCCATGTGGTAGGGGGCGAGCCTACAACAGGACACAAATCCAGACTCCAGGCTGCTAGATACGGGCCTGCGGACGGAGAGTAATGGGTAGCTCACCGTCCGATCAGGACCAGGCCCGTGCCGGACGGCGCGTACGTGTTCCACGCGCGCCTCAAAGAGATATCAGGAAAAAGGAAGGGGCCTGCCAGGGCCGAAGCCTGCCGGGGGTGCGCGATTTTCCGAAAGGGTTACCGCTACCCCGGAACATAAAGGGCTAAGGAAGGAACACGGATGGGTTTTAGTCAGTAAGAGTCTGACACTCCCTTCCGCTCCACCCAGAGCGGGAGGGGTCATTTGATGATTTCCCATCCATAAAAAAAGGGCTGCTAGATAGAGAATAGAAATTCCAGACAGAAAACCCCAATCACACTTTGCCCGACCTGGGAATCGAACCCACGGCCTCATGCTCAGCAGTAGCGCTTGCGACCACTAGACCAACGAAAAACAAGTCAAAATTTGTAAAAAAAAAAAAAAAAAGTGGCACTCCGGGAGTGCCGACAGAAGTGAAAACAAAACACAAACAGAATACTTTGCCATCGCTCAATGACATATCGGATATACCAAGTACATTCCGAGGACAGCCGAACACATCCGAAGCGGTGTCGGTTACGGTAACAGTGGCGTGAATTCAATAGTTTTTTCCCATCTCAAAAAATGCCCAACGCGTCTAAAGTTTTCACTTCAAAAAAGCTTACCAAAAACATCTCTATTATTATAATTATTAAGCACAGTGTCCTTGCTAGCGTTCCTCATACTCATTCGCGATCGCTGGATCCTCGTGCTTCGCTCAGACGTGGTACGTTCAGGGGATAGTCGCCGATGGGAGAGTTGGAACGCTTGCGTTACTAGGTACTCTTCTTGAGGCTGGGAGTGGAAGGGAGATTAGGAAAGGTTATGATAACCTGTCTACCAAAACGTATCTACTCTACCAGATAATTTTAGACTACAACAAATCTTGAAAAATTTGACACGTATTGGACGGCTAGATACAAAGTTCCTCTCTGTAAGATTGAGAGGGCCGTAATCCACCACGCGGGCCCGGTGCGGGTTGGTAGATGCCACATGTCTTCGAATTTTTGATTCGAGGACATGTCGGTTTCCTCACGATGTTTTCCTGCACAGTTTTGAGAGCAGTGGTGATGAAATAAAAAAGTAATTATACTAATAAATATTTTTTCTTTGCAAGAACACTCGCGGAATGAAAAGGGCAACTTTACAAGAAATTTTCTTGTAAAGTTGCCCTTAAGGCACATTCAATTTTAGAAAATGTCTGATTATAGTCCGCGCGGAGTTAGTTGGCCGCGCCTTAGGTATGTGAGCGGTGGGACGGAGGGGCGGGGGCGCATTGCTCAGTACGTGTATTGCAAACCGCCGTGAAGTATATGCTCCCTAATAGTGCATGACGTAGTAAGTACGCTCCTTTAGAACATAAGTATAAATTTAAGCTAAGTAAGCACTTTACTTTAATGCATATTCCTTTATTAACATTGAATAAAGTACATTCGATCGAGTTGGTTGTCTGCTTTAAAAAGACCCTTGGACCCCCAACATTTCATGGCGACCCTGCCTTAGGGTCTGCCAAGGGGCAGATTAAGCAAAGTTTTTCCAAAATTTGTAACTCCAAGGTAGAAAAGGACAAGGTGTTCGTCAATCAAAATGCAGCTGGCGGAAACAATGACGCCCTTCTGAAGGACATCGGAAGCCACATGGAGCGGCTGAGCACGATCACTATCGTCATACTCGCTGTCATAACTCTCCTGGTATTTCAGCCGCCTCACCCCTGTCCGCACCTCAGTGGCCAACTAGTTCCACGCGGACTATAGTATGGAACCCAAACAAATAATGGATGACAAGACGGTTTGACTTCTACTTTAATTGAGAAGGGTCTTTATCTCCGTTGGTGGATGGAGTATACCCCCAGTACACCTTAAAGACACTTTTACAAATCAATATCAGAAATAATTTATTCAAATTATTCAGAGAATCAGCAAACGTCAAAACATCATAAGACAGTCCCCCAAAACGCCCGCCCTTCACCACTTCCTAGTGCTTTTACAGGGAAGAAGAACTCAAAGCTTTAACCGACCAAGATTATGTCTGGACTTTAAAAGAGACTGTGACCTTCTGAGTTTGTTTCGGCCTTTCTTCTGAGTAGTTAGATAGGAAAATGCCGACCTCATCTAGTTTTTAAAATATGATTGACGTGTAAAGGCGTTTGTACAAACCTACTTTTTTTTTGTTAGTCTATTTTGTGTCCTATGCTGGGCAAAGGCCTCCCCTTTTTCCTTCCAAACGGCAAACCTCCCTGTCTTGTGCGATCTCTGGCCATGTTGGCACTGCAAATGATATTAGATCGTCACACCACCTTCGCCTTGGTCTACCTCGACGGCGATGTCCTGCCTCAGGCGTCCAGTGAGTGACGATCTTTGCCCATCTCTCCGGGTGCATTCGTGAGACGTGACCGTTCAAACCACAGATATAGATATACCTAGATAACGCAAGTATCACGAATTGTATGAAAACTAAGCGTGCCACTTTTTGACTACCTACTATGACGTCACAAGCTCGCGCTCTCTCGCTCACGCTCACCCAGCCAGCAGTACGCAGGACTGAGCGCGAAAGTGGCGGCTTATGATTTTCGATCGTAAACTGGTGCGATTTTTGGCACGCGAAGTTGGTGCTCTTGCGTTATCTAGGTACTTATATCTATATCTGTGGTTCTAACCTACTTACAAACATATAAAATAATTTAACAATTAAAAAAATAACATACCGTCATAGTCATTTTCGTCAAATTGATGCATCTCAACACAAGCTTTAATAAGGAGCCGGTAATTCGTTTGATGAGTGCTCCGGCTCTTATTCCGTTAGCCATTAGGATCGCTCGCATGTGACCATAGATTAGCGCGTCTAGGGGAGTGGGGCTAGGGAGGAAAGAGGGGAAATAATAAGGGAAGGTAAAGGTAAACAGAAAGGGTTATGCGCTTCGGTAATCTTCGTGTTTCCGAATTAGTACGAGCGTTACGCCACAGAGTAAAGTTTCTAAGTTTTGTTCTACCAGCTTTGTAGTAATTGACCTAAGGCTGAGGCCATACGAGCGTAATTTTTTGAGGTGTGAGTCGCGTAAAATGAGTCACGGAATTTACGCTGCAATCGGTTTCATACTAAAGTCCTGTTTGTACCACACGGCGACGCAAAATGAGTTGTCTGTTGACTCACGCGCGTTATTTCAACCGAATTGCGCTCGGGGTGAGGGGGGTTAGCGAGGCAAGCGTCAGTTATGTTACAGAATGCGACCGAAGTTACGTCCGTCCGTCTGGCAGCCTAACCGAATTTCAGTTGAACGTAAATTGTGATACTCAAAATACGCGACTCACAGCTCAAAAAATTACACTCGTTTGGCCTCAACCTTAGTTACCTAAAGTGCAGCCAACGAGAAGATATACAGGGTGTTACAGAAAGGGTATATCAATACAAACGGGGTGAAGAGTGTATCTGGTCTAGAATCTCTGTACAAAATTTCAGCTCAAAAACAGTAACTTTGAAAATGCTTAATATTTTTTTATTTCGATAGTTTATTAAATTGAAATCATAACAAGCATGTCACCGCACTACGAGGGTCATTATCCATTATCTGTAGTGTGTCTGTGCGCCTAGTACACGCACATCACGCCGCCGCCGCCGCGCGCCAGTGCAGCGCCGTGATGTCGAAATAAAAAAATATTAAGCATTTTCAAAGTTAATGCTTTTGAGCTGAAATTTTGTACAGAGATTCTAGACCAGATACACTCTTCAACCCGTTTGTATTGATATACCCTTTCTGTAACACCCTGTAAAACATGTAAACAACCTGATCTTTACTGAGTTACATTACGATAGCGAGTGATTATTATCTCTGTCATTATCTCTCGCAAGCAATAATGACGTCAGTTGGCCGACAACGGCTGTCGTTGTGTGATTCGTGGTACAGGAATGCGGTCGGTACAGCAACTATCAACTCTTCTGACGAATCATCTTTGTCTAATACAGACGACAACGATTAGAATCGGAAGTTAAAAATTTGTATACAGGATGTTACAGAAAGGGTATATCAATACAAACGGGTTGAAGAGTATATCTGGTCTAGAATCTCTGTACAAAATTTCAGCTCAAAAGCATTAACTTTGAAAATGCTTAATATTTTTTTGTTTCTACATCACGGCGCTGCACTGGCGCGCGGCGGCGTGATGTACGTGTACTAGGCGCACAGACACACTACAGATCATGGATAATGACCCTCGTAGTGCGGTGACACGTTTGTTATGATTTCAATTTAATAAACTATCGAAATAAAAAATATTAAGCATTTTCAAAGTTACTGCTTTTGAGCTGAAATTTTGTACAGAGATTCTAGACCAGATACACTCTTCAACCCGTTTGTATTGATATACCCTTTCCGTAACACCCTGTATAATTTCTTTAAATAAAAATGTGTGAGTGATGACATATGGCACTGAAACGTGGTCGCTCACAATGGGCCTTATTAGAAGGCTGAAAGTCACACAAAGGGCAATGGAGAGGGCTATGCTTGGAGTTTCTCTGCGTGATCGAATCAGAAATGAAGAGATCCGCAGGAGAACCAAGGTAACCGACACAGCCCGAAGAATTTCCAAACTTAAGTGGCAGTGGGCAGGGCACATTACTCGCAGAACAGATGGCCGATGGGGCCGAAAGGTTCTGGAGTGGCGACCGCGTACCGGAAGACGTAGCGTTGGAAGGCCTCCCACAAGGTAGACCGACGACCTTGTGAAGGCCGCAGGAACTCGTTGGATGCGAGAAGCACAAAACCGGTCGAAATGGAGGTGCTTGGGCGAGGCCTATGTCCAGCAGTGGACGTCTTTCGGCTGAAATGATGATGATGATGAAATAAAAATGTTATGTACTCCTGAAAGTTTGTTTACATTCTTTATCTCTTCTCGTTGGACCTCCTTTAGTCCGATCTGAGATCGTCTTTTGTCACTCAAAATTTTTTTTTATTTTTTTGGAATTGCAAAGAGTAGTTAGTTAATCTATAATTTTGTAAACATAGCCAAGTCCATGGTTGTTCGTATTTCCGAAGATAGACGATGATTCCCAAAGCGCACGCTTTTCTTTGGAAAGCTGTATGTACAACAGTCCTTTCGCAGTTATTTAACCTCTGACAGCAGCAACCCAATGAGAACCTTATTGTATCGAAAATAAGGATCACTGTGATTTTGAAATACTAGTTAGTGGCTGCAACCCAAAATCAACCTTATTTCAATAGAAATAAAGATCACAGTGACGCAATATCCTACTATCCTACTTCCTACTAATATTCCTACTTTCCTATTCCTACTATAATATTATAAATGTGAAAGTTTGTGAGGATGTTTGTTACTCTTTCACGCAAAAACTACTAAACGGATTTGGATGAAATTTGGCACACATATAGATTATAACCGGGATTGACACATAGGATACTTTTTATCCCGGTATTCCCACGGGATCGACACTTACGCGGGTGAAACCGCGGGGCGCTGCTAGTCATAGGTTAAATTAACGGTAAAAGGACTGTATGTAGGTTAGGGATTCAGAAATTCAGACTATCGCCACACCAATATCTCGTTGATTACCGCTTATAATATACCAAAAATAAATAACAACTAATACTAAATCTAACATAACTAACTTAGAACTATGTTATTAAACTTTTATGCAGAATGGCAAATAAGTTTTACATAAAAAAAAAGTACTATCGTATTATCGTAAATTAGTTATAACATTTAAAATCTACTCACGAAGTCCCGAAGAAGTAATCTCTTTCCCCAAGCCGTTGACTCAGCGAATTACAACACTGCTCCACCTGAAAATCACGCTAATATTATAAAGGAGAAAGTTTGTGTGTGTGTGTGTGTGTTTTTATATATTTGTTACTTCTTCACGCTCAAAAGGCTGGACCAATTTTGATAAAATTTTGTATGGATGTAGCTGACACCCTGGATTATCATATAGGCTAATTTTTAACCCGATATTCCCACGGGATCGACATTTACGAGTGTGAAACCGCGGGGCGCAGCTAGTGTTTAATAACATCATCAAAATTTATTTATTTGTATGTATGTATAGATGGAGAGAGCAGTGGTGGCCAAGTGGTAACGGCCGCGACTTACGAGTTGTAGGTCGTAGGTTCGAATCCAGGCAGGCGCTTTACTTTGTGTAAATTATTTCATCACCACTGCTCTCAAAACGGTGAAGGAAAACATCGTGAGGAAACCGGCATGTCCTAGAACCAAAAATTCGAAGACATGTGACATCTGCCAACCCGCACTGGGCCCGCGTGGTGGATTACGGCCCACTCCCTCTCACTGAGAGGAGGCCTGTGTCCCAGCAGTGGGAACATTATAGGCTGATTATGTTATGTTATGTATAGATATACTCACATCAGCTAAAACCTGGTCCAAGGTCTTATCATACCAATGCAGCGCTTTCAGCCGCTTGATGACAGCGTTCCTCTTAGCTCTGGTCTGCAGCCATCCTAGCGGCCATGGGTACACTGAGGAGTTCCGTACTTTTGTCACTGCGTTGAAAGTTTCGTTGTCCACCCAGGATATGTAGAGCTGAAGGAACATAGGCTTATTAGTATTACTATAGTTGCCATTTTACGAATGCGCGTCAAACATTGCAGTTTATACCTTGTGTTATTGAGATAAGAGTCACATGACGCGCACACGTGGGTTGCAAACACCTATCTATAGTGTGAAATAAAGAAATTGGATTCAGTCAAGATAAAATTCTTTCGAAATGATTGGTTTGAGTTCAAATCGGGACAACTTCTGTTTCTTTGTTTTAGTTTGTTTCTTTTGTTGTTTTGTTTATCGCTTGAGAAAAATGAAAAGGTTGCGCGGCCCCCCGCGGCGCTGCGAGCACTCCGACGACTCGTTTTTCAAGCGATACTACATATTATAGTAATGAAGATAAAGTTTAAAATTATATGATACAAACTGCTCGCCGCTTCGCTGTCATCTCGGTGTGATTTGAGCCTTACAAGAAAGCAGGGTTGATAAAAATCATGATTTTTTTTTTAAATTTAATAATCGGATTTATTTGATTTTGATCGGTTTAATTTGATTTAAATCGGATTTTTTTTATTTATTTTTACATTCTGATCTTTTTAATTTTTGGAAGTCAGTTATTAATTAAATAAAAACACAACATATATATTTTTTTAAATTACATCACATAATCTCAAATCACTTTGTAAAAAACACTGTCATTTTAACGAACAAGAAAAATAATTAGTTTACGTTTTTCAAAAGGAAGACTTCGGCTGCCTTCTCGGTGCCTAATTTATTTCTTATTTTGCTGTGCACCAAATTGAATGCCATAAATGTAAAATGTTCTTTCGACCCCAGCGGAAGAAGCAACTGTATATAGCAGTTGCTTGATTATATCCAATTCTTCTTTGGTTATACATTTTTTCATATTATGTATACCCACCAATCAGTAGGGGTAGTTATGTCGGGGGAAGTCCCTTGAAACATTTTGGCTGATTTGGTCGCAGTAAAAAAGTATTAATTTAAATCATTGATTTTTATAAAAAAAATGACTTGATTTTAATCGCGATTTAAATCACTGATTTGAATCATATGAACCCTGCAAGAAAGATTATATTTCTTTAATATTCGATTATACGAACCTCAGCATTAACCAGTACATTAGTGATAAGACTCATATAGGCCCTCATTTCCGCCTTCTCCTCGGTGCTCAGCCGTCCACAGAGAGAGATGCCCTTGTTCGCCGCGAACTGTACTATCGGCTCCAACTCTGACACCACGAAGGCGCCACACTTGATGAAGGGCACGCGGCCCGAAGGAGACATGAACTCTGCGTTCCAGCGCATTTCCACTTCGAAGGGGAGGTTGCACATCTGTGGAAGAATGATACATATTTTAAGTTTTTATTAGGATGGGATTCATTAGGGTACCTAACCATCATAATTATGATCTTAATCCATTTACGCCAGTAGAATTACCGTGGTCCATACACCGTGTTCCGGACGATATACATAAACTTCGACCAGATGTTCAGACCATGGAAATAAGCATTTTTCATTATGGACACATTAAATTTTTTGTTAATTTTCATATAAACTAAATACCTTGACGTAAATCGCCCAATATGCGTGCCTCTTTATCCGAATTGGCAACGATGACGTATTTTCATTTATAAGATTTGGCGGGCTGCAACTTGTCAAAACTGAGTTAAGAAATACGTCTGTTCTTACTGCATAGCTCAATTAAATTTCACTAAATGAAATTATAAATATCTTTGTAAGGAAGTGTTTTTAAGTACTACTTCCTTTGTTAGATTTCATTTGTAAAAGCTATAGAAGCGTTCAAAGTTTATGGATATCGTGAAGAACACGGTGTATCTATAGTCTTCCAGACCGTATTTCGGCCATGGCGGAAATCTTAACGGAGACTAGCCTTCGGCGCGGGAGATATTATAGTGCACAAGTGCGTGCGCAGACACAGATGCACTCTCTCTTCCCTCACTCTCATAGTCCGATGGGACGGCAATCCGACACGACCGGAGAGAGATCAGGTGCAGGACCAACGGCTTAACGGGCTTTTCGAGGCACGGGGGTAGGCTCCAGGCTGTTACCAAGAAATTCCTAATGGAAAAACCCAATAACGCTTTGCCCGACCCGGGAATCGAACCCAGGACCCCACGCTCAGCAGCAGCGAAGAGCGCAGTGAGCAGTCGCGCTTGCGACCACGGAACCAACGGGTCAGTCATTCAACCATTCTAACTATAAAGAGTAGGTATGGGTGCCAGCAGTTTTAGCTACACTACATGCAGTCTCCAACTTTCGTCTTTAGAGTGTACGACACAAAATGTCCTGCGACAAGACAGGCATCTCCAGAGAGATCACGCAACATCTCGCAATCTCTCTGGAGTCTTGTCTTACGACGATATTGGACGATTTCGATACGAGATTTTCGAACTCTTACTTCCTTTTATGAGAACCTCTTGCATATTAGCCTATAATGTTCCCACTGCTGGGACACGGGCCTCCTCTCTAGAGGGAGTGGGCCATAATTCAAAACGCGAGCCCAGTGCGGGTTGGTAGATATAACATGTCTTCAAATTTTTGGTTCGTTTGGTTTTCTCACGATGTTTTCCTGCACCGTTTTGAGAGCAGTGGTGATGAAATAATTTACTCTAAGTAAAGCGCCTTTCTGGGTTCGAATCTACGATCTTACAACTCGTAAGTCACGGCCGTTACTGCTCCCACTGGGCCATCACTGCTGGGCCTTCATCGTGTATTTTTCCATATTAAACAAGTTCACTAATTCCTTACCTTCAAGAACGCCTGCACAGCAAGACAGCTGGCATTGTCCGGCAGTAGTATCTGTTCCACCTCGTACGGCTGGAACAGCTTGACATTGTCCGGCCATGGCTCCTGAGCTGCAAGGTTATTACGATTAGTTCACATGTGAAGTGATAGTGGTAAGAGCTTCTAATGTTTGGGTATCAACTTTTTGAATGCCATGATCGACGATAGGTCGTGATGGAGAAAAATTAAAGTTGGGTTAGTATAACAACAAAGGTCGGTTTAAAATGTAAACAAGAAAATTGGCGTTAATAAACGCGCAAGCGCAGCCCCGAGTGGAGACGTGCAGCCATATGTTCTGTGCGTGCAGCTGCTGACTGTCGGTGTCGCGGGGGTCATTTATGCCAATTTCCTCAAATTTTATGATATCAGTGCCATCCAGGGCTTGGAACCGGTACTAAATGTACAGGTCCTGTACCCACCTACTACCGGTACTGGTACTCCATCTAGAAAGTACCGGTACTAAATTCAGGTACCCGGCGCGTACCACAAATCTCATATTATGAGGAACCTCGTACGGTTGGCAACCTTGGCGGGGGCCCGCCGCCCAAGGTCGGCCGGCTGACTCCCCGCTGTCCCCGCACCCCTCGTTCACTGCCGCCAGCGCGCGGCGATTTTGAGAGGAGCGGAGTACAAAGATTGGCATTCAAAAAGTTATCAACTAATAGGCGAAAACAACAAAATAAAACGGAAATATATCCAGTTGTGTATGGACTTTAGGTTTATGTTTGTAATCTAGCTATTTACTTTGTCAAACACACTTTGTATATTGTTTATATTACAGTGGACTGAAACATGTAACTAATATGTGTCATCTGGATCTGGATAAGGGACCATCCTTTAATCAAGTAAGGTTTTGGCAACTAAGAGCGGGTTGTTTCACGTCCACTTGACGCACGTAACGTCAAAAATGGCGCTAACTATCGTCAAAGCAAAAAAGGGTGGTTTCAAATTACAATTAAGTACAGAATAATGGATCACTGGGTCGTCTTAGGGGAAATGGTCTTGCTGTACGTGAAATAATTACGATTAGGTACCTATGTACTCGTTAATATTTGACGCACGTATGTTACCTTAACCAACCGTTTGAAACAACCGGCCCTGAGGTGATACGTCGAAAGGTTTTAGGCTACCCCTCCTTCCCCCTCCCAGCGTCACGTTTATTTTTTGTTTATTGAAAAGATCTGATATTTTGAAAATCTGTTTTTAATCGGTATTTACTGCAGTTGTATTCGGTGGCTCTGGTCTTTTTTTACGAAGTAAATGGGTATAATACATTGAATAATGAGTGTTGAAATAAAAAAATTTGCGTCGCACGAAAAAATACACGTGATTGTCACATTATCCCTTCACATCGTAATTAATCATGATTTTTTTCTGATCTCCCCTTCTTCGAACCGCACGTGATTAAAGGACGACCCCTAACTGAAAACCTGAAACTAAAAGAATACGATCCCTGATGGAGGTCAGCCTAGAAGAGTTAAAACAGAGGAATATTTACGTTTGTTTATTTCGTCACTGGCTCCTAAACTACACGTCCAACGTCCAGGTACCTAATTCTGGAGTCAGGGTTTCACTTTTTTATGCCAATAAAGAATTATACTTATAAACTTGCTCCATTAAAAAAGAACCAGCAAGAATCTGGCTATTTAGAAAGAGTATTGTAGCGGTATCTACAACGCCACATGCGAACAATGCGTCATACTGAAGTCACGCAAATCCTGCATCGCGCAAGCAGAGTTTACCGCGCAACTAGCATAGATACAACAGCCCGACATGAATCATTGGGCAGTTGCCCGCCAGACACAACATCCGTCTGGTCGGACGATCCTCCCTTTTCTATGGAGGATAAGTGAACTTTACACCCTGTTCCTCATACCTCTATAGTATAGTAAATAGTTGTGACTTTAATTATAATATAATGCAGTGCCAAATATCACAGACCAATCAATCTGCCTAGGCCTAGCCTTTTCCCAACTATTTTGCGGTTAGCTTCCAGTCTTAACCGGATGCAGCTGAATACCAGTATTTTACATGGAGCAACTGTCTATCTGATCTCCAACCCAGTTCATGGGTAACACAATACCCCTGATATGTCTAGTTTGTCATACTTTTGGGTTTCTGACTATGTGTAACAACTGTCAAAGATCTATGACTGACAGCTGGGACCAACTGCTTTCTGAGGCATGGAGAAGTTTCAGTATGTAATCGATGGTCACCCATCCACCGACCGACCTCGGCAAGCGTTGCTTAACCTTCAAGATCAACCTCGAGCCCTTGGACTCATTCAAAACTAACCAGCAAGAATCTCCACGGCCACCCTTTCAAAACTAATAAATAGTTGCGACATAATAATGTAGTGCCAAAGATCATAGACCATTGGTCATAAATATTAATAAGCACTCACCTCTTTAGACACTATTGCCAAGATATTATTATAATAAAATACCATTCGATATTCTTCAACTAAATGAGAAGAAATTTAAAACATGAATTAAACGCACACTATGTAGACAAGCATATTATAAGTTGGATGATTATATCGCAGATAAAAATGCTTGGCTAAATGCTGGTCCTGCTCCACAGGCACTTGAGTTCACTAGTTAAAATTTCAATATTTGGAAGAGGTGCTTCCCTTTATTTTTTCTTGTTTAGTGTTTCTGACATTACGATCTTAATATTTATTTTTATTTTATTCAATCATGTTTAATGCTGCAATACTAAACACCTTTTCCTGTTTGGTATTAAAAATTTTATTCATCTATTAAATAAATTGCAATTTATAGTTTTGTATAATTTATAAGCATTTTTTCAATTTTTGTAAATGTAAGAACCATGGATCCGTTTATTATGATTTGTTGATGTTGACTTGAAAGAGCATGGCAGTTGAGAATGTGTCATGCTCACTTAAATGTCTCACTGATGGTGGCACGTGTGTTGGATCATTCGGTTCCCTACAAAATGGTTGAGCTGGATGGTGCTGATCCATGCGTCATGTTCGTGAACGGGCGCCGTCGGTTGAGACTGGTCATCTCTTAACTGCCAAGGCTTATTTTTAATCTTATTTCTTGTATCGTTTCTTCATTTATGTGTTTTTTTTTTTACATTGTTCTCACATATAGAAGCAACTCGAATAATGTACCAAGGATTTTGTAATATCTTGATTTAAAAAGAGTGTCCATGGAGTTTCTTGCCCGTTCTTCTCCATAGAGATCTACGCTTTGGAATGGGCAACTAGCTTCAACTTTCTAACTAACTGACCGACTACTTAATTTTGACAATTCAAAAGTGCCTGTAATGGTTTAATTGAAATAAATGCTTTGAGTTTGAGTTTATTATAATACTAACAAGAATGTTACACAATTGCTATAAGAATAATGATGATATCATCATGTCCTATTAACACCATAATGCAATGGTGACATCATCACCACAAAGAGTGTCCATGGAGTTTCTTGCTCATTCTTCTCCATATGAACCTGCTATGCTTTGTAATGGGCAACTAGCTTCATCTTTCTGATTGACCTACCCTTGATAATTTAAAATTGCCTGTTATTGGTTTAATTGAAATAAATGCTTTGAGTTTTTTGAGTTGTGGGTTGGTTGGTTGGTGGTTGGAGTTGGTTGGGTTGGTTGGTTGGGTTGTTGGAGTTGGTGGTTGTTATGTCAGTTATGATTTGGTGTTGTGTTGAGTTGTTGTTGTTGTGTTCTGTGTTGTGTTGTGTTGTTGTTGTGTTACTTTGAGGTTTATCACCTAGCACTTTAATTTGCCATCATTTATGAACACTAAAATGGAAATTTAACCTTGATTTCCAAAATCAAAAGTCATTCAAAGTAAGGTGAGAGTCAGCTATTTTTTTGAACATCAACATTACATAAGACAGTCCCCTAAAACAGCCGCCCTTCACCACTCCCTAGGTACATTAGCTGGAATGAAAAAGTGGCAAAACAAACACCCGAGCAGCACAATTGTCTGTTCAGTTAGAAAGCCTTTTCTTCCAGATTATTTAACTGGAACTTATCTAGAGGTGGTGAAACAGACGCTACAGGTACACAAATATTAAAAATATTTATACTTTTTTGTATTATAATAAATGAAGAGGCTCTCGTTGGGCAGCTGGATCAAGGGCTTGATTCAGAAAGCAGTACTTCTGGACACGGCCCGCATTTTTAGGAGGTTCCTCTCTCTGGAGCCCTGACCGACGGTAGCTTGGACCTTGTTCCTGATACCGGTGGGCTATTATTTTTATTATATTTTTAAATGTTTTCATATTTTTTATATTCTAATATTTAAAAATATAATTTACATGTATTTACTTAAATAAAGGGAATAATAATTTATTTATTTGATGGACAAAAAAAGCTGGTGGTGGGTATTATGTAGTGTCAAAACAATAAATAATAGTTGTTATAAATTCTGACAAATATTTTCCAGATAAATCATATCTGGTAGATAATACCTATCTCTATGAATATTTCAAAAAAAAAAAATGATCAAACTATAATTATATTAAATTGTTTTAGTTGTTTATAGCTTAACTTTCTAGGGAGGGGGGGGGGGGGGAAATTATATTCTACTGTAAAGGATTGAAACAGGGTTATGTTTATATTATGTCACATTGGTAAGTTCTGTGGAATTAAGACAAAGTGAGGTTATGTACGAAAAACTTAAAAAACATCATCAATAAATTAAAAACACGACTTGCAAGTTAATATTGGGTTGTACAACAAACCACATTTATACGCCAAACACTTTCTAACAGAAAAAATACTCGAAATCACACACAAAACACAATATTTTACCAAATTCAAAGGGCTCGTCAATTCTTCGTTTCATTTCTATACGAAGTGTTACACTGTGTCCGAAAGTCCCAAATGACGCAACACCAGTATATAGCACTATTAAAAACACCGCGCTGCTAAAATTAAATATTTGTGTCAAACAAAACAATATCAATTTTGCAAACAAAATTATGTAACTTCTTCACGTTCAAAATAGTTACGATATCTCATTAATTAACTTACCGTTAAGCTGAGTGATTATGGAATCCGTAAGATGGAATTCCGGCATGTTATTTAAGTTTTAACACTAAGTAAATAAAATAATACTATTTATTGAAAATACAAAATAGATACTTCACAAAACCCAAAATTCGATTTCACGTTTATCTGACAGCAGGCTGTCACTTTTTTTTGTGTTACCAGGATTGAGTACAACTTTTCTCACCCTACCAAAAAACACTGATTTTTTTGGTAGTATTTTTTACTACCAAAACCACCGCGGGCCTTCGGGTCAAATCCTGAGACGTATTTTTTAATAAAATCAGGCTAAAATATAAGTAAATGGCAGTTTGTAGTTGGGAGATGTAGGGGTCTCCCCCGTATGGTCAAAAGAATACCGTACCTATCCGAAGCGGGGTGTTAAAATTTTTGAGCTGGCGTGGCTTGTTTTGGCATTTATTTAACCGTCAGCCCATCTAAGCAAGAGTGATTTTTATCGCGCACTGGATTTTGATATATTACACTGTTCGATTTTCAATTGCCGGCGCTGACCATTGTGTTGAAAATCTAATGTGGGACAAAAAAATCACGGGCAGGGGATGTAGTATTGCCGCCCCAAGCCTCAGACAGGCTGTGTCAGCGTCCGCTACTGGTACTCTACAATAAAGCTAGAAATAACATTTGAGACGTTACCCATTTGAATAAGTTTGGTAATGTTATCACCGACACATGCAACGTTGTTATTGAGTAAATTAATTCCAAAAGCAAATTCTTCGTCGTCAAAAAAATCAAAAGGACGTTCAGTGGGCTCTGATTTGTCATTCACAGAAAGATTAGATTTCGAGTGTATAATATCAAGGTATTTATCAAAAATTGTTTCTCCTCTGTTGGGGGATGATGATCGAGTTGTTGTAGGAGATCTCGATGACCTTGATCTTGAGGTCCAGTCTCCAGAAACTGTATTTTGCGGATCGCTCCGCGTATCTCCAACGTTACAGGCACTCATTTCAGAATTTTTCAACGTTCAGTTAGCCTAAAATAATTTATGAAAATTAAAGAAACTTGTGTTGTCACAAAATTCTTGACATTTTAAATGTATTTTTTTTTTTAAGATTTCTGTATTGAGACTGCTGTAACATGTAAACTCTTTGTAAATAGCTGTGCTTTTGCAGGAACGAATACGCGGTGCCGCATGCCAGTGCTTGCAAATTGTAGGTTTGGCAAAAGTCGGCAAAAGCGTAGTTAAAAAACAGCTATTCTCTGCCAAGTAAATTACTAGTACGGCGGTGTGGCTGCACTCTAAAAATATTATTATTTATCAACTTGTTGTGTACTCCCAATATAACCCAGAATAAGACTCCAACAATTGGCAGGCTATTCTGGGTTATATGTATATCCTATTTTCCATTCCATCAGTCATGCCTCTATAAACCTGAAATTAGGTAGAGTCCGTTTCACGAAAGAGGTCTCGCGAACACGGCGCGCGGCGCCACTGTCGTGTGACGGAATCATAAATATTGATTGATTATCTCGACATAATATAATAGGCAATGGTTAATAAAATGCACAATCCTAAACAGAAAAAGGTGTATGAGGTAGGAGGGTTGTTGTGGGAATGTTGCTAACTACTACTAGTACCTAATTAGTTCCAATTATTGCCGCGGGACTTCTTTCATGAAACGGACTCTAAATTGCAAGTCAATGTTTGATGTTTTGACAAGCAAACTATTTTTTTTTTCTTGACTAATTTCTATTAGAGTTAGAGAACTGGTAACACCGATAAGTCATTTTGTTGAAATTCACGTTTATTTACGAATTTGTACGTGAAAATCGTACGAAAATACATGATAAAACTATAGTTTAGTAGCTAAACAGACAAATAAGAATGGCAGACGTGCTAGATATTGAAAATTCCGAGGAATTTGAGGTAGACGAGGATGGCGAACGTAAGTAATTTGTGAATGTTTTGATGCATCATTTTGAATAGCATTGCTCAGTTATTTCGGCATTTATCCGTCTAGTAGGTTTCCCTTGTCAATCTGAGACATTATTGTTGTTACTCATGCTATAATTGCTCTAATAACCAACCAATTAAAACTAACATTTTTAGGTTAACTTTCTAGTTGAGCAAACTCCACTTAGGCTTAAAATTCCGTTATCCGTGCTATTTTTAATTTTCTATATTGTATACTTCTGCTGGCATTTTACACGTATTTGACTATTATTTACTGGATATTTCAGAGGGAATCGCCCGTTTGAAGGAGAAGGCGCGAAAACGTAAGGGAAGAGGTTTTGGCAGTGAAGCTGGTAGCGGAGGCGCTTCAGAGAGAGGCAACAGGGGCAGGTAACTGAGAAAATCTTACACTATTTTTACGCCCAAAAATTATGTAAACGACAACATAGGAGAATTTTTTATTATTATTGTACACCATAGAGCTATGTTGTAGACATACTTTTTTTACTTTCCAATGTTATACCCTCTATACCTGTTTTTTTTGGTCCACTGTGGAAATCCTCATAGACTTCCTCCATCGTGGGGTTGGCAGAGGGGCATGCCAGACTTACCGACTAAAACCACGGCCGTGTTCCACCTCTACCTATGGCTGGGGGTGCAGGATTCGCATAAGCATTCACCGCTCCATACCCTCTATACCTGCAGAAATGATAAACAATATTCTTTGTAGATAAAACCTTCTTTCTTCCATGTTCTAGATATGACAGCCTGGCCCCTGAGGGTGATGGCAACACACCAGGGCCGCAGCGCTCAGTGGAAGGTTGGATATTGTTTGTTAGCAATGTTCATGAAGAGGCACAGGAAGAAGATATACAGGTAAATATTTATTTTATTTTTAATGTTTTTCCAGAGTTAAAGTTGTGGTACAAAACATTTAATATCAGTTCTGAGTCTTTGTGTGCCCTTTGGCAAAGCCCTCCTCCAACCCCTTCCAATTCTACCTGTTCCTTACCTGTCAAGTCCATGCCTTTCCAGCCATCCTCACCGAGTCATTGTGCCATCTTTTCAAGGGTTTTCCTTTCTTTCTCTTCCCCTTCCTAGGGTTTCTAGGTTACCTACCATAGTTTTTTGTTGCATTTAAATATATATACTTAACACAACGCAAACCCTGCCCTGAATGAGGCTACAGTAAAACTGTACTTCTGGTTGGACTCTATGGAAACTTAGGGCTGATTTTTCCATGGCCAGATAATGTTTATTTGAGGAATAAAATTGATGTTTCACAGTTTTTGTATTGTTGCGCGCCACAATTGATGGCGACATAAGCTACCACTAGCGCCATCTAGTATCGAGTAGCAGAACTTATAATTATTCGGGTCCCTTCTAGAAACTTCGATGATAGAACTTTCCAGAACTATCGACGTCTGGTCGGCCGGGTTCGGTAAGTACTCGAACATTCTAGATGTTTCTACGATAGAAGGTTCTGGAACTATCCGAGGCCTATATAAGGCCGGTGTGCCTGCGAGCCGGCATTCAGTGTTGGATAAGCGATACAAGCGAAAACATCGAAGCGATCTTCAGGTGCGACTTTCAAGTGATCTTACAGTGCGATTGTGTTTTATTGTTAGTGTGTTAAAGTTGTAATTGCTGTTTTTAATTAAAGTGTCTATTTTTGGTTATTAAATCGGCAGTTTTTATTGTCACGAACCCCAAGCTCGTAACAATTGGTGTCAGAAGTGGGATTAAAATCATGCCGATTCTACCGAAGGACGACATGGAGGGCATCCGTACCCGGAGTCAACGCCAACAAGAGACGGACCAGAGGCGATTCGGTGGAGCAACGCCACAGACGTCGGAGGGCCAACTACCAATCACGGAGGCCGGCCCGTCCACAGCTGCTCCAGCATCATCAGCACCAGATTTTGCTGCTCTGGTGATGATGCTGCAGGAGCAGTCTCGCCGTCAGGAAGAACAGACCCGCCGACAGGAGGAACAGGCTCGTCGGTTGGAAGAACAGCTCCAGCGGGACAAGGAGGAACAGGCCCGCCGACAGGAGGAACAGGCTCGTCGGCTGGAAGAACAGCTCCAGCGGGACAAGGAGGAACAGGCCCGCCGACAGGAGGAACAGGCCCGCCGACAGGAGGAACAGGCTCGTCGGCTGGAAGAACAGCTCCAGCAAGATAAGGAGGAACAGGCCCGCCGTCAGCAGGAGCAGTCCCGCCGACAGGAGGAGCAGATGCTCCTTCTGAAGGAACTTCACGCTACCTTCGGGAAAGACATAAAGGAGGTGAAGGATAAGGTTGCTCAACACGACAACCGCCTGTTGGAAGCTGAAACCCGAATCGACCAAGTGAATAATCGGGTTGACAACGTGATGGCTGATGTGAAGGAAACCGTGATGGCTGACGTGAAGAAAACCGTAATGGCTGATGTGAAGAAAACGCTGGATTACCTTAAACTTGAGGACGGAGTCGCAGTCCCCGTAGCTACAACACCTTCGCTACGTGGATTTAAAGTGCCACCATTCGACGGAACTTCTTCCTGGTCGGCCTACAAAGTTCAGTTTGAGGCTGTTATGAAGGCGAACGGGTGGAATAAGAGTCAGGCCATGACTGCCCTCACCCTAGGCCTGCGCGATCAGGCCTTAACTGTGCTGGAAGCTCTCAGCAAAGAAGTGACTTACGAGCAGCTCCTTGAGGCATTGGAGGCTCGGTATGGTGACGCTCACCTGGAACACGTGTATCGTGCGCAGCTCAAGGATCGTGTGCAACGCAGTAACGAAACCCTGCAGCAGTGGGCCCTTGAAGTGGAGAAGCTGGTTCGTAAAGCTTACCAGTCCTTGCCTGCGCTTATTGATGGGAACCTGGTGCAGGTATTTATCGACGGCATCCGCGACCTTGAAGTCAGAGCTGCTGTAAGGCTCGGTCACCACGGGACGCTTAAGGACGCCTTGGCCCATGCACTGGAGGTGGAAGCTGTGCGGCAGGATCATCGTTCCCATCGCGTCAGGGCATTTTTGGGTTTGTGCTCTTATTATCGGCGATTTGTTAAGAACTTTGCGGATATAGCCAAACCCCTGCACAAGCTAACCGAGGAGAAGCGACACTTCTGCTGGGATGAAAGTTGCAACATCGCATTCCAGGAGTTAAAGGACCGACTGTGCAAAACACCTATTTTGGGGTACCCTGATGCAGGCAAGGAATTTATAGTTGACACAGATGCAAGTGACATAGGACTTGGTGGTGTATTGTCTCAACGGAACGGTGATCAAGAGGTTGTAATAGCGTACTTCAGCAAGTCGTTGTCAAAGCCGGAACGGAACTATTGTGTCACGAGACGGGAATTGCTTGCCGTGGTAAAGTCATTGCAGCATTTTAGCAAATATCTTTTGGGGCGGAAATTCCACTTACGAACTGACCATGCTGCACTGAAATGGCTATTGCAGTTCAAAAATCCAGAAGGACAAGTTGCGAGATGGATTGAACTACTGCAGGAATACGACTTCGAGGTCGAACATCGCAGCGGAAAATCTCATGGCAACGCAGATGCATTGTCAAGAAGACCTTGTCCTGAAGACTGCAAGCATTGTACTAGGCAAGAAAGTAAAGAAGTCGTACCTGTGAGGATGCTCAAGACAGACCTCAGCAACGAGTGGAAGGAAAGCCTACAACATGCACAGCAGGAAGATTCAGACCTCAAGCCGATTATTGAGTGGATGAAGGCCAGTGCACCTAAGCCCACGTGGAGCGACGTCTCAGCGATGAGTTCGATCACAAAAAGCTATTGGGCCCAATGGGACAGCTTGGTGATTCAGGATGGAGTCCTGTGCCGTAAATGGGAAAATGCTCGGGGAAACAGCTGTCATTTGCAAATGGTTGTCCCTAAAGCTCAAGTACCGGATGTTCTACTGCTGTACCATAATGGTTGTTCAGGAGGCCATCTGGGAGTTAAACGGACCCTACTGAAGATACGCGAACGGTTTTACTGGGTCCACTGTCGGGACGATGTCGAGGACTGGTGCCGCAAATGTACGAGTTGTGCAGCTGTAAAGGGACCTCAGACTCGTAGTAGAGGTGCATTGAAATTGTACAATGTTGGTGCACCATGGGAGAGGATAGCCCTAGATGTTGCGGGACCATTCCCGGAAAGTGAACGTGGTAACAAGTATTTCATGGTTGTAATGGATTACTTCACTAAGTGGCCGGAAGTCTTCGCCATTCCAAACCAAGAAGCTTCAACAGTTGCAGATAAACTGGTTCATGAAGTCTTCTGCCGTTTTGGAGTACCTTTAGAGATTCACAGTGATCAAGGAAGGAATTTTGAATCCCAAATATTCCAGGAAACTTGTCGAGTTATGGGTACTCATAAAACGAGAACAACTTCTTACCACCCACAATCGGATGGAATGGTGGAACGATTTAATCAGACATTAGAGAGATACCTGGCAAAAGTTGTGGAAAATCGGCAACGAGATTGGGACAAGCACATACAACCGTTTTTGTTGTCATATCGAAGTGCTGTTCACGAAAGTACATCGGTGACACCAGCTTTCGCAAACTTTGGAAGGGAATTACGGCTGCCTGCAGACCTGATCACCGGAATACCACCTGATGCCCCACGCAGTATAACCGATTATGCGAATGACTTGCGGAACAAAATGAATGACATCTATGAGCACGTCAGACAATCGGGCCAGCAAATGTCTGAGAAGATGAAAACCCGTTATGACCGCAAAATGAACAATAAAGGGTTCGACGAAGGTTCACTAGTGTGGTTGCACAATCCAGTCCGCAGCAAAGGGAAATCTCCTAAGCTTCAAGCTAAATGGGACGGACCGTACCGGATTGTGACAAAGATCAATGACGTAACCTACCGGATACAGAAAGGTGCAAGAGGTACTCCTAAGATCGTCCATGTGGATCGACTGGCGCGTTATTATGGGGCCAATAATGCTCGGGACGAGCATGTCTTAGGAGGGGGCAGTGTTGCGCGCCACAATTGATGGCGACATAAGCTACCACTAGCGCCATCTAGTATCGAGTAGCAGAACTTATAATTATTCGGGTCCCTTCTAGAAACTTCGATGATAGAACTTTCCAGAACTATCGACGTCTGGTCGGCCGGGTTCGGTAAGTACTCGAACATTCTAGATGTTTCTACGGTAGAAGGTTCTGGAACTATCCGAGGCCTATATAAGGCCGGTGTGCCTGCGAGCCGGCATTCAGTGTTGGATAAGCGATACAAGCGAAAACATCGAAGCGATCTTCAGGTGCGACTTTCAAGTGATCTTACAGTGCGATTGTGTTTTATTGTTAGTGTGTTAAAGTTGTAATTGCTGTTTTTAATTAAAGTGTCTATTTTTGGTTATTAAATCGGCAGTTTTTATTGTCACGAACCCCAAGCTCGTAACAGTATGAAATAACTGTCAAAATTATTCCTCAAATAAAGTTGGCAGATAATTGAAAAATCAGCCCTTACACAAATAACTGGGTATATTTAGAAAAATTATAAAATGTCTAGAAAAATACTGGTCTATGAGTGTTTGTTTTTCATTGGGACAAGGCACTACTCAGAAATTCATTAGACATTGGATTAATTCTAAATAGATATTTTGAATCTCGTTTTTTTTTTTGTTTTTGATAAACAAAAATACAATTTCTTCATTCAATTATTATGATCAAACTACAAAAGCTCATGGTATCAGAGGAAAACCCACATTATGATGAAAAACCCATATTATGATTTTTAGTGTTCTATACCCAAAGGGACCCTATTACTAAGACTCCACTTTTCGTCTGTCTGTCTATCTGACAGTCAGCAGGCTGTTCGTGTACAAGTCCGACTCGCACTTGGCCAGTTTTTCAAACAAAATTTTCTTTTTCTTTTTACAGAACCAATTCTCAGAGTTTGGCGAGATCAAGAACATTCACCTGAACCTGGACAGACGTACTGGCTTCCTCAAAGGTTACGCTCTAGTGGAGTATGAGACTTACAAGCAGGCTGCTGTGAGTATACTGGTTAAAAAGAATACTTCTTGTTGAGACCATAGAGTAGGTAATGTTCATTATATTTAAGAAGAGACAGGAGTCCTATAGAAAAAGATGAAAAACGTCGCTTGTATGAAACTTGTACTAAAACTGAATACCAACATAGCAAAAATGACACAGACTATGCACAGACTGCAGATGTTAAAGCGAGACAGCGATAGCCGCCATTATGTTTAGTACACGTTTCATAGTTTCTTTTTTTATTAGACAGTTGCATCAGACTGGTTGAGACGTTCTGTTCTGCATAGGCACTATTGCCACGTCAACACGACGTATTTTCTATTCAATCGTGACAAAGCAACATCTGTGCAGCGTCCCTGTATAAACGCTAAATCCAAAGACTAGCAGAAAACATCTCATTCTTACTGGCTTGTCTCAGGAAAAATGTACTTGAATTTTCTCTTATGGCATTTTTCCTGAACGGGGTCTATTTGGTGCAGCCGTGAGGCACACTTTCCTGCCAATTTCTTACATCGGACTTTGCACTTTTTATCTTTATTATTGTTTTTATCTGATGTAAGTACGAGTATGTATCTGGTGTATTGTGTGTTTTTTAGTCTGTGCTATTTAAATGTATTTTCTTTCTTTTCTTTTATAAGGCCGGGTCCTCAAATAATCGATCGTCGCGTGAATACGCGATCGTTACGAATATTTTGTTTAGAAAATGTGAAAGCACAGACAACGCGTTCAGCTTCGCCGAACAAAATGACCACCTGGATCGCTTTTATGAGTACACGGGGTATCTTTTTCGTAACCCTATTTTCTTTCCACCAGAGCGCACGCGAAGCTCTCGACGGCACAGACATCCTCGGTCAGCCGATATCAGTGGACTGGTGCTTCGTGAAAGGACCCTCGAAGGTCCACAAGAAGAGGCGATAGAATCTAATTATTAATATAAGCTATACTTATGAACATTGTTTTTTATTTTGTTTGGTGTTTGAGAGACACAGAACTCGGAATCACGGCAGTACTAATAACATTCGTCGCACCGAAAGTGCGTTGAGCGCACAACTTCTATCTCCGACGCCATTAAAAGCTGTCATTTTGTATTATGTCATTGAAGTAAGTCCGTTCAGTTATTTTACCTTTGACAACAGCATCATTAGGGTGTCCTCACATTTATCGACGCGGAATCGGCTTAAGCCGAGTGCGTATCACCAAACTACTCGACATATCGCCGAGCTAATAGGCAAACGGCTCGTTTCGCCGTCGATCGGCGTCGCGCCGCGTCTTCCGAGCCGAGCCGATGCGAATGGTATTAGTAACACCCTTATTACGTAGACATAAAGGCCTTTTTGACCGGCGTTAGCCGATTCCGCGTCGATAAATGTGGGAAGCCCCTTATTGTGACGAGAATAAACATCATAATGATTTTGACAGATTTGTCAATGGCAGCAACCCAATAGCGACCTTATTAGAATGAGAATAAAGGTCACTGTGATTTAGACAGTAATGCAAATCCAAGGTAAAATAATTGAAAGGACTGTCTTGCGAGAAAAGAGTGACAAGTTTGCTTTGTATGGAAAGTGTTTAGTGCCGCCGAGGCGTCTTTGTGTTCTTCGCTAAGAACTACGAATAAGACTTAAATATTTCTCCGGTTCTCGCGTTATGAGATCAGCGGGGCAATTGCGTAACACTTTATCAATCGGAATCGGTTTCATTTTGATAGTTAAACAACATTCATTGCGTTATTTACGTGTTGAGCAGGCAAATTTTTCGAACTTATGAAGCAATGGATTAGCAATTGGCTTCGAAATGATTCTGATTCCGATTGATAGTGTGTTACGCAATTAGGGTGCAGAATGGAAAGGAGTGTTGTCATATGATAATTGCAGAGGTGGTTTCTGTTTTTTGTGTTGAGATGGTTTTGAATTAATTTTGGATAGGCTAAGAAATGAATTTAGAGAAAGAGATCGAGATGATTTGCTGTTTGATTGCGTTTGCTGAAACAGGAGTATTCAAAGTTCCAGAACAAAAATGTGTAATGTTTATGCATGCACTTCACACACACCACTTCACGTCACAACACACACCTCACATCACGCTACACGTCACGCTTAAATTAGTTACCTATACCATTGTTATGGAAGAGCGGAGCCTTCTAACACAGGCATTATCTGCCTAAAAGGAGACTTCGAATACAGTAACTATTTGCTGATTTGTTGTGACAATAAACAATTTTTTTTTTTTTTTTTTTTATATTTTGGCAATAGGCTCTTCTCCTATTACATGGGACTTAAACACACCTCGCAAAAATGTGTGTAGAGTAATGAGAGGTATTCCTATATACAGGATGTTCGGCAGAACGTTGAACCGACGAAAATGGCAGATAGATGGGGCCGTCTGCTACCTACCCAGGCCACATAGTTTTTTTTATTACCGAAATTCATGAGTTTTAAAACTTTTAAGGCCTATAACTTTATTTAGGATAGACGAAACTGGCAACACTATTTTTTGTTTTTGTCTCGACTATTGGTAGATTCATCTAAAATTATTGTTTGGTGCAAATAGTAAAATCGGCTATAAAAAATAAAAAACTATAGGGCCTAGGTATTTTTTTTTTTTTTGGGTGGGTAGGTAGAAGACGATCCCACCTATCTGTCATTTCATCGAACAGCCTGTATATAGGAACACTTCTCATTTCTGCATACCCCTAAGTTCTGTGCATTCCTTGGGGTTTTCACACACCCAAATGTGTGAAAGTAACGTAAATACTAGAACACATTATTATTAGTTGTTGGTAATACACCTCTGCCTAACCTTTCGGGGAATTACAGGCGTGATGTTATTTTTATGTTATGTACCATCGAGGAAACTTACATCTGCCCAATTTGAAAACAAAATCTCGTGCACATGACGACCGCATCTGTTAGCAAGCGTTCCTATAGCGGCCGAGCGCTGCAAGCAAGAATAGCCCTTACGGTGTATAGATGTAAGTTTCCTCGATGGTACACAAATTATAAATCCTTAGTGTTTTCCCGTGTGGTGTGAAATAGTGTTGAAAAAACAATGTTTGTAAGTAGGTAACTGACTGTATTTTCAGCATCAGAACAGCGTTATGTATCGCACTTTGTCTTTAAGAACAGAATAATTCTATTTACTAAAGGTCTCTATTGTGTATGCACTATGCATTGAATATAATTATTATAATCACCAAAAACTAAGGTGGCGGGATCAATAAGTTACCAATAATAAGTAAGTTGTATTAGATACTTATTGATATTACCTACTCATTTATTTATTTTTTTTTATTTCACAAATAAATAAAGTGCTTTGCGTAACTCTGAATTATCTCTAGATGTAATAATCTCTAATATAAGCTTTTCTTCCTAATGATGAGTGTATTATTTTTTTTCTCAAAAGCCTCTTTGTTGAACGTTTAAAATGGTAATGTTATTGACAGGACGTTGGCAACACAAGCAGCTACGGTAGATGTTTTTTTTCTATTACGGTAAGCTACGCATCAGTGTTGCCATGTGCCAACATAGTGGCTAGCTGTCTGGCAAGCCCCTTGCTCGAATTTAGGGTAAATAATTGATGCCCCAGAACACTACAGGGTCCTCAGGTGTACAAGTGGTGTTGAAGACACCAGATAATTTGATTTAATTTTAGATATTGTGCTGAAGAAAATTACTTTAAATCTTCACGATTTACTAAGTTGACGGCACAGTGCACAGGTCCAATATCCTACTGCTCTTCCGAACTTAGGGTATCAATGAAGATATCACACGAAAAAGGTACAGTACAGTCAACCGCAAATCAGTGGTGCACATGCACTACGAAAATCACCCTTACTGCTACGACATAAAGGTGTCAATGTCAAATTGTTGCCACTTAATGTGCGGTTGACTGTACGTATCCAGTGATGCCATAACTTTTGCAAAGAAAATTATTCACACTCAAGACCTTAAAATAAAACAATAACAAATAGTTAAAACACCATCATCTGCCTAGCCTTTTCCCATCTATGTTGGGGTCGGCTTCCAGTCACCGGAGTATTTTACATGGAGCGACTATAACCTATCAGACCTTCACAACCCTTTGTTACTGGGTAATACGAAACCCTTTGGTAAGACTGGTTGTCGGAATTTCGGGCTTCTGACGACCCGTAACGACTGTCAATGATCCACGAATGACAGCCGGGACCAACGGCTTAACGTGTTTTCCGAGGCACGGAGGAGTCTTGGTATGTAAAGATGGTCACCCATCCACGCACCAACCGTAGCTTAACCTGATCGATCGACCCTTACGGCTGTTATTACTTAGCCACAAGCCCATAAATAGTTATAACACCAATTTTATTTATAGTCCGGTTAAGTTAGCTTCAAAAATAGGGGTAAGCTTACATTAATTCGCATAAAGCTGAAAATTGGTATAAATGTTAGGAACACCATTACAAATAAATTGTCAAAAGTCCCCATCGATCCGACGACGTGTGCAAAAAAAAGATATTCAAGGTCAAATGTTGCAAAAATGGGTTTTTCGCATTTTTCAGCCAAACGGTAAGTTTTATCATAAAAATAGGTGAGACAAAATTGTTTATCATGCAATTATCTACAAAAATTGTTTTTACAATTTTTTCCTAAGAATCACTATTTCGGAGATATAGCGATGCAAAAAAATGTGTTCTTCATAATAGGTATGTATGTCAATTACCTTTATATACGTTACAGAGCCGTAATACAAGTTTTCGTGGCGTATACATACATATTATACAATTCTACGAATATAAACTTTCTTTGAATATAAATTTTTCTTTGAACAATTTATTTGTACCCAGCAGGAACAAGAAGAAGAAGACTATGCTTGAAGTTTCATTAGATGATTATCAATCACACGAATAATTTTTCTAAATTACTCATAGCTTACACCGCTTTCATCATTTCCAATAGTACTATTTTTTTTATTTGATACAATACTTTTAACTCAACAGGACCACAATAGATCGTGGAATAGGCCTACCGAGGAAACTACTTTAAAAAACGCGCCAAGTACACTACCTCACGGGTGGCGCGGAAACGTGCATAATAAGAACACAACTTTTTGCATTGCTATATCTCCGAAATGGTGATTCTTAGGAAAAAAGTGTAAATACGACTTTTGTAGATAATTGCATGATGAACAATTTTGTCTCACACATTTTTATGATAAAACTTACCGTTTAGCAGAAAAATGCAAAAAACCGATTTTTGCAACATTTGACCTTGATTTTTTTTTCGCACACGGATCGATGGGGACTTTGACAATTTATTTGTAATGGTGTTCCTAACATTCATACCAATTTTCAGCTTTATGCGAATTAATGTAACCTTGAATGTCTATTTTGACTGGGCTATTATAACAATAATACAAAGCTACAAGGATCTTTTGGAGCTCGAATAACCTTGCACTGTTGGTGAACATTGTAAAATTGTTGTTTGTTTGTTAGATGGCGGCGTTAGTTCCGATTTTGGCCATGGGCCAAAAGATCCTGGTACAGCTATGATCTACAAAACTTACTCGAGAGTAATAAAATTAAACACAGAACTGTTATAAAACCATATTTATTACAATAAAACAGACAGTGATTTACTTCATGTGAATCATGTGCGCCAGCGACCAGTCGTGCTTCAGTTCGGCGAGGTCTTCGATACGAACTCCTGCGGCGGTCACGATGCCCAGCTGGTACCGCGGCCATGCGCGCGCGTCGCGGTAGAAGAGTACTTCCATGCATTTGCGGACTAGGGCCCTGGGGAATAAATAGATATGTTAGTTTTTCTGATTAATCATAGAGAAAAAAAAATAGGGCATTGTGGCACTAATATAGGGCGCCCCCTATAATGGTGCCATAGCGCCCTATTTTTTTTTTAAATTTCACTAAGGCTGGACCTGTGACGTCGCGCGTCGGTGTAAACTGCATAAAGTATTTTAGGTGCAGTAAGCTTATCAAAGACACAACATCAGTACTAGGGTATGCAATCTCGAATCTCGCGAGATCTCGAACCATTTTTCAAAATTTAATCGACGAATACCATCGAGATCTTGAACGAGATTTCGAGATTGAGCGCACACGTCTTGGCACACTGATGTAGTGCGCGTGATGTGTATAAAGTACTTTCCCATAGCAAGCATCTTGAGGAGAGACTGGTTACAAACATGCCTTCAATGAGGCCGAAAAGTTTGACAACCAGTCTTACCAGTAACTAGGTTGTGGGAGTCAGCTAGGCAATAGCTCCATGTAAAATACTGGTAGGTATTCAGCTGCATCCGGTTTAGGGTTACCATTTAGAAATTTGAAAAGTCCTGACAAAAATCCTGACATTTCAATAAAAGTCCAGACATCATAGTCACAAAATCCAAACATTACCCACCTAGTTACAGTGGTATGGTAGACATGGTAGCAGACGCTCGCGAGAAGAAAATCCGGACAAATTACATAGCCGGACAAAATCTGGACACTTAAATGTCTAGAAGTCCGGACAAATCCAGACGGATGGTAACCCTAATCCGGTTAGACTGCAAGCCGACCCCAACGTAGTTGGGAAAAGGCTAAACAGATTGATTTGGTCCTGGGTTACTTACTTAGCACCCTCCTCATCCAGGTTCCCCTTGCTGACTGCTTCACGTACGAGAGGCGTCGCCATGTAAGCGCCGAGACCGGTCGCGATGGCGGCGTCTTCGTAAGCCGTGCCGAGCTTGTCTACGGCGCCTAGGAAGGGCTCGCCGTCCTGTAGGGGAATAAATTAAAAGAATGCTATATAAATGATGGTGGATAAAAAGTAGTTAGAGTAGTTTTCTCAGATAAAGTGATGGCTTGAAATCTGTTTTGTGTTCAGTACAAAACTATACTTTTCCTTGACACAAGAGGCTGCTTGCCCTAAACGCTTTTCAAAGTATGTGTATCCATACTAATATAATATTATAAATGCGAAAGTGTGTCTGTTACCTAATTTGGTATAGGTATCGATAGTATTCCCACGGGATCGACACTTATGCGGATGAAACCGTGGGGCGCTGATAGTAATCAATAAATAGAAAATACACCAAAATGGTATAAAATCTTCTTTTTTTTTACTAATTCCAGTTTTGACGGAACCTATCTAGCCACCTAACCTAACCTAGCTACCCAATAAGAAACATTTTCATTATATTACAACTTAATATTGTGGTGGAAAATGGGTTATGTTCTATGTTCTATCTATGTTATGGGTTTGGTTTCCGCACTTAGTCCTTCAAATGGACCATTGTGCGTGAATGAGTTATGATTTCTAAGTATATGAAAGACAGCGAATGAATTTATAGTCAACAAACATACCTGCATACCAGCTACAACATAGTTGCTCCACAAGGGGTCCATCTTGCTACGTTTGTTGTATAGAACACGGGTCAACCAGCAGTGCATAGAACGCGGCTTCAGGAGCAGACCATCTCCTATGCATTGTTCATCAATACTGTGGACATTGAGAAGGGATTATAATGGTTGTAGATTTAATTGTGGCTGTGGTCAACTCTGTAGTATGTAGGCCTCAATAAGTAGGCTTTCAGCAAAGGCCTCCTCCAACTCCTTCCAGGCCTGCTTTTCCAGAACCACCACGATCAAACCCTTGCGGTAGGCGTCTAAGTCGTCTCGATACTTCTTCCTGGGCTGGCCTCAGCGGCGTCGTACGTCCTATCCACTGTGTGGAGACCACAGATATAGATACACCTAGATAACGCAAGAGCACTTACTTCGCGTGCCAAAAATCGCACCAGTTTACGATCGAAAATCATAAGCCGCAACTTTCGCGCTCAGTCCTGCGTACTGCTGGCTGGGTGAGCGTGAGCGAGAGAGCGCGAGCTTGTGACGTCATAGTAGGTAGTCAAAAAGTGGCACGCTTAGTTTTCATACATTTCGTGATACTTGCGTTATCTAGGTATATCTATATCTGTGGTTTGTGGAGACAACAGTGACCGCTGGGCAACAGCCCAGCGGTCACTTTGTATGCGGCTGACGTGACCCCCCAATCCCATTTTACCTTGGTAGCCTTTTTGACTACTTCTTAGATGCCTATTTTGGAGTGCAGTATTCTTTGGCAAACCCTTAGGGGTCATCTCCACGAGCGAGCGAGAGAATCGCGGCGATATTATCGTCGTGCCACGTATTTCTATACACTCTCTTAGAACGTGTCTCCACACGGCGATATCATCGCAGCGAAAATTTGATGGCACGGCGTGACTCGCCGCGATTCTCTCGCTCGTGGAGAAGGTTTCTAAGTTGGAACTTTTGCGACTTGGTGAGCGACCAGGACTGAGCGTTTTTTTGTCATTGCATCCTTAAAATCAGATATTATCATAGAAATTATAACAGAATATTGCAAGGAAAAGGACATAGTAAGGGTAAAAAACTAATAAATATCATCTAATACCTGGGAAGTGGGAATAGAAGGCAAGAAAGACTCCAACATTACAAATTAATACTAGTTTGAAGCCATTTCATTGGTTGAAACCAGGTTTAATGCTTGAGTATTTAGTTAGGTACTGTAATACCAGCCTTATATACTCATCTACAGTGAGATTTCGGCAAATGTTCTGTGAAGCCTCTTTTATTGCTGCACCTCGCTTCTGTAGGATGAAGTACAAAAAAAATCTAGTAAGAATAACACTCACATTTTCTGTTCAATAATATCCTTCAAGTACTGATAGTCAGCGTAGTCTCCACCATTGCCGAGCAGGATCAGATCGTTAACCTTAGTGATACGGGGACAGTCACGGAACCTGGCGAGTGTGCCATATGATCCGAGGGTGTCAGCTGCGAGCACGCAGCCTTTGTCAAACTTGACGCCGATTACTGTTGTCGTTGTTGTAATTGGGCTGGCTGAGCTGGAATGAGAAGAGGAAGACTGTATGTTTTTGAGGTTTCTCTGGCATCAATCAGGTTAAGCTACGCTTGCTGCGGTTGGTCCGTGGAGGGGTGACCACCTTTAAATACCAAGACCCCTCTGTGCCTCTGACAGCACGTTAAGCTGTTGGTCCTGGCTGTCATTCGTGGATCTTTGACAGTTGTTACGGGTCTTCAGAAGCCCGAAAGTCTGACAACCAGTCTTACCAAGTTTCGTATTACCTAGTAACTGGGTTGTGGAGGTCAGATAGACAGTCACTCCATGTAAAATACTGGTACTCAGCTGCATCCGGTTAGACTGGAAGCCGACAGCTTTTGCTTTTGATGACAGCTGTTCAACTAGATCTTAGCGATGATTGTCAACAGACAAGATTGGCCTCCAGCAGACATGTTACCTTGTGAGTGTTAGTTTTAGTCTGTGCTTTTTATCCTGTCTGTATCTGTTTGTATAAGAGTCTTGCCCAGCTAACTAATTTGAAAGAGACAGAACCAGTTGTTTTCAAATCTATAAGTGTAGAAAGAGGCTTTAGTTTAGTTAAGATATTGTTTTGGATATATTACACGTTGTTGGTAGGTTAACATTCATTACCAGAACGAAACAAAAGATGACTTGAGTAATTGAGTTTCAACATCGCAAGTCATATTTCTCGACCAGAAGCGGATTTAGGTCAGTGGAAATAATTCTACAAGCGTCTGAAACTCATACAAACACAAGAAATACTACTAAATTATACTTACTGAGCTTTGAATTCCTGTACAGGGCGAGTGCTTGATCCGAAACCTGATGAGTTACCAGGGAAATTGTAGAAGGCTCCTGGAGAAGGACCGTTCTGCCATAAGGGCGCCGGGTTCATCATATCGCCCATAAATGCCATTGTAACAATAAAATCTACGTTTTTCTACTAATAAAATACTTTTTGAAACAAATTACAAAATAGTGAACCTCACACAATGACAAGCCGCAACGAATTTGACGGAAAATGACAAACAGTTTTTGGTTACGTCTCTTTACAATTGTGGCTGAATTTTTTCATGAAGTAAAATGAAAAATATATAATTAAGCTTTATTATTAAAATATGTTTTCAGTAAAATTGTGTTTGTTATCAGATAATAGAAAAGAAATCTCTAAGTTTACAATTTTGAACGCTGCGAAAAGGAGAATATTAAAATGGAACGCAATAGCTCGTTCAAAAATGGATATAACATGAGTTTATGAGTGAGTTGATTTTAAAAAGAAATATATATTGATTATTATTATTCATTGAAAATTAATTGCGTTCGTAAAGTACTTCTAGAATTTCATTGAAAATCCTGCGATTCTATTGCAAATAATCAATTGATCTTGAATTTTGCAATATTTTTCAGCAACTTGATGCTAACTTCATGTAGGTTACCGGCATTCAGTTTCTGAACGAATTAGTACTTGTGATGTGCTGCTAAATTCGCGTTCTTTCAATTTCCTCTCAAAAAATTGACACAACAAAATGTCTAAAAGAGGTTCGTGAAATTGTAAAATATCCATTTTAATCATGTTATTTAGTGTTAAAATCTACTAGAAAGCATGTGTAAAGCAAAACTAGTATTATATTTGTTTGGAAGCCACGTATATTTCCGATATTCACTTTGTATTTCGTGAGTAGAAGTGTTGTGATAAAAAATGTATGAAGTGTGGTTTTTCTGTTTTAAGGACGTGGTGGTTCCGCGGGAGCGAAGTTCCGCATCTCTTTGGGTCTCCCAGTAGGAGCCGTCATCAACTGCGCAGACAACACAGGTTGGCACGAGTTTGTTTTATCAAAACTAACATAACCTCTAATGGCACGTTTGACTGAACACTAATGATGATATTTTCGGATGCACTATGTGTGTTGATTATGATGATTTCTTCCTTGGCTGTGTCTGAAGTTGTTCAGTCTTATTTGTTAAACAACAAATGGGTAACCTCACTTTGAACTCCACTGCTGGGCAAACTGTAGTCTTGTGACTACATAGGCGCCAAGACAATGTTTGGAAGTGGTTCATGCATGAAAAGTTTAAATTCATTGCGTTTATAGCCATACCTTTACGAAAAACATGACAATGACCTCAAAAACATGGTTGTTTTTGTCATAGTTTGGAGTCTAGCAGTAAACTAAATGAAACTACCTGACCTCCTTGGTAATATTTGAAGGTTAGATTCTAAAACAGCTAGAACATCATGGTCATGGTATAATGATACCAAAACAAAGAGAATTAGGTTATTCGTAATAGTAGGCTGAATGTAAGCCTTATCATGATCATTCGGTATTATTAATTAAAAAGTAAAGAAAGTCATAATACTATAAAACCTCCATACACTTCAAATAGGCTGTTACTACAACAAAATATAGGTTACCGACTCAAAAATCACCATTTTTTTTTTTTGCAAAATCAATAACTTAATTTTAAACTTTTCAGGAGCAAAGAACCTGTATGTGATCGCCGTGCAGGGTATCAAGGGTCGCCTGAACAGGCTTCCCGCTGCCGGATCAGGAGACATGATTGTCGCCACCGTCAAGAAGGGCAAACCTGAACTAAGGAAAAAGGTATGATCTTAGCATTGTTGAAGAGAAGAATGATTTGATGGTTAAGATGGCATGGTTTTTGTAAACAAGGCATGGACCAGAACTCTTGAATTGTAAAAGAACAGACAAACCAAGAAATAATAGATTCTAGAGTGAACAAGACTGCATTAAATTTGGTTTTAATGTAGGTATCAACTACATTATATTTGTCTATGATAGAATACTCTGTTTATTATGTAAATAAAATGAGATTGTAATCAAGAAATAAGAACCCTGTGGACCAGTGCAACCTGCTAAGATGATACAATTTTCCTCAAACCCAGGGTTTTATGTAGATTTCAAGATAGTACCAACCTGTGGTTAAAACCTCATTATATGGTACAGACGCCAGCACATCAACCTACTACACTGTCAAATTTCTTTAATAGATTTTCAACTTTATTACTGTTCAAATTTTATTGGGAAAATTTGACAGTTTCGGGTAGGTTGACATGCCTGTATGTCTGTACATTTTTGCAGTTCACTTGATCTGGAGTTAGCTTCATTTTAGCCCAATTTAATTTTTGTGAGAGTGCAGTCTTTGTTTCATTATTAGATTTTATAGTAATTGGTTTGATTGCTGGTAAAGAATGCATCCCTGTATGTTCCATCTACAACAAGATTATTTGAAATTAACATTGTAGAAACTGTTTAAAATGGAATTGCTATGATGATACGCCATAGGGTTTCGCTAATTTAAACTTTCTGAACTGTTAAAACAGTCTGTTGATATGCCTTGGCTGACTGAGCGATTCCATTGACAATAATATTATTAACAAATTGAGTTTGAGTAATAGAGATGCTGAAAATAATTTTTATTCTAACCCTCTTTATTGAGAACTTACAAAGAAATTATTTTCAATGCATTGAAATTGATTTGAATTGTAAACAAACTAAACTCGGATTTTTAATTTGCCAGACTAAAATGACTGCTGCAATCAACATCTTTTTGCCAACATGACCTTAATGTAATGATCGCAGTGGTCATTTTGGTCTAGCAAATTAACAATTTGATTTTAGATGCCTGACATTTGTTTTGTGTATTAATCTTAGTTTCAATACAAAATCATTGTGCTGTGGCTTGTATTCTGAACCTAGGCTTGAGTGTGTGAGATAAAAGAAACAGTATCACAAAACATTTACTTGTTTCAACATGCCTCAAATGTACAGTCAACGAAAGAGATAAGTATGCAGGATTGTCGGATATAGTTGAAGTTTAGTAAGAAACCGATAAATGTTCTTGAATAAATTTTAGTTTTATTAACAGAAAACAAACAGCTTGTTTATCAAATTAAATTTCAGTCGACAATATCCATTCATTTCTTACTAAACTTCAACTATATCTAACGATCCTGCATACTTATCTCTTTTGTTGACTGTACATAATGAGCCTATAATGGCGCAATTTCATTAGTCGTTAACTCGTTCGGTATACAGCATACGAGGAGTCCCCGCAGGCGAGATAACAACCAATGAAAGTTACAAGTCGATACGTGTTCGTTACACCGTCTGCAGGGATTCCCCGCTTGCTTTATACCGATCGTGATATCGACCAATGAAATTCATCGGTCGATATACAGCTTGCGGGTCGTAAGTCAAATACTTTTTCATTATTCAATTTCATTCGTGAGTGTTTGTTGGATTAGAAAGACGCTGCGCAAAATGGCTGATCGCTTTACGGATTCGCAAACCCAAAATCTTTTTTTCTCTTTCTTCAGTGAGGCTAATAGTTTCTTCTTCAATAAGACACAGACAGTCAAAATTGCTCCACATAACATTAATTGTTGATCCATGGCAAGAACGTCTGTTTCAGTGCCACTCTTGTTAATAACTGGCGTCGAACATGGAGGTTCTCCTACACCCCGCACGCGGACCCTATCGACTAATGAAAACGGTTCCCCGAATGCGGGCCCTGTGGCACGCGTTCCAGAAATCTCTCGCACCCGGCATGCGGGCCCTATCGACTAATGAAATTGCGCCATTAATCATGAAGTAGCCACTCAAGCTCAACCAATTCCACAAATTGATTTTTTTTGCATAGTGGATACTTGGTGTCGTAATAAATTAATGTAATTATAAACTGAAGTAAAATAGAATATTCATTATTATGTATAGTTAGTGCCACAAATGATGAGACTTGACCCCGCGCTCTTTCCGCCGCCCCTATAACGTCCGGTCCAGGCCCGCGCTCAGACCTCATACCGCTAAAGAGACCTAAAATCGTGTATCATTATACACGATCTCAGACCTCATACCGCTAAAGAGACCTAAAATCGTGTATAATGCATGCCACGAAAGATGAGACTTGACACACCACGTGGTTTGACATGCGCAGTACACGATTTTAGGTCTAGCGGTATGAGGTCTGAGCGCGGGACGGAACCAGGCGTCATAGGGGCGGCGGAAAGAGCGAGGGAGGGGGCGTCAAGTCTCATCTTTCGTGGCGCTAACTATACACCATAAAAATTATAGATATGAATGTAGTCATTTTACATAGGGTGACACAATGGGTGGTCGTATCGCTCAAAGATAGATTTTCCTCCAATTTTATAAATTTTCCCCAATTCATGAAATGCTAATCCATTCATCTTATTTTCTCAGGTAATGCCTGCAGTGGTGATCAGACAACGGAAACCATTCAGAAGGCGGGACGGGGTGTTCATATACTTCGAAGATAACGCAGGCGTCATAGTAAATAACAAGGGCGAGATGAAGGGCTCTGCTATTACTGGACCTGTGGCTAAGGAGTGCGCGGATCTGTGGCCCCGTATCGCGTCCAATGCTAGCTCTATAGCTTGAGTTAATATACGGTTAAGATAACTATGCGTTTTTTATTGTGTACAAAACCCCCTTATCTTTCTACTTTAGCAATGACTAAGCATCGACGATACGCAATTAAGCCGCTTTTTAGAAGCTAAATGCAGCGACCAAGCATTCCACACCGCACACTTAAAAACGCCAAACGCAGCGATTCAGTCGCTTTTCGGAAGCTGACTCAGCGGCTGAACGCTACACTCCGCAAGTCCGCACACATTCGGATGCCGGTCGCAGCGATTTGACAATAGGCTAGTTTCCTAAAAAATTCTAATTAGTCCGTCAGTTAGATTATCGAAAAATAATGGACCCGTATTTTTTCTTTTGTCAATCAAACAAAAAATGACAAAGATAAAGCACGTCAAAATTCGTCGTGACGTCACGCCGTGCGACACTTTTTAGCACGGCGTGACGTCACGACCCCCCACTCCCAAATTTTGACGTGCTTTATCTTTGTCATTTTTTGTTTGATTGACAAAAGAAAAAATACGGGTCCATTATTTTTCGATAATCTAACTGACGGACTAATTAGAATTATTATTTTATTACCCAGGACACTACCCTATTGCGCCAGCATCGATTGATCGGAGCAGTCGCTAAAACGCGCGATTCCGATACCACTTCTGAGCGCAGAAAGTCGCGATGTAGCATCGGAGCAGTCGCTAAAACGCGCGATTCCGATTCCGCGTCCGAACGCAGAGTCGTCAAAACGCGATGCAGCATCGATACAGCCGCAAAATCGCAGATCGCCGATGCTAATAGTAGCGTGTCTGCTTTGGCCCTCTGACACTATAAGGGCCAAAGCACACACGCTACTTTTTGCATCGGCGATTCGGCTGCTTTTCAGCATCGGAGCAGTCGCTAAAATGCGCGATTCCGATACAGCGTCCGAACGCAGAGAGTCGCCAAAACGCGATGCAGCATCGATACAGCCGCAAAAACGCCGATCGCCGATGCAAAAAGTAGCGTGTGTGCTTTGGCTCTAACTGAACAATCTATGCCCAGTGGTATCGGCCCCAACTTACGAGTTGTAAGTCGTGGGTTCAAAACTTCAAACCCACGCAGGCGCTTTTTGAGTAAATAATTTCATCACCACCGCTCTCAAAGCAGTGAAGGAAACTGGCTTGTTCTAGAACCTAAAATTCGAAGACAATATCTATCAACACAGTAATACAGCCCACTCCCTCTCGATGAGAGTAGGCCTGTGTCCCAGCAGTGGGAACGTTATAGGCTGATTATGACTGCTGAGGTTTGAATCTGGCTGTATTTTTATAAACAAATCCTTGCACCAGTTTTTATTGGCTGATAAATAGAATAAAGGGAACCCTATTTGTAGGGTTCTTAACTTAACCCGCTAGGTTAGGTAGGTAAACCGTAATGGCGGGTTCACGGATGAGTGCTAAAGGAACTACAGTCAAACGGGGTGAATCGGGACAAAACTTTAAAATGGATTTTAACGTTGAAATAATATAGTTTGTTGTAAATAAGGGCACGTAATCGTTAATTAAATTACAGAAACACATTAGGGTCCTTTTTGGCCACAAACTATATTATTTTAATTGTTAAAATCCCTTTTAAAGTTTTGTCCCGATTCACCCCTGCATCCCTATTCACCCAGTTTGACGGTAATTACTTGCCAATCTCAGCGATCTTTATGTAGACAACAAGCTATAGGTACCTACATAAGCCGTGCGTACCAGCTTTTGCGCGCGGGTCCGGCCGCGCGTGTATGTCGGAAAATATCCCACGGGAACGTACTAGAACTATAACTATTGGTTTACGCAGCGCACCGCGCACGCCAATAAAGCGGCGGCGGCGGCGCCCCCATCGGCATGATTTTTTCCGACATCTTCAAAAAGCATAGTCATATTTCAGGTAATTTACACAAACTCTTAATGAGTTAGGTATACACCAAACGTTCCTCATGAATCACTTCGTCCATTGCTGAAAACCGTATGAAAACGTACTTTCCGAGGTACGCATCCACGAACTGACTACAAGCAAAATAATACTAAAAAAAACGGCCTAATAATTAATAAAAGTAATAATTATAATAAATTCTGGCCCTAATCGAGATTGTCCAAAAAATGTGGAACGCTTCACGATTTTGCGTGTCATCCTTGCGCAGGGGCCATGCTAATCTTCTCTGTATCGTTCCAATTTTAGTATATGTACTGCCGAAGCAAGTACACTTGTTACGTACAAATTTTTATACACATGTTACATGACCGGAAAACTATAATAGCGCGATTCAGGATCCCCTACATTTGGGAGTTATTGTATGAAGATTGCGTACAGCGCCATCTATACGACCTTTTGAGCGACTTAAGTTCAGCAAGCAAAGCAACCAATTAGTCACCAATTCAAATCCGTTTATTTCCGACTGTCCATTTGCCCTAGGCTTGCACATTGATAGTTCTTTGAACTAGCGTGGTCAGCCAGAAAGTTACTGGAACTGGACTGGCTCTGTACCGCCTGAAAAATGTATTACCGATGAGGACGAAAACAATGCTTGTGCGGTCCTTAATTTTTCCTGCCATCGATTATGGTGATGTGTGCAACTATGACCGGAATGCAGATGTCCTTGACAAACTTGATCGTCTCCTCAATGACTGCATCCTACTTGTTTTCAATCTGCGTAAATATGATCATCTGAGGCCAATTCTCGTAATTTAAATTGTTTAAAATCTAGTCGCAGTCTCATCTCGGCGACAAACAAATGCCAAAAATGTAGGGAAATTCGAGGTATTTTTGACAGATTGAGACTGAGATCAGAAGGCCAATTCTCGTAATTTAAAACATTCAAAATCTAGTCGCAGTCTCATCTCGGCGACAAACAAAAATGTCAAAAACTTGTCAAAATGTAGGGAAATTAGAGAGGTATTTTTGACAGATTGAGACTGAGATTAGACTGTGAACGATCTTAAAATTACGAGAGTTACCCTCTGATCGTGAACGTTCTTAAAATAACGTGAATTGGCCCTCTGATCTCTGCGCATCGGTCGCTTCTAATGTGGTTGCCATTGGATTGGTAGGGAGTGGTTACATTGGATAAGCGTGTTTTTTATTTTTTATATTTATTTTGATTTTGCATCACTGTCCAAATCACAGTGATCTTTATTCTAATTAGGTTGCTGTTGGGTTGCCGCCACTGACAGGTCTGTCAAAATCATTGTGAGCTTTATTCTAGTCGCAATAAGGTTCCTGTTGGGTTGCTGCTGTCAGAGGTAAAATAACTGCGATCGGACTGCAAATAGGACGAGGCCTATTACTGCAAACACATATTAAAAAAAAAGAAGTTTTTATTGTTTCTCATACAATAATAAATATAATTCATATAATTATATTTTAAAAACAGTTTCAATGGATACATTGCTTTTTGTTTTAATTAAACAGTAATATTTAAAGTCACAAGTAGTTTTTTCTACTCTGGAATTAACAGAATAAGGCCTTTTTAAAGTCGTAAACTGTATGAAGAATTTATACAATTTTTATTCATTTTTTGTTAAAATATTACAATTTTTTTTAGAAGATAATATAATATTATTACCCGTTTTTTCTTTGTTGTCTTAAGAAAAAATACTTAGTTCATTATTAATATAGTACCCTTAGCACGAAACATGAAATCGTGAAAAAAAATCAGCTGTTCCCTACATTCTGACGAGTTATGCGAACATAAATGTATGGAACAGCTGATTTTTTTTTACGATTTCAGGTTTGGTCCCATAGTAAAAGTTGTTCATAATTATGAGTACAATGACCCCTTAAGAGGATAACGGTGATTAAAATTTCATCCTGTATACACCACGATTGCGAGATTTTTTATCTTTACTTGTGTCATAATAATATGTTTTAAATTTCTGTAACATGCCTATAGAAAAACATTTAACCATGAAGTAAAAAAGTCTCATTTTTTCGTGCTAATGAGTACTAGGTATAATTGAGTTATAGTATATGGTAAATTCACGTGTTTTCGGCAGCTAAATCTCTATTTTCGTGGTAAAATTACTAGGTGTCGATATACTGTAGGGTAAATTCACGCGCTTTCGGTATCTAGATCCTAGATCTATATTTTTGTGCTAAAAGTACTACGTATAGTAAAACTATGGTATAGGATAAGAACTCGCGTTTCAGACAGATAAATCGATATTTTCATACAAAAAATACTAGGTACTTATACAAGTTATAGTATAGGGTAAATTCACGCGTTTTCGGCAGTTAAATCCTTATTTTTGTGCTAAAAGTTCTAGGTACATAAAAGTTATCCTGTAGGGTAAATTCACGTGTTTTCGGCAGCTAGATCCCTATTTTCGTGCTAAGAGTACTAAGTACAGTAAAGCTATAGTGTAGGGTAAAATCACGCGTTTTCGGCAGCTAGTCTCGCTTCAGCTAGTTTCGCTTCAGCTAGCTTCGCTTTCTGACGGCGTTGGCTGCGTTTCTTTGCCAACGGTACACTGCCTACTAGCTTGCCTGATTTCTGTAGGGCTATTAGTTTCGCTGATTTGCTCTGTAAAGACAATTTTAGATTAATGTAACACCACGCCAGTATTTGAAGGGGTAAGCAGTGGTTTTAGTGGACCCACATTTCACCAGCTGTAATATTGAGTTACGGAATAAAGGAAAGAAAGAAAGAAAATAAGTTTATTTGCGGCAAACATAACGCAGAGATAGAACACAAACACAATAAATAACAAGTTGGGAGAAAATATGCGTCACATCCACGCAAAACGGCCATCGCTCAACAAGTCAACATAATGCTACGACCCTATGCGAGACTGAACCCCAGCGCTGGGTTTCATCAAATAAGGCGTTACTTTGCGAAAGTCCATGCCAGTAAAATTTTATTCAATAATATTAAGTTTTTTTAAAGCCCAAGGAAAAAGTCATAATTCGAGGTTTAGCTCTCGCCTATTTCTTCCTCCAATATTGGACATTTGGAACAATTTAAAAGATATTTCATAAACTGAATATACTGTGTCCGTATGTTTTTCTTTTGTCATTAATAGTTGTTAAATTTGAGAGCAGAGAGCAGTGGTGGCCCAGTGGTAACGGCCGCGACTTACGAGTTCTAGGTCGTAGGTTCGAACCCAGACAGGTGCTTTACTTTGTGTAAATTATTTCATCACCGCTGCTCTCATAATCGGTGAAGGAAAACATCGTGAGGAAACCGGCATGTCCTAGAACCAAAAATTCGAAGACATGTGACATCTACCAACCCGCACTGGGCCCGCGTGGTAGATCATGGCCCACTCCCTCTCACAGAGAGGAGGCCTGTGTCCCAGCAGTGGGAACATTATAGGCTGATTATGTAGTTGTTAAATTTGTACACTAGGCCTCTGTTGACAGCGGCAATTTTGAGCATTTATTGAGGGTTCTAGTGCTTATAAAAATAATGTATCATCAAAAAGGAAAACATAGGAACGAAGTGATTTTATAAGGGTTCCGTTTTCCTTTTGAGGTACATACGGAACTCTAAAAAGCTTACTGCTCAAGGCGCGAGACTTTCTAATGAAGAATGTTTTTTATACCTTTGCTTTATCCTTCGTAATTTTCCCCTTCTTCGGCGCCGTATACAGAACATTTATTCTTTTGTTTCCAAGCATGGAATGATGCTTTGACAATGCAAACTGAAAAATAAACAATATAACTTAAGCATGCGTAGGTCATACAAACGTTTAACCAAAATAATTTGTAAATCAATTTAAACATTATTCTTCATAAAATTGACTCAATTTTTTTTTAATAGATTCGTTTCACGCATAGGACCGAGGAACCCTGTTGAAAATGGATCTTTTATTCAAAGTAGTTTAATTATAATTATTATTAATAAAAAACTAACTAATCATATTATAATATCTATACATATATCTGTGGTTTTTTATTCGATCAAATGAGCATCATGTGTTTGGCCACGTTTTGCGTGTTGTCGTGTCCAGTGTTTGTCAAAATTTATAATACGGATGAAGAACACTTATTTTTACTGGAAAAAAGTTCGAACTAGTTTCAGAACCCCGGTCCCCGCGCACCCACTGCGGCCACTTGTATGAACGAGCTATGGCGTGAGTAGCCCGCGCGCTCCCCGCGCCGAGCAGCCCGCGCCCGCGTGCCCACTACGGACACTCAAAGGAAGTTCATATGTTTGAGTCCACCGCGCTGCGCCGGCGCTGCCAGTCTGGCCAAACACTATGAGTCGCCCTGTGCAGGGCTTGCATGGTGGCTGTTGAAACCGTTGCGCATGTGCTCTTTGAGTGCACAGGCGTCGCTCAGATCAGATCAGAAACCCTCGGGGCACCCAAAACATACACAGACATTCTCAACAGACCAGGAGACCTAGTCAGCTTCTGGAGGGAGGTGGGCTGGTTGGAATAACCACCGACGGCCGCCATGGCTTACGCACAATGGTCCATTTGAAGGACTAAGTGCGGAAACCAAACCCCTAACATAGAACACTATGAGTCGTTCACTTTTGGATTTTCCAAATTTTGTTTACAAATGATGATGAAAAACATACCTCATAACTAGGTTCATTGCTAAGCTCTAAATAGGCAATGGCGCTCTTCTTGCCATCCGTCACCTTCGGAATACGGATGTCGACGATCTGCTCGTTCATCTCCGCGAAGTGGTTTATTATCTGTAACAAAGGGAAAAATAATAAGAAATAACAGAAAATAGAGTTAGGTAGTGAGATTTCGTCTTTTATCAAAGCTATGTATCATAATCATTTGACTAGGTAACCGTATTCATCTGAATACCAGTATTTTACACGAAACGACCGCTTGCCTCACCTGTCGGACCTCCACAACCCAGTTAATCTGCGTTTGCGATTTATTAGCTAAACATGTAAACAAATATGAATTAATGGAAAAATAACTTTAATTCGTACACAATAAAGTTCAGTTTACGCTACAACTTCAAACGTTTTAATAACTTTTTCAAAATTGTTTCAAAGTCACTCTGAAATGAACATAATTGTCATTGATATAAAGTTTACGATTTACGATTTTCGGATTTTTCCCTTTACTTGTGCTACATGACACTGCTTGATTCTAGGTCAACTGGAAGTACCCTATAGGTTTTGATTTCGGAACATATACGCCCGTATCTTTTGATTGCGTTGACTTAGAAGTTTGATTTTTTCACTGCTTCAACGGATTGCAGACCTGAGTATTTGATATTAATTTCAACTTGATAACTCCACGCGTTCCCGAGAAAAAGGGTCTTGACTGACGGACAACGAAGTGATCTTATAAGGGTTTCTTTTTTCCTTTTGAGGTACGGAACCCTAAAAACCGTGTTTTTAAGTATTTCTTTGCTTCCTTTGGGAAGTACAAGTTAATCAATCAATCAACTCAGCCTATCGCAGTCCACTGCTGGACATAGGCCTCTCACAGACTGCGCCACAGCACCCTGTCCTCCGCCTCCCGCATCCAGTCTACCCCAGCCACCTTCTTTAGGTCGTCCGTCCATCTAGCTGGGGGGCGTCCCACACTACGCTTGCCGGTACGCGCAGTACAAGTTTATAGATAAATATAATTTTTTCTCAATCTTACCTTATCCTTATCAATATCAAGTGGCAAGTTCCCTAAAAACACAACATATCTCTTTGGACCCCGAACTTTTTGCTCCAACTTTTCAATTTTTTCTTTTTTCTCTTTTTTAACCTTATCATTCGGTTTTGAGGTATCGCCGTCCAGGTCCGATTTATTCTTAGACTTCTCCGTTTTTTTTTGTTTCTGACTGGATAGTTTTTGTTGTTTTAAAGCGGTTTTTAGTAAGTTGTAGAGTATGCGGATACGTCTTAATTCGGAGTCAGTAAAGATTATCGAATTCCTGAGAATTGATTGGATTTTGTTGTGTATTATTTCTGGTTCTAGTATACGGGATGAGCCTTGCAGAGATTCTCTTACAGCTTGGCGGATGCGGCCTGAAATTAAGTGTTACATATCGAGGGTATAGTGCTCAAACCCAATAAGTACGAAATTCGAAACGGCGAAAAAAATTAAGAAACGGCTAAACGTGGTGACTTTATTGGGTTATTACCTTAAGTAATTATCTCTCTGCTGCGAAGAAAGATAATTACTTAAGGTAATAACCCAATAAAGTCACCACGTTTAGCCGTTTCTTAATTTTTTTCGCCGTTTCGAATTTCGTACTTATTGGGTTTGAGCACTATACCCTCGATATTTGAAATTATTATATTTGGAAAAGTTCTCTCTCTATATGTATATAAAATTCGACGGAGATGGCGGGATGAGCTGGACTCCTTCAACAAGAACTGGTCCTTAGCAGCTTTGAACAGAGAGAGGTGGAAAGAGAGTAGGGAGGCTTTTGCCCTGCAGTGGGATGTCACAGGCTAATAATAATATAAAATTCAATGACCTGACTGAGATATCAACGCACAGCCTAAACCGCTGATCCTAGAGACATGAAATTTGGAGGGTGTGTTCTTTGTGAAGAGTAGGTATCCATCCACTAAGAAAGGGTTTTTCGAAATTCCATCCCTAAGAGGGTGAATGGGGGAAGATGAAATTTCACGCGGACGAAGTCGCGGGCAAAACCTAGTATCTTATAAAGGGGGTTACGTCAAAAACAGACTTTTTTGCTTTGTAAGTAATTTTCTCTGTGGTTTGTTTTTTTAGATGAAAAAAGAGTGTGTGCGGTCATAAGTACACACTCTCTTTTTTTACTTACAGTAGCAGTGAAAACTTGAGCCAAGTATACTTGATTCAGCGTCACCGACCGACTGGAGCCGAGTATACACGATTTAGCGTCACCGAACTGAGCGTGACGGTTCTGTTTCATTCACAGTTCAGACATAGCAAAATTAAAATTCTTGAAAAATCCCACAACTGTTAAATGTAATTGGAAAAGGATAAAATAATTAAAAAACCCCCAACTAATTTATGTAACGAGACTAACACAGATAAATTCATATGGAAGTCGGGGGACCGTTCTGTGGAACACCTTCTATTCTAAGAGGTCCCCCGACTGCCATATGAATTTATCTGTTTTAACAAACAATTATACACATCCCACTATCTTATACTAATATTATAAACACGAAAGTTTGTGAGGATGGATGGATGGATGTTTGTTACTCTTTCACGCAAAAACTACTAAACGGATTTTGATGAAATTTAGCATACAGATAGTTTATATCCAGGATTAACACATAGGTTACTTTTTATCCCAATATCTTAATGGGATCGAAACTTATGCGGGTGAAACCGCAGATATTATAAATGCGGAAGTGTCTGTCTGTTACCTCTTCACACTTAAACTGCTGAACCGATTTATATGAAATTGGGTATACAGATAGTTTGAGTCCCGGGAAAGGACATAAGATAGTTTTTGCCCTGATATTCCCACGGGATCACGAATTATGCGGGTGAAGCCGCGGGGCGCTGCTAGTGTTACGTATTAGGGTGCAGTTTATTATTATTATTACATACCTTTCTGATTATTAGTCATCTGTACATTCAGGAATTTGTTAACCAGGTCTTGGTTTTTTAATACCGGATATTTATCACCAAAGTCAAACTCTTCCTCCTTGACTTCAGGTTTGTGTTTCCCTACAGGGGACTTCGGAGCTTTTACCGTTGTAATAGGTGTGGCGTCTGGTGTACCTAACTTCATATTTTTATGTTCGGAAGTTGTCAGCCCAAGTTGGGATTTCCTTTTACGCTGTTTGATAGGGGAAGAAGGTTTTGATGTATTCATTCTGTAAAAGAAAGAAAGGAAAAGTTTTTATTGGGACTCACACAGGAACATCACAACCTAGACACACTGATGTAAATTAAATATAAAAGTCTATAAATAAAAAAATAAGGTTGAGTAAGTAGGTAGGTAAACTTGTTGATTTTTGATGGTAATTAAAACTGTGTTGATGAAAAAATTTACCTGACAAACCGTTTCCTATCTAAATTCAAATAATTCATACAAAATTGCCATACGAACTGCACATAATTTTTCCTGAAATATCCAAATCCGTCCAGACATTCTGACGTGATGCGCTTACCAAAAAACAGCATTTTAGTTTAATTATAATTATATTAATAATAATATGTTAATAAAAAAAGGCAAAATCTATGGTATGTTGTGATAATTTTTTAATACTGATCAAGTTTATTTGTTGACCATCTGCGGCACCAATAAATAGTATTCTATTCATTTATTTATGTACATATTCATTTACATTTTTAAATATTTCTTAAAATATAAAAATAATTAAGATATAAAAAATTCTATTCTATGGAATAGGATAAAGCTTACTTTTCTAAGCTTTAACTTAAAAATAATTTCTAGTATCATTATATTAAATATATTTATCAGATTTAATATTTATGGAGCTTTGGATTTAGCTTAATTATTAGAGAAAAAAAAAAATTGGCTTATTTATCATTTTAATACTTAACCTACATTATTTTCACATGTTTACATTTTTGAGGTTATAATTATTATTGCAATCATTTTAACTTACGAGTATTTGTCATGGTAAAAATAACTATAATTAACTAAATATGATAGTAAAAACTTAAATCTAGCATGTTCTTTGCATTAGGTGAGTGGTGACACGTGCATGAATTTGTGTAGAAATGTTCAAAATATTAAAAAGAAATTGATAAATATACCTTGCTAATCAGTAGATAAACGTTGCTATTGCATATGTCTGAATGTATTTCATTCAGTTCATTGTAGATTTCAGAAAGCTTGCAAATTTTACACTGCTTTTTTAATTTGTTTTGCTAATTTTGACAATTCATTTTAATTTTTTTTTGACAATGACAGGTGTCACGGCTGTCACCAGGGTTGGATTTAGGTACGTTGAAAAAGATAGTACAAAAAAATGAAAAGGATAGTATTTATAAAAAATTATAGTACACTTACATTATTTTTAATTAACCGACGAAAAAACGGAGGAGGTTATCAATTCGACGCGTATATTTTTTGTTTTTTTTTTTATGTATGATCACGCATATCCTCCGTGTTTTCGTCGGTTACCGCTTTTGATAGCGTCACAAGACAATAAAATGCCGTTTATGGATTGTGTTACCAGTTTGTTTCGTATACAATTTTAGGATTACGTGGTCTTAAAGAGTTGTACTGATAACTTTAAATTATAATTCTGTAAACACATCCTTGTTACAACCGCGAATCAAATTTTGGTTACCATATAACCTAATACTAACTTGCAAATTGCAAAAAACGTAAGAATATTGGAATTTCGCGGGCTACCTGAAGCATTCACCACCATATTTATTTTTATTATTTGTTGCTATAACGGCCATAGCAGTACACACTCTGTGAAAATTTCAAGTGTCTATCTATTACGGTTTGAAAGATACAGCCCTGTGACAGACAGACGGACGGACGGACAGACAGCGGAGCCTTGGCAATAACCGTAATAATTATTATGAATAAATTAGCTGCAATTAAAAAACCGTAACATTTCTTACATATTTAGAAGGTGACAGTTACTGTTATGCATTAAAACTGTGTTAGGAATGTAATATTATTGGTTTGAGTCATTCTGTTTCGAATATTTAAGATAAACAGAGTATTATGGAGATTTTGTCTACAAAAGTTCGACGAAAGTAGTTTTATTGAGGTTATGCTTATGAGTCACAGAGGTGCTCGTGGCTAAGTAATAATAGCTGATTAGCCGCACGGGTCGATCGATTAGGTTAAGCTACGCTTGCCGCGGTCGATCCTTGGATGGGTGACAGTTTTACATAGCCGTTGGTCCCGACTGTTAATCGTGGATCTTTGACAATCGTTATACGGGACGTCAGAAGCTCGAAAGTCTGACAACCAGTCTTACCAAGGAGTATCTATCGTATTACCCAGTCGCTGGGTTGTGGAGGTCAGATAAGCAGTCGCTCCATGTAAAATACTGGTATTCAGCTGTATCCGGTTAGACTGAAAGTCGACCCCAATATAGTTGGGAAAAGGCTAGGCAGATGATGATGACTAGTTTCAGTGGTGGATTTATACATTTGCCGCCATATAATTTTGCCGCCCCTACCGACCTCTACAATAATGTCTCATGTCTTTTGTATACTGCTTCGCCTTTTCTTCAAAATAGTACTTAAAATGTTCTCGTTCATCAGCTAGGTACGAAAAACTTGCAAAGAGATTTGTAAAGATCGGCCATGGTGATAAAATCTACGGTAGAAGCCTGAATTTGAGCATTCACTTTGTTTATTCATTCCAAAAAAAAACATGCTAGTTAATATTTTTAATTTCAGTATCTAAGTCATTTTAAAAAAATGTTCGCTCCGCCGCCCCTAAAATCTGCCGCCCTAGGCTTCAGCCTACTCAGCCTATTGGTAAATCCGCCACTGACTAGTTTACTAATGGATAGGGCGTGGATTGCTTAGGGCATCAAGTAGTTTTAATCTGGCACACTCTCACATCCTATGGTCATAGAGAGTAAAATGTTTTGGGATTTGATCACTACCCAACTAGCAAAATAGTCGAATAATTAATGAGTTATAGTTGGCTGGGGTAGACTGGATGCGGAAGGCGGAGGACAGGGTGCTGTGGCGCAGTCTGGGAGAGGCCTATGTCCAGCAGTGGACTGCGATAGGCTGAGTTGATTGACACGGTTTGTTTACACTATCGTCAGATAAGTTTAAAGCAGATCATAGAAAGCTTTTAAAACCGTTATAAACAGTTAATCAGTCAACTTTTAAACTAACCATAGACTACATTTATTCACCCTATACGTCCATAGTTCCATAAATCAATATATTATAAATGGGAAAGAAGGTAACCCTGTCTGACTGTTTGTTACCTTTTCACAGTGCCGGCTTTAGGGGGGGCGACCGGGGCGCCAGCTACTGCAGGGCGCCGCGCGCGCCATACCTATTTTTATCGATCTAAAGGAAAACTAGACTCAGCGTATTAACTTTTATAGACTTACCTTAGGAATGAGTATGAGTAGGTATTCTTAGTCTAACAAACCTGAGCTGTCATTTTGTCGTTTGTCGTATCTCTCACTAAATAATGTAGAACGAAATAGAGGCAACAGACGAGAAATTGCAACTCGTATTAGGCCCCCTGCATTATACATACTTTTCTTTCATTGCTTTTTACATAGGTACTCGTAAGTTCACAAGCAAATCAAAAAACCTTTTTTAGAAAACCTGTATAGTACGTTATCAATAACTTACCTACGAATTATTTATTTACTTATGTACAAATTCAAAATAAGGTTTTTCTAATTGTAACGAAATAAGTATACCTAAAAGGGCGCGAAAGGTATGATTTGCCCGGGGCGCCTACATGGCTAAAGCCGGCCCTGCCTTTTCACGCATAAAGGGCTGAACGTAATCAGCCTATAACGTTTTCATTGCTGGGAAATAGCACCCTAATTGCGTTACACATTATCAATCACAATCTGAATCATTTTGAAGGATATTCCTAATGCATTGATTCATATGTTCGAAAAATTTGTCTGCTCAACAACGTAGGTACCTAAATAACGCAATGAATGTTGCTGAACTGTCAAAATCACAGCTGTTGCTACAACTGTGTTACGCAATGACCCCGCAGGCGTCTTTGCTGTGTGAAGGAGTGGGTTTTAATCCACCACGCGGGCCCAGTGCGGGTTGGCGGATGTCACATACATACCTTCGAATTTTGGTTCCAGGACATGCTGGTTTCCCCACGATGTTTTCCTTCACCGTTTTGAGAGCAGTGGTGATGAAATAATTTACACACAGTTAAGTGCTTGCTTGGGATCGAGCTCACGAAGTACAGGCGCCAACACATCAAGCTACCCGAAACTGTCAAATTTTCCTAATCAACTTTGAACCTTATGTTTTAACGATAGAGTTGAAAATCTATTAAAGAAATTTGACAGATTGTAATAGCTTTATGTGCTGGCGTCGGTAAAACTCATAAATCGCGGTTACCGCTGCGCCACCACTGCTTTCTCTAATGGCTGAACGGCTTTCCTGCACAAAACTTGGCACACAGGTATAATGTGTGTCATGACTGCCACGAAAGATGAGACTTGACACACCACGTGGTTTGACATGCGCAGTACACGATTTTAGGTCTCTTTAGCGGTATGAGGTCTGAGCTCGGGAGCACACCCCGGACACTCCATACAACGCTCGCAAAATAATTACCTACTACTACTACATTAAAAAATGACGTTTGTATACGTATGAATGTGTGCGTGAGGTACTTGTGTTTGCGAGCGCTCTTGTTAAAGAACTGCGACCGGCGACGAATACGCCGAAGTGCGGGGTGAGGTGCGGTAACTGATGTTAGTGCGGGGAAGGGAGTGGCCTTTCTGTACGTAGTACTTTAAGTATTCTGTGTCGGGACGGAACCGGGCGTCATAGGGGCGGCGGAAGGAGCGCGGGAGGGGGAGGGTAGAGGGGGGGGGGGGGGTCAAATCTCATCTTTCGTGGCGCTAACTATACACCATGACTTGTGTTAGGACATGCGAGTTGTTATATCCCGGTATTGTATGTTCCAGTTGTGGAGCAGTGGTGGCCCAATGGTAACGACCCTTACGATTTCTACGTCGTAGGTTCGAACCCGGGCAGGCGCTTTACTTTGTGTAATTTATTTCATCACCACTGCTCTCAGAACGGTGAAGGAAGACATCGTGAGGAAACCGGCATTTCTTACAACAAAAAAGTTTAAGACAGACATTAGCAACCCGCACTGGGCCCGCGTGATAGATTACGGCCCACTCCCTCTCACAGAGAGGAGGCCTCTGTTCCAGCAGTGGGAACGTTATAGGCTGATTATTGTATGTACAGACGGCAGCACATCAAGCTACCCGAAACTGTCAAATTCTCCCAATCAACTTTGAACCATATACTTTAGCGCGATAAAGTTGATAATCTATTAAAGAAATTTGACAGATTGTAGTAGCTTGATGTGCTGGCGTCTGTACTTTCCATTGGGATAACTTCCTAGCTCTACGCGGGCAAAGCCGCGGCAAAAGCAAGTGTCACTATAAATATAAACCTACATAATATACCTGGCAAGTTAATTGGCCAGCTCGCAGGAGGATGCTATTAATCAATAAGTAATGCTGCGCCCGCGCCAGTGCTATCGAGAATCCATTTGTTAGCTTTTACGACGCACCTTCAACGTATTCCGGAGATATTCTTACATTTATACATAGGCTTAGAAGCTGATGAATAGAAAATGAGTGTTAAAAATACTTAACACAGAATCTAAGCCTTAATACTGCGTTTGCGTTTTGATTGCCAAACATGTAAACAAGTATGAGTTTTTGGAAAAAGAACTTTAATTCCTACACAATAAAGTCCAGTTCACGCTACAACTTCAGACATTTTTATAATGTTTTGAATAGTAATAGTCGCTCTGAAATGAACTTAATTTCTACTAAAATAAAGTTGATATTTCTTTAACTTGAAATAGCATAAATTGGAAAATTAATTTGAGTAGACCTTAGATTGTTTGTGGTGTAGAATTCGCCATCGTTTTCAAAAGAGCTTTTTAATTCAATCTGCTTCTTATGTGCACTGTAAGCATTACCAGCCTATAACGTCCCCACTGCTGGGACAGGCCTCCCATGGCACGGCACTCTAATTGCGTAACACACTATCAATGACAATCTGAATCATTTTGAAGGACTTTGCTAATCCATTGCATCATATTTTTGAAAAAATTGTCTGCTCAACAACGTAAATAACGCAATGAATGTTGTTGAACTGTCAAAATGAAAGCCATTCCTGCTGATAGTGTGTTACGCTATTACCCCGCGGGTCTCTGTGAGAGGGAGTGGGCTATAATCCACCACGTGGGCCCAGTGCGGGTTGGCGGATGTCACATGTCTTAAAATTTTTGGTTCTAGAACATGCCGGTTTCTTCACGATCTTTTCCTCCACCGTTGTGAGAGCAGTGGTGATGAAATTAAATATACAAAGTGCCTGCCTGGGTTTGAACTCACGATCTACAACTCGTATGTCGGCGCCGTTACCACTGGGCCAAAATTCGAAGATATGTATGACGTGACATCCGCCAACGCGCACTGTCGTCGCGTGGTGGATTAAGACCCACTCCCTCTCACAGCGAGGAGGCCTGCGGGGCAATTGCACTATGGAACAGTATTCGAACTCGAGTGTAAATATGCCTTGAGGTTTTCGAAGAGATTGTCGCACAATTACGACGACGATACCTAGAGATCGATACAATTTCGAGATAATTAATTATTCTATCACATTTAAATTCAATTATTTTTTAAGTACGCTGTACGTGTTTTAATAATTGTTTGCTGCACCGGACGACGTCATTACGTCAGCGCTGGCTGTCGCTGAAAACCAGCGCTGGGGCTCTGTCTTGCATAGGTTCGCAGCATAATGCTGAGCGATAGCCGTTTTGCGTGGATGTGACGCATGTTTTCCCTACCTTTTTATTTTATTGTTTGTGTTTATGTTCTTTTTTGCGTCATTTTCACCGCAAATAAACGTATTTTCTTTCTTTCTTTCATACGATTTCTAAATTAAAAAAAAAACGCTTTAGGCATTTTGTTTTGATAAGTAATCTTTCAGGATTTCCTTTTGTTAATGTACCATGTAATAGGGGCGACCCTATAGCCATTAAATGGACACAAATCCAGCTATGGTCCGCTACTGAGAATATCCTAATGTAAAAACGTTATAACAACGAGCCCAGGATCCCTACAGTCCGGCCGTTGAGAGAATGCGTTCCTGACACCTGCCGCTGCCGGTGCCGGTGCAACAATTATATTAACTAACTAGCTTCAGCCTGTGACTTCGTCCGCGTGAAATTTCACCCTCCCCCAATCACCCTATAAGGGGTGGAATTTCGAAAAACCCTTTCTTAGTGGATATCTATTCTTCACAAAGAACACACCCTCCAAATTTCATGTCTCTAGGACCAGCGGTTTAGGCTGTGCGTTGATATATCAGTCAGTCAGTCAGGACTTTGAATTTTATATAATAGATAGATAAAGATCAAATTCGCAAAAGTCGTATACGTTTGTATGAAACCGACAGGTATCAAGAACGCATTCTCTCGTCGGTCGAGCAAGGGCACAACTAACAAAAAATCTGAAAATAAAAAAACTCGATATTATTCTACAAAAATCATATAATGTCTCTCGTGAAAAATTACAAAACGTGCAGTTGTGCCCAAGTTCCACTGATAGTGCGATAGGTATATATTCAAAGTCAACGCACAGCCTAAACCGCTGGTCCTAGAGACATGACATTTGGAGGGTGTGTTCTTTGTGAAGTTAGGTATCCACTAAGAGTTATTCGAAATTCTATCCCTGAGAGGGTGAATGGGGGGAGGGTGAAATTTCACGCGGACGAAGTCGCGGGCAGAAGCTAGTCTGGTATATTCGCAATGTCCATTAGAAAAGTCAATTAGACATTATTTTGTCTTTTCTAATGGACATTGCTGATGGCTTTCCGAGAATCTTACCAAGGGGTATCATGTTACTCAAGAAATTGGGTTTTGGAGGTCAGATAGGCAGTTATCATTCATTCTCCTGCCCTTATCCCAATTTATTTGGGGTCAGCGCAACATATTGTCTTTTTCTTCCATACTCCTCTATTAGTCGTCATCTCGGTAGTCACCCCCTTTCTAACCATATCATCATTCACACAGTCCAGCCATCGTTTCTTTGGTCTTCCCCTACTCTTATAGCCATCGACATTCATCAAAACTTTTAGTCAGATAGGCTGTCGTTCCATGTAAAACACTGGTATCCAGCTGCATCCAGTTAGACTGGAAGCCGACCACAACATAGTTGGGAAAAGGCTATTAGGCAGATGATGATTTGCTAGTGGTTTTTTTTTCTTCTCTATTGAAATAACTGCAGCGACATGAAGCTTTATTACCAACCAAAAGCTCAATAGATTTGGGGCTTACCCACGTCGATAGCTTTCTTTCAAGCTAAGCGGAAAAAAATATAAAAGCTGACCGGAATCGGTGCAACCGAGCGAAAACTAACTGTTGGAAAGTAATTTACATGCTGTGTTGCCAGGTGTAGTGGTTAAACCTCCATGGAGTTTCTTAAATTATTTTTTTGCGCAAGACTTTTTTGTTATGAAAACTTTTTGGTTTTTTTAGACAAGAATTTCCAGGGAAAGCTTTTTAATTACAGTCGTTTTGATGTTTGAAACAGTCCTAAGCACTTTATTAGACGTGGCCTAGAAATACGTGTAGCCATATGTTGCCATGTGTGTTATTTCGGGCCATTTTTTCTCGAACAAATTGGTATGAACTAGAAATCTCCAATGTAACTGGGTAAGTGTCTCTATGGCAACGCTGTTTACATGGCCCGACGAGAGCACAAGCGCTGTGCACCAAGACAGTTCGTTCAGTGAGACCGCAGTCGTGTAGCGGTCAAGGCTGACGCGGCGAACGCCTGTGCCTTACATCGACCCAACAAAAAAAGTTACAATAAAAAGCGCGCGCACGCAAAACTGTCAAAGTTATTTTTTTAAACATTTAAAAAGTTACGCTATTTATTGTTGAAATATTATTTTTTAAACAAAGAGATCTTGAAGCGAATATCTTGAGTTATTAATCATCGGTTTTAGTACGAATAACTGTTAAATCCTCAGTGCCGGTGGATAATGAGTTCGCTGTGATTGTGAGAGTTCGTCTTGGTGGCCGTTAAACAGGTGAATATAAAAAATTGATTTCAATGCACCGTTGCGTCTGATGACCCTTATAATTTGTAATTATGGGCCATAATTTTGGCGCTTTTGTAACGAGAACGATCGACATAAATATTCATTTGTTTTTTTCGCGTGCTTCGAATAAGAATTCGAATTTCAAACGATAGTTTTTACTTTTTAAGAATGAACTCATTAAGGAGCTATGGTTGAAAGAATTTGCCGTTTTTTTTTTCACGTTTTATCAGTGCTCGGTCGAGACGATCGGGAATAACGGCCCTGCAATCATAGGTTGTTGCTCTTCCTATTACTGCCGTCCGTACTTGAGAAATAAAATCAACTCGTTTATCGAAGGAAAGCCTCTTGACCGTAGCTAACTACTACTTGTGCTAGGAAACGCGTTTTAAAACTATAAATCACTTTTTATCTTAACACTTGTATGGCAAATGGGTTTGACATTCAGCCTGATTGATGCATTTAAATATATATTGAGAAATGTTTTTTTAAATTAAAATTACAATGTATTTCTGCATAACAAACAGCTAAATTGCTTATTTATTTTATTGCAACCAGAGACATTAATTCACTCCAACATTTCCATAAACACACTAAACTTTTTTCCAAAATCTTTTTTTTTACCAAGGTATTACTCAGCCTGCTATCTTTTTCAAGGACAAGGAATTCGAAATGCGTTATCTCTTAAGGTGACGTCTCAACGTTCCGTTGTTGTGAATGTGGGTCAGTGAAATGAACGAAACTCGGTCCCGTACGGAATCCGAACCGAGCCGGCGATGACCGATTTTGTTGTCCATGTCCACAGCGAGAAACTATGACATTCTTTTTTATTATTACTACTAACTTAATAAAAACGGCTACTTTCTTTTTTGAAACGATCAATGGAGTTTTTTTTAACATTTTATTCGTTTTTGATTGATAGTTTAGTGTGGGATGTTGTAAATTAAGTTGTTGCCAGTGTCTTTAAAGAAATTAAGTGGAAATAAAAAAATACGGTTAATCTATCAGAAGTTGATCTTAAAATTGACTCGACCTAAAAGAATACTCATTTGACTACTAAAGCTTTTTATTTTGGTAAAAAAATGAGGATAGGGTTGTTTCTATTCAAATCTGCCAGCCTTTTCCCCAACTATGTTGGCGTCGGCTTCCAGTCTAACCGGATACAGTTGAATACTAGTATTTAACATGAAGTGACTGCCTATCTGACCTCCACAACCCAGTGACTGGGGTAACACGATACCCCTTGGAACCTAAAACGATTTATTCCTGTTTGATACCCTGAATCCCCCCTCCCCCCCCCTCGGATCTCTTGCAAGTTCTTCTTTTGTTTTAATCTCTGTCTTAACTGGTCGTCAGACTTTTGAGCTTCTGACGTAACGACTGTCAAAGATCTACGATTCACAGTCGGGACCAACGGCTTAACGTGCTTTCCGAGGCACGGAGGGGTCCTGATATGTAATGGATGATCACCCATCCACAAATCGACCGCAGCAAGCGTGCCTTAACCTTCGATCGACCCGTGCGGCTGTTATTATTTAGCCACGAGCCCACATGTTATTTAATTTTTTTTCGGTATTGTTGTATTTAATTACGCTACCTAGAGTACCTGGTAGGTAGGTATGAAAATAATAAATTGAAGAACAAAAAAAGCGACAAACACTTCCTCCAATTTTAAATTCGCGCTAAACAGCCTTTAAATTTCGAAGCGTTACGAAAAAGAACTCAATTTGAACTTAAAAAAAAATTGAGACCACAATCTTTAATTAAACAGCCGGGTAATAATATGACTGTGAAGGTTTTATTCCGTTTGCAAGAATTCAATTGACTTTCTGAAGATAACGTGAAGATAGCAGGTTTTTGAGGTCGTTAACACCAGGCTGAGCCTTCCTTACTGGAAGGTATGGACTTGGGTGAATATAGGATTTTAAAAGTTGCCATATAAGGTTTATTTTTATACATATCTTTAAGGTCTTTTATTCCATTTGTTTGTCGTGACACAAGATGGAATGTCATTTTAATGTTTTGCGTATGTGATTAAACACAAGTAAATCTCTCCACAGCTGATTAGCTGCGGAAAGATTTACTTGTGTTATAAGAATGTTTTTGGAAAACGTTAATAACCTCATTCATTTGTTTATTACTGATGACAATCTTGTATTTTATCGGAACACTGAAGGCGATCTTTTATACTGACCTCATTAGCAAAAACTACAATAAGTTTCCTTATATTTATGACTTAGCTTCAAAACTGTGTGCTGACTCTACATTTTTTATAAACAGACAAGAAAAAAGGGACAGAAAAATAGGTACAAAGGTGATGCTAATTTCTATAGAAATCACTTCCAGCACACCTGCGATAGGGAAGTCGATAAAGAGATGTAGACAGCGTGTGTAAGAGTAAAAGAGAAAATAAAACACATAAAATCAAAAACAACTCACTATCTCGTAACATATGAGAAAATATTTAAATTAAATACATACAAATAAACATACATACACACCATAACACCCTTTACTTCTAAAATAAATAACACTAGAATGTTAATAATTACAATGTACCTAATTAAAATGAATAAGTAATTATTTTTTTCCACCATATTATGCAAAGAGAATTAGACCTAGTCATTGATATTATGCTTCCCTAACTTATTGAGAACTTCCTTCTGCCCGCGACTTCGTTCGCGTGGAAGTCGGAAGACACCACAATAAATATTTTAACTCTGAATCGGAATCTGACACGCTGATTTAAAGATGAATGCAAAAAATATCAAAATAGAGATACTAACTTTCCCAGTCGTATCTATTTTTGCGGTTTTCTTCATGTTTTCGCGTATTGCGAAATACAGCAACATGATTTCATTGAGCATCTACAAAACTCCAGCAGATTTCTTTTTTCAATGAAATTATTTCATCCATTATGTTATCTACCCGCATATTCCTACATTTTATAGGAGAAATCGAGCCGTTTTATGTAATAACTGTTACTGAAATTACCTGCATGCTGTGTGTTTTAGGGCCTGTGCACACCACGTTGTTTAACCGCGCCGTTGACGTGCGTTTTAGAAACGTGTGTTGACGGCGCGCTTTTATCCTACATAAGGGCCTGTGCACACCACGTTTATTAACGCGCCGTTGACGCGCGTTTTAGAAACATGCGTCGACGGCGCGCTTTTGTCCTACAGAGGGTCTGCAGGCTGCGTCTGACTCGCGTGCGTATCGCGTCTATATCGCTTCAAACGCGCGTCAACGGCGCGTTTAAAAAACGTGGCGTGTACAGGCCCTTAAATGCACGTAGTGTAAAGGAAGCAGTAATCGCTCGTCGCGGTCGCACAATCGCTGCTCGCTGCTCGCCAACTCGTTTTCAGTTGTTAGCTCTATTCGCTTCTCGTTAATCGCTATCGGTTGGACATGTGCCTTAGGCTACTTTTCATCCTGCACCTTAATTGCGTAACACACTATCAATCGGAACCTGAATCATTGTGAAGCAAATTGCTAATCCATTGCTTCATAAGTTCCAATTTTTCTGCTCAACACGTAAATAACGCAATGAATGTTGTTGAACTGTCAAAATGAAACCGATTCCGATTGATAATGTGTTACGCAATTGCCCCGCTGGATGTTTGTGTTAGAAAATGATGAAATACTCAAAATACAGGCAGATCTAGAAACAGATAGTGATTTCATAAATCATTGTTTGTGTGATTGCATAGATACATAACACAATTACTGAATCATCAGTTTAATTCGTTTCACTGTGTTCCCAAATATCCTTGGACCTGACATTTTGAGTTAAGTTCAGTAAGAGACGCATTTCAATACGACAAACTTCGGACAAGAACTCCCATGTGCTAAATCTTTATAGTTTTTGAAAAAAATACGTCTAAAGTTTATTATTTTTTTTATTTAGAAAATTTAAAAAAATATATTACTTGGATATAAATAAAGCTGATATGTTTCTGGTATTTTCAATTTGTTAAGAATATAGTGAAGGATTTAATACACTTTACTACGGTCCGAAAATGTTAGCTTTTAATGAGAAAAAAAAAAAAACAGTTTTTCAGATTTTATTTTTTTTCATTTTAATTATGCGTTAGTAGCATCCGAAAATAAAGCTAAATGGTAGTAAATACGTCACTTATCACAATAAAAAAAATCAACTGCTAATGCCATGGAAAATGGGAAATAATAGCTTCTAAATATTTTTCATTACAAAACGCCTGTTATTTAGATATGAGCAACGTGTTCAGACGTCGTTGCTATGAATGAGTGATCAGGCACTGTAAGAGTATTTTGCTTTTCACTTTCTAGTAGGAATTTTTGGTGTGATTATGTATTGTATGTAAATGTAACCAGTTCAGTGTCAGGAAAAGTTAGTTACCTAAGTAGGTATAGATACTTAGTCACCGTACTTAGTCACCGTATCTATACCTACTTAGGTAACTAACTTTTCCTGACACTGAACTGGTTACATTTACATACAATACATAATCAATCACCATAGATCGGAATAGGTAGAGCTGTTTTACGTACTTGCTTAGAATAATTGGTTGGTTAGAATAATATGGATATTCCCCGAGTCCCGGCGGGATTTGGTTTTTAAGTAGTAAAATCATAAAAACTATTCACGCCTTCGGGACTAATGAAAGATTACACTTCCTTTCTGACGGGTAAATATAAGAAGGAAGGGATTAAGGATAGTATAATAAATAGATAAACTAACCACATATATTTTTTTACGTAACAATGGTGCCGATTTTCTTGTCACAAGTGCCTCTAAACTAGACTAAAAATCACTAAAATTTAATTTATCCTGTCAAGCGACGATTTCCCATTCTGAAATTGACTAAAGTGACGCAACTTAACTATATTTTAGTTTGACAGCACTAAGATGGCACTGAGTTAAATCTATTGAAGATGGCAATTTTGCTATTCTGAATTTCACGTTTTTCACCAAAAATTTTGATTGTCTAACTAAATCGAACTAAATCTGACTATTTTTAATCGCGATTAAAAAGGTGCGGAATAAAATTAGTTGTCATGAATAGAAATTCACACCAACACCTCGACTTCAGGTGCAAAAACAGTACTGTCTGTATTTTTTTTTTCTTTTGCTTATATCTCGAAAATGGTGTGTCCTATCGCAAAAATAATGAAAATTTCGACCCCCTTTATGAAACCCATAAACTCCTAAAAATCAACATGTAGGTATAAATTTTTCATATTTTCCATACAAAAAGTGAAAAATTCCTTAAAAAACACGTCAAGGCTGCCCCCTCCGCGCCTGCGGCTCTAAAAAACCATTCACGGGGTAGGGAAAATAAGTACCACGTGTCGACGAGTCGCGATTGTCAAATTCGATTTTTGTTGTGTCAAAATTATTTTTAAATTTAGAGATTTTTTAATGCAGAATAGCTGTAAGATTCCCATAGCAAAAAGTAAGGAATTTTAGAGATAGATTAGTTAGTTTAGTTCGGTGTACAAGAGAATCGGCACCAATTTCTTATTTAAGAATCAACAATCATTTAAACATTTTTATTCTGAAGTTGTACAAAAACATATTACCATACAAATTATTTGTTCCTCATTAAAATCAAATCATTATCAAATAAAAAAAAATGTATTTACAATAAAATCTTAATTAAAACAATCAATACGCTTCAACAATAATTCACTTATTTAAACAAAAAATGTCATTGATCTGGTTCGTCTTCAGCTTCACTATAGTCCATTTATTATAACATTAGAAAAAAGAGGCTCGCAGAAGCAGGAGTACGAAACCTTTTATTTTCAAGTTAAGTTCAAACAATTTTAATAAATAATGTACGTGCTTGTTTTGTAAGTAACAATGTATGGCATACAATGAAGCATATTCTATCTATCTACTCGTTACGATGCTTGGATAGGTACATGGAATAAAACAATTTTTAGTAACAATCAGTTTATTAAAAACAACTTTATATAAACCGACTAAATTAAAAAAGCACGTGCTGCCACAACTTATGAACGGAATAAGTTACATTTTAGATTTGGTAGAGTTATAGTGACGTGAAAAACGTTCCCGGTACTGTTCACCCCTGCTTCTTTTAGATTTTAAACATTGACACGACAATATTTTACGTAAAAACTAAATAGTATTAAATGAAAGCCTTGTAATTTCAGAAGGTAGATAGGTTAAATTAATACAATTATGTGTGACTGTTGTTATTTAAATTGATTATATTTAACTCCATATCAATCTTGACTGTAACAATGTTTGTCGTACTTTTATTACAAAGTGTGCCCCTAAAAGAGCCTTCTTTAACTTCTGTCTAATGCTATAGTAAATGGACTATAGAAGTACTGAGTATGACCAGAGTTAAAATAAATCACCATTATTTTTTCTAAATTATCTAATTTTAATCTATTTCTTTTTACATCTAACACCCATTTATATGTGGAAAACGAGCGTTCAACATCTGTTGATGTTAGTGCGAATTTATATGACAAAAATCCCGTAGTATCAGTCGGAATCCCGTGGAATATCCATATTAACATCAATGTTTGCGGTCAATGAACCTAAATAGCTCTACCTATTCCGATTACTGATAATCACACCAAAAATTCCTACTAGAAAGTGAAAAGCAAAATACTCTTAGTGCCTGATCACTCATTCATAGCAACGACGTCTGAACACGTTGCTCATATCTAAATAACAGGCGTTTTGTAATGAAAAATATTTAGAAGCTATTATTTCCCATTTTCCATGGCATTAGCAGTTGATTTTTTTTATGGTAATAAGTGACGTATTTACTACCATTTAGCTTTATTTTCGGATGCTACTAACGCATAATTAAAATGAAAAAAAATAAAATCTGAAAAACTGATTTTTTTTTTTTTCTCATTAAAAGCTAACATTTTCGGACCGTAGTAAAGTGTATTAAATCCTTCACTATATTCTTAACAAATTGAAAATACCAGAAACATATCAGCTTTATTTATATCCAAGTAATATATTTTTTTAAATTTTCTAAATAAAAAAAATAATAAACTTTAGACGTATTTTTTTCAAAAACTATAAAGATTTAGCACATGGGAGTTCTTGTCCGAAGTTTGTCGTATTGAAATGCGTCTCTTACTGAACTTAACTCAAAATGTCAGGTCCAAGGATATTTGGGAACACAGTGCGTTTGTTCAAAATGAATAATACCTAGTGATAGTTCATTCATTTTGCGAACTCATTTGTTTTTCTTTATTTTGTGATTGTCCGAAAGGGTTACGTTACCGCTACCCCGGAACACAAAGGGCTAAGGAGGGAACACGGATGGGTTTTAGTCAGTAAGAGTCTGACACTCCCTTCCGCTCCACCCAGAGCGGGAGGGGTCATTTGATGATTTCCCATCCAAAAAAAAAAAAGACTGAGTGTTAGGTTACCTTACGTCATTGCTAAAAGGACTATCCAGCTAGAAATAATTTCTATACAGAGCTGATTAGATGAATGGATTTTGTGAGGAATTATATGAACGAGAAGGGAGTGAATGATAGCGTGACGGTTGACAGGGGAGAATGGAAGATGAAAACGTGTTGCGTCGACCCTAAGTAACATTGAACAAGGGCATGGGAGATGAAGATGATGAGAGCTGATTTATGGCAGGTCCATTTGCACCTCAAATTGCTATGGGCTTAGTGCTAAACATTTATTTAAGGAGAGTACATGACCTAAAGCGCGGTCACTGTCGGACTGCATAGAAAAGAAAGAGAAGCGCGATGACACAACGCGGGTAATTCATTGCAAAATATGCAGCAATTATCTATTTACAAAAATCTATTGTTTGGACTAAAAAATTAAAACACTACTAGTGCTTTAGTATGTTGCTTGTAGAATAATCTGAAAAAAATCGTAATGATTGTATGTTGTTGTATGTTGTTTTTAGTATTGTATGTTGTTTTTAGAGGTATCTTCATGAATTTTTTCTATCGTATCAAATTAGTTGTATTATGTTTTCAACACATACCACACACATTTACCTAGCATATATCCTGAAGAATATCATATGTTTTTTTCTGATTTTATTTACTGTAGTCGATCATCTTTTAGGCATTATAAAACTTGCGTTTTTTTTTTCGTTTAGGTCCTTTTTTTTATTTTTTTTATTTGTATAAACATGGTATATACATACAAGAGCATGCAAGATGACATAAATTATATTAAAGTCCAATCATGTTTAGCCTTATAATGTATTGGCGTACAAATATTTCAGTCACATTACTACTTTTAATCAATACAACATCAATAAACATTTTAATAAGATTAGTATCAGACAAGTTTTTCGACTAGAAACTCAGACACACTATAGTAAGCTTTTTCCGATAGAAACATTATCAAGTGACGCTTGAACGCATTGATGTCCTATAGTCCCCTTGAAACACAAGCTTCTGCCCGCGACTTCGTCTGCGTGAAATTTCGGCCTCCGACCCAGCACGTCGCATTGCATCGCCCGTACGCTCTATGACCTCGTTTTCGTACTTTTATTCTTTTTACTAAGAATTGGGCTTAAACAACGAAACGCATTTAAACAAAAAACAAATCGTATAAGCTGAAGAAATTTCAGCTTCATTAAATTAGAATTATTGGCTGACTAATAACAGCCGCACGGGTCAATCGATCAGGTTAAGCTACGCTTGCCGCGGTTGGTCCGTGGATGGGTCACCATCTTCATATGATAAGCCCCTTCCGTGCCTCGGCGTTGGTCCCGGCTGTCAGTCATTCGTGGATCTTTGACAGTCGTTACAGTTCGTAAGAAGCCCGAAAGTCTGACAACCAGTCTTACCAAGGGGTATCGTATTGCCCAGTAACTGGGTTGTGGAGGTCAGATAGGCAGTCGCTCTAAGTAAAATACCGGTATTCAGCTGCATCCGGTTAGGCTGGAAGCCGACCCCAACATAGTTGATGAGATTATTCTATGATCTTGTCTGCTCTCTCAATTAAATACAATTGACAGAATCAGAAAACAAAAAAAACAAAAAAAATATATATAAGTAGAAGTAATATGACATAAAACATATATAATATGTTAATATTTACAAAAAAAAGGAGCTACGTCTGCCAATAAACTGCTTTGCAGTTTGGCAGAGGTAATAGGTATAATTATCTTGTTTAAAATTATTTAAGTAAGTACGTGAATATACACTTTTTTATTTTTTTAAAACGATATTTTAAATTCGTTTATTAGATAAATCTATGACGTGTGGTGCAAGCGGGCCTGTCTCATTTAACTTTTATACCGTATCGTTCTCGCTTCCATGGTGTTTGAATTTAGAGCGGTATCGGTTTCGGTATTAATGTAATTGTTTCTAGAGAATATTCAGAGCGTGTCGGTACCGTAGACTGATTAGAATCGTAGTGAGATATTGTTTAAAAGGAATCAGATCACTGAGATGTGTCAATCTCGCGCCTTTGATCAGCCGGTCTATTATTTTAACCCAGACAGACGCTTTACTTTGTGTAAATGATAACAAACACGGCATGATAAAAAAATATATTTTTTTAGATAATGACTTTATGTCTGCTAGAGGGCGCCATATTCAATTTACCGTGACGTCACATAGCCTATAACCAGCGGATGATCAAGACGCTTCTAACGATACCTCATTTGTCCAATTATGACAAGCGGTTTAGAAGTTATGACGGAACAGGTGAACATACCTACATACATACATACTTACATACATACATACCGGTCAAAATCATAACCCTCCTTTTTGCTTCGCCGTAGTCGGGTAATAATTTCACCACCTCCCAAAACGGTGAAGGAAAACATCGTGAGGAAACCGCATGTCCTAGAACCAAAACTTCGAAGACATGTGACATCTACCAACCCGCACTAGACAATTACATCATTGATGTTATCTCCTAATACAAGCAATTTCTTGCTTTTTCATGTGTCGAAATGCCCTTTGTAATTGATTTTTTTTTTTTATATTCAATATAAAAATCACCTATAATAATATGTGAGAACGATGTATGTACAAAAGACAAACTTTTTATGTAAAGAGGCGGATTTAATTGGCTTATTTTTTTCTTTGCGGATTGTATTTGTAATAGATATATCTTTTACCTGGCCAACAAAGGGTCTGATGGGTATCCGCCATCCGGTATCTATACGTGCTGGCGGTTCCCCAGATGTAATTTCTAAGACAACAATGCTACAGCCACCACAGTCTCAAAATGAAGGAAATTAATTGAGGAAACTGAAATACTGATTTATATTTCGATAAGGACAAATTTTTTGTTGCCCTTTGATTATTTATAATTTTAAGACTTTACTTTTTAAATATTTTATTTTAATAATAATAATATTAAATAGAATCAGTATAACAAATAATTACAATTAAATGTAGTCACAAATGTCATAAATTCAGAAAGACGTCTGTATTAGTCAAATAACCCGCCCCTAACTGTTCCTGGCGCAAAGGTGCCCAAAACACTTGCCGCATTGCCACGTTGAATGGCAATGGCTAACCTTTGCACCAAAAACGAGCCGGAGCGGGAGTCACCCGTTTTTTCCCGAAGCTTGTGCCCTATCTCACTCATGAGCTTCCTGGCCTCAGTGCCCCAAGCACCCATGGTCTCAACCGCAATGGGCACAAAATGGTACCGGTCCATTAACGGCGCGTACTTCACCCTCTTTCTCTCAGCAGCGTCTTCCGCTGCTGCTGACGGGGAGAGGACGGTGCGACCAAGGTGGCTGGCGGCAACAGTGCTGACGCAAGTTGCGTCCCATATAAGGCACTTGCCGTTCCTCCAAGGCACCAGGGTCAGCCCGTCCGGCCTCCTGCCGTCAGCCCTGCACAGACCCGGAGGCTCCAGCACACAGGGGACATCTGTCGACACAAAAGCCCTCCGCACAATATCATTGAGCGCATGGTGACGCGGAAACCTCCCCGAGCAACGACGACAACTTTTTAAATTACGAAAATATAATTAACAAAATAAAAAAATTCTCAAAATAATAAAAAAAAAATTACATACCTCTTCTTACAATTTTTTTTCTAAATTTTCCTGAACGTTCGCGTGTGAAACAATTACATATCATCAGTAGATATTATCATCAGCATTTTGGCCGAGCTCCCGACCGGACATACGCACCTACCTACCTATATCTCATGCATATAAACATGCTCATTAGAATACAATGGAGATTTTAGCAGTAACTAATATTTTGTAGGTGCACTTTAGCTAACTGTAATTATGTTATTTTGTATGGTATTTTTGCAGTTTATTGGTTTACTTTTGGTATTTTTGCTGTTTATTGGAGAACCAAAGCTGAGGACATAGCTCACAGAATAATAGCCGGCGCAGACGACGGATTTTTGTCCGCGGACTTTTTTATCCGCGGCGAAAGAACGTATGGACTATGCAATAACGCACACGAAGGACAAGTAGACTGCTGGGATTTCCATACATTCTATCTTTGCAGACCAATTCTCCGCGGACAAAAGTCCCTCGTCTGCGCAGGCCTTAAGCGAGCTGCAATCTCCACAATTAAGTATTATACATTAATAGATAGATAGTGCCATCTACGAAGACGCGGCCCAATCTTTTTCCTAATCACTTACAGAATAAGTGTGCGACATTCCACTAGTGTTTTAGTTGGTATAGTCGACTAATGACAGATTCTAGAAATGTCAGACAAGTTTAAAATGCCAGATTCTATGATTGCTAGATCTACACACTAATTACCTATGAGTGGATAGTTAGTAAACACGAAAAAACTAAAATACTATAACCGGGACGTTGCACACTTGTACTGTAATCGATTAGGGACAAGAGTGGGGCGTGTCTTCGTGGATGGCACTATCTGTATTATAAAATCTCCGGTATAATAATTAACTAAAGATTAAGGAAAATAAATAGGAAACTTACTTAATTAAAAAGCTCCTTTCCAACCGACCTATTCTGTAAAAATCTCATCGTGAAAATTTGGGTGAATTGTCGAATTGAGCTGTCATCACCTGATGACACTTCACCTAAGGCCGGGGCCGTACTGGTACGGCGACTGCGACGCGACGGCGATTTCGTGAAAACAAACTCATATATAGACGTAATGTCGGTGGCAGCACTGCAGAAACGACAAGCGAATTTTTTTGTTTATATCGTCGCCGCCCCGTCGCTGTCGCCGAACCAATGCGGCCCCGGCCTAAGATTTAATGTTGAGATTTTTAGGGAATAACTTTCAGTCAGTAAAAAAATCTAGATATTTCAGAAATCTTCCCGGATGACTCAGATTTATTGAAAACTTCTCTAAATAAATCATCAAACATTATCGTCAACGAAATCGCCAATCATTAATCATGGGTCTGATCAGTCTTGATCGGTCGTTGAACTAACCTAAAAATGTCGCCAAGGGAAAAGATGTCTTGATCTTTGTGATTAAAATTCAATGTCGTGTGAGTGTTGATATGAGTAATTGAATATCGTATCTTACTTCCGATCAACGTCTCAATATGAAATCATTAGTGTCAATAGATTAAATATAAACATGGCTTGCTTGTATTCTTTGAAAGGTAACGTGGTTTCTTTAAGAGGTCGACTTGTGGTGTTATAACACATTTCTCCAATTATCTATTAATTTTATTTTAGTTTGTCTTTCACTGCAAAATGACTAACACCCAGTTTTTTTGAAAAAACAATTTGAAGTTGAAAACTTATCACACTCTTGAAATTCATGCTTTTTTACGTTTATCACACTAATATTATAAAGGCGAAAATTTGTGAGTGTGTGTGTTTATATGTTTGTTACTTCTTCACGTTCAAACGGCTGAACCAATTTTGATAAAATTTTGTATGGAGGTAGCTGACACACTGGATTAACATATGAGCTACTTTTTATCCAGATATTCCCACGGGATCGACACTTATGCGGGTGAAACCGCTAGGCGCAGCTAGTTACATATAAATGTCGAATATCGCGGGCTGCATTGAAGGATTCACCTACTACAATATACAATCTAATTATCTAACACTAATTTTCCTCATAGCTCTGCCAAAACTTGCCTATTTTCGAGTTGAGCCTATTACCCGACCAGACGCTAGGTACATCCAATTCAATTCTGGTACATATACCTAACAGAGAACAATGTGCAAACCGCAACGAAGGTCGAAGGCGTCCGCAAAAAGTTCCTACAGACACCAAAGCCAAAACATATTAAAAATCATTACAAAAAATAACAAAAATATAACAATGTTGGCTTTGTTTCATTGTTCAAACTTCAAGGTTTATCATCAGCCTACAAAGTTCCCACTGCTGGGACATAAGCCTCCTCTCTTCGAGAGGGAGTGGGCTGTAATCTACCACACGGGCCCAGTGTGCGTTGGTAGAATGTCAAAAGTCTTCGATTTTTTGGTTCTAGGACATGCCGATTTCCTCATGATGTTTTCCTTCACCGTTTTGAATACCTGATGTGATGTTATCGCATAGTTCCAGTCAATACGAGATTTTTACCAGGAGTCAGAGGATATCTTAAATTAATCCAGCGGGGCAATTGCGTAACACATTAACAATCGGAATCAGTTTCATTTTGACAGTTTAACAACATTCATTGCGTTATTTACGAGTTGAGCAGACAAATTTTTCGAAGTTATGAAGCAATGGATTAGCAATTTGCTTCAAAATGATTCAGATTCCGATTGATAGTGTGTTACGCAATTAAGGGGCTGGTTAGGATGACTTAAAATAAATATGGATTGCTGTAAAATGTCTAATTGAAAGGTACATGCCAGATATTGATCCTGGCAACCATATGCTTAGGAGTCCGTCAGCCATAGATAATGTTCCCATTGCTGAGACACAGGCCTCCTCTCTTTAAGACCGTGAGCCATAACCCATCACGCGGGCCCAGTAGGTACGGGTAGGTAGATGTTACATGACATGTCCTCGATTTTTTTCTTCTGGGACATGCCAGTGTTCCTCACGATGCTTTCAACCTCCGGCACGGTGGCACCGCTTAACTTATTTTTAACCGACTTAAAAAAAAACACTGCAAAGTGATAGAAGTCGGTGTCAAAAAACGAAAACGCGGAGCCATGAACGACACCGACTTCCAAAATAAAGTTATTTATAACTATGAAGTGTTTTTTTTGAAGTCGGTTGTTTTTTTATTATACTTATTTCGTTTTGTATACGTGTATCTACCATGTCCACCTTAATCCTTAATGCAATCTATTGTCGACTATCTCTTATATCAATTCAGACGTTTCTCTCAGATATTTCATTAAGATTAAACCTAGATCTTAGTAAGCAATCGCAGTAAGTTCTAAATCAAACCGTCTTAACTGACACAACAATTAAGAATCAGCGTACTTCCCTGTTACAATCGCATTGGCTATCGTCCTGATACCAATAATTGCATTTAACTGCTCTTTGGTCTTGTGGTTGCAAGCGCGACTGCTGAGCGTTCAATTCCCAAGTCAGACAAAGTGTTATTCGGTTTTCTATTAAGAATTTCTTAGTAACAGTCCGGAGTTTGAAAATTGGCGGTTTAATACCTCTGTGCCTCGGAAAGCACGTAAAGCCGTTGGTCCTGCGCCTGATCTCTCCCCGGTCGTGTCGGATTGCCGTCCCATCGGGCTATGAGAGTAAAGGAACAGAGAGTGCTCCTGTGTTTACGCACACACCTGTGCACTATAATAATTATCTCCTGCGTACCTGGCTAATCTCCATTGAGATAGGCCACCGTCACCGAAATCGATCTCAGGCTATTAATATAGGAACGGCTATTTTAGTCAACTTTCAAAAAAATAAATAGCTTAAAGGTTCGACGACTTCTTTGCAAACCCAAGTTCGATTCCCACTAATAGATATTATTGAGCTTCTTGTTTAACATTTTGCTATGGATACTATTATAATAATATGATAGTTCGTAGAACGTACACAGAAAAACATAGTTTATGCCTCTTCTCCTCTCTGCGACCTACAACCGCCACTGCTCAATGACGTTGATGAAGGTACTCCAAAATCTACGTAGACGAAGTCTCTGGCAAAGAACTTGTATTATAATAATAAAACCTTCAAAAAGGGGTCTTAGGTAATGTGTGGCCCCAGTGGTAACGGCCCCAACATACGAATTGTAGGTCGTAGGTTCGAACCCAGACAGACGCTTTACTTTGTGTAAATTATTTCATCACCACTGCTCTCAAAACGGTGAGGAAACCGGCAGAACCAAAAATTCGAAGACATGTGACATCTACGAACCCGCACTGAGCCCGCGTGGTAGATTACAGTCCACTCCCACTTGAGGAGGGGGCCCTGTGTCCCAGCAGTGGGAACATTATGGCTGATTATGCTATAAAGCTTTTAACGAAGTCAATAGTGATATATTTTTGAGCTGATTTTCTCACGAACGATACGATACGATATTAATATCTACATTATAAATGTTTAATCTAACCCAATCACCTAAAACTAATAGCTACAAAACTCAAAAATTGTGGCCCAGATCTGCAAACCAAAAATCAGTTAGAATAACCCTTATTTGTATCAGAATAAAGGTGAAAATGTAATTGGAGCGCACCGTCTAGGCACACCAGCAAATTTAATTATACAGTTTCATCACTCTAATGTATATAGACATAAGGGTGGTATTAGCATGTGTGTGGTATGTATGTCAGTCGTTCGGTAAACCGTTAGTCGGTTCGGCAAAGGTTAGAAATGTGTGTGAAAGTTTGTGAAGGCGGGCTGACTGGCTTTAGTCTTGTGTTTAAGTGCGAAAATGGTTCCGTTGTCTTAAAAAACTTTTTTACAAAAAAAAAAAAACAATCGACTTCCAAAAAATACACTACAATGAAAAGTAACTTTAATATCGGAAGTCGGTGTCGTTGGGTTCGCATTTCCGTTGTTTGCCACCGACTTCCGAAATTAAATTAATTTTTCACTTTTTGTAGTCTTTATTATTTTATTTTATTTCTTAAGAAAACTTACAGCTAGGATACAGATAGTTGACATTTTGTGAAAGAAGGCCAATTAAAAGTTTTCGCTGACAATATTAGTGTAGCACAAGAAACACTAGACAGGTAAGCGATAGCAAGAATAAGAATAAGTAAGCACTCGGAGAGAATCAAGAAAAGACTGAACAGGTTTTAGTGATCTTCAAAGAAGTTTTCTTTTTTGGAAGTTGGTTGATTTTTTAATAAAAAAAGTTTTTATTTTTCACTTTTAAGTTGTACTTACCCAAATTATAATATAATACTATAATAAATACTTTATTAATTATAATTAATAGTTACAAAAATTTGTATAACACTACTTGCTATGTAAATACCAGTACCTAACAAGAAGTCATTATGACATCATCAATGTAAACTAAGTGGCAAAAAATACGTATTATTGAAGCTAACTCAAAAACAACCCAAGCTAAGTTAATAAAATTTATACAGGGTGAAATTGAACACATGCGACAAATCGAAATGGGAGATTATACTCATCATTATGAACAACTTTTACTATGGGAACAAACCTGAAATCGCGAAAAAAAAATCAGCTGTTCCCTACATTTTGGCGAGTTATGCGAACATAAATGTAGGGAACAGCTGATTTTTTTTTCGCGATTTCAGGTTTGGTCCCATAGTAAAAGTTGTTCATAATGACGAGTACAATCTCCCATTTCGATTTGTCGCATGTGTTCAATTTCACCCTGTATAGGACTACCCCTGAGGCATACCATGTCCATTAAATAAAGAATTTTTGAAATCGATCTACAATTGCCGGAGATATCGCGTAACAAACATACAAAAAAAAAAACAAAATTCAGTCGAATTCAGAACCTCCTCCTTTCCGAAGTCGGTTAAAAAGTAAGGGAAATATTTAACTCATCATCCGCCTAGACATTACCCAACAATGTTTGGGCAATGGTAATCCAGTCTAACCGAAGGCAGCTAAGTATTTTACATGGAGCGACTGCATGGACCTCCACAACCACGGAGTACATAATTAAGTAACTACGGGAGTTCCCGCTAATTGGATAAATGCTGCTTTATGTTTATATGTCCTAATCTCCGACATCTTTCATTTACACTTGAAAGGCAAAATTGACTAAGCGACATCGACATAGGGCTACCTTTACAGGAGAACTAATCATATGAATTCTTGTAATCATCCTACAGGCGTAATTCGTACCGTTTTTGAAATCTTATTTTATAATCTGAATTTATAATGATTTTTTTCTAAAAAGTTTCCTTTAAACTATTCTCCTGTAAAGTTAGCCCTAAGTCGCTTAGTCAGTTTTGCTTTTCAAGCGTCGATTTGTTTGCGGAGATGACGTATTCTTAACTTTGATGTTTCATTTTCTTTTGCTGTAGGGAAAATCCGTTATACGTCTTGGAAGAACGAAGGGCTACATCGGTCTCCTACCGCCTAAAACCCTAAGGTTTCTACCGAGGGCCCGGCAGACACTCGTACCTATAGAAAAATTCCGCAGTGCTGCACACCCCCACCCTATTTCAAGTTAAACATAATATCAACTTTATTTCAATGAAAATTAAGTTGATTTCAGAGTGACCAGCACTATTGATAAAGTTATAAAAATGTTCGAAGTTGTAGTGTAAAGTGAACTTTATTGTGTAGGAATTAAAGTTATTTTTCCATTAATTCATATTTGTTTACATTTTTGGCAAATAAATCGCTAACGCAGATTACATTCGCGCGCGCCCCCGCCATGTCTAGTGGGACCTATCGCCAAGTGCGCCCGACCTCATGACCGCATGTTCTCCCATAAAGACACACTTGACCACAGCGTGCGGCTTCTTTGGACCTTACCTACTGATTGAGCGACGACTAATATTTGAACTTACTTAATGTTTATGGTTTACACCTATGATAGATGTTTCCTTTTTCCATCACTATACCTACTCGTCAAACAAAAGGCCAATTCGCGTACTTAAATATAATACCCAAATCGCTATAGGTGTGTCTATAAAATTTGAGGGTTCCCCTTGATTCCCATAGGATTCCCTCATCAGATTCCGACTTGGTGACAATGGGACCACCTTGAGAGCATACGCTTTCAAACAAAAAAATAATTTTTTAAAGAGGTCCACATTTGACGGAGAAATCGGTGAACATACATAAAAAAATATACATAAAGTCGAACATATAACCTCCTCCTTTTTGGATGTCCGTTAAAAACATCCAAATTCAAGTTGCAATCTCAGCGACAATATGTCAAAAACTTGTCAAAAATGTATGTAAATTATTATTTTTGACAGATTGCGACTGAGACTAGAATTCGGACGTTCTTAAAAATACTGGAATTACCCCTCAGATTGAATCTCCCAAGCTTTTTTAAGAGGAAATGCGGTCGGAGAGACTTTTGAAAAAGCCTAAGTAAAAGTCATAATTCGAGGTTTGACTTTCGCCTTTTCCCTCCTCCAATATTGGACCAATTTAAAAGACATCTCATAAACTGAATAAGAAGGATATATATAACTGTATCCCTATGTTTTTAGTTGTCAAAGTACACACAAGGCCTCTGTTGATAGCGGTTTAAATCGGCATTTTTTGAGGGTTCTAGTGCTTATAAAAATAATGTATCATCAAAAAGGAAAACATAGGGATATACAAGGAGTTAATATTTATTATTCTGTAAAAAAACATTGCTTTAATAAAATATAAATAAATAAATACATTTTTTTGTTAGAATAAAGTTGTACAAAGGTGTTACACGTAATATGATGTCCATAATATTCTGCTGTTTCCAGCGTACAAATATTTTAAAGAATTAAAATAAAAGAGTATTAAAACAATGTCAAAATTAAACCATACAATGTCGAGGATAAAGAAAACTCTAACTACTATCAAATACAATGACAGGCCTGATGGTCTAGTGGTTAGTGACCCTGACTGCTATGCCGGAGGTCATGGGTTCGATTCCCACCCAGGACAAATGTTTGTGTGATGAGCACGATCATTTGTTCTGTGTCTGGGTGTAATTTATCTATAATATGTATGTATTTAGAAATATATAAGTATGTTTATCAGTTGTCTAGTACCCATAACACAAGCTCTGCTTAGCTTGGGACTAGATGGCGTTGTGTGATAGTTGTGGAATATTCTTATAATGGCAAGGGTTATTAATTATAATGTCAAGAATTATTAAATACAATGTTAAAAATTATTCAATACAATGTCATAGAAATAAAATTTAATTCAATTATTAGCCGGTTTATGGTCATTAACCAGAAAAAAAACAGGCTAGAGCGTTTCTATGGAGAAACGACCACCCGCATTTCCTCTTAAAGACTAGCACAAAGTAATTAAACCACATCAAAGTTACAGTTAAACCTGTAAACAGAACATTAAGTTAGACAACTTTCTCTATTGTCAGTCAGACTAACATTGAAAAACACTTTATATTGACACTGCAGACTTCCTTTGACCTACTTTAGTTAGATCGCAGCTTTTAGTATAGCTATACAGGGTCTCCCTGGAAGTATGGATCAAATCGAATAGGGGCGTGGGCAAGGTCATTTCCAAACGTTTAAGCAAAAAAAAAAACTAAAAAAAAAAGAGAAGAGAAATCGAATCGTTTTAAAAAAAACTGTCAGGGCTATCAATTTTTTTTTTTTTGAATAGCCCTGATAGTATTTTTTTATGATTATTTTCTTTGAGCACTTTGCGAAGTGATTGAAAAAAAAAATCGGTCATAACTTTTGAACCGTAAAAAAATTCACTGACATTCTCAGGGTTAAAAAGTTTGGAAATGACCTTGCCCACGCCCCTATTCGATTTGATCCATACTTCCAGGGACACCCTGTATATGTATCTTCCGAAATTATTACGCGCTGGAAAGTTCGGGGTACTTACAATGCGTGCCACGAAAGATGAGATTTAACACACAACCTGGTTTGTCTTGCGCAGTACACGATTTTAGGTCTCTTTAGCGGTATGAGGTCTGCGCGGGACGGGACCGGACGTCATAGGAGCGGTGAAAAGAGCGCGGGAGGCGGGGTCAAGTCTCATCTTTCGTGGCGCTCATTTTAAGAACGTTCACAGTCTGATCTAAGTCTCAATGTGTCAAAAATACCTCTAATTTCCCTACATTTTGACAAGTTTTTGACATTGATTGTCGCTGAGATGAGACTGGGACTGGATTTTGAAGGTTTTTATTTACAGAAATTGGCTTTTTGGGATGCTTTGAATTCGGTTTAAAGACATTTACTTATTTCTCAAAAAAAGAACATTGCGGTTCACTTACATAATGAGAAATTTATAGAAAATATATAATAAAAAAATAGATACAGTCTCTGTGATCCTGATCACATAAAGATATACAAAACAACATAATTAAAAGATTTAATAGGTGACATTCAGGTGTTAGTACTTCGTCCTAACGTATTCTTCTAGAGCTTTTTTATATGTATTAACATATGTTACTGTGAAACACATCATCAAGTATTTCATTATAAAGTTTTGCTCCCTCATATAGTATATTTTTCCTATCATAGTTTAGAGATAGAATTATGTATCTATGAAACACCAGGCCTGAACTACCAATCACATATTCAGCGTATAATATTCCCACTGCTGGGACACAGGCTTCCCATCTGTGAGAGTTCGTGGGCCGTAGTCCACCACGCAGGCCCAGTGCGGGTTGGTGGATGTTACATGTCTAAAGGATTTCATAGAAAACATCATCATCTGCCTAGCCTTTTCCCAACTATGTTGGGGTCGAACCAGTCAAACCGGACGAAGCTGAATATCAGTATTTTACACAAAGCGACTGCCTATCTGACCTCCACAACCCAGTTACTGGGTAACACGATACCCTTTGGTAAGACTATGTTTGACTTCCGGAATTCTGACGACCCGTAACGACTGCCAAAGATCCACGAATGACAGCCGGGACCAACGGCTTAACGGCTTATATAAACTTGCGAAAACTCCGTCGCATAATTTTCGACAGGTGTGTTCTTCACAACGCTAATACCTTATATTATATACAATCCCGCGAGTGTGGAATGCTTTTAGATTGACTAAAACAGCACTGAATAAAAGTAACGTTAAAACGATCATAAATGTAACGTTATTTATCCAAATCTATTAAATTAATGCGCGTTCCAAATTGACATTTATTACATTCAGCAAAATTATGACCATCAGACAGTGGAACGCGTTGATGTCTTTTATACGTAGCGATGTTTCGCGCAAAATTACAAATTACTTAACTCAAATAACTCTAAATAATTGCTATAATTATATACGAATCACTTTTAAATGCACATTTATATGTAATTGGGACATCGCTTTATTATATTATTCAGTTAAACTTGATAGATGTCCATGTAATAAATGTTATAACTTTGTCAAAGTCGGCTCTTGCGCAAGTGATTGAATAACTTGTAATTATCTTGATTATGATGGATTGCTTAATCATTTAGGCCTGTATATTAAAAGGCTTTGCATAAACAACAGCCCTTTCCAGTCAGACGGTACATCTTATGATATATGACATAAGATCATGAAACTTTAAAAATAAACTCGAAAGAATTACTTGTGTTGTAAGAGATTTGACACGAATAACAAATCATTATTTATTGAATTACCTCGATCCCGGGATGTCAGTGTGTATAGTCCGCGCGGAACTAGTTGGTATGTGAGCGGTGGCCGACCGCCGCGCGCCGCCTCACCCCTGTCCCCACCTCAGCGGCCAACTAGTTCCACGCGGATTATAGTTGGCCGCTGTTTTTGAAGTGAAACTTCTTTACGCACGCTTGACTTGGGAGTAAGCTGGCGAATGCGTGACGTAAGCGTTACGAAAAGTGTGATCGGGCGAGGCGAACGGGAGTTGAGTGGGGATATAAGCAAGAGAAAGCAGTACGCGCGCACATTTTCTTTCTCTCTTCCTTTCCTAGCCAAATACGTTTGAAGTTTCACTTCAGTCGTGTGGTCATAAGCACACTCGGTTTTTTTTTTTCAGTATATAGAGGATATAACTAGTCTACGGGTTCCCTTAATTACTTCAAAAGCCGTTACATAAGACCAGCTCGATTAATCCTAGATAAATAACCAGTCACTAGGAAACGCGACAGTAATCGCTCCAGCCGGCCTAGGCTGGACCGCTAGGAAAATAACTCGGCTACCGTTAGCCGGCTGTCATACCGACGGTGTCAATTAAGTACACATTGTCGTGAATACCGTAATATCTGGAGATTCTAGACGAGTTTTTTATTTATATTTTAATTTTTTGCTTGAGTACGTATATTGTTTATTGTATTTGTTGGTATATTGGCGTGGCCAGCTAACCTATGGCAAATAATTTAATTTATGGTTCTGTGTCCTGTAATGTTAATTACTTTGCATACTTAGTATTGTATAAAACCAATTATTTTCTAACTGAACAGACAGCTGTGCTTCTGGGGAGTTTGTTCCGCCACTTCTTCTCCCCAGCGAAAGCACTAGGAAGTTGTGAAGGGCGGGCGTTTTGGGGGACTGTCTTTTGTAATTTTGACGTTCGAAAAGTGCTGATTCTCAGCCTAGTTTGAATAAATGACTTTTGATTTTTTTGATTTTGTATAGGTGACATTATAAAATAATCTAAGGCATCTTGGTGATGGTGCTAGAGACAGATATGGGTAGATTCGTAGGCATAATCAGCTTATAATAATCCCAACATCTGCCTAGCCTTTTCCCAACTATGTTGGGTCGGCTTCCAGTCTAACCGAATGCAGCTGAATACCAGTATTTTCCATGGAGCGAAAGCCTATCTGACCTCCGATACCCCTTGGTAAGACTGGTTGTCAGACGTTCGGGCTACTGACGACTCGTAACGACTTTCAAAGATCCACGAATGACAGCCGGGACCAACAACTTAACGTGCTTTCCGAGACACGGAAGGGTCATGGTATGTGAAGATGGTCACCCATCTACGGACCAACCGCGGCAAGCGTAGTTTAACCTTTGTTAAAGTTATTTGTTTTTTTTTTATGTAAGACTATTTTTTTTGTAATAAACAGTTTTCAGTTTTCATCATCATCATCAGCCTATAGCAGTCCACTGCCGGACATAGGCCTTTCCTATTGCGTTACATGCGTCATGTTCGTGAACGGGCGCCGTCAGTAGGGACTGGTCATCTCTTTGCTGCCATGGCTTATTTTAATTTAATATTTGAATTGCTTTTTTAGGGTTCCGTAGTCAACTAGGAACCCTTATAGTTTCGCCATGTCTGTCTGTCCGTCCGTCTGTCCGTCCTCGCTTAATCTCTGTGAACGTTAGCACTAGAAAGCTGAAATTTGGTACCAATATGTATATCAATCACGCCGACAAAGTGGTAAAATAAAAATTGGAAAAAAATGTTTTATTAGGGTAGCCCCCCTATATGTAAAGTGGGAAGTGATTTTTTTTTAATTTCAACCCTAACGTGTGATATATTGTTGGAAAGGTATTTAAAAATGAATATGGGTTTACTAAAATCATTTTTTGATAATGTCAATAATTTCGGAAATAATCGCTCCAAAAGTAAAAAACAATGTGTGTCCCCCCCTCTAACTTTTGAACCATAAGTTTAGAAAATATGAAAAAAATCTGAAAAGTAGAACTTTATAAGGACTTTCTAGGAAAATTATTTTGAACTTGATAGAAACAACAGTTTTTGTACAAAAAAGACAAAAGTTGTACAAAATCATTTCTGGACTAAGTTTGTAGTATAATCGTATATGCAAGCATTTTTTTTTTAACTTCGTTTACATATTTTATTATCCTGAACGTATCTTTTTTCAAACAAAAAAAGAATGATTAAAATTGGTTCTCGCAATCCAAAACTACCGAAAACTTCTGGCACGTCTATGTACTAATTAGTAACCCAATTCCCCGAGAGATGGCGCTGTAGGTACTTATTACATTGGGTCGGGTATTATCGAATTGTACGTGGGAACACTTATTGTGACGGACGGGAAACTACGGAACCCTACACTGAGCGTGGCCCGACACGCTCTTGGCCGGTTTTTTTTCTCGTCTTTTCATTATGGACGGTTTTAACGTTCTGCATCGTTCTCACATGTATAATTTTTAACATGAATGATGTAAGCAAGGCTTTGCAACCATATTATTTTGATTTAAAAGAGTGTCCATGGAGTTTCTTGCCCGTTCTTCTCTATGGAGAAGAACGGGCAAGAAACTCCATGGTGGTACCTACGCTTTGGAATGGGCAACTAGCTTCATCTTTCTGACTGACCGACCCCTTGAAAATTCAAAAGTGCCTGTAATTGGTTTAATTGAAACAAATGATTTGACTTTGAGTTTATTGCACGCCATTCAACTCGATTTTTGGCAACTCTCATCCAGCTGCAACCAGCTATCTTGCGAAGATAAACTATTCTATCTACCCTGATAACTAATTTACCTTTCCCAGTCCCTCCACACATAACAAGTACCTAAGCGCTTAGTCGACTCTTCACGTGACCACAGGGCTGGCCTATTTCTTGGCCAAAGAATTAGCATTGCCATACAACGTGGCAATGCTGCCAGCCTTTTGGGCACTGTTCCTGTTGACAGCGATGCGGACGAATTCATTGATGCCCTATGATTATTTTGTTTATTTTTTCATATAATTGTACATATTATTATAGTTAATTTGATAGCTTATATTATGTAAATATCTATACAAATAAATAGATTGAGTATAGTACCTAAGCCCATCGAACTCGCGACTGACCGCTCTGCGCAGGAGTTGATACTTGACGTCGCTAACTGTACTCGCGCCGTTTCCTGGCCTACGGGTTTGTGATATGGGTGTTGTTGAAGGGGATAAGCAGGTTTCCAAGTGCTTAGTTAGAGGATGTGTTTTATGTTGATTTAGTGTGTAGGTAATTAATTTTATAGGTAGTATGCTGCTTCCTTATGATATGAATTATTATTAATTCTATGCGAACAGGCAGAGGCTCATCGCTCCTAAGACATTTCAGAAGGCTAATTCTCGTGTTTAAAAACGTTCAAAATCTAGTCGCAATCAGAAGGCCAATTCTCGTAATTTAAAAAGTTCAAAATCTAGTTGCAGTCTTATCTCGACGACAAACAAATGTTAAAAACTTGTCAAAATGTAGGGACATTTTGACAAGTTTTTTTAGTTTCCCTAAACTAGAGGTATTTTTGACAGATTTATTTATTATTTATTTAAACTTTTCGCACAAAAAGGTACAAAGACGGACTTAATGCCTTAGGCATTCTCTACCAGTCAACCAAGGGTGGTGAAGAGATTAGATGGCAGGTGCTTTGGTTGAGAGGAACAATGAAAAAAAAACTTAAAATTAGGTACACAAATACATAAATAAGTTACCTACACATACATACTATTTAATAATATATATGATATACATACAAATTCAAGGGAGAGTGATTTTGAGGGAGATCGAGACTCAGATTAGACTGTGAACGTCTTTCTGAACCCGGAAGCTAATTTTGTGTTTTAGATAGTTAATATTAATTCTTTATTGAGATTCTAACCACCATTTTCTTTTTTCCAGGTTCCACCATCAACCCATTGCCTTAAACCATGCAACAGTCATAGCAACGAACAAACAAGCAAACAAAATGGGTCCACCCCTAAGTACATGGCCGTACAGCCATCCGCAGACCGGCGAAAGTGACAAATGTGAGAAATCAAGTGACGATGTACATAAAAAGTGTTTTTTGTTCCAATCAGTTGACAATTTCAGAGTGCTATGTTTAAATTTTACTTTTGCGCTGTTATTCTTTCAAGTGTTGTTAAGTTTGAACTCTGTGAGGGCGGGGCCTGTGATACTCAACATGGATTATTCGCAAGGTGAGCAATTCTGTTTAAATATTTAATTTAACAGTTATTTTCTTAATAATCTTTAGTACTAGGTATTAGAAAGTTTTTTGAGAATTTTGTTCTAGAAGGCAAAACATGATAATCGATGGTCTGATAATCTTTTGATGGGTTTGCCCCTTATGTTTTATGGGTCATGCGTATAAATGCATCATCCGTATTATTTTATTTTCAACTTTTATTGTAAAATAAAAGTTGAAAATAAAATAATACTGGCTTTCCGCTAATGCGAAATTATCTTAACCTAATCAAAACTTCTAAAAAAAATGTTTGTTTATAAGGTAATCTCTGGAAGAACTGATTGTATTACAAAAAAATAAAATTGGCACTCCGGGAGTGCCGACAGAAGTGAAAACTTGAACAATTACGTGTGTATTTTTATGAATCGTCATATAAATAAAACACAAACAGAATACTTTGCCATCACTCACTGACATATCGGAAATACATTAAAATCGAGTACATTTTTCGAGGAGATTTTAAAGTAGTGATACTGCCCCACTACTTCGATTTAGTGGGGCAGATTCCACTGCAAAATTTTAGGCATTCCACTTTGCCCCACCAGTGGGGCGGCCGGTGGGGCAAAGTGGAATAATTCAAAATTAATCCAAATATTTTTGGGAAACACTAAAAAGAAACGCATTCTCTCGCTCCACCTCATACGAAGAGACATAATAAGACACCTTTTCACTTACCAAAACGAATGAAGCATACCAAATGTCGCAGTCTAAACAGCAATGTTTAAGAAAGTGGTCGTAAGTGTGAGTGTAAATAATCTTATGTTCACTAATGAGGTGTACTGTGGCGAATTCGTTTCGGCGTTTCGGTAAAAGTGAATAGGTATACAGGGTGAAATTGTATTCATGGGCATCCTTTTAAAGGGTCATTGTAAACATCATAATAATAATCAGCCTATAACGTTCCCACTGCTGGGACACAGGCCTCCTCTCTGTGAGAGGGAGTGGGCCGTAATCCACCACGCGAGCCCAGTGCGGGTTGGTGGATGTCACATGTCTTCGAATTTTTGGTTCTAGAACATGCCGGTTTCCTCACGATGTTTTCCTTCACCGTTTTGAACATCATAATCAAAACACATAAACATCATAATGAACAACTTTTACTATGGGACCAAACCTGAAATCGTGAAAAAAAATCACCTCTTCCCTAAATTTTGACGAGTTATGTGAACATATATTAAATGCAAGGAACAGTTGATTATTTTTCGCGATTTTTGTTTAGTCCCATAGTAAAAGTTGTTCATAATGATGAGTACAACGACCCCTTAAAAGGATGTCCATGAATTTAATTTCACCCTGTATAGCGCGGCCGTTACCACTGGGCCACAACTGCTCCTACCATAGAAATACAGGGTGTCCCAGGAAACCTGTACCAGCGAAGGTCTGCGGTCAGGGGACACTCATACCCATCGATTGAACCCCTGTGTATGTTCCGCGATATTTTGTAGTTTTCGGAAAATTATTCTCCAACAGAAATGTTAACCTTGTGATCCAATTCTGAGCTACTAGTAGTTAGAATTTGGGTGTTTTGTGTTTTAGAACATGTGAATACACATTCTAGCCATAAGACTGACAAAAAAAAATCTCAAAGAAACAGCACTCAGAAAAAGTTATGAATAAAACCGCCTACAATTGAAAAAATCCAGAAATCAACCAAACAAAATCATTTCTCTAAAACTACAAAATAATTATGGCAGAACATACATCGATGGGTATTAGAGTCCCCTGACCACAGACTTTCGCTGATATAGGTTTCCTGGGACACCCTGTATAAAAAAAAAACCAATGGTAGATACCTATTCAAACGTCGAAGGCGGAAGGCCCACGAATGTCATTCGGTGACCTAGTTATTTCGTCCTTGACCTACTTAAATATTAATGAATACATTTGTAATCGGTACATCCTGTAGCTATAAACCAAAGCCTAATGCGGCTTAGGGTTTTGACTTTGATTAAAATGAACGAAAGTTAATCATGTTTATGTACTGACCATGGGGTTACCGTACACTCTATGACAACAGCTGATCTATTCTGTAAATACCTCACCGTGTAAACTTAGTTGAAACCAAACATGAAATCGCGAAAAAAAAATCAGCTGTTCCCTACATTTCGACGAGTTATGCGAACATAAATGTAGGGAACAGCTGATTTTTTTCACGATTTCAGGTATGGTCCCATAGTAAAAGTTGTTCCTAATGATGAGTACAATGACCCTTTAAGAGGAAAACTGTGATTAAAATTTCACGGTGTATTATCTGTGGTTGAAGTGAGCTGTCAATAGTATCAATCCTTTGCATCAGGTGGAATGATCGTTCGCTTCTTTTACAGAGGAGTAGATATGCAACTTTATCGCTAAAGTATAAGGTTCAAAGTTGATTGGGAAAATATGACAGTTTCGGATAGCTTGATGTGCTGGCATCTGTACATTATATGAAATATTCTCAGGTATTTACTTATTCCGGGCCAGCTATTTTTTATTAAGCCGCACAAAGAAAAAACAAATCTATAGATATAAATAAAACAAAGTCGGGTTAGTTACACTTACACCATTTATAACTCAAGAACGGCTGAACCGATTTTTATGATCTTTGATTTGTTTGATTTCTCTCCGTCCCGAATAGCAAAATAACTATTAATCCATGAGAAAATTTCACGAAAAATAATTATGATGATAATTCATTTTCTCATACATTGATTCTGAGGCGGTACGAAGTTCGCCAGGGCAGCTAGTATTTTATTAAATCTCACTATAAAAAAGTTTTCTCAGTAAGTTTTTATTACAGAATTGAACAGTTATGCTATTATGTGAAAACTTAGGTGAGGTGAGTTTGAAGTGAGCTTTCAATCCCTAGCATCAAGTGGGATGACAGGTCACCTCACAAAAAATTTCTCACTGATATTTTTACAGAATAGACCGCCTAAGGTCCGGCCGCGCTAAATTTGCCAAATATGTTTATTTAATTACTTTATTTTCTCAAATTGATTTAACTATTCCGGGGTACAAAATTTCTTCACTACCGTAATCTATATACAAAATACTGTCTTCCATTGAAGCCGTGGCAGATATTTTTATAGCACCTTACATACACAGTAAAAAGTAAGTGCAAGACAGGTATCTCAAAACAAAAGAATCAGGGCCATTATCCTCATTTTGGTCGCGACGTAGGCAGCGACCAGCGACTACACTTTCACTTCCTTGCGACCAGGAGCAGCATCTAGGTCGATGACAGTGTGTCATCCGCGTAGGCTCGCTTTCCGAAATAATCGGCATTCGAATCGATTAGGAATGCCGATTTTGATTAACGAGTCGATTGAAGTTAATTGCTAGATCTAAGTCTACGTAAACTATGTTGAAGACAAGGAAGTATGGCAAAAATTCTGATGATGACCAAATTACGATGTTCATTTTAAAAATTTTCTTTTGCATACATATTCTCCTCATTATTTGACATTATATTATGTACAGACGCCAGCACATCAACCTACTACAATCTGTCAAATTTATTTAATAGATTTTCAACTTCATCCCTACTAAATCATAAGGTTCAAAGTTGATTGGGAAAATTTGACAGTTTCGGGTAGCTTGATGTGCTGGCGTCTGTACCATTATTTTGACTGCCCCGTCGGTCTCGTGATTCCAAGCGCGACTGCTGAGCGTAGGGTTCGATTCCCATGTCGGACAAAGTGTTTTCCATTAGGAATTTCTTAGTAACAACCCGGAGTTTGGAAGTTGGCGGCTTAATACCCCCGTGCCTCGGACAGCACGTAAAGCCAATGGTCCTGCACCTGATCTCTCCACGGTCGTGACGGATTACCGTCCCATCGGGCTATGAGATAGTCTTTAAAGGAACAGAGAGTGCACCTGTGTTTGCGCACACACTTGTGCACCATTTGCATAAAATTTTAAGACCTAATATAACTTGGCATATTTTTGTTTCTTCCAATTATATTTTCGCATAACATTATTTACGCATAATATTTTTTAAACATAGTTTCTCTAATCATAATAATGATTAAGCATAACATTCTAAAGCATAAATTTAGCATGCTCGTTTTATTTCCAACGACGTCAGGTGGACGGAGCCCCGGTGGGCGGGGCTCCTATTTCTGTCTCCTAACCAAACCGAACCTCGGGCTGCTCCTGACGACGTTTAGTATTATGCGAATTAAATTTATTCCAAAACAAATTAGCCTTCAAGATCATTATGCCAAGATAAACTGTATAATGCCCAAAAAAATATGGCAAAGTTACGTACTTTGTCATATATTTTTTAAATAATTTATGGCAAAACAAATTATACCAAAATTGTTATGCCAAAGTGTATTAGAAAAAATAACATTATGCGAAAAGAAGGGATCCCTCCACGAAGACGCGCCCCACTCTTCTTCCTAATCACTAGTGGTTATCGCTTGTTAATTCCGCCAGTGTTTTAGTTTTTTCGATACACACTAATTACCCACTAATAAGTAATTAGTGTGCATCGACAAAACCAAAACACTAGCAGAATGTTGCACACTTGTACTGTAAGCGATTAGGAAGAAGAGTGAGGCGCGTCTTCGTGGATGGCACTATCTGTATCTACCAATAGCATATTTTCGTTCATCTACAAAAACTGTACTATGAGAAAAATCGTTATAACTTTACGTGAATAGTAATTCAGTTACATCGCACGGTGCTTGTTTCTTATTGCAGTAATTAGTTGATTAATATTTTAGATAAGTAAATAAAGTTTAATCAACAACAAAGGTATAATATTAAAACCTGTTTCAAACTGGTCCAAGGCTTTAATTTTACAACAAACTGGTGCCTTTTGTCTATTTTTTACATCTGTAGGTACAACAATGTAATAAATAAGGCTCTCCCCCACACGCGCGTTACTTCGGTCGATAATATCGGATGCGTTATTGCGATATCGCGTCCCGATTCCTTGACACACAGCTGCGTTTTTATCGTCCGATATTTCTAGCGTGTTAGTGTAACCAACATTACACGTTACTGCGATATTAACGTAGGTGTGTGTAAGATCGTATGCGTCCTAATACAAAATGTTTAAAGAACTCATATCAGAATATCGCAGGACGGAGGAACACAAGCATCTTACTTCTATTGCGTCGTTATTATCGCAGCAGTGTATAACTTCGTGGCCGTCCTAATACAAAATGTTCGTCTTTTTATTTTACTTTCTGTTATTAATCTTAAGTTTAAGAATTATAATTATTTTGCCAAAATTCTTTAAGTTCTAGCCTTTTACTTATTTCTGAGATTGCTGGTAAACCTATAATTGGCGACTGTGTAAGACCGAGACTTGTGATTATAGTACTTAAGAAAATGTATACATAGAAGCTATTGGTGTACCTTAATAAATAAATAAAGTACTGAAAACAGATATCGCATTATTGCATCCGATATTATCGACCGATAGGAACGCGACGGAGGGAGAGAGCCTTTAGTATGTCCCAACTGTTTACTGTCTACAACATTATATACTCGTAACCAGGAGCACCTGGCTTTAAATGCTAGTTGTTAATTACTAGGAATGTCGGCTAATGGACGATGACCTGTCTATCATACTTACTGTCAGATGCGAGTGTGTTTATGAGTCAAATATCATTTAGTGAGGGCCTAGAAAAAGTTAAAATGAAAAGCTTTATCATAGAAGCTGTCGACAGTCGACAGCGATGCGCATGAATTTTTACGCTATATTTTATTACGCTATATTTTAGTTTCTGTATAGTTTTAGTTAAGGTAGGATTTAATTTTTATTAATTAATTAGGTATAAGTTATTATTTGGATAATTCTTGTTTAGAAGCTGTTAACTAGCGTTTGGGAACTTGTCCCTAGAACTGGACATGGGACACACTTTATAATATCGGTTTAATTGAAGAATAGATATCCTGAGTATCGACTACTGTGGAAACTTACGGTAGTAAGTGCTAATGCCAATGTGACGGATAACGTATTACGTGGTGGAGGAAATAAGACCACGTAAAGTGTATTACATAAAAAACGTAACGTAAGGAATGTTACAACTTTACAAAACACCTTATTTGACTGGCCAATTCCTCCCTTGCGGTGGTAAGGCTAACGCCCGCCTGAGCATCTATTCACAACCACTCGATACGCTTCCGTAGCGTACTCGTATCGAACATCTATCAATGGTATCGTAGGAGTCCTCTAAACGCTTTTCACAAGTCCAAAACCCGAAAATGTTGTCAGTTTAAATCAAATAGACGACCGCTATTCTTTCGATAGCTGTTTGCTGTCGGAGACAAGGCAAATCAGGTTATCGAAATGTGTAATTTTCGATACGATGGCCGGTCGAATAGTTGTAAATAACTATGCTGGTTTGCAACCACCCTCCCACTGAGTCCGGCGTCAAGCAGCCTGCTGTGTTTCGTCGATGTGTGGGAGTTTCAATGCCTTAGGCATCTTCTGGGCACGCTCGTTCCATCATAGACCTCATCCATCGCTTTCCATCAGGCGTGATCGAGTTCAAGAGCGGGCCCATTCAGCAATAAAAATAAATAAAAAAACAATAAGAGGTATTACAACCCCCCCACTAGTGTAGGGTTACAATCTAGGTTTACCTGCACCCTGATTGCGTAACACTTACCCTCAATTTGAATCATTTTGAAGCATATTACTAATCAAGACTCCATATGTTCGAAAAATGTGTTTGCTCAGCAACGTAAATAACGCAATGAATGTTGTTGAACTGTCAAAATGAAACCCATTGCTACTGATAGTGGGTTACGCAATTACCCTGCTGGGTAACAATCTTTTTATTTCTGCACTTGCCGCATCTGAAAAACGACCCTTATATTCATCGTAATTTTCGTTTTTTGGGCCTCTGTGGCAGAGAACAAAGCTTTATAAACTTGAAATCTTTCTTGATTTCAAGAAAGATTTCAAGTTTACGAATACAAATAATAATTATAATTCTCCTGTCCTTATCTCAATTTGTTTGGTGTCGGCGCAGCATGTCTTTTTATTTATTTATTTATATATACTTTATTGTACACCACAAAAATACGTAAAATGAAAAAAATACATCAAACAATAAAAAATATACAATGGGCGGCCTTATCGCTTTCTGCGATCTCTTCCAGGCAACCTTGGAATGGATAGTGATTTCCCTGGACATAAAATGGGGCTGTCGTTGATGCAAATTATACAATACACTAAAATAGATACACAGATATATATACATATCCAAAATTATAGATACTTAAATACATAGGTACATCTATATATATAAAAATGAAACCCGTTTTCCGTTGTCACGACATAACATGAAAACGGCTGGACCGATTTTGCTAATTCTTTTTTTGTTGTGATCGGTATTGCCGGGACAAGGTTTGTATGAAAGAAAATTTTGGAAATTCGAAAAAAAAAATTGCACCCGTGCGAAGCTGGGGCGGGCCGCTAGTACTGAATAATTATAAGCACCGAAAATAAAAGAAGACGGTAGATGATTGCAGTAGGACAACAAGATCACAACAACAAGTAGTGTTTCTTCTCGTCGTCTTTTTCCTCCAAACATCTCTATTAGTCGTCATCTCGGTAGCCACCCCCTTTCTAACCATATCATCTTTCACACAGTCCACAAACACTGATTACTGTCAAGTAAACTTACTTAAAACCCTAGCATGTGGGACCTAGCGGCATCTCTGTCTCCCCATCTGTCCTAAATAGTTCCAGATTTGCGTAAAGAAACCGGTCATGTTTTCCAAACACATAACAAGTTCTTGAACCCATTATATGGGAGTCTGGTTTTAAGTAGAGCGACTGCTCAAGTGCTCAGTGCTCACTATCGGGTCCGGAGGCAGGTTTGCGCAGTATGATATTATCAGTAGTTAGATTATCTTCTAACTTGCTTTTAAGTACTTCCTCGGAACGAGATACGACGGCCTCTGGTACTTACCGAGTGGTGTTCCGCAGCGTAGCAACAACAAAATCCCAACTCATTAGAGACAAAACACCCTATTAAGAAAATCCTCCCTAATTTCATAATACTAATATTTTATTAATGAACATTGTAAATACAGTCGATGGCTCTGAACTCAAAGTAATCGTGAATACCTATGTATTGAATGTAGGCCAATGACCGGAGGACATCTGTGACTCAGTTTTTTTACTTGCCTTATGTATGTATATATTATGTATTTTGGGCGTTAAGGCGGTTTCACACAACGAGTTTTTAATTTATTATGATTTATGGAAGTAGGATTTTGTTAGTTTTATTAATTGGCTGACTTATTCATGTCTGTCTAAATTTTGCAAGTGCAAATACTGACCGTAGGGTGCAGCGTTCGATTCGATTCGTGAAATGATCAGTAGCAGGTTGGAGTTTGGATTTGAACCTCCCCATTTAACACACACACACACATAAATGACAGCAAAACTAGCGAAATATGTTACACAACTGCCTTAGTAGGTATTCTTTCTGGGAATAAAGGTGTATACTTGGAGATAACGTTTCCTAAAGCCAACGTATCTTCTTGATTCTTACCCTTTGAATCTAGAAGCCTGATCACGTACATAATCAGCCTATAACGTTCCCACTGCTGGGACACAGGCCTCCTCTCTGTGAGAGGGAGTGGGCCGTAATCCACCACGCGGGCCCAGTGCGGGTTGGTGGATGTCACATGTCTTCGAATTTTTGGTTCTAGGACATGCCGGTTTCCTCACGATGTTTTCCTTCACCGTTTTGAGAGCAGTGGTGATGAAATAATTTACACAAAGTAAAGCGCCTGTCGGGGTTCGAACCTACGACCTACAACTTGTAAGTCGCGGCTGATACCACTGGGCCACCACTGCTCTGTCTGATCACGTATTTAATTAAATCTGCAGCCACTCCTTGCCATTGTGTCACTCCTTGTAAAATTTCTACATTTATTTCTGTAATAGGTATTTATGGTGTACATAATAAAGAATATTCTATTTTGTCAACTTTCACATCAGCTGTTATGATTGTTTCAACAAAACAACGGCAACCAATTACACTTTTTCAAGTTTGTGAGTGTGTGTGTGTGTTTATAAGTTTGTTACTTCTTCACGCTCAAACGGCTGGACCAATTTTGATAAAATTTTGTATGGAGTTAGCTGACACCCTGGATTAACATATAGACTACTTTTTATCCCAATATTCCCACGGGATTGACATTTACGTGGGTGAAACCGCGGGGCGCAGCTAGTCATCCATACAAGCAACAATTAATTTACCAACATATGTTTGCTAACAGTCTTTGTTCACATCTTCAAAGGTAAATGTCCGCCATCTCTTTGACACAAAACATTGTGGATTCAAGTAACAACTAGTAAAGAACTGCACCTACTTTTCCAAATGCCCGCAGCCATATGAGTGAATCCAGTCCCTACATCCGCATACAACCTGTTTCTTATTTATAGTTTGTACTAAGCCTGCAATTATTAGGTATATACCTACGTTTTTACTGTTATTCCTATCGTTCAGTAGCAAGCCTAGCTTTCTAGAGAGCGATAAACTATGTGATATTAATGAAAAACTTGTCTTGGTAAGCTTGCGGTGACAGGCTTGAGTGATATAAGGGCTAATTACTTGGAAAATGGGGTCGGGTTTTAGTTCATAGAGATTTAATTGTGCTGGGTGCGTCTGTGGGTTTGGTTGGGAGATTTTTTTTTGTTTTTCTAGTATTTTTAATATATAGCATACTAGCTTCTTCCTTTTTTCGTCTCAGCGTACCGCATTCCAGTATCACTTACCCAAAGTCTATTCAAACTAATGTTTAAAATTGATGTTATTTCAAGTTAAACAAATATCAACTTTATTTTAATGGTAATTAAGTTGATTTCTGAGTAAAACATTCAACATTCAAACATTCAACTGAAACATTCAACTTCGAACTGTTGTTGTTCGAGTTGTAGCGTAAACTGAACTTTATTGTGTAGGAATTAAAAGTTATTTTTCTATAAACACATATTTATTACATTTTTGGCAAATAAATCGCGAATGCAGATTACATAATTATCATAACATGACGCCTCTATTTCTCCAAAGAGTTAGTCAGAGGTACAGTCACGTCTATAAGTATGTATACACTTGGCTTTATTCAAAGGCGATTTTCTCCTTTATTTTTGAATGAAATTTTATGTTATTACGAAAATAGTATTTTCGAACTTTCGGTTTATGTTAAGTGTCGTATTTCAACTTTGCATTCGTTATTTCACGAAAAAATCGCAATTGAAAATTGCCAAGTGTTGACATATTGGTGCTCGTGACTGTACAACCAAATTTCGCCAGTTATGTTAAAGTTCCATGTAATAGGGGTCGAGCATATTGCCATTAAAAGAACGGCCATCACTCTGCTCATTTTAGGCAGTCATCTTTCTAAATCAGCGATTATTTAAAAAAAGAATGTCACCAGTATGACCACACCTTAATTTAAATGTGTTTTTAATGACCGCGTGTCCTCCGCGTGTCCATGTTTCCACACTGTCCACTAAAGAGGCGTACCTGTCTCATTAGATGCCTGATTCACCACTTTCTTTTCGTTTTAAACGGATGATGTATGGGAAAACCCAGGCGATGTAGCGGTATATTGTTGTCAGTGACAATATAATTTAGTAGTTAGAGTTATAAGTTTTTAAGACTCGTTTCTGACCGATTGGCCGGCGAAGACACAAGATATAGAAAATTAGAAAAGTGTGGGGGAGACCTTTGCACTACACACTTAGATTAACAAAAAAAAACATTGGTTGTCTGTAAAGTTGGTTTACGGACGATAATTTTACGTGATAACGTGATAAGAAAACATCCGATCGTGCCTCTAATCGCTTGTTCCGCGCTCTCGCTTGCACACTCGGCTCATCGGTCATGCTTTTTCGTGCGTGCAGCCGGCGTTCATCGATTTATAAGACGGTATCACGTCAAAAAGTTTTTAAATGAAAAAAAAAATACTCTTAAGTTTTAATCTTCTCTTGCAAACATTGTTAACAAACTTTTTAATATCGGACATATTGTGATAAAACCGTCCGCCTATTTTTTTCAACAGCAAATAATATGGCTACGTGTATTTCCTGTGTTCCCTTCCACGTATGTGTTTAATTTGAAGGATAACTGCGGGGTAATTGCGTAAAATACTATTAGTAGCAATGGCCTGCAGTTTGACAGTTCAACAACATTCATTGCGTTATTTACGTTGTTGAGCTGACAAATTTTTCGAACATAAGAAAGCAATGGTTTAGCAATATCCTTCAAATTGATTCAAAGTGAGATTGATATTGTGTTACGCAATTAAGGTGCAGTACTGTCTACCGAGTCGAGTCATGAATCATGTAAACCAACTACACTCAGCGGCAGAAAAAGTGGCCCAAGTGCATAAAGGAAGCTTGTAAACAAACTAAGTGTTATTTATGAGATGTTTTGATGACGGTAGGTGTCAAGTGACCCATTTACTTTATTTAAGTGGGTAATTTTAAATTAACTTGTGTTTAGATTGACCCTGTCTAAAAACATATGCCAGGACTGTTTTGAACGTTAATCCGAGAGGTAAGTTAAAATTCTTTTTTTTGTCATGGGTCTGTAAAATTGTTTTTTATTGATTTTTTATTGATTACGGGGTTTATTTCGATTCCATAAAAAATTAGAAGATGCCACTTACTGCTGCTCAAGTTGCTCAGGCGGTCTTGTTAACCGACCAAGGATGAACTCAACGTGAGGTGGCTGCAACTCTCAATGTGCCGCGTACCACCCTACGATTTGCACTTAAGAGGTATCGTGAGACTGGACTCTATACACGGCGACCAGGTAGCGGCAGAGTAAGATGTACTTCTGCCCGCGATAACCGATTTTTGATACTGGAAGTATTGAGAAATCGCTTCCTTACCGCTGTTGAAATCAGGTGGCGGCTTCAAGCGGCACGTGGTATCGTTGTTAGTGAGCGGACCATAAGGCGAAGGATGGAGGAACGTGATTTACGTGCCAGGAGACCAGTATGAGAGCCAGAACTTGCGAGACACCTTCGAGTTGCACGCTTAAGATTTGCCTGTGAATGCGTGAATTGGACTTTGGGCCAATGGAACAAGGTCTTGTTTACTGATGAGTGCAGAGTAGCCTTAAGAGCACCAGATGGTCGTGACAGAGTGTATAGGCGCCGTGAAGAACGTTTCCTTCCCATCACGACACGCCAGACAGTAAGTTACCTAGGTGGGTCTGTCATGGTGTGGGGAGGTGTGTGTTCCGAAGCGCGTACGGAGCTTGTGATCGTGGATCAGCGCCTAAAAGCAGTCGGGTACATTGAAGAGATCCTCCAAGATCATGTTGTGCCTTTTGTGGACTTTATTGGTCGAGAAGATTTTTGCTTATGCAGGATAATGCAACAGCTTATACTGCTGGCATCGTTGAGTCTTACTTAGCTAATGTCAGTATTCAAAAACTGCCTTGGCCGGCTCGTAGCTCAGACATGAACCCTATAGGACATGTCTGGGACATGCTTAAAAGACGAGTCCGAGCACTGCCAAACCCGCCAGAGAGACTCCGTGAGCTAAAGGTGGCTCTAGTCAGAGCGTGGGAGGAAATTTCTCAAGTAGACATAAAAAACATACTGCAAAGCATGCCAGAAGGCATGCAAGCCGTCATCGAAGCAAGAGGGGGTAATACGCGGTATTAATTTAAGTGACTTTTTGTTGTAATTCTAAGAAAATTTGAAATAAAAATTCTTTTAAAAGCTTTATTTTTACTGTTTTCCCAAATTGTTAGCAAAACTTTAACTTTTAAGTCTTAATTTTAACAAAACTTACGTTATAAACCGTTAACGCATCGCTTGTAATAAAAATTACAACCATATTTTATTATAAAAAAAAATTTGATCATCTTTTCATTTTGGGCCACTTTTTCTGCCGCTGAGTGTATTTTATACGGTTTTGGCCGTAAAACGATGCGACATCGTTTTGGTCGTGGGCTCTCGTACTCTCAGACTGCTTTTCTTCCATCGGTTTCAAAAAATTATTTATTTATTTATATACTTTATTGTACACCACAAAAATACATGAAGAAATACATCAAACACAGCAAAATATACAATGGGCGGCCTTATCGCTTTCTCAGGCAACATTGGAATAGATAGTGATTATTTTTTCTATTTTTTTTTTGAAAATGCAATTTATTTGTTCAGTATTACCTACCTTGAAAATCAAGTTATATTATGAAGTAGGTGCATTAGAAGGAAGTAAGTGAGGAAGTCATCATAAACTGTGTATTTTTGAATTCAACAATCAAAATGAATGCTAGATCGTAATAAGATAAAAATATTAAGTATCTATTTACGAGTGTATGCAAATCATTTATTTGCAATTATTATTCTTTAAATGTGTTTGTCCCTGAATTTGTTGCTAATTTTGTGTTTAATTCATAGTCATTATTTATTTATTATTATTTATTAACTCAACATCACTATCATTACAGGAATTTCCTAATACAATAGTGTGGCCATAATTACAGTTTTATCATTTACCATAACATATATTCTATACATCGTGTGTTTTGTGAACTCACAAAAAACTACACACTACTAATTATACTACATTGATAAGGAAGATATCTTAAATCCTACTCAGTATTGTTGTTCCATTATTTCATCCACGCGGAACTGGCGATTTTCATCATTATCATCAGCCTATAGCTATAGATGGGCAATCCACCAGGTTTAAATCCGGTGCTCTTGGTAAACACCCGATAAATACCCAATTTTTTATGGGAGTTTACGTGTGTTTATCATAAGCACCGGGTTTAAATCCGGTGCTCTTGGTAAACACCCGATAAATACCCAATTTTTTATGGGAGTTTACGTGTGTTTATCATAAGCACCGGGTTTAAATCCGGTGCTCTTGGTAAACACCCGATAAATACCCAATTTTTTATGGGAGTTTACGTGTGTTTATCATAAGCACCGGGTTTAAATCCGGTGCTCTTGGTAAACACCCGATAAATACCCAATTTTTTATGGGAGTTTACGTGTGTTTATCATAAGCACCGGGTTTAAATCCGGTGGATTGCCCATCTATACCTACAGCAGTCCACTGCTGGACATAGGCCACTAGGTTCGTAGTGGCTTCAGACCCCACTAACCAAGTCATATCCTAACCGCCGCACTATGTAGGTACAGTCAGTATCAAAAGTCGATTAACACTATCATTTTTACATGTTATTAAATTGACGACAACTTTTTTCAATAAACTGATTTTTAGCTTTTCACATAATAGACATGAGTATATATTCTAAAAAAAAATCTACTGCTGCAATTTTGAACAAATATTTTGCTCAATAACTAATATTAAAAAAACTGAAGTGTTAATCAACTTTTGATGCTGACCGTACCATTTTGTTGAAACTCAGATGTGTCTTCTTGACATCCGTGTGTCACTAACGGGATGCAGCAGAATACCAGTGTCAGGTATTGTACCTGGCATATGCTGAGCTGGACTCCTATTTGGTGCAACCATGAGACACACATCGACCAGTAATGATCGACCGTTATAAATCAGTCTATCAAAAAGTAGGTACTCTGTGGTTATAAATGTCATATGAGGTGTCTATGGGTCAATTTATCTTTGTTTTTTTTTCTCACCTTTTTTGATGTTTTTTTTAAGACCTGTATTGTGTCTTTTGTTGCATTAAATAAACGTTTTATCTATCTAAACACTTTTGTAGCTATAAGAAAGTCACTTTTCGTGTATGTCTGTGTGACCGCTTTAGTTCTTCTTAACTACACAGTAGATTTATAGTAAAAGTGCACAGTGGTGCATACCCCCATCCTATTTCAAGTTAAACAAATGGTCTTGACGTAGAATGTCACTTTCGCAAAATGTCACCGTGAAAAATTTGGTCACTTTCGCAAAATGTCATTTTCGCACAACGTCATTTTCTCACAATGTCACTTTCGCAAAACGTCATTTTCGTAGAAGGTCAACTTTATTTCAATGAAAATTAAGTTACTTTCAGAATTACTAGCACTATTAAAAAAATATATAAAAATGTCTGAAGTTGTAGCGTGAACTGAACTTTATTGTGTAGGAATTAAAGTTATTTTTCTATTAATTCATACTAATTTACATTTTTGGCAAATAAATTGCGAACGCAGATTAGATGCGTTTTTCACCATCTTATTCCCGAAGGTATGTATTTATAGCACAAAAATCTTGATGTTTTGACATGTCGTCACATCCGTGCGAAACAATTAATCAACACACAGCTAACAAACAACTGGGATTGGTTAAAAAAGAATCGACAGCCAATCGCAACACTTGACTTGCGTTTAATTTTGTTGCGTCGATAATTTTCGTTCCAGAAATCGGGGTATGATAAATCAAATACCAATGCTCAGTGATAGTTTTTCGTTCCAGTTTGGTCTGGCATTCAATATAATTAATATTTCTGTACCAATAAACTAAATTAATATATGACTCATTAAAATGGACAACTCATATTGATTAATTTATAGATTCGAGATCGCTCGATTAATATTCTATTATTACATATGTATCCTGTCTAAGTAATGATTCATCGTGCATTTCACCGAAATCGGTACAGCCGTTTCGGATTAACTGATTACCAAACAAACATTTGAATATAATTTCCTGATTAATGTTAGTAACGGAACTGTGTTATGTAGTTAATATAAATTGTAGAGACCTGCGCCTTGCGTAACACTATAAATCTCAATCTAAATCACTTTGAAGGATATTGCTAATCCATTGCTTCATATGTTCGAAAAATTTGTCTGCTCAACAACGTAAATAACGCAATGTATGTTGTTGAACTGTCAAACTGCAAACCATTGCTACTGATAGTGTTTTACGCCATTACCCCGCAGTTATCCTTCAAATTAAATAAATGCTACAGCGACATACGATGATATCTACGAGTTGTAGGTCCTATTCGAACCCTGACAGGCGCTTAACTTTGTGTAAATTATTTAATCACCACTGCTACCAAAAACGGTGAAAACATCTTGAGGAAACCGGCATGACCTAGAACAGAAAATTCGAAGACATGTGACATCTATACCAACCCGCACTGGGCCCGCGTGGTGGATTACCGCCCACTCCCTCTCACAGAAAGGAGGCCGTGTCCCAGCAGTAGAACCATAGCCAAAATCCGTAATTATTGCCATTATTTATTGGGCTAGTAAATCATATTTTAGTTGATAGAACAAAAATACTAATTAATCGGTCAAGCGGCTCGGTTCGCCGATCGGCGACGAAACAATACAAAATCAATTGTGTCTCATTAGCGGAGCTTGACAGATTAATTATCTGAACGTTCTACTATTTTAACCGTAGGCGATAGATATCATTATTTATAGATATCAAATATATTCTCAAAGCAATTAATAATAAACTATGTGAATTTTTTTTAATTGGTATAATTAATTTATAGAAAAGTGGCACTTTAGTTAATTTACAACAAAATTATTATAGCTACAAATTCATCAACATTGAAATGAATTAGGTTAATGTATCTTCTCTCTTGTCTACTGTCATAATCCATATTTTTTTACAATAATTCATTAGTCAAACGGTACTATTACACCCACAAGAAAACCGATCTCTATTATCGATAAACTTCGTTCAACATCGATCGTTATTTATGCTATTAAGTGCAACAAATCGATATTTTAATAAAAATGACATCGATTCTGTTATTAAATTCTCAGCTATTTCACCAACGCGATCGACACTGATTAAGTAGCGATGATGTATCTAAAAAATTTTATAAATAGATACCTATATAATTTAAATAATATAATAGAAAATATAGCTATTTTTTAAAGAGGTAAAATTGTTTGTGTGTAGAGTTAATAATTTCTGAAAATACTGACCAGGGCAATTGCGTAACACATTTTTATCAATCGAAATCTTTTTCATTTTGACAGTTCAACTACATTCATTGCGTTATTTACGTGTTGAGTAGACAAATTTTTCGAACTTATGAAGCAATGGATTAGCAATTTGCTTCAAAATGATTCTGATTACGATTGATAGTGTGTTACGCAATTAGGGTGCTGATTACAAAAAAATATTTCTCTGATAGAAAGCTACAATATTGCTTAGTACCATGGGACAATAAACTATTAAGGGTTAAAGGGAACACCAAAGGAAAGTCCATTCTAAGGATTTCAACAATACCCATTTCCCTTTTTAACCGACTTCAAAAAAGGAGGAGGGTTCTCAATTCGGATGTTTATTTAATTTTTTTTTATGAAGTTGGATTCCACGCGGACAAAGACGCGGGCAGAAGTTCGTCTACAATAAGAAAGATGCAATAATTACAAATTCCTTTTAAATATTAAGGGGTAAGGCTAATAATTAACCCGTATTAGATTAGACGACGGTTTAAGTTAACCCGTTAAAATCTGACGACACATCGCAGTAATTGTTAACCTATCAATTATAACTATGTCAGGAGTGCAAGCGCGACTGGTTTTAGAACGGTACTTTTATTTGTACTGTGACGTGAATATGAACAGACAGTGTCACTGTGCAGGAGAATTGCAGTAATTCAGGTCAATTCCGCGTGGTGGATTACGGACCACTCCCTCTCACTGAGAGGAGGCCTGTGTCCCAGCAGTGGGAACATTATAGGCTGGTTATGTTAAGTCAATTCTAGTCAAATAATTTATTTCAATTAGACCAAATGAATGACAAAATTACGTCAAAAGATGTTTTTTTACTTTGAAAAAAAAAATTAAGCCTTGCTAAATTTTAAACTTGCCTATTTTTATAAAGCTTTGTTTTCTTCTTCTGTTTTTTTTTCACGCTCACAACACAACAAATGATAACAGTCAAAAACTGCTAATAGTAAATCGAAATTGATTGTCACATAGGAATTACAAGTCATTACTTTGGCCTTATTCTTTTGTTTTTAGTACCTACGGCTATTTAATTACAGTCTAGCAGACGAGAGAATGCGTACTTGACTCGACTTTTTCTTTTTACTCGGCTCCTAAAACTCCTAGCGTGATGTTAAATAGCCTATAGCCATCCTAAAGAATTGAGATATTAATGCAAAAAGATGTTTTCTATTCCGACTATTATGATTGTCATTATCATAATATATGTAGGTACAGACGCCAGCACATCAAGCTACCCGAAACTGTTAAAATTTCCCAATAAACCTTGAACCTTATGCTTTAGCGATAAAGTTGAAAATCTATTAAAGAAATTTGACATATTGTAGTAGCTTGATGTGCTGGCGTCTGTACATCCGATAGTGGTTTCAGAGATAAGCGTGTTCAAAAAAATTCTTCAGCTTTATTATATTGTATATGAATAGAATAGAATACTCTTTAAGAATACTCTTTATTATGTACACTATATAAATTACAGACATAAATATAGAAACATATAGATAGATAGGACATAACATATGGATAGTAGGTATATTAGTATATGTATAGTAGGTATGTTCTATGTTATGGGTTTGGTTTCCGCACTTAGTCCTTCAAATGGACCATTGTGCGTGAGCCATGGCGGCCGTCGGTGGTTATTCCAACCAGCCCACCTCCCTCCAGAAGCTGACTAAGTCTCCTGGTCTGTTGAGAATATCTGTGTATGATTTAGGTGTCCCGTGGGTTTCTGATCTGATCTGGGTTGCATAGTACGTATATTAGTATATGTATAGTATATTAGTATAAATATAGTACTGTAATTTTAAGTAAGAAATTCAGTGTCCTTCTGAGGCTAGATTCGCAGCCATACACTCAATTCATCCTCATGGAAGTACAATTAAACGAAACAGTCACGCCGCAGGGTATTCAGTTATTCCGTGTGTAATTCCATTTAAATTAGGTGTCGAGGGCTCCGTTTTACGTGATCATTGCATTTAAATTCTGTACCTGCGTTGTAATCGTATGATAAGTACTTTAAATAGGTACTTTGGATTTGACAAGTATATCAGGAGCTTTAGAGATTACTTACATGTCATAAATATATAAGTAGAGAAATGTATTGTATAGACCTATTTGTAATCTAGTAGCGACCCGCCCTTGCTTCACACGGGTGCAATGGCGACACGTCAAAACATCGAGATTTCTGAGCTATGTCTAAGCCTTCCGGAATAAAATAAATGCTCTAACAAAATGATCAAAATACATTTTGTAGTTTAGAATATTTAAGCGGTCACACAGACAGGCACGAAAACTGTTTTTTTTTTTTCATAATATGTAGGTACCTATAAATATACATAGAAGAGCAAATGTAATTTTACGATAATCCTATTGGAAGAACTCATTTTTTTATTAATTACTTACATATTTACAAGGCGTTTTACACCTAACAGCTTTATCAAAATATATTTCACTTGCCATTCCAATGACCAAACTCACTTGCACTACTCCCATTCACCTCCACTACGTAACAATATCAATAAACTTGTTTTCGAAGTTAACCTGTCGGTCAGCGTAGTAGTTAGCCGCCGTAACCCGTTAGAAGGCTCAATGGTCAGTGTCGAGTTGCCGACAACCGACAGACCGACACCTCTCAAATGTTTCATATACATGTTAAGAACTAAAACCTGCTTTGAGAAGACGTTTTGCTAACCGTATGATTGTACTGTGTTTATGTACCGACGGCACATCTATCTACTACAATCTGTCAAATTTATTTAATAGATTTTCAACTTTATCACTAAAGTTTAAGGTTCAAAGTTGATTGTTAAAATTTGACAGTTTCGCGTAGCTCGATGTGCTGGCGTCTGTACCGTGTAGGTTCCCAGAAATAAATGAGGCAGTAGTACTTTAATGGTGGGTGGGTCTCGTAAAAAGTGGCTAAGTTTAGGTAAGCAGAGTTATCTAAAGAGGATGGGTAGAAATCTCCTCTCATCGATAGGTGTCCAGAATGTGTGAATTTTGGAAATGTAGGCAAATAACATCCTACCTACCGGTTATGAAAGGTTTATTCTTATGAGCCAGAGCATCCTCATCACCGTCACTATGGTAGTCTTTGCAATCAAACAGGTGACAGCAGTGGTGGTATCGGCCCCGACTTACGAGTCGGTCGTGAGTTCGAACCCAGGCAGGCACTTTGTGTATTTAATTTCATCACCACTACTCTCAAAACGGTGAAGGAAAGCATCGTTAGGAAACCGGCATGTCCTAGAACCAAAAAAATTAAAACATATGCCATCATAATCAGCCGATAATGTTCCTACTACTGGGACACAGGCCTCCTCCCGGTGAGAGAGAGTGGGCCGTAACGTAATCCACCACGCGGGCCCAGTGCGGGTTGGCAGATGTCACATGTCACCATTGATATACAAAAGGGTTTTTAGTCTATCAATGTGTGACATCCACCAACCCGCATTGCCCGCGTAGTGGGTTATGGCTCACTTCCTCCCGCAGAGAGGAGGCATGTGGTGTCCCAGCAGTGGGAAACTGGGAACATTGTAGACTGATAATGTTTATGCTATGAAGCCAAAGTCTGGCAGCGATTTTAACTCTGTGTAGTTGAGCTATTCATGTGGTAGTCACGAGAACGCTAAGACTTTAAGCCAGTCCCAAAAAGCCAGAAATAGAGCATTAAGTCCGCCTTTGTACCTTTTTGTGAGCGAAAAGATTAATCTATCTTCTATTACATAAAACAAAGTCAGGTTATTTAGTCAAGAACGGCTGGACCGATGTTGATGATCTTTGATTTGTTGGATTTGTCTCCGGCCCGAATAGCAGAATGACTATTAAAACATGGTAAAAATTCTCGAAAAAAAAAAATGAAGATAATTCATTTTCTCATACATTTTGTATGGAACGGCTTTTTTAATGATATCTCGAGGAAGGATAGACTGATTTGGATGGCGGTACGAAGTTCGTCGGGTCAGCTAGTTTTATAAACAAATAGGCAACAGAGCAGCAGTAGCCAAGACCTGCCTAATTAAATTTATCCCAAGCCGGGCCACACACAGCAACTGCCGTATTTCTGCCTTCTAAAACCTCGACTCGCGCAAGCATTATCTATTTTTAATAAGCATGCCATCTATCGTATAACTTTGTTATTAGTAAGAGGACTAGCATTCGACCTCGATAGGATATAACTATAACTGAGTGTAGATGTCGCTGATGGCATCGATCGACTGAAATAATGTAATATTTTTTGTCTATCAAGTTTCTTAAGAATATTGTGTTCCGAAATGATCTTTGTTAGACACGGTCGTAGGGAGTTCCTGCGCATTCACCTCACCGAAACCGATAGACATGCTAATCCCTCAGCTTTAACCTGAGATACCTATTCGTTTTAAATTACCCTTCCAAATGCCATAGAAATAGACCGGAAATATCCCGAAAAATCCTTTAGAAGAAGACAGAAGTTTATAGAAGGATTTTTTTAAGGTTGGATGAATAGCAGAATAGGGAGGACAATTTACTGCATCACTGTACAATAACGTCTTCATCACGGGACCGAAGTATCCGTGCTTCACCCAGGTGGAGAAACTAGGTGAAGCACGGTTCCGGACCCGAATCTGAATAGATAAATGTGGTGGCACTTTTTAGACCCGCCCAGGGTCTGAAGTCAGTAACAGGAGTGAAATTTTTAAGGTTATTTCGATAAGGTACTGATAAATACATGGTAAAATAAAAGATTCGTAGTTATTTTCAAATCGTTGTTTACCACTATAAAGATGACCTCTAAAATGAGCACTAACAAAAACAAAAGAGTATCACATTAAGTTTTTATTGCGATGTCATTGACAGACAACAATGTTGAAGGCATATACAATAATAGACACGATTTACTAAAGTATATGGCGTTTAGCATTTAATAAATATTTTTATAAAAACATAAAAACGAAAAGGAATATGAAAAATTTCGTTTTTTTATGTAATACTAGCTTCTGCCCGCGATTTTGTCCGCGTAACATAAAATGTATATACTATAACACTCAGCAAGACTGTAGATTTCCATAGTGAAAGAATTTTCGGAATTGGATCAGTAGTTCCGAAAATTACCCCCTACATACAAAATATTACCAACCCGCACTAGGGCCGCGTGGTGGATTACGATCCACTCCCTCTTACAAAGAGGAGGCCTATGTCCCAGCAGTGAGAACATTATTTCATAGTACGAAGAGATACAGAATAGGTACCTATGTAGATATAAACCTGACTATGGAAAAACTATCAGAAACCTATACTGTCTTATTTTTTACTTTAACGTCACACGGTGAAGGACGATTCCTGGATAAAATAAAAACAGATCAAGTGATGTCCAGGTTCAAGTCAGAATTTGTTTAAACGAGTCCAGTAGTTTAGGATGTACAACTATAATAAATCTGACATACAACTATAGTTAATTAATCTTATGTTCACATACGCAGCCTGTGATTCATATTACACGTAAAAAATTAGTGAACATGAGAGCATTGCTCGGGCCCCACTATACATGCATTTGCATAATATAAAGTTTTGACCTGAGGAGCGGAAGCTTGAACACCTGTAGAGTAATAAAATAACATGTTTTTTACAGGTGTTTCAACATCATCAACATTGCTTCAGTTGATGGTCCTCTGTTCAATTTACGGCTACCTTTATAAAACTTTCTGAGGAATACTGTCAACTTAGCAAAAAAATATATGTTTTATAATACCGGTTACAGATTGGTGAAACGCAACAAGGAATGTAATTCGCCTCACATTTCATGTTGCATCCATACTTACTAATATTATAAATTCGAAAGTAACTCTGTCTGTCTATCTATCTGTCTGTATGTTAGCTTTTCACACCTAAACCGCTGAACCGATTTTGATGAAATTTGGTATTGAGATAGCTTGAGTCCCAGGAAAGGAAATAGGATATTTTTATCCCGATATTCCCACGGGACCGAGACTTATGCGGGTGAAACCGAGGGGTGCAGCTAGTTACATATATTTGAACAGTATCTTCGTTTCACCGATCTGTAACCGGCTCATTAACCCACCATTAGGTATACAACAACTAGCTGAATTTATTTTAACTTGTGTTTCATTTAAAATAAATTCAGCTAGTTCATGTTACGTTGCTTCTTTAGTAGCAATAGAAATCCTCAAATAATCTTCAGGCACCAAATTTTTTATTAACATGTAATATGACAATATGCTAACCTATTCTTTCTCTCTTTCCAGGTCCAGTGCCACTAGCTAGAAATATAAGACACTTGCCCTGCATATCAAGAAGAACAGGACAGGAAGGTTTGTGTATGTTCGCCATAGATTGCCTCAAAGCCAACGGCTCCCACCTCGGGACGTGCATAGACAGATTCTACTTCGGATCCTGTTGCCAAATCCCCGACAAAACAATCCTACCACAAATTATAGGCAACAATATAGAAGATAATTCAATAGACAGTGCGAATTTCGTACATCCACAGATTGAGGATAAAGTTCAAACGACAGTCAGTAAGATTCCAGATATATTCCCTACGAAAAAGACTACAACGACTGAAAAAGTTGAAACTACAGTAACAGAAAAATCTGAGACGGTTCTAGATAGAACTGAGGCTATGGATTTAGAAACGAAATCTGAAGAACAATCGACGATCGATAATAAAATTGTGAACGATGAGGTTAAGTTCACTACATCAGCTATCGTAGAAACTACAATGAAGGCTGAAAGTAAAATCACTGAAGCAGCGATCACTGAAATGCCTATGAGACTATCGACTTTCCAAACAGTTTCTGGTGAGAATAGTTTAGTTACTGAAAAACCTGAAAAGGACGATGTTACGAAAGTCACAACCTTAAAACCAAAACCTACACGTAAGCCGTCAAGGCCAACGTTCAGGCCTTCATCACAAAAGCCCTATAACCACACAAGACCTCAATACACATTATCTACTTATAAACCGCGACCTGTGAAGCCAGTGTACAATTCTACAAGAAAACCACCATATAGGCCGACAAATAAACGACCTTCTTCAACGAAAAAGCCCTTACCTATTCCACCTAGACTTAACATAACTATACTACCTCAATCAACAAGCTCAAAACCTATATTCACTCGTCCATCATCAGTTTCCATCACATACATCAACACTACAGTAGCATCATCAACGACAGCTGAATCTACAACAACAACTTCGACTTCAACAACAACAACTACTACTACAACAACAGAACCACCACCGCCACCAACAACTGTTTTAATAACCACTGTAACAGAAAAAGTGATTGAACTAACCGACCCTGTAACGTCTGAAGTTGAGAAAACCACTGAAGTTTCACCTGCAACTGAGACGGAGAAACCAACTGATAAAACTACAATTTCCGAAGCAACTATCGATACAACTGTCACAGAAGCAGTGAAAGAAACAACAGTGCAAGCTACTGAAGCAACTGAGGTTGTTTCAACGACAGAAGCAGAGCAGTTGGTTACTGAGACCGAAGCACCTACTTCTCCGTTAGCTGCTTCGGTGTCTACTGAATCAACTAAAGTTGAAACGTTGACGACTCCTGAAGAGGTTGCTACAAAAGAGCCAGAGAAGATCACAGAATCTGACGGTGAGTTTTTACTTTATTTACTTACAAATTGTATTAAAATAGCAGGTCTTTAGAACAAAAAATTAAATACATAGGTACTTAACAGTTTAATTTAGACTCTGATGAATTAGCAATGTTCCTCTAGCGTTATATCGTTCATTTATGTCGTGGTCTACTTGGCAAGGAAGTTTAGTTAAAAATTTAAACTTGGGAATAGAGATTTAATAACATTCTGTGGAATGTACTATTACTAGGGGCTAAGTGGCTAAGTAAGAACAGCCGCACGGGTCGATCGGTCTGCCGCGATCGGTCCGAGAATGGATCAATACATACCAAGACTCGTCCGTGCCTCGGAAAGCAAGTTAATCAATTGGTCCCGGCAGTCATTCTTGGATCTTTGACAGTCTTAACGGTCGTCAGAAGCCCGAAAGTCTAACAACCAGTCCTACCAAGTTGTATCGTGTTACTCAGTAACTGGGTTGTGGGGGTCAGATAAGCAGTCGCTCTATGTAAAATAATGGTAAGTATTCAGCTGCATCTGGTTAGACTGGAAGCCAACCCCAGCATAATTGGTAAAAGACTAGGCAGTTTGATTGATTTTGTGCTGTTTCTATGTAGACTTTTGTTTTTACTCCCCTTGCAATCTTCTCCATTTGGTGCAGTCTTTGCCCATATTTACTCTGCCGCGATCGGTTATTTTAGTAACCTTTCCAACTACTTATAAAGTAGATATTCATTACAGCAACTTGTTTTTTTTTTTTTTCAACAAATAAACCTTAGCATTACATGTCAATGTCGTACCAAAAAAAAAATGTTTAAATTTTCTCACAAAAAATTTTGTACTGTACATTAAAGCTTGTTACGCCTATGGCATATTTAACTAGTGATTGACACTATCTCTAAATCTACTAATTATACAATTCTGATTATCTTATCTTAGATCAAAATCGTTAGAAATTACTTACTAAGAGAGAGAGCCTGTGGTCCTAGCACGAACGCCTGGAGTAAACTTGCGACAAGCACAATAAGACCTACCCATAGATATGAATAAAGTCTTAGAACTAATAAAATATTATATGACTTGACTATGATTACAATATTGGTTCCATGGAGAAAGTTGTCCAGTTTTATAGTCTGTACACATCCTTAAATTTGGCTGGTCTTTAAAAATAAACTGTATAATAGCCTAAAGTTCTCAATAGTTCCTTCAAAGGAACTGCTATGTGAACTATCTAGTCTCAGTAGTTCCTTTACCTTATGCAAAGGAACTACTGATCCAAAAGGGTCTAAAGGAACTAGTGAGCACAAAGGTTCAGATTACAGGATCATGTTAAATATTACGTGAGAAACGAATATATATATATTTTTTTTTATTTCGCCTTTTTCGATACGTTTACTCCGCGAGTTCCTGCTGCCCACGATTTCATGATTTGACTCATCCAATACTTGAGCATCGGATAATGATTTGACCAGTCAAATATCAATTCAAACTTGATGACTTTTTACTTTGTGTTTTCTTAGCTTATTTTTGATATCCGTTATGTAAACTGAAAGATTGTTGTCAAACTATTCTGTTATGTCTACGTAATTCATGAGTTGCTTCTTCGTAATTTTTTATTTCTTGCTATGACGCTCTTTGCAATTTTTCTTTTTTCTAACCCATTAGGTAATTATAACGGATGTAAAAACATACTTAACGAAGCCAAGAGTCACTTATAGTCCCTGTCATAGTAATAATTTTTTTGTACTGAACCATATCTGGGAACGTTCTGGTTACAGAGATATTGAAGGTCAAAATTCCATGTTTTACTGACATTTTTTTATGAAATGGTATAACACAACTTTAAATACCCCCACGACCCCTGTACCGTTGCATGCACCCATAAGCACATTTTTTTGGGTGTGTTACATTGCGCACTACCGCAAACAGCATCGCACCAAAAATAAAAAAGTAGTTTCAGAGCTTTTATTTTTATGCAATGTTACGATGTTAATGTTAGTTTACGCGTAGTTGACGGCTATGTGATGTGTCTTTTTACATCCTCTATTAATATGATCATTAAAGACCGGATTATATGCAACATAAAAAGCTTGAAATATGCATGCATGAAAAATGCTTGAAATATGCACGAAAACTGACAGAATTACATGACAATTTTTTTTTTTGTTTTGTATATATTATTCCTTCAGATTTAAGTTTATTGTTATTTGAAACTTTTTAGTGCTCGAAATATTTTTCTCGCAAACTCGACAATACAAAACCACAAAACAGTTCCGTCGTAAGTAAATGTTTCAGGAAAGTCACTTATCCACAAGACACACTTTTTTTTCGGGAGGCATTGTACAATTTGACACAAAAACTTCAACAATGAAAGCAATAACATGCATAATAGGTGGGAGGAAGGAGTAGTGCGGTAGGCGAGCGCGACGATCATTTGTCTCTTTCATTTTATTATCGTACCAAAACAAAAGACGCGCGGCTGCTGAGTGCGCTGCGCTCGAAAAATACTGTAAATTATAGCGATAATATGCATCATCACTAGATATTAGGAAAAATATGCTATTAGCGCTGAAAATGGCTTAAATATGCAAATGCATATGCAAATATGCAAATGCATATTATCCGGTCTCTAATGATCATCATCATCATCATCATCGTCATCATTTCAGTCAAAAGACGTCCATTGCTGGACATAGGCCTCCCCCAAGCACCTCCACTTCGACCGGTTTTGTGCTTCTCGCATCCAACGAGTTCCTGCGGCGAAATATGATAATATGCAGTGAGAAACCGTAGTGTTTTATGTTCTTTCCTTTTTTGTCAGAAGAGGCATTTGGCGTGCAGTGAGTCATTAACAGTCTAATGATTTATCATTCGTGTTACCATCTCAATCTCAAACTGATCCTAGAACTATCTACACTTGACTCTATTTACATGCATCTCATCATAAGGCTTCTAAATTAAAGCAACCCTTGATTCTGTCGTTTTCGCTATATCAGTTTTGGGCTTTTAATATGTCCTTCCAAGAACTTTATGAAAGAGCTTAACAAATAGTATCATCATCTGCCTAGCCTTTTCCCAACTATGTTAGGGTCGGCTTCCAGTCTAACCAGATGCAGCTGAATACCAGTATTTTACATGGAGCGACTGCCTATCTGACCTCCACAACCTACTTATTGGGTAATACGATACCCCTTGGTAAGACTCGGACTGGTTGTCAGACTTTCGGGCTTCTGACGACCCGTAACAACTGTGAAAGATCTACGAATGATAGCCGGGACCAACGGCTTAACGTACTTTCAGAGGCACGGAGGGGTCTTGGTATGTAAAGACGTTTATTACCGTTGGATCCCGTTTTTTGATCCCGTTTTTTAGGTATTACCGATGGATCCCGTTTGCTATTTCCGTTGAATCCCATATTATAACAACATGTGTACATTTCAGAAGAAAAGTGATTTACCTTTATCAAACACTAAAAAGAGATTATTTTTAGTGGGTTACCCGGAACCGAACTAGTTAGATTAGGTTAATTATTAAAAAAAAACAATGTTAGGTTAGGTTAGGTTAAAACTGTGACCCCTATGCACGAGCCGAGCGAGCGAAGCGAGCGGTGCCGCGGCAGCGGCCGGCGAGTGCCAGAAACGACTAGATTATATAGAAAATGAGTTGTTTGTGAAATAAATAGTATACGAAACGTTGGTTGTAAACTAACAATTTGTCAATGGAGTTTTGGTGAAACATTAGTGAACCCCTCATTTTATTATAAACAATTTTGTTGTTGAAAGTACCCGCATTCATATTTTTTTAAGCATTCGGGATCCAACGGAAATACTTTTCGGGATTCAACGACAATAAAACGTAATTATCTTGCATTTTTTAAATTCGGGATCCAACGGAAATACATAATAATGTTTTGCGGGATACAACGCCAAAAATATTAAAATGGGATTCAAAAACGGGATCCAACGGTAATAAATCTGTAAAGATGGTCACCCATCCACTGACGTACATAATTATGTATGTTATTAGAGTCATTACTCATTTGTGTGACGTCACAAAAATACCGCATTTCGTTTTAGCTACCTATGTTTTTGTCACTTGTTAGATTGTCACCTACCTACGCGTTTGGTAAATAAGTTCATTGACTCTATGGGCATTACACTGGATGACATGAATTGATGCGAATTTTGTTTGTTTGGTCGTGCATGTGGTTTAGCTTGTTTGGTTAGATATTTGGTATTTGCGTCGAACGGAATTTACACTTCTAAATGCGAAAGTGACTCCTGTTTGTTTTGGTAGATCTTCTTTGTAGAACTGTAAAGACGATTGTGTTGGGACAGAGATATAGCTTGGTATTTAGACTACAACTATGTTAAGGTCGGCTTCCAGTCTAACCGGATGCAGCTGAGTACCAGTATTTACATAGAGCGACTGCCTATCTGACCACCACAACCCAGTTACTGGGCAATACGATACCCCTTGATAAGACTGGTTGTCAGACTTTCGGGATTCTAACGGCTCGTAAAAAAAGAAAACAATTCTAATCCATACTTAATATTATAAATGCGAAAGTGTGTCTGTCTGGTACCTTTTCACGCTTAAACCGCTGAACCGATTTAGATGAAATTTGGTATAGAGGTAGTTTGAGTCCTGGGAAAGGACACAGGATAGTTTTTATCCCGATATTCCCACGGGATCGACACTTATGCGGGTGATACCGCGGAGCGCAACTAGTTGATAGTAAAGATCAAGTTTGTTTCGGTTTTACATTAAAAAAAATAAGACCTGAGAGTTGTAGCTTTGTATATTTATTTATCATCTTTTTAAAGTCACCTTTACTCCTATTTGTTTCAAATAAATATTTGTTCTGCTATATTGACAGTAGGGGCTTTAAACTAGTCACTTACCGGTTATGTCAATAACAAATGCAAAAGTATCTTTTACAAGTGTTATTTACTGTTTTGCATACAACTTAAGTTTAGTAGTAGGTTGGTATCTTTTGCTAATGTTTTGATGATCTTCAAAACGGTCATCGTCATCCTTTTTCTACCCTTATTTCAATTAGGGTTCAGTTCAGTACGTGTTCTTCCATACATATTTTAGCCTTCATCACTGTCACCCCTTTTCTAGTTATATTCCTCTTTCACGAAAACAGTATAAAGGTGTTCAAAAATTAACCCGACAAACTTTAAGGGGTGCTTTAGACCCAATGGTCTAAAGCACCCCTTAAAGTTTGTCGGTACCATAGTAAAAGTTGTTCAGTTCAATAACTGAACAACTTTTACTATGGTACCAACTCTGACATCACGGGTGCACCCCCTCTTCCTTCACTCTCATAGTCCGATGGGACGGCAATCCGACACGACCGGAAAGAGATCAGGCGCAATTCCTAATGTAAAAACGTAATAACACTTTGCCCGCCCCGGGAATCGAACCCAGGACCCTACGCTCAGTTGTCGAGCTTGCGACTACGAGACCAGCGGGGCAGTCAGTCGGGGCTAGGGTTACCATTTAGAAATTTGAAAAGTCCTGACAAAAAGCCTGACATTTCAATGAAACTCCAGACACTTTAGTCGCAAAATCCAAACATTACCTACTTAGTTACAGTGGTATGGTAGGCATGGTAGCAGACGCTCGCCAGGAGATGGGAGGTAGCGGGTCGCGGGGACCAAAAAAAAAGTGCTCTGAAAAACATAAAAATTAATACCTATACCAGAAACTAGCGTTAATTTTGATTATTTTAGGTAAAACTATTTTTATTTTGATGAAAATATTTTATGTTTGAACTATGTAGTTGATTGTTTGCAAAGATTTATTGTTTGATCTCGTTATGTACTTAAGTATATAAGTTTTATTACTCGTATTCCATCTAAGCCAAAAAATCCAGATAAATTAAAGAGCCGGACAAAGTCCGGACAAATGTCTAGAAGTCCGGACAGGTCCGAACAAATCCGGACGAATGGTAACCCTAGTCGAAGCACAAGTGCAATGTGCGCAAACACAGGCATACTCTCTCGTCCTGCACTGTCATAGTACGATAGGACATCCTTCGAGGAAGACATCCGTGGTTTTATGTTCTACACACTACCTTGGTCTATAATTGTCCAGGTCGTCGCCCCCTCAATTCATTCCTACCAGTGTCGCTTTACTTAGGACACTCCTCACGTATCTAGGCCGTACACGAGCGTACTGGGGTCAAACTCATTGCATTGTCTCACTTTAGATAGAGGGCTCACTTTCTTTTCTTTATATCACAGTTCTCAGTGTTGTGGGAAATGGGGGACGTTGATTGGTGATGGAGGTATTTCGATGTTTTTCTTATCATCTACCTACTTCTGTTTACTCATACGGAAACTATGTTATCACTAGCTTCTGCCCGCGACTTTGTGCGCGTGAAATTTCACCTTCCCCCATTCACCCTCTTAGGGGTGGAATTTCGAAAAACCATTTCTTAGTGGATACCTACTCTTCTCAAAGAACACACCCTCCAAATTTCATGTCTCTAGGACCAGCGGTTTAGGCTGTGCGTTGATATATCAGTCAGTCAGTCAGGACTTTGAATTTTATATATATAGATAATAGCATTTCTTACTTTTTACTATGCTCTGCCTTTTTCATAAGCTCTGGTATATATTTAACATATTGTAATTTGTAACAGAGTTCATATTCATATAACATTATGCCTGTAATTCCCCAAGAATTAGGCAGAGGTGTACCTAAATATACATAATATACTACTACTGCTTGTATACTTACAGGAATATTTTTTTATCACCAGCCAAATTTTTACAGGGTGTTCTACCCATGAATATGAACAACTTTCACTATGGGACCAACTCTGAAATCACGAAAAAAAAATCAGCTGTTTTGCATTTTGGTCAAATAGTAATTGAACTTTTGTATTAAACAGCTGATTTTTTTTTCGTGATTTCAGAGTTGGTCCCATAGTGAAAGTTGTTCATATTCATGGGTAGGAACACCCTGTAAAAATTTGGATGGTGATAAAAAAATATTCCTGTATGTGGTGCAAACTGTCAATATAAGTTGGTTATTAATAAATAAATAAAATAATTAATAAATAAGCTCAATTCCACTTATGCGTGGAATGAGCTGGACTCCTTTGATAAAGATTGGTCTTTGGCAACTCTGGTCAGAGAAAGAGTAAAAAACTGCTGGGTAAAGGCGGGAACCAGTGGGACAATGAGGGCTCAAAATAAAATCCATGCTAATATTATAAATTCGAAAGTAACTCGGTCTGTCTGTCTGTCTGTATATTACCTTTTCACGCCTAAACCACTGAACCGATTTAGATGAACTTTGGTACAGAGATAGTTTGAGTCCCGGGGAAGGACATAGGATAGTTATTATCTCGAAATATTCCCACGGCGTCGACACTTATACGGGTGAAACCGCGGGGCGCAGCTAGTAATAAATGAAAATAACCTGGTGTTTCATAGGAAAATGCAATACCTACGCCAAAATGTATGGAACAGCATTTTGTTATTTAAATAACCGACGAAAAATTTCAACGCCTGGTTTAGAATCATGTACTGAATACATGGTAACAGATTGCGCAATGTCCCTGCCATCTAAACATCTAAACTGCATTCGCGATTTATTTGCCAAAAATGTAAACAAATATGTGTTTATGGAAAAATAACTTTCAATCCTACACAATAAAGTTCAATTTACGCTATAACTTCAAACATCTTTATAACTTTTTCAATAGTGCTAGTCACTCTGATATCAACTTAATTATCATTAAATAAAGTTAGTCATTTGTTTGAAATATAAGTTTGAATATACATACTTTAGGTTAGGTTAGGAGCTTATTTTTTTTTTCATGACATAATTATGCGTCACTTTGTTTTTATCAGCTAAAATTACTTTCCAATATGGTATGATGAATCCTCTATTGTTGTTGTGATATGTTCATCCATTAGCACCTCAATTTCGAAGAAATCATTCGTCATTGTTGAAGTGTCGACTCCTAATTGCTTCTTAGAAATATTACAAGTAGGTAACATAATTATCTCTATAGTGAGATTCTTTACAGTTTGACTCACATGTAAACTTTTTAATTGGTCAACTTATTTGAGACTAACTGTATCCGCGACTTCGTTCGCGTGCATGGCAGAAAAAAAAATTGAATTTCATGAGTTTTATTTTACGTGGAACCCTAATTCTTTTTCTAAAATAAAAGTAACTAAGTTACTCCTTATAACATCAGCTATCTGCCAGTAAAAGTCCCGACAAAATCGGTTCAGCCGTTTCGGAGATTATCCAGAACAAACAGACAGACAAAAATTTTTAACATGTTTTTTTTTTTGTTGTAATAAGTATCATATACATATACTTTCATATGCATTTAGTAAAAAGCTGTGATTTTGATATTAAAAACAGACACTCCAATTTAATTTATTTGGATAGATAGATACGAATGATATTTTAAACACTAAGTAATTATTTTCGATAGAAACCATCACTGAATAGCTCATAAAAAACTTCTTAGGCATATTGAAAATCCCTATCGTAAGTTCAATCAATTCAACGGCTGGACATAGGGCTCTTTCACGTAGCGTCTCGCGTGCGCCGGCATGTCCTAGAACTAAAAATTCGAATACATGTGAGACCTACCAGCCCGCACTGGGCCTGCTTGGTGGATTACGGCTCACTCTCTCTTACAGTTAAGGCGGTACCCCGACCAAAACCGCGTTTTTCTTCGTTATTCAGAGGCTATTAACTCAATAATTATGAGAAATAAACTACATGTGAAAGCACATTATTAATGTTCGATATCCTATCATCACATTGCACGTTATTATTTGTTTTTATATGTTACTAATACATTTAAAATCTCCTTTTAAAAAAAGGTACCAAAATTTATTGATTGCATGCATCTTTTGCTGAAGTTGACGTTCTATTAATTTGAGGATTTCACCATAGGATAGAGAATTTAAAAATCTAAATAATCCATGTTTTTAATTTATTCAAAAAGATCGCTATTCTTTTTTTTATTAAAATAATTCCAAAAAATTTGCGAGTTTTATGATAAAGGGGCGTGCGCAGGGTACGCTGCATCCCTTTCGTACGAGGAAGTCGTGTCGCTCTCTGTCCCTGTCGCGAATGCTCAAGGTTATTTGGTGGGGTACCGCCTGTCTCAGCAGTGGGAACATTATAGGCTGATTATGTAAGCAGCGTCGCATAACCCGGTCCTCAGACTTCAGCAACCAGTCTCACCCAGCCGTCTCTTTCTATTACTATTCTATTTTTCAAAGCATCCGTTGTGGCGCCAGCTCTTAGAATTAACACTGACCTAACCCTTTCAATCTGTTGGCACTGTACCAAGCATCACGGAACGGTACCCGATCAAGCATCGATCACGAAGTCGTTGCCGTGACTGTGGTGTTCCACTTATCTAGCTAGTTGTTCGACGAGTCACGATTCTCGTGAGAATTGTCGAAATGTCCCGTGTTTTTTGGGACAAAGACGACGATTTGTGGAGAGGTTTGTATTTATACTGTAGATCTGGTTAGGTCGTAGATTTAGGTTTGTGTGTCCGATAAATCTTTGTATAATTGTTACTGTTGCTATCCGTTTGAATACCTAATCCATAAGTAACAGGGGGTCTACTCTCAAGTCAGAGTCATGTCGGGCTGTTGTATCTATGCTAGTTGCGCGGTAAACTCTGCTTGCGCGATGCAGGATTTGCGTGACGTCAGTATGACGCGTTGTTTGCATGTGGCGTTGTAGATACCGCTACAGGCCTAATCTCTTCGGGCGTGGGGACAGCTGCCAAACCGTGTTATCATTTATTCTTAGTTCGGGCCCCGAACTAACCTTATGTCCGTAAGGGATACGAAGAAGAACAGGCTCCTAACGGCCGAAACTACGGATTTCGTGCTTATGGAGTAGATCTCCAGGAACGATACTGTTTGTTTTCTTTTCGTGTTCTTCTTTATAATGGTTGCATTGACTTCGAGGTACTTGCTACGCTCTAATCTGGATCATTAGTTGAAAGTTTTGTCTTGTAAAATTACATCAAAAACTGGCCTTTTTTGACATTTTACTATTAATCAATATGGTTTTATTGAACACTAGCTGCGCCCCGCGGTTTCACCCGCATAAGTCTCGATCCCATGGGAATACCGGGATATAAAGTATCTTATGTCCTTTCCCGGGACTCAAACTATCTCTATACCCATTTAAATCAGTTCAGCGGTTTAGGAGTGAAAAGGTAACGTACAGACAGACAGTTACTTTCGAATTTATAATATTAGTATGGATTTTTGAGCGTGTTTCTCGTTTCACTGGTTCCTCTGAAAAACCTCAGTTTCTTATTCTAGTTAAATCTCAGAAAAATCACGTAAGTATTTATTATCAAGTAATCTGTAACCGTAGATTTAACAAGGTAGTAAAAAATAATTCGTTTTTTTTTAACAAAATTGTTTATTAATAATAATGAGTCTCGTATTACCAGACATTTTAGGGAAGTTCGAATATTTTTTATTATTTCTAGAGCAACAATGACATCATCCAGTTACATTGTGTTCATGTTCATACATAATTCTGTTATGATAATAAAATTAGGAATCATAATCGTAAAATCTTGTCGTAAATTGTTATGTATGTTATCTTACTAACGAATATTATAGTACGGTCAGCATCAAAAGTTGATTAACACATCAGTTTTTTTAATTTTAGTTATTGAACAAAATATTTGTTCAAACTTGCAGCAGAAGAAATTTTTTTAGAATATATACTCTTGTCTATTATGTGAAAAGCTAAAAATCAGTTTATTGAAAAAAGTTGTTGTCAATTTAATAACATGTAAAAATGATAGTGTTAATCGACTTTTGATGCTGACTGTACCTATGATAACTTACATAATAAACATTACATTATGAACTGCTCCCTTCAAAGGAGAAGAGGCTTGAGTTCCAATGGTGGGAACATTATAGGCTATAATTTTTTTATGTTGTAAAATTATAAACATCTTCGTTATAAATTCCAGAAAAATGGCCGACAGAAGGCTGGGTACTAATATCAACAATCCCACCAAAACCAGAAACACCATCAACAACTATTTCATCAACATCAACAACGATAACTACAACCACAACAACTACAGCTGCACCTACAACTACAACAACAACTACGACGACAACAGAAGCACCTGTACCAGAAACACCACCACCAACAACTGTAGAACTCACACCAACAGAACAACAAACTGTTGAACCAACAACAACTTCTACAACAACAACAACAACTACTACAACAGAAGCCCCAACATCATCAACAACTGTAACAACTCAACAACCGATCCTAGAATTTACTGTCAACGTGACACTGTCACCAACTATACCGACTTCGACTTCAAGTATTGGTCTGACGACTTTCAGTTCCGTTTCCTCTGAAAATGTTACTGAAAGCGTCACTGAGAAGAATGGTACTAGTTCTAGCACTACTGAAGCTGTGAAACCTACTGGTAAGTTGTATTTATTATTTTTTTTATTTATTTACTAGCTGAGCCCCGTGGTTTCACCCGCATAAGTCTCGATTCCGTTGCAAAATCGGGATAAAAAGTAACCTATGTTCTAATCCAGGTCATGGTCTACTCATGTGCCAAATTTCATCCAAATCCGGTTAGCCGTTTTAGGGTCTCGCCGACGACGGCGAAACGAGCCGTTTGCCTATTAGCTCGGCGATAAGTCGAGTAGTGTGGTGATACGCATTCGGCTTAAGCCGATTCCGTGTCGATAAATGTGGGGAGACCCTTAGCGTGATAGCTTACAAACAAAAAAAAGTACAAAGAATGGAGGTATTCCTCGAAACGCACCAACTTTCAAACGCACCAAAAGATTCCTCGAAAAAAGGAATTAAATATTAATCAAAATAAAAATATTATAATTTTATTCGTCGAAATGTATCAACGATGAAAAATAGAGAAGAGCATTTGAAGGATTCGTAATAAATTTATATCGATTGACGTTTCATTTGGTGCGTTTCGAGGAATACCCCAAAAAATGTACTAATATTTTCTCTTTTTTTACTTTTTCTCTTTTTATTATTATTATGTTTAGATTTAATAATTGATGTACACACCTATACGAGCTGTATACCTGTAAACTCTCCGTATAGCTCCGTACTAATGCAATGGCAGACGAATAGCAAAATGGAATTATATTTTTAAAATAAATGTTATAATTATTTTACAGAAGAAGCCGTTCCTACGACAACCCTGGTGCCGGAAACCACGACGGAAGCTGTCAACATGTCTGATTATAAAAACGGTGAGAATTTTTAGTTTTATTTTTATTCATTTACACACAAACGCCTCTATTTGTCTCACCTAAAATCTCATTGTTCAAGGCATAAAGATGTGTTTTACAAACCCATAATTTAAGCTTCTTACCCTGTGTCCTAATATCAGACATCTTCGATAGTACACACGATCGCCGCGTTCATTTTGTCACATCAAACCGATGGAAGGCACCTTCCAGTTATCCGAACAAATGAGTGACAAAAATGTCACCGCGACGATCGCTTATGTTAGGACACGGCCTTAAAATGTTCCTGTGAAATAAGACTATAATTAGGTTTCAATTCGAATATATAATAAACCCCATTACATGTAAATGAACACAATATTCATAAACAAACAAAACAAACAACTAACCAATTGGTTTTTATGATCTGAAAATAAATAAATGATGATAAACACAAAAAATAAATGCTTGTCTCTCTCTAAAAAAACACTGAAATAAAATCGAAATTATTTTCATAAAAAAATTCAGAAAGGTATTAAAACATTTTAGGTATTTCAGGTTGATAAAGCACATTGTAATAATTAAACTAAAACTTCAGATATAGAAGTTGATTAATAAATAAATAATAATAATCAACTCAGCCTATCGCAGTCCACTGCTGGACATAGGCCTCTCCCAGACTGCGCCACAACACCCTGTCCTGGCTCATCCAGTCTGTCCCAGCCACCTTCTTATGGTCGTGGGTCCATCTAGCCTGTCTCCGCTTCAGCATCGTAATTGCCTAACACACTATCAGTCACAATCTGTACCATTTTGAAGGATATTGATAATCATTGCTTTATATGTTCGATATATTAGTCTGCTCAAGAACGTAAATAACGCAATGAATGTTGTTGAACTGTCAAAATGGAAGCCATTGGTACTTCTTCTTCTTAGCGTGTCGATAGCAATCTAAATGTACTCGGCCCAGAATTCGGCTACTTGTTTGGCGCCATTACTATACTAGCGTCCACCAGTTCCTGTAACGTGCAGCTGACAGGACACGCAGGGCACGATATTAAATGTCCCATCGTTTGTGGAACAGCACCACATTTACACTCCAAGGCGGAGTCGTCTATAAATCTCCATTTGAAAAGGTTTTCCTTGCTTCGGCCAACCTGGGTCCGGAGTCTGTTTAAAGACTTCCAGGTTACCCAAGGTAAGTCATGTCCAGGTGGGAGGTCTTCAGCGGGTGGCCATTGGTACTGTTAGTATGTTACTCAATTACTCCGCAGGACTCATCTGCCCCACCGGTAATACCTAGATTGATCAATTATAGACAAATTGTGTAAAAATTGTGACCATAAAAATGTCACCTCCTTCCTCCAGCTTTCCTGGCATTGTTAAAATCAATAAATCAACTACAAACAAATGAATGATACTTAACCAATTAACGGAAATTGATAAATTGGCCTCGATTTTCTTTAATTGTGATCAGAGGTTTCCGTAATTATACTTAATAAGATTGGCTATAATTTAATTGGCGTAAGTAAACATATATATTTTCACGACTGTAATCCGTGTCTAATTATTATTTTTTCGTAAGTCTTTAATCCGGATCTGGGTCCGTCTGTAATGTATGTGTATGTGTCTGTCTGTCTGTGTCCGGTCGAAGTGGAGGTGCTTGGGGAGGGCCTATTTCCAACAGTGGACGTCTTTCGGCTGAAATGATGATGATGATGAAGTCTGTAATTATTGTATCCCATGCACTGCTCGGCAAAGGCCTCCCCTTTTTTCTTCCAAACCTCCCTGCCTTGAGCGATCTCTGGCCATGTTGACCCTGCAAACCTCGTCAGATCGGTACACCACCTTCGCCATGGTCTACCTCGACGGTAATGTCCTCCTTCAGGCGTCCAGTAAGTGACGATCTTTGTCATTTATGTTCGTATAATTCGTTAAAATGTAGGAAACAGCAGATTTTTTTTTCGCGATTTTAGGTTTAGTCCCATAGCAAAAGTTGTTCATAATAATGAGTACAATGACCTCTCAAGAGGTTGTTGGTGTTTTTCCAATAACCCTGTATATAAATTATATGTATACTTATGTAAATAAAATCAGGGGTAGTTCCCATAATGGAAATCATCATGCAGTAGGCTTACTTAGACAATTCTGCCTACCCCTATGAAAAATACAAGCGTGAAGTTATGTTATGTAATAACCTCACATAATATCTATTCTGCCTTAACCGACCGCAGAATCAGGAAGTATAGTTACTCATGCCATGAGGCTAACTAATTGTTAGATTATTAACTACAGTTTAATTATGCGTCGCCATTGTTGGGTCAACTGATTGTTTTGACTGTTAGGCTGGGTGTTCAACGGAGGGAGGCGTTTTTTGACAGCAAAAAAATGTTGGCTGTCGTCGACACGGTTGAGAGAGTTGCTTGTCAGTTCTTTTCCATAGGTACCTCTGTTATGCTTTGGAATGGGCAACTAGCTTCATTTTTCTGACTGATCGACTTCGGGACAATTCAAAAGTGCCTGTAATTAGTTTAATTGAAGTAAATGCTGTGAGTTTTTTGAGAGTTGAGCGTGACTTGTCTCAAAATGGACAACTTAATATAATAACGTGAAAAAAAAAATCAGCTGTTCCCTACATTTATGTTCGCATAACTCGTCAAAATGTAGGGAACAGCAGATTTTTGTTTCGTGATTTCATGTTTGGTCCCATAGTAAAAGTTGTTACAATGACCCCTTAAGAGGAAAACGATGATTAAAGTTTCACGGTGTATAAGAAAAAATTGCATCGTTGAGTTGCGTCGTCGAGCATGAGGTCCTGGGTTCGAGAGATGAGTCGGACAGTGTTATTGAGTTTAAAAAAAGGTATTTCTCAGTAGTAGCCCGGAGTCTGGATTTGTGCCTGGTCGATGGCAATAGGGTCGCCCCCTGTTACATGAGACTTAAACATAACTGGCGAAATGTGGGAGTACTATAAGTACACCTCTGTCTATCCCCTTCGAGTGTTACAGGCGTAAAGTTAGGTTATGTAATTTTCTAATACTGACAAGACTTTCCGCAAGTGAACACCGTGCCTTACACGCGTGATAATTAATTAAAATGTCCCCACAGTCACGGACGGATGGATTAGGGTTTATAATTACAGATTAATTCAAATACATGTCTTTAATTATCATTGGTTAATCAACTAACAGCTGATTGTTAATCGTTGTTTAGTTAAAACTAAGATTTAGGCCTGATTCAACCGTGTGCGTGTAAACCGAGTTACTGGTAAGAAATAGCATTTGAATTAAGAACGGGTTCCATTGCTATAAGCACCCAGTCCACCAACCAGAACTGGACCTACGTGGTGGAATACGGCCCACTCCCTCTCATAGAGAGGTCTGTGTCCCAGCAGTGGGAACGTTATAGGCGGATTATATGCTTATGCCTATAGCCATAAACTGGGCATACCTTCCTACAAACTGTCGATATCAACTTTAAGCCGCTTTTAAGAAAATATTAAAGTTTTACTTGTACTTTTAGTACTTTTTATTTAATTAAAAACTTGTTTCTAAAAAGGTTTTTACTTAAATTTTATTTCACTTTTGTTTCTTTTTATGTTCAGACGTTTCACAATGAGTCTTAGCAAGGGGTTTCGTATTACCCAGTAACTGGGTTGTGGAGGTCAGATAGGCAGTCGCTCCATGTAAAATACTGGTACTCAGCTGTATCCGGTTAGACTGGAGGCTGACCACAACATAGTTGGGAAAAGGTTAGGAAGATAATAACGTTTCACTTCGAGCGAATGATGTCGAATCACTATCATAATTCTCCTGCCCATACCCCAATTTATTTTTGGTGGGTGCAACATGTATTTTTCTTCCATCAATCAATCAACTCAGCCTATCGCAGTCCACTGCTGGACATAGGCCTCCCCCAGACTGCGCCACAGCACCCTGTCCTCCGCCTTCCGCATCCAGTCTACCCCAGCCACCTTCTTTAGGTCGTCCGTCCATCTAGCGGGGGGGCGTCCCACACTACGCTTGCCGGTACGCGGTCTCCACTCCAGGACTCGTCTGCTCCACCGGCCATCAGTCCTTCCACAGACATGGCTAGCCCACTGCCACTTCAGTTTGCTTACTCTGCTATGTCGTTAACTCCGGTTCTTTTCCGAATAATTTCATTCCTGATTCCCATTTTTCTTCCATACTTCTCTATTAGTCGTCATCTCAGCCCCCTTTCCAGCCATATCATCTTTCACACAGTCCATCCATCGTTTCTTTGGTCTTAAATTAAAGACGTAAATGAACAAAAAGGTTGAACGTCAAATAACAGCTAACTGCTAAAGGATAATATTATATCACACTAATCACACTATCACACTAATATTATAAATGCGAAAGTTTGTGATTGTGTGTGTTTATATGTTTGTTACTTCTGCACGCTCAAACGGCTGGACCGATTTTGATAAAATTTTGTATGAAGGTAACTGACACCCTGGATTAACATAAAGGTTACTTTTTATCCCGATATTCCCACGGGATCGACACTTATGTGGGTGAAACCGCGGGGCACAGCTAGTAAAAGATAAAACTAAAAAGTCAGCAAAACAAATGAGACACATTCTAGTCTTCCAAATCGTTGTCAAAAGATAAGAGGAACTTAAAAGATTAGTTGAAACCAGAAAAGATGACACATTATAGAAGAATTTTAATCTACAAGATAATGAAATACTTGTTCTTGCAAGAGCTTTTGGTTGTATTGACAGGATCGAGTAGGTAATATTGATGAAAACAGATCATTTTTAGGTGATAATGATAAGTTTTAAAGACCAACAATTACGTTACACACATTCTATCGCAATCTGAAAAATTAACGCAATGAATATTATTAAATTGTCAAAATGAATGGCATTAGGGTTGTGAATATCGACGGTGTAGTATCAATATCTAATAACTACAAAATCATGATTTTACAGGAGGCGAAAAAAACGTTTCTTTTCAATAGTTTTTAATATTTTAATAAAAAGTTACTTTATTAAACAAATAATAGGAAACGTCCTCGTCGATTTAAGACCTTATGTCTTTGCAAATATGAGCTATTTCATATTTTACCTACGAATATGCAATCAAGTGAAAATCGCTAAAATGTTAGTTATTACTTAGATATTGACACTTCACCGTCGATATGTTACGCCGCTGTGAGACGGTCAGAATCTGTCAGAATTTGTGTTTGCAGCCTCAAATAGCAAGTAGCTTATTTGCATTCTTTTGTAAAAGTTAATAGAAAAATTATGTATTTACGGCTTAAAAGATGTCTAGAACTTTACCTAAAAGATGCCTCAATCAGAAAAAAACATTACAACACGTTATTAAGTTAGGTACCAAATGATATTGCCGAAAAACCCCACAATTACAACACTACCTACTTTTATTTTTATTTAACAAAACCAATATAAAAATAGCTACAGCCAGGTTAAAGACCTTTGGAGTCCCAACAAAATGTTCTACAGCCCGTGCATAAACAATAATAAAAAAATATAAAACTGTTCGGTTTTCAAACAAAGAGTAGTGAGATCGCGAGGCGACCGCACGCCACGGCCAAGGCGTTTGCAAGGACGAATGTTGTGGCTTTTGCATTGACATTTAAAAAAAATGCGGAATTTTTGAACTGAAAACTACGATTTCTGAAAAAAGTGCATGTGCAAGTGACATTATTGGCAGTAGAACTTCATTCTCCTTGGTCTAAAAACAAGTGTTTACAGTAGTGATGTGACAAAACAAATAAAAATCGATATTTAAAATTTCAATTGTTTTCGAAGTTATGTTAAAAAGTGGGCTAGGCAGAATGCCAAAGAGGTTGTTAAAGAGTAAGAATGTAAAAATAAAGATGTCATGGGAGTACGAGGATGAAGTGCATTCGTGAACTGGATTTAAACATACGTGTTTCGAATTCGATTTCGATTTTCGAATGCGAAAAGTGTTTCAAGAACATTTTAATGTGCATTTTCGGAGTTGTGAAAAGATTTTTCTAAAGTGTTTTTAACTAAGAAAGTTCTTTAAGACTGACTGATTAATTAAAATAATTACCGTCCACAAAAGTTTAGACTTACTTAATAAATTTCTTAATTTTAAAATTATATTCTCTACTTTTTATGGCAATAACATTGTATAAGCAATTCGCATATTATAGAATCTACACTAAGAAGCAGCAGTAGCTTTAAGGTTTTTTAAATGTCAATTTATTGAGCAAAAAGTTTAATTAGGACTTCCAAAGTTTCATTCGACAAAAACGAGACCAATCCAGTTTTAGTTAAAAAAGTAACTCTGTTTGCCGTCAGTACCTACCAAAGATAGCACAAAGATTTTAAGTTGTAAATATTGCAAATTCGAAATTCACGAATGCGAAAACAAATGAATTTCAAATCTTGTACGCAGTAAAGTGTAAAAGAGTTTTTATGGCGCGAATAGATATGAATCTGAGAAACGGAGTCCAACGAACTTTTAGTTTTTCAAAATAAGTCTCGTTTTATTTTTAAAAAACGTTGGATACCTACAGTAAAGGATAAGGAAAACCTTTATTTTCTTATAATTAGTAGATCCCAATACACAAAAGCGACAACCGTTAAGTAAAATGTTATTAATGACTTATAAAATCATAATAAGAAATACATGATAAAATAAAAACAGTGACTTGTTTGCATAAAATATAATAAAAATAAAGTGATATTAATTAAAATTATTACTAATTCAAATCGCAGAAAACACAAATACTTAGCACATACAATAAATCTACCAATATACACAACACTAAACAAACCCAATAAATAATTTCCTCAACCAATAAATCCCATCCACAACACTAATAAACATTATTCCCACCTCAATAAATTAATTCCCGCCCCAATAAATGCAATAAAAACCCCACAATGATTCTAAATTCAACCCTATTGGTACTCGCAGTCTGTGGACGAAGACTCTGGCAGGCTCCTCAAGGCAGGATCGTGGGTGGAACGAAGTCTGGCTTCGGACAGTGGCCGTGGCAGATATCCCTGAGGCAGTACAGGACTTCGACGTATCTTCACAAATGCGGCGCTGCGCTGCTTAATGAAAACTGGGCGATTACTGCTGCGCATTGTGTGGAACAGTGAGTATTTTTATTATTTTGTTTGTATTTATTTTAGTTTTAGAGAGAGGGTCTTGTTCTTAGAAAAGTAAAACCATTGAGTATGGTTTCCATCCCTAACGAATTAATTAAAAATGTCTGATCAAAAACGTTTTCCTGAAATTCTCCGAATGTATCTAAGTAACTTACACAGAAGTAGGTATGCAAGGCATGCCATTGTACAGTCAACAGCAAAAGTAGATGATGAAAATCAGAAATTCAATACTAATGAACGGAGTTCGCGTCATATAATAGCTGTACTAGTAGTAAATGTTTGATATAATTTACAATCACATACTTTTGAATCACTTCGACGCCACACAGTTCTGACGCGAACTCCGTTCATTAGTACTTATTGAATTTCTGATTTTCATCATCTACTTTTGCTGTTGACTGTACCATAACAGTTTGTGCCAAGTCTGTACATTTTGCTTTTCATGGAAAATCGTCGTGAAATTTCATTTTTAAACAAATAAGACTCTCTCTTAGATGTTTAGGTATTCCCCCAATTACCTACATAAAACTAACTCCTATACGGAAGGTAAGTTCTCCTAAGGTTGTTTTTAAGAGATCGCTCTTAGCGATAAGACCGCCCATTGTGTCACTCTTTGTAAAGTTTCTATATTTATGTCTGTAATTTATATGGTGTACATAATAAAGAGTATTCTATTATATTCTATACTGCCGGATAAGCCTTTTTTGACGCTAATATGATTAATATTTTTAAAACTATTTGAGACATCTATCTACACACGTTTTCCACAAGATCATAATCAGGAGGTTACACAACTAAAAACCATTTAAGTACGTCATCTATAATTTTCCACATTCTCCATCAATATAACACAACATAATATGCACATAACATCACATACGCTCATAACTCGACTCATTATCTTGTAAATAGAATTAGACCTGTGAACCGCATCAAGTGAGCATTTTCCTCATGACGACCTATAGGAGTATCAGTAGGTAACAGAAGCCTACAATGTCAATCGTTATTTTGTTTTCCGTAAAAGATTTCACCTTTTTGGGATTTTTGATGGGTTTGGGCTTCTATGTTAAGGTTATTTTCCTGTTGATCACCTGAGGTTGCAATACCTATTCCAATAATTTAGAACTTACTCGACGAATATTTTTGGCTTATTATTTATTAGGGCGAACTTTTATGTCTAGAATAAGTCATGTCAATAAATTTTGAATTTTTGACAATTTTTCTATACTAGAACTTTACTGTCAGACGACAATTTCATTCCACGGATAAAAGGAACTCGGCCAAAACGGGCGAATAGTCACTTTTAAATAATATTATTTTTTCTGTAGGCGACTCGCACAAAGTTAATTTGTTTGTGTCGACAAATCCGGAAATATGTGTTAGGCAATTGGCATATTTTGAAGTTAATGCAATGTAGTTAAGAAACAGTGCACGTATCGTAATATTTTACTCTTATGATTTCTGAGCGCTAGTGTCCTTATTGTTTCTATACTTTGTTGATTTTCGCTCCAACAAAATCCCCTTCTGCTTAAATTATGCTCTGTCATAGCATTGCACGCTCTAATAAAAATAGGTACCTGCTCGAAAGCTAAGCAGGGCTAAGGCTGGGCGCAAACGTCCGGTTTCCTGATTCGGAATTCGGAATTCGGAATTCCGAAACTGAATTCCGAATCAGGAAACCAGACGCTTGCGGCCGGCCTTAGGATAATTAATTTACTTGTTGGTTCTAGGGTTTTCCGGGCTTCATTGACGCGCGTGCTACTGATCATTGATCATTGTAAAACAAAGTGATCAAAAAAAGGAGTTGCACCACGTCTAGTTCACATGTTATGTAGGTACAGACGCCAGCACATCAAACTACTAAAATCTGTCAATTTTTTTAATAGATTTTCGACTTTATCGCTAAAGCATTAGGTTCAAGGTTGATTGGGAAAATTTGACAGTTTCGGGTAGCTTGATGTGCTGGCGTCTGTACCTACTTATTAGATTAAACCAAGAGGTCACATTAATGATGTTCGAAATTAAATACTTATTAGATATAGGTAGTTACTTCAAAATCATTTTATTTGCATTAATCGTGCATCAAATGAAAAACTGCAGTTTTATAAAATGAAAAATGTGCTGAATTTCTAGCGAGCCGTTTATGTTTTTTGCAATCAGTCCAATAAATGTGAAGTTCTTTATCTACACCCATGCTATAAATCCTCTTTAAAAGAGTCTGAAACATGCCAACATTAAAACAACCAGTGTCATAGTAAACATAATATCATCCAAACGAGTGTTATTATGTTGTACTAAATTTCATTATGGAACTCGTTTTCAAAAAAGGAACCTTGTTATGCACGCGCATTTCTCTACCACAGCGCAGTAATTTAAAAAAGAAACTTATAGGTTATTCGAATTCACGTCGTATCCCGCCGGCCGCCATTTTTGTTCCATATTAGTATTGCAAAAAAAATACTGTTTCAGAACCTTTTATAGAGGATTCATATCATGGGTGTACATAAAGTCTTGTATGCAACTGTACCTACATAATTACTTAGGTATTAAAAAACAGCTGCATAAATAACTATTATTGTAGATATTCCTACATAAGAAAATACCAGCCTGCAACTTTCCAACTTCAGGACAAATAGATTCATCTTCTCATAAAAAAATACAACAAGTATCACCAAACTCCTTTGATGAATGTTACCAATTTCCAACCATTGTAAGCCCTAACTTTCCCCACAATAATAAAACACAATTTTCTCGCACAGCGTCCCCCCGTCAGAACTGCTAGTGAGACTGGGTGAACACGACCTGGCTCAGAGCGACGAACCCTACGGCTTTGTGGAGCGAAGAGTCCAGATCGTCGCCAGCCATCCTCACTTCGATCCTGCCACGTTCGAGTATGATCTGGCGTTGCTTAGGTAAGTTGCACAGCTGGTTTTTGGACTTTCGCTATACAGGGTGCCCCAGGAAACCTGTACAGCGAAGGTCTGTGGTCAGGGGACACTAATACCCATCGATTGAACCCCTATGTATGTTCCGCGATATTTTGTAGTTTTCGTGTGTTTTGCTGATCATTCAATGTTTTTAGAATACGGGAATGTAAAACTCCGTTAGATTACTTTACTCCCAAATAGAAAAAAAACATCGTTCCAAAATGACTAGCTATTAAGTTTTTTTTTTTATAGTCTGCAAAAAACTTACGGAACAATAAAATTGCAACTGTCACACAGTAATTTATTAGCAACAACCGCCCGCATGCCATACATACCTGCTTATCAAATGCTAAATTAATGGCATAATTAGCAGTCTGCCATAACATTATTAATGGCTGCTGGATCTCGGAACAGATTCGCGTCGTAATAAAAACAGTTAGCACATCAGTGACCGTCGCGCTGGATTGTTTTTAGGGATCCGTGGTTTAAATACGAAAGCTCTTTGAAGTTTTCTAGGGATACCTAATAGACGATGGTGTTCTAAGAGTATTTACGCGGGAGAAGAAAATACTTCTGCATTTTCTGCTTACCCCCATAGAAAGAAGGTTTAAGTTAAAGTGACGTTAGCCAAGGACGCGCGGGCGTGTTTTTCCTGCAGCGATTTTTATTCGCGCACTGAATTTTCAACGTACTGCTTAGCGCCGAGAGTTGAAAATACAACAGTGTATGGTTTTTGACGCGCTAGAATGCACTCTATTGTATTCACAATGCTCGGCTCAAAATCGAGAATTGAAAGTCCAGTGCGCGATAAAATCGCGCGATTTTTACGCTCGTCCGAACGTGGGCTTAAGAAAGTATAAGTAAATAAGAAAATATTTTTAAGTTTTTACAAAACATTGATTTTCTCAAAATATTTTTTGAAAAATATATGGTTAAAGAGTGCAAATGTGGTCAAAATTTAACCCATTTGTTGTCGGTGAAGATCAATAATTAGAAAAATGTTTTTAAACAGTGTTGCCTTAAAAACCACGGCCGCATAATCGTGATTAACAAAAATACTTTTTTTATACTAACAACAATTGTTATTACATTGGGTAAGTCAGGATGAATTGTGTGAGGTACGATATGAAAGAAAAGGGAGTGCTTTGCGGTTGATAGGGGAGAATAGAAGATGAAAACGACCGAAGTGTAGCATCGATCCCATGTAAGATGCAAGGGCACAAAGATGATGATAGTACATTATGACAGAATCACGACTTAAAAATTAAAATTTCCTAATTTGGTAATTCTTTGTAATTTTTTTTAAGTCACATTTTGTAAAACTTTCGGTAAAAAAGAGATTTTTCGATTAGAAAACCTCAACAAAACTGCTACAGAACCCACTGTATTTTAAATATTGTTTTAACACTAGGTAGAGACCGGTCGGTCACTCGTCGATGCACTTGACCTTACAAGGTTCACTACCACTCTACCGTGTTATTTTAAACTAGATTTTGTGTGCTAGCGCAGTTTTGCACCTTATTAACTTTTAGGTAAGGCTACTTGAATTTTTAAGCACAAAAAAAAAGTTCTTATGGTGCGATGTCGTTTCAGGGGTGTTTGATGTAACCTTAGCTGATTTTATTTAGGTCTAGTGGACTTAGGCGCGAAAGAGTCGGTCGATCGAAGGTTAAGCAACGCTGGCTGAGGTTAGTCCGGGGATGGGCGAACATCTTTACATACCGAGACCCCTCCGTGACTCGGCGTTGGTCCCGGCTGTCAGTCGTAGATCTTTGACAGTCGTTACGGGGTAATCAGAAGCCCGAAAGTTGGACAACCGGTCTTACCAAGGGGTATCGTATTACCCAGTAACTGGGTTGTGGACGGCTGGAGGCAGTCGCTCTATGTAAAGTACTGGTATTCAGCTGCATCCGGTTAAACTGGAAGCCAACCCCAACCAACCAACGGCTTAACGTCCTAACTTAACGTACTTTCCGAGGTCTTAGTATGTGAAAATGGTCACCCATCCACGGACCAACCGTGGCAAGCATAGCTTAACCTGATCCATCGACCCGTGCGGCTAATACTTAGCCACAAGCCCCTCTTAGACTTGCTTAGTTAACAAAACACTAAATAAATATAACGGAAGAAATTTTATTATCTTATACTACACACATCAAAAGTGTCTAGGGATCAAGCATTTTTATGCGGATTTCTTGAGATTGAGATGTGGCTTTGTAATAAATTTATGATTTTATAAATTTATATGGATCCTTTTTGGTGCATTTCATAATTTGAATCAGGAACTGTGAATCAAATTCGAGTAAAAGATGAAAATCAGCTGTCAATATTTTCCCTATAAAAACATACAACGCATTGAAGACATTATTAGTGCTACTGTTTCCCTACTACTGATTAAAACCAACGTTATTATGGAGCGGCGACGTCATTTAAGCAGGGAAGAAATGCTCAGAGCCGTGGGAATGATAGAAGCTGGTTCCCGGCAACGTACTGTGGCTTTAGCTCTGAATACAAGTCAGAGTGTTATCAGTCGACTTTGGACACGTTACCGAAGCACTGGTACCGTGGCTGAGCGCCATGGAGGACGGTATCGCTGCACCACACGGAGACAAGACCGATACATTCAAATCTTAACTCGAAGAGCTCCAACAATAACCGCCATGATGTTAGCCGTGAGGCTTCATCACTCTTCAGGGAACTTAATTAGCGACCAAACAGTCAGAAACCGCTTGCATGAAGTGAACCTTCATTCCCGAAGACCGCTACGGGTACCACCTATAGCAATGCACAATCGTAGGATTCGATATCAATGGGCTCTTGAACACAGAAATTGGGCAGAAGAACAATGGCGTTTCGTGTGCTTTTCTGATGAGTCTCGTTTTGGTATGAGACCGGATACAAGACGTATACGACACTGGAGAACCCCTGGACGCCAACAGCGATTAAAATCCTGCCAGGAAGTCCATCCTTATAGTGGTGGAACCATCATGGTATGGGCGGGTATTTGGATCGGCGGAAGAACTGAGTTGATTTGGATCAGAGGCAACCTCAACGCTCAAATTTATGCTGAGACGATTGTATCAGACGTCATCGTTCCTCTACAAGTGCAAATTGGTCCCTTATTTCAGTTAATGCATGATAATGCACGACCGCACACCGCAAGAGTTGTAAGACAGACTCTCGCCGCAGCTAACATCAATGTCCTGCCCTGGCCTGCTCAGTCGCCAGACTTGAACCCGATTGAGCATGCATGGGATATGCTACAGAGAAGAGCTCTGCCGAATATGGAGGGTATCCAGTCGCAAGAAGACCTTTTTTTGTTGTTGCAACGAACATGGGCGGCCATTCCACAGCGTGATTTGGATGAACTCATTTTGAGTATGCCAAACCGATGTTCTTGTGTTGTTAGTGTTCGCGGTAGAAACACGGATTATTAATTGTTTAAGTTACCCAATAAAATTTTAAAGAAAACTGTTATTTCAGTCTTTTTTTCGAACTTTTGTGTTAGTGGTTCAAATGTCAAAAATCCCTTTATTAGGAAAATGGCAAATTTCTTTATTAATGCAAAGGTGACTTGGTTTATCGTTACTGTGACAAACGAAAACACTTTATTTGATGAATCCTTAAAGAAAATTTTAATTAATATCAATCAGGAGAAAAGTTATTGCAAAAATATATGTTGATCCCTAGACACTTTTGATGTGTGTAGATTCAGCTAATACCTGTTATGTCTTTGGTTAGTATTTTCCTTTAAATCCTATTCGCATTTTTATCAAAAGCGTTCCCGTTATTTTTGTCATTTTTGCCAATTTATTATTTACGTAATGAGTCTAGATTTACAGCTACCGTTTATGAGCTAATATTGTCATTATGTGCAAATTAATTAGAATATTTTCTAGTCACTATGACGTTGTAGCTATGCTAGTTGCGCGGTAAACTCTGCTTGTGAGATGCACGATTTTGCGTGACGTCTGTATGACGCGTTGTTCGCATGTAGCGTTGTAGATACCGCTACATCTCTACGTAGCCCTTCAAGGAGAACAGGCGAGATGTTAGGTTATGTAATGTAATAAATAACAAAGTCATCCTCTGACATGAGTTGGCATGACATGCATTTGGCAATCGTCATTTTCGACCAATGCTCTTTGTGAAGGAACTCGTCTGCGGGAGCATTACCATCAAACAGGTTTTGGTTTGGTGAAAACAAGCACAAAATGGTAATTACCCTAAGGATATTAACGAGCTATTAAAAAAAAATAAAAGTATTTTGTAAATCTGTCCACGCCTTCACCAGTGCCCGTGTGGATGTCGGTAATTATCCTATACAAACAAATACAAATATAAAAATATTTATTGGAACATAAACATATTACATTTATGTGCACGTTAATACTGCGTTAGTTTAGTAACTGTGTCGCAGTTATTAACGCCCACCCCAGGAGCGAAAGACCACTGAGTTCCATAACAACAATTTTGGTTATACTTATAGGTAGAAACTAGACATAAACATTAATAATAACGTGCTACCACAGAATATATATAATAGTACTAGGTGCTACCGTGACAAAAAGTAGCCTAGATCATCATCCTTTGGCAAGGAGATAGATGGCAAACTGTGGAAGGCCCCAAGATACCATCTACCTCATTACCAAATTTTATCGAAATCCGTTCAGTGGTTTAGGCGTGAAATGTTACCTTTCATACTATCTAATATTATAGATTCCTTCATTTTTTTTAAAGTAAAATAAGCTAGATATCGTTTTTTTTTCTACTCGATGCTAATTGTATGCGTAATATTTGAATCACGTGTAACACTATTTTACATAAAGTTCCCACATTTTTGTTATAATGCGACGTTTTTACATTTTGTACATTGACGTAAAGTTTGGTGTCACCGGAGTGGCTTTCATGTGTCAGTTATAAATACAAGGAAAATCGTTATTTTTATTTACTTTAGTTTTAAATATTTACCCTCTTACTAATAAACGTATTTATATGAGTTGAACAGTTACACACCGATTTCTCTCTTTCAGTCGTCAGTAATTTGACTTTCGAAAGAAAAATGCAAAGCTTTGTGTAATTATACAGAGGCTATACAACGTTTATTAGTAGGGGGGTTACCTTATAAGAATTGCACGAATTATTGATATTTGGCCCAGTGGTTATAGCCTCGCCTCTAATGCACGAGTTTCAAGACCGGCGGGGCAATTGCGTAACACATTATCAATCGGAATCGGTTTCATTTTGACAGTTCAACAACATTCATTGCGTTATTTACTTACGTGTTGAGCAGATAAATTTTTCGAACTTATGAAACAATGGATTAGCAATTGGCTTCGAAATTATTCTGATTCCGATTGATAGTGTGTTACGCAATTAGGGTGCAGGCATGTACCAATGTCACGTTTTCAATACCTACATATTATTATGTACCTATGTATCCGCACTTCCTAAGTTTATCATAGCAAAGAAAATAATCGTGAGGAAGCCGGGACTTAAAATAATAGTTTTTTTTTATTATAATAATTTTGTAATTTTATTTTAATATGTTTTTAATAATAATAATATAAATATTTGCACACCTTATTAGGTAATGATACAGCGTACTATATTATATCTATTTGTAATATCTGTGTATAACCTAGACCTACCTGTATTAAGCGAATAAATAATTAGATTTGATTTGAAATCGCCAACCTAATCAATGCTCGTGCCTTCTCTGAATGAGAAGAGACCTTTGCACTGCAGTGGGACAGTAATAACCTGGTATTATTATGTATTTTTTTACGTAGAAACAACTAAGTAGGTACAACTGTCCCGCAAAAATGTTTATTTATGTGTCTCCGTGGAAAAAAAAGGTGCACCAAAAACGTATCTAGTCCCAGCAACACGTCTTTTTCTATCATTTTATATCTCATCTCATGCATCGAAGTGGCAACCAACATTATCATCATCATCATTTCAGCCGAACGACGTTCACTGCTGGAAATAACCCTCCCCTAACGTCAGTGGCTATACCGTTTGGGGCCCGTGGCAAATTCAAGGGATGGGGCCCACCCTCAATGTAAAGAAGCTCAACCAACGTTATAGTTTTTTATTTTTTTACAGCACTTCTCCCGCGACTTCTTCCACGTACATTTCATATTTTCCCCTACAAAATTTAACACCTGACTGCTTCTGTCCTTATGTGAGGATCCTTCTGTGCTCAAGGCGTTCTCGGGCCGGGGCCCCCCTCTAACTGGGGGCCCGTGGAATTTTGCCCCAATGCCATTCGCCACATTGGTCACGGGTCCGTCGCCACATTGACCGGTCCTGCGATTCTCGCATCCAGCCAAGACTAACATACCATTTTTTTTTTATTTCCAGATTCTACGAGCCAGTGACATTCCAGCCCAACATCCTGCCGGTGTGCGTGCCTGATAACGATGAGGACTTCGTCGGCAAGACTGCCTACGTCACCGGCTGGGGGAGACTGTTTGATGGTATGTATTTTCTAACTACCCATTTCAGTCATGATTCTGCCCAACCCACAATTTATTTATTTAACTAGCTGCGCGCCGCGGTTTCACCCGTGTAAATGTCGATCCCGTGGGAATATCGGGATAAAAAGTAGCCTATATGTTAATCCAGGGTGTCAGCTACCTCCATACAAAAGTTTTATAAAAATTGGTCCAGCCAGCGTGAAGAAGTAACAAACATATAATCACACACACACACACACACTCACAAACTTTCGCCTTTATAATATTAGTGTAATAGTGTGATTAATCATTCGGTTCAACACGTCTTTTACAGACACCTCAGATTCCATTTCATCTTTAACACTCAAGATTTATCATTCATTCATTCATACCTACTCAAAAAAATGTTGTCACGTCTTGTTCCTCATTTTAAAATCAAAAATAAAAAGTTTACAAATTAATTAAACATCTGTAGCAGAACCAGGCAAAAGCCTGGATTTCCGCTATCAACGCCAATCCCCTCAAATAACAAACAATTAATGATAGCCATCAAGCAGAAATGTTAACATTTTTTAGGAAAATTTTGAGTGATAAAGATGTAATAATAATTTGAAACCGGGATCAATGTATAAACAAGCAAAAACAGCTATATAACTTTACTAGCTGCGCTGCGTCCCGCGGTTTCACCCGCATAAGTGTCGATCCCGTGGGAATATTGGGATAAAAACTATCCTATGTCCTTTCCCGGGACTCAAACTATCTCTATACCAAATTTCATCTAAATCGGTTCAGAGAGGTAACAGACAGACAGACAGACACACTTTCACATGTATAGTAGGTATTAGTATGGATACAGTTCTCTTAAACATGTTTCAAATAGGTGTACCCAACATACTGCGACTAATATCAATGGCTAACCATAACTTCAATGATTTGAACAAGTGACTAATTTAACCAAATTTCTCAATTCACAGAGGGACCCCTCCCCAGCGTGTTACAAGAAGTAAAAGTCCCAGTGATCAACAATACAGCTTGCGAGGCTATGTACCAAGCAGCGGGCTATAATGAACACATACCGAACATATTTATATGTGCTGGACGAAGCAGAGGCGGCGCTGACTCTTGTGAAGGTAAGACTTGATAGGCTATAGTTCGCCAAGACTGGCTATAGTTCACAAAGACAGGCTATAACCCGTATATACTAAACAATTTAGTATGTGCCAACTACATCAGAGGTTGCGCTGACTCTAGTGAAGATAAGACTGGTTATAAGTCACAAAGACAGGCTATAACCAGCATATATTGAACAATTTCATATATGCGCTGACTCATGTGAGTCTTGACTGACTCGGCTATAGGCAAGCGGCCATAATGCGCATATATCTAGATGTCTATGCCGGCAGGATTAGATCTAGCGGTTTTGGAATAATTTAGGATTCATTTAAGCTTTTTGTGTAACGTTTATACACTTCATACCTCACAATAGTCACAATGTTTCGTTTGTTGAACTAATTAAGCTTTGGAAACTCCTTTATTATTACAATATATTTTTCGCCACTGATGAGCATTGGTTCGATTCCCAGGTCGGGCAGTGTTATTAGGTTTTCCGACGACGATTTCTCAGTAGCAGCCTGGAGTCTGGATTCGTGCCCAATTAATAACAATAGGTTCGCTCCCCATTACATAAACTTAAACGTAACTGGAGAAATGTGGGTGTACTTTAGTTACAACTCCCCTCTACCCAACCCTTCTGAGATTACAGGTGTGTTATTATGACATATTTTATAGAATTTTTATTAAACTTCTTTTTCTACATCCTCAGGTGACAGCGGTGGTCCGATGGTAGTACGTCGCGAACGAGACGACCGGTTCGTCCTCGGCGGCATCATCTCATGGGGCATCGGCTGCGCTGAACCAAACCAGCCCGGAGTTTACACAAGAATATCTGAGTTCAGGGACTGGATTAACCAGATATTACTGTTCTAAGGACTTGTGAAGCAAAACGGCTAAAAAAAACGGCAAAAATCCTAATCCCTGATTCCTAATCGTCTTATGAACCTATATGACGATTAGGAATTATTGAGATTGTAAAGGCCCATTTTACAACGATATTCAAGCATGAATAATTTAATCTCGATTCAAATCACAGTTTTCATGCTTATCTTAGAATCTAGTTTTCAATCGAGATTTATGCTTGAGCGTCGCTCCATTAATAGCCAGATAGCATAACGGCTATAGTTTACTAACTTTTTATAGCCGGTTATCAAAAAAATTACTTGCATTTTTAAGGAAGAAAATTCTTCTATGGACATTTTTAATGTGGATTGGTATGACGAATAGCCATTTTGATTACCTATTCATGTAAGGATACTATGAGATTCGTTTGTGATTTCAAATTGTGCTCATTGGTCCAAAATCTTAAAGGACTGTAAAGAAATTACTTATTTATTTTAAAAACATAACAGAAAGGGAGCGTTTTATGACAAAATAGTTGTCAACGAATTTCTTTGGATAGTAGCTTACCTACTTCCAAATTATAGAGTAAAATAATAAAAATATAATAATAGGGATGATTATGTGCCTACCCCTTATGAGACTTGGCTTGAAGATATTTAAAAGTAGATACTATTTACATATTAAAAAAAAACTTTAATCATTTCTCTTCAAGGGGCATTTTAGGGACTAAAATGAATTATTCTTATTATAATTATATTTTTTATATCTGTAACATTTAGATAAAATCATACGAATTTATATTATAAGAACAAAATAACATACTTTTGTAAAAAATGTCTTAGTACTTAAATAAAACTGCCAAGGGCTTATAATAATAGAAAAAAAATCAGTTCCAATTCTTGAACTAAAATTATGAAAAATAATAATAATTTTAGACAAAATATAAAATAATGTCTAGTTTTAAACAACTGATTCCGTCCTTAATTTATTTTTAGCTAATTATTTGTAAATATTTTTCGATATATTTTTTATATGAAATGCATTTATTAATTTTATTTAATTAGCCATAATAATGTCTCGGAGTAATTTTTGAGTCCTGATTTTATGAATTTATTACATCATTTTAAACGGTTATATTGTGTTTTTATTACCTATATACATGACTTTTATTCGACCCATATCCCTAAGTCCCTAAGAGCCCAGCCTTAATTATTCGACCTTCCTCTTTGTCATCACACTAATATTCTAAAGGCGAAAGTTTGTGAGTGAGTGTGTGTTTATATGTTTGTTACTTCTTCACGCTCAAACGGCTGGACCAATTTTGATAAAATTTTGTATGGAGGGAGCTGAAACCCTGGATTAACATATAGGATACTTTTTATCCCGATATTCCCACGGGATCGAAACTTATGCGGGTGAAACCGCGGGGCGTTATTCGACCTTCCTCTGTCTCATCATCATCATCAGCCAACAGCAGTCTCGTGCTGGACACACGCCTCTCCAAATTGCACGTGTTAGATAATTCATTTTGATATAATTATAATATTAAATAAAATATTGTTTGTTGGCTAATGGCATCTGTCACATTTACGAAGCTTGAGACCAACGTAGAAGTACTTACCTAATTTGACTAGATAAGTACTATGTTTACAAAAAAACAAACCTGAAATCGCGAAAAAAAAAATCATCTGTTCCCTACATTTATGTTCGCATAACTCACATAAGGGAAAAAATATAGGAAAAAGCTGATTTTTTTTTTTTCGCAATTGCAGCTTTTGTCCCATACTCCCATAGTAAAAGTTGTTCATAATGATGAAAACAATCTCCAATTTCGGTTTGTCGCATGTTTTTAATTTCAGCCTGTATTATTTTATTTATAGATAGTTGATATGGCCTTTGCTAACACACGCCATTTAACTCGATTCTCGGCAACTCGCATTCAGCTGCTAGTCACCCCGCGAAGATCTTTGCTCCACAGAGTCTGAGGGCATCCTACTTTACTTTTGCCGATTCGCGGTCTCCACTCAAGAACACGTGTACCCTAACGGTTAATAAAATCCTCTGTGCATTCCACATCAAATGCTGCTAGGTTAAAACCAGTTTCTAGTTTCTCCATCAAACTGAGTATTAGAATTAATTGGTGTTCGCGGGATTACCCTCAATTTTCTAAAAGACTACCTAACTGACAGAGAACAGAGTGTAAAAGTGAGTGATTATGTGAGTCAACCTGAAAAAGTTTTGTACGGTGTACCCCAAGGAAGTATCCTTGGGCCTACATTGTTCTTAATATACATCAATGATTTGTGTAATTTGCATTTGAATCAAGGTCAAATAATTACTTTCGCGGACGACACAGTTCTATTATTTAAAGCACAATCCTGGAAAGATGTATATAGGTTAGCCAATGAAGGTTTTACCCTGGTATCTAAATGGCTAGACCGTAATCTACTAACTTTAAATACACAAAAAACAAAATACATGGCCTTTAGCATCCAAAATAAGACACAGCCACCATTAAATACCTTTCATATTAAATATCACACATGTGGCGAATCCAGTACCTGCTCATGTTACTCTATTTCTAAAACACAATCAATTAAATATCTTGGACTAACTGTAGATCAAAACCTAAACTGGAAGGAGCACATTATGACCTCTACAGCTAGAGTGAGAAAGATGATTTATGTCTTTAAAAAAATCCGCCACTTTTGTAACAGAAAATTACTACTAACACTTTATTATGCACTCTGTCAATCAATTTTAACATAATATTGTATCTCTACATGGGGAGGCTCACCTAAGTCAACAATGATTAGCTTAGAACGCTCGCAACGTGCTATACTGAAAGTTATGACATTTAAGAGGTATAGATTCTCAACTGAATTACTATACAGTGAATTGCCTGTACTAACAGTGAGACAGTTATTCATATTAAGTGTAACACTAAGTCAACACAATTTCCCCCCCCAATACACAGGAAGGCGAAGAAATGACATAGTTTACTTAGTCCCATTTTACAAAACCGCATTTGCTTGTAAATTTATGCAATATTTAAGTCCATTCTTATATAATAAGATATCACGATTCGTCAACTTACGTAATATGACTTTATTTGCCTGTAAGAAAGCTCTTGTTGAATATTTAAAACAACTTAACTATGATAAAACGGAAAAACTATTGAAAAGCTTGACCTAAACAAACCACTAACAAACAACACACACACCACAACTTACAAACATCCAAACCCATATTCAAAATATCACGCTCACACACACACACACACACTCATTTCACTTGCTTAAACATTAACTTATGATTAAAATCTAAAATTCTAAACTTATTATTTGAGCCTGCAGCTATTATTAACTATGTTTATGTTAGTTCCCGCGAAAATAATATTTAAGTCTTATAGGATAAAATCTACCGAATTATCTGTAAACTTTGCATATACTAAATTTAGTTTAACACTACCTGCATTGTGATCACTTCTGTTCGTAGATAATGCAAAATGTTCTGATACCTACCTGCTTACATTGAAACATAATATCATAGATACTAAATTATTATGCTGTGAACTATTAGTGGAATACTATTTGTATTTAGAACTGGTTAATTGAGTTAGAGGAAGACTGTCCTACCGTGATACAGTTTCGACTAGTACGGAGGACAGTGTGAATCGAATGCTACAACCTAAATAACAATATCAGTGTAAATAATTTGTGACGTGACGTGACGTAAGTACTAAACGAACAACATTATAAAGACGCTTGAAAGGTGAGAAAGTTAGTCACATTATTGTATTTAAGCGCAGGTTGTAGTTTTATGATCCAAATGAATAAGTTATAAATGTAATGTGTACTAGGTTAAGATTTCTATGGGTCTATGCCACCCGAAATAAAGTTATTATTATCTGTGCATTCCACATCAAATGCTGCTAGGTTAAAACCAGTTTCTAGTTTCTCTATCAAACTGAGTACCTAGCCTTCGGGGTCGGCTTCCAGTCTAACCGGATGCAGCTGAATACCAGTATTTTACATGGAGCGACAGCGTATCTGGCCTCCACAACCCAGTTACTGGGTAACACGATAGGTACTCCTTGGTAAGACTGGTTTTCAGACTTTAGAGCTTCTGACTGCCCGTAACTAATCAAACTGAGTCGCACTACATCCATACTAATCCATACTATACTATTATTTACTATTAATATTATAAATTCAAAAGTAACTCTGTCTGTCTGTATGTTACATTTTCACGCCTAAACCGCTGAACCGATTTCGATGAAATTTGGTATAGACATAGTTTGAGTCCCGGGAAAGGACATAGGATAGTTTTTATCTCGATATTCCCACGGGATCGAAACTTACGCGGACGAAACCGCGGGGCGCTGCTAGTATTATAATAAAAAATAACAATACTTTTATTATTATCGTAGGTACAAGTAATTTTTGTTCTATCAAGGTTTATCGCGTAGGTATACATTAATCGTAATGTTAGAATAGGGGTCATACAGTAAGTAATTAAATTAACTAAATAGGTACTTTTAAATAATGACATCGTCACGCATCCACACGTATAGCGCCACAAGGTTTTCTTAGCGCGTGGCCTAAATCGGAACTAACACCGCCACAATATTGTTATTTCCATACATTCCTGGCATTTTCCATAACTGCGTAACTGTGGTCCAACAGCGTCCCGTATCAACGTCATTCGAGCGCCAGAGATCCTTGTAGCATTATATCTGTTTTATTTGTATTTGTTAACTCAGTTAAATCTAAAAAATATATTAGTATCTATCAGTTGTCCCATGAGACTAGTGGGTCAATGGGACTAGTGGGACAGACCCAAATTAGACACCTACCTGACCTACCTAATAAATATGTATAAAAAAAGAAATAAAGAATTCGTCCGCATCGCTGTCAACCATGAAAAGTGCCCAAAAGGCTGGCAGCATTGTTACGTGGTTAACAAACCAAGTGAGTACTCAGACCCCATGGCCCTAGTGTTTCAACCCCTAACGGCTCGAACATATATTTTCGCCGATTGAGGTTTTCGATACCTGCAGCAGCCCGCGGCCCCGCGTGCTAGGAAGATGGGATGGCGCAAGGGTGTCGATACATGTTGCATGCCACACCAAAGGCCGACCTAACTTCCAAGGCATTATGGTCGTTCCGTCTGGTCTCTTCCCATCGTCGCGTGCCAAGCCGTTGGGTTTTAAAACAGCTGGCACCCGCCGTGGTGACAAAAGCACGACGGATGATATCATTAATGTGCTATCCGGCCAGCGCTTCGAAATTAATTAATGCCTTCGTTGTCACTAGTACCATTAACAGTTCCATGTTGGAACTACCAGTAGATAACATTTCGTCATTTCATTTTTAAAAGTTAGAATATCGATGCCTTTATAACGACCAAGTTCCTTATGAGTTTAAATAGCAATGTTGCTGAACCATGTTTGCTACTCCAATGAAAAACTTGGAAGTACCCATCATTAATTTCTTATTGTTAGTAATGTGTGACTGCTCAAACTTTAATGGTTTCCATTTCCACTTAGTAGTTTTCAGATGCCTCACATCTTAGTTCATTCGTTCTCATCGTTCGTTCAGTTGGTTGGTCAGTGGAGTGGATAATAATCCATAGATATCCGTGGGATAATCTATGGTTACGTTAGGACAATAAACACATTTTCAATATTGGACTAGACAGTTATGTATATATTTTTTTAAGCATTCAATAATTAAAATACTACGAGTACAAAGTAAATTAAAAAAGAACAGCAAAATAGCGAATTTAACAAATTAACGTAGCAAAGCGCAGCATGCTTTCTCTGGTTCGAGCACAGAACACTACTCCACAAAGTACACTATAATATACTCACTACTCCTAACTCCTAACGGAGGGTTCGAGACCGGAGCTGACGAACTAAAAGAACAACCTCTAATAATCCCGGATGTGACAAGCGCGTTTTTTTTTTTGAATACCTACTATGGAAGTCACGCCAATTTCAATATTCGAATATTTTGCGTTGAATTTTTGAATATTTTAATGTTACGGCTTATTTTATAACAATCAAAATAACTTAACCGTTTTATAACACGGTTAAAACTTCCAAGCGATAGTGGCCAATAGATGGCGCTGTACACAATCACTATACAAGTAACTCCAAATGTAGGGGATCCTGAATCGCGCTATTATAGTTTTCCAGTCATTTAACATGTGTACAAAAATTTTTACGTAACTAGTGTACTTGCTTCGGCAGTACATATACTAAAATTGGAACGATACAGAGAAGATTAGCATGGCCCCTGCGCAAGGATGACACGCAAAATCGTGAAGCGTTCCACATTTTTTGGACAAATTGGAAAATATTATGAATATACTCGTAGTATGAATATAATTTAATCAATCTGCCTAAACTTTTCCCATAGTAATTAACCTACATTAATTATTTTTATTGTCTTTCTAGTAATTAAATGGTTTTAATTTTCTTTCTATTAAATTTTTGTTGATTTTTTTAACCGAAGCCAAAAAAGGAGGTTCTATATTCGACACGTATGTGTGTATGTTGGTATGTCCGCGATTTTCTCAAAAACTAATGAACCAGTTTTGATAATTCTTTCATTAAATGTGATTTACATACTTTCAGGAAGGTTTTAGTACTTATCTAATAAATTAGGTAATTATTCTTATGTTGTACGAAGTTATATGCATAAATGTATTGCATCTCCGGCATTGCTATTCTAATTTTGATGATTCTTCTAGTCGGTGTCTTCAATTCTTCAATGCACTAGTGTTAATTGAATTTGTGTGGGGTAGGTGCAACTATCTAAAAAGTGAAAAATAGTGCACTAATGGTGTCTGGAGCCCTTTAACCTTTTAACCGCCGGACTTTATATCAGTTGTCGTGCCCCCAGCGCCAGACAAAAAAAAAAACGAAAAATAAATACCGATGAAACGAGCTGTGATGATGTAATAATAATACAGATTAAACGAGCTGTGTTATTTGGTCGTATATATACGACTCTGGCGGAATGGACACGAAAATATTTGTCGGATTAATCCGACGTAAGCGGTTAAAAGGTTAAAGATTGGTCCTTGGCAGCTCTGGACAGAGAGAGGTGGAGAGTAGGGAGGCCTTTGCCCAGCAGTGGGGCATTAATAGCTAATAAAAAAATAGTAACTCCCAGGCCAGTAAGGGTCGGGACACATTGATCGATGGCGTTCGACGGTTTGTCCATACAAAAGGTACAAAAAGAGAGCACTTGTGCTCCTTTTCAATCGGCGAAGTGCGAAAGGCCGTTGATCAATGTGTCCCAACCCTAAAGGCGAGTGTGTTCCCACCACAGATATAGATAGACCTAGATAACGCAAGTATCACGAACTGTATGAAAACTAAGCGTGCCACTTTTTGACTACCTACTATGACGTCACAAGCTCGCGCTCTCGCTCACGCTCACCCAGCCAGCAGTACGCAGGACTGAGCGCGAAAGTGGCGGCTTACGATTTTTGAACGTAAACTGGTGCGATTTTTGGCACGCGAAGTAGTTGCTCTTGCGTTATGTAGGTGTATCTATATCTGTGGTTCCCACCAAACGCGACGACGTGCAATCTACTGTGTAGTACACGTTTTATTCACGAGTTTCTCAAAACATGTATATTCTGGTTTGAGTATTTTAAATTCAGGTTTTATGGGTTTCATAACTTCAATGATAGATATTGTTCATGGGTTGGAATACACAATAAAACAAAAAGGGAGTGCTTCAAAAATTATTTATTTATTCGTATATATAATTTATATATCCATTTTATAATTAAAATCAACCGATGCACACAACATAAACATCATAATATCGACCGTTCATTCACGCCGCCCGGACGAAAGACGCACTCTTTGGCAGAACACGTTTTACACGAAAAGCGACTTTATCTCCATGGCAGTAGGTCGAAATCGCCAAAACGTGTGCCCGCCAAAGATTAAGTATACATAGATTTAAAAACTAGATACACAATAATTTATTTAAAAAGTCCTGTCTATGACGATCGCTTTTGTAGGACGCTCCGAGTAAAAATTATAATTATAAAAAGCTGTAATAAGTATCATCTAAATTAATACTTTCGCTAAAATACTCTGTAGTTGTATTAAAATAAGGTTTTCGACATAATGTTGTGATTGTAAAAACACTGATGGATAATAAGGAAACGCTTTAAAACGCTCTTAACACTGACAAAAACATGTAGAAAAAAAATTGTGTATGTATAAAAATATTTCTAGATCCTCTATTTCCCGTAAAAGTCTAAAAACTACCATTTATTGCTATTGAAATAAGTTTGAAAGTTGGCAACACAACAGTATGTCGAAGTTAATAGGAAAAACGGACTTAGTCATCGCTATGTAATGTAAGTACTATTCTGCAATCGCCAATCAATAATATTGTCAATTTGGCTAAAATTGGAAATAAATAATGCAATTAAATAAATAGAAAAATGACAACTAAAACACTAACTTGACTGAAGTATTCGATTTTTTTTATATAATACAGACGTAACTGAGATATTAAAGAACCTCCTTTTTTGAAGTCGGTTAAAAAAACTTGCATCACTGGAATAAAACTGTGTTTTTTATCTTAATTAATTATACTTTTGACTACAAGAAATTGATTTTTATTTGACACTAACTTTAATTTAATTTCGTTTAACGTTTTATTTCAGTGATCAAGTTGAATCAGAAAATGAATTCGAGTTTAGGAAAAGCGTATTTCATTATAGCTATATTAAAATTCTAATTTATGAAATTATAAAACGAATTTGCCTTAAATATTCATCTAGATCTATTTCAGCGTCAATTTTAATGAGAAAAAATGTTTTTCATAAAAAAAAACACCAATCATTTTTTTTAAGTTCGTAAAAATTCTACTGTCGTTACTTCCCCTAGACTTTACAGTTTGCTAAAAAGTTCAATATGGCAACATTGAAACACGCTTTTTAAAATACACAGTAAACCATAAATCACATAGAGAACCTCCCTGCGCCATGATCTCTAAACTTAATCCTCCTCATATATTATTATTTTGTTACAATTAACTTTGGGGGGACCTCACTTGAAAAACACAAAATTTCGTTCAATAATTTTAATTATTTTTAAATTAAAGCAAAAAATTCTAATGACAATCAATGTCATGAAGTTTTCGCGGATGAGAAAACTTGATACAAATGAATAATTAATGAATTAAACAAACCAGCCATCTAAAGACACTTACATTGCTGTATTTTAAACAAAAACAAATCCCAAAATCTTCTAAATACCAATTGTAATCCTTCACAATCACCAAGGAATTAAAAAACAAATTTAATCATTAAAAATCTTTTCCAAAACAATCAATTCTCACCAAAAAATCTTTCTCCTTAAAGACCGGGTACCACGGTTCTACTAACCAACTCTCCCCCATTCAAAATACGTGATCAAGTAAAGTCCCCTCATACACAACACAGTCACAGTGCGAACTGCCACAGTAATACATCGTCGTCCGCTACCGTTAGCCCTAAACTACACTTCCTAAACTAATACCGCCTAAAGCACAAATTTAGACAGACAACTAGGATTTTTTTACACAAATGACATTGTACAATTGAATCGACTACGAAACTGGCCACCGAATTGAAATCATAGAGTATTTATATACGAGCCGTGGGATGTCACATTTACTTTTGAATATTTTTTTAAATAAATAAATTAGTGAAATAGTGATGTTTCGTTTATACGTAAAAAAACACATCTTTTAGACTATGTTGGGAATATAGAACATTTGTGTAAAAGTTATGTTATTTTATTTGTATTGTAAAATTAAATTTTTTTTTGAGATTAAAATATATGAAAAGTCCAGCTTAATCATAATTTTATTAGGTTTTTTTTGTGATGCTTCCTGGCAACCGAAAATATTTTTTGGTTGAATTGTGAGGAACGTCGATATATATAGACTAACATTTAGGCCTGAAACTTAAAACGACATTTTAATATTCAAAAGTAAGCGCAAACACACTAGCTTTAATTAATTACAAGAAAGAAATGCGGAAATCCTTTAAAAATACTGCTTCGTTGCAAGCGCAAATTACAAAAATAATATTCAAAAAGTCTAAACTATACTTAAAAATATATCTCGTTCTAATACTTTTATTTTAAATTATAGTTACAGCTACTATTTACACGTCATCTAGGTGCATAAACAACGAATGTGCGTTGTTTCACGAAAATTTCCCTTAATTTTTTTTTTCATCACTTCTTTTTTTCGTCGAAAAAGTTTACATGAGATTCTCAATATTTATTCGTCATATCCGGTGTCGAGTCAATGTTGGAATGTTTTTCGTTTCCGTTTTTATCTCTTTCAGTACATTATCACATTTTAGAAAATGTTTATTTTTATTTTGGAATTTTCTTTTAACGGAATGGAAGTTACGTTAGTGTTGTCAATCGATAGTGTCTAATCTATCAACTTTATTTGTCGATAGATTTTTATCGATATATTTACAGCATTTTGCATGGTTCTTATCGATATTGTCAATCAATTTATTACGTGTTTCAATTCACCGGGAAACAAACTAAGATATTATGTTGCTATTATAAGTCTCCCCACTAAATCATAAATGAATGAACACTCCCTCTCTTCGAAAGGAGGCCTGTGTCCCAGCAGTGGGAACATTATAGACGGATACATATGTATATGTATGTTATGTGTATTAATTAACAAAAAAATATTAAATGTATGTTGTCAGTTGATATAAACAGAATGTGTAATAGAGATCATCTCAGCATTATTAAATAAAATTTACGTCATAGCAATGTCGATATAATGATATCGAATTTATTAGAGACAATGATTTGTCTGTCTGAGTGTACCAAAATGTACACCTCTGCACATACCTTCGTGGGAATACAGGCATGATGTTATAATTTGTCTAGACATTATTTAAACAAACATTTTTTTAGTGATATTATCATTACACTTCTCTCAATCCTATGCCATCTTAAAGATCGAAAATTAATTTATAATAATTACAACCATCGATCATTATCACGTAACAGTGATAATCCTTCTTCTATTCTCTAAATTGAGTTTGGATCTTATTCTTATGAAGTTAAGATTCAGACTCGGACTAACTATTCCACGATTCCCTGCCTGCCTTTACATTCTTTAGACTTTTATTAAACAATACCCATTTTTTTCTAATTTTTTCTAAGTCGGTCGTGACAATGAATCCTTTAGCGATTTTTTTTTTGTAAAGGGGGTTGAAGTTTTTTACATGGGGCCTGGCATATCTACTGTCCGTAATTTTTTTTTTCATAACCACACGCATGAAACCTAGCATCAATGCCAGCAGAAAATATAATAAGTCCAAATCCACAAAATGGCGAACAGTAGGTACCTATGCCCCGGATCTTCAAAGCCCTTTCTAATCGTTATTGGTTGGAATAACGACTCGAAAGTTATTATTACCAAACCACTTCGTATTCACACACTGTCAAAAATATTTTTAGTGATCTGCGCTTTATTACGTAGTGTTACGACTTACGACCATCCAAGATGTTTAGCGCAGTTTATTTTAATATATTCATTTAAAAGAATCATTTTGGAATTATAAATAGCAACGTCGATTCCTATAATTTTCTCTTCTAAACACCACAATTATGACAAATGTCTTTTGTCACACATTTTGAAAATATAGCCTTACAAAAGTTTATAGTTTCAAGTCATCGAATACTCTCATCGACATGAAAATGTGCTTAAGAGCTAATTTCACCAATGAAACTAACTTGAGGGCCACGAAACAGCAAAAAAACAAAATCAACTTTATTACACCACGGTAAAGTTGCTATTTATTTAAGTAGAAATAACCATTTGACATGTGGAACGAAAAAGCCCCCTAAACGATAGCCGCATAAACGCGGTCAGCACATCTAATGGCTGCTACACACGTTACGAAAAATAGTTACGATTGGACGGTACAGTTCAAACTGCAACGATAAATCTACATGTGTGTATGAGAAAAACTGTACAGTTTGTCCGATTTTATAAAACTGTACAGTTGAATGGAGCAGTATGAAATTTTGGATAGATAAATCGGAATCGGAAGAAACTGTGTTGATAATCGTAACGTGTGTGCCAGTCGTTAAGTTTTCGCGTGGATCGCGGTCCGAATGGTTGCCTTTTTATGGCGAATAATAAACCAACAACTGCTAACGCGTCGTCAGTCGAAGCCATAGCTCAACGAATGAATAATCAGACAGTTTTCTAGTAATGTGTGTGGGCACTACGAAAACTGTGCAGTTTAAACTGTACCGTCCGATCGTAATGATTTATCGTAACGTATGTAGCAGCCATAACCGCGTTCAAGAGCTGTCAGTGCCATCATTGTTGTGGAATTTAGCGATCAGTTTCATTGGTGAAATTCAACCTTAATCCTTTACGTGTAGGATAGTTGACCTCGTAATTTGATTACCACTTTTTACGAAAATTTCCAGTAAACTGAAAACCTCGTCCGGTTGAAATTTGAAACTATCTGTCACATTGATCTTAGGACGTGTAAGTGACATTCAACCAGGTGGTATTTCTTTTTTTTATTTATTCATTTATTTCAGGCGACACAGGCCCATAGATAAATAATTATGGTTTGGACTTTACATAATCATAGTCCACACATTTTTGACCCAGCTTACATTGAGTACGCAAAACATTTTATACAATAGGCAATATTATCAAAGCCTTTACAAATTGCTCGAAACGGTTATGAATACCTAGTACAAGTAGGTTATATTTTCCTCCAAAACTTCCTTAGAACAAGTAGGCAATATTTTTGGGTCACTGTCTTCAAAAAATCACTTAAAACCTTTATAGTGGGCATCATTCCTGGTCTTCATCCCACTGTTGGGCGTGACATCAAATTTGCGTCCACCGGTCGTCGAAGAACTGGCGCATGTTGTGACCGGCGCGACCGACAGGACTGTCGTCCTCGTTGAAGACTTCACAGTTGCTGAAGATCAGTCGGACGTCTGAGGCGAACTCTTCTTTGCATTTGTAGCTGTTGGGGAGAAATTGGGTTTGTTAATAAGTGGATATAGGGGGGGGGGGGGCCCGTGGCCCGGTGGCCGGTGGAGTTTCTTGCCCATTCTTCTCCATACGAAAACTACCTTTTGGAAGGGGCGACTAGAATCAATTCTATTTTAAGATAATTTTTGGCGTTCAAAGTGCCTTTTATGTGCCTATTTGAAATAAATGCTTTGACTTTGAAATAATAACAGCCGCAAAGGTCCATCGATCAGACTAAGCTTCGCTTGCCGCGGTTGGTCTGTGGATGAGTGACCATCTTTACATATCGAGACCCTTCCGTGCCTCGGAAAGCGCTTTAAACGGTCAAGCGGCGCGCGTCGCCCATTGGCGACGAAACAATAGAAAATCCATTGTCTCATTAGCGGAGCTTGACAGATTAAGCCATTGGTCCCGGATGTCATTCTGGATCTTTGACAGTCGTTATGGGTAGTCAGAAGCCCGAAAGTCTGACAACCAGTCTTACCAAGGGGTATCGTATTACCCAGTAACTGGGTTGTGGAGGTCAGATAGGCAGTCGCTCGGCCGGTTTGTCTAATACTTACATATTATCCTGCAGCTTCCTTTTAATGGTGGACAGGTCCATGGGACACTTGATCACTTTCTTGTACTGCGGGAACTGCTTGGTGTTGACCGGCAGGAGGAACGGCCACGCGTGCTCGTGGCATTCCATTTCGTTTAGGAGGTTCCTGAGGAGATAGGGAAATAAGTATTTAAGTAGGATACTAAATTATTACACTAATATTATAAAGGCGAAATTTTGTGAGTGTGTATGTTTATATGTTTGTTACTTCTTCACGCTCAAACGGCTGGACCAATTTTGATAAAATTTTGTATGGACGAAGCTGTCATCCTGGATTAACATATAGGCCTACTTTTTACCCCGATAATCTACTAGCAGCGACCCGCGGTTTCACCCGCATAAGTGTCGATCCCATGGGAATATCGGGACAAAAAGTATCCTATGTGTTATTATGCATAAGCTATATTACTGTAAAGTTTCATCAAAATCCGTTCAGTAGCTTTTGCGTGAAAGAGTAACAAACATCCATCCATCCATCCTCACAAACTTTCGCGTTTATAATATTAGTAGGTTGGTAGGAAGTAGGATTAGTAGGAAGTAGGATAGTAGGATTAGTAGGAAGTAGGATAGTAGGATTAGTAGGAAGTAGGATTAGTAGGATAGTAGGAAGTAGGATTAGTAGGATAGTAGGATTAGTAGGAAGTAGGATAGTAGGATTAGTAGGAAGTAGGATTAGTAGGATAGTAGGATTAGTAGGAAGTAGGATTAGTAGGATAGTAGGAAGTAGGATTAGTAGGAAGTAGGATTAGTAGGAAGCAGGATTAGTAGGAAGTAGGATTAGTAGGAAGTAGGATTAGTAGGAAGTAGGATAGTAGGATTAGTAGGAAGTAGGATAATAGGATAAGTAGGAAGTAGGATTAGTAGGATAGTAGAAAGTAGGATTAGTAGGAAGTAGGATAGTAGGATTAGTAGGAAGTAGGATTAGTAGGATAGTAGGAAGTAGGATTAGTAGGAAGTAGGATAGTAGGATTAGTAGGAAGTAGGATAGTAGGATTAGTAGGAAGTAGGATTAGTAGGATAGTAGGATTAGTAGGAAGTAGGATTAGTAGGATAGTAGGATTAGTAGGAAGTAGGATTATTAGGAAGTAGGATAGTAGGATTAGTAGGAAGTAGGATAGTAGGATTAGTAGGAAGTAGGATTAGTAGGATTAGTAGAAAGTAGGATTAGTAGGATAGTGGGAAGTAGGATTGTTTTACGCGGCACACGCTAAAACCTTTGTTCTTTCATAGCCCAATCTTCTGTATTAACCCCAAAACGGTCGAAAACATACTCTAATTCGATAATCGTCGTTCGTCTAAGAAAAATCTGCAGATTGTGCTTTAGGCGTGAATAATACGGCGTAAGGTGAAGGCGTGACGCAGGCGCTGCGCAGCCATGATGCCGCTACAAAACGTTTTCATACAAAATGTATGCAGGCGACGTGCGCCTGCGCAAGCCTTCCGCCGCCGTTTCTGTATAATTCACGCCTTAAAAGAATCAGTTTTTTCTCCCTGTGTGGTAACAGTAACTTACTTGCAGAACTGTAGATCTTTCAGCAGTTTCTTGGCAGTGTTCTTCTCTTTCTTGGCACGAGACATTAGCGGCGCGTTCTCTGTGTCCATCTCCTCAACTGTACAAATATAACCAATGATGAAAACGACAGGGAAATTATGTTAATAATGGTTTCTGGGGAACACGGACACTGATGATACGCGATTTCTACCTAGGCTTTTTCCAACTATGTTGGGGTCGGCTTCCAGTCTAACCGCATGCAGCTGAATACCAGTATTTTACATAAAGCGACTGCCTATCTGATCTCCGATCGACCCGTGTGGCTGTTATCATTTAAACACGAGTAGGGTTACCATATGTAAATAGAGGGATGCCTGTCTATGGTACCTAAAATGCCTGAATTTTCAGAAAAATGCCTGTCTAAAGCAAAACGCTGTAGGTAATAAGGAAAAGCCAACAGATAATAATGAAGAAGGATATTTTTATTACTGATATTTGTCAGAGGACATTATTTTTTTAATACTTCTTTCTCTTCTAATATATAAACGTAAAACAACGCGCTTGCATTTATGCAACCGCGATAGGCGCGCGGGCGCGAAATTTAAAAATGCCTGTCTCAGACCAATGCCGGCCGCACGCCTGTCTAAACCTTAAAATGCCTGTCAAATGCGGCAAACGCCTGTCATATGGTAACCCTAAACACGAGCCCGTCATTAATATTTATAGCCTAAATAGTTATCTAACAAAAAAATTGACAAAGCATTTGACATATTAAGAGCCTATACTACCTCAGCTAAAATTCACTCTTTATCTCGCTCATACGATACTGCTCGCGGACTGAATGAGAGCGAGACAGAGTGCGGTGCTGGGCGGCAGGCAGTGCCAATAGTTTCGGTATTTGCTTTATACAGTGAAAATAATGGTAATCATGAAAAAAATAACATAAGACCTGCTTTAAAGTAAGTTCAGTTAGTATGCAAAGTTTCACGATCTAATTTGCAGTATTTTTTTAATACCAGCGGTTTATTGTTCGAGTTAAAGGTAACTTTGGTTTTTTTCTATCGAGAAAATTTTATGGAATCGTGTTTTCGTCTAACATGGGACTTAGCATTAATCCTCAACTTTACCATATATTTATTTCAAAATTAATGGTGCAGTATTTTCGACATAACGGAGCATCACGATAAGCCATCTGAGGTAGTATAGGCTCTTAAATGCTTTGACATTTTTTTTCTCAGATTAAGGGGCAGGCCCACTTGCACCAAAAATCAATGGTGCCGATTCTGTTGAAAAATTGCCAGAGAGATAACAAACGTACCGTCTAGTTGTGTGTCAGTCTCGTCATGTTGTAGGGCTCCGTTGCCGCCCACATAGTGTAGCGCGCGACGCTTCTCCGGAGGACCCTCCTCTGCACTCAGCTCACCTGTTAAATAGACAAATAATTATTTAATAAAAGTGCTAGGTTTTGTCCACGGCTACGCCCGCGTGGAGAATGAAAAATATACGGGATAAAAAGTCTTCACTGCCCTAACCCAGGTCTAACTGTGAGCCAAGATTAATCAAAATCCGTTCAGTTGGGGCGTGAAAAACAGACAGCCCCCCCCCCCCCCCCTTACTAATAAACGTTGTATAGCGTCTGTATAGTTACACAACGCTTGGTCTTCTTCTTTCGAAAGTCAAATTACTGACGACTGAAAGAGAAATCGGTGTGTAACTACTCATCTGATATAATACGTTTATTAGTAAGCGGGTTATAATATTAGTAGGGAAATATGTATAGTATGGATTCATGATAATTCAAGACCGAGTAGACGAATCAACGCTTCAGAATCACATATTCTGTAGTCGACGTCTTGGAAAGAAAAAGATAAGAAACCAGACGTTGGTCTCGGCTGTCATTCGTGGATCTTTGACGTCGTGACGGGTAGTCAGACGCCCGAAAGTCTGACAACCAGTCTTACCAAGGACTATCGTATTACCCTGTAACTGGGATGTCGAGTATAGGCAGTCGCTCTATGTTTAAATGAAATTGTTTATTCTGTAAAGAGGATATCGAAATCATTTTTACACGTTATATTATTTAAAAAAAATAAGCTAGGTAGATGGAGTCGATATTTCATATCTGACTACCTGTGAAAAAATAGCGAAATAAACTAAAAGTCTCTTTTAAAAGTCCAGACATAATCTTGGTCAGTTCAGCTGTATCCGGTTAGGCTGATGACCGGCCCCAACATAGTTCGGAAAAAGGCTAGCCAGATGATGATGATTATTCAAGACGTGGAACAATCAACACTTTTGAATCAAATATTCGCACACAAAAAAATTAAGTTCGCGTTACGTTGCGTTTCGTCGCAGTCCGCTACATTTTCCGCCAGGGAATGGTTTGACCGCGTTCGTCGCGTGCGCAGCGTCGGGTCGCGTCGAGTTTGTCGTTTTCGCAGGCCACCTCGTAAGATAAACGAAAAATGATACAAAGGATTTTCGATTTGACAACGTCCAAAATCCAAAAATAAAGTATCCGCCAAATGCTTTTACAAATTATAATTAATGTGGGGATGAGAGGCTACCTGTTGCGATAAGAAACTTGGCCAAGTATACAGTGTTTTAGGTGAAACGGGGACATTCTTTAAGGCTCAATTGCACCACAAATCAAAAGAAAAATTATTTAATCACAATCCATTCATCAACCTTGCGTTCTGCAATCATTAAGTTATTTATGCAACTGTTTTATAACACACACTGTTTTGTATCACATGAGTGTTTTAATACCTAATTAATTATCTACAGTTGCATACAAGACTTTATCTACACCCATGATATGAGTCCTCTATAAAAAGGTTCTGAAACAATTTTTTGCAATACTAATATGGAACAAAAATGGCGGCCGGCGGGATACGACGTGAATTCGAATAACCTATAAATTCTTTTTTAAATTACTGCGCTGTGGTAGTGAAACGCGCGTGCATGACAAGGTTCTTTTTTAGAAAACGAGTTGCATAATGAAATTTAGTACAACATAATAACACTCGTTTGGATGTTATTATTGTTACTATGACACTGGTTGTTTTATTGTTGGCAATAAGCTAACTGTTTCAGAAGCTTTTGAAGAGGTTTTATAGCATGGGTGTAGATAAATGCATTTAACGCTAAACGTATTATAAAATATAATTCTGTCTCTTTCATCTACAAACAATTGACGGAATCAGAACGATGTTTTAAATACGTTTAGTTTAGTAACAATTTCTGGTGCAAGCGGGCCTTACTATGGGACCAATTTAGAAATCTCGAAAATAAAATCAGCAGCTTCATTTGCACAACCGTAAGGTTGAATATAGTGTAACAAATACACTATACAACATCTAATGTACATCCTATATTCTAGCAAATAAATATATCATTCATACATTAATTTAAATTACGAGAATTAGCCTTCAGTAATGACCATGAAAAACTCAGAAAGCAGAATTGGAAATGACTTATTCATTGGATTTTAGCACAAACCTCGTGTATGGGAGGCGAGGCCACCCTGTCATGCCTTGACGAATGCAAATGACTAAATCGCCCCCCTATATACTGATGCATTATAAACTCACCCGTATGATGATTCAATCCATTCTCGCTATCTGCGAGTGTGTCATCTAGCTTGTCGTCGTGTTTCTCCGGGGTGTGCAGTGCGGAACCCGAACATTCTTCAGCTGTAGTCGATGTTGAGGCGTGGGATGCTGCTGGGCTGAAATGTTGGGTTGGGTGAAGAGGTTTTAAGTGACTTGTGAGACTATAATAATACTCAGTTTTTTTTCGAAAGTCAATGAAGATAAAAATCATGTTTATTGATGTGATTGGTTTGCTGAATTAACAACAGCTAACAGATCGATGGTCCCTATTAACAATGTCGGTTCCGCAAAAAGACTACTGTTTAGTAGAGCAGTTCAAAGTTTGAAAAAAGAATTCAAAATTAAAATTAAAAAAAAATAATTTGCACTGATTCTTTTATGTATTGTTTACTATGTACTGACATAGACAAAATATAGACTTGCCAAAACAAACTTTGAACAGCGGGGCAATTGCGTAACACTTTATCAGTTGGAATCGGTTTCATTTTGACAGTTCAACAACATTCATTGCGTTATTTACGTGTTGAGCAGACAAATTTTTCGAACTTATGAAGCAATGGATGAGCAATTGGCTTCGACATGATTCTGATTCCGATTGATAGTGTGTTACGCAATTTGGGTGCGGGTGTAATCATAATTTTATTGTAACAACAACCTAAGCCCAGCGATGTTTTCCTTCATCGTTTTAGAGCAGTGGTGATTAAACAATTTACACAGTCATGTTCCTGTCTGGGTTTGAATCCACGGCGTCTGACTCGTAAATCGGGGACACTAGCTCACTATTGCGCATATTTATTTTTACCTGACTACGGCGAAGCAAAAAGTAGGGTAGTGATTTTGACCAGTATGTATATTCATCTGTTCCCTCATAACTTCTAAACTGCTTGTCATAATAGGACAAATGAGGTATCGTTGGAAGCGTCTTGATTGTCCGCTGGTTATAGGCTATGTGACGTCACAATAAATTAATTATGACGCCCTCTAGCGGACAGAGTCATGACCTAAAATAATTTTTACATAGTTGTGTAAATGTGTACATACCTAGGCACCATATTCTGGTCTATATCGAGACTGGCGTTGAGGTCTCGATGCTTGGCGTCCCGCTTCTTCATGTTCCGCGGCTTCTTGGGCGGCGCGCGCGATATGCACTGCGAACAGTACCATTTGCCGCGGGGGTTCTGTGGGAGAATGAAAGTATTAATATTTTTATATTTTTTACGTCGCGCAGACGAATTTTTCAAACTTTACGTTTTAATGTTGCGTTAGTTAAGACAACACCGACCGCACAGTGGCGCCCTCATTGTTTGTTTACTTATTTATTTTATTTTAGAATGAAAATGCAGAAAATAAGCACGTTACGTTGTGCTCCACAAGATTGCACGTTATTATTATTACATATCATTCTAAAATTAAAGAAATAACCAAACAAAGAATGAGGGCGCCACTGCACGGTAGGTGTCGTCTTAAGATATCTGTAAAAACGCTCGTGGCTGTAAAAACGCGTCTGTGTGCGTGCGCCTATCTTTACTCATTGAATGGAGCAGGCTTTCTATGTGCTACTCTGTGGTTCTGTAGTTTACTATGTGTCTGGGCGCGGGTAGATTTTCGTTATTTATCATCATTTACAGGTGTTATTAATATTAATTATTTATAATACGGCACCGCACCACAACCGCGGCACGTGTCACATCCCAACATATATTGTGTCAAACGAAATAACAAACGAATACCAATATACTATGTGAATACATTGTAACAATCTACACACTCAGGACCGAAACCCAAAAAAAAATTTGTGCGATGAATGATGAAATGATGATAAATAACGAAAATCTACCCGCGCACACTTGTGCACTATAATATCTCCCGCGCTGAAGGCTAGTCTCCGTTGAGATTGGCCACCGTGGCCGAAATGTGGTCTGGAGGACTTTATTTACTCTGTGGTTTGGTTAAAGACTGTAGTATTACCTTCAAAAGTGGCGGGTAGTGACAGTCCTGGTGGTAGGCTCGGGAACACAGCGCGCACGGTATGGTTCTAGTGTTAGCGTTGGCTCCTCCGCAGACGATGCAGACTCGCTCGCCTCTAGCTTTGTTTACGCATTCCCAGCAGTACCTGTAATGTTAAAAGGAGTTTAGATAAGGTCTCAAACTTTTTGATAGCTCCTAATTATATGCATAGCGAATAGATTGTGGACGTACAATCTATTTGGATGGTGAAAACATTCTTGGCAAAGTGACTTGCTGCAATAATAAACGATTAAAACCGACAACAAAAAGTCTATTCCGTCGTTCATATTGCAATTTGTTCAATGTCAAAAGTTTTTTATTTTTTTTATTTCTAAGGTATAATTATTTATGGAATTTTCAAAATGCACATTTAGTAGAACACAATAGTGAGGAAACATTAGTTAAAAAACATTTTGGTGTCATAAAAGATTGTTTTCCAGTATGCTGTTTTTTTACTCTCCTGTAAACTTGTCATTTTTGACATAGAACTAATTGCCATATGAACGACGATTTGTGAAATAATATTGCTAGTCGACATTCAATATATCTTTCTTGTTTTCTCTAAAATCAAGTACATGCAGCTTTTACAACTTTTCTTTATTTTTAGTAAAGAATTTCACCTTTAAGTATTTATCAAAAATTCACTACATATTTTGATTGTTTTTATGAGTTGTTTATTAACTTAAAGTTATACAAAATCGTTTTATTAGCTATACAAAGTGTTAACAAATTAACCCAACAAACTTTAAGCGGTGCTTTAGACCATCGAACTGAACAACTTTCACTATGGGACCAACACTGAAAAAACGAAAAAAAATCAGCTGTTTCAGACATTTTGGTCAAGTAGGTATTGAACTTTTGTGTTAAACAGCTGATTTTTTATTCGTGATTTCAGAGTTGGCCCCGTAGTGAAAGTTGTTCAGTTCGATGATTTAAAGCACCCCTTAAAGTTTGTCGGGTTAATTTTTTAATACCATTCTGCAATCTTATTCCAGAAGTACAGTCATGTCTAAAAGTATGTATACATTTGGCTTTATTCAAAGGCGATTTTCTCCTTTATTTTTGAATGAAATTTTATGTTATTACAAAAATAGTATTTTCGAACCCATAGGTTTATGTTAAGTGTCGTATTTCAACGTTGCATTCGTTATTCCACGAAAAAATCGCAATTGAAAATTACCAAGTATATACATACTTTTAGACGTGACTGAACACCCAGTAAATAATGAGTATGCTCACCAGTCCCCATCAGGTATTTTATCCATCCGTGGCTTGAAGCAATACGTGTGATAGCCCTTATCACAACCGTCACACAGCAACAGCTGATCTTCATTGTCACCGCACAGGCAAAACTGACAGTTCTGTACACAGAATAAGGTAGAATATTAGTTGGCATGCTAGGTTTAAGTTAGGAAGGAAAGAAGGATTATACCCAGCAGGAAGTTTATTACGAGTTTTGAATAACCGAAATAAAACAATGACGCTGTTTCTTTTGTTCACCGACTGAACTAACAATAGAAATATTATATTATATTGTATATAATATTTTAACTGATAGTACGCCATCACTTATGAAGTTATGACGTCAACATCTGTTACGCACCAACGTCCCGCTGCACGACATGTCTACGACCGCGACCTTCTCACAAAGAAATGGTTTTCGTTTTGAATCATTCATTTAGTCGATTTCTCTACCGGACCATAGAGTAAAAAAAATACCTCACAGGACAACAAATATAATAGAGGTTTAAGCCGCGTGACTCAGGTGTGACCTATTGGTCACGGCGGGGCTTGACGGTTGGGGCCGGGTGTGACCTACCAACCTACCTATTATATTATATTATACAGGGTGTTACGGAAAGGGTATATCAATACAAACGGGTTGAAGAGTGTATCTGGTCTAGAATCTCTATACAAAATGTAAGCTCAAAAGCATTAACTTTGAAAATGCTTAATATTTTTTTATTTCGACATCATGGCGTTGTACTGGCGCGCGGCGGCGTGATGTGCGTGTACTAGGCGCACAGACACACTACAGATAATGGATAATGACCCTCGTAGTGCGGTGACACGTTTGTTATGATTTCAATTTAATAAACTATCGAAATAAAAAAATATTAAGCATTTTCAAAGTTACTGCTTTTGAGCTAAAATTTTTTACAGAGATTCTAGACCAGATACACTCTTTAACCCGTTTGTATTGTTATACCCTTTCTGTAACACCCTGTATAATCTTCCTATTTAACAATAAGAATATTGCAATGTCAAGTTGCAGATAAAAAAGATGAATAAGCCAGATTCGCTCGGTCGACTTATTCCCGCGGCGATTATTTTCGCGCACTTGATTTTCAACGCACTGTTTAGCGCCGAAAGTTGAAAATCCAACGCTATATAAACTTCCGACGCGCGATCATAAAATGGATGGGCATTATGCGGAAATTAGGTCCTTCGCTAGGAGAATATTATAACGTATTGTCGAAAACACATAAATACGTATTATCGTTGCACGATTAAATAAATAATTAAGGTATGAAGTGAAAACCACACCGCGCTGCACATTTACAAAACTTACAATAACAGAATTTTCTCCACCTATTTGATACGACAAAACTAACTACACATGCAATTTAGCGTAATGCCGTCTCAACCAGATGGGTATACGTACAGTCAACAAAAGAGATAAGTAACCAGGATTGTCGGATATAGTTGAAGTTTAGTAAGAAACCGATGGATGTTCTCGAATAAAATTTAATTTTATTAATAGAAAACAAAAAGCTCATTTATCAAATTAAATTTCAGTCGACAACATCGATCGGTTTCTTACTAAACTTCAACTATATCCGACGGTCCAGCATATTTATCTCTTTTGTTCACTGTACATATTTCATACATGATCCACTTGTCCCACGCCACCACCGCCTCTAACGCTTGTTACAATATCAACGCTAACTATAGCAAGTGTCGCGGTCACAAAACGTGCAAGTAAGGGTCTCTTCACATTTATCGACGCGGAATCGGCTAACACCGGTCAAAAAAACCTTTATGTCTACGTAATAAGGGTGTTACTAATACCATTCGCATCGGCTCGGCTCGGACGACGCGTCGCGACGCCGTCCGACGGCGAAACGAGCCGTTTGCCTATTAGCTCGGCGATAAGTCGAGTAGTGTGGTGATACGCAGTCGGCTTAAGCCGATTCCTAACACCGGTCAAAAAAGCCTTTATGTCTACGTAATAAGGGTGTTACTAATACCATTCGCATCGGCTCGGCTCGGACGACGCGTCGCGACGCCGTCCGACGGCGAAACGAGCCGTTTGCCTATTAGCTCGGCGATAAGTCGAGTAGTGTGGTGATACGCAGTCGGCTTAAGCCGATTCCTAACACCGGTCAAAAAAGCCTTTATGTCTACGTAATAAGGGTGTTACTAATACCATTCGCATCGGCTCGGCTCGGGCGACGCGTCGCGACGCCGTCCGACGGCGAAACGAGCCGTTTGCCTATTAGCTCGGCGATAAGTCGAGTAGTGTGGTGATACGCAATCGGCTTAAGCCGATTCCGCGTCGATAAATGTGGGGAGACCCTAAGACGGCGAATGCCTAGATTCTCGTGCCATCTCGCTCCCATTTTTTATGACCGCGATTGTCACGAGTTTTAGCGTTTACTATAGTTCCTTTTTAAGACACAAACGGTAAAAAACGATAAATTTTTGGCAACAACGACACGTTTTTCTAACTACAAATACAATTTTGCGTGTTTTCGTCACTAGGACGTATGCCCGCGACCAGATGGGTATACGTACATGTCTCATACGTACCGCCTTCATGATGCTTTTGTCCCAGGCTACGGCTGCCTCTAGCGCTTGGAGTGACATCGCTAGTTGAGCGGAGGTGTTGCAGCGGGCTACGGCTTCCCGCCATGTTGCCAGGCCACGGGCTATGCCTTTGTTGTCAGCTGTGGAGAGAATAATGGTAATTACATTACATAACTAGCTGTGCCCTACAGTTTCATCCGCATAAGTCGCGGTCCTCGGTGGGCTGGCCATGTCTGTCGAAGGACTGATGGCCGGTGGAGCAGACGAGTTCTGGAGTGGAGACCGCGTACCGGCAAGCGGACGCCCCCCAGCTAAATGGACGGACGACCTAAAGAAGGTGGCTGGGGTAGACTGGATGCGGAAGGCGGAGGACAGGGTGCTGTGGCGCAGTCTGGGAGACGCGTATTTCCAGCAGTGGACTGCGGTAGGTGAGTTGATTGATTGATTGAAGTCGCGGTCCCGATGGTCATGGACATGTGCCAAATTTCATCGAAATCCGTTCAGCAGTTTAATAAAAGAGCAGTGGTGGCCGAGTGGTAACAGCCAGCAGCCCCGACTTACGAATTTGTAGGTCGTGGGTTCCGACCCAGTCAGGCGTTTTTCTTTGTGTAAATTATTTCATCACCACTGCTCTCAAAACGGCGAAGGAAAACATCGTGAGGAAGCCGGCATGTCCTAAAACCAAAAATTCGAAGACATGTGACATATACCAACCCGCACTGGGCCCACGTGGTAGATTACAGCCGGACGCCCACTCCCTCTCGAAGAGAGGAGGCCTGTGTCCCAGCAGTGGGAACATTATAAGCTGATTATGTGACACGATAATGAGAATTAAAAAAAAAAACTAAAATGCTTAGTGCTTACCTTTCCCCTCGCTAGCGCTGTCGGTGTTCTGCGGCGACGACGCGGACGCGTTGCCGTGTTCGGCTTGTAGTACGGCGCCGAGAGTCGCCTCTGATGTACTGCACAAAGTAAGATGGACGATTTGTTATGATTTATAATGGTTACTAGTCGTTGACCTGCTTTGAAGCAGTTTAGCAGTGGATTGGGTGGAATTTTTTCTGTTTTGTCTTTTTAGTGATTTTGAGTGATCAATTTTTTTATGACCAAGCGGGCTGAGCTGGACTCCTTAAAGAATTGGCCCGCAATCGCAGTAGACCGGAAAAAGTAGAAAGATGGAAGGAATGCCTTTGCCCTGCAGTGGGACAACACAGACTTAAAATAGATAAATAAATATTTAATTCAAAGTGAATTTTTCAGTTTTTTTAATTGTATTTTACAATGAACAGTAAATATGAGTGAATTTAAAATTGTACATGTACAGACGATAGCACATCAAGATATCCGAAACTGTCAAATTTTCCCAATCAACTTTGAACCTTATGCTTTAGCGATAAAGTTGAAAATCTATTAAAGAAATTTTACAGATTGTAGTAGCTTGATGTGCTGGCGTCTGTACACGGTGCACGACACCAATGAGAAGAAAAACATGTATTTCAATCATTACATTTGTTTCTATTTAAACACTTAATTCCAAAATTTTGAAAACAGATAATAATATTTTTAAAATAATTTGAAAAGCGAAACATTCAATTCATGCGTGCATTGGTCAAAACCACCACCAAGTTCTAATTATTTTTAATATTTCAAATAATAATGAATTAACATTTTTTTTTTTATTACGATTAAGTACTCGAAACTTTCATATTATTTAGTTACTTAATTTAACAAAATGTTAATCCCTACCCAGTAATCATAGTCAAAGTATTAGTTCCTTCTAACCATTCATAAAATCATGTCCCAGTTCAATCGATTTCGACGTCGATACGACACAAAAAGCACTTCGAGACACTAACAAAAAGATGGACGACTTGTGAGCAGTGTGAAAGATGCTTACCTATGCAATGGCTAAGCAGAAAAACATTGAAACGACAGCTAGTAGAATATATGAAAAGGAAATGATATAAAAACGACAACCTCTATCTATACATACAAAAAAAAACAGTGGCTCTCCGGGAGTGCCGACAGAAGTGAAAACAAAACACAAACAGAATACTTTGCCATCATTCACTGACATATCGGATATACATTAAAACCGAGTACATCCCGAGGACAGCCGAACACATCCGAAGCGGTGTCGGTTACGGTAACAGTGGCGCAAATTCAATGGTTTTTCTGGTGTGACCGGTGATCGATAAATGAGAGCTTTCATGAAAATTCACGCCACCAGATGGCATCGCTTTGATAAACTGTATTCCATTTCGTCAACGAATATAAAATATACGACGACGTTCATCATTCGTTTCATTCATTCATTCGTTCATCATTCAGTCATGAATAAAGAAAATATAGGCGCTTTGACACTTTTGACAGGTGCCCGGACTACACTGTTACCTAGTGAACGTCATTTCAGCAAAACCTTCATTGTGTGACAAACGAATTGAGTTCTATGATGACGGCTAATAGAGGTGTTTGGACCCAAATAAAAAGCATGATGATAAATCAGAAACTAACAACATCGCAATGCCTAATAAAAGTACTTTTGCTCGAGTGGCGGCTTGAGGTGTCTACTCCTGATGCTTCAAGCACTTTATTATTAGACCGATATGATGTATTTCGTATTAATCTGTCAAGCGCCGCTAATGAGACACAATTGATTTTATGGAGGTATGAGGAAGAGGGTGTAAAGTCCACTCATACTCTATAGAAAAGGGAGGATCCTCCGACCAGACGGGTGTTGTGTCTGGCGGGCAACTGCCCAATGAGTCATGTCGGGCTGTTGTATATATGCTAGTTGCGTGGTAAAATCTGCTTGCGCGATGCAGGATTTGCGTGACGTCAGTATGACGCGTTGTTCGCATGTGGCGTTGTAGCTACCGCTACAATTTTTTATTGTTTCGTCGCCGATCGGCGAACCGCGCCGCTTGACCGGTTAAACAACACGTCTAAATGACTTTTTAACTAAATTTTAGTGTATTAAGGGGGCTGCGCTAAGGTAGCACGCGAAATTCAAATTTTCCTACGTTTTTGCAATTTGCAGGTCAGTGATTGATATGATTTGCAACCGTAACAAAAATGACTGTACAGAAAACACTAGATGAGAGCGAATGATGACAGATCAGCGATGACAAATCACCCCAAAATATTACGTAAATACTGAACTACCGATGAACCAAACTAAAACTACCCTCAAACCAAACAAAAGCGACAACACTCGTAATAAAGAGGTTAGAATACATTACCTAGCGTACCTTTGCACGAGCGGCGGCTTGAGGTAGCGCCTCTCGATGTGTGCCTCCAGCGCCTGCAGCTTGCTGCGCGCGCGCAGCACGGGCTCGGGCTCGGCCGCGCCCCCCGCGCCCGCACGCGTGGGCCGCCAGCCCTTCACCTGCATGGACGCGGTCGCCACGCGCTCTTCTAGTTGTTCCACCTGTGGAAGAATAGGTGATAGTAGAAGATATAGTGGTAATAGTAACTCTTATTAAATTGGACTTCAAAACACCTAGTAAAATGTGGTGAACTATATGAATTCCACTGCTTAACCATTGTGGGAATACAGGCGTGATTTTATGTTGTTGTTAATAGCAGCGCCCCGCGATTTCACCCGCATAAGTTTCCCATGAGAACATCGGGATAAAAACGATCCTATGTCCTTTCCCGAGACTCAAACTATATACCAAATTTCATCTAAATCGGTTCAGCGGTTCAAGCGTGAAGAGGTAACAGACAGACGAACTTTCGCATTTGTAATATTAGTATGGATATTAAGAATAGCAATGAAAACTCATTTTAGTTTATTTTAGGCCGTAACATTTCTTTTATAGGATTTGAATAAAACAGCCAAAATCTAGTTCGATTTTCTAGCTAGAAAATAAGATTTTATCTGCAAAAAAATCTAGTGAAGATTTATCACCGAGATTATCTTGATTCAGCCATAAGAAATACTAAACATCGACTGTAAAAGATCTCGAAAGTTTTTATGAAAGAAATGGTGACAGTTTCATTGGTAGCATAACGCCTGCATTTAGCCAGTTACTTATGAACTTCATACAATAAATAGATCATCATTTCAGCCGAAAGACGTCCACTGCTGGACATAGGCTTCCCCCAAGCACCTCCACTTCGACCGGTTCTGTGCTTCTCGCATCCAACGAGCTCCTGCGGCCTTCACAAGGTCATCGGTCTACCTTGTGGGAGGCCTTCCAACGCTACGTCTTCCGGTACGTGGTCGCTACTCCAGAACCTTTCAGCCCCATCAGCCATCTGTTCTGCGAGCAATGTGCCCTGTCCACTGCCACTTAAGTTTGGCAATTCTTCGGGCTATATCGGTTACCTTGGTTCTCCTGCGGATCTCCTTATTTCTGATTTTTTTCAAGCATGGCCCTCTCCATTGCCCTTTGGGTGACTTTTAGCCTTACGTCAAATATGTAGATTTGAAGGATATAATTGGAGGCGAGCCTTTTGTCACATCATCCTCTATGTTAATTTAAAAAAGTGTTACTAAGTTTAGTGTACTTTACAGAAGATAAATAATACAAGGTGACTCAAACAATTTTAGTATAATAAAGTTAAATCCTGAATACAAGACAGCCAATTTCTAGTGGTTTTCAATTCTTTTTCCTTTGCAAAATGACAAGCAGTTTGGGTAACACATTTTCTGCAATGTTTAACTAAATGGAGGGGCCATTTAGTTTGTAGTGTTCTGAATTTCAATAAATAAACAATAATGTTACCATATTTAGCAGCTGCATGTCGAGCCTACGTTGAGTCAGTGCGGAATGTGACGTGTCCGGAGAAGGGAACCCTCCGTTCTGCGCGATGACCCGGTCGAGATGCGACACACATAGTTCTGTGCCTAGGATGTCGCCTTTTTCTATGTAGAGCTGTTGAAAAAAACATAATGTTTTAGCAGAAAGAAAGAATATAAATTTATTTGTGACAGGCACACAATATACATAAAAGAAACAAAAAAAAAATAATATTGTGTACCTCACGGCTGCGCCAAATAATAATAGTTTTTACTGCCTACTATGTAACTGTTTGAATTTCCTAATTAATATACGAATACTAACCTTATTATTAACTGTAGGCAAATGGGTTGTAAGGGAGGTGTGTAGTTCTCTTTCCCTAACGCCACGCGGATGAAGACAGTCCATCAAATCGCGCAGTTGGTCTGTCTCTGTGATGCGCCACCAGCCGTGTCTGAGGAAAAGTATAACCATTATACCACCACAGAATACTTAAAGTACTACGTACAGAAAGGACACTCCCTTCCCCGCACTAACATCAATTACCGCACCTCACCCCGCACTTCGGCGTATTCGTCGCAGTTCTTTAACAAGAGCGCTCGCAAACACAAGTACCTCACGCACACATTCATACGTATACAAACGTCATTTTTTCATGTAGTAGTAGTCGGTAATTATTTTGCGAGCGTTGTATGGAGTGTCCGGGGTGTGATACCACTCCAGCTAAGCAAGTAGGTTCATAGTCAATAATTTCATGTAGATCCGGTGCGTCAATGTAGCACTATAGACACGCCTGATCTACATGCTGTGCTGGCTCGCTTCTTTGTCCCAGACAAATTACTGCCGCGGCAGAAAGCACAGGATGTTTGCTGTGCCTCCATGTCGCACCGTTACCCGTGCTAAGTCCCCAGTACGAGTCGTTCCACTAAAATCCCCTAGACCAGTCCCCTAGGGGACTACACAGCACTCAACGTTCCACTACGATCCCCTATGCTGGGGATTCTCTAAGTACTAATAAATGCAATTCCTTTATAATCCAATCTAAATAAAAAAGCACTGTAAGACTAGGTTACATGGGTTCTCAACCCGTTTGGGTTACATGGGTTCTCAACCCGTTTGGGTTGAGAACCCATGTAACCTAGTCTTACAGTGCTTTTTTATTTACAGTGCGGTCGCGCCCAGTGCAAAATATATATCTAGAGTTGTTAACACCCCCAAATTTAAATAATTTAAAGTTGTACTATGGCATCTTTAGGAAAAATAGGGGAACCTTTTTATTTTACCCCAACCTAAAGCAATCATTTATAGAAAAATTGGTGTATTTTATACAAAGAATAAAAAGAATTATCAAAAGAAGCAAATCATAATTGTTTTAACAGCTCCTAATAGATACCGGACTGTTTGTATTTCGTGCGACAGAGATAACGCTCTACGAAGCCGAAATTAGCCGATTGTCTCTTTCCAAAGATCGATGTGCAATATTTATCGCCGGGTACTGTATAGCCATAATTTTCAAAATACAAACTCACCTAAGCTCCCTCGGCACAAAATTCCCCTCGACCTTCTTCGGCAACCCATTGACCTTACAATACTCCAGCTGGTCCATCTCCTCGACCGACATCTGTATGGGCGGCGGACTGTCGCAGGTCACGTACGTCGAGAGCGCGTTGAAGTTCAACAGGCCTAGACTTGTCAGGCTGTTCGCTTTGGCCTTCTGAGTTAGAAGGTCGGCTTTTAGGGCGTCGGCTTGTAGTTCTTTTTCTAGGTCATTGTCCTGTTCAAAGTAATAAAGATAACATTTTAGAAAATATTATTAGAGGAAATTTTGATCCCTACGTTCTTATAAAAAATTAAAAAAAAAATTAGTTTGCAAAATTATTTGTGAAAATGTACCGATAAGAGGTAAAGTCGGCAAAATTCTGCGGCTGATATCTTTTCAATCTTATTTTTTAAGACATAAGGATGAAAAGTGAACTACAAACTTTATCGAGTATACTTAAAACATACTATGTGGATTCTTTGGTTAGAACCGCAAATCCCTTAGAGATGCCAATGTCTTAAGGGGGCGGGAACCACATCAAAATATTATTTAACAATTTCGGTCTTAAAAATGTCAGTTTTAAGAACAACATATTATACTACTAGCTGCGCCCCGCGGTTTCACCCGCATAAGTTTCGATCCCGTGAGAATATCGAGATAAAAACTATCCTATGTCCTTCCCTGGGATGCAATCTATCTCTCTGCCAAATTTCCAAATCAACAAAAAAAAATACACAGGCAATAAAAAATAAAAATACACAGGTAATAAAATTACACAGGCAGACAGCCAGACAGACAGAGTTACTTTCGAATTTATAAAATTAGTATGGATTATTGGAATGATTTGCCATTTCCCAAAGCGGTTTGACCACAGGTGGATGCTAAACCAATCCAAAAATGCTCCCAAACAGCTACTTATAAAATAACTAACTCCAAAAGCAGCAAAAATTCATATTCACCTGTTCCTTACTATCCTCCTCAGTCTCCATCTCCTGCACACTGCCATCTTTATTAAAACTATTATCAAGAATTTCCTGATCCAACCCAGACATCGTCAAACTGGAATCGGCATACACATTATTCGACGGAACTTGTACACTCGTCACCATACTATTCAACGTGAACAAACTGGGGTCATTCAACAAATGAAGGTTATTCGAAACATCCCACTTATGACCCTGACACAAAATGACCTCTGAACAAGTATGTTCGTTGTCACAAAATTCCGGCAAATCTTGTTTGTCAATCTCGTTGATGTTATTCAAAAATGAGCTTTCGTGTCTGAGGATAGAAAACCATTTCCCGTCCAAGATTTTCGAGTAGAGTTGGAAGTGTGCGGAGGAAGAATCTATTGGTTCATGTTTTACTTTTTCTTTTTCTTCTTTTATTTCTTGTTCCTTCTTTGCTGCGTCCAGTTGGATCGATACAGCTTCCGCCATTTTGCGTAATTCTTCTAGATTATTGACTAAAGTGTCTTTTGTTTCTTCAATGTCCTCGTGGTCTGTCTCGTTTTTAACGACATTTTCTACCTTGACGATTTCTTGCGCTTTGTCCATGGGTTCGGCTTGGGCCGCGAACATGGGTTTGTGCGTGGGTTTCTGCACCAAAAAGGCGGTAGGTATGGAGTCTTCTATGTCGAGCATGTCTTGTTCTTCGTTGTTCTTTTGCTGGATGTATTTTTCTTCCATTTTTATTGAGGAGCCTGGTGGGAGGAAGTAAAGATATAAATTATCAACAGTTTTAGACTACCTTAACCTGTTAACCTTATATTCAGCTAGCACAACTCTCCAAATAAATTACATATCATCTTTAATTTTTGGAACTTGGTACTTCAAACTTTCTTGGTATTTTCTGATACTTCTCGAAGTCACAACCCTCGTTGATGTGTCACTATTTTTATATTTGGTGATGCGATCACAAATCCGTCAACAAAGTACAGATTCTGTTATTTATTTTGTGTGTATAACGGGTATTAGGAGGCCTACGTTCTGCAGTGAACGTTTATGAACATAAAAGGTAATAATGAATACCACAAAGTTTAAACGAAGGGATAAACCTTAAAATACTGCTACGTAATTTTGAAGCTTCAAGCCTTCATCATCATTTCAGCCGAAAGACGTCCACTGCTGGACATAGGCCTCCACCAAGCACCTCCACTTCGACCGGTTTTGTGCTTCTCGCATCCAATGAGATCCTGCGGCCTTCACAAGGTCGTCGGTCCACCTTGTGGGAGGCCTTCCAACGCTACGTCTTCTGGTACGCGGTCGCCACTCCAAAACCTTTCGGCCCCATCGGCCATCTGTTCTGCGAGTAATGTGCCCTGCCCACTACCACTTAAGTTTGTGGCTTAATGCGGCAGCACAATTAGCCGCGGAATAAAAATATCGAGGCAGGATTTTATCGCGCACCAGATTTTCAACTCTCGGTGTTGACCCAAGCATTGACAATCCAACAGAGTGCACCCGAGCGCGTCAAAAAACACACTGTTGGATATTCAACTCTCGGCGCTAAGCAGTGCTTTCAAAATCCAGTGCGCGAAAAAAAATCTTAGGGGCTTAAAGGCGATCAAAATTAAGTTTGACACCTACCTTCAACCTTACAAGCGCCGTGCTTCACATTGGGCTCGTACTTAATAATCTGCGTGTGATCACTCAGGTTGAGCTCAGACTTGATGCTCTTGAGTTCCATCTCGCTCTTGAGAGCTTCTTCTTTCTTCTGGGCTTCCGTTTCCGGGTTTGGCTTTTCCGTTTCGGGAGGAGTGGGTTCTTTCTTTTCTCGGGGCGCTGACGAATAAAAAATATAATTAGATGAAATTTTAAAAATTGAGGGAATTATTAGGATAAGTGAGAGCTAATTTCAGTTTGGTTCAGTACGCAAGAGCCGGTGGGAAACCCCTAAAAATCGTGTTAATTTTGACCGTGTCCGTCGGAATTTTTTTCTTTCTGAATGGCTTCATGTATTATTGTTATAAATCAGATTCGCACAACGAGATATTATGAAGGAAAGGGCAAAGTTTATCAAGGGGAGGTTTTTTGCCATACAATAAAAATTTTTTTTTTTTTTAATTTGAAATGGGCTTGCTCTTGGCCCTAGTCTAGGTCAAAGGTGACAGAGACAAAGTCGACGATGGAGCGAGCTTACACAGAAGACGCCTGTTCACTCTCACTTTGAAGAGATTCGGGTTGTATGCGCTCGGAAAAACAGACGCAGGTAGAGAGTTCCACTCTTCTGGTGAAGGTCGCGGGAACCCGCTGGATGCTGTTAAATGAGTTATTTAATGATGATAATTATGACTCCTACCTTTCTTCTTCTTCTTGCTGCTGTCAGGCGGAGTGTTGCCGCTGAGCGCATTGTTCTCAAGCTGCTGGTGATACGTCATGATCTCTGGCTGTGCTGACTCCATGCCTTCCACGAAGATGCCGCCGCATTTACCTAGAGACCAGTAGCGGCGCCAGTATCTGAGGAGGAATTACAATAATATCATTGATTTATATTTTGCTAATCATACGTATGGAAATTATACGTGCTTGGTCGTGTAGTTGCTGAAATAATTGAAAGTTAAAAAAAAAAACATATTTTCATTTCACACGTAAGTACATCTTTGCAGTGCTTGATTCGTAACAGAAACATTGCCTGGCCAGGCAGTATCTATACATAATTATGTACAATCATTTAGATTAAAATTATATTTCTTTTTTTTGTGCGAAACATCATCGGATTCCATTCTTGCCTAAATAAAAAGCATTTTGTAGAAACACAGTTTTCTCTAAAATCAAGCTCATGATCCCTTCTTCATTCCTTGGACCACGTTACTCTCTTCTCTAAAATCAGTTTTCAAATTGAAAATGAAAATTGAATTGATTGTTTTCAAGTTGAATTGATTGTTCACTATACTTGGTCGTGTCATATCGAAGCATATCTTGGTATTATTTTATTATAATGAAAATTACATCAAGATATAATTACTTTGTTTTCGAAAAAGTTTTTTTATTATGTTGAACAGATTCGGTTCGGTACTGAATAGTTCTAAATCGAAGGAAGCAATTATTATTATAAACTTACCTATCTTGTCCATAACAAGTAGCCCTCAGAGCATGAGACCCAGCTGTAAGCTGCAGCAGCTGTTGTTCAGACTGCTTCAGTAGCTTCTCCAGCTTGCGAGCTAGCTCCTCTGAGGACAGGTTCTTGTCTTCATCCTGTAAAAAAAAAGAGGGGTTAAATTAAATATACAAGTAGTAAGTTTATAGTCTGGTTCACCACCTCCGGATAAGTTTTAGTTAAGTGTCGGATTATTTTAAAATGTATCCTAGGTAATAGGTAATACGGGCTGGTGTCCGCAACTCCACGTCAATGCGCGTATTTTGCGTACAAAAATGTATCCTAAAATATTTTTGTGGGATTTTGTGGTGGGAGTTATTAGGTTGAGTAGAAAACACAGAATTTAGTTGTAAATTTATTGATATGCATTACTGTAAATTCATAGAAGTCCACTTGATTGTCTTCATAAGACTAATTTCATAGAGTGTAAGAAGTAACTAGAATTGTCTAGCTACTCACAAGTTTACTATTTGTTTGTTTGTTTTTTTTTTTGTTTTTTTTTGGATTTGTGGGAACATTATAGGCTGATTATGTATGTATGTTATGTATTTTTTTTTAGATTTCAGTTATTAAATCGAATGGTTTAAGGTTCAAACATATTTAACATACATAATCAGACTATAATGTCCCCACTGCTGGGACACAGGCCTCCTCTCTTCGAGAGGGAGTGGGCTGTAATCTATCACGCGGGCCCAGTGCGGATTGGAACATGTCACAGTCATGTCCTCGACGTGCCGGTTTCCTCACGATGTTTTCGTTCACCGTTTTGAGAGCAGTGGTGTTGAAATTATTTACACAAAAAGCGCTTGCTCGGGTTCGAACCCACGACTTAATTAGTAAGAAATCCTGTAACTAAACTCACCTCCTCCGGCTGCGTGCCCTCACTCTCCAAATCACTCAAATTAGCATCACAGTCCCCAATAACACTATCCTTATCAATCTTCGAGTTATCAGCCGGAGAACATTCGTCCTTATTGTTGTTCATCATCTCCTTGTTCTTCATATTGTTAGACAAGTCCTTTAAGGGCGAGAGTTCCTTGTCGCTTTCTTCAGCCGGTTGGCTTTCTTTGTACGGTGAAGGCTCTGACTGTTTGTCCGTTTCGCTTTCAGGGTGTGGTGATGATTCCTTGTCTTTTTTAGGGGTTTCTGGCTTTTCTGGTGTTTGTTGGTTTTCTGTTGAGAGAAAAAGGGGTGGTGTGAAACACACAGCGGGGCGGGTCGGGCCGGTCAATTTGACCGCGAACGATAGTGCAAAAGGGAATCCTATACTACCAACGCACATAGAGGGCAAAAAGATTGCGTTGCCGGTGCTTGTCAGATGATGTCTCTCCCGGTCATTCGCGGACAAAATGACCGCCGTCTGCGGAGCGCCTAACAGTAGCTAATTATATACCATCGAGGAAACTTGCATCTGCCCAATTTGTAAACAAAATCCCGTGTACACGATGACCACATCTGTTAGCAAGCGTTACTATAGCGGCCGAGCGCTGCAAGCAAGAATAGCCCTTACGGTGTATAGATGTAAGTTTCCTCGATGGTACAGACAGCGTCAGAGAAAAGGAACCCCCTTTGGTAAGTAACGACTCATTACCAAAGGGGGTTCCTTTTCTCTGACGCTGTTCGTACATCTGCCTTCCTACAGACTACAAGAGATGTGGAGACCCCCTGTATTTTTCATAGTTAATATCTGTGACTTTAGTTTACAAATACCCCGATAAAGTCAAAGTTGATTCCGACGAGCACAATTTTTGCATACTTCGGGTACTTTGTCATGTGAACTCCTCTTACGGACCATGGAGCGACAGTGATCGTTTAGACGTGGTCGCGACACATACTAGCCTAGGAACTGCTCAGTTTTTCCTTTTAAGTTCAGAGTATTAATTAGTACTGGGGCCGTATTACGAAGTAGTAATGCCACCATGATTCCAGTGCGAAAAAGGGATGGTGCTATCGGTCATGTATAGCTTCGTCTCTCTCTTACACTGGAATCATCATGGCATTAAGCCGTCATAATACGGCACCAGTAGTGTTAGTAATTGGCTCTAAACTTTGTATTGTCCTTTAGCTACGTCAAAAAGCCCTCCTTTCCTCTCTTACCGTCGTCATGAAGTTGTGGCGACGCCCTCAAGTTGGCCGCACTCTCCTCCACTAGACGCTGCATACGCTCCAGCGCTAACGCTTGCTGCTTTTCTGTCTGTTCGGCGCGGACTTTGCGTTGGTGGAGTACTCTGACCCTGTGGGGCAAAAAAACAAATAATTAAGACATGGGAAGGTTTAGGCGAAAGCGGCAGGATAGCCTACAAAACTTAATTTTCTTACGTTTATGGCAATTTACAGGTTAGAGTCAGGTTGTTATTAAAAGTATTTCCCCCTCTCTCACACACATTCTTAAAGCGATTAGCGACACACTGCACCGCATCACGCAGCGGAGCGCAGATAACGCACCCACGCGCGTGGAATTTGGCTCCGTATCCCGCACATAACTGCGTGAAACGCAGCAGTGTGCCATTGGCCTAAGGAATAAAAGAGCGCAAGGCGTTTTGTGAAAATGTCTTTTTAGACACCTTTCCATAGGATTTTCCTGTACGTTACGGACCTTACAACTTTGCAGTACACAATCAGATGCTCTGAAAACTGAATCAAATGATTTCTGCTGAGCAGTAAAAATTATATAACTTTCTCGGGTAAGACCCGAAGGTCTTACACGAGAAAGTTCATCATCATCATCATCATTTCAGCCGAAAGACGTCCACTGCTGGACATAGGCCTCCCCCAAGCACCTCCACTTCGACCGGTTTTGTGCTTCTCGCATCCAACGAGTTCCTGCGGCCTTCACAAGGTCGTCGGTCCACCTTGTGGGAGGCCTTCCAACGCTACGCCTTCCGGTACGCGGTCGCCACTCCAGAACCTTTCGGCCCCATCGGCCATCTGTTCTGAGAGCAATGTGCCCTGCCCACTGCCACTTAAGTTTGGCAATTCTTCGGGCTATGTCGGTTACCTTGGTTCTCCTGCGGATCTCTTCATTTCTGATTCGATCCCGCAGGGAAACTCCAAGCATAGCCCTCTCCATTGCCCTTTGGGTGACTTTCAGCCTTCTAATAAGGCCCATTGTGAGCGACCACGTTTCAGTGCCATATGTCATCACTGGCAACACGCACTGGTCAAAGACTTTCGTCTTGAGACACTGCGGTATGTGGGACGAGAAGATATTGCGAAGCTTCCCGAACGCTGCCCAGCCGAGTCGGATTCGACGATTGACCTCTTTCTCGAAGTTGGACCTACCTAACTGGACAGTTTGTCCTAGGTAAATATACTCGTCCACGACTTCGAGTGTAGCGTCTCCGATCTTCATGAGAGTGGGTGTTACATGGGCATTTGACATGACCTTCGTTTTGTCCATGTTAATTTTCAGACCCACTCTTTCAGAGGCTCTACTGAGGTCATCGAGCATTGTACTGAGGTCCTCCATAGTCTCAGCCATGACTACTATATCGTCGGCAAACCGAAGGTGAGTTATGTACTCGCCATTGATATTAATGCCAGCTCCTTTCCAGTCCAGAACCTTGAAGACATCCTCCAGAGCAGCGGTGAACAGTTTCGGAGAGATAACGTCTCCCTGTCTCACACCTCGCTGCAGAAGGATAGGTTTCGAGGTCTGGTCCTGGAGTCGGACTGACATAGTGGCGTTTTCGTACAGACACTTCAGCACCTCGATGTACCGATAGTCGATCTGGCACCGTTGAAGAGACTGCAGTACAGCCCATGTCTCGATCGAATCAAAGGCTTTCTCGTAGTCCACAAACGCTAAGCAGAGAGGCAGGTTATACTCTTCGGTCTTCTGTATAACCTGTCGCAGCGTATGTATGTGGTCTACGGTGCTAAAGCCTTTACGGAATCCGGCTTGTTCGGGAGGCTGGAAGTCGTCGAACCTGCGCGCGAGACGGTTCGTGATGACTCTCGAAAACAGCTTGTAGACATGGCTCAGAAGTGAGATGGGCCTATAATTCTTAAGAAGGGCATTGTCACCCTTCTTAAAGAAAAGTATCACCACACCTCTGTTCCATGCCTGTGGTGTTTTACTCTCGAGTATGACGGAATCAAACAGCCTCTGAAGGGCCTTAAGAACGGGTTTTCCGCCGGCCTTCAGGAGCTCGGCCGTAATTCCGTCATCACCCGGTGCCTTGTTGTTTTTAAGCTGCTTCAGAGCCATCCTAATCTCGTACAGGCTGACGTCCGGGATGTCTTCGGTATAGTGTCGGGTCAATCTAGCTCTTGGGTCGTTTGCCAGATTCGTAACGGGGTTGCTTGTTGACGTGTATAACTGTCCATAGAACCTCTCGATCTCTCTCAACAGCTCAGGTTTGGCGGATACGATCCTGCCATCATCAGTCTTCAGTTTCATAAGCTGGCTCTGCCCAATAGACAGATCTCTAGCAAAAACCTTGGAGCCTCTATTTTGCTCTATCGCTTCCTCAATACGGTCTGTATTGAAGCGGCGAAGGTCGCTTTTCAAGGACTTAGAGATCTGTCTGTTGAGCCGCCGGTACTTTAGAACATCATCTGAAGATTGCAGGATCATCTCGCGCCTCTCCTTCATGAGCCGCAAAGTAGGATCAGAGAGCTTCTTTTTCGTATTCGTACGACGGGTCTTGAAGATCTTAGACCCGACCGTATGGACAGCTTCCACGAACCCATCGTTATATTCGTCCACGGAGCTCCCCAGGCACTCGAAACGATTCTGAAGTTCGAGCTGAAAGCTCTCGGGGTTTTGAACCTGGATCGGCGCTGGGCGGAGCGTAGACCTCATTAGTCGAGACCTTTCTAGCTTTATATTTAAGTTCAATGTGCCTCTTACCATGCGGTGATCACTTCCGGTTTTCACCGCGTTGATCACAGAGACATCATTGAATATTTGCTTCTTCGTCGACATAATGAAGTCAATCTCATTTTTAGTTACACCATCCGGGCTCTGCCAGGTCCACTTTCTGTGCTCACGTTTTCTGAAGAAGGAATTCATCATAAAGAGGCCTTTCTTCTCCATAAAACTAGCCAGTAGGTGGCCCCGGTGATTCCGTCGTCCAACTCCAAATTGCCCCATTCGCAGCTCATCATCGCTTCGTTTACCCAGTTTCGCGTTAAAGTCCCCCATGACAACGGTGAAGTGAGTTTTAGAGCCATGCATGGCTCTGGAAATATCCTCATACATGGTCTCCACCTCATCGTCGGGATGCGACGAGGTCGGGGCGTAAACCTGTACGACCTTCAGCGAATACCTTGCGGATATTCTGAGTATAAGGTACGCCACCCTGGTCGACACACTCTCGATCTTCACCACGTTGCTCACAAGGGACCTGTGGACGATAAACCCGACACCACCTTGGGACTGCTGGTCGCCCTCCCGGGAATAGAGCAAGTTGCCAGATTTAAGGATTATCGAGTCCTCCCCCTCTCTTCGGACTTCAGATAATCCCACTATGCCCCATCGCAACCTGCTCAATTCTTCCTCGAGTTCGGAAAACGGTTCCACGAGAAAGTTATATCATTTTTACTTACTTTACATACTTTTTACTTTAGACGATCACAAAATGTGTCTGCCTTGTCGAAACAAGGCAGACCCATTTTGTGATCTTCTTGACGATTTCAGTCTCCAAAATATGGTACCGACGGACGAACCATGATATGAATCGGGTGATACTTACTTCCTGATCTTCATATCCATGAGATATCTCTCCTTCTTGAGCTGGTTGAGATGTTCGAGGCTGGCGTCGACCTGACGTAGCACTGCCTTGTTCTGCAGCAGTTCGTCGCATATGAACGCGAGGATTCGTGCTTTGAATGTCGCGTTTAGGGCGAGGAAGGATTTGTCGCGGAGGGCCTCTGTGGACAAAAATAAACTTCATTAGTACTGCAAGCAATAACGTATAGATGATGTGAGTATGCACTTTGTGAGCATGAAAAACTTGTGTATGCTTCTTTGTAACACGCATTTCCAAACGACATCATGCCATTATTCACTGGAGGGGTAGGCAGAGGTTTAACACCAATATTTTACCAGTTGCCTAAAATACTGGTATTCAGCTGCACCCGGTTAGACTGGAAGCCGACCCCAAGATAGTTGGAAAAAGGCTAGGCAGATGATGATTTTACCAGTTGCCTGTACAGAAATTCATCAAAGGGGCAATTCTCGTAATTTTATGAACGTTCAGTCTGGTCTCCTCAATCCATCAAAAATACCTCTAATTTTCATATATTTTTGACATTGATTGTCGCTGTAAAGAGATTGGGTGTAGATTTTGAATTTTTTAATTATGGGTCAATATCCATAATTAAAAACGTGCAAACTCATGGTAGACAGAAGGCCAATGCCTTCTGTCTACAATGAGTTTGCACAGCTGAAGTAGAACATACCTGACAGCTTATACGTAGCGTTATTATGTAGGCTCTCGTAATAGACGTTGTTCTTAGAGTTGGCACAGGTGTGTTGCATTTCAGCCTCTGTTTGATGATGGTCGGCCACGCGACGCTCGCGTTCGCGTTCTGCTGTTAGTCCTGGGATAAAATGAAATAATTATGAACAATACTGAAGAATAATAATGTACTTAGAAGACTTTCAAGATAGACATGTATCTACATATTAAAACTCTGAATGCCAAAAGTTGGGTTGGAAAAATATCAGCTACTTACTAATAAACGTATTATATCAGCTGAATAGTTACACACCGATTTCTCTTCAGTCATCAGTAATTTGACTTTCGAAAGAAGAAGACAAAGCGTTGTGTAACTATACAGACGCTATACAACGTTTATTAGTAAGGGGGCAGGTTTGTAATTTTTGTGTTTTGTAGGAATAGATTCACAGGACTTCATTCCGTTATAGTTTTCTTAACTATCGGCTACGCCTCCTGTTCTATCGTCATCTTCATGCTTACAACGTCCAAGTGCGCATACACACGAGCGACACGCGTCAACGGCAGAGGCAACTGCAGCCGTCGACAGCCGTGAGCTGCATCCGTCGACAAAATGACCTGTAGCCGTCGACAGCCGTGAACTGCAGCCGTCGACAACAGTGAACTGCAGCCGTCGACAACCGCGAACTGCAGTCGTCGACAGCCGTGAACTGCAGCCGTCGACAACATGACCTGCAGCCGTCGACAACCGTGAAATGCAGCCGTCGACAACATGACCTGCAGCCGTCGACAACCGCTATAAGCAGCCGTCGACAACATGACCTGCAGCCATCGACAACCGTGAAATACAGCCGTCGACAACATGACCTGCAGCCGTCGACAGCCGTGAACTGCAGCCGTTGACGTTGACGCGTGCCGCTCGTGTGTATGCACACTTAGTCGTTGGGATATTGAAACTTGATTTGTGGAATAGTTATCAGGTCTGTGTCATTGTTCACGCCGCTAGTGCTGCAGGTTATCAACTGTCATCAAATCCCGACAAACCAGTAAGGTTGCGATGTCGTTAACACCATAAAAGTCACAGCACACGTATCAAACCGGAAGGGGATCGGCACCGTATCGACTTTCGCGTCGCCGTCAAACAGGCGTCAACCTAAAACGTAAGTACGTAACCAAAGCAGATCAGAAGCTCCGATACGTCACTACCTTAAATAGATAGATCGATCAATACGCCAATTATTTCTTAATCATAAACAACACGTTCTACATACCAGTAAGAGCTTTCACTTCCCCCGTAGCGTTAGCATACAGGTATATTCTGAGCACTTCGCTCAGGTTCTGTGGCGTTATGTCGCCCATTCTAATGGCGTGGCCTAGCAGGGTTGTGTGACGACCTGGGTGCGGGATACCTGGGTCCTCTGTGGAAGAATGAGAAAGACTTATTATATGTCACTTATTCCCGTCAAATAATGATACTATGGTCTGCTGTCATATCACTTCACTGATATGAACATGGCAAGGGTAGTTAGTGCTTGTAAGGTTTTTTGGATTAAGCAAGTGCAATATTTTAGGATATAAAAACAGCTGCCATATTCAAGCCCTTGGTGTTTCTCGTTTCTCGAGAGGAAGCGTCAACCTTTTTATCTGACTGCGACGAAGCACTTAAGGAGGGGGGGAGGGTAATGTCTTAGGTTTGGAACATTAAATGTTCTTTATTTTTATACACAGAGCTCCAAAATATCATTCGCTGGTAGAGGTTACTTTAAAATATTTGTATGCCAGTCCATGGCGAGACATGTAAATCATAACTCTATTACATCTTTTGATGTTTCTCGGAACCCTGGGGTCTCAGACCTTTAGAAGGCGTATGAGGGGCCGAAGCCAACTCGCAGAGGCCCGTTAGACGTTTTTAATTAAATCAGGCACCAACCGACGATTATCCCTATTCGTACTAAGTAAGGTGCACCCAAGGATAGCCCCCGGTTGGTGTAGGACTATTGCAGGATATGGAAAAATAACAAGTTGGTCTATGGGTTTGGGTGGCTGAAGTGGACTGGTTACCAAGAACTTTGACCCCTGCCTGATCAATAAACCCTGCCTTATCAACCCTATTACATAATTATTAAGATCATTATTGTACCATGTTTTAATACAAATAAAAATAATATTTACTTTTCTATTCAAAATTGATTGTTTCGTTCCGTAAGAAACAGCTGCAGTCGTTGCGTCATTTTTTTTTAAATTTTATTTATTTATCATTTATACAAAAGAATACAGGATTATTCATATTAAAATAGCAACCAAAAACCACTAAGGTTTAAACTTAAATTAAAATTATTATTATTTAAAATCATTGTCTTGTAGTTAAATCAACCCTGACTTACCAATGGCAGTAATTAGTAGCTGTGTGAGTACTTGTAGCAGTTCCTCTTCGGCCTCCACGCTACAATCAGGTAGGAGAGCCATTTGGAACGTGTTCAGGGTTGGGATCGCGTCCATGTCTGTAACAATTACACATTGGAATAAACTTTAAGTAGGGAGAATTTCGTCTGTCTCAAGACAGTTTAATAGATCAAATTTTTCCCCTAACACAGGCTAAATTCTAACATATCTGGGAGAACAGTACTTCAACGGTCTTGATTGTATAGTTGAACCCAAAAAACTATATACAGGGTCCCATTAAAATAGATGGACAAATTTTAACACAGCGCTCAGTACGTCTAACCAAAGATAGCCAAGCAAAAAAAAAAAAAACCGGCCAAGAGCGTGTCGGGCCACGCTCAGTGTAGGGTTCCGTAGTTTCCTGTCCGTCACAATAAGTGTTCCCACGTACAATTCGATAATACCCGACCCAATGTAATAAATACCTACAGCGCCATCTCTCGGGGAATTGGGTTACTAATTAGTACATAGACGTGCCAGAAGTTTTCGGTGGTAATTTTGGATTGCGAGAACCAATTTTAATCATTCTTTTTTTGTTTGAAAAAAGATACGTTCAGGATAATAAAATATGTAAACGAAGTTAAAAAAAAAAATGCTTGCATATACGATTATACTACAAACTTAGTCCAGAAATGATTTTGTACAACTTTTGTCTTTTTGTACAAAAACTGTTGTTTCTATCAAGTTCAAAATAATTTTCCTAGAAAGTCCTTATAAAGTTCTACTTTTCAGATTTTTTTCATATTTTCTAAACTTATGGTTCAAAAGTTAGAGGGGGGGGGACACATTGTTTTTTACTTTTGGAGCGATTATTTCCGAAATTATTGACATTATCAAAAAATGATTTTAGTAAACCCATATTCATTTTTAAATACCTTTCCAACAATATATCACACGTTAGGGATGAAATTAAAAAAAAAATCACTTCCCACTTTACATATAGGGGGGCTACCCTAATAAAACATTTTTTTCCAATTTTTATTTTACCACTTTGTCGGCGTGATTGATATACATATTGGTACCAAATTTCAGCTTTCTAGTGCTAACGGTCACAGAGATTAAGCGAGGACGGACAGACGGACGGACGGACAGACAGACATGGCGAAACTATAAGGGTTCCTAGTTGACTACGGAACCCTAAAAACACAAATTAAAGTGATTTTATTTTGACCTAAAATAATAAATTGCCGGCCACATTAGTGTATTTTCGTTAGCTGATTATTTTTCTTGTAAGTATCTAATGCGTTTTTCTTATTATATTTTTTTACCATCGTCCATAATTTGGTGGTCTGAATGGTTTCTAAAAGTTTGTCCACCTATTTTAATGGGACCTTATACATATATGCAACATTTGTAAACTTCGCACTCCCATTTTGAAATAAACTATTATTATTAAACTACTAGCTGCGCCCAGCGGTGTCACCCGCGTAAGTGTCGGTCCCGTGAGAATATCGGGCTAAAAAGTAGCCTATATGTTAATCCAGAAAAAAAAAAAAAGGGTGTCAGCTATCTCCATACAAAATTTTATCAAAATTGGTCCAGCCGTTTGAGCGTGAAGAAGTAACAAACATATAAACACACACACTCACAAACTTTCGCCTTTATAATATTAGTGTGATTATTATTATCAAAATGACCATATTTGTCGATGTATGATGGGTGGACGATATCGACGAATCGTAGCAAGGCGGCTGGTGCAATAAATTCAAAGTCAAACTATGGTCGATCAAAAATTGTTTCTATACAAAGATTGAATTTTCAAATCTCTATTATACACCAGCTTCTGCCCGCGACTTCGTCCGTGTGAAATTTCTCCTTCCCCCATTCACTTTTTTAGGGGTGGAATTTCGAAAAACCCTTTCTTAGTGGATAAGTACCTACTCTTCACAAAGAACACACGCTCCAAATTTCATGTCTCTAGGACCAGCGGTTTAGGCTATGCATTGTTATATCAGTATTTTATACAGGGTGAAATTAAATTCATGAGCATCCTTTTAAGGGGTCATTGTGCTCATCATTGTGAACAATTTTTACTATGGGACTAAACCTAAAATCGCGAAAAAAAAATCAGCTGTTCCTTGCATTTATGTTCACATAACTCGTCCAAATGTAGGGAATAGCTGATTTCTTTTTTCGCGATTTCAGGTTTGGTCCCATAGTAAAAGTTGTTCATAATGATGATTACAATGGCCCCTTAAAAGGATGCCCATGAATTCAATTTCACCCTGTATAATAATATTATTATACATTTTAAGCCAAGTAAATTTTTGTATGCCTTCTCAAGAATATTTTGTAACATTAATGGGATTCTATGATTTTATTATCGTCTGTAAATAAACATTAATTGACGTCCACGAGGGTAGTTTTAAGCACTTCACTTGAGTTTTGACTTACCAAAACCGAGTGTTTGTCCGAAGTTATGTATAAACTCGTATACTTGTAGAATGTCGGCCATGGCTTGACCTGGCAGTTTCAGTCCTGGGATCCTGTTCAGGGTAGGCAGTGGCTTCTGATCGGAGAGCGACGAGTCTTCTTGTGGTCGTCTGTGTGGAAAAGATAATAATTAAAAATGTTAATTATTGTTCAAGAAAATGGGAAGAAATTCTACACAGGATATTATTATGTGAGTGTCAAAAATGGGCATTGAAATATTTTTTCTCTCTATTTTATAACATTTCTTAATAATTTCCATCTTTATAAATAAACTCTTAAGAGTTCCTGGAAGGATTTGGGGGAGGCCTTTGCCCAGCAGTGTAACAGTAGAGGCTAACAAAAAAAAAACAGAAATTCTAAAGCCTGCGATGATTTTACTGCTATAAACAATGTGTTAAATAATTCATACTGGACCTAGCAAAGACATACCATGGCTGCATGGGGCAAAGACCACTCCTTTATTTTCCCACAACATTCTACAATTGGACGCAGTTTAGCTGAAAGGACTCAACCCACACTATGGTCAAAAATGAGTATATATCGAGCCTTTTCAGGAAGAAGATCGTAACCGCCATTTTGCATATTTTACAGGAGAAGGTTTTTTTTAAACATTTTCAAAATATTTATAGCATCAATATGAAATTTTTACTTAGTGTTTTAAGGGCACCTCCCTATTAATTCAAATGTTAAGATCTGGCGGTTAATATATAAATATATAGTCAGTTGATCTGGCTGTAAATATGAAAACAGTTTTTTGGGATTATTGGCGCTTACGATGTTCTTCCTGAAAAGGCTCGATATGCCAAAGAGGTCCTAAAGGTTGGTTCTTTCACTCAGCAAAAAAGATCCGTGATACTACTAACATAAGGATGATTTTTTTTATATTTTTGTATAAGTATTTTGCCCTTACATGATTATATTTCAAAATATTCCAAATACAACATCATTACAGCAATACACACCTAAAGTAAAAACCTCGATAAGTCAAAAATGACATATTGTGGGTTGAGTCCTTACTGCTAAACTACGTCCAATTATTTCTTCCGTTTTTTAATAAAATTTTATCATCCATACTATAATATTATAAATTCGAAATTAACTCTGTCTGTATGTTACCTTTTCACGCCTAAACCGCTGAACCGATTTAGATGAAATTTGGTATAGAGATAGTTTGAGTCCCGGGAAAGGACATAGGATACTTTTTATCACGATATTCCCACGGGTTCGAGACTTATGCGGGTAAAACCGCGGGGCGCAGCTAGTTTATCATAAAAATTCTCAAAAAAAAAAAACTGAAATATCACCTCAGCAACTTCTAACATTTTACAATAAAATTCCTGTTAAAATCTGTCAAGTCTTAAATATCCTCTCACCTTAGTTCAGACAGCAGTTCCATCTCCTTCCGTCGCTGCTGCAACTTCTTCTCTTTCACCAGCAGTCTGTCCAGCAGGTTCTGGTGCTTCCTTCGCTCTCTCTCCTCCCATCGTCTGCGGGAGTCCAGCTGACGGATGAACGTGGTGTGCTGGCGTCTTCGTTCTCTTTCCTGAGGAGATGAGGGGAGATTTAGAAAGATGTAGAAACCAAGAATTTGGGTCTTATAATTATGTATACAGGATGGCAGGTTCATTGACGTGCAACCTGTTATCATGATCTCAGTACATGATTCTGAAGTTCTGAACGCGCCTGCGTTGAAATATTACGTCAGATGTAAAAAAAAAATTGCTGTTCCATACATTTCGGCCGCATAGGAGGTATTGAACTTTTCTATGAAACAATTGTTTTTTTTTTTGATAACCAACGAAAAATTTCTACTTTAGGGGAGTTCAGGAACATATTTGACGTGGTAACCCTTCCAACTAAGCTAAACGGCTAATATGCTTGGGCTTAGTAGGGACCAAATTCCGGCGCACAAACAGTAATGTCCTACACACAGATATAGATAACGCAAGAGCACCTACTTCGCGTGCCAAAAATCGCACCAGTTTACGATCGAAAATCATAAGCCGCCTCTTTCGCGCCCAGTCCTGCGTACTGCTGGCTGGGTAAGCGTGAGCGAGAGAGCGCGAGCTTGTGACGTCATAGTAGGAAGTCAAAAAGGGGCACGCTTAGTTTTCACACAGTTCGTGATACTTGCGTTATCTAGGTATATCTATATCTGTGGTCCTACACCTATTCTATAGTTCTGACTGTCCCTCATTTAGCACAATACCTGCTATCCGCTTTTATATCGTGTTATCAGAGTCAATTATTTTATTTCATTCAGATGCATGCAAGTTTTGTAGTTAATTTTGTAAGTCTGACATGCATAATGACGTTTATTCTAAGCTGAGGTTCGCATTGGATTTTCAACGCATTGCAAAACGCCGAGGGTCGAAAATCCAACGATGTGTTTTTATGACGCCCTATGTTGGATTCTCAATGTTCAGCTCAACACGAAGAGTTCAAAATCCAGTGCGCGATATTTTTACGTCTGTGCGAATGTGGGCTAATAGTCGAAATCCAACTGACACCCGCCATCTTGAATGGCTCTCAATAAACGGTTGCTCATGGCGACGGTAAATATTAACAACTACCCACCGGTATAAAACAGCAGTGACACTTAAAAATAGCAAAGAACCTAAATAGCGTGGGTTCTTGTGAGAAAAGCGAGTTCCAGCAAATCAGTCCAAAAATCTACAAAACTATCAAAAATAGACTCAAAACTAAAAGTGGCAACTACAAGCGATACTATTTAGGAGTATTTACGTCTTCACTCATGAAGATTTTACCGGAATTACCCGAATAGATCCGAGTATACGCCCCTCTAAAATGACTCGCCAATAATATGTTGTATTCGGTGTCATACAATTATGAGTGAACGCGGCACAAATTCACGAGTAAGTTATATAGTGAAAATTATCTTGAGGTAGCTCAGGTATGTACGAGCGATTTTTTTCCGTGTTGATTTTTTTCGCGCATTAGATTTTCGACGCACTGCTTTAGCGCCCAGAGTTGAAAATCAAACAGTTTTTTTGACGCGCTGGGACGCGCTATGTTGGATTCTCAACTCTCGGCTCAACAACGAGAGTTTAAAATCGAGTGCACGATAAAATCCCGTCGCGACATCTTTACTAAGTTATACATTTGTCGACTCATTTTGAGCAGCAAAAATTGTGTTGAGTTATGCTATTTCTTCCCCGTTAAGCCGTAAATACTCTTAAATTCCATGACAGTTAATATTGTTAATAACAAGCACTATTGCTAAATCTACTGTGGTATATTATTACCTCGGTTATATACTTTTGCTGTACGCCCGCCGTGTCCAACGAGGATTGTAAATAAAAGAGAAATATACAGTTACACACAGACACACACAGAAACATATAGGGGTTGTGTTTTTGAACCCAAGGGAGAGTATCAACTTTAAAAGAGTAACGGTGGAGTTTCTTGCCCATCCTTCTCCATACGAAAATTACCTTTTGGAATGGGCGACTAGAATCAATTCTATTTTAAGGTAATTTTTGACGTTCAAAAGTGCCTTTTATGTGCCTATTTGAAATAAATGCCTTGACTTTGACTTTAAATCGAACTGATTCACAAGTTAGAAAGCAAATAAAAGTGTAAATATCTCTCAATCTGCCTAGCCTTTTCCCAACTATGTTGGGGTCGGCTTCCATTTTAACCAGATGCAGTTGAACAGCAGTATTTTACATGTAGCGACTGACTATTGGACTTCCACAACCCAGTTACTGGGTAATACGATACCACTTGGTAAGACTAGTTGAAACAACTATAAGAATCTGGAGGACCACAAATCTGGGCCCAATAGAATCGAATCTTTAGAATTTCAAACAAGCTATTTGCGTTTTCTTCATTACTAAGAACGAATACTTTTTCCACCGAATTTTGTGGACACCAATCAATCATCTCAGTTTATATATTTCCATTTAAGCAACTTTGCCGCCTGAGGCTTAAAATAAAAAAAAATTCAAAACGAAATTAATTCGAAGTTATGCATATTCATCCTATCCTACTAGTATTATAAACGCGAAAGTTTGTGAGGATGGCTGAATGGATGGATGGATGTTTGTAACTCTTTCACGCAAAAACTACTGAACGGATTTGGATGAAATTTGGCACATAGATAGTTTATTACCAGGTTTAACACATAGGATACTTTTGATCCCGATATTCCCCGATCGAAACTTATGCAGGTGAAACCGCGGGGCGTTGCTAGTTCAAAATAAATTGAATACACAATTTGAGTTTAGTTTTCAATAACCTTATCAAATCTCCCTCAGGTTCAAACACACTAGTTAATAACACACAGATAAATAAAGAAAACAATTATATTAACCTGTTCTTTAAGAAGTATGGCCTGTTGCCGCTTTAGTTCTCTCTCCTGTAACAATGAGTTTAATTATATTACTTACTTGTTGGAGATTAGCAGGAGTGTTGGTTGACTAGAGTTTGAGAGAGAAGTCAGAAAATAAAACAAATGAGGGTGTTTATGATAAGCGAAAACTTACGACTGGAGCCGAGTTTACCCGATTCAACGTCACCGACCCGAGCGAGACGGCTCAGTTTCGTTCACTGTTCAGTAAGTGTGCATTCGCATGAGCGACACACGTCAACGGCAGAGGGAACTGCAACCGCCGACAACATGCCGCATGTTTTTGAGCACCTTACTCAAATACACGAACGGCACGTTGTCGATGGCATAATTCCGATGCAGCCTGGCCCTTGCTGCCCGCCCCCAGCGACGCCCTAAGCCGAGGTCCGTACCCCACAGGGAGTGCCCTTAGCGTGTAGTCGCTTAGTTTTAATGTTTTTTAAGTCCTGGCTGGAGGCCTTAATTTATTGAGGCATCCACAGGCAAGCCCGGTTAAGCAGGCAACAACCTCATAGGTTGAAATGCGAGAAGGCATTCCAAAAAAAAAAAAAATTGTCGACGGCTGCAATTGCCTCTGCCGCTGACGAGTGAAGCTCGTGTGTATGAGCGCAAAGTGAGCTTAAAGAAGTTTTCACTTCAAACATTGGTCTTGCTAACACCAACTTCTCAAAAGGACTTTGAAATATTTTGGAAAGTATTTTCTTGTCGCTAAAATACACAATTAAAGTGACAAGGACAGAATAAAGACTTCACGGCGACTTAGAATTTGATTTCGTTTTAGAATTGGGCCGTAAGGTGTTGAGCAGTGAAGGTTTCATAGTTCAAATTCAGCCAGGACGCTCCCCGGGTGCCAAAGTAGAGGACACGGATTTTAGCGCACTATTTGACCTGTCACACAGCCATCATTGTTTCAATTGCTAGAGCGAGAAAATTATGGTGTTATTAATCCTGTGTACTATAGGATGAATACCATATCCATAATTTTTCCCAACAGATAGCGGACGCTGGCGGCACAGGTGCTGGACTAAAGTGGATCTGAGTTGGCCATATTTATTTAAACTTTCGCACAAAAAGGTACAAAGGCGGACCAGTCAACCAAGCGTGGTGAAGATCTGTCGCATGTCGGAGCAGCAATGTAAAAAACCACCACTCAGTGGATCCTCAATGGCAGGAAACGACTGCCCGGCAGGCCCAGAAAGAGATGGCGGGATGGGCTGGACTCCTTAAAGGTTTGGCCCATAATCGCAGTAGACCGGGAAAAGTGGAAAGAGGGAAGGGAGGCTTTTACCCTGCAGTGGGACAATACAGGCTTATCACACTTCACACTAATATTATAAAGGCGAAAGTTTGTGTGTGTGTGTTTATATGTTTGTTATTTTTTCACGCTCAAACGGCTGGACCAATTTTGATGAAATTTGGTATAGAGATAGCTTGAGTCCTGAGAAAGGACATAGGGTACTTTTTATCCCGATATTCCCACGGGATCGAGACTTATGCGGGTGAAACCGCGGGGCGCAGCTAGTAATAAAATAATAATACAAGCTTAGAAGAAAGTTTGACCTGATAGCTGTGTTGTGATCTGGCTTCAACACCATAAGGTGCCAGTTGAGTGGAAAAGACGTTTTAGAATTGATAAATAGGTGTAAAGGCGAAATTCCCCTGCTGCGTAGAAACGCACATTTTTTACGCAGGTTTAATTGTATGCCAGCGACGCATCCGTACGTAGATCGCAGTGATCCCACCAACATTTTCATACAAAGCGAAGCTAATTACACGTGTACAGCGTAGCCTTGAGCAGCAAAGGAATTGCGCCTTTATTCCTGTCAAAATTCTTACAAACCTGTTGCCTTTTAGCCTGTTCTTCGATCTTCTGCTTCTCAATCTCCTCGTGCTTTCTCCTCTTAGCCTTCATTACGAACGAGCGAACAACATCGAAAGCGGTACAGCAAATTATAAGAATACAGCGTTACATGGAACAAAAAAATAAAAAAAAACGTCTAACTTAGAAATGTAGGTACTGGCTGGTTGTGTTTGATTTCTTTTCTTTTTTTGTGAATTTGAATGTGGAATATTTTGTTCTTTATGGGTGAGAACAGTTTTAAATTACTTTAGGGTGTCTAATTATCCTTAAATGGGAACGAATAAGGCCAGGTATGCACGGGTGCTTTTTTATCGCGAAGTTTTTTACGCGCGCGTTTAGTAGAACGTTGAAAATCGAACAGAGCGTATCCATGGAATGTTAATTTGCAATATCCAATCAATTGTTTCCATTTCAAAATCTTCTAGCGAAAAACGAACAAAAAAGATAGATAATTGGAACAGAAATCAAACACATTTTATAAACAAAACAAAGTTATAAAAAATAAATAATGAAAATAAAATAAAGGCATACGAAGGTGAATTGCGTGCAATAATTAAATATGGTTAAAAGAAAATATAAATACAGTTAACAACATAATTTGTAAAGAAGATTTTATTTATTTGAGGCATTATTTTTTATTTAACTTTAGAGCTACTTGAAGCCTTGTTTTGTGTATTCCAGTATACCGTATTAAATTACAAATTTTGTACAATTTAATTTAGTTAAAAATGAAATTGTACAAAATTTGTAATTTTTCCATTATTAATTATATAGTGCACCAGTGCCCACCCACCTTGGATGAAATTCCCCAGAATTTCGACTTATTATGAATTCAGAACCATCTGATAGGGCGCTTGGCATTGTAAGCTAACTTTTGTGCAAAGCTGAATAAATGTTTGCGTAAGGGCCGATTTTATCAGTCAGATATCTTTTATCCGTGGAACAAAATTGACGTCTGACAATTCTAGTAAGGAAGAAAACATACAAACATCCGAACATAGTACCTCCTCCTTTTTGTGAAGTCGGTAAAAACTGTCACATATTAAAAATTTATTCTCAGGATAAGACTTATTCTAGGTATAAAAGTTAGGTGAAATTCGCCCTTAATGTAACTTCAACAAGATTACGACACTACTTTTTCACCTACAACCGCTACATTTTCTTCTAATCCTTCACCACTTCGACCGTTCCTCTAAAATATTTACAACAAACAGACACTCCATATACCTCAAAGATTAGGCGTGCATTGTTAGTGAAACTTCGAAAGTTAGTACATTTTAGTTTATTTTTCACGTACCGATGACGTATCCTTGCCTAGGGGATGCACTGAGATCGACAGGGCGCCATCTTTGCCCACATTAAAAGTCCCTTTACTGATTTTCTTTGACATTATATCTGTCAAAATATCATCGTCTTCACTCAAGTCTATGACTTCTTTTAGAACAGATTTCGGACTGTCTTTTGGCATTAACATCAGATTTTGGGACATGAACTCATTTTTCGCATCGAGATATTTTTGTTCTATCGATTTTGGGTCTTCGGTTTTCTTGTCCCCTTGCAACTTTGACCAATCACAGCCGTTTATGAATTCTGTTATTCTTGAATAGGACTCTATTAGTTTTTCTAGATTGTTCTCTTTGTCGGGCGCTTTCAAGCGCTTTTCAGCTGATTTTACTAACGTGAAATCGTATTGTTTATTGTCTTTTCGTTTTGGGAGATCAAAAGCCGCTTTTTCAGCGAAGTCTTTCATTTTATCTAGTGCATTATATTCTTCTATTTCTTCTTTCCATCCTGATTGGTCGAACTTTATAGTTTTTATAGGGGAGTTCTGGGAATCTTTGGGGCCGCTGACCGGTATTAGGGAGAGACTGATAGGAGGCATAATGCGTTCCTTATTCGTCTTAGTGGCTGGTCCCATCACTATCTCGGGTGTTTTCCATTCGTCGATACCGGTTTTCGGGACAGTAGGGAGGGGCTCGATCGTCAACTGCGTTCTATTCTTGTTGATATGCTGTTCAATATTGCTTCGTTATTATTTTTTTTTATTTTTTGTCGCATTTTCTCATTGTCTTTATTATCAATTTGGATTATGACAACATTGTCAAGGTCCCTTTGGCGGTTCGGTTTTGTGTTATTAATATACTCTTAACCCAAGTAGACAGATTTTTACATAAATATTATAGAAGTATATAAGTATGTATATACCATAATTATCTAATGCTAACACACAGCTCAGCTACCAACTACAAGCTAAGAAAATCCAACGCTTTCTACTAAAAAGCAAAAAGAAACCAATTTTTTTTAACGTTGGCAACCCCAAAAGGCCCTTTTTGCTTTTGAATATAGAACAAAAATCTACAGAATACGTTTGGTGAGCACAATGTTGCCAAGCATCAAATTGATAATAAAAAATAAAAACAAACACAAGCACATGGTTTTAAAACATAGATACGAAATAAAGACAAGAACAGTTCCCATATTATTACAAGTTGGTATTTATTGTATTATTTACATGGAAATATTTTTTTTAAGTTATGAAAATCGATTAAGATTAGTAGTATAAAATATATTAATAGTATTTTATAACTGAAGTTTTAATCACAAATTATTATTGTTTAGACTGGTTTTTTTTTTATTGCAAAAGTTAGGAAATTACATAAACATTATAATTTGTACAAAAGATCTCATTTTTTATTTCAAATTGTTAACTTGCAAGCTTTAAAAAATTGGGTAGACCATTTAGAGGAATAATAGAACTTTATGTCATTTACTGATACAACAAAAAATTAAAAAATACATAAGAAATTACTCCGTAAGCTGTCAGTCGGTCTGTCTGCAGTTCCAAAACTAAATAAACATAAATTTTTTTTTCACGCCAAAGTTAAGTAGTGTGTAATCGACCTTATCGAAACGAATATCATGAATAAAATCAATTCTTTGTTTTCTAGCAATAATATGAGAACCATCAACAACACAGGTAGGAACAAAATAATTAAATAAAATCCCACAGAACTTATAACATTCAACTAACTCAAATATCCCATTTCGATATTGATACAAAGATTGTAAGTACGCAAAAATATGTATACATTTAGCGAATTTCAAAAGACTTATTTTGCTTAACTTAATTTTTTAAATCTATGCGGACCCTAACTGTCAACAGACATTCTATTATATAATGCAATGCGTCCTTAACGTTCCCACTGCTGGGAAACAGGTCTCCTCTCGGTGAGAGGAAAGTAGGCCGTAATCCTCAGTCGCGTCAATTTCAATCAAAACTTCAGTAAAAAAATCACATTTGGATTTAGCTAAATGCTTACATATTTTTGACCTTGACTGTTCTTTACTCCAGTCACTTACGACCTTTCAGTATCTTTATGGTACCATCGAGTAAACTTACATCTATACACCGTAAGGGATATTTTTGCTTGCAGCGCTCGGCCGCTATAGTAACGCTTGCTAACAGATGTGGTCATCGTATGCACGGGATTTCGTTTTCAAATTGGGCAGATGTAAGTTTCCTCGATGGTATATGCTAAGAATGTTACCTCTAAAAGCTGTTGACTTCGCGCTTCCTTCTCGCGTTTCGCTAGTTCCGCTTTCTCTGATCTTTCGAGTCGGGCCTGTAGAAGAAACACGTATTATTATTAAGTGGAAAAAAAAAAACTCAAAATCAAATCATTTATTTCCAACAGGCACATAAAAAGACACTTTTAAAAGTCAAAATGTACAAAAAAAAAAACCAATTGGTTTCTAGTCGCCCCTTCCAAAAGGTAGTTTCGTATGGAGAAGAATGGGCAATAAACTCTAAATTAAAATGTTTAACAATATTTTTTATATGTACAGACAGCACATCAAGCTACTACAATCTGTCAAATTTCTTTAATGGATTTTCAACTTTATTGCTAAAGCATAAGATTCAAAGTTGATTGGGAAAATTTGACAGTTTCGGTAGTTTGATGTGCTGGCGTCTGCACATTAACTGAAGTCACTTTTCATGTCTGCGTGACTGCGTTGTTCTCCTAAACCAACTACAACAACAACAACAACACCTGCAACAGTTGATTTTGACGCTGTACACTAAAAAATAGGTTTTAATCGTTGGCGTTAAATTAGAAGCGACGTTTTTATGGTAGAATAATCTTTATTCTACCGTAAAAACGTCGCCACTTTAATATTCACCTAAAAGTGCGTACCTTTTTGTGACCCTCTATGATCGCAACTCGATTTCTTAGATTTTTGAGTTAAGACTCTACTATTCTGAAGGTGCGAAATGTATATTTTATTTTGTCCGACTATCGCCAAATGTACACATATACCAATGACATGTATCTACATTTATAACTGTATTTTGTATGGTCTATGTAATAAAGAGTATTCTATCTGTAAGCCCTGAAAGTCTGACAACCAGTCTTACCAAGGGGTATCGTATACACAGTAACTGGGTTGTGGACGTCATATAGGCAGTCGCTCCATGTAAAATACTGGTATTCAGCTGCATCCGTTTAGACTGGAAGTCGATCCCAATATAGTGGGAAAAGGCTCGGCAGATGATGATATTTATTTATTTATTGCATTCATGTGGTTTACAAGATGTTACAATAATTATGATGTTATAGGTTTCAAACATGAAGCCTGCTAGGGCATCTATCTATCTATCTTAATGTTGGTGTTAAAAATGAAGTAAGGTATAGAGTCGTCGGTAATACATACACCTACCTGGTCCCGCGAGCGGTGCGAGGCGTCCCTTCTTGCGTCCCGCGCGGCCTGCTGCAGGCGCGCCAGCTCCATGCGCCGGTCCAGCGGCGGCGGCGTGGGCCGCCCGCCTGCACTGGCGAGGATACGGGCTTCTTCCAATCTGAGGGGAGAATAACATAAACTTTAATAAAAAACACCTGTATATCATTCTTTGTGTTTGGTATCAGCCTGTATCGCTATCCGTATTTGGTAACCTATTATATTGGTCTCCGTATTAGGCCAATAAAAAAGTTCAATTTTTAAATCAAAATTCTGAGGCGACACGAGGGCATTGACCCCGGGATCAGCTGTTTTTAGGAAATTATATTACACTAGCTGCGCCCCGCGGTTTCACCCGCATAAATCTCGATCCCGTGGGAATAACGGGATAAAAACTATCCTATAATAATAATATATTTATTTAATCTGACTACATTGGTCCACTGGTTAGTACACAAACAAACTTATCAACTATGTGTTAGTATCTATTAACTAAGTAGGTAATTATGTCCTTCCCCGGGACTCAAACTATATCTATACTTACCAAATTTCATCTAAATCGGTTCAGTGGTTTAGGTGTGAAAAGGTAACATACAGACAGACAGTTACTTTCGAATTTATAATATTAGTATGGATTAGTGATATTTCGGCAATTAATAAAAAAAAATTAAGTTACAATTCTTATTTTAAAAGACATTCAATTATTTTGTCAATAAGGGACCACGAAGTCATTTTATTCTGAAACTGCATGGAAAATGCCTTTTTTAAAATAAATACGTACCTCTTATTGATCTCATTTTCGTTATACACAAGCGGCTCGCCCACATCGCTGGCTGGCTGTATGTACTCTCCGAGCACGGTGCGCGCTGAGAAACTGAAGTTGTCCGTCGATAGAGGTGGACATGGGTTTGTGTCTAGGAACTGAAAATAAAACAGAATTATATTTATTTATTTATATATACTTTATTATATATAAGAAAAAAAACATAACAAAAAAAACGATTATTAATATAAAACATACAATGGGCGGCCTTATCGCTTTCTGGGTTGCTTCTGATATTGCAGATGTCCTAGCCAACGGTTATCTATCATTTACCATCAAGTGAGCCGTCTGCATATTTGAAACAGAATAAAATAAAAATAAACTTACATTTTGTATTTCATGTAACGACCGCATGGTGATGCCCGCATGCGGGTCGGGCGGCGAGTACGTCACGTCGCCTTTGATGCTGCAGTTACGGGATAGTCCCTTGATCACAGTCACGCGTTTCCAACCTATGGAAAACAAAATATAATGTTGAATATCGTTTCATTTAGAGTATTTGATTTTGAATGAAAAATAATAATTGAATATTATGTGTTATAAAACATATGTGTTGCCACTATTTTAAATGTTTGTTTGTATGTCTCAGCTATGGGCAGGCCATGTTGATATCAACATGGCCCATAGCTGTCGCCTACACAAGACAATAAGATGTCTACGGCCTTCTAATTAATTTGGTTCCGATATAATTATTATGAGCCTGTAATGTCCCACTGCAGGACAAAGGCCTCCCTTCCGTCTTTCTATTTTCTCCTGTCTCTTGCTACATCTGGCCAATCCTTTAGATAGGTGTCCAATACGTCACGCCATCTCTTTCTGGGCCTACCGCGTCGCCGATTCCTGTTATTCGGAATCCAGTCAGTGGCTACTTTTGCCCAATTCTGTTGCGACATGCGGCAGATGAGCTAGACTTACCGAGCGCTAGAGGCAGTCTCAGTTGCGCGTCATTGGGTCTCCGACTGGTGTCGGACGCGTCCGAGTCGGACGGACAGCTATCCGACGGACACTCGGAGTCGGTGCTCGCAGTCTCGCCTAGTAGCGCTTTTAGTTTCTCCTGGAACATTAATTAGAAATAAGAATATTTAACAAAAGTAGATTCAAAATCGAATTATTTATAATTATTATAGTGAGAGGCCTTTGCCCTGCAGTCGGCCAGTACAGTTACATAGGTTAAATTAGATTATTATTTCCTTTATTTCATTATTTATATATAAATTATATTTTTAAATATTAGGATATAAAAATATAAAAACATTTAAAAATATAAAAAATAGTAGTCCGCCGGTGTCGGGAGCAGGGTCCAAGCTACCGGTGGTTAGGCTCCAGAGACGGGAACCTCCTCACAATGCGAGCCGTATCGTGGAGTACTGCCTTTTGAATCAGGCCCTTGATCCAACCGTCTAACGAGATTAGATTATTATTATGATTTTTATTTATTTATATTTCCATTTTTTTTAGGTACGAACTCTGACGTTGACATTACATTGAATTTCAGTCATATCAGTTCTGTGTTTTGTGATTAAGACACCAGGGTAATCACTATGCCAATAGTAAACCAATTCTAGTAACGCCCAGCGTGGTCCAACAAAGAATTTTATGGACAAAAATTGGCAGTCTTTAGACTGCCAATTTTTGTCCATAAAACTTAGCTTACCCAAATTTTTCCTGGTTCAAATATATACAGAATAAAAAATTAACTCACCAGGTCAGTCTCAGCCAGCAACTGATGCGCCAGCGCAGGCCTTAGGCCCAAAGCCCGGCTCTGCGCCAGTAGGGAAGCGACAGTATTCTTCTTAGGCTTGCTGACTCCTCTGCCCAGGTTGCGTGGCCGACCCTCTCGCCCTGCCCACCCCGCTACTGCTGTGGGCAGGATGGTGATGTTAAGTTATACCTAGTGCTTATGTAGGGAAATTAGCAGGATTAACATTTTATCGCCACTAAAACACAGTGGTTTCTGGCAATATTGTTGTTGGGAGCAGTTTTGGCGTTCAAAAGCTCAATCAAGTGAGTTTTTAGTCATACAATATTTTGTATCAATGCACATTAACAATAAAAATACTGTACACATTTTTGAAATTTGGTAGTAATGTTTTGAAGATCTTTATCCAATTCACAAAACATGTATAATAGCCACAAAGTAGGTTATTTTCAATCGTTTCATTTCAAAACCTTTTGGTAAAATCGTTTACGCCATGTACGGTTAGCAACTGCACATTGTACTTTGGTCTAGTTAAAAATACTGCAAATATTGTTAAATAATAAAATGTAGTATCGTCACGTACGCAAGTACGTCAGGCTTCGGTTTTATATCGAGCTCGCGCAAAATCTAGCATTTTATAACATTTTCTATCAGTTTTATAATACATTAATTTAGTGCAGTTTCTCATTAAATATTTCTCGAACATTAACATTTATTTTATTAACGTTCAACATTATATGTAAGGGCTTGCTCTTACAACACTTAATACCCAGAATATGAGAGCAGTTGTGACTCAGTAGTAACGGCCATTTATTATTTAGCACAAAGATCTCTGTCGAACTCCATGTTACATGTGACTAGTGCATTTACTACTTAGCACAAAGATCTCTGTCAAACTCCATGTTACACGTGACTAGTGCAAGTACAACGTACATTCACTGTCCTCGCTCCCGCTGGACTTGGGTCGCGGCGCGTCGGGCACGGGGTTCATCTCCGGCGCCACGCGGCGCGGCTTCGCGCCCGGCTTGCGGCGGGCTGGCGGACAAATGTACGTTAATAGGGGTTTATAGTAGCAGATTTTAGCAAACATAAAAATATACTTGCGTAATTTTTTTCTTATTAGATGGACGCTTACATGACCCATGAAATAAGAACCCACAGCATTTGTGGAAATGCCGAGATATGAGACTTATTTAGGTGTACTGTATTGGTTTTTTTTATACGTTGCATTTTAATTTTGTAGCGGTATCTACAACGCCACATGCGAACAACGCGTCATAGTGACGTCACGCAAAATCCTGCATCTCGCAAGCAAAGTTTACCGCGCAACTAGCATAGATACAACGGCCCGACATGAATCATCGGGCAGTTGCCCACCAGACACTACACTCGTCTGGGTCGGAGGATCCTCCCTTTTCTATGGAGTATGATGTACAGTCTCAGATGTACGTCAAGATAAATTTGGCTCTTCTTTTCGTGATACATAAAAAAGAGGGTAGACAAATAATACTCACATATCCTGTCATGGCTGGAGGACGCGTTGAGCGAACTGCTCAATGACGTCAGTCGCGAGAGAGCGTCTGAGGCTTGCGAACTCGCTGTAAAAACAAAAATAGAACATAATTTTACATGAAGATTTTAAGGTGAATGTGCCATGGCAGGCCGCGAATCATATTTTGATCAAGATACAACCTGACACTGACCTGAAAATTGCAAAAAACGTAAGAAGAATTGAATTTCGCGGGCTACAACTACTCATTCACCTTAACTAAAGACTCTAAGAATCAACTCTGGTTGGTAAATATGCTGTAAAATCTCATTGGAGCTCTTGTGATTGGTTATAAATTTACTGAAATATGAATAATGAAATAAGCAACATGAGTTTTGGATTATACTTGGTTACTTGGCTTTCTAAAAGAGAATAATTCTGCCCCCGATAGTTAAAAAGACGGTTCACTAATGTTTCACCAAAACTCCATTGACAAATTTTTAGTTCACAACCAACGTTTCGTATACTATTTATTTCACAAACAACTAATTCCGCAAATGTTTTATTTTATAAACACTCGCTTTACAAACATTTATTTGGCAAATGGTTTACTTTACAAATGTTACGGATGATATTTAATCATTTATACATTTTTCGTTTAATATTAAGATTCTTTTGGAAAAATAACGTTTAATCAAAATATCATTTTATAATACACTAGCGACTACATTAAAATCCATCGCGTAGTTTAAAAGATCTAATCTTGCAGACAGCGAGAGTGACTTTGTTTTATACTATGTAAAGATTTTCTAAACCGGTCAAAAAGTGATCATGACGGTATTCTACATTTGGGTCAAATAATTTTCAGGCAAGTATTTTTTCTATATAATCTAGTCGTTTCTGGCACTCGCCGGCCGCTGCCGCGGCACCGCTCGCTTCGCTCGCTCGGCTCGTGCGTAGGGGGTCACAGTTTTAACCTAACCTAACCGAACCATTTTTTTTTTTGATAATTAACCTAATTTAGCTAATTCGGTTCCGGGTAGCCTACTAAAAATAATCTCTTTTTTTTTCTTCCATTAGCTCAAGTCGTTTCGGGAACCGAAATTTTGTGTAAAAGTAATTTTTTCTATATAATCTAGTCGTTTCTGCCACTCGCCGGCCGCTGCCGCGGCACCGCTCGCTTCGCTCGCTCGGCTCGCGCGTAGGGATCACAGTTTTAAATTAACCTAACCCAACATTTTTTTTAAAATACTTAACCTAATCTAACTAGTTCAGTTCCGGGTAGCCCACTAAAAATAATCTCTTTTTTTCTATTAGCGCAAGTCGATGAAAGAATGAGTTTCATTTTTAGAAAATTGCGTAATGATAAGTCAATATGTAAAACGTTTTTATTCCAAACGTTGTTTTATGAAATAAAACTAATAAAAAATGAATTGCTTGTTAAATAACACGTTATTAAACAAGAGTTTATCTGGTGATTATTTTGTAAAGTGAATTATTTGGCAAACTTGTTGTTGTATAATGATGAAATGACAAATCATGATTTTGCCAATCGTTGTTTGTCAAGTAAAAATTTGTAAATTAATTTTTGGTGAACTGACAGGGCACCTAAAAAGACGTATCTAACAAAAAGTAAAAACGAAGAAATAAATGTTTTAATGAATGAAACGGGAAATTAATAATATTTTGTTTTGCTAAAACCGCACTGGAGGAAGTTAGAAAACTATTAAAAATACAGACAGATGTGGCTTTTTTTTCTGATTCCTGCAATGTATGTAACTCAAATCTGAAAAAAATGTTAGATGCGTCTTTTTTCCTATCGGGGGCAGAATTATGAAGGACTGTCCGATCATTTGAAGTCGGTTAAAAATGTTCAAAATCAGACTGTGAACGTTCTTAAAATTACGAGGGCGGCAGGGATGCCACCCTGTATAATAACTAAAAAACCTAAGCTAAGTTACTTACCAGGAGTAGGTTTGAGTGACAGGTTAAGCGGAGCATCGTCATCCATTCCTGAAGACTTGACGCCCAGGTCTAACGGAGAGTCCTCGCCCATCTTAGTGCTTAGGTTGAGACCTGCATCTGCAAAGAGAGTGAGGGTTAGAAGAATGTCTAGTTTATGCTGGAGAGGTAAGGCTATATGGATGGTTTGAGCATTTTATAAGACATTGTGAGGAGTCCTTTGCCCTGCAGTTGGACACCACAGGCTTATAATAATAATTGTGAGGAGGAAACTGATAATGATACTGCACTAATTTGGAAATCGAGTTTGGCATTCAGTTCATTTATTTATTTAAACTTTTCGCACAAAAAGGTACGATAGGCTGCAAAAGTGCATGGGTAGTACAGAAACAAAATCGTATGAAGCGAGAAATGACGCCATCTAGCGTAAAACCAGTTAACGACTAACAAAATTTAATTATGCTGTTATTAGATGGCGTTGCTTTGCTTTATATGATAAAATATTTTTGTAGTTTCTTTTTGTCTCATCAAACATTCAAACAATTTATAATTAATAGTTTCTTTTAAAGAAAATTGTTCCTAATTATTAACCTACTATGTTAAAATTGAATATTGTAGTCGGGGTGGGTCAGGTTTAGTTAAAGAGCTTTGTTACACGGTAAAAACTTTAATTAATTCTCGTTACAAGTCGCGCCATTGCCTTCAAAAATCACTCTCCTAAACCACTAACTTACAACTACTGTCCAAACTATTCTTAATTCTATTGGTTCCCTTAAAAATCAGACTCACCAATCACACGGTGCCCTTGCGCTGACCTTTGGCTACTATTGGTCGGAGCGACCATAGAGAAACTTATGTCTATGGGCGCGTTCGGATACACGCTGTTAATCTGGCGAGTATCGCTCAGCCGGAACACCACGGCCTTTGCGCGTAGGGAGTTTCGGTACATTCGCTATAATATCAATTTATAAGTAGGTAGGTATCTGATTTTCTAAGTTTTAGTTTTCAAACTTGAGAGGGTAGGCTGAATATGGAAATATTAAATTAATTATTAAAATACCCACTCGTTAGCTTAATAAATATATTCCTATCGGTTTCTTTTATTATTTTTATCATTTCAGCAACGTATGCTGGTAAATGTAATGTAATAATTAGATAAATGTATTAGCCTTGTAACTCCTTGCTCAATCCTACTTAATACGTTTCTTCCTAACTCCTTACTTACGTTTCGTAAATTAGTCATAGTTGTGAAGAAACCAACGCCATCTAGTTTATTTTCGAAAATTTGAATTCAAACGTTCACGCGAAAATAGACACTAAGGTACCCATGCAATTTTGCTGGCGACTGTACAAAGGCGGACTTAATGCCTTAGGCATTCTCTACCAGTCAACCAAGGGTGGTGAAGAGATTAGATGGTAGGTGCTTTGGTTGAGACGAACAATGATAACAAAAAACTTAAAATTAGGAACATAAATAAGTTAGTTCAGTTAATTTGTTTGTTATATTATGTTTTTTACAACCGAAATTCTTTTTGGGCGGAAAAATGGCTGGATAGATCAATATACTATGCGAGTGTGACGTGAACTGACGAACGAACGACAGTGATTATAGGGATGGGGAAACAGGGCCGTATGAAATAATTACAATATTTTCGCGGGCCAAAGTGAATTTATTATCCTTACATAGTATAAAACAATGTCGCCGAAATGTCTGTAAGCGCATAACTTAAGAATGACTGCACCAATTGTATAATTCTTTATTTTGGGTGTTGAGAGCAGTGGTGGCCAAGTGGTAACGGCCGCGAATTACGAGTTGTAGGTCGTAGGTTCGAATCCAGACAGGCGCTTTACTTTGTGTAAATTATTTCATCACCACTGCTCTCAAAACGGTGAAGGAAAACATCGTGAGGAAACCGGCACGTCCTAGAATCTCTGACTGAAGTGACATCTGCCAACCCGCACTGGGCCCGCGTGGTGGATTACGGCCCACTCCCTCTCACCAAGTGTAGGCCTGTGTCCCAGCAGTGGGAACATTATAGGCTGTTTATGTATGTATGGGGTGTTCGATATTTTCAGGACAAGGTTTGTATGAAAAAAGAAAATTTAAGTAACGATTGCTATAGACATACAATAATCACCTGTGGAGCCCGCGAGCTGGCGCTCCAGCGCGGCCAGGCTCACGCCGCTCTGACTAGCTATCGTCTGCAGCAGTTCTCGGGATATGCCTGGGGACAAACAGATTAAATTAATTGAGTATTAAAGGTAGTGAAAGACAATAAACTTGAATATATTGATTTGGGGCACAAGATAAGGTCTACCGTTTCCCCCGTAAGTAAACACCTAAAGAGGCTGATCTGCCAAAGGCAGTGATAATCTTGGATACAGCCCATACTTTTAGTAGATGCTATTTTTGACCTCAACCATCCGGTGGCTTGACGACTGCTTTGCAATGATACCGTTGAAATTTTAATACTATATAAGTCTGAATGCCTTTTTTTACCCGACTACGGCGAAGCAAAAAGGAGGGTTATGGTTTTGACCGGTATGTATTATATGTATATATGTTCATCTGTTCCCTCATAACTTCTAAACTGCTTGTCATAATAGGACAAATGAGGTATCGTTGGAAGCGTCTTGATCGTCCGCTGGTTATAGGCTATGTGACGTCACAATAAATTAAATATGGCGCCCTCTAGCGGACATAAAGTCATGACCTAAAATAATTTTTTTTTTAATCATGCCTTGTTGGGTATCAAATGAAAGGGCTTAATTAGCACATTTCTAAAATATAAATATTACCGAAATAAGCCCCAAAATAAATAAAAAAATAAGGTTAAAAACTAAAACCCGACTACTGAAAAGGATGAAACACGTACCTTCCCGTGGTCGCATGCCGCTGTACTAACATACAAAGCTATGGTAGCATGCGACCACGGGAAGGTACTTGTTTCATCCTTTTCAGTAGTCGGGTTTTAGTTTTTAAATGTTTTGTAATACAGTAATACAATTCTGATTCTGGGCTCCAAGTTATGTATTAAACCTTCCGCTTTACAACATCCACTTGTCAATAGAGAGCAATGATAAAAGTAACATTGCACATACCTGCATAATCGGACAGGTTGGGTGGGGGTGTGCCGGACATGGAGTTGTGTCCGGGCCGGTCCGGTTTGTTGGGCAGCCGGATCACTTCCACTGACGACCGGGAGTTGCCGTATTCGTCCTGTAAATAAACAGCAACGGGTAATATTACGTTTATTTCAAAGGTGTAGAAGTACTCGTAGTTCAAACTTAATTATTGTCTATTACATAATCATACATAATCAGCCTATAATGATCCCACTGCTGGGACACAGGCCTCCTCTCAGTGAGAGGGAGTGGGCCGTAATCCACCACGCGAGCCCAGTGCGGGTTGGCAGATGTCACATGTCTTCGAATTTTTGGTTCTAGGACATGCCGGTTTCCTCACGATGTTTTCCTTCACCGTTTTGAGAGCAGTGGTGATGAAATAATTTACACAAAGTAAAGCGCCTGTCTGGATTCGAACCTACGACCTACAACTCGTAAGTCGCGACCGTTACCACTTGGCCACCACTGCCCTCTGCTGCTGCTATTGTGTATTACTGTCTATTATTTATTAATATCCGCTTTTCAATGTATTCTAGTCTGAGTTTATGTATTCGATAGTGGTAATTACTCGATCTTGATACTTACATAAAGTTTCTGAACAAAATATTCAACAAGGATAACATTTTGTCGAAAAAATAATAACGAAAGTTTATCAGAGGATCACAAAGAGGTTACTAATTAGTTTTACTTACAAGTTTAGGCCGTTTGCTGGGCATCGGCGCGTTCCGGTCGGCGGGATGCACGCTGACATGCGGCGGGTCTAAAGAGATCGTCTTCTTGCGGCCGCGGGTCGTTGTGCCGGAACCCGCCTGGAGAAGAAAAAATATAATGTCGTAAGTATAGTAGGTAAAGACACAATAATTATTGCAGAAGTCTTTGTAACGTGATTGCACGGAAGAATTATTTCTAAAATAAGCAATATTAGTTGTTATAGTTGTAAGGGGGCGTCCGTTAATTACATGAGGTGATTTTGGCGATTTTTGGACCCCCCCAACCCTCCCCTCTTAGTGAGATATCGTGAGATTTGGCTCGACCCCCTCTCGCCGCCCTCTAATCATCACGTGAGATTGGGTGAGAATCGGTTTGACCCCCTCCTCCTCCTTACTCTCAAACTCAAAGCATTTATTTCAATAAAACTATTTACAGGCACTTTTGAAATTTATTGTCAAGGAATCGATCAGTCAGAAAGGGGTCTCCCTTGTTTTACCGAAAAGAAATTGCCAAATTATCACTTCCCAAACAAATTTTCGCATAATTTCATTTGCCAAATTATTACTTACTAAAATATCTCTTTACAAATAATTGTTACGAAAACCTATGTTTGGCAAGTGAACGTTTGAACAATAACTTGTTCACCAACTAGTACTTTTACCATTTTTTATCTAGTCAAATATTTCAGTTGGTACCTATAACATATTTTTCAAACCTAACCTCGGGGTGCCCTTCCCTCGCTCTTGCATCCTATGTCGACGGAGCCCCGCTTCGCGGGGCCCCTATTTCTGTGTAAAGGGTTTAAAGTAACCTAACCAAACCTAACCTCGGGGTGCCCTTCGCTCGCTCTTGCATCCTATGTCGACGGAGCCCCGCTTCGCGGGGCCCCTATTTCTGTGTAAAGGGTTTAAAGTAACCTAACCAAACCTAACCTCGGGGTGCCCTTCGCTCGCTCTTGCATCCTATGTCGACGGAGTCAGTCGCTAAGTTTTTTTTTATTCACTCGTTTTATAATTCCCCATTTTTAATTATATAATTCCCAAAAAAAAATATTTTTGTATTTTTTTTTCACAGCGAAAATTTTACTAAATGTTCATTGGGTAAAGATTGTTTGCTGTAATAAATCATTTGATTAAAGACCAAATGCCTTAATGACATTATCCCAAGTAATATTCTGCCGAGTAAACATTTGACCAAATGAAAATGTGCGTACTAAAATTATTCCAAATATTACATTGGTATAAAAAAAGGTTGCTAAAATTTGTTTGGGTAATGGAAATTTGGCAAAATCTTTTCGGCAAAACGGCAGGATCCCGTCAGAAAGTTGTAGGTTTTCTACACAGCGCCTAGTGTTAAATCGAAAAGTGGTGAAGGGCGGGCGTTTCGGGGGACTTTCTTATGTAATTTTGACGTTCGAAATGTGCTGATTCTCAGGCTAATTTGAATAAATGACTTTTGATTTTGAAATAGGTAGATTGGAAAACAAACAATCAATTGAAATCCAGGGGAATGTCTTGTCCTGTCGTAGCCAGTTGAATTAGCCTTACAATCTTATCTACACCTCACAAATAGCTAGAATCCTACAGATAACTTACAAAATAAGTGGTTAATAATAGTAGATAAAAGTTGTCAACGTACATGTGCTTTTACCTTGGGCCCGGCTAACGAGGAGGTATACTTGATAATTTCCGTATCCGGAGGCAAACGTACCCCACCAAGCACTGACGAAGGATCACTGGAAGAAATATATAGGTTAATAATTGATGTAGTGTTATAACTTAGAATTAAGGGCTTGTTTCGCGACCTCTGGATAAGTTATCTGGCAGATATGATCATCCTCCTGCGATTATCTCAATCTATTTGGGGTAGTGTAGAGACCTCTTAGAGAGATTCTGACCTCCTTGCGAGACAGGCCGCTAATATTTGAAGGCATATTCCATTCGAAGGTTCAAGCACGTTTCATGGAGAGTCGTAGGTTTGACGTATAAGAGACAAGATGAAATAATTATATAAATATGATAAAAGACTCCGGAATAATATCTTATAAAAGTCTTATCGGAGTTTAATTCAGTAGAATAGGTCCCATCTGTAGCTAACCCTAGTAGAGTCAGCAAGAGACTCTATAGTAGTAAGTCTTTTATCTGGCAGATTATTTAATACAAGTACTGTTCGTTTTTTAAAGTTATCTGGTAGATAGTGCCTATCTAGAGGTGGTAAAACAGGCCCAAAGAATGTTAGAAAAGTGATATCTTACCCGCCTTCTAAAGCAGCACTGATAGAACAGAAATTGTGAGTATTAGTTTTTATTTACACTTATCAGGTTTAACAAAAATACATTGTGCTTAAAATACAATATTTATTTTGTTGTTGATGCACTATTGAATTGCCTTAGTGCCAAAAATCGACCTTAAATTAGGCGTGCAAAGAGCAGCGGTCTCAATAGTAAATAAGGTAGGACAAGCATGTTGAAGAGTTGCCGAAAATCGAGTTGAATGGCGTGCAATATGAGAGGCCTATGTCCAGCAATGGACTGCTATAGGCTGACGATGATTATGATGATGAAGCATGTTTTCGATACTAGCACAGTGAAGAAATACACTGAACTAATCAGAACAAACAGCTGTTTAAATCATGGAAGTATTTAACCTCTTAACCGCCCGACTTTATATCAGTTGTCGTGCACCCAGCGCCCGAAAAAAAAAAACAAAAATTAAACGAGCTGTGATGATGATGAATACAGATGAAACGAGCTGTGGTATTTGGTCGTATATATACGACCCTGGGTGGAATGGACACGACAATATTTGTCGGATTAATCCGGCGTAAGCAGTTAAAAGGTTAACTATAAGTTTCTTGCAAAGGATGACACAAATATTCTGTTAATCTTTAGGTGATTTCGATATATCAAGGCCCTGTCTGAACTAAATGTTACATAATATGTGTATGGGCAGTTTGTCTAATCAAGCCATTTATTTATTTATTTATTATGGCACTCCAACGATTAGTTCACATAAACATTAACAGAGAGCTAAACCTTATTATATAAAGTACTAAAATGAACTTATCACTTAAAGGTGTGCACAGCACTTACATAGTTTGCCTAATTGATTTACTAGGTAGGTAATTAACTAAGAAGCCATTGAATAAGAAGGAATCATAGGTATTCTAGCTTAAGAAGTGTCTCACCTGAGTATGGTATGAGGCAAGCCAGTGAGCGAATCGATGCCACCGTGCCGACCATCCTTATCAGATCCCGGCATGCCGAATGGATACAGCGGTGACATGTTCTGAAAACAAACAGATTGTTACAATAAATAATTGCAATAATTAATATCGTAGGGCATGCTACACATTGCCGGGGTAGCGGGATTTTTCGAAAGGGTTACCGCTACCCCGGAACATAAAGGGCTAAGGAAGGAACACGGGTGGGTTTTAGTCAGTAAGAGTCTGACACTCCCTTCCGCTCCGCCCAGAGCGGGAGGGATCATTTGATGATTACCTATCCACAAAAAAAAGGCATGCTACACAGTAGTTGGCGTCGGTATGATTCGGCTCGATTCGGCACAGCTGTATTAATCAGCTTTTAATGTTCCCATTGCCGGGGACACAGGCCTCCTCTCTGTGAGAGGAAGTGGGCTGTAATCCACCACGCGGGCCCAGTGCGGGTTGGTAGATGTCACATGTCTTCGAATTTTTCTTCTAGGACAGGTTAGGTTTCCTCACGATGTTTTCCTTTACCGTTTTGAGAGCAGTGGTGATGAAATAATTTACACAAAGCAAAGCGCCTGTCTGATTTCGAACCTACAACTCGTAAGTAGCAGTGGAAGTTAGCCATTCCACTTTTCCCGATTTGAATGATACGTCACCAAAATCATGCCGGCGTCGTGTCGTGTTTATGTGTGGGAGCCCTTAGGGCCTTAGGGCGTATATGATTTTAGTGACGTATCATTCAAACCGGGAAAAGTGGAAAGAGGGAAGGGAGGCCTTTGCCTTGCAGACCCTGCAGTGAGACAACACAGGCTTATAATAATAATAATAAGTCAATCAAACGGTGAAACGATGCTGCGTCGTAGCACGACGCGACGTCGTGTCGTGTTTATGTGTGGGGAGCCTAACAGCTTCTTGCTAACATCGCTTCTTCAATTACCTTCCCCTTGGCCGCGGCGGCGACGGCGGCGTGGTAGGCGCCGTGCGCGGCCGCCTGCGCGAGCATGAGGTCGCCGCGCAGCAGCGCCAGCTCGCGCTCCTTGCCCTTGGAGCTCGACGATGAAGAGGATGAAGGCTTTTCTGGAAGGACAAATGACAGGAATAGTAAATATGACAGATCATATTGGAGTACATGAGTGAAAAGTTATATTAGAGCGACAAAACCAGTAATAGATTATCTATATAAATATAACTCCTAGTTATATGTGCATGCTGTGGTCTCCTGTAATTGAAGGAGCACACGTAAAAGAACCTTTTGTATTATTGTAAATTTCTATTGTGTATGTGTATCCTTTGTTGGAGCTCCTCAATAAATAAATACATAACCTACCATACCTAAGAGGGTGAATGGGGGAGGGTGAAATTTCACGCGGACGAAGTCGCGGGCAGAAGCTAGTCAGGTGCCTATAGTTTTTTTTGTTTTTTGTTCAAATCCCGTGCAAGCTTGACGGCGGTGCCTTTTTTAAGTATAACATGATCGAAACTAATATGAACTTAAGAACTACATAAGTGCCGGACGGCGCGTACGTCTTCCACGCGCGCCTCAAAGAGATGTCAGCATAAAGGAAGGAGCCTGCCAGGGCCGAAGCCTGCAGGGGGTGCGAGATTGTCCGAAAGGGTTACCGCTACCCCGGAACATAAAGGGCTAAGGAAGAAACACGGATGGGTTTTAGTCAGTAAGAGTTTGACACTCCCTTCCGCTCCAACCAGAGCGGGAGGGGTCATTTGATGATTTCACACCCATAAAAAAAAAAGACGGGTTGCACTCCGGGAGTGCCGGCAGAAGTGAAAACTTGAATATTAACGTTGAAATAAATCAATTATTAATTGAATTAATATAACTAATTTTTTTTCACTATTTCTGCGTCAGTTTTTTCATTAATCGATGCACTTTGTTCAATTTCCATATTTTAAACACTAACCCCCTTATTCATAAAACTTATCAAACCTATTTTAGTTAAAATGGGGTTTGTCTCTTTCTTACACACAGAAATGTCAACGTGACAGATAAAGACAAACATTCTATAAACCTATTTTAGCTAAAATAGAGATAAAATAGGATTATGAATAAGGGGGTTTATATACACGAATTTTACGAATACACAGCAGTGTGGCTACTACACAGACGGTCGAGCCATCAGCTATCCATCCATCCATCCATCCACATCCACGTCCACGTCCACCATTACATCACCATCACATCACATAACATCACGTCACATCACATCACATCACCATCACCACCACCATCACCATCACCATCCATTCATTATCGTGTCTCACTTGGTTCACTTCGGTTGGCGCCGCCGTAGAAAGAGAGGGGGGGGAATCTCTCCTGACGGTCACGTGTCCTGACGCGACGTCCTGACGCGAGTTTAACATTTTTTACCCATTACAAAAAGTGTGCAACGCCGCTAAAGAAGTTTTCACTTCAAAAATTCCAAATATACCAGCTTCAAACATAACTTGCACCAAGTTAATCTAATTATCAACAATGCTATAGCTACCACATAACGAATCCACTATTTACTTCATTGACGTACTTAAAGCGAAGGCGGGGTGTCCCCTCAATGTCCAAAAACCAAATTTTGCTGGTGAAACTTACTGCTTGGCTGTGGCGCCGCAGACGGCTTACTACTGGGCTTGCTCTGATGAGGAGCAGACACCAGACTGTTGAGGGAAGCCAGGCTCGACAGAGACGCAGAGTGGTGCATCGCGGACGGAGAAGAAGTCTTCGGTAGACCGTAGGAAGATCCTGGAAAAAGAGGGGCAGGTTAGATGTTGGAAGATGATAGTGATGGAACAATGAGTAGCCATTCATTTTAAGGTTAGGCAAGCAATGAGAATTTTATTCATTATTTTTTTATTTTTTTTTATTTTATTGTATTAGTTTGTATCATATGCATATCTATAGAAATAAATAAAATTGATGTGTCTGTTTGTAATGTCAAAATAACAGATTTTTACTAAAAACATATCACATTAATATTATAAAGGCGAAAGTTTGCGAGTGTGTTTGTATGTTTGTTACTACTTCACGCACAAACGGCTAGACCAATTTTGGTAAAATTTGGCACACAGACCACCGATATTCCCACGGAATCGAAACTTATGCGGGTGAAACCGCGGGGCGGTACTAGTGAAAGTAGGTATATACCGTACCTACAACCAAAAATTATTTTTTTAATTTTTGTCTGCCTGTTTGTTCCGGCTAATCTCCGAAACGGCTGGATCGATTTTGACGGGACTTTCATTGGCAGATAGCTGATGCTATAAGGCGTAACATAGGCATATTTATGTACCCGGTAGCATATTCCCGCGGGATAAACTCTGACATCCACGCGGGCAAAACCGCGGACATCAGCTAGTTATATTATTAATCTCCTTTAAACATGAACGTTTGCTCCATCAGTGATGAATAACACAGACACACATAGTATGATAGTAGATACGTGCCCCACTCACTCATGTTCTGCGAGTTGGCGCTGCTGGTCGATGGACTCTTGTCTTTTGTGGAGGCGCTGGATGATGTACTGCTTCTGCCTGACCTGGAAGAAGAGAAGAAACATTTAGTAAGCACTAGGCCGAGGGTAAAATTATAATAAAAGCTGTTGTAGACTACAGGAAACCAAGGGGAGCTGAAATATTTTAAACTACAAGATTATGACGGGACATTGGCACAGCTCGGTGAAGGAAAACATCGTGAGGAAACCGGCATGTCCTAGAACCAAAAATTCGAAGACATGTGACATCTACCAACCCGCACTGGGCCCGCGTAGTGGATTATAGCCCACTCCCTGTCACTGAGAGGAGGCCTGTGTCCCAGCAGTGGGAACATAAGCTGATTATGTATGTATGTATTGGGATTGCACAACATTATGTATCAGAGATTAATGGCAAAAATTTTTCTTTGATGAACGAAGGTCTTCGGTGATGACGATGGCAGTATTACTTTTCATAACTTACCAAAAGATAAAAGGTGATTTCTCAGAAGGGTAAAAGAACACGCACATTTCGCTAGTAACTTTTTTAATTTAAAAATAGTCCGAGCCTATAGCAATTAACCCGTCAAACACAACTAGCTGCTCAAAATCAATCAACTCAGCCTATCGCAGTCCACTGCTGGACATAGGCCTCTCCCAGACTGCGCCACAGTACTCTGTCCTCCGCCTTCCACATCCAGTCTACCCCAGCCACCTTCTAACTAACTAACTAGCTGCTACTGAGAAGTTAATAGATACACCCCGGACCCCGGTTCGAACCCAGCAATCGACGCGGCAATGAACAGTCTATTGATTATAAAGTTGGTGGATAAAAGGTCCAGTGACTGGTCCCCCTCTTTTTTTATTGCTGAACGGGCTCGCTCTTGCCCTCGATCACGCCTGATGGAAAGCGATGGATGAGGTCTATGATGGAACGAGCGTGCCCAGAAAGGCATTGAAACTCCCACGCATCGACGAAACACAGCTGGCTGCTTGACGCCGACTGCGGTGGGAGGGTGGTCGCAAACCAGGCGGGCGTTAGCCCTACCATCGCAAGGGAAGAATTAGCCAGTCAAATAAGGGTGTGACTGTCCAGGATGCGCGGAGCGCTCGGTTCAGTCACACCCCGGACACTCCATACAACGCTCGCAAAATAATTACCTACTACTACTACATTAAAAAAAATGGCGTTTGTATACATATGAATGTGTGCGTGAGGTACTTGTGTTTGCGAGCGCTCTTGTTAAAGAACTGCGACGAATACGCCGAAGTGCGGGGTGAGGTGCGGTAACTGATGTTAGTGCGGGGAAGGGAGTGGCCTTTCTGTACGTAGTACTTTAAGTATTCTGTGGTTCAGTTGAGTAACTGGCGGAACAAACTGCGCTAAACGAGGAGGCTTTTTCATGCATCCTTTCAACAAATTACTAAAAATTGTACAGACGCCAGCACATCAAATTACTACAATCTGTCAAATTTCTTTAATAGTTTCTCAACTTTATCTCTAAACAATAAGATTTAAAGTTGATTGGGAAAATTTGACAGTTTCGGGTAGCTTGATGTGCTGGCGTCTGTACATTATGATTTTCTGCCTTACCTCTCATTCCGACTAGACAACTTCCCAGGTTTCTGCGGCTGCTTCAGCCCTTGGCCTCCGGAGAGAGCTGACAGTGCGGCATAAGGGTCCGCCAGGGGTGGGAAGTTTAACCCTGACGCCTGCAGTCGCGCTAGGTAGTCTTGAGCTGCTAGGTGGGATGCCATCGACCACCAGGCTGCACCTGGAGAGAAAGAGAAACGGGTTACTAGGAGTTCTTGTAAGCCTGAGTACAGTAATATAGTTATATTTATAGTTTACTAGCAGCGCCCCGCAGTTTCACCCGCATAAGTCTCGATCCCGTGGGAATATCGGGATAAAATTATCCTGTGTTATTCTGATGCATATAAGCTATATTACTGTAAAGTTTCATCAAAATCCGTTCAGTATTTTTTGCGTGAAAGAGTAACAAACATCCATTCATCCATCTTCACAAACTTTCGCGTTTATAATAATACTAGCAGCGCCCCGCGGTTTCACCCGCATAAGTCTCGATCCCGTGGGAATATCGGAATAAAAACTATCCTATGTCCTTTCCCGGGACTCAAACTATCTCTATACAAAATTTCATCTAAATCAGTTCAGCGGTTTAAGCGTGAAGAGGTAACAGACAGACACACTTTCGCATTTACAATATTGGTATGGAGTATGGATATGATTAGTGGGATACTAGTATATGTACTGTGTTCAGCAATAAAGATTTGATTTGGTTTGAGTTATCTGTAGTCAAATCTTATGGAAGTCTGAACAACTAATCGTGTAAGTGTAAGGTGTCATACGAGTGAGATTTTATGGGGTTGGACTTTCAAAATTCAAGAGGTTTGTAGCTTTAATTCTTGGTAACATAGGCCATCCATATTCTGCAGGGGTGACAAGAGAAGATCACGGGATTGCAGGAAGTGGAAAGACAGCATCCTTAATAAGCTTGAGCTTGTAACATACTGCATATTTTATTTCTTTAATTTTGTACGTTTATTATGTAAGTTTGCGGCTAATGTTCATAGTCATAAGTGAACTAATATCATCATCTGTCTAGCCTTTTCCCAACTATGTTGTGGTCGGCTTCCAATCTAACCGGATGCAGCTGAATACCAGTATTTTACATGGAGCGACTGCCTATCTGACCTCCGCAACCCAGTTACCGGATAATACGATACCTCTTGGTAAGACTGGTCGTCAGACTTCCGGGATTCTGACTAGCCGTAACGACTGCCAAAGATCCACGAATGCCAGTCGGGACCAACGACTTGACGTGCTTTCCGAGACACGGAGGGGCGGACATACCGGGGTATGCAAAGATGGTTACTCATCCACAGACCAACCGCGGCATCGGTGAAGACTGAACAGATAAGTGAACTAATAATTGTACAATAACTAATCCTACTGCAGGATTTAGGCCTCTTCTCAAATTTGCAGAGAGGGAAACCAGAAATAACAACCACGTATTAGTGATTCCAGACCATGAAGAAATCTCACAGCTGGACAAAGGTGCCTTTGGGAACCACCGTTGGAAGGTATTGCCCGTTTTCACTAACACTAGATGAAACCTAAATAATTGCTTAAATTAGAGTGAATTGTTGAGTACTCTACGCTCGGATCCGCGCCAAGAGTTGAAAATCCTACAGTAAAATAATATTTAGGTGTTTCCTAGTGACTGAAAACGGGCATATGTATAATATCTATTACTTATTATGTATACTTACAAAATAATTGCAAATAATCAAACTATCATACCATTGTACTTACTGGCAGCTGGATGCAGCCCGAGGGACGCTGCCTGATTGGCCGCCACGCCGAGCGTGGTGGGGGGCGGGTACCGAGACCCGAAGCCGAAGAGTGCCGCTTGTGCTTGTGCTTGCGCCTGCGCAGCCGCCGCGCCCCCACCGCTGCCGCCATCGCGACCCCAGTATGCTGGAAAAAGAAGATGGAAATTATTATGATGATAAATACAAATATATGTAACAATACAGCATCATCATCTGCCTAGCCTTTTCCAGTTTTCCCAACTATGTTGGGGTCAGCTTCCAGTCTAACCGGATGCAGCTGAATACCAGTATTTTACATGGAGCGACTGCCTATCTGACCTCCACAACCCAATTACTGGGTAATACGATACCCCTTGGTAAGACTGGTTGTCAGACTTTCGGGCTTCTGACTACCCGTAACGACTGTCAAAGATCCATGAATGACAGCCGGGACCAACGGCTTAACGTACTTTCCGAGGCACGGAGGGGTCTCGTTATGTAAAGATGGTCACCCATCCACAGACCAACCGCGGCAAGTGTAGCTGCTTAACCTGATCGATCGACCTGTGCGGCTGTTGTGACAATACAGCATCGCTGCAGATATTTATAGATAATCAAAGGATTGGCAGATATGAATGAGAGGACAGTGTGAGCAGTGGTGGCCCAGTGGTATCAGTCGCGACTTACAAGTTGTAGGTCGTAGGTTCGAACCCCGACAGGCGCTTTACTTTGTGTAAATTATCTCATCACCACTGCTCTCAAAACGGTGAAGGAAAACATCGTGAGGAAACCGGCATGTCCTAGAACCAAAAATTCGAAGACATGTGACATCCACCAACCCACACTGGGCCCGCGTGGTGGATTACGGCCCACTCCCTCTCACAGAGAGGAGGCCTGAGTCCCAGCAGTGGGAACGTTATAGGCTGATTATGTAATGAGAGGACAGTGACAAGCAAGGTCATTGCTCTATCTCCGCAGGGTGGCTGGTAGCAGCTGGATAAGAGTTGCCGAGGATTGAGGTAAATGGAGTGCTATTGTGCCTATGTGCAGCATTAGACTATTCATGTGTGTCTCTTTGCTTTGCCGTAGTTTGACCCAACTACGGCAAAGCAAAAAGGAGGGTTATGATTTTGACCGGTATGTTTGTATGTATGTATGTTCATCTGTTCCCTCATAACTTCTAAACTACTTGTCATAATTGGACAAATGAGGTATCGTTGGAAGCTTCTTGATCGTCCGTTGGTTATAGGCTATGTGACGGCACAATAAATTGAATATGGCGCCAAATAAAAAAACAGCCCCAAAATAATTGTTTGTTTGAAACAAAAATTGAAAAGCGAAAATCCGACTACTGAAAAGGATGAATGACAGAATGACACAAGAAAGTACGTTCCCGTGGTCGCATGCCGCTGTACTAACATACAAAGCTATGGTAGCATGAAAAAAAAGATCAAAGATCTACGAATGACAGCCGGATCCGGATCCAACGGCTTAACATGCTTTCTGAGGTACGGAGGGGTCTCTCGATATGTAATGGATCATGGTCACCAATCCACTAACCGACCGCGGCGCTAAGTCTTATCAAATCAACATATAAAAGGTTAATTTCCGAACTCGAAAAGCAAATAAGGCCAAGAAATCCAAATATATATCGTCTAGAGGTCAAAAGGTGTCCAAAAGAATCAATAAAAAAATATGTAAAAAAGCAAGAACCTTCTTTAGAATATATACAATAGAATTCATTGTACAAAACTAAAAACGAACAGTACAATAGTCTCTGATAACGTCAATCGGCTACAGAATACACGATAATTTCGGTGTCTACTAAGATCAAAAGATAGATCAAGGGTCTATGGACAACCAAGGAGTCGTGAACAAAAGAGCGCTGTTTATTATGCAAATAGGAACTTTACTGTAGATCGAAATAATTATATACATGTTATTGCACCTACTGTGTATTGTCTGGTAGAAAATGCCCAAGGCATTAAATCCGCCATTGTACAGTTTTTACTTGTGCATAAAGATTCAGTAAATAAATAACGAAAAGGTGGAGAATTCAATAGAGAACCAACAGTGTAAAGCTTAGTGTTAAAAAAAAAATCCGGGTTGCACTCTGGGAGTGCCGGCAGAAGTGAAAACTTGAATATTAACGTTGAAATAAATCAATTATTAATTGAATTAATATAACTCATTTTTTTCGGGTACTTACATATTTTAATGTCGAACATTAAAATACCTACGTGTAAAATGTCAACGCTCAAAACATCGAAAATTTAAATATCGGTTATATCATAATATCGAAAATTGTTATACCTAAGCATAAAATGTCTAACAATGAAATGCCGAGTTATAAAAATATCTAATGATTAAAAACATCGATAATCATTGTTCCTAACTTCAAAATGTCAACATTCAATACACTTTAGTTCATTATATTTACGTTAAAAATACCTACTAGTTAATATATCGAACTTGCAGGCAGGCATGGTTGCAGGATGCAAGAGAGAGCGAAGGGCACCCCGGTGTTAGGTTAGGTTAGGTTACTTTAAACCCTTTACACAGAAATAGGGGCCCGCGTAGCGGGGCTCCGTCGACATAAGATGCAAGAGCGGGCGCAGCTTACAAATGTGTTTTTTTTAAGTTATTTATTATGTGAATTAAATAATATTACTTAAGGCGAATGGGTAGTTGTAGCCCGCGAAATTCAATTTTTCTTACGTTTTTTGCAATTTTCAGGTCAGTGTCAGGTTGTATCTTGATCAAAATATGATTCGCGACAATAACAGGTACGTATTTACAGAATTATAATAATTAGAATCATTAATACATCTTTCTAAGTTAGATTTCTACCGTTAAGAACAAATCTCGTATGGAAAAGTGTTGGTGGTAGAAATCTAACTTAAACAGATGTATTAATGATTCTGATGATTATAATTCTGTGAATACGTACCTGTTATAGTCGCGAATCAAATTTTCATCAAGATACAACCTGACACTGACCTGAAAATTGCAAAAAACGTAAGAAAAATTGAATTTCGCGGGCTACAACTACGCATTCACCTTAAGCATGCAGAGTGCAAGCGAGCATGCATCATACAGCAGGCATGGTTTCTGTCACGGCTCCGGCGGCGCTGCGGGGCTCCGGCGGCCCCACGCGAGCTTATCGTCGTCGATGGTTTTAACGCTCTGCGCCTACGCGGGCTTAAATTACACTCTAGGGGTAGGGCAGACAAGACCACGTGGAGTCGGTTTTGCAGCGATTTGTTTCTGTCACTAATTTTTGTAGCACACCATAAATAAATATCGATATTTAGGACATTCGATACTCTGTACTTCGATATTTGAATCATTAGATAATCTGTACTTCGATATGTTTGTCGATAATTAGATTTTAGATATATTGGACGTAGGTTATCTAACCATTCGACAATATAAACTTACGTTATTTCAATTTTCGGTTTTATGGTCGTTCGATATTTAAATTTTCGATGTTTTGAACATTGACATTTTAACCGTAGATATTTAAATTTTCGAAATTCAAATATGTACCCTTTTTTCACTATTTCTGTGTCACTTTTTTCATTAATAGATGCACTTTGTTCAATTTCCATATTTTAAACACGAATTTTACGAATACACAGCAGTATAGGTACTACACAGACGGTCGAGCCATCAGCTGTTCGTCCATCCATCCATCCATACACCCACACCCACACCCACACCCATCCATCCATCCATCCATTGTCGTGTGTCACTTGGTTCACTTCGGTTGGCGCCGCCGTAGAAAGAGAGGGGGATACTTAGTAGTTAGGAGTAGTAGTTCTCCCCTGTGTAGTCTCTCCTGACGGTCACGTGTCCTGACGCAATGTCCTGACGCGAGTTTAACATTTTTTACCCAAAACAAAAAAGTGTGCAACGCCGCTAAAGAAGTTTACACTTCAAAAGAAGAAAATACAAGGAAACCATCCTACTTCCTAGTAATATTATAAATGTAAAAGTTTGTATGTTTGGATGTTTGTTGACGCACAAACGTCTGAAGGAATTTGGATGAAATTTTATCTTGGTAGTACGTTCCCGTTGAAAGTGGGTTCTGAAGGTCAGATAGGCAGTCGCTCCGTGTAAAATACTGGTATTCAGCTGCATCCGGTTAGACTGGAAGCTGACCCCAACATAGTTGGGAAAAGGCTAGGCAGATGATGAATGTTGATGATAGTACGTTCCTGTAGAAATATTTCCGACATCCACGCGGGCGGAGCCGCTGGCAAAAGTTAGTGTTTAATAACTTTACTCAAGGATCATCTCACCTTTTACAATTCATGCTGAAACCCTCATGGATAGAAAGAATCCTTACGGGGCTAGCAAAAGAGTACTAATATTCAAAAACGACAGAATAACCTTAACCTTAACACATTAGAATTTCAAAGTTTTTATTCCGGAAGCATCGGTAAATATTTAACTCCCGACCTACCTCAACCCAAAATACGTAATCTAAGTTCCAAGGTAACACGGTCAAAGAGAACTTTGACAAAAACACTTGACATACTGTTCGAACGTCTATACTGTGGCGAGGGAGTCTTAAAAACACCTTCATAAAGGTTACAGAATTATAAGTGTTACATTGAATTGATAACAGAATCAAATTTGTGACACTTTTTAAGTATTTTTTAATGTGTTTTAACCCAAAACACACAAGTAACAGATATGAAAGTGTTAATAAGTGTAACCGGTAAACGCGGCGTTGCCAAAATAGCCGCAATCCCGACTGAATTGAGGCTATTTTACCATCGCCGCGTATGTCTATCCGCCGCGCGTTTTTGCGGCACCGTGCAATTATACCTACAAATGATTATTTCTGTTACACATATTAACACAACTCACACACAAAACTCAAAAAACTCAAAGCATTTATTTCAATTATTAAGTAGTCGGTCAGTTAGTCAGAAAGTTAAAGCTAGTTGCCCATTCCAAAACTTAGATCTCTATAGAGAAGAACGGGGCAAGAAACTCCATGGACACTCTTTTAAATCAAGATATTACAAAATCCTGGGCACATTATTCTTGTTGCTTCTAGTATATGTGAGAACATGTCATGTACAAAAAACACAAATGAAGAAACAATTCAAATTAGCTGCCGAACACCACGCAGCACCATCCAGCTCAACCATTTTGTAGGGAACCGAATGATCCAACACACGCGCCACCATCAGTGAAACATTTAAGTGAGCATGACCACACAACCACAACTTTGACTCTGTAACATTATTGTTACTGTGACATTTAGAAGTGTTTTTCTTTTAAGGCGCAGATATACGACTTCTAATGATTTTAAATTCAACATCACGTCTAATCGACCGGACTGATTTCTTTGAAAAAAATAAATGTTATACTAGACCATTTGCTTCGTAATTTGATATGTGAATATTTGCAATTATATTTTTTTAACATAGTGTAATTAATTTGTAAAGTAATGTCTACCGCGGACATAAAAACGATAATCGCGCAAACACTATCGGGTGTATTTTCATAAAACTTTCACCATCTAAAAGACAATTTAATTCCCCGAATTTTAGTATACGGTTTTTATTTGTTTGGTGTTTGAGAGTTTTTGTAAATAGATAATTGCTTCATATTTGCAATAAATTACCACGGTTGTGTCATCGCGCTTCTCTTTCTTTTCTATGCAGTCCGACAGTGACCGCGCTTTAGGTCGTGTAGTCGCCTTAAAACAGTGTTAAAATCACTTATGACGGTTACAGTTTTGATTCCCCGACTGTGGCACGACCAGACAAGACAAGATTCTCATAAAGCGATAAATCATTATATTCACGGACGAATACGAGATGATGTATTCGTGTATATGAGTCACTGTGAAACGCTTTCGAAATACTTTTGTTAATGATGCGGTTGTGTTTTGTTTTTCCCTGGATAGAGTAGCATATCCCATATTTTGCAATTGACTATCCCGAGTTTTCTTCATTGTTTCTTGAAAACGTTCTCAACCTCGAACAAATCGTCTTCAGACATGCGTCCGGCAACCTGATTGCGTAACTCACTTTCAATCAAAATCTGAATCATCGTGAAGTATATTGCTAATCCATTGCTTCATATGTTTGAAAGTTTTGTCTGCTCAACAACGAAAATAACGCAATGAATGTTGTTGAACTGTCAAAATGATAGCCATTGCTACTGTTAGTGTTACGCAATTACCCCGCAGGACTTTTTCAAGAGAAAAAACTAAGAAAATGTAGTTTTGTACTTCAAAAATTAAGCTTTGTTTGTCCAAATAGAGTCTGAGAATATTGTAATTTCTTTACAGAGATAAAGATTAACATTAGCAAATGAAACATTGAATCAATACTTATTGCTACAAGTGTCATCACCCCACCTTCCCCTACTCAGACAACTACAATAAAGTTATATTTAGTACGTGGAAAACAACGAGCTATGGCCCCATCAATCAAAATCGATTCAGCAGTTCAGCAGTGAAAAGCTACCAAACAGACAGACACACTCACTTTCACATGTGTGAATAATACACTGGAATTATTATTACACATCAATAGTCTATTAATAAGTAATCTTTCGAACCATTACCGCCATTAGCGAAATACATAGATATTATAAACGTAGGTATATCTTAAAACATCTCTCTGACTCATACATCAGTCGGCATTCGTTCATGAGTATGTTATTCTGTAATGTTGAGCTTGTATTCTTAAACAAATAAATATACGGACGAATTGAGAACCGTTTTCTTTTTGAAGTCAGAACAATAATGGCTGTAAACGTATGCTGAATGTGGATAGAGCCTGGGTTTGATTCCCAAGTCGTGCAAAGTTACCTCTAGTAGGTAACTTTGCACGACGTTTTTTCAGGAATTAATCTCGGTACTAGCCTGCGGGATAGATAATTTGCGTAACAAACATAAAATGACAATTGATCGCAATTCCTTTTATTTTGACAGTTCAGCCACGTTCATTGCATTATTTACGTTGTTGAGCAGGCGAATTTATGAAACCTATGAAGCAATGAGTTAGAAATATCCTTCAAAACTCTCGGATTCTGATTTGTTGATGGCAATAGGCTCGCCTTCTATGGAACTTAAACATAAGTCGTGAAATGAGGTCGTACTATACACCGTGAAATTTTAATCAACGTTTTCCTTTTAAGGGGTCATTGTACTCATCATTATGACCAACTTTTACTATGGGACCAAACATGAAATCGTGAAAAAAAAAATCAGCTGTTCCCTAGTTCCCTACATTTTGCGAACATAAATGTAGAGAACAGCTGATTTTTTTTCACGATTTCATGTTTGGTCCCATAGTAAAAGTTGTTCATAATGATGAGTACAATGACCTCTTAAGAGGAAAACGGTGATTAAAATTTCACCCCGTATAAGTACACCTCTGCCTCTGCCTAAACCTCCGGGGATTACAGGCGTGAAGTTATATATGTATGTTTTCTGATAATATGAGAAAAGCCTATTGAGAATATGAGGAACGGTTGCCCAGGTTTGTGATGTATTCATGCTTTCTTGTGTATGGTTGTGAAGACATTAAAACCCCATACTATACGAAGTGAACATGCCACGACAAGACACTTCATCATAAACTGACACTTAATTTAACAATTTCTTATTAGGGTTCCGTAGTCAACAAGGAATCCTTACAGTTTTACCATAACCGTCTGTCCGACCGTCCGTCCGTCCATCTGCAGCTTAGCTCAGAGACTCTTAGTACTAGAAAGCTATAATTTAACATGGATATGTCACCGGAAAATAACAAGAACCGCAAATTTATAAATTTTCTAGGAAATTTATAAACTTCCGTAGGATTCTAAACGAGAGATAAATTGTATTATTTTACGCCCACATTTTCGTAAATTGATAAACTTACCGAACTCACGCGTAAAATAATAAGTAAGCAATAACCAAACGCCATGTGCGCTCTGATTGGTTGAATATGTCACGTGTTCCTTTTCCTTCCTCTCCACCGCCATTGTTCGCCATGGAACATAAACAAACCATTTGTTCGTGTGTTTTTGTAAAGTTTTTAATGTTGTAACTGTGTTGGAACTGTGATAATAGTTTTATTTTGCTAAGGTTACTAAGCTAGACCCATAATTGTACCTAAGTCTATGGACACAACCATTGCCACTGTCAACATCGACCAATCAGAGAGCAGTGTGTTATTTTCCGTATTTAAAAAAAAGCGTAAAATTATATGCTCTTCTGTGATTGGTCGAACCGTTTAGAATCTTACGAATGGATATCCGTTAGTTTATAAATTTACCACGAGACGTCGCAAATTGATAAATTTGCGAAAATGTGAGCGTAAAATAATACAATTTATCTCTCGTTTAGAATCCTACGAAAGTTTATAAATTTCCTAGGAAATTTATAAATTTGCGGTTCTTGTTATTTTCCGGTGACAGATATAAATATTAATCACGCCGACAATGTGGTAAAATACAATCTTGAAAAAAAAAACATTTTTAGGGTACCTCCTGTGCACGTAGTGGGAATGTTTTTTTTTTCTCCCGTCTACCCCATGGTGTGGGGTATCGTTAGATAAGTCTTTCAAAAATATTGCGGATTTGTGATAACCATTTTTTCGATTCAGGGATCCGTTTGTGAAATACTAAGCTTAGTACAAATTTTTGTTAGAGTCAAGTGTCCCCCCACCTCCCCTGCCAGCTAAATGGTTGCTTTTGGATATGTGAAAAAATTCACAGCAGTAACAAAATTAAAAGGAAAACTATCACAGCTAAGTCGAATTTACAAGTTTACGAGTAATAGTTGACCAACTTAATGTATGGGAAAACATGATTTTCAACTACAATGTTAAGTTTGTTCTTTGGATAAATTCATTCCAACTACGGAACCCCTTATTACGCGTGGTTTGACACGCACTAGGCCGGTTTTTTACCATCCACTTATTCAATACGTAAAAAATTGATACAAGTACATTAAGTGTATGTTTTAGCATTTAAATACAGCGATTATTACTTGAGTATCTAACCTTTTTTTGTAGTTAACGCTAGAACTGACCATCAACAATTAAGAACCATGTACAGAGCACATAGTATAATAATTTAAAAGAAATAAAAGTGCGCTATTGGACTTTCAACCCTCGGCTCAGCGTTGAAAGTTGAAAATCCAATAACGAGCTTTTATTTAGGCATTTTTTAAGTAACGACTAGAGTGTTAGTCTGTGTTAGTGAAAACAGGCTTATGCCATCTTTATGAAACGAGAAATAGAGTTTAAAATTGAATATCACATGCAATCACCTGTCAACAATAAGTTTTATAACAGACATGAATCGTCTTTCATTTGTTTTTATTGGGATAAAACTTGCATTGCGCTTTATGACCATTTTAGGAGGAGGCTTACGTTCAGCTATGGGCAATAAGCATAGTTACGTATCATTTTATTAATTTTCTTTTTGTAGTACACTGGAATATTGGCTGATAGTTATTGCCTATCTTTAGCAAGAAGATCGCTGATGGATTGAAGACAGCACTTTTTTGTTGTAAGTTTATGATACAAGATTCAGTTGGATTCACATTGAGTGCAATGGCGATCATTTGTAAGTATTTCTTCCCTTTTAAAAGTAATATATTTTTACTAATACAAAAAAAAACATAAGGTTTAGAAATTATTGAGTATAAGAAGTAGGTAAGGGCCCAGAAACCATACTGCACATGCAACAATTACTTTAGTACTATCTGGCTTACAGATTAAAACTTGCAAGTTGAAGATGATGATGTTTAATTAGCCAGATTCGTTACTACTTCTGTTACTTATCTATGTAAAAACATTTTTCTAAAGCTTCCAATCCGGAAGCTTCCGGGAATATCCATTTTCAAGCGAAGCCCCTCTTTATGGCTAATTAAACATTATCAATTAAACTAAACCTCTCATCGATTCGCAAAAAAAAACCTACAAGTGACTTACAATAAAAACACTATTAACTATGTACACTTCCATTTACTTGCTATGAGTCATCTAACCACAGTGTTCCTATGGCGTTTAAATCGCAAGTGCATGCGAGTTGACAGTTAACTTATCAAGTCTCATAGAAACTTGTTCTGAAGAACATTTTTACCACTAGCAACTAGCGTTTCTTTTGTTTTTACTACTGGCAACTCGCAATTCTTTTGTTTTTTCTCACATTCCCGGGTGTTAACTTGGTAGTGGTGTGTGGTTGTCTTGTTGTAACGCTGTAAAATGTTTTTTTTTTTTTTGTGATTATGTAAATGGTAATGTAGACTGAAGTGTTTATGGGATGTAGATACCTAGTTATGGGTAGAATTTTGACCAGCAGTGGGATAGTTCAAGTGCCATACAATTTTATCCTAAAGGTAGCCGACTGCAGACGACAGCAGCAGGCGACATGTCGCCGCGACACTACTGGTTTCTATGTGTTTGTATGAAATACCTTCCGCTGCCACGTATTTCATAGAAATAGATAGAAACTAGTAGACAGTCACAGTCATACCACCCACAGTCATACAGGGCCACTTTCAACTTCAGCCCAAGACCACACACAAAACCCGTAAAAACCGTACCAAAATTCGCATTTATGTCACCAAAACGTCAAATATTTCACAAAGCCGTATAACCTAACACGATACCTGAGCATTCAACTAAAAATCGGTTGCCACAGTCCTTAATAAGAAGGAAACCGCCTTACCACCAAAACCATCAATCAACGCAAGCCATTTTGATCTTTATTGCTGTGGGGTTATAAGTTAGGTGGGCGGTAATGTTATGTTTGTTCTCTGAGAAGCGCTGGGTGCAGGGTCATCGAACTCGCCCGGTTGCTTATATGGTGTAATATCACGCGAATGCAGGGCTGTCTCAAAGAGGTTGATTGAGTTTGCAGATTAGAGGTGGTTCACACGTTTCTATAAATGATGATTTAGAAAATGGAGTGAATTGTGTTGTGTATTGTCTATGTTCATTTATGATTAAAGCAGTTGTCATCCAGACTTATATTTGATTACACTACATGGTGACAGCGGTGAAAATTTCCGTCAGCCGGGCTGACGCATGGCGGCGATGGAGGTCGCAATTTATGTTATTTTTAAAAGCATCGGGGGTGCAAAAAGAAGAAGCTGGTATTCAAGCTAGCTTAATGATAAATTTAATCGGACCTGAAGGATTTGAAGTCTTTGAAACATTTTCTTTTGACAAGGAGAGCGATAAGGATGATGTGAACCTATTGCTTACGAAATTTGATGAATATTTTGGAGTCAAACAGAATATTACTTTAGCAAGATACAATTTTTTTACAAGGGGTCAGGAAGTTGGAGAATCGATTGATCAATATGTTACGGCTTTAAGATTATTGAGTAAAAATTGTATCTTCAAAAATTTGGAGGAGGAATTGATTCGCGACCGTATTGTATGTGGGATCCAGAGTACTGAAGCGAGAGATCGGCTTTTGAGAACAGAGGACCTGACTTTGGAGAAAGCCATTAGAATCGTCCAGGTTGATCAAATTTCAAAAGATAATCGACGTTTATTGGAGACGCGTGGTGCTTCAGGATTGGTGCAAGTTGATGCAGTTGGCGTGCGCGGTGTAGGCGGCCGCGGTGGGCGCGGCGGCTGGCGCGGCAGCGGACGTCGACAAGGGCGCGGTATGGCCAATGTTGCTGCTGGTTCCAGCACAGCGCGAAGATTTATTCAATCTAGCGAGACTGAAAATTGTCTCAGGTGCGGAGGCCAATGCAATGAACCCAATCTATGTCCGGCTATTTCAGTGCAGTGTTACCTGTGCGAAAATCATGGACATTTTGCTAGAATGTGCAAGTTAAAAAAAGGAGCTAAAAAAATGTATGATATAGGTTTAACTGAAGCACAAGGCAATGAAGAAGATGATTGTGAGTCATTTTTTATATCAGTTTTGTACAATGTTTCAGAGATTAACTCTTCGTCCGAGGGTTGGTATGAAACACTCCAAGGGGAGTGTGGTTCCGAAAAATTTAAGTTAGATACGGGAGCAGATATTAATGTTTTATCGTATAAGCGATTTTTATTGTTAGGCTATGACAGTAAACTAATTGGTGGCAAACAAGGTGTTAGATTGCAATCTTATAGTGGTGATATTATTCCTATAAAAGGAATTTGCAAATTAAAATGGTGGTATAAGGGTGTCGTGTATGAATTAAAATTTGCAATTGGGGTTAGTGATTGTCAGAGTGTGCTTGGCTTGCAAGCTTGTCTAGCTTTAGGATTAGTTAAAAGGATTCATAATATAAAACTTACAGATTATCAAGATTTGTTTAATGGGTTAGGCTGTTTGCCAGGTGAATATCACATTGTTGTAGACAAAACTGTGATGCCGGTGATTTGTGCAAACCGTAAGGTACCATTAGGAGTTCGCGATAAGTTACAAGATGAGTTAAATAGAATGATAGAGTTAGGTGTTATTAGGAAAGTGAGTCATCCAACCCCATGGGTGAATTCATTAGTGATTGTTGCTAAGAAAAATGGGCAGTTGCGTATATGTTTAGACCCGAGGCCGCTTAATAAGGCAATACAGCGTGCACATTTTCAATTGCCAACAATAAATGAATTGGCTACTAAGTTTCACGGTGCTAAGTATTTTTCAGTTTTAGACGCATTTTCAGGGTTTTGGTCGGTAAAACTGGATAATGCAAGTGCAGACTTATGCACGTTCAGTACACCGTTTGGGCGATATCAATATTTGCGATTGCCATTTGGTCTTAATTGTGCACCTGAAGTGTTTCATGCGAAAATCAAGCAATTACTTGAAGGCCTAGAGGGGGTAGATTCGTTTATCGACGATATCATTTGCTGGGGAAGGACTAAAGACGAACATGACCTGCGTTTGAAAGAGTTGTTAAACAGGGCACGAGAAATTAATTTGAAATTCAACAAAGATAAATGTCGTATATGTGTTGAGGAAGTAACTTATTTGGGTCATATTTTTAACAAAGATGGAATGAAAGTAGATTCTGAGAAAGTAAGAGCGATATATAATATGCCGGAACCAACTGATCGGAAAAGTTTAGAAAGGTTTTTAGGGGCTGTAAATTATCTTTCTAAATTTATACCTAATTACTCAGACCATATTTTTCAATTAACTAGATTATTAAAAAAAGATATGGCTTGGTGTTGGGAAGTTGGTCATAAGAACGCATTTAATAAATTAAAAGAATTGTTGTGTGATGCACCAGTACTATCTTTGTACGATGTTAGTAGTCCGGTGGTGTTATCAGTGGACGCAAGCAGTGTGGCACTGGGCGCTGTGCTCATGCAGGAGGGGCGTCCAGTAGAGTACGCGTCACGCACGCTCACTGATACACAACAAAGATACGCACAAATAGAAAAGGAAATGTTGGCAATAGTATTCGCTTGTGAAAAGTTTCATCAGTATATTTATGGAAAAAATAGTGTGGTCGTCGAATCGGATCATAAACCACTGGAGAGCATTTTTAGAAAATCTTTAGACTCGGTCCCAGCTCGCTTGCAGCGAATGATGTTAAAGGTTCAAGCTTATGAGTTGTTGGTCACTTATAAGCCTGGGAAATATATGTACATACCTGATACATTGTCGCGGGCACCTCTTCCGGATTTGTATGACGATAAAATTAGCAGAGCTATACTATGCCAAATTAAAATGGTAGTCAATAATATACCCATGTCGCAGAATAAGTTTACCCTCGTCAAGCGGGAAACTAGTAAGGATGAGTGTTTAAAATTGTTACTAAAATATATTAATCAAGGGTGGCCAGATAAGTTTAACATACACAATGATTTAAGATACTATTGGTCGATAAGAGATGAACTATACTGTGTAGATGGTGTCGTATTTAAAGACAAACAGGTTTTAATACCACATTCTATGCAAAGGGACATGTTAAAGCTTATTCACGAAGGGCATTTAGGGATTGATCGTTGTAAGAGACGTGCTCGTGAAGTGATATTTTGGCCTGGTATAACAAGAGATATTGAGAATTATGTGAGAAGATGTAAAATATGTCAGGAAACGGCAAACAAACCGTGTAGGGAACCTATGATTCCAGTAGATATACCAGAATTGCCATGGAATAAAATTGGAACAGATATATTTGAGTATGGAAAGCAAAGTTATTTAATATTAGTTGATTATTATTCTGGTTTTATTGAGGTCGCATATTTGAGAGACACTACGTCAAACTCAGTAATATGTGTTATGAAAGAAAATTTTGCACGGTATGGTATACCGGATACGGTTATCAGTGACAATGGTCCACAATATTCATGTCGTAATTTTGTTAAATTTTCTTTAGAATGGGGTTTTAAACACATCACTTCATCTCCGTATTATGCTCAATCTAATGGCAAGAGTGAAAGAGCAGTTCAAACCATTAAAAATATATTGAAAAAATCAGTAGACAGTAAATCCGATTTTTATTTAAATTTGCTAAGTTACAGGAATACACCGCGGGAAAATTTGAATTCTCCTGCACAGTTAATGATGGGCCGGCGTTTAAATTGTAGACTACCAGTCCATTCAGATTTGTTAAAACAAAGTAATTTTGATAACTTACAACATAAAAAAATGTTGGAAAAACAAATAAAAACGAAAAGTTTCTATGATCAGCATTGTAAATTGCTACCTGAATTGAATGTGGGCGACGAAGTTACAATATTAGGAAATACAAATAAAAGAAGTCATGGCAAAATATTGGGAAAAGCGTCGACTCCACGTTCCTATATTGTTAAAAACAAAAAAGGTATTTATCGCCGTAATCGTCGACATTTGATAAGGTCTGTAAAGGATCCTGCAGACAATATCTTGTCTGATATTGATGAGTATTTTTCGGGGGATGATAGGGATGATGATTATGTGCCAAGCACCAAAATAAACGTATCGTCATCTTACTCGCCACCTCATACCCGTAGTAAGACTTAAGAACAATTTGTATACGTTAATTTAACTAAGTTCGATTGATTTATTTAAAGTTTGTTTATTGTTTTTAGTTTATGTTATAAGTGGAGTTAATAGATTTTAAGTTTGTTCTTTATTAATGTTTTATCTTATTTAAGGGGAAGGTGTTGTGTATTGTCTATGTTCATTTATGATTAAAGCAGTTGTCATCCAGACTTATATTTGATTACACTACAAATTGAATAAACGAAGTTGCAAGTTATAGGGGGATATTTTTTTATCTAGACTGCTTCGTTGGTCTAGTGTTCAAAAGCGCTACTGATGAGTATATGAGGTCCTGAGTTCGATTCCTGGGTTGGACGAAGTTTTATTGGATTCTCCATGTGGAATTTCCCCGGAGTCTGGATTCATGCCCGGGTTGATGACAAAACAGTGGTGGCCCAGGGGCAGCAGTCCCGACTTACGATACGAGTCGGGTTCGAACCCAGACAGGTGCTTTACTTTGTGTAAATTATTTCTTCACCACTGTTCCCAAAACGGTGAAGGAAAACATCGTGAGGAAACCAGCCCTAGATGTCCTAGAACCAAAAATTCGAAGACATGTGACATCTACCAACCCGCACTGGGCGCGCGTGGTAGACTACGACCCAGCCAGTCCCTCTCATAGATAGGAGGCTTGTGTCCCAGAAGTGGGAACATTATAGGCTGATTATGCCTATGTTTACAGCAAGAGAATGATGAAGACATAACATACCTCTAATGAACCATCATCATCTGCCTAGCCTTTTCCCAACTATGTTGGGGTCTGCTTCCAGTCTAACCGGATGCAGCTGAATATTAGAATTTTACATGGAGCAACTGCCTATCTGTCCTGCACAAACCAGTTACTGGGTAATACGATACACCTTGGTGCCCCTTCCTTGGTAAGACTGGTTGTCTGACTTTTGGGCTCCTGACGACCCGTAACGACGGTCAAATATCTACGAATGACAGCCGGGACCAACGGCTTAACGTGCTTTCCTAGGCACGGAGGGGTCTTGGTACGTAAAGATAGTCACCCAACCACGGACCGACCGCGGCAAGCGTAGCTTAACCTGACCAATCGATCCTTGCCGCTGTTACAACTTAGCCACAAGCCCCTCCTACCTCTCTAATGAACCCTAATCCATTATTTTACATCATCACCATAACGTCGTCTATTATAAAACTTCTATAGCACAGCCCTACGAAGTGATGTTTCTCGACGGTTTAACGACAATGCATGTAGTTGGAGGCACGAACAAAAGACAAAGTTATTATTGACCGGAAAGTGCCGACCAATGATCGGATGCCACTTATTGCCAACTCGCGTTTTGTAGGGAAAAGTTGGCTGATTATAACTGTATAGTATGCCATAGTGATGTGGGTGTTTAAAGGTGGGATGAAGCGGAATTTACGCTTCTAAAAGTGAGTCGCCGAAATTACGTTACATTACGTTAATACTCGGCAACGAATTTCCGGTTTGAGTTTTAATAGATGCCTTACAAAAAACCACAGAAGACATGGAAGGAAGCACGGGAGTCAACTCGTAGCCGAATTTTGGGCCGACTCCATTTAGTTTACATTTAGATTGCCAACGACACGCTAAAAAGAAGTATACAAAGGACAGGAGGCCTATATTTGTGGGTGGAACAAGGTTGTCACATCCCACTAATCACACTAATATTATAAAGGCGAAAGTTTGTGGGTGTGTGTGTTTAAGTATATGTTTGTTACTTCTTCACGCTCAAACGGCTGGACCAATTTTGATAATATTTTGTATGTAGATAGCTGACACCCTGGATTAACATATAGGCTACTTTTTATCCCGATATTCCCACGGGATCAACACTTATGGGGGTGAAACCGCGGGGCGCAGCTAGTAAATGATAATTGGCTTACAAAGGACCGCGGGAAAAGACCAGGATTAGACTCGCACAGACCAGGGAAGCTTGGTATAACAGTGAAGAGGCTTATTTTGAGAAGCTATCAATGATGATCACTGCGGCTTGTGCAACACTCGAAAGCCAATCGAACCCATGTGAAAATTGTTCGACTCATTTAGAGCCACAAAAAATCCAAGGTCTGCCAAGCTATGGTCAGCTGCATCCGGTTAGACTGGAAGCCAACGCCATGATAGTTAAGAAAAGGCTAGGCAGATGATGATGCGTTTGGCGACATAACCTGAGAACCTAACCTAACCACCCCCAAAACCCGAACCCAAGCCCCCCCCCGGACCTAAGAACTTAAGTGAACCTATCTGGCGTTTGATAGGCTGGATAACTAACAAAGAACCGCAAGTAAGACCGACACTTTAATTGCGTAACACAATATCAATCACACTCTGAATCATTTTGAAGGATATTGCTAATCCATTGCTTCATATATTCGAAAAATGTGTCTGCTCAAGAACGTAAATAACGCAATGGACGTTCTTGAACTTTCAAAATGAAAGCCATTGCGGCTGATAGTGTGTTACGTTATTACCCCGCTTGATGATACTAGTACACACCAGAGAGGCAAGGCAGCACAAGCGAGCGGAGACCAACTTCTTTATTAGATCATTTCGATACGAGAGAAGAAATATTTGAGTATCATTTCATACATGAACGATGCCATAACAACTTGGATCGGTAAATCTAATCGGAGCTAGACAAAACCCATCAATATTAATTGTGAGACTTGAGACTACAAAATAACATGTCAGATCGTTGATAGAAGTGACATGTTTATTACTTTCGGAAGTAATAAAGTCATTGTGGAGACTTGTGGTCGTTGGAAAACTAAGACTATTAGATATTACGAGTATCAAGATATACCTAACCCTTTATTGTATAGTACGCGCCACGAAAGATGAGACTTTACTTTTATCTTAAACTTTTTACTTCGTAATAAGAAGAAGAAAAGAAGAAGAGTGTTAAGAATTTTTATCTAAATGTCATCGATAAATCCCTAAATAGATATACACATTATGGGTAACTATTTCGTACACGACTTACCTGCGCAATCTCCCTGAGACTGAGCTTGTCAAGTCTCATCTTTCGTGGCGCGTATCACCACTTCGAATCGTTGATTGGGGAAATTTGACAGTTTCGGGTAGATTGATGAGCTGGCGTCTGTACGCGCTTGCCTTGATAGAAGTAAACTCATTCTCTTAGATCAGAGTCTGATAGTGGTCTAACCCGAGCATATTACACATACACATACATACATAAGCTCATGCCTTTTTCTCATGAGGGTAGGCACAACGGCACCTGCTACGAACCTTACATACTCCTTTTGCGACCATAGGTAATTATTATTGTCATAAAAAAGACGTCAGTAACATCACATCGAGCTCCGTTAAAGACGAATCGGAGCCTGAATCTCTCAGCTTGCATCGTCGACAAATCTAAAACTGTCAGTTTACCCTACAAAATACAAACCAATCACATCCTCGTAACATAATAACTACTCCCATTTCCCATAACTTTCCACTGGCACAAACCCCACAAATCGATACAGCCTTTTCTTGGATTCCCAGATCAATATGGTAATCACCTGGAAATACCCGAGGTGATAATAAATTCTGTGCGAGTATGAGATCGGATTCTCCGCCAACTGTCTCTAGGCGGAATTAGTGGGGTGTCCGATGTGTAACAATTCGTGGAATGCCAATAGAAGTGTGAGAATTTTTGTAGGAGTGATGGAAGCGATAAGGTTGTTAAATTTTATGCGGAAGAATATGACAGATAGTAGTATACTGCTTTTACACGGTGGCAGGGATCTACTCGCAAACTGTAACCATGAATTCAGCAAATGATTCCAGACACCCTAGCATAGAAATTTTTCGTCAGTTATCAAAAAAAAATCAACTGATCCATAGACAAGAGAGCGGTACAAATGCGGTACGCAGTGAAAATGTTTGGAACAGAATTTTTTTTTTATGGGTTTTAGAATCATGTCCTCGAATCTATGGTAACCACCCTGTATACTATGGCCCCTATTCATAATCCTATTATATCTCTATTTTAGCTAAAATAGGTTTATAGAACGTTTGTCTTTATCTGTCACGTTGTCATTTCTGTGTGTAAGAAAGAGACAAACCCCATTTTAACTAAAATAGGTTTGATAAGTTTTATGAATAAGGGGGTAAATTTATAGTAGTAGTTTATTTCCACAGATAGGATAGGTTTGAACCGAAATTAAAAGAGAGGTCTCAATGACTTTTCATGAAAAAAAGGGAGATTTAAAATTAATTCAAGAGTTTATTCCTCTGATGTTTTAACGACGACGGATCTCAGTAGGGTTATGCCAAGCCTGGCTCGCTCCATTACTCTTTGTGCTGCTCGTATTCGGTGGGTAGTCTCACTGCACTGTCTTAAAGCAACCACTCAGTTTAACTTATGATAATATAGCAACTTACCACCAAACAGGTTAGCGGCATCGAGCAGGCCGTCGGGGGGCTGCTTGCCCGCCGCGTCGCCGCCATCCCCACCTTCCTTGTCCATAACACGCCTGAAACACCAGAGGAACACACTTGAGGATATGACACATTCAAACGAACCAATTTATTTGTCATGAGACCCGATTATGGTTGATAAACCTAAAAGCACAAAATAAAGAAGAGTGAAAGAACACTATCTTTCTACCCTATCATAGTTGTGTATGTATTTTTAATTATTTTATTTACATTCTAGCGATATTTATTTTAGAAGTATGTATGTTTATTTGTATGTATGTAAATATATTCTCGTATTATTTGTTTAGTTTTATTAAGTGAATTGTTTTTAGATTTAATGTATTTTTTTTTTGTCTCCTTTACTCTTTAACACGCTGTCTACATCTTTCTATTTCTTGTCCTATCGCAGGTGTGCTGGAAGAGATTTCTTATGAAATAAGCATCACCTTTGTACCTATTTTTCTGTTCTGTTTTTTCTTGTCTGTTTATATGTGTGTGTACATAACTGGTAAAATAGAATAAATAAAGGTACAAAGGTAGGTCTGTAGACCTATCAAAATTATCACTATTGGCGGGAGGAGAGAAACGATGAGAATATGATGATGACACTTATGCATTACATGTTTATTGAACAAGCTCATGAGAAGCGTAGAATAATCATTGTACACCGGTTGGTCACAAATAAAAAGGTGTTAATTTCAGATGAATTCAGAATCTGAGATAATTATCTTGTTTAGGAATAATAAACTAAAATATAATTGTGACAAAGTTTAAATTCCATTGCAACCAAAATTTTTTTTACATAATATATTGTGTTCACTCAAAAATCAACAATCCAAAAATAAATGTAAATTATCTAAGATTATAAATTCCAGCATCAAAATTGATGGAGTTGGTGGAGGCGCCAACAAAACCTAAAAATATTAAGCACAGATAAGTATTTTATATATTTCTATGTTATTAAGACTACATAGGTTATATCTTTTACAGAAAAAATTAAGTAAATGTAGCTTAAAAACCTTAAAAGGTCACCAAGTAAGTCCGTCAAAGGTGATAAAGAGGGCCGAATTTTCGAAAATTCGGGGCCAGAGTATCCCTTTTCGAAGATAATTTAAATTAAGTTCATAACACCTATTGCTACTTGACAACAAGACATCTACTCAAACTCAAACTCAAAGCATTTATTTCAATTAAACCATTTACAGGCACTTTTGAATTGTCAAGAAGTCAGTCAGTCAGAAAAAATGAAGCTAGTTGCCCATTCCAAAGCGTAGGTACCTATGGAGAAGAACGGGCAAGAAACTCCATGGACACTCTTTTAAATCAAAATAATATGGTTACAAAGTCTTGGTTACATCATTCATGTTAAAAATTATACATGTGAGAACGATGCAGAACGTTAAAAGCGTCCATAATGAAAAGATGAGAAAAAAAACAACAATTCAAATAATAAATTAAAATAAGCCATGGCAGCAAAGAGATGACCAGTCCCTACTGACGTAGAGACGTAGTCCTCGAAGACATTCAAGCAAGAATCCCAGATCGTGGCTTCTTCATGTACATAATATGTGCTATTTAGCTAACGATGTTCATAATTAAACGGTGACATAATACACAATACTTATCACAAACCTGTTATTGATTTTATAAAATAACTTTGGTACGGTTTGAATACGTTTATGTAACGCGGTCAAGGTCACCCGCGTTATTTGTGTTTATTTTACTAGCTATGTGTCCCGACTATGCTTGTGTTTTTGGGATTAGACGAGGGCTGCGGTAAATGCTCAAAAATTAGGAAGTGGTGAGTATGTGGGCATTTTGGAGATAACTTTGAGGTATTCCACACAGAGCACTGATTTGAACCGCACTTGGACGAACCGCACCTGAGCACTTTCACTAACCGCACTGAAACAAAATTTTGTAACGTGCGGTTGAAATTTTTTACGTCCATAAAGTCAAATTTTCAACAATTTTGAGGCCTTCCTTTTCTAAAAGAAAACAGAGCAGATGGCAAAAAACGATCACAACTTAGAAGCATAATATGGTTTTGTACTAAACTAAGTTTATAGTTACATCCTGAAGTTACGTCAGTTTAGCGAGAAATTTTTCGTGGTTTAAGTTTCGTCATCATCTTCACCTCTACTGACCATAAGTGAGAGGCCTATTTTTTCTTGTGCCAATCTGCACGCTTCTGTGCCAGCCTCAGCCAGGTTCTACCCGCGATGGCAACAATATCACACTAATATTATAAAGGCGAAAGTTTGTGAGTGTGTGTGTTTATATGTTTGTTACTTCTTCACGCTCAAACGGCTGGACCAATTTTGATATGGAGGTAGCTGTCATCCTGGATTAACACATAGTCTACTTTTTATCCCAATATTCCCACGGGATCGACACTTATGCGGGTGAAACCGTGGGGTGCAGCTAGTACTCCATAACTTTACTCCACGTCAATTAACAATTGCCTCAGAGAGGTTTCGCACTACATCCGATCCGAATCCGAGAAATGCCGGTCCGAAGTGACCATTGACCTATTTGTATGAGGGGTTGCGCACTAGATCCGAACAAATAGGACTATGGACTATATTTCGGATTCGGATCGGACGTAGTGGGAAACCGCCCTTAGGCTCTACAGCTTATGATCTGCTACTAACCAAGATATAAATTACAAGAAATGCTTTTAATTTGACAACCCCCACATTTCATCTATATCTATACTTCTATACTAATATAATATTATAAAGAGGTAAAATTTGTAAGTTTGTATGTAGGGGGTAATCTCTGGAACTACCAGTCGGATTTGAAAAATTCTTCTTGCATTTGATAGCCCAATTCTTGAGGAAGGCTATCGGCTATTTAACGTCATGCTATGACTCTTAGGAGCCGAGCAAAAGTGCTATGGGGAAACGAAGTGATAGAGCAGGAGACGCGGGAAAGTGATGCAATACGACGAGATGGGTCGAGGGAATAAGAAATTTCACGCGAACGAAGTCGCGGGCAGAAGCTAGTTAAAATATAAAATCATAATTTCGTATTATCAAAACTAAAATTATATCATCCATAGTCAATGAAACGTATTGTGTGTAGAACCGTAGTACCCACGCTCCCGCGAGGGTACATACAACGTCAATGGGGGTGGAATCCCCCCGCGTCTGAATGGAGGTTATTTTTTAATGAAACCGTACTGCTCCCACGCGGCCTAGTGAAATAATTATTAATTGGCAAGGGAATCATGTCATGGTTGGTTTCGTATTATATTTACAAGGCAAATACGACTCGTTGGTCTTGTGGTCGCAAGTGCGAATGCTAAGCGTGGGGTCCTCGGTTCGATCCCCATGTCGGGCAATGTTCTTGGTACTTTTTTTTTAACCAGCCCTTTCGTTACGTGTGCAGCGGGGTAATTGCGTTACATACTAAGGGCGAATTTTACCAAACTTATATTATACCTAGAATAATTCTTAATAGGTAATACGGGCTGGTATCCGCAACTCCACGTCAATGCGCGTATTTTGCGTACAAAATAAATAAATAAAATAAATTTTGAATTTTTGACAGTTAACCCATACAAAAACTGTCAAACGTCAAATTAATTCCACGGCTAAAAGATATCCGACTTTGGTCAAATCAGCCCTTACAGACACTTACACTAGCAATGGCTTTGACAGTTCAACAACATTAATTGCGTTATTAACGTTGTTCAGCAGACATAATTATGAACATATGAAGCAGTGGATTAGAAATATCCTTCAAAATAATTCAAGATTGTGGATTAAAAGTGTGTTACGCGTTTAGGGTGCAGGTCGTCTCGTCACTTCTTTCTGGCCCGGATCAAGAGACACAAACATAGTAGGTACAGTCAACAAAAGAGATAAGCATGCAGGATCGTCGGATATAGTTGAAGTTTAGTAAGAAACCGATGGATGCTGTCGACTGAATTTTAATTTGATAAATGAGCTGTTTGTTTTCTATTAATAAAATTAAATTTTATTCGAGAACATCCATCGGTTTCTTACTAAACTTCAACTACCTAATATCCGACGATCCTTCGAACTTATCTCTTTTCTTGACAGTACATTCGTCGGTTTCTTTATTTTAAAAATCAACACCACAAAAACCAACGCTACCTACTTCAACTCAAACATCTAAACATAATAGGTAAAACCGTAATAATAACATGCTCAGAAACCGTAATCCCATCAAGTAACACACACACTATAACCGTAAACGCATTCGCTATAGTTGTCGCGCATTAACCGCTCGCCCATCATTTTACAAGCCGTGACTTACGACGCTTTACCTTGTATTACAACTGTGTTTTGCTGTGGAAACCGTGGTCAGAGATTGATAAATATTTAATTGCACGGGTTTTGGAGCGAAGTTCCTTTATTGCACCGCACACTTGGCAAATGAGAGCTAGATCGAAAAGTGTCACATCTTGACCGTCACGGCACTTTCGTTACGTAACCATTTGTTAGGGTTCCGTACCCAAAGGGTGCCATTGTCAACGGAACCCTATTACTAAGCCTCCGCTGTCCGTCCGTCCGTCTGTCAGCGGGCTGTATCTCACGAACCGTAATAGGTAGACAGTTCAAATTTTCAGTGTGTATTTACAAAAAAATAATTAAAATAAAGTTAAAAATTAAAGAGGGTACAAGAAAGGTGTTTTGTGCCTTGTGGTACGAAACCCTGCGTATGCGAGTCCGACTCGTACTTTGGCCGCTTTTTTACTCCTTTGGCCTCCAGGCAGGCGTAATGTTGTTACGTTATAACTACAATATTTACTGTATGGGCGGTTACGCACTACGTCCGATCCGAATCCGAGAAATAGTCCATTGTCGTATTTGTTCGGATCTAGTGCGCAACCCCTCATACAAATAGGACAATGGTCACTTCGGACCGGCATTTCTCGGATTCGGATCGGATGTAGTGCGAAACCGCTCTTAGTACATCAATTCGGTACCGACCAATTTTGCTGATACACTCTTATTTACATTGTTCGTAATAATAATAATAAATCTTTAATTTCGGATCATAGATCCATAAACATAACAAACGATCACAAAAACAAACACAAAAATAAAAACACATATAAAACTAAATATTTACATAATATAAGCTAACATAATATTGCAACCTGATTGGGAGTTATATGTTCGAGCCGTTTGGGGTTGAAACACTAGGGCCATGGGGTCCGAGTGCCCACTTGGTCTTTCGGGATATCGCCAAGCGGTTAGTCGACTCTTCACCTGACCAGAGGGCTGGCCTATTTCTTGGCCAAAGAATTAGCATTGCCATACAACGTGGCAATGCTGCCAGCCTTTTGGGCACTGTTCCTGTTGACAGCGATGCGGACGAATTGTTTGATGCCCTATAATGATTGTTTATTTTTTCATATAATTGTACATATTATTATACATATTAAACACAATAAATTAACACATATAATAAACATATTATGTTTTTTATCGTTGTGTGCGTGTAAATAATGAAATACCTGTATGTACAGTCAGGAAAATTAATTATTACGCAAAATGACTCCCTACATCAATTAGCCGCGTTATAGCCATTTCAAAAATGACATTGTGATTTAAATATCCGGACTATTTAAGTTAGCAGCGCCAATTTGCTTAACAATTAGTTTCTCCAACTATATGTATGTGTGAAGATGTTATCAAAAAGTTTATCGACCGTGAAATATCATAGACAATAGAGTAGGAAGTTCTCAGTTCATATGAGTACTTTACATTCATGTGTGTGGTCGGACTTGGAAATTAGAATATTATGGTAGTATAAATAAACTTTATTAAATGTAGATTATTTTACTCGAGGGGCTCCTGGCTGATTGTAAGTAATAACATACGCACTGGTCCATCGATCAGGTTAAGCTACACTTGCCGCGGTCGGTCCGTGGATGGGTGACCATCTTTAAATACATACTCCTACGTTACTCGGAGGGCACGTTAAGCCGTTAGCCCTGTCATTCTTATCAAGCGAGACGACCCAAACCAAATATGAACCAAGGTACACACTGTACAAAGTCAAAATTGACAATACCTGGTGATCTGCTTACCCTCAAAATATAAAAACAATGCCTGAAATTCTACCTACCCCCAAACAACACCGAAAATAAAAAAATGCCGGTAGTAAACTCAGCTGAAACCGACACCATAATTTTTCAGCAAAAAAATTCATTCATTGCACCCCCAAGGTTACATACAAGGATAATGCAATAAGGAAGCCCCCACCCCTCCCCCGTACTGATTCATACCCCCCGAACAGCTGATAGGGGCAACACCCCCTGTAGGGAGGTACACCTCTGTATAGCATTAATATATAAGTAGGTATGTATGTCAGTTGACCTAGGTCAGGAATTTGACGTCATGGCGACGGTAAATAATAAGGCAAATATCTTAATTATATTTTTCGTGGGTTGTGAAAGTCAGACAGGCAGTCGCTCCGTGTAAAATAATGGTATTGAGCTGGAAACAGGTAAACTAAGCCGACCCCAACATAGTTGGGAAAAGGCTAGGTTGATTGGAAAAAGTAGGTCTGAAATGACATATTTTTGCCATCGCGTAAAAGACATGGATGACGCAAAGGGTTAGACTGGAAAAGTACCCCAACTTAGCTGGGAAAAGGTTATTTTTGGGAAGGATTTATGTAGGAATATCTTGGTGCTTGTCATTTGAGGTCCATAATCGACACGGTTGGCAGGCGCGTTGGCATCGCATCGCGTGAAGCACAGAACCGGTCAAAGCGGCGATGCTTGGGGCAGGCCTATGTCCAGCAGTGGCCGTCTAACGGCTGAAATGACAATGATAGTGTAGGAATATCTTAGCTGGTGAAATGTGGGTGTACTACATTGTACAACTTTACACCTCTGCTAAACCCTTTGGGGAATGCAAGCGTGATCTTTATGTAGTATCCATACTAATATTATAAATGCGAAAGTGTGTCTGTATGTCTGTCTGTTACCTCTTCACGCTTAAGCCGCTGAACAGATTTCGATGAAATTTGGTATAGAGATAGTTTGAGTCCCAAGAAAGGACATAGGATAGTTTTTATCCCGATATTCCCACGGGATCGACACTTATGCGGATGAAACTGCGGGGCGCTGCTAGTAATATTATATACAGGCTGGCAGGGGCAAGGATGGGCCAACTGTAACCTTGGATGATTGCGTTGAAATTTCTCGGCGGTTATAATAAAAAAAAATTGCTTTTCCGTACATTTTGACCGCGTAGGTATTACACTTTTCTATGGAACAGCTGATTTTTTTTTTTTTTTTTTGATAAGTAGTGACGAAAAATTTCAACTCATGTGTTGGATTATGCCAGCCAGCCAATTTGCGCGTCGATGTATACCAGTCTATATACGTATAATAACTTCGACCGTGACCATGATATTTTCACGTTAATAAAGTAGCACAACGAAACATTCAGTATTTTTTTTATTAGACTTAAGTTATCAATAAATAAGGGTTCATTCTACAGCGCGAAGTAGGCAACACGCAACATAGTAACACCTACTTAGTCCCTTCATTAATATTTATCAATTAACTCCATCTCTTTTTATCACTACAAGGATAAGTAGGACATAATGACTCATCGAGAACTTCCATTGCAATTAAAAGGTTTATGACACCTTTCTTTGTAAGTATGTATTAAGGATTTGCTCCACAGCGCCCACGGCTAAGCTGCGCCCATAGATAGAAGAAAAAGGAGATACGCTATACTTGATAATGTATCGGAACCATAGATATTTTTTACATTTCTATTATCGGAACCTATGTCTCCAGTTTTGCCTCCACCACGCGTCACTACTACACATGCAATTCATTAAAAGCAATAGATACGAGGTCGCGCACACACTCGCAATAAAATCCTATCAGTAGTAATGGGTTTCATTTTGACAGTTCAACAACATTCATTGCGTTATTTACGTTGGTAAGCAGACACATTTTTCGAACATAATGAAGCAATGGATTAGCAATATAATTCAGAATGAAGAATGAGACTGATAGTGTATTACGCAATTAGGTTTCAGAACGTTCTACAACACAATCAATTATAAACTTTATCTCACTAAACACAGCGTGCATTTACCATGCATGCTGTTTTTTTATTTATTTTTTTAATGAAAATAAAGGCGGGATCGTATAGTCCGTTCACATTTTTACCTCTGACAGCAGCATTCCACCATTAACCTTATTTTAACGGGAATAAAGAACACTGTGATTTTGACAGATTTGTCAGTAGCAGCAATCCAACAGGAACTTTATTATAACGACCGTAAAGATCATTGTGATTTTGACAGTGATTCAATATCAGAGGAGGTAAAAACGTGCGTTGCTGGCAAAAAATTAACCGCGCAGCTAACGTGGCAAACCTCTCCGTAGCAGTGGATAGTCGACTTTATTCAAAAAGACCTTTCCAGATAAAAGGCAGGTGACACAGTTATAACAGTACATTAAAAGCTATCATTTTATAATAATCGTCTTACATGAGCTATTAATAAACACATAATAATGTTATCAAGATATAAAGGCAGAATACATTTATTTTAAATAATAAAAACGCTCTTCACCTTTTAATGTTTTTTTCAACACTATAAGTATGTAGAGCGTTCTGTATATATGTTGTTACGTTGGTGAAGCCACAGAGCGAACACAATCATTAAAAAAAATCAAAGAAAAAAAAAACGTGACTATTAGACGAGAAATTTTAATATATGCAAGCAAGCAATGTCATTAATTTGTCAGCGCAAGCAAGTCTCTTTGAACTTTTAATTTTTACTAAGAAGGAAATCAATTTAAAGCATCACAGTCCACTGCTGGGACAAAGGTACCTCCCAAGTTGCGACAACAGATTCTCCGCCTTCCACAGCAGGCTTTTCGAGGTCCAGTTTATCTGGCTTGGAGTAAGGACGAAAAGACTACAGCCAACACGAGAATTGAGCAAGATTTTGTCCAAATTAGACCTTGACAATTTAGAGGTCAACCGCATCTGTAGACTTGTTCCTGACCACAGACAACATGCATATTTTGGGAAAGGCTCGCAAGATTGCATAACATTACGCCTGTATAGTTCGAAGGGGAAGGCAGAGGTGTTTACTACATCCACATTTCGCCAGGAAGAGGCCTAGAAGGACATAATTTAGTGACCTCATTGGTGAGGTTCTTCAGAAAGGTCCAGGTCAACCGCAGTGTGGCACGCCCCCCAGCTAGATGGACAGACGACCTAAAGAAGGTGGCTGGGGTAGACTGAATGCGGAAGGCGGAGAACAGGGTGCTGTGGCGCAGTCTGGGGGAGGCCTATGTCCAGCCATCAGTGGACTGCGATAGGCTGAGTTGATTGAACCGGCGTGCGTGTATGACCAGAAGCGTACCTATATTAAGGATCGTAGCAGGTGGTGTTCTGTAGTTTCTGCTTACCCCCATGGGAAGACAGCGTGAGTTTATGCATGTAAAGTCTATTCAAACTAATGTTTCAAATTGATGATATTTCAAGTTAAACAAATATCAACTTTATTTTAATGGTAATTAAGTTGATTTCAATGTGACTAGCATTATTGAAAAAGTTATAAAAATATTTGAAGTTGTAGCGTAAACTGAACTTTATTGTGTAGGAAATAAAGTTATTCTTCCATAAACTCGTATTTGTTTACATTTTTGGCAAATAAGTCGCGAATGCAGATTACGCCCTCTAAAATGTAGATATTTTTTAATATTAAATCCTCAACTCAGTTACTTGAATGCAGATTATGTATGTTTGACAATCTGTAGGTCAACTGTATCACGTGCAGAGTTGTGCCTGACCACAGACAACATGCATTTCTTGGGTAAGGCTTGCAAGACAACTGAGCCTTGCCTTTGCTATTTTTTTTTTTCCTTTGCGCTGGGGCTCTGTCTCTCAAAGGCCTTAGCATTATGCTGAGCGATGGCCATTTTGCGTGGATGTGACGCATATGTTCTTCCAACTTGATATTTTTTGTGTTTTTGTTTTTTCTGCGTCGTGTTTATATCAAACTAGCTTCTGCCCGGGACTTCGTTCGCGTGAAATTTCTTATTCCCTCGACCCATCTCGTCGTATTGCATCACCTGCCCGCGTCTCCTGCTCTATCACTTCGTTTCCCCATAGCGCTTTTGCTCGGCTCCTAAGGGTCATAGCGTGACGTTAAATAGCCTATAGCCTTCCTCAAGAATTGGGCTATCAAATGCAAGAAGAATTTTTCAAATCCGACTGGTAGTTCCAGAGATTACCCCCTACATACAAACTTACCTCTTTATAATATTAGTATAGATAAACGTATTTTCTTTCTTTCTTCTTTTCCATGGAAGGCACAGGAGTTTCGTACACCTACATTTCGCCCCTCCCTTGCAATAGGGGGCGAGTCTAATTCCCTCGTATCAACATTTCAGAATTCGGGGGATAATGTAATTCATATCCATGGTTAGCAAACGAATTATATGTTTTGTCATAAATTATTGTGCTGTTGGTATAACTATAAAGTGAATGGTTAGTCTGACACTCTGACGTAATACCGTGGTCTCATCGCATCTTTCGTCACACAAGTAGAAAGAGATAGGACATTCTTAGCGACTGTCATCACAGCACATCAAATAACGGAGTTGAGGATTTATTAGGTACTTAAAAAAATCTACATTTTGATTTATTTGCCAAAAATGTAAACAAATATGATTTTATGGAAAAATCACTTTAAATCCTACACAATAAAGTTCAGTTTACGCTAGGTATATGTTCAAACATTTTTATAACTTTTTCAACAGTGAATTCACTTAATTATCATTAAAATAAAGTTGATATTTGTTTAACTTGAATTAATATTCATTTGAAACATGAATAGACTATAGATAAAGTAACATTCTATCAGCGTTTACGACGATGGAAAAGTCCAAAACGTATGGCATAGTAAATATCTCACGCACCGAAGGCTAGTCTCCGCTGAGATATGCCACCATGGCCGAAATACGGTCTGGAGGATTATTATTATTTCGGTATAGGATAAATGACTAATAAGGCTGATTATGGTTATGCTAATGGGAATACATTTTTCTTTTTTGTGAAAGGGTGCCGTATTGAAAATAATTTGCGTTTATTTCACTGTTACAGGAATCACTGGGCACTGATATTGGCGCCGCTTCCCTTGTTCACAAACAGGACAGGACTAAACTAATATATTTATGTTCTGTCCTTTTCTTAATGAAATAGAAAGAATGAGATGCACTGAACTTAAATTTTGTTGTTTAGTTTGTGAGCAAGGGAATCGGCGCCATTAGCTATCGAAAAGCTTATGTCAATTCTGTTTGAAAGTCGTTGTAGAAATACGAAACGCCTTGGAAGCGATTTCCACTTATCTAGGTGTCTTGGCTTGGGCCTTGAAACGGAAAATCGCAAAGAGATAAAACTAATTTCAACTTCTTTTAGCATAGATATATCCATTAACTGATTGTTTCATTTACAAATCGTTCGTTTTTGACTACGAACGATAGAACAAATCGTTAATCGTCGTCTGGATCATCATTTGCCTAGATTTTCCCAACTATGTAAGGATCGGCTTCCTCTAACCGGATGCAACTGAGTACCAATATTTTACATGGAGCGACAGCTAATCTGCGGGGTAATTGCGTAACACACTATCAGATCAGATCAGTAGCAATGGGTTTCACTTTGACAGTTCAACAACATTCGTTGCGTTATTTACGTTGTTGAGCAGACACATTTTTCGAACATATGAAGCAATGGATTAGCAATATCCTTCAAAATTATTCAGATTGAGATCGATAATTTGTTACACAATTAGGGAGCGGACCTCCACAATCCAGTTACTGGGTAACACGATACTCCTTTAGTGCACCTGGTTGTCAGACTTTCGGGCTTCCGACTACTTGTAACGACTGTCAAAGATCTTCAAATGACAGCCGAGAGCCGGGTTTCCAAGGCTCGGAGGGGTCTCGGTATGTAAAAGAAGTCACCCATCCACGGACCGTCCTCTGCAAACGTAGCTAAATCGTTAATCATCGTATTACTTGCTAAACTACAGCTCGTTAGAGTTAACCAATAACGATCGATCAATATAAATAGGAATCTAATACTTTATGTAGTAGGTACGTAGTAGGTTTCACGCGCATGAGTGTCGATCCCATGAGAATATCGGGATAAAAATTATCCTATGTGTTATTCTAATTTATAAGCTATATTATTGTAAAGTTTCATCCAAATCCGTTCAGTAGTTTTTACGTGAAAGAGTAACAAACATCCTGTTGGGGTTTCTGCGTCAGGTCGTCGTCGTGTCAGCGTCGTGGAATGAAATTAGACACCAGGCTCCTTATGATAACGTGTGTAATATCGGTTTTACAATATTGGGATATATTTTCTTCACAACTTATAATATAGCGGTTATAGTTTGCGTGCGTCCGTTGACGGGTCACCAAGACAGTCGCAGTGAAGATCCGTAGCGCGTCGCTAGCATCGCGTTGATGTCCCCGCGCACCGTCCTCGTCATCGGTTAGTGACACTTGTCGCCAATAGATGGCGCTGTGGTCGTCAACATGCCCCCGGCCTTGGAAGCACCAGGTTCCAATGAAGCTGAGATGCTGCTGGTTCCGTCGTCATCCGGATGCAGGAGCGGGCAGATTTTCGGATATGATCGCCGAATGACGCCCGTCGCTGTTTTGATGGTTGCCACGCGTGAGATGCCATCCTTGCCGGTGAATGTCTGCAGCACTCGTCCGAGGCGCCACTGCAAAGGCGGTAAGTTGTCGTCTTTGATTAGGACGAGGGTGTCAGGGGTAAGTGTGTCCTGGTTGAGTTGCCACTTCGTCCTCTTCTGTAGCTCAGATATGAACTCCGTTGACCAGCGTTGCCAAAAGTTCTGTCTCATCTGTTCCACGCGATCGTATCGCGGCAGACGTTGCGTAGCCGTCGCAGTGAGGTCCCGACTGGCGGGTGCGGTGAGCGGTCGGCCAATCAGGAAATGAGCAGGACATAAAGGAAGCAGGTCGTTCGGATCTGTGGACATTGGGTACATAGGTCGGGAGTTAAGGACTGCTTCAATTTGTGCCAATATCGTACTTAGCTCCTCGTATGTGAAATGTGCATTGCCTACAATGCGACATAAATGAAATTTGCAGGACTTGACCCCTGCCTCCCACAGACCACCAAAATGAGGCGAGTACGGCGGAATAAATGCGAATTCTATGGAGTTACTAGTTGTGAAGTTGATAATATCTGATTTTGAAGAATCTAAAAATTTTGAAAATTCCTTTAAAGCCCCTACAAAAGTCGTGCCATTGTCAGAATAAATCTGCAATGGTTTGCCGCGTCGAGAGATGAAACGTTTCAACGCCAGCAAATATGCTTTGGTAGTAAGACTTGTGACCAATTCTAAATGTATTGCGCGCGTTGTAAAACATACAAAGAGACAGATATAACATTTCGTTAACTTTGCCCCCCTTCCGGCACGGTTAAGCATGAACAATGGCCCAGCATAATCCACGCCACAACGTTTGAATGGATACCCTGGCTCCAATCGTTCAGTAGGTAAGTTACCCATTTGTATGTTTAGCGGTTTAGGTCGCATACGCTTGCAAGTCATACAGGTGTGCACTACTTGCTTAGCTAAGTTACGCCCTCTAATAGGCCACCAAGTATCACGAATTGTGGCCAGTAGTAACTGAGCCCCTGCGTGTAATAGTGATTTATGTTGATGCTCAAATATAAGGCGAGTAAATCTGTGTTTGCCACACAACAACAAAGGATGTTTTTTATCATATGAAAACGAGTCTGAATACGATAATCTACCTCCTACTCTAATTAAATCGTAGTCATCCAAGAAAACATTTAAACTAGAAATACTGCGTGGGCATTTTACTTGATGATTTTGTTTTAATGTTTTATAAACATCTGAAAAAGATTGTTGTTGTGCTATTCGGGTTAAAGTTCTAATAGAAATATCTAATTCATCCATCGATAGGCAACCTGTGAGGCGTTCTGTTTTTAGTTTTGTGCGGCTATTGTGAATGAAACGCATAACGTATGACACTACGCGTCGCAAGCGATTAAAACATGAATACCTATCGAATGGAAAGGAATCTGAATTTACTTGAACTAGCAATGAAGTTTTAAGTGATTTTAATTCAGGTAATTCATCGTGATTAACATTACTTAAATTAATATCATGTTCCCATTGTGTGTTAGGAACCTGTAGAAATGGCGGTCCGCGCCACCACAATTCACAAGTTTTAAGTGTATCTAGATGCACACCACGCGATAACAAATCAGCTGGATTTTGTTTACCGGCTACATGAAGCCACGGCTTATCGCCCGTGAGTTCATTAATTTGTACAACGCGGTTCTGCACAAATGTTTTTAATAAATTAGGCGACATTTTAAGCCAACCTAAAACTATTGTTGAGTCTGACCAAAAGTGTACGCTATTAAAAGATAATCTTAATGAGTTACTAATTTTTGTAAACAACTTTGCAGCTACTAGCGCGCCACACAGTTCTAAGCGCGGTACGCTAACCGGTTTAACGGGAGCGACCTTACTTTTCGCACACAACAAATTAACTGATATCAGCTGTGCATCTGTATAGCTGCGTATATAGGCGCAGGCGCCGTATGCATCTTGCGAGGCGTCACAAAATATGTGTAGCTCAATAATGTGTGTATTTTCTCCAATGACGTAACGTGGAATGCGTATGTCTTGTAGATTGGGTAATTTATGAATGAATTTTTGCCATTCTACTAGTATATGATTAGGAACTGCGTCATCCCACCCTATCTTACATAGCCACATCTTTTGTAATAGAATTTTAGCTATAATAATATTTGGTGTAAGTAAACCTAAAGGATCGTATATCTGCGCGATGACTGAGAGAATATTACGTTTGGTAGCGTGAGTTACGTCATGATCACATTTTGTGTTAAAATACAATTCATCGGATGAATAAAACCATCCCATACCTAGTGTTTTGGTATGACAGTTGTCTCCTAGTGAGAATTCCTTAGACGTAGATGGTAACTCTGTTTGTGGGATTGCTGAGTTAAATATCCATTTCCTAAGGGAGAAACAACCTGATTCCAATACTTCAGAAACATCTTTGCATATTTCTAATAACCTTTGTTGATCCTGATGTCCCGTTATTAAATCATCGACGTAGAAGTCGTCATTAATTACTTGTGCGATGACGTCATCCTTACATTCTACCGCGAGTTGTTTTAAACATCTAATACTGAGATACGGCGCGGACGCCGTCCCGTAAGTGACGGTGTTAAGTTGGAATACACCGAGCGGCTCAGATGGGTCTTCCCTCCAAAGTATTAGTTGCAGATTTCTCTGATCAGGCTGAACTAATATTTGCCGATACATTTTCTCAACGTCGGCACATGCTACATACTTGAATTGTCTAAAACGGAGCAAAATTGAGAACAAATCATTTTGTAACGCAGGCCCAATGTGTTGTATGTCGTTTAATGATTTGCCCGAAGTGGACTTTGCACTTGCGTCAAAGACAACTCTCAGTTTTGTTGTTGAACTATGTTCCCTGTAGACACCATGATGTGGTAAAAAATAACAAGGTGAAGTGTATTCTGTTATGCGACTCATGTGACCCAGACCTAAGTATTCACTCATAAAATCGTTATACATTTTTCTATAGCTAGGCGCGCTCCTAATGAGCTTGCGTTCGAGTGCAAGAAACCTGTTTTTTGCCATAGAAAATGTGTCATGTAGTACATCAGCTGATTGATTAAGTGGAATGCGCACAGAAAAACGACCTTTAACATCGCGTAACGTCGTATCTTTAAATAACTTTTCGCATGCACTTTCATCTTTGGTAAGATTGTTATGCGTTAAAGATATTTCTTCCAGTTCCCAAAATCGTTTGAGTTCTGAATCTAATGTTTGCGTGAAATTACAATGAGTAAGGTTAACGCGTGAAACCTTTTTATGAACAGTTCCCGATATGACCCAACCGAGTTGTGTGTTTTGTAAATATGGACCATTCGGCAACCGTATCAGACCTTCACTAAGCAGGTCCCAGAACTTATCTGCCCCTAACAATAAATTAATTTCGCCAGACAGATAGAATTCTGGATCGGCCAATTGAACATTGCGTGGAATTTCGATGTGGTAATTACCTGCTAGTGATGGTAATTGTGCCGTTATACGAGGCAAAACTAAACAACTAAAATGCGTGCTATACGTGTTCGTTTTGGATCGCAACTGAATACGGCATGATTGCGTGGATTGGGATATAGTATTACCTACCCCTATAACTTGAACAGTGGACTGTATCAATGGAAGACTAAGTTTGTTACAAAGCGATTCGGATATGAAGCAATGTTGGCTCCCGTTGTCGAGGAGAGCTCGCGTTGTGTGATATTTATTATGTTTGTCCGCTATTTCCACTAATGCGGTCGATAATAGTACCGGATTTAGAAAACATTGCGCTTTGGTATTATTATCTCCCTCGTAAATTGTGTGAGATTTGTGAGAAGTGGTGAGCGGCATCTGTATGTGTGAAGCACTCGTATCATTTGAATCAGACTGTGGCACTATTTGCGTGATTTGAGCAACAGCTGATGATGTGCGAGCGTCTACAACAGCATCTGTGTGAATTAACGTGTTGTGTTTTTTATTACAATGCTTGCACGGCCCATACCAACACTCGTTTACTGCGTGATCTGATCGTAGGCAATTACGACATAACCTTTTCTCCTCAATTAAATTTATTTTATCTTTAAGTGATAAATTAAGGAAATCTTCACACGAGTAAACCGGGTGATTGGAACCGCACTGAGCGCATTTGTAACGTGGTGAATTTGATGGTTTTTTGTTGTTATTATCTTTGCGTGTAATAACATGACTGTGTGATTTGGTGACCGACTGTTTCTTTGTGTGAGTGTCTACTGATTGTTTGCTTTGAGGCCTAATAGATTCTAAAAAATCAGCACGATCCTTGAGGAATTTCATTAATTCAGACAGCTTTAATTTTCCTACTTTCGGGAGGGTACTTTTGTGACTTTCCCACTCGCGATCGGTCGAAGAATCTAACTTAGAAGTTATTATGTGGATAATTAAAGTATCCCACGTATCTGTAGGTTCTCCTAACGTTTTTAGCGCCCGAATGTTTCTTAAAACTGTATCTATTAATTTACGAATTTGAGAAGCTGATTCTTTATTCATTGATTGAGCATAGAATAAAGCTTTGACGTGATTACTAACTAGCAAACTGTCATTGTTAAATCTATTCTCTAAGAGACTCCAAGCAACTAAATAGTTGTCGGAAGAAAACTCCAGTGCCTTAACCACTTGTAGTGCATCACCTGTAAGAACTGACCGTAAGTAGTGGAACTTCTGAACGTTATCTAGATTGTCACTATTGTGTATCATTGACAAGTAAGTATCGCGAAACTCGAGCCATTGATCATATGAACCGTCGAATTTCGGTAATGAGATTGTGGGTAACTTCATGCAATTAAAAGTGCGACTTTGACCGCCGACATTCTGTGTGGAAGTATCTTTTAAAATACATTTAGCCTTGCCCACAATAGCATAAAACTGATTTTGAAACGTTTCTCTCTCTAGCAGTTCTCCGTCCAACTGACTATCTGACACAATGGAATCTAGTTCATCTTGTATAGTAGAAAACTGATCAATTAGTAATTTAAAGGCTTGAAAACGCTCCTCTAACTCCGCTTTCTGAGCGTCCGTTAATTTCGAAACCTCTAAGGACTGCGCATACTTCGAAAACAAAGTTAATTTTCGTTTAACGATACCTCTTTTCTTAACTAATTCGCGAATGATATCTTCACTTCTTTCTATTTCTACTATTGAATGCCTCTTATTGGTGTTCATTTTGGTGGCTTGCAAGAGAAAAAGATCAAGTACTTACAGTTGACCGGTGTGCGCCCGAGCGATGTAGGTAGACACACAATTTGCACCGTAGTCGAACACTGGAATTTTTGCGAAAAATAACGATATTAGCACAAACTGAGCACAGGATTTTGGAAGGAAATTGGGTGGATTGACCTGACCGTTGCTGAAGATGGTGCTTGCTGCTTCGGATGAACGTTCGGCTCGAAGGACCAAATATGTTGGGGTTTCTGCGTCAGGTCGTCGTCGTGTCAGCGTCGTGGAATGAAATTAGACACCAGGCTCCTTATGATAACGTGTGTAATATCGGTTTTACAATATTGGGATATATTTTCTTCACAACTTATAATATAGCGGTTATAGTTTGCGTGCGTCCGTTGACGGGTCACCAAGACAGTCGCAGTGAAGATCCGTAGCGCGTCGCTAGCATCGCGTTGATGTCCCCGCGCACCGTCCTCGTCATCGGTTAGTGACACTTGTCGCCAATAGATGGCGCTGTGGTCGTCAACACATCCATCCATCCATCCTTACAAACTTTCGCGTTTATAATATTAGTAGGAGTAGGATTACTTATTAGGTAATAACTCACACAGATTGACAATTCACAAATACATAAGTGCACTCGCTTACATACGTACTTATAACATACAGACACTATTACAACACAACACAACTGACACAAATTACACCACCATGTATACATATATACTCTTTTTATGCCTATTTTAAGTTTTATGTTTAATAAAAATGTACCTACCATCCTAACTTAATATTATTATAAAAACGAAAGTATGTTTGAACCTTTTTTACGCCTAAACCACTGAACCGATCATCCTGAAACTTTGCATTATACGTTGTCAGGTGTACAGAAACGGACATAGGGTACCTTTCATTCCGATAAAAACTGCTGTTCCCGAGGAAAACAACAATAAAGTTATTATGATAACAGATGGCGCCACGTGTCTTTCGAATCATGATTGAATTCTATCAGAAACTCGAAAGTTACGTGGGTGAAACCGCGGGGCGCAGCTAGTATTACATAAAATTGTAAACGGAACGAAGGACCCTGGATCTTACAAAACAGGGAATCTTAGTGTGAGGTCTAAGAATTCAATCCACTCGAATGTAAACTTTGAACGAATGAATGAATTGCACCGATCCCAGCATGGTTAAACCAGCAGCCTAATTGCGGAACGCCAAATCGTCAAATGATTCTGATCAGTTGGCTTCATTTCTATCACAATTGGCTTCATTTTACGATTTTCGAATTGCGAAACTCTAGTTTATTATGAAACCAATTATGAACGTTAAGGCCCTGCGCAGAAACTAGAGTTTCGCAATTCGAAAATCGTAAAATGAAGCCAATTGTGATAGAAATGAAGCCAACTGATCAGAATCATTTGACGATTTGGCGTTCCGCAATTAGGCTGCTGATTTCTCGAATGTAAACTTATTTATTATTACTTATTACTAGTGTTCATAGGTTTACCCAGCCCACACACTGATTTAAGTATAAATCCTTTTCTACTCGATAGAGCTCTCAAGCCGCAGGTCAAACGAGACAAATAATACATGCCCATACTATTAACGATCGGTAAAAAAAAAGGGTCAAATAAATATTTCCAGCGAAACTTGGCAGAAGTGATGGGTATCGATATCTAAAGCTAAACACGATAAAACAAAAAATAAATATATATTTTGTGGGGTCATCGACCGCAGGTGGTGTAGTGGTAGTCACTTGAAATATCAGTTTAAAAAAAAAACAATTCTTTTTGAGTAAACTTAAGAGGAGGCTCCCTAAATTTTACGTTAATTTGCATTAATATTCTGAAACAGTCACACATACAATCAAAATGGAACTTTAGTATATGATTCATTGGATCTTTTTCTTTCCATGTACAAGACAGTTACGTAATTGTAACATTTTCGCTCGATTCATATTTTATTCAAAAATCATGTCTTTTTTAAAGATTATTACTTTTTTTTTCAAGATTGCTTGGCCTTTATGTCTAAAATAAATGTTAACAGTAAGAAAATATAGTTTACTATCCAGCAACAAGATATTTTTTCTCTAGATCAATTATTACTTTAGTTATAAACAAAATAAGAATTGAGACTTACGACATTTAGTTTCGAGCTCGAACGTGATCAAAGAGCGCACGCGGTATTCAACCTTATTACGGCTACGTTAGCGTCTTTCACCATAGCGGTCTAACCGGTCTCTCATCTCTCTCTCTCATGCGTAGAAATTATTTTAGAGTGCCTGGTCTTAACAGACGTGATAGGAATCTATGCTTACTCTAGGATGCATATCCGGTAGGCTCTTAAATCCTTACCTATCCTTCGGGCACGTCTTCCAAACCATTACCGCCCCCCCCCCGTACCCCCGGTCTATTCCATGATATGCAATGGTCGCTGTAGAACCATGAACATGAGGCTACAGGAGCTAGTGCGAATCTTGGGGTTCGATTAATCGAGTCTAGTTTAACCACGCTGGGTTCGGTGCAATTCATGAACCTAATACAATCAATGTGCTAGGTAAGTAGGTACAATAAACGCAAGTTTAACAGACTAACGATCCAAGATCGTTACAGCTCAGGCCTCGGGTCAGTTGACACAAATAAGACATGTCCATATTGTAACGGAGCCGCCATGACACCCACTCACTTGAATTTCTCTATACCTCATGCTAACCGAATTTGGTTACCATTAGTACAATACAGGGACCGTCTGTCTTGTTCGTGGCAAAGATTAAGTGGGTGAACAGATGAGACTGATTTGTAAAGTGCCTACGCGACGGACGGAGAAAAGTGATTTGTGCATTTTTGTCTCTCTATTAGTATTAAATGATGATGTATTCAAATCGGAGCAGTGGTGGCCCAGTGGTAACGACCGTGACTTACGAGTTGTAGGTCGTAGGTTCGAACCCAAAGTGGCGCTTTACTTTTTGTAAATTATTTCATTACCACTGCTTTCAAAACGGTGAAGGAAAGCATCGTGAGGAAGCCGGCCATGTCCTAGAACCAAAAATTCGAAGACATGTGACTTCTACCAACCCGCACTGCGCCCGTGTGGTGGATTACGGCCCACTCTCTCCCACCGGAAGAAGGTTGTGTCCCAGTAACGGGAACATTATAGACTGATTAAGCTATTCAAATCTAGGTGTTTAAAATTCTCTTACTATTTGCAATCGCAATTCTACTTGTTTGTTTGTTACGCTTTTACGCCAAAACTGCTACTTTATATCCCGATATTTCCACGGGATCGAGACTTATGCGGGTGAAACCGCGGGGCGCAGCTAGAGGACAATATTTTATAAACAAAGAAAGAATAACATTTATTTAGCACACAGCCAACGACCTTGCAGTTGAAATGATAATGTTCTATTGGTGTCCCATGTGTCACCTTCAAAAGGCATATAAGGGCTGTCAGATCGACCTTATCAACTAAACTCTACCGTTAGATACCGGTACTTTCGCGCATGTGCGATTTAAAAGCTGTAAACTTTTAGTGAACTATACAGTAAATAGTGTTTCCTTTCATTTATATCAAGTATTCAATTTGATTTCTTTTTTTTTCATTACATAGAATAATGTAAGTAATCGCGCAAGTGCATAAATACTATAATCGCGCAGGACATGTTTAAGTGTCCGTGATAAGTACTAACAAGCTGCTATTGGCGATAATCAATTAGTCACCGTTACGTAGGTTAACTAAGGTTTATTTACAATTACAACAGATAGTGAAAAGTTTGTAGCCTGGAGGCTGGAGTCGGGATTTGTGCCCGGTTAATCCCCTTGTTACATGGGCCTTAAAAATAACTTTGACTGCACTGGTCTGTACCTATACCTACTTCTGTCTACTCTTCGTCCGCATGAAATTTCGGCCCTCGGCCACCTTGTTACATCGCTTTGTCCGCCCGCGATATTGCTTCGTTTCGCGTAGCGTTTTTCCTGCCCTTTTTTTGTTCGGTTCCTACGTTTACGTGTCGTAGCGTGATGTAAAATAGAGAATTGTGCTATCAAATGCTTAAAAGAATTTTTCAAATCCAACTAGTTGTTTAAGTGATCAGCGCGTTCAATCGTTTGGTTTAAGAAAAGTTCGGTTTCGATGTCTACTGAGACTGTAAAGAGAGCCTAACTTAAAAAGTACAGAAGTACAATCTGTCAAATTTCTTTAATCGATTTTTAACTTTATCACTAAAGTATAAGGTTCAAAGTTGATTGGGAAAATGTGACAGTTTCGGGTAGGTTGATGTGCTGGCGTCTGTACATTTACGCTATTTCATGATGACTTGACAATCAATTTACACCTACCTGCTATACGCATACAATTATCATGTCAAATAAAAAAAAAGTAGGAGACTTTACAGACAAGTGACAGGCTTCGTAGTAAAAGTCATTTCAATATTGATAAGTGATCAATATCTATGCAACCAGTTAAGTAAACAAGTTTCCACTGCTAATAATTTATTTTTACAGACAGTGAAAAAGAAATAAAAACACTGTACATACTAAAGCCTCAATAGAACCCACGATTTACAGAAATAATCAAACTCGCGTAAGGTCCGGCCGCGCTAAATTTGCCAAAAATGTAAACAACAATGGTCGCTCGAAATTGAATAAAATCGATATAAGACATTTGTTTTAAGTAATGTTTGTTTTCGTCTAAATCTCCGAGCGATCTATGGAGAGAGAGAGAGAGAGATCTATGATATGTTCCAAAAGTATTTGAAGGAAATGTAAACTAACCCTATTCAGGTTAAATTCTTATGCAATCACTCACTAAAGGGAATTAGTAACATATTCATCTGTATTTAGATATTTTACAACAGTATTTTTTTGAAAACCATAATTAATTTGTACCATAGATAAAAAATTGAGGTATCAAATGAAAAACCTCTTAAAAGTGATTTAAACTTAGAATTTTGCGTATTGTTCAAACATTAAAATTATTTGAAATAATTCAATCAAAGCGCCGAATTTGTTAGTTGCGCTAGAAATTGGTACAAAGTACGTTTTGCCGTTTACATTTTCATCAGATGATTTTGGAAAAGACTATACAACATCCCAAATAAAAATATTCGCACAGTCCTCACTGAGGCATCACCCACATATTCTACCTATCCACGCATCTGTCCACAGTTAATGATTACCGCTGGTCACGCCGGTCGCCAGGTCAGTGACCCCTCATTGTCTCAACTCTTACCCAGCTCGGATCAGTCGTGTTTAACAACTGGTTAGAATTAGAAAACGATTTAATACGCCGTGAGAAACGATACGGAATAAGGACTTCACAGAGTAGTGTAAGTTACAGAGGTTTTACGTATGATCAGGTATTTTTTTTAACAATTTTTCGACATTTATATCTTTTATTTATATTGTGTATGTATGCGAGAAGCACAGAACCGGTCGAAGTAGAGGTCCTTGGGGAGGCCTATGTCCAGCATTCGAAATCTTTCGGCTGAAATTATGATGATGATTCGCAGTGAGAAACAAAACGGAATAAGGACATGTACAGAGTAGTGTAAAGTTTTAGTACAAAGATTGCATGTAGTACCTACTAGTACTTACTTACATTTACGTAATATTACGCCGGTTACATGTTGAGTATTAGAAAACGATTTGATATGCCTGTTGGTTAGCGACACAAGGAACTATTAGAACAACGGATCTTTCTTGGGTAAGTACAGGCACAAAATACAGCTGTATTTTGTGGTACAGATGTTTTTGTTAATTGATGATTGGAGTCACGTGATCAACGTTGAACGCTGATGTCTCGGAAACGTGACACTTTGCGGGGTATGTACAGACGCCAGCACATCAACCTACTACAATCTGTCAAATTTCTTTAATGGATTCTCAACTTTATCACTGAAGCATAAGGTTCAAAGTTGATTGGGAAAATGTGACAGTTTCGGGTAGGTTGATGTGCTGGCGTCTGTACATACCGAGACCCCTCCGTGTCTCGGAAAGCACGTTAAGCCGTTGGTCCCGGCTGTCATTCGTGGATCTTTGACAGTTGTTACGGGTCGTCAGAAGCCCGAAAGTCTGACAACCAGTCTTACCTAGGGGTTTCGTATAACCCAGTTACTGGGTTGTGGAGGTCAGATAGGCAGTCGCTCCATGTAAAATACTGGTACTCAGCTGCATCCGGTTAGATTGGAGGCCGACCCCAACGTAGTTGGGAAAAGGCTAGGCAGATGATGATGACGTTTCGTTTGTATTGATGTCATGTGTGGCCGTTTTCAAAATGGCGGGACGATATGCCACAGATCTTCAAAGGCCTTTGAAAACAGAGGAAAACCATCCTATAAGCACTGTCAATGTGAAATTGTTACAATGGATGTCCATGGAACGCAGTACGTTGTCCATATCAGTCACGATTTATAACTCTCTCACATCGATTTTTGAAGCAAACTGGAAAAGTTCGTCATTTTTTTTTTTTTGCCAGGAATCCACGATTTCTAAACTGCTTAAAACCAACGGGACCAACTTGAGGAGACTACACCAGTAGAAACTTAAGTGGATAAAGTGGTTTCACCGGTAAACTGGTAATTTGCACGATCTACAAATATTTACACAATAATTCGTCTATTCGATGAATGTCGAAAGAAATTACTAAAATAACCTAGTCTAGACTAGAATGAAATCAGTTATTGAGAAAAAAAAAAAGTTGAAGACCTACTAAAATGGAAAGTCTCCGTAGAGGAAGTTATTTTATTATTTAATTTTTTTATTGCAAAATTGTCCAGCTCTTGACCTCGATCTCGTCTGGTGGAAAGCGATGGATGAGGTCTATGATGGAACGAGCAAGCCCGGAAGATGCCTATTCACTCTTGCTTTTAAGGCAAGGTGAGTTAAAGTGAATCGCACTTCCACGAGCGTCAGGTGGAGTTGCTTCTGAGTATTCCATGTGCCATGGCGTCCCTTCAGCATTTTGAATAAGTCACTGACGTAAGGCAGTAGGGCAATCAAAACTGTGTGCTGATATCCATACATCTCGTTAAATCCCAAAACTCTCCATGTCATAAGGGACCCAGACATCTTGATAAACCCCAAAACGACGTCACAAGTGACAACTTGCTTCAAGGGAAAGCCCTTTTGCTGAGAAAAACACCCCATAATCAGCCTATAATGTTCCCACTGCTGGGACACAGGCGTCCTCTCGGTAAAAGGGAGTGGGCCGTAATCCACGTCGCGGGCCCAGTGCGGGTTGGCAGTCACATATCTTCGAATTATTGGTTCTAGGACATGCCGGTTTCCCCACCATGTTTTCAGTCATCGTTTTAAGAGCAGTAGTGATGAAATAATTTAGTCAAAAGTTAACGCCTGTCTGGGTTCGAACCTACGACCTACAACTCGTAAGTCGCGGCCGACGGCCGTTACCACCGGCCCACCACTGCTCCACAGTAGACAGATACGAACAGTACGGAAACTACGTACAAACGGTCGCAACGGCACACTCACACAGACGCGCGCATCTACGGTACTCCTAAGCGATGGTCGGGGTACTCTCAGTCACGGGTGCCGTGTTGGAACGAATAATCGTGTATTTAATTTATTCCTTGCGCCACGGATCGTCCATCTTTTTAATAAAAACTGTTTGATCTCGACTTCTTCAAAACCGGAGCTTTCCTTTTTTAAATTCCCTGCTGATCTTGAAAGGTAAGAATGATTTATTGTTATAATCGATATCGAATAATGGCTCGTGCGATCATGCACCGACGTGAATTTATTTGTAAATCAAAGATGGCGGCTGCTAACATTTTTTTCGTCATGGGTGTCGTAGGTAGTTAAAAGAGGTTGCCAAAATCGTTAGTGAGGTCAAAATCTAAATCCAAAATGGCGGCTGTGAAATTTTTCTATTTATTTGTCATGGGTGTCGTTTTCATAGTTTTCGAGGGTGCTAAAGCCGATAGTGAGGTCAAAATCTAAATCCAAGATGGCGGCTGTGAAATTTTTCCATTTATTTGTCATGGGTGTCGTTTTCATAGTTTTCGAGGGTGCTAAAGCCTATAGTGAGGTCAAAATCTAAATCCAAGATGGCGGCTGTGAAATTTTTCCATTTATTTGTCATGGGTGTCGTTTTCATAGTTTTCGAGGGTGCTAAAGCCGATAGTGAGGTCAAAATCTAAATCCAAGATGGCGGCTGTGAAATTTTTCCATTTATTTGTCATGGGTGTCGTTTTCATAGTTTTCGAGGGTGCTAAAGCCTATAGTGAGGTCAAAATCTAAATCCAAGATGGCGGCTGTGAAATTTTTCCATTTATTTGTCATGGGTGTCGTTTTCATAGTTTTCGAGGGTGCTAAAGCCGATAGTGAGGTCAAAATCTAAATCCAAGATGGCGGCTGTGAAATTTTTCCATTTATTTGTCATGGGTGTCGTTTTCATAGTTTTCGAGGGTGCTAAAGCCGATAGTGAGGTCAAAATCTAAATCCAAGATGGCGGCTGTGAAATTTTTCCATTTATTTGTCATGGTTGTCGTTTTCATAGTTTTCGAGGGTGCTAAAGCCTATAGTGAGGTCAAAATCTAAATTGAAGATGGCGGCTGTGAAATTTTTCCATTTATTTGTCATGGGTGTCGTTTTCATAGTTTTCGAGGGTGCTAATTGTGCTAAAGCCGATAGTGAAGTCAAAATGCGCGTCGCTCGACCGATGCCTAGTTTAACCCTGCACCTTACCGTTTCAATTCGAGAATGGGTGTAATAGTAATTAAAGAAAACAATATTTAAAAAAATATATCTCTATTATTCGTAATTATAAATTATTTACTGAAAAATACTTTCGCCTGCTACATGTAAATTTTACAGTGTTCTCTTTTGTTCTCTTTTAAAAAAGAGAACAAAAGAGAACACTGTAAAATTTTCGTTCTTGTTTTAACAAGAACGAAAAATTTCATCCAATACGCTCGACGCATTTTCAAAAAGTTGGACGGTCCGTGGTCTCTGTTTTATTAGTACAACTTTTATTGCGTTTTATTTGGTCTATAAAAAAATTATTAAAAAAGTCCGCAATGGTCTGCGGATCATCACCACCACCATGTTTACCATCTAAGTATATTAATTTGATTGATTTCGCTTTTTGGCACATTACACATTGTTTTACTAATAACATTCCAAGTAGCCCTACATTTGTTTTGAGCTGTATGGATAAAGTAATTATTCTGAGACTTTTTTGTCAGTTTTATAACACGTTGTAATCTACTCGCAAAATTTTTAAAATTGTTTTTTTTTTATGATATTTCGATTCTTACGATACTTCCATTATAATTGCTGTTTACGCATGCAGCATTTTTTTATTCCTGTTGTCTTCCACTTTGTTTTTGTTTAATACATTTATGAAGTCGCCACATAATATTATTTTCTTTTTACTGTAGCACTACTTCCCAAGTAGTCGGTTTAAAGTATCGAAAAATGTGATTTAACATAATTACGAAGAATAAAGATATTTTTTAAAAATATTGTTTTCTTTAATTACTATTACACCCATTCTCGAGTAGAAACGGTAAGGTGCAGGGTTAAACTAGGCATCGGTCGAGCGACGCGCATTTTGACTTCACTATCGGCTTTAGCACCCTCAAAAACTATGAAAAAGATATTCACGACGAAAATTTTGAATTTTTTCGCAGTCATCATCTTGGATTTACGTTTTGACCAGAAGGAGGGAAAGATAATCAGTCAACTTCTAACCGCACACCACGTTAAAAACTTAGTTACAATAAAACACATCAATTTTACAGACATTAAGAGTGACAACCCTAACGCTCCAATGAGTCGTAGGTATTTATTTCAACAAATAGGCCTAGTTTCCATACTGTTCATATTTATACTGTGACTGCTCTCTCCTCTGAGAAAAGAACCATCTGCTCCAAAATATCACTTCTATCGGGTTAGCGAGGTTACAAGCACTCCTTTGAGTGTTTACTTCCACTTAAAATCCAGGTTACGTCCATAAAAAATAAAAGACTATCGCATTCAGTGTTGCCTTGTTATGATTATTATCTTTTAATTGCTTGTCAACGAAACCCTACCACCACACAGCGTATTTTAAACCCTACCAATTAAGTATTAAGGTTTGTTTTTCTTTGTTCAGGTAAACTAACTAAAACATTGTTCAATAGTGATTTCTTTTCTATTTCTAGGTAAACGCTAGTTGTTTGTGTTATTAGCTATGTAATATTCAATGCAGAGTATTGATTATACACCGTTACGTTCTGTGTTGAGGAAATCTGTTGTGACTTAGTGTGTATGGTATTATGACAACCATAGAAAATTAAAAAAAAAAAACGCTTCTTTCTTTTATCTATGACTAGCTGCGCCCCGCGGTTTCACCCGCGTAAGTCTCGATCTCGTGGGAATATCGGGATAAAAAGTATCCTATGTCCTTTCCCGGGACTCAAACTATCTCTATACCAAATTTCATCTAAATCGGTTCAGCGGTTTAGGCGTGAAAAGGTAACATACAAACAGACAGAGTTACTTTCGAATTTATAATATAGTATGGATGACAACTGAGCTATAGTCAGCGACAAAAGTATGTTATAGTGACCTTATTGGTGATGCCTTCATCTCTGATCATTGGGACCTTGATCAGGTTTTGAAAATCTGGAGGTCAACCGCATCTGTAGAGCCGTGACTCGTGCCTGACCACAGACAACATGCATATTTTGGGAAAGGCTCGCTAGACGAAGATTGACTACGATTTCGCGCTTCTATAGCCCGTAGGAGGGAGTTTTGCCGTCAAGGGCATGCCCAGGTGAGACGTCTGACAGTTCTAGTATGGTGTATGAAAGAACTGTCAAACATTCAAAATTAATTTTCAGCATAAGTGAAATTGGCCCTTAGTGTGTTACGAAATTACGCCGCATTTCCAAAATCTCAGCAATCACACAAATAGTCCTCAAATACATGTCGTTTATCAAGCATGACGGTGAATCCTAAGCCCAAACACTCCTTACTTCAGGTGGCACAAAATCGATAACCGCATCGAATATGAATATTACATAGATGTACACTATGTGCAGTACATATTTGAACGGCGATTGCTTTAGTACTAGCAGTCTGGCTTTGGATGTTACGATTCTATCATGCATACAGTGCTGAACGGATTTGGTTAGAAATGACACAAATAGACTATGATGATAGATTAACTAATACCAAAATCTTATAGGTAACTGCCAATCAATCGTTATTCAAATGGCTTATAGACATATCATTTTGTTCTGTAAAGCATATCTAAACTTTAATGATTCACACTGACATTTTCCTAACACCGTGAGGAAACCGGCATGTTCTCGAACCGAAAATTCGAAGACATGTGACATCTACGAACCCGCACTGGGCCCACAGAGACAAGGGCTGTTTCCCAGTAGTGGGAACATTATAGGCTAATTATACTTTAAAATGCTTGGCATTCTTAATGCAATATTTATGATATGCTAGTTCAACCATACCTGACCTTTCAGGAGAAGATCACCAATAAGTTATGTGGCGCCCCCTCCCGGCGTTAACACTCACATCTGCCATATAAAGTCTCCTTTTTCATAACTAGCTGCACCCCGCGGTTTCACCCGCATTAGTCTCAATCCCGTGGAAATATCTGGATAAAAAGTATCCTATGTCCTTCCCCGGGACTCAAACTATCTCTATACCAAATTTCATCTAAATCGGTTCAGCGGTTTAGGCGTGAAAAGGTAACATACAGACAGAGTTACTTTCGAATTGATAATTTTAGTATAGTATAGTATGGATAACAGCCGCACAGGTAGATCGATCAGGTTAAGCTAAGCTTGCCGCGGTTGCTCTGTAGATCTTTACATACCGAGTCCCCTCTGTGTCTCGGAAAGCACGTTAAGCCATTGGTCACGGCTGTCATTCGCAGATCTTTGACAATCGTTACAAGTCAGAAGCCCGAAGTCTGACAACCAGTCTTAACAAACAAAGGGGTATCAGGCGGAGGTCAGGTAGGCAGTCGCTTCATGTAGAATACTGGTATTCAGCTGCATCCGGTTAGACTGGAAGCCGACCCCAACATAGTTGGGAAAAGGCTAGGCAGATGATGAGTCGCCTTTATTCATCTTTGTTTGTTTGGTCAAGTTGAGAACATGACCAAACCAACTAAACATATTCTTTCAAATTTTTGTCACTACTTCTTCTTTCAAACCGCACATCATTCCTCAGCCATACGTTCAACACATCAACATTTGTTTAGGTAATATGCTCCCCGACAATTGTAAAGATAAAAATACCTATTATAATATTACAAAAATATCTTGCCTAGTCTAGTGTCTAGCCATATCATCTTTCACGATTTATAAATACAAATATCTTTAGTAGGTATGACATGAACTGCACCCACATCGTGGCGTGTGTCTTTACACTAAACAACTGGTCGTTGACACTAACTGACCTATGTTTGTTATTCAGAATGAAGGTTGCCTTAAATTATACAAACAAGCATAGTAAGAGAAGATGAAGGTGTTATGAATGACAGCGAGGTGTCTATTCAATGGGTTTTTAAAAATAAGTTTAACCTACCAAAAACATTTTCATGTAAAATGTTGCCAAGACGAGACCACATATGGCTCGCACTGTCAAAAAGTTATCAGATCTCATGTAGAGCTAAGCTTCTAACTCTACACGCCCTAACTTCACAAACTCTACACCTTAGTTAAAATATGAGGCTTGGCCGTTTCATAAACATTGTAAAACTACAGTTTGTAATAATATTAACGTATAATCTTGTGTAGCACAACTTAACTTGCTTATTTTCTGCATTTTCATCACTTTAATATTATAAAGGCGAAAGTTTGTCAGTGTGTGTGTGGGGGGGGGGGGGGGGGGTGTTTATACGTTTGTTACTTCTTCACGCTCAAACGGCTGCACCAATTTTGATAAAAATTTGTATGAAGGTAGCTGACACCCTGGATTAACATATAGGCTACTTTTTATCCCGATATTCCCACGGGATCGACACTTATGCCGGTGAAACCGCGGGGCGCAGAAATAACCAAACAAACGATGAGGGCGCCACTGTGCGGTCGGCGTCGCCTTAAGCAGACGAATTATTCGAACATTATGAAGCAATGGATTAGCAATAACCTTCAAAATTATTCAAATTGCGATTGATAATGAATTATGCAATCTTGGGATTAGCGCAATTTTAATTTTGGCTTTCTTACTTCACTGTATTGTAGTCAAATCAACACCATCTGTTTATGTAACTATTGCGAGACAGCGACCTCCACACCTGCACGGTGACTGTGACGTATTCTTAATTGACCCACGAATGTCACTAAAACCATTCTCATTCCTCCGTTTGATAGCGCCATCAAACGTGGGAGTCTAAACAACTAATAAAATTAACATGTAAACCTTTACTTGGCCTCTCAAGAGTACTAAAAAAGAAAAGAAAAACCGACTTCTTGATTTATTCAGAAATGTATTTTTGGATGACCTGCACTGAACTTTGGTTGTCATAAAAATGAAGTTACTTTGAAACACATAGGTCAGATAAGGACAGATGGGCTTGTGGCTAAGTAAAAACAGCCGCACGGGTCGATCGATCAGGTTAAGCTACGCTTGCCGCGGTTGAGCCGTGGGTGGGTGACCATCTTCACATAACAAGACCCCTCCGTGCCTCGGAAAGCACGTTAAGCCATTGGTCCCGGCTGTCATTCATGGATCTTTGACAGTCGTTACGGGTCATCAAAGCCCGAAAGTATGACAACCAGTCTTACCAAGGGGTATCGTATTACCCAGTAACTGGGTTGTGAAGGTCAGATAGACAGTCGCTCCATGTAAAATACTGGTATTCAGCAGCATCCGGTGAGACTGGAAGCCGACCCTTACATAGTTGGGAAAAGGCTAGGCAGATGATGAGGTCAGTTAAGGACAAAGGATTACATGCATACACATAAACTCACGCCTTCTTCCAATTGGGGTATGCAGAAACCACAGAACGCCACCTGGTACGATTCTTACATACTGCTTTTGCCTCGTTTACGTTCACACGCCGGTTGTCATCATAATATAATAATTGGAATTTATTATTTTAGCAATTTACACACTCTAACTACAATCATAAGAAACAAGAACAGCGGGGCAATTGCGTAACACATTATCAATCGGAATCGGTTTAAATTTGACAGTTCAACAACATAATCATACATAATCAGCCTATAATGTTCCCACTGCTGGGACACAGGCCTCCTCTCGGTGAGAGGGAATGGGCCGTAATCCACCACGCGGGCCCAGTGCGGGTTGGCAGATGTCACATGTCTTCGAATTTTTGGTTCTAGGACATGCCGGTTTCCTCACGATGTTTTCCTTCACCGTTTTGAGAGCAGTGGTGGTGATGAAATAATTTACACAAAGTAAAGCGCCTGTCTGGGTTCGAACCTACGACCTACACCTCGTAAGTCGCGGCCGTTATCACTTGGCCACCACTGCTCAACTTGGCCACCACTGCTCAGTTCAACAACATTCATTGCGTTAATTACGTGTTGAGCAGACAAATTTTTCGAACTTATGAAGCAATGGATTAGCAATTTGTTTCAAAATGATTCAGGATCAGATCGATAGTGTGTTACGCAATTAGGGTGCTGGGTTTTTTTACATTTTCATCATAAATTACTTTTGGAACAGAGTATAGCTACTATGACTGCAGTTTTTATACGCCTATCTCCTTGACTACCTGACAAAGGCATAGAAGATTGAAACGGAAGGGCGGCATTATGAATGCCTTAGAGAAAAAAGAAAAAAAAAAGGGTGGGTGTGGTGTAAAAAGTGCACTAAGAAGAACATGCATAATACCCTACCTCTAAGCAGGTCAAATGAGGGGGTTAAAGAAAGAAAAAGAAATAAAGAAAATACGTTTATTTGCGGTGAAAATGACGCAAAAAGAACATAAACACAAAAAATAAAATAAAGAGGTAGAGGGAAACATGCGTCACATCCACGCAAAACGGCTATCGCTCAGCATTATGCTGCGACCCTATGCAGGGCGCTGGTTTTCAGCGACAGCCGGCGCTGACGTAATGACGTCGTCCGGTGCAGCAAACAATTATTAAAATACAGTGTACTTAAAGAAAAATAATTGAATTATATTGGGTTGCTCCTAGGACAGTTTCACATTTTGTTTATCTTAGAAATAACATAACATCACGCTTGTATTACTCAAAGGGTAAGGCTCTCTTTGCTGCCATGGCTTATTTTAATTAATTATTTGAATTGTTGTTTTTTCTCATCTTTTCATTATGAACGCTTTTAACGTTCTGCATTGTTCTCACATGTATAATTTTTAACATGAATGATGTAACCAAGACTTTGTAACCATACTATTTTGATTTAAAAGAGTGTCCATGGATGGAGTTTCTTGCCCGTTCTTCTCCATAGGTACCTACGCTTTGGAATGGGCAACTAGCTTCATCTTTCCGACTGACCGACCCCTTGACAATTCAAAAGTGCCTGTAATTGGTTTAAATGATATAAATGCTTTGAGTTTGAGAGATGTACCTTATAGTACAGCCACAATTCACCAGTTATGTTTAAGTCCCATGAAACAGGAGCGAACCTATTGCCACCACCTGCAACCAGGCACAAGCCCAGACTCTAGGCTGTTACTGAGAAATTTCTTGGCAGAAAGGGCTTAATAATCCCGTTCTTCACCGTGTGCATCAACAAGTTCATACCAGATATAAACTTGAGTAAAACCAGTACTAATTGTAACGACTTCCTGAGACTCGAGAAGTAGTAGAATACGTAATAGTCACTTTATACGCAGAATAAGAATGGAACTGACTAACATCCGTTCAGTTTTGCCACAGTATAACTACTTACAGCAGTTCAATGGAGCGTTTTCGCAAAACAATCGTGATTAGGGTCGGGTAATACCTGTCATACTGCAGTTCGGGACATAAGTAGGTATCTATAATGTAGTTAATTTTGGGATGCATGAAGAAGCCTCCTCGTGTAGCGCAGTTTGTTCCGCCAGTTACTCAACTGAACCAAGCGCTCGGCGCATCGTGGACATTCACACCCAACACCTTATTTGACTGGCTAATTCTTCCCTTGCGGTGGTAGGGCTAACGCCCGCCTGGTTTGCGACCACCCTCCCACCGGAGTCCGGCGTCAAGCAGCCTGCTGTGTTTCGTCGATGCGGGGGAGTTCCAGTGCCTTAGGCATCTTCTGGGCACACTCGTTCCATCATAGACCTCATCCATCGCTTTCCATCAGGCGTGATCGAGGTCAAGAGCGTGCCCATTCAGCAATAAAAAAAAAATGTACTATACTAAGGTAAACATACTGAGAAACATTAAGAATTAAGACTTGTTTCAGGTCCTGTCAAATGTATGGGAGACTAGTATTTTCTTGTGGCTTAGCCGGCGTGGAAGGTGGAAATTATCTCAAGGGAACGTACTACCGCAATAAACAGTATCCTATTTCCTAAGGTCATGGTATAACTGTGTGCCAAATTTCGAAATCCTTTCAGTCGTTTTAAGGCGCGAAAAGATAACAGACAGACTGACAGTTACATTCGCATTGTTCTTAGCGTGTCGATGGCATTATATATAAGTCACCCCAGGATTTAGCTACGAGCTTGGCACCTTTAGTAACGCCCATCAACTCCTGTGGTGTGCAGACCGCAGGACACGCTGGACGCGATATTAAGTACCTCATTGTTTGTGTGTCTCCAGGGCCGAGTCATCTGTGAATCTCCACTTTCGCATTTATAATATTAGTACGGATGAACTACTGTAAGTATTTGCACTGTGGCTTTACTAGATTTTTGGTTATAAGCCAAGTTAGCAACACACGAATTGTCGTTAAATCAATATTTTGATAAGAGGTGTGTAGAATTACGTGTATTTACATTGTATGTGTGTACATAAGGATAAGAAACGTCGAATGTGGTATTTTGAATATGAAATAGTAAGTCTGAACTCTGAACCAGTCTTACTAGGGGTATCATGTTACCCAGTAACTGGGTTGTGGAGGTCAGATAGGCAGCTCCATGTAAAATACTGGTAATCAGCTGCATCCGGTTAGACTGGCAGCCTACCCCAAGACCCCAACATAGTCGGGAAAAGGCTAGGCCGACTGAAACAGTAAGTCTGACATGACAGAAAACATTGTTGCCGTCGCGGGTAAAATCTGGATGAAGCTGGCACAGGAGAGTGGGGATTGGCACAAGCAAAGAGAAGCCCAGCAGTAGGGCACCAAAAAATTACATTATCAAGCTACGTCTTAGCCAACGTTATCCGAAAAGAGGTTCACTGCTGAACATAGGCCTCCACAAGCATATCCACAACGACTGATCCTATCCCGCCTGCATCCAAAGGATGCCATTTTAGAAGAAGCCAACAAACGGCAAAAGCTCTGACCGTCTTATTACAAAACAAAGTTTATCTTCAGACATAAGTTTAAACCATCATGGATGCCACATTTGAATTACGAACTTTTCCATATTCGACTACGGTAAAGTTCTTAATACAAAACTGACAAATTATTACCGGACTAAGTTATCAGTTTGACGTTCTTATTACAAAAAAAACTGGCTCGATATGGCTCGATCGTAAAGAATGTTGTAATGAGATCAAGATATTATGATAAGTAAATACGAACACATTGCCATTTAGAATATGAAGTCATATCCTCTATTTCTAGGAATACAAAAAAGCTGTAAGTACTGACTACATCCTTAGTCTAGTCAAACGAACGATAAAGTAACACTTGTACTACAAAAACCGCTCTTACTGCTACGGAATCAAAGTCAAATTGATGAGTTGGGTAGAATGAGGGAAATGAGTCATTTTAGTGCCTTTTAACAACCGGTAGGAAACGTTTTTTGGATCCATGTTATTACAATTTATAAATTAGCTCCCTATTTAGCTGTCTGCACTAATCAATTGGTAATTTTAAGAGATGTTTATAAAGATTTCTAAGTTTGTTCTTCCGTATTTCAAGGTTTTACATTTTCCCTCGATATACACAGTTGTGTGAAAGATGATATGGCTAGAAATCGGGGTGACTACCGATATGACGACTAACAGAGAAATATGGAAGAAAAATATTATGTTGCGCCGACCCCAAAATAAATAAAACACTGGGTCCGTGAGGTGAATTACGGCCCACTCTCTCTCACAGAGAAGAGGCCTGTGACCCAGCAGTGACGTTACAGACTGATTATGCTATGAAGCTAAAAGTGGCAAAGCGGCCATTGTCTATGAGTGTGACACCCCGAGGTAGTAATCCAAGGATAAGTTTACGTGATCTTATGAAAGCACCGATTTCGATCGATAATTTACGATGTACCAAACCTCATCTGGTTTTTAAAACTATGATTGACGTTTAAAAGCGTTTGTACAAACCTACTTAAAGAAATAAATTAATTTATCATTCGAATTTTGTCTCCACAGTTCACAACTTCGGGGACTAAATAAATAAAAGCCATTTCCCAAATGCTACTCAATTTTCATGCTATATTGTAGCTCAAAAATCCGCCTACTCTATTTCCATCTATGTTAGGGCCGACTTCCAGTCTACCCAGATGAATCAAATCAAAGTCTTTCGGCCAAAAAAAATCTCAGGCTTTCGGGCTTCTGTCTACCCGTTAGGCCTGTCCAAGATCTACAAACGACAGCATCACTCAGCAGCTCGACTCGTGTGGCAATTATAATAACTTAACCACGACGCCCTCATTAGGCGTCTGTAAGACTATTATAATAAACTTCTTTAATAATTAAACAACAATTGAGAATTCGGGGTCTAGGGCCTGTTTCACAGTGCCCGGATATAAATCAAACCAGATAAATTAAGAAAAGAAAGAGAATTATGGAATTATCTGTGAAGATAAACTTATCTTCACAGAAAATTCCATAATTCTAACTGTGACTACAGGAGATGGTAAAACAGTCCCTAAAAATCAGCTAATAAGGGCAGATTTTCTCACCTTTAGCGGCAGCTATCATTCAGAGCCGGGGCCCCGCCTGCGTCGTCACTCCACCACTCATATTGGTCACTAAGACATGTCACTGCACTACACTACACTAGCACACTCACTTTGTCACTTAGCACATTGTGGGGCATCCAATATATTTGATCTGAAACAAAGGAAAAACAAAAATAAGTCATTGTCTACATAAAATATGAAACTTGTATGTGTGGAGGAGACAAAGAAAATTACCAATGTCACGCACGATCTTATGATAGATCATTATAACATTGGCAAATAGAAGGGCTTAGTATAATCGAAGGATCAATAAAACTTGAGGCAGAAGCTGTCGCAGAAAAGTCCATGAATGAAACCCATGGATCAGCAAATGTAGTGAGCTATGTTTAGTCAAATGGATTGATGAACAGGTCAGTTGTGAACATTAAAGATAAAGCACCGTAAGTCGTTGACGTAACACCTAATCTAATCTACACTAACCTAAAATTTGATTATGTGACTAATAAACCCGTAAGTAAAAGACAAAAGTAAACTATACATACATTGATACATTCAATTGAGACTATTCTGGAAAGAGCGCTGTATATTGTACAAGTTCCAAGCTTTGTGTTTTTAGTGAGTGATTGTTCGAATAATGCTCTCATTGTAACTGGGGCATGAACGTGTCAATATAGCGAATAAATCGTTTTTATTTATAGTGCTGACACCGTAGTCTTAGTTATTTGTATTGGGCGATGTAAAATAAATCTCTTTTCTATTGTAGACGATCTTCGCAGGGTGTCTGAAAGTAGCCGAGAATCGAATTAAATGGTTTGCAATTAGAGAGGCCTATGTCCAGCAATGGACTGCTGCTGCTGTAAGCTGATGATGATGATTTTAGACGAATTTACATTAGGCTATCAAATAAGCCGAAATGATAATATAATCCAATTGGATAATGCTCAAATATTGAAGAAAATACAGACAAGAATATTATAACCCATCACATACACATATAAAACATCACAAAAACACGAAATTGAAACAATAATTCACGACAACAAAACACGGGTTCGAAATCACATACAAAAATTAAACGCACACAGAATCACCCTAATAAAATTACCTTCGCTACTATTCAGCGAAATTATCGTTCACAATGCCAACCACCCTTATTGGGGTTTTCCTCCCCTTTGTTTACCCTCTCCCTCACTCCTTCACCGTGAAATAACTCAGTCCCTTTCTAGCTGACTCTAGGATTTCGTTGGAAGTACAACACGTCAATTTTATGTTTAAATGGTTAGGATGAGTGGGATTGTTTTAAAACGTTGGTTTTGCTCTCAAAACAGGCCACTCTGATTATTACTTTCCTTGAAGTTACCAAAAAATTACATCAGAAGTATAAAGACGGAGTAACTAATACATAATAAACAGAAATTACTAATCTGCCTTTTGATAAAATCCTTTCTTTTGATCATTTGACTGAAAAGAAAGTACCTGTACAATCTATTCGAGGGATTCATTTTGAACGTGTATCAAATAACCCAGTGGACTTTAAACCACTACCGTTTCTGATGTCCCGGGGACTGTTGGTATCGATCCTTTACGTGTCAAGTGTAATTAAGGGACTACGGTCAGAATCTCAGTAGGTGAGGCTAGAGTTAGATTGAAATAGTGCTATATTAAATGGAGTAATAGCAAAAGAGAGTATATCTCTTCAAAACAGTCTCTTCAAGTATACATCTATATCTTCTATACTAATAATGAAGCTGAAGAGTTTTTTGTTTGAACGCACTAATCTCTGGAACTACCAGTCGGATTTGAAAAATTATTTTTGCATTTGATAGCCCAATTTTTGAGGAAGGCTAAAGGTTATTTAACATCATACTAGAACTCTAAGAAGCCGAGCAAAAAGTAAAAAAGGTAAGAAAGAATGCGAAAACGAACTCGTACGAAACGTATTCGATGCGACGGGGTGGGTCGGGCGAACAAGAAATTTCACGCGGACGAAGTCGCGGGTAGAAGCTTATTCTTGATATTTATTCATTGGGTGAAGCTAGGTGGTTGGTTGGACAGTTCTCTTCTCATCTAACATTTTGGACCTTTAATAGTGTGGACTCAACATAATCGTTGGTCAATGGTGATGTACAGACGCCAGCACATCAAGCTACTACAATCTGTCAAATTTCTTTATTTGATTTTCAACTTTATCGCTAAAGCATAAGGTACAAAGTTGATTGGGACAGTTTCGGGTAGCTTGATGTGCTGGCGTCTGTACAAAGGATACACCAGGTCCAGTTCATATTAATTCATAGTCATTACTAAAATTCTTTGAGCATCATTTATATAAGTACGGTCTTATTTTAAAAAATGACTTGCAATATTATCGCACTTAATAGCAAATACAGAAAAGTAACATTATATATTTTTTAATTGACAGCTTGCCAATTGTTTTCCCATCACTTGAAGATTCTGTGTCAATAGGGCAGAAACCAAAGCGAAGACTGGTTGAACAAAACACTGCATGTTCTTTACGTTTGAAAGACAAAAAAGGTTTGAGAAAAACCAGATAGAAAGAAATGCTCCAAGTTATATCTTACAACCGATCCGCCCCTGCTTTGCACGGATGCAATGGCGACATGTTAAAACATCGAGATTTATGTGCTATATCTACATAAAATATTAACATATTGAACACGTAAACCTTCCGGAATTCATTCTCTAAATGGTGATGAAAACCGCTTCAAAATCCATTATGTAGTTTAGAAGAACTAATCGCAAACATAGACAGGAAAAGCGATCTTGTTTTATAGGTACAGAAATAGAGCGCAAAAATATTAGGTAGTTAAAATCGTACCGCGTTTGTATTCTAATTTATGGCTCAATCAAGGACGATCTTCTACGGTGGAAAAATAGAAACGTCCATGAAATCCTCATATACTCCATTTTAGTATCGACTCTTTAACTATCTTCGAAAGGAATGTACAAAGATCAATCGCAAGCCCTTCAGTTCAGATACACCATGCGTCGTGAAATTATTGCGGTGCTAGAAGTGCACAGTCGATAAAACCTTACTGAGCAGCGTCGGTTTATGACTATCGGCTTTCCAGTACAAAGTTTTCGTTCACTTGGGTTTTATGACTTGCGCGGATGTTAGGGAAAGGCTAAAAGGTTTATTGTTATCTGTATTCCCTGATCAAGGTGAAACGATTGGTGTAAACATAAGACTAAAAAGAGTACAAGTTTACAAAGAACAAAGGGCCTAGTATGGAACCTTGTGTTACCTACACCCCTTGGTCTACCAATTATTTATGGTCTATAAATATTAAAACTCACTAAGTGCTTTTATTTAGACTTGAAACAGAATAAACATAGTTTCAAACGTCTCGTCTAGGCTAATGATTAATGGCCTTGTTTTTTTTATTCCAGTAGGTGATCAAATGCTCTTCGTGTTTCCAAATAAAATGAAATTGATCTATTTATTTCCCGGGGCTATAGACCCCGTAAAACCCTATTGTTCCCGGCATGTGTCCTAAATAATAACAGGCTAACATTTACATGCAATGTTGCTTCCGGGAATATTCCCACCTTAGGGAAATAACCGGGTACGGTGCACTAGTTATACCTACTAATAAGTACTTACTTAGTTTGAAATGGCTTATGGCAACACTGACATTGATCCAGCAAGATTCACCTTAATGCGATCCATGGACTTCCCACCGACCTTCTCAATTTTGACAAAAATTATTATCAGACATTTGGAGGAAATCTTCGGTAGCTAGTCGTATTAAAATTGTTTTCAGAACATCGGTATAGGCGCGCCAGAAGCAATACGATTTATACTCTATTAAAAAAGTAATATAGTATGGTATTTATTGTCATTAATGAGGAAATCAACTCAATAAAACAAACCTCAGTGACGTCATGTCTCAATGTCTCAAATAAGCTAAGGAATGAAAATTAACGCGTTAAACTGTTCCCAGCACTGAGAGATTTATTTGATTTTTCGAGATAAGTGGTGCTAAATATTTTTGATCATTCTTGTTTAGATAATATTTTCGAATCTCCATAAACTAGCTAAAATAGATCAAAGCCTGAATTCAACAGATATTGTTGACACCAAATCTAACCGTAACCGGACAATAGCGCTGTTCATAAATGTTGGCCATAAAATCACTTCATTGCGAGGGGAGCTACCCCTATATTCCAGTGGTGCCAAATTATACCAAATGCTGTGATTCGTAATAATATACCATTTTATTTGCAGCTGAATTTATAATTTGCATGTTCCTTTTTACAAGCTTTGTTGTATTGTTTTTTTGCTATATTTTTTGTTGTAGCAACGTTATGTGATTGATGGTTTTGATATAGGTAACTGCTTTTTGGGCTAAAGTGTGATTGCCTTGGAGTTGCTTTAAAACTTTTCGGGTCATTTTCGCATGACTAATGAAGAAATGACGGTTTATAAATTAATCTTATCTATACTAATAATAAAGCTGAGGAATTTGTTTGTTGGTGCGCAAATCTCTGGGACTACCAGTCGGATTTGAAAAATTATTTTTGCATTTGATAGCCCAATTTTTGAGGGAGGATATAGGCCATTTAACATCACGCTATGACTCTTAGGAGCCGAGCAAAAAGAAAAAAAGAACGCTAACTAAGCGAAAACGAAGTTGAACCGCGGGCAAGCGATGCGATGCGACAAGGTGAGTCGGGTAACAACAAATTTCATGCGGACGAAGTCGCGGGCAGACGCTAGTATAACCATAATTTAATTTGACAACTTTTGTCTAGTGATTAGAATTAAATCTATATTCTATGAGTTAGTAACTGGATAATGGCGTTTTGTTCACCTAAACTGTACAAACATAAGAAAATTGGTAACAAAATTCCGTAAGACAAAACTGGACCAAAGATGGGACGAGTAAAAACAAAGGCGCGTAATGTTTATGAGTAACGTCGAATAAACGAAAACAATAAAGTCATCAACATACAAAAGAATGCGTATCTTTACTCTGACGGGATCAGTAAAACTGACCCTTATTCTTCAGTCAATAAACTACTTAACCTGAACAGTGGCTCGTGAAATTCGTTTAACTCAAACCCTATACAGTTAACTGTACTTACATTTCAACTTAATGCTAAAGTGGGAGCTGCTAAAACCCTTACTCCGTATCCACCGCCAGCGTTATCCCAAAACGTAGAATTAACATGTGAAAAGCCAGCATTAGGCATCTACCTAGATACAGTGCGGTCCAGCCACTCACACAAGCAAAACACTATAGCTACACACGCAAAGATGTCTCCAACAAAATAAAACACCGGCCCCTGTCATATGGTATTGATTCCGACCCTTCGATTGCCGTCCCTCTCGCACACCGGTCAGCAACGAAAGTGCGAAAAGGACAGGTGTAGATACTTTCTTCTTGGCGACTCGGTTTGAGATGTAATGTTTACTTGTGTGCAGATTAATACTCGGGTAACGCCCTGCCTGGGATGATTCTGTATAGCTTTTAGTGTCCCCGAGTCGGGTTTTGATCGGTTCGAGGAAAAGTGATGTTCGTTTAAGTAGAACTATAATGCTTCTTATATTACCGACCCTTGAAGTGAACGTTTTAAGTGTTTTGTATGCTTTCCTGTTTATGCTTGTATGTGTGCGAGGAAAGGTGCAAAGAACTCTTTGTCTAGGATGACGCTATATCTTTTCAGTATTCTTTCTTGTTGAATAACCTTGTTGATACAAATATTGGAATTATGAAGGCAGTTTACAATAGTACAGACATTGAATATAGATAATATGAACGTCACCATTTTAATAAAACTATAGACTATTGCGAACAATTAAAACTGTTCATCTTGCCTCGATTCTTAAATGGTTCGATGGCAATTGATTAAAGAAGTTAATGTAGTCAAAACCACTATTCTAATTTAAACTTTACGAGTATGCAAATACGATGCATTTTACATAAAACGGATACTAACAATAGACGAGACGAGATCACCTCTGTGGCTTACCTACCTAGCAATTGTATTTATGGCGAACGCATTTCAACATTGGAGATCGAATTGTCCGGGACCCGATAAAGCGACACAGCCAACATTTTCTGACGCCCAACCAGAATAATATGGCCCATTATATACCTAAATTATTTTGATGGATAGACGAGTATACTGGGGTGACAACTTCGCCCCTAATTTAAGCATATAGTTAGGGGTGGTTAGGGGTACAATAAAGGGTAGAATTAATCCGAGCTTGTTTTAGGGCGCGTGTACAACAGATGTATTGAGAACTGGACATGAAAGAGAAGTTTTAAATTGTAATTGTGTAGTGCTTTTGGTTTACAATTTAGTAAGCAAATCTCTATTTTTTAACTTATAATTTTTTTATATCAAATAAATGGTTCATGTTTTAGAAAAAACTGCGCATCCTACAAATGATGTATGATGTACCTATAGAACACTCCAGTAATAAAATGGCTGGTAATAAAGGGCGCAAATCCTCAACCGTTGAGGATTTGCGCACGCCTAGGCAAAATTCGGTCGTAAAAATTGAAGCTGGGACTTGGTTCTCTTCAACGGGTTATAGTAAATACATGAAATCTTTGTTCTTTATGGAACGATTTTTTGTTGCCATATTACCGGTTTAACACCCTGTCTAAATTAAATGCCCAGACAATTCACGCAATAGTACAAAAACGCTTTCAAAATCAATACAGTCTGGTCCAGTCACATCTGTGCATTTTTTATCACTTGATACACAAAACACAAACACGATAACAAAACGACCTAATTCCAAATCAGATGACACTGAAAAACCATCTCTAACAGTTTCAATTTGAGTTGCATTTAGGAAAACCGGTTTTGACAGTTGTGTCAGTTTATTATTTAGAGTGCATCCGCAGATTGATTGACGCAGCTTTCGTCATTATTACTGGGTGTATGGACCCTTATTATAAGGGTGCCTCCATCCTCCATGGGAACCGGTTTTGGCTCAGACATAATTGTTTTAAAAGTAGCAGTGTTGGGAGTGTTGTGTACTGTAACGCCATCTAGCGGACTGTATATCACAGCGGTGACACATCAACGTTTAATGATTGACTAGCCGTAGGCCGTGGGTACACTGCATTCACCAGTGGACGACGTAATCAGTTTATTTGTGTACCTACTTGAGACATGCATTCGTGCGTAAGAGTTTACAGACAAAGAATAAGACAACGTAGAAGAGAAGGTCATTGGGTGGTCAAAAGAGTCTTCAATACAGCCTTTGCATTTTAAAAGAAAATCGCGCAAGGAAATCTAGCCTCAGTAGTCTGTAATATTCAAAACAATATAGTGTGCAAACGTGAAAGATATTAGCGATCCATCTATAAATGGTAAAATAGTATAAGGCAGGGTGAGACATTAAGTATAGAGGTTGATAAATATTAATTTAATGAATTTCCTGTACACTAGTCTTATACATAGACGATGAAGTTTATTTAGATAGATACACACAAGCAAACGTCAAAGGGATCATTAACATCAATGATACAATAAAACCTTAACAAGCGTAAAAAATTCAAAGAAAAGAATCAACTGCTTCACCGGAAAATGTAGCAAAAACGGCACAACACAATCTAGCTATAAATTCTTCCGTACATGTACACGGACAAAAGAAAGTGGCTCTGAATAAAATCGCCTATCAATTCTCACACAATCTGCATGTTCACACAGTAAATAACAGTTCACTAGCACGACTAGGGCTTACAGAACAGTAACATAAACTAGAACTAGTAATTTAACCTTTAAACTCTAATTAGCATTAGAATTGAGAACGCAGAAATGATCACGACAAGACACTGTCGGGATATAATTGAGAAATCTTTGTCCAGACGTAAGACATAATCATCATCTGTCTTAACCTTTTCCCATCTATGTTGGGGTCGGCTTCCAGTCTAACTGGATGCAGCTGAATACCAGTATTTTACATGGAGCGACTGCCTATCTGACCTTCATAATCAAGTAACTGGGTAATATGATACTCCTTGCTAAGACAATTTATCAGACTTTCGGGCTTCTGACGACCCGTAACGACTGTTAAAGATTCACGAATGAGACCCGGGCTTAACGTGCGTTCCAAGGTACGGGGGGTCTCGGTATGTAAAGATGGTCACCCATCCACAAACCGAGAACACACAAGCGAGACTGTACAGGCTAAAAACACCTTTATTGATCTAGGCAGTTGATGAGTAGCCAGCATTAGTAAAAGCATTTGAGTAAAAGTGATGATGTAACACTGACCTTTCTACTTATCAAATCAAGCGATAGTTTTTTAAAGCCACCACAATTTTTGTGGTACTCAACTAGAAGATTGTGTACCTAGGCTAAAAGATTTAACAATAAAGCTGTCATTAAGACACCCAAACACCCTCCAAGTAAATTGGGATTAATGGCAAGAATTTTCTTGTCCGTATCATCATATTATAATATCATCATAATAAAGGCAGTAGAAAGCACCAGGTTTTGAATTACCTGAAATAGGGACTTAACCTTTTCTGGCATTTAAACTCGGTCAGGCAGCCCTGCGCAAGAGCATGTCAAAACGACAAGACCGCACGTTACCATGGGAAAACGGAATCAAATTATACTGCACTGGTCGGTCACTTTCTACTTGTTGCCTAACCTCCCATAGGTTTCTTCTTAGTATGGGTATCTAGGACTGTGCCTAAGTTGGGACTAATATAGGCTAGGTTAACTATACATATACACCAATATTTGAACCAAGCTGAATGGGTTAGAAGTTGAAGGATTTCTAGAAGATGTTTTCATATGTGACTGGATCAAGATTGTCACTTCATGTCTTTTTAGGTGGTCATGGTAATTTTTGGTTGATCAATATTGGTAGATCTTATCTATCATCCTATGTCTGACTAAGGGATATCGTATTAGACAGTTACTGGGTTGTCGAGGGCAGATAGGTTGTTGCACCATGTAAAATACTAGTATTCAGCTGCATCCGGTTAGACTGGAAGCAGACTCTAACATCATTGGGAAAAGGCAAGGCAGATCGATTGGTAATTTTTGGTTGATCAGTATAGTTAGACATTCCTATCAATCATCTTATGGTTGTCTTCTGCATACAACTGAACTTATATTTATAGGTAAAGCTTGTGTTGGGCAAGGCTATTAGATCTTCAAAAAATCTTCGAGTTCAGCCAAAAACATTTAAGACCAAAATAGAAACAGTTATGCAAGAGCTTCGTGAAGCCAAAAGCAAAAAAAACTTTCGTTTTTCGAGCTAAGTATTTAAAAACGAGTTTGTTTGGAAGTTACAAGTTAACAAGTATCCCCCTTCTTAGTAGGAAAAGTTTCCATGCTTAACATTTAGAAACTGCGTTTTAAGTCCATTTTGGTAACATTTATCTTGTTCTTATCACCGTTAACTTCGTGTTTCTGTGCCTTGAGATTATTTATTTTTGTTTTTTCCATAGAAGTATTTTGTTCGCCTATTCTTTGGTCAATATTTTCGTCTGTTACGTTATTTTTTTTTTTTCTACTGTTATTTATTTAGACATCAAACTTATTTATCAGTGTACGTTCTTGGAGATCTAAAATCTCACTCGATTTTATAAAGTGCGCCATTTAATTGAATGCAAGCGTCACTGGAAAAGGCCTATATCCATCAGTGGACTGCGATAGGCTGAATTGATTGATTTGATAAGCGTCTCAAGACAAAACTGGTCGTGTTTGGTAAAGACCAAACACGCGTGATTATGCCTCTCTCAAAGGAGAGAGACATAATCATGCCTGTAATCCCCGAGAGGTAAGGCAGAGATGTACCTATAATTTCACCCACATTTCGTCAGATATGTTTAAGTCCCGTGTAATCAACAAAAGAGATAAGTATGCAGGATCTTCGGATATAGTTGAAGTTTAGTAAGAAACCGATGGATGTTGTCGACTGAAATTTAATTTGATAAACGAGCTGTTTGCTTTCTATTAATTAAATTAAATTTTATTCAAGAAAGTCCATCGGTTTCTTGCTAAACTTCAGGTTTCAACTATATCCGACGATCCTGCATACTTATCTCTTTTGTTGACTGTACATAATAGGGGCGAGCCTATTGCTATTAACCGGGCACAAATCCAGACTCCGGGCTGCTATGTAATATACGAGTCGTAAACGACATCTAGCTAATATGATGACAAACATAATGGTTTTATCAACAAACACTTTGGCACACTAGCCGATTTTACTCCATCATCTGTTCGACGTCATCTCTGCTACAAAACATTAACAAATCATCGATCTTTTTCTAGTCTAGTGACTAATGCAGACGATCATGTCATTTCGGTTCTGCATCGTGGATTCATTTGTACTAAGTATGTCATTGAATGACTTTCATTCGTGCCTATATCTGTATGTACAGACGCCAGCACATCAACCTACTACAATCTGTCAAATTTCTTTAATAGATTTTCAACTTTATCACTAAAACATAAGGTTCAAAGTTGATTGGGAAAATGTGACAGTTTCGGGTAGGTTGATGTGCTGGTTTTGGAGATATCGCGAGACATTTTGCCTTTTTATGGAATGAAAAATTTAACATGATAAGGCCTAGGAATGATATAAAAGAGAAGGGAGTGAATGATAGCGTGACGGTTGACGGGGAGAATGGAAGAAGAAAACGTGTTGCGCCGACCCCAAGTGATTTGGGACAAGGTCTGGAAGAGGATGAAGGTCTAAGGCCGAGATCTCGTTACTTAGCACATACTTTGGCTAGTCGTTATTCCTATCACTGTCGCACAACTGTCAAACTACAAGTGCAAGATAGAGACGGGAACATGTCTAACTAAAAGTACGGGCGAAGTAACGTTTATAGATTACAGCTTAAGAATATTAATTCAGTTTTGATATAGATTTAAGTGATTCCATGCTATGGAGGACTATACTATACATGGAATGTATTTATGTATGTTTTATTTGTTGGCGGACCGACCGCGACAGACGTAATGTTCTCGTAAGGTTTGAGACGACTTGATGTAGGACGTTCGCCGCTCATCGGTTTAATTTAAAAGGTCCATAGAGAAAGCCAATGTTAATTGGACATCATCTTCCTCTAGAGAGATACAGAGGGAATAAAATATTAATTGAAAGGATGGGTAATCTAAATCCTCCTTTTAATAAAACTCCAAGTTTCTAAAGACGGTGAGATTAGATTAGTAAGAATACTATTCAAAAGCCAAAGCTTTTATATTATAAACTCCTATATCGCATGAAAAACGAGAGTAGGAAAGAAAGAGGTTTCTCGTTTCCTTCCTCCGCTCACAGATAGAAAATAAAAGAACCATGGAGGTTATTAGCCTCAGAAACAATAACAGCAACCGGGAGAGAAGTCCTAACAATCTATTTGATAGACATAGGGCTGGCAATCACAGCAATCAGAGAGAATTTGAATAATATTGCATTCGAGAACGACCATTGCCTGCAGTGCAGATATACAGAATGGAACGTTTGAAACGAAATGGCATTTCGTCCCCATAATCTTCTTTTGAATTAAACCGGTACCTACATAATCAAAGCGCATACAGAAATATCTACATCAAAATTCGTGCAAAAATTTATCCTGTGCAAATTTATTCGCAATCGGATCCGATATTCACAATCAATCTGTTTATTGTGTCCCGAACGAGCGAGTGTCGCCTAAAATAACAATGGACGCACACCCGCATCGCCCAGGTGTAAGGAACAGCACAGGCCCTTTAGAAGAAAAAAACCTCATCTGCATATCCGAGACTACTGCTTCCCTATTAACAACCTTATGTAACGCTAATAAGGTCTTTAACACTCCCGACGTAATCTGAGTGAAAAAACATACAGTCAATGTCCTTAGTTGCATTCGTGTGCTATCTCTTTCGTTAGCATTGAATTTGAGAGGGATGGAAGAAGGGATTGTGACAAAAAATGATCGCTCGCGCACTGTGGGGACGTCGAACAGTATTTGCATTTTTTTGATGGTGACGTAAAACAGGATGCAGAAGTATTATTAGTTTCGTTAACTATGCTACGACATGACGACTAATCATTTATAGAAGTACTAGCTGCGCCCCGCGGTTTCACCCGCATAAGTGTCGATCCCGTGGGAATATCGGGATAAAAACTATCCTATGTCCTTCCCAGGGACTCAAACTATCTCTATACCAAATTTCATCTAAATCGGTTTAGTGGTTTAGGCGTGAAAATGTAACATACAGACAGAGTTACTTTCGAATTTATAATATTAAGTATGGATGGAAGAAAAGATATGTTGCATCGACCCCGAACGAATAAGGGCAGGAGATGGGAGATGAGATGAGATGACGAGGGGGGGATGATGATGCTCCGTTTACTTCTAAATCACTATCTCATCTGCCTAGCCTTTCTCAACTATGTTGGGGTCGGCTTCCAGTCTAACCGGATGCAGCCGAATACCAGTATTTTACAAGGAGCGACAGCCTATCTGGGCTCCACAACCCAGTTACTAGGTAATACGATACCGGGCTTCTGACGACCCGTAGCGACTGTCAAAAATCCAAGAATGAAGCCAGAACCAACAGCTTAACGTGCTTTCCGAGGCATGTAAAGATGGTCACCCATCCACGGACCGACCGCATCAAGCGTAGCTTAACCTTATCAATCAACCCGTGCGGCTGTTATTACTTAGCCACGGGCCCCGTTTACTTCGAAATGTGAAGGATAATCATAGGACGTACTAACTGTACTATTAGGTACACTTCCACCGCTAAATCGTGAAAGTTGACTGAGAGAAAGGCTCACTGTTGTGCCTACAGATAGATTGGCGGTCACAGCACAGTGCAGCTTGTGAACCATATTTTGCTAATCCGCTTTCAAGGTCAAAAGAACGATTGTGAATCGTCAATATTCTACAATGATTTTGTGGGTATTGTTGGCTGAGAGTTGAACTAGTATCGACTTCCATTTTAACTTTAAGAGGAAACGCGGTCACGTGGTCGTTGGTATTCATGCCATACTAACGTATTCTTCTTTTGGTTTTCTCCCTGGCTAATGATTTTTTTTTTTGTTAGCCTGTACTGTCCCACTGCTGGGCAAAGGCCTCCCCCAAGTTCTTCCAGGAACTCCTTTCCCGCGCCACCTCAAACTAGCCCTCGCGGTACGCGTCCAGTTCATCTCGCCTCTACATTCAACTGATCATATTTTCTAGCAGAAATTTTGCTCTTCATAGAACTTAGTCTATAACTGTTAGCTGTCTTCCTAGGCCGAGATTAATAAACATTACTCGTGCTTTGACTTAGACATTATCCCGTCTCTATCTTACACTTGTAGTTTGACAGTTGTGTGACAGTGACAGGACTAACTCTTAACCTAAAACGTACTAAGTAACGTTTTAAATGGATCTCGGCTTGCCGTCATTTTGAAATTAAGGTGTCAAAAAACGCTCTGCATTTGACCAACCATAGAAACCAAAGCCATAACCCTTACTGCCAACTATAGCATTACCTCTATAATGTTATATTGTGTACAGTTTCTAAAGCATATCTTATTGTTCGTGGTTTTATTCAAATTATGCGTAAAGAGCAGGTAGGAAATAGCAATTATGTTCGTGCTCTTGGCCAGGCAAGGTCGAATCAATCTCAGGTTGTAAGAATCATGTATGATTTATAATATACCATTACACTGCTCTTAAGTCTTAATCTAATACATTGTCTGTTGTGAATAAATGCTTTGTCATCTTAGTCATTTGATTTAGTCAGGTGATGTCGACGTTGTATGGCATAAAAAGTTTTTGCTTCCACAATTTGTGGTCAAGGAGCGAAAATGTTAGGCAATTTTCATACAAACTCCTTTCTGTATAGACGCATTTCATAATTTCGAACTGTGGTTTTCATTCAAAATTTAGACCCTGACGTAGTTGTAAAAAAATAATATGGTGCAAGTAAACTTTATGGTAGTAACGGCCCCGACTTACAAGTAGGTTCGAATCCATACAGGCTCTTTACTTTGTGTATTATTTATGAATAATTATCACCTAAACGGTGAAAGAAAATATCGTAAGGAAACTGACATGACTTAAAACCAAAATGTCGAAGTCATGTGACATCTACCGAGAACATCATCAGGGGGCCGAATCCATTTAGTTTACATTTAGATTGCCAACGACACGCTAAAAAGAAGTATACAAAGGGCAGGAGGCCTATATTTGTGGGTGGAACAAGGTTGTCACACTAATATTATAAAGGCGAAAGTTTGTGTGTGTGTGTGTGTGTGACCAACCCTGAAATCGTGAAAAAAAAGTTTGCTGTTCCCTACATCTATGTTCGCGCAACTCATCAAAATGTAGGGAATAGCTGTTTTTTTTTTTTCGCGATTTCATGTTTGGTCCCACAGTAAAAGTTGTTCATAATAATGAGTACAATGACCACTTAAGAGGAAAACGGTGATTAAAATGTCACCCTGTATGTTTGTTACTTCTTCAGGCTCAAACGGTTGGACCAATTTTGATAAAATTTTGTATGGAGGTAGCTGACACCCTTGATTAACATGTAGGCTACTTTTTATCCCGATATTCCCACGGGATCGACATTTACGCGGCTGAAACCACGGGGCGCAGCTAGTTCTACTATAAAACTCATGCATGAACGTGATCTTTTTGCTAAATAATTTACCAAGAATATTATACTGCTAAAGAATCATTTAATTTTAACAACCAATCTTTACAGTGCATCTCTTGATTTTCCAGTCGCCAAGTAGGAGTCTCTAATTAAGTAATAGATAATTAATGGATAATTAAACAGCTATGTGGGTAGGAAGTGAAAATGTCGCAGTTACCTGCGCTTACGTATTGGATGCATGCTTGCATACGATTAAGGTACTGTTACACATGCTCATTTCAAGCATGACAGCATGCTTCTATTGAGCAGTTGCTACTTAGTAGCATGTGTGTCGGAATGTTGCTCAAAATTAGCATGCTCATTTCGAGTTTGCTTAAAAATCGACACATGGCGTGCGATTTTTGAGCATGCTACCTGCGGCGCGGGTGGAAGGGGGCGTGCTTTAAGCGCGTCTAAACAGGTTTGCTTATTGAGCATGCTAGTTCTCTTTCTTTTCTTTTTTTGCCGAGCTGATAGAAGCTTCTGGATGCATTGCATCGCCAGCAAAAGGATGATCTTATTCAGCTCCATACGAATAGCTGTTTGTCCATGACTTTGTTTGAACTGACAGAGAGCGAGAAAGCATGCTATAAAATGGCATGTGTATTTGGAATGTTTGCTTTGAGCATGCTTATTCAGGAGCATACTTAAAACTGGCATGCCTATTGCTAGCAAATGTAAACTGCTCATAAGCATGCTCGTATAGAGCATACTCAATAGCACGCTTTTAGCATGCTATTTTAGAGCATGTGTAACAGTAGCTTTATTCTTCTACCTTGTGCTATACTTTCGTATCTTGCTGCAATAGAATAATCAATGTCTTTAGATTATAGCTTTTAAGTAATTCAACGTACTATTAATTCTGTGCTAGTGCTGTGCACTTCTGTAAGTGACGAATTCACTATTTCTAAAACTGTATGTGTTCTTAGTTTGTGTAAGTCTTAGTGAGTAAGTCGTTGAAGTGCCATATCAATAAATAAATAAATGTACTTTTAGAAGTTTTTTTTTTAATTTATTCAATACTCTAATCACTTGGTCGTAAGGACACCAATTGCACTGAATTATTAGCTCCACACCTGGCAAGGCGAAGTGGTAAAAATACTAATACAATAATATCAAATACTGTTATTCAGCTGCATCCGGTTATACTGGAAGCCGACCCCAACATAGTTGGGAAAAGGCTAGGCAGATGATGATGATGATGATGACCTGGCAAGGCGAAGTGATGACAGGTGGAGTATTATAAATTCGAAAGCAACTCTGTTTGTATGTTACCTTTTCACGCCTAAACCGCTGAACCGATTTAGATGTAATTTGGTATAGAGATAGTTTGAGTCCCGGGAAAGGACATAGGATACTTTTTATCCCGACATTCCCACGGGATCGAGACTTATGCGGGTGAATCCGCGGGGCGCAGCTAGTATTATATCAAATTCAAAGTCCTAACTAACTGATATATCAATGCACAGCCTAAACCGCTGGTCCGAGTGACATGAAATTTGGAGAGTGTGTTCTTTGTGAAGAGTTGGGTATCCATTAACAAAGGGTTTTTACAAATTCCACCCCTAAGAGGGTGAATGGGGGAGGGTGAAATTTCACGCGGACGAAGTCGCGGGCAGAAGCTAGTTATTAGATAAAATTCAAAGTCCTGACTAACTGATATATCAACGCACAGCCTAAACCGCAGGTCCTAAAGACATGAAATTTGGAGGGTTTGTTCTTTGTGAAGAGTAGGTATCCACTAAGAAAGGGTTTTTCGAAATTCTACCCCTTTTTTGTGGATGGGAAATCATCAAATGACTCCTCCCGCTCTGGGTGGAGCGGAAAGGAGTGCCACCCGTGTTCCTTCCTTAGCCCTTTATGTTCTTTCGGACAATCCCGCTACCCCTAAGAGGGTGAATGAGGGGAGGGTGAAATTTCACGCGGACGAAGTCGCGGGCAGAAGCTAGTACACTTATAAACTAGGATTAGTTATAATCACTTCGGTAAATATCAAGGCATCTAGCCAAGACTGACGCGTGACGGATGTTGATGACTAGCTTGCACTTAGCAATTTGTTACAATTAATCCGCTGATGTTCAATAATAAAATAATTACCTATGGGAATCATTTTGTTCATTGTCATTTGACCATTAAACTAACTAACTTGCTTAAGTTTTTTTTAATCTGTACACTTGGCCAATGAGAGCAATCTATCGGACTCGTCAAAACAAATCAAATATGAGCCCAAACTCAAGGGGTTTACTAGCAACCACTGAAGAGTTCCACTATCCACCTGGCTCCATCATCAGATCAGCTCCAAGATGCCAAATTATAGTTTTGTCATCCGAACTACATGTACATGCAAAGTTTCATTTCGATACGACAGTCAGAAGTAGGTTGAAATTGACTTCTAAGATTTTATTACATTGTTCGTGAAAAGTGAAGTTTTTTATAATGAAGTTTGTACTAATTGTTTGTAAACGTAAATGCTGAACTTTAGGCTCTTTCGAAGAATCACTTAGGCCGCTATTCCACTGGCGTTTTACGAGCGTTGGCGCTTCTCCAACGTCTGCACAGCGCCAACGTTGCGCAGACGCCGCAGACGCGACGTTAACGTCGCGAGTTTCAGTGGTAACCCCCACCCGCGCTCACACAGACAGAGCGGGACGGCGTGATTGTACATGTTGCCAAAAAAAGCAAGAAACTCGCGACGTTAACGTCGCGTCTGCGCAACGTTGGCGCTGCGCAGACGTTGGAGAAGCGCCAACGCTCGTAAAACGCCAGTGGGATAGCGGCCTAAGTGAAAATTCTCATGTTTGCAAAAATTCATGGAAGTCTATGAATTTTAAGAAAACGGAAAGATATCGTTTATACCAACTTGAACCAGCCCCGTATAGCTATTAATATAGAATTGTCGATCCAGTCAAGTCTATTTTAGATCCTACCTAGCAATATACGAGGATATTTCAAGAAAGGTCCCATACAATGTGGAGATGACAATACGACTATTAATGAAAACATTGGTAATGCATATGAATAATTTGAAACTATAGAAAAAATCTCAACTGCCTAGCCTTTTCCCAACTATGTTGGGGTCGGCTTCTAGTCTAATCGGATGCAGCTGAATATCAGTATTTTACATGGAGAGACTGCCTATCTGACCTCCACAACCCAGTTACAACATCGAAATTAAATGTCTTTTTCAAACAACCTAAATAGCAGGGAAATGCCGGCTATGGGTTTTGCCGATCTTTGACTATCTATGATGACTATCGATTGGATATATTTGAGTGATTTTTTGCAAGCAGACTGGGATCGTCATAATATATTTAATAACGAAGTTTAATTTGTTGTCGTACTGTCGTCTCCACCTTGTATATACTACTAGCGTCTGCCCGCGACTTCGTTCGCGTAGAAGTCGTAAGATACACAATGCCTATACTAATATATCAGCCACATTTTTATAAAACTTCCCGTCGGCGTCGCTATTAATTCGTTTTAGCTTAGCGTTCTTTGTTATTTCTGACTTTTTCTTTTTTCTCGGCGCCTTTTAGTCCTAGCGTTATGTTAAGTAGCCTCCAATAGCCGTCCTCAAAAATTGAGCTATCAAATGCAAAGATTATTTCAAACCCGACTGGAGGTTCCAGAGATAGCGCGTTCAAAGAAACAAACTATTTAGCTTAATTATAAATATAGACAGGATTCAGTCAGCCTACTCTATTGTCAAATAATGTCATGAACATGAAGCATGTTCTTACTATCAGTTAGTAGGACATCGGTCAAGTGATAGAACGGAATAAATTGAAAAATGGCTGCTTCAAGCAATTTGCCCGTCTTCATCTTCAAAGATTCCTTGCATATTCAAGTCTGCAGAATGTCAGTCACAATCTAGTTTAATTATAGACAATGGGAGGCTTGATACGGAGGTAGACGAAACAATAGGATACAGTAGTGTTCTGTAGTTCATTATAACTGTGTGGAAAATAACACAAACGACGGCAGCGACGGAGCGACGTGATTTTGGTATAACAATTTCCATGAAACCGCGTACTCACAAACGAACAAAACATGGTGAACACGAACATATTGGATCGCCACGAACATTTTAGACGTGCACAGTGTTATGTTCGTTAGTGGCACGCACGGGCCAACAAAGTGTTCGATGTTCGTGTTCACCATGTTTTTGTTTGTTCGTGGGTACGCGGCTTGAAGTTTTCAAAGAAATTGTTCTGCTACAGTCGCGTTGCGCTCGTCAGCGGGAGCCATAACTTGATGTCTACAGAGTTGATAAATTTTTGACGATCGTCACGTGTTTTCTTCTTTAGTACTTCTTCATAAGGGGCAGATGACCTAAAGAAAATTCGGGTCGAGTCGTCAAAAGTCGAGCGAGTCAAGTGTTGCCTACACTTGACTTGACCTTTAGCTTTAAGGAGTTTTTCGATCGTCGAAAAATCGAGCAAATTTTTGGGCTTGATGGATTTTCTTGAATACCTAATTTTCGTCAGAAGGGATTACATTTTGAAAAATGGCAATTCTGTAGGTACTATTAATTGTCATATTATCCTTAAGTTTAGGAAATAACTTTTACCTCTCGAATGTCTTATGTTACACAGTGCGACATAAGAAAAAATGCTCCAAGTGCCTTAAGTCGGACAGATTGGTCGCTAAATATCTGTAGTTGTGTTGCAAGTAGCAATATGTTCTGTATTTATATGAAAAAAATGGTTCATTCACTATTAATTTTATTATGTTATTACCTTACTCGTAACAGCGTTGACATTGACGTAATGTGCGTGTACGGAGGCCGACAACCGAAAGGATAATCTAATTGAAATAGCACTTCCTTTTACTATCAGATATTTTGTCCTAAAATTCCGAAACATGACATATACAATACACGTCTATAATCCCTGAAGGGTTCCGTAGAGGTGTACCTATCGCAAATAAAGTCCCCCAGACCGAATTTTTGGGATGCATGAAGTAGCGTCCTCGTGTAGGACAGTTTTTTTCCGCCAGTTACTCAACTGAACCTAGCGCTCGGCGCATCCTAGACAGACACACTCAACACCTTATTTGACTGGCCAATTCTTCCCTTAGGGTGATAGGGCTAATGTCCGCCTGGTTTGTGAACCGGAGTCCGCCGTCAAGCAGCCTGCTATGTTTCGTCGATGCGTGGGAGTTCCAGTGCCTTAGGCATCTTCTGGGCACGCTCGTTCCATCATATACCTCATACATAAGGCGTGATCGAGGTCAAGAGCGGGCCAATTAAGCAATAAAAAATAAAAAATAATTTCGGCCATGGCGATAATTCTCAGCGGAGACAGGCCATCGGTACGGGAGATAGGTACTATAGTGCATAAGTGCCTGCGTATACACAGGTGCACTCTGTCTTCCCAGACCGGAGAGAGATCAGGCGCAGGATCAACGGCTTAACGTTGTTTTCGAGGCACCGGGGTATCACACCGCCGATTACCAAACTCCGGACTGTTACTAAGACATTCCCTATGGAAAACTCAATAACACTTTGCCCGACTCGGGAATTGAATTCAGGACCCCCACGCTCAGCAGTCGCGCTTGCGACCGCGAGACTAACAGAGCAGTCATCTATAGTACAGTGTACACCGAAAGTGAATATTCAGAAACATAATCATCAAAATCGCTATTCAAGCCCACAAAACAAATAAACAAAAGGAATTAATAAAGAAAACGTCACTACATGACGTGGTAACAGGTCTAATGGAGATATTTTCCACGCAGTCGACTTCCTTGTTATATATATGAGTGTATTGTTCGGCCATTTCCGATGACTCGATTACGCAGAAACTGGTCGATGATGAGAAGTCGTTTAAACAATTTGTGTGGGGACAGTTTTATGAGAAGATTCAAGAATTTTAAATCGTTAATCCTTTTAATAACATCAATATTATCCAAACTTTAAACTCAAATTAAACCAATTAGGTACAGGCATTTTTGAATTGTCAAGGAGTTGGTCTATCAGAAAGATGAAGCTAGTTGTCCATTCTAAAGCATAGTAGGTTCCTATAGGAAAGAAACGCCACGAACGCTTTTTTAAATCAAAATAATGTTACAAAATACTGGTTACAGTATATGAAAATAACTCTTGATGGCGAAATGTGAGTGTTACGAAAGGTACACCTCTGCCTAACCCTACGACGCTTACAGGCGTGATGTTATAATGTTAGAAGCCATTTTGAGTATTAGGTTAAACATTTACTGGTGCTTCGGCAAACAGTTTACCGTGCGCGTCACTGACGCACCCTAACCCTTTGTCTACTAATAGCAGTCGCACCTCCGACATAACCTCGTGTAGTCGATTGTCGGCTGGGAGTCAGGCAGTTGCCTCGCCCGTATTGGCTATGTATGCAACGTTACACTCGGTTTAAAACTGAAAATTCGTCTCTTTCGCAGCTAAACTGCCGACATTCGTAACAAGGCAACTTGAAACCCGAATAATTACATAGGAAACTGTGGACAATGGTAGTCTTTTAGCGAAAAAGTCATCGTAAGCCGTACTCCAAACTAAACGTTTAGCAACTACATTAAAAGCCTTTAAAGCGCAAAATGAAGAAGTGATTACGACTTTATTGATGTTTTTTGCACAAAGGCTAAGTGCAATACACTTTAATCAAAATCTGCATAAAAAGGAAATCAAGGGCCCCCTGCTTTTCTGTACGTCTTAAGGATAGTAATGACATGTGCTTTTTAGTTTCAGCCTACACCCAAATTATGACATAACGCACCAAGTTCTACCGGCTTTCAAACCTAGAAGAACCTACTTATGACACATCCATGTCAGCACACACGACTATATAGCACAACAGTCCACTTCTGGCAAAGTTTGCGCCAAACGTAGCTGGATGCCTGCCAATCCGCCAGAGAATTGATTTAATAATCTTTCATTTCACTGCGACAATTCCTGTTTACATCGTTTTATTTGCTAGTCTTTTGTTTTAGTAGATAGGCAGAGGTAGACAAGAGATATGACACGAAATGGGCAGAATTTCGCTTGGGAATTGGGATTTGATAGAATCCGGAAGGCATGTCAAAGCTACACGAGAACAGGAATGGACGAGATAAACCTAAAATATTGCACGAGAGAAGGTAAATTGACCCAGAGCCGTTGCTTTTTATAATAGGTGTGTCAAATTGATAGACAATATTCGCAACACCACAGTGCGCTCCAAAGCACAGATAACTGACGTTACTCAAAAAGCCGCTAAGCTGAAGTGGGACCGGGCTGGCCATGTCTGCTGTATCCCAATGAGCTGTGGGCCAAAGTAGCCTCTACGTGGAGCCGTGACACAGCTAGAAGGCGTCGCGTAAGACCCCGTAGACGATGGAGGTGGGAGCTGGAGAACAAACGACCAGTTATCCACTTTAGCCCTGGATCTGAAGAGATAGAAGTTGTAGGGAGACGCCTTTTGCCCAGCAGTGGGATGATGCACGCTAACAGAGTTATGTAAGGATACCCATACTCTTAAGCTCAATAAACTTGCATAAAATTCCTGAATCGACCGGAGATACGTCGAATCAAAAATAGATATGACGAATCTAAATCATTTACACGTCAGTTTGAATATTCTGAGAAGGAATGAAAAACAGCTGTTTATCAATCCACAATCCAAGAATTATTGAGGAAAACATGGAATATGGTAATCTTCAAGACAAGCTGTTATAAGTAAGTTGTTACTTGTTATCAATAATAGTAATGCAACTATGTGCATACTTTGTATTTGGTATGCATAATTCTGATGTGTTTTTCTGTCACCAGTACCTACTAGATCTCTTAAAAGGCTTGATCATGAGGGGCTCGTGGCTAAGTAATAACAGCCGCACAGGTTCATCGAAGGTTAAGCTACGCTTGCCGCGGTCGGTTCGTGGATGGGTGACCATCTTTTACATATCGAGACTCCTCCGCGCCTCGGAAAGCACGTTAAGCCGTTGGTCCCGGCTGTCATTCATAGATATTTGACAGTCGTTACGGGTAATCAGAAGCTCAAGCCCGGTTAGACTAGAAACCGACCCCAACATAGTTGGGAAAAGGCTAGGCAGATTGACTTGTCAGCATCATTTAAATAATCTTAAACGTCCATTGCTGAACATCATCATAATCAGCCTTACAGCCTACGGTCCCACTGCTGGAACAAAGACCTCTGTGAGTGGGAGTAATTGCGTAACACACTATCAGTAGCAATAGCTTTCATTTTGTCAGTTCCACAACATACATTGCGTTATTTACGTTGTTGAGCAGACAATTTTTTCGAACATATGAAGCAATGGATTAGCAATATGCTTCAAAAAGATTCAGATAGTGATTGTAAGTATGTTACGCAATATAGGGCCGAACGATTCCGTGGCGACAAATCAGAGAGTAAGTAGTATTTATTTATGATCACCAACTGTACCTTTATCTTTTAGACACAGTGATTAGATCTATCCGCTTCGATCGTTGGCCTCCTAGCCTTTTCAGATACTAACTAAATGTTAGTACATTATGTATGGAACAGTACATAAACGCAGTACTACAATGTAGCAAAATACTGCATCCGAATGGCGCAATGGCATACACTGACAGCTTGTCGATACGGCTACGAATATTTCAGTGACCCATTTTGTTGTAAATCCTTTATAAGATACATAGGTACAATGGTTTGGTGCATAGCTCTTCACATTTAAAAAGTTCCGTAGAAAGAATCTTTGGCCAAGAATGTGATTTATTACGGCACTTTGCTGTAATAATACGTAAATGCTCATAGTTTCCAACACTTTTCGTTAATATAAGTTCAAATCAATCATCTGAAGCCCAATTCCTGTAATTAAAAACGTTTAAAATCTTGTTGCAATTTCATCTCAGTGACAATCAATGTCAAAAACTTGGTACAAATATAGGGAAATTAGAGATACTTTTGACAGATTGACTAGATTGAGATCAGACTGTGAACGTTCTTAAACTCTGGTTCAGCATCAAAAGATGCTATTTTTAGTAGCATGAAGGCTCAATTTATTACGCAGCAGGAAGAAATTCTGAGGTATATTCACCAATCAACAACATTCAAAATTAGAGAATTTCAATAATCCACAATATGGTAGTTAAGCACCTCAGCCTAACCTTTCGGGGATAATAGGCGTGATGTTATTTTATCATCATCTGCCTAGCCTTATTCCAACTATGTTGGGGTCGGCTTCCAATCTAACCGGATGCATCTGAATACCAGTATTTTACATGGAGCGGGGGCTTATCTGACCTCCACAACCCAGTTACTGGGTAATACGATACCCCTTGCTAAGACTGGATGTCAGACTTTCGGGCTTCTGACTACCAGTAACGACTGTCAAAGATCCACGAATGACAGCGGGGACCACGTGCTTTCCGAGGCACGGAGAGGTCTCGGTATGTAAAGATGGTCACCCGTCCACAGACCAACCGCGACAAGCGTAGCTTAACCTGATCGATCGACCTGTGCGGCTGTTATTATTTAGCCACGGACCCCGTTAAATTAAAACATGCTGAAGGTGACTTATCTTTGAATTTTCAATCAAAACTTAGATAACCTTAAGACACGCCTAGCCGCCAGAGACTGCCTGAGATGAACTCAAGTAAAAATAGTAGTTATGAAGTTACGAGAAATTCTGACAAGGCAATCTATTTAAAAATAGATGTTATTTTAAAATACTTCCTTTGTAGAAAACATACAGAAATAGAAACAATATCCTGTACCAATAATACAAGTAATACATCAGCATATCGCGGGATGAATTCCGTAGTGCTGCCCTGAATATCGGCATGAAGTAATGTCGCATCGACATATTGGAGGACAACGCAGATGCTGCACTTTACGATGTAACATGGTTATGTTATAAAGAAAGAAATATGTTCGGTGAGTATATGATAGGTACACACGGCACACGGCTGCACATCAAGCTATACATAACCAGTAGAAGCTTCTTCTGATTGTACGAAAAACCTATACAATGCGAGGTCAGCTAAGACTGGAAATGTATAACTTGAGGTGTATCCGTGCGTACCTCACATAGAGAGGAAGTCTGTGTCCCAGCAGTGGGAACATTATAGACTGATTATGCTTACGATATGCACAGGTTAAGTCTAATGATATAAATATTCCCTTTCTTTGTGTTTTATCGTCATTAGATTCCCCCCAGAGGGGCCCGTGGCTAAATAATAACAGCCGCACAGGTCGATCGATCAGGTTAAGCTACGCTTGCCGCGGTTGGTCTGTGGATGGATGACCATCTTTACATACCGAGACCCCTCCGTGCCTCGGAAAGCACGTTAAGCCGTTTTTCCCGGCTGTCATTCGTGGATCTTTGACAGTCGTTACGGGTAGTCAGAAGCCCGAAAGTCTGATAACCAGTCTTACCAAGGGGTATCGTATTACTCAGTAACTGGGTTGTGGAGGTCAGATAGGCAGTCGCTCCATGTAAAATACTGGTATTCAGCTGCATCCGGTTAGACTGGAAGCCGACCCCAACATAGTTGGGAAAAGGCTAGGCAGATGATGATCGTCATTACATTCCCATCACGTCCGCGGAATTTCGCTAGCTAATTTAATTTCACTCTGTACAATGAAAATTAACAAGCCACAAACATCCAGCCAACCTTTGCTACCTGAGAGGAGCGTCTATCGAGCCCTATCGAGTGTCGTTACCAGAATATCTCAATACTTAAAGTGGAACTAGTCGCGAGCTCGAACTCACTGGTGGTCGTGGCTAAAAAGCACGCTGCCTTACCTGGCTTCATGTCCGACAGAGATAGTATCAGTAATTAGCAGTTAGACGTTAGTCTACACGCACAACGTCTAGTTCTCACGCACAGAAACACCGTTCGGAACTGAAAGGCGCGTAAAAAATTTCGAAGTGCTTTGGAAAATAGTTTTATGAAAAAACCACTGCATAAATCAATTACAAATAAAGTTTATTAAACTCTTCGATAACTGAGCTTTGTTGGTACTGACTCTGTTTTGACGATTTTCTTTTTTTTATATGGTGTACATAATAAAGAGTATTCTATTCTATTCTATTCTATTCTAACTTCTAACAGCTTTTTGTTTTACTATTCTGTTTCCGTACAGACAAAATTAATAATAAGACAAAACGATATCATACATATATCTATGGATATCATGTTTAACTTTAGATGCACAATGTCAAACAGTGGAGTTATGCTCTCCCGTTTGTATGGAAGAAATATCGACTAGCGGCACCTTAAATAACTGCCACAGGTATAAAGCCGTGGGCGAATCAGTCTCGTTATATTTAGACTAGATCACAGTCTATACTAGCGAAAGGTCGTGAGTTCACACGACCACTTGAATTATTTATCGTAGCTTATAAACAAGCTAAATATGCTAGTGTATCGGCTGTTGCCGCTGTGTTATGCTTCGAAATAAATGGACTGATGGTTCATGAATCTGCAATCTATTTTACTTTAATTAATGATAATAATATGACGATGACGTGACGTCTCCGATGAAGGCGAGACGACGACCATGACTGGCCCCCTGGCGGAGCGAAGTGGAGACGCGGTATGGCTCCGCAGGCATGGACGCGGAAAGTCCTGCCGTGCGCCATCTGGCGGTGGCGGGGCCGTAACAGCTAGAGCAGTTGGTGTTGATGAGAATATTGAGCTCTTAACGTTTATTTAACTCTTGCAAGTAATTAACTGTCTGACTTCTAGTCTAGTTGACATGTTGCGCTGACCCCAAATAAATTGGGATAAGAGCAAAAGATGACCTGGACGCGTACCGCGAAGGCTGGTTCGATGTGACGCGGGAAAAGAGTTCCTGGAAGGATTTGGGGAGGGCCCTTGCCCAGCAGTGGGACAGTATAGGAGAATGATGATGATAATCTACATAAGATGAGACACTACATAAATATTGAAGTGAATGTAGTTTACTTACTAGACAAACAATAAAACAAATGCCTCCACAAAGAACATAGGCGTGTCAAACGAATTCCACATACCCTCATAAATACCTTTTGAATACGAAACATGCAAAGGAGTGTAAGATGTAGCAACCGAACGCGAAATTGGAAAGAACAAAGAGCTGGGAAAGGCAACACTAACCTATCACGATCAATAGGTACAAGGAGGCAGGAGTTAAAAATATGTGCTGCGGAAGTGTGGAGACAGATGTTAAAATAATGTTAAGAGCGTTCGCAGACGACATCTATCTTGTATTACATAAAACTAGCTGTTGACCAACTGCTTAACGTGCTTTCCGAAGCACGGAGGGGTCTTGGTATGTAAAGATGGACACCCATCTACGGACCAATCGCGGCAAGCGTAGCTTAACCTGATCGACTGAGCTGTGCGGCTGTTATTATTGAGCCCCGGGCCCCTCCTATCAGTGATAACTATGACGGAAAATCCAAAAATATATGGGACTGGCAGGCCACTGCTAAGCTTAAATCCTGTTGACAAGTCGTCGTAGAATACGAAACGCTTTGAAAGCCTCTAGTCTAAGCTCTCTGGTTATGTGGGACCATCTCGTGACCACTGTTTCGATTTAAATACTAATTAGACCTCACCTGGACCTCAACACATCTCCTAAAGGGATGGAATGAAAAATAGGTAAAAGTATTGCAATTGGCCGTAATAAGAACAATTAAAATGTCTCAACATTATTTATGTCTGCGGCTGCATCACAAAGGTAAAACGGAGAAGATTCATTCTGTAAATGGGTCAATTACAATACTAAAATGTATCATAAAAATACTGGCCATTTTAAAAACGTTGATGCGATCTCCGAAAAATACTAGTCTAACCAAATTCAATCAAACTCAAAGCATTTGTTCCAATTAAACCAATTACTGGCACTTTTGAATTGTCAAGGAGTCGGTCAGTCAAGAAAATGAAGCTGGTTGCCCATTCCAAAGCGTCGTTGTAGGTACCTGTTGAGAAGAACGGGCAAGAAACTCCATGGACACAAAAAAAAAAACAAAAATCGCCTTCCTTCTGTGATCCTGATCAGACAACTAATATTCTGTTCAGTCCATTCCAGAATTATAAAATAGTTCACTGGCATCTAAAAAAAACTTCTTACACATAAACGAGGGTCAACGTTGGGAACACAGCCATAACGTGTTTTGATTGGTTAAGGGTATTCAAGTGAATCCGAAGGGCCTTTTATGAATATTATTATGGATTTGCATTATTAAAGCAGTGGGCAATTCTGAGGACTTTCTTATTTGGTACGATCTCCTTCATAATTTAATATTAGGCTTATTAGCCCATAAAAAAATGATATAATTGTTTTCTGCCAGTACTATTTTATTACGCGCAAAATACCTGCTAACCTTTTGTAACACCTAGTATATTGTCTGCTCAGAATAGAATAGAATATTCTTTATTATGTATACCATAAAAATTACAGATATATAAATGTAGGAATTTTACATAAGACGCCACTTATCGGTAAAAGCGATCTTTTAAAGACAACCTTTGGATGGATTAACAGAGAAGCCATTAGCCTAATTGCGAAACACTTACACAATCTGATTCATTTTGAAGGATATTGTTAATCCATTACTTTATATGTTCGGAAAATTTGTCTGCTCAACAACGTAAATAACGCAATGAATGTTGTTGAACTGTCAAAAGGACATTCATTCCTACTGTTAGTGTTACGCAATTGCCCCGCAGAATCCAATAGCTATATCAAGTACGGTCAGCATCAAAAGTTGATTAACACTTCAGTTTTTTTAATCTTAGTTATTGAGCAAAATATTTGTTCAAAATTGCAGCAGAAGAATTTTTTTTAGAATATATACTCTTGTCTATTATGTGAAAAGCTAAAAATCAGTTTATTGAAAAAAGTTGTAGTCAATTTAATAACATGTATAAATGATAGTGTTAATCGACTTTTGATGCTGACTGTACCTACGTCACGCGCGTCTTGGCGTCTGGGAAGTTAGCTATTGCGTAGACTGGAACTTCTGTTTCCATTTCATTTACAACTACATGAATGGCTGAAGTTTAACATGTATACATGTTATATTTATGGCATCATTTATCATTGGATGACCTTTTTCATTGCGAGTCGTATAAGGAAATTATGTTCATGACCAAGTTATTACTCGTTAGATTTATAGTAAGGATTATATGAGGAAATTGATTAGAACTGTGTTAAAAACGTTTCAAGTCTTACTTTATTTTTATAGGTTATTGCAAAAAGCCGGAGTAAGTAAAAGTATTATTTTGTAGAACGATTGTATTTTTAAATATTTAGGATACAATTGTGACAAAGTATTATTTACCAAACTATGTAGACAGAACTCTGGAACTCTACCAGTTAGCCCCAAACTAGACAGTCTGTATTCTGGGGTACGAATTCCAGAGTGGAGACTATAGAGGTGTTTTCAAGTGTCGATTTGACCAATTTGCGTAATTAAAAACGTTCTATATCTAGTCGCAATTTCATTTTAGCGACAATCAATGTCAAAAACTTGTCAAAAATGTAGGGAAATTAGAGGTATTTTTTACATATTGCGACTCGACTGAGATCAGATTGTGAACGTTCATAAAATTACGAGAATGGCCCCTCTGGTAAGTTGGTATAATTATGTCATTGTGTGCGTATTTGTTCCCATTGTGCGACGTTTGATTCAGTGTCAGGTCAAGGTATTAATCTAATTGTTCAGAGTCATCATAACCAGAGTTTTGCAACATTTTTCTTTATTATTATTTTTTCAACTGAATGGGTATATTTTTAATTTCACTTGCAGACTTTTATTATTGTACATATTATTATGAGAGTAAGCTGGAGCCGTTTCGTCGGGAGCGTCTAAGCAATGTTTTGGGATTCTGCAGGGTGGCAAGGACATCGACGCTCAACATGTTACCATGAATTCAGTAGGTACAGACGCCAGCACATCAAGCTACTACAATCTGTCAAATTTCTTTAATAGATTTTCAACTTTATCTCTAAAATACTTATAAGGTTCAAAAATGATTGGGAAAATTTGTCAGTTTCGGGTAGCTTGATGTGCTGCTCTACGTGATTCTGAACCCCCCTGCGTTCAAATATTTTGGTTATTAAAAAAAAAAAATAACTGTTCCATACATCTTGACCGCGCTGGTATTGCACTTTTCTATGAAACAACAGATTTTTTTTTATCCGACGAAAAGTTTCTACTTTATTGGTTGGGAATCATGACTTCAGTTTCCGAGTCAATGTCCCTGCCACCAGCCACCCCGTATAGTTTCTTTTACTATTTGCCACCAATCAAAATTTTACCATCACAATTTACATCAACATCTCACCAAAATGTCTTTATCACCGTAGCCGTACCAATAAAGGTTCCATGTTATATTTTTATCTGGGCAGGTAGTCTGACCTTGGAGGCACCTCGCGATCCGTCTGTAGTGTCCATACGATTCCTTTTATTAACTTGAATACTCGTGACATGTTTTATAATAACTTGTCTTGGTTTCTGAGCCTTATTGGTGTGGTTTGTGAGAGCTCCAAATATTTTAAACTTGTAAGCCGTTTGATGGTGGTTGGAGGCTACAAACGTTGTGCTAAAAGAGTTGGGTATAATCAGTTGAATGCCGTAATTACAGAAACAATTAAAAAGCCATTGTATCTCGCGCGGAACCAAGGTACACGTTACTAAATAACGTATCATTACGCCTGTTATCTCCAAAGGGTTAGGCAGAGGTGTAAAATATCTTTTGGGATGCATGAAGAAGCCTCCTCGTGTAGCGCAGTTTGTTCCGCCAGTTGCTCAACAGAACCGAGCGCTCGGCGCATCCTGGACAGTCACACCCAACACCTTATTTGACTGTCCAATTCTTCCCTTGCCTGGTTTGTGTCCACTCTCCCACCGGAGTCCGGCATCAAGCAGCCTGCTGTGTTTCGTCGATGCGTGGGAGCTCCAGTGCCTTAGGCATCTTTTCGGCACGCTCGTTCCATCATAGACCTCATTCATCGCTTTCCATCATGCGTGATCGAGGTCAAAGGCGGCCATTTGGCAATAAAAAAGATGTGTATATTCAGCAGTACGGTCGTCTTATTGTAACGTATTCGAATAAACTATATATGAGAATTGTTCATGTCGTGGTAAAGATGTAGCCAGCTAGCAAGGTAAGCAGGGCTAACTGCCCAGGGAGCGCCAGACGAACATTGAAGGCGGACGGGTAGATTTTCGTTATTTATCATCATTTCATCATTCATCGCACAAATTTTTTTTTTGGTTTTTTTTTCACTTACATTGGGTTTTTCACTTACATTGAAAATATAGTATATTGGTATTCGTTTGTTATTTCGTTTGACACAATATATGTTGGGACGTGACACGTGCCGCGGTTGTGGTGCGGTGCCGTATTATAAATAACACCTGTAAATGACGATAATTAATAACGAAAATCTACCCGGACACCCTTAAAGATTATTACAATGTAAGAAAGACATTGGTCTTATGAAAACGAAGAGAGCTAGACTGAAACCCAAAGAACTTAGGACAATGTTTATTAATAATATTTTTACTAAGCCTTCTTTTCATACCTTTTTAACTATTGAAGGTAAGCTAACAGGTCAGCGAAACAAAAACAGAGGATTATACCAATCTAAGGTCTGATTTTTTCATCGCCAGATAATTTTATCCGAGGAATAATTTTGAATTTCTGACAGTTCTTCCATAAAAAATTTGTCAGACGTCAATTTTTTTATTCCATGAATAAAAATTATTTGTCTATTGAAAGACCAGCCCTAAGTCAGAAATATTCGGAAAGGTTAACTCAGAGGTCGTTCTGTTCTATCTAGTGGATACTAATTACTAATGCAAAGCATTCGCTCGACTGACTGATATTTTAGTGTTTCACTTACGTGATGGATGACTCACTCAATAGAATAAAATGGAATTCTTTTCTTTCCTATAAACATTTTTCTCCGAACATTTTTTAACAAGTGTGAAAGAGATAGCAGATTATCGATGTTTGTTACTCAATCGCGATAAACTAACGGTTCATGATTAGTATGGAGCTAATGATGCAGGTACTTGGAAATTAACACCTAGACATTAAGAGCCCAAAAGAGATGTCTAATTGTAAGTCAAATTATTCAGAAAAGACTTCGGTCAATTACTTCTGTCGAAGCCACACAACTAGGTGCTTCGCTGCATGCTAGGTTACATGCTCCTAGACAAATCAACGCGGTTACTTTTTAACCGACTTCAAAATAAAGGAGGTTCTGTATTCGACACGTATGTATAAGTATGTTTGTATGTAAGTGTCTTTTATGTGCCTATTTGAAATAAATGCTTTGACTTTTTTGACTTTGACTTTGTATGTCCGCGATTTTCTTAAAAACTAATGAACCAATTTTGATAATTCTTTCACTAATGTGATCTACATACTTATAGAAAGGTTTTAGTATTAATACATTAGGTAATTATTCTTATGTACGAAGTTATATGCATAAATAAGGTTGACTGGTACAAAATGCCTATAGCATTAAGTCCGCCTCTGTACATTTATGTGCTTGAAGTATTAAATAAATAAATGTCATTTCCGGCATTTCTATGCGAATTTTGATGATTCTTCTAGTCGGTGTCTTCAATTCTTCAATGCACTAGTGTGATTAATTGAATTTGTGTGGGGTAGGTAGTAGGTACAACTAAAAAGTGAAAAATTATAACTTTAAAAAAAAAAAAAAAACAACCGACTTCAAAAAAAAACACTACAAAGCGATAAACAACTTTAATTTTGGAAGTCGGTGTCAAAAAACGAAAATGCGGAACCAACGACACCGACTTCTGAAATTAAAGTTATTTATTTGTCACTTTTTCGCACTACAATATACGTTAGTCACCAAGCTCTTGTCTATGGCTTCGACTGTAGCCATTATAAATCAGCAAACAATACAAAATCATCTATAACAAAATATTCTTACAAGAATGAGCTAAGCACAAATGTCATTAAAACTGTTTACTTTTCAAATTCTAATAAAGGATTGAATCTCCCATTATTCCGTCACACAACTAAATTCACTGATACTGATAATGGCAATTCTTCAAACAAAAAGGTCTTACAAATGATGACTCAGACTGTCTTGTGTCATGGACATAATTCTGCCAAATAAGCAAGTTATTGTACCGTTTCCGCGTTATTACGAAGTCGAGTTTATTATTTTAAAATGTGATTATGATACAAATAGTATGAACAAGCTGAGTTATTCATACGGCTTGGTTAAGAGGGATGCGCTAAGTTAGCCCGCAACCACGAATCATATTTAGATCGACATACAACCTGGATACTGACCTGCAAATTGCAAAAAACGTAAGAAAATTTGAATTTCGCAGGCTAACATGACACTTTCGCCTTAAGGTGAATGCGCAGTGGTAGACCGCGAAATTCAAATTTTCTTACGTTTTTTGCAATTCGCAGGTCAGTGTCAGGTTGTATCTTGATTAAAATTTGATTCGCGACTATAATAGATACGCATTTACAGAATTATAGTCATTAGAATCATTAATATATCTCTTTAAGTTAGATTTGTACCGTTAAGAACAAATCTCGTATGGAAAAGTGTTTATGGTAGAAATCTAACTTAGAAAGATGTATTAATGATTCTGATGATTATAATTCTGTGAATACGTACCTGTTATAGTCGCGAATCAAATTTTGATCAAGATAAAACCTGATACTGACCTGAAAATTGCAAAAAACGTAAGAAAATTTGAATTTCGCGGGCTACCACTGCGCATTCACCTTAAATAAGAGACTATGGAAGTCAAAGACAACTCACAGAACGTCTATTAATGTAACAATTTTAACAGTCGATGATTTACGAAATCAAAAATAGTGGAAGGCAAGCATTGAACGACCAAATACAATCATTCGCCGCATAATACGGGCCTCAGAATAAAGTGGTACCATGGACGATAATGTCAATGACTTCATAATTGGAGGGGAAACGAATAGGTGACCGCACAGTTTTTACTGGCGTTATATGGAAGCTCTTAGCCATCTGCAGAATCCAGAAAGGTATAAGAGAATTAGGAATTTAGCAACAAGTCAAGGCAAAGGTAAATGATGTAGATCGGGCGATTCGTCAAAAGACATAATCTGCATTCGCGACTTATTAGCCAAAAATGTAAACAAATATGAGTTTATGGAAATTTAACTTTAATTCTTACACAATAAAGTGCAGTTTATGCTACAACTTCATACATTTTTATAACTTTACTAGCTGCGCCCCGCGGTTTCACCCGCGTAAAAGTCGATCCCGTGGGAATATCGGGATAAAAAGTAGCCTATATGTTAATCCAGGGTGTCAGCTACCTGCATGCAAAATTTTATCAAAATTGGTCGAGCCGTTTGAGCGTGATGAAGTAACAAACATATAAACACACACACTCACAAACGCCTTTATAATATTAGTGTGATTCAATTAGTGTTAGTCACACTAAATCAACTTAATTACCATTAAAATAAAGTTGATATTTGTTTAACATGAAATGACATCAATTTGAATAGACCTTACATGAACTCATGCCATCTTCCCATGGGTTTAGGCAGAAACTACAGAACGCCACCAGCTACGATACTTACATAATCCTTTTGCTTCACTTACGTTCATTCATCTGCGGGGCAATTGCGTAACACATTATCAATCAGAATCGGTTTCATTTTGACAGTTCAACAACATTCATTGCGTTATATACGTGTTGAGCAGACAATTTTTTCGAACTTATGAAGCAATGGATTAGCAATTTGCTTTACAATGATTCTGATTCCGATTGATAGTGGGTCTACGTGGGTTACGCAATTAGGGTGCTGGTCATACACGCACGTTGTTTGCGAGTACTATGCTCCTGACCTTTTTGATGAATATCATCAATAAGGTAACTTTTAAGGCGCAGATATACGACTTCTAATGATTTTAAATTCAACATCACGTCTAATCGACCGGACTGATTTCTTTGAAAAAAATAAATGTTATACTAGACCATTTGCTTCGTAATTTGATATGTGAATATTTGCAATTACATTTTTTTAACATAGTGTAATTAATTTGTAAAGTAATGTCTACCGCGGACATAAAAACGATAATCACGCAAACACTATCGGGTGTATTTTCATAAAACTTTCACCATCTAAAAGACAATTTAATTCCCCGAATTTTAGTATACGGTTTTTATTTGTTTGGTGTTTGAGAGTTTTTGTAAATAGATAATTGCTTCATATTTGCAATAAATTACCACGGTTGTGTCATCGCGCTTCTCTTTCTTTTCTATGCAGTCCGACAGTGACCGCGCTTTAGGTCGTGTAGTCGCCTTAAGTCCTTCTAGGGCGTACCCTCCCGGTGTTTTCACTCACATCTGCCCTGTAACCTTTTGTCAATCGCCTTTCACTCTTTCTCTCATCACGTAAGAAGACATATCGATCATTTGGAGAAACATCGACGTAAATGTATTTTTCTCAAACATGCTTGGTTTGAGCATTATTTTGACATCCTTCTTCGAGAAAAATCGAAATTGCTGTACTGGCCAAATTCATGCGACCAGCGGCCGGCAAAAGTTGAGTTAAACCGATCGAAAGAGGACGAAAAACTAAGCATGACTGCATTATTATCTCATTTTTGCCAAAGTGGTGGTTACGCCCGTTGGGCCTAAAGGTACCGATATGACAAAGCACTTGGAAAGCGTATTAACGTTAGGAAAGCAAAGACGTAAAAAAAATCTTAAAGTAGCAGTTACGTCGATGTTTCTCCAAATGAGCGATATACAAAAATCCTTACCTAATTCCAAAAATCCGTTTTCATCTTCTATACTAATATAGCTGAAGAGTTTATTTAGTTTGAACGCGCTGAAACTACTAGTTTGATTTGAACAAAATATTTTTGCATTTGACAGCCCAATTCTTGAAGAAGACTTTAGGCTATTTAACATTACGCTAGGACTCGAAGGAGCCGAGCAGAAAGAACACGAAGCGAAAACGAAGTAATAGCAGGCGATGCGATACAACCGGGTACAAGATGTCGTGAGACCAAGAAAGGACATGGCTAAAAGTTCATAGACAAAAAACCCAGAATCGCCAGCAACGAAAGGTATAAAAATGGGTTCACTATAGTAAGCCCAGTACGGTTTCAAAAAATCAGCCTCCCAAACCATGCAGTATAAAAGTTATTATACTTTGTGTGTTTATGTTATTCATACTTACATTGATTACTTGACTTTTATTTTATCACAATCTCCTTATGATAATATATTAAAATAATGTAAAAAATATACCCTTCAATACAAATTTTAATATGTTTAATTATTAATATTCTTTATACAGGCTGAATTTTTCAAGTGGGCGTGGGTGGCCAAATTCGAAAGTATGAGGAATTCGAATTCGATCCTTATTAGCGACACTATCGAATGGTGTAATAATACAGTGTATTTTTTTTTTCAAAATCAACAGGTTCGATTCCTGGCTAGAAATATTGATTTTTCCAAAATCCAATGATGCAGTTTTAGTTTTCATTAAAATCGAGCCCGCGACTCCTTTGAGTACTTTTCGCTAGTCCTCATAGCTTCGGAAAAATTCATCCTGTATATCTAGTATACCTACCACGTCGTTTTTGTAGTATATTATTATATATTTTTGTTGTACATATTAAGCCTATAAAAATGGCATATATGAAATTTCTGGCGATCCTGGGTTTTTTTAGCCATCTCTTTTTACGCGGACGAAGTAGCGGGCAGAAACTAGTAATCTAATAATGATGACTCATACAGTAGGTGGTTAAAATCTGTTACATTGCTCTCTACTAATTCAGCATGACAGTTGTACTTTATATTGTTAAGTTGGTACTGCAGTGAGTGACTAATCTCTTTAGGAACCGCTTCATTGGGCTCATTGGCATAGCTGCGGTTACTATGGCTTCGTAAGCTCACGGCTTGATTTCCTAGGTTTAGCAAATAGTTACTGCTGGCAGGCAATTACTGTAATATTGCAGTTTTTGTAACAATATTTTGATTGAAAAGAGTGTCTTTAGAGTTTCTTGCCCGTTGTTCTTTATAATAGGAACCTTCTACGCTTTAGAACGGGCATATAGAGGTATGTGAAACAGGGTGTAAAGTTCACTCATACTCTATAGAAAAGGGAGGATCCTCCGACCAGACGGGTGTTGTGTCTGGCGGGCAACTGCCCGATGATTCATGTCGGGCTGTTGTATCTATGCTAGTTGCGCGGTAAACTCTGCTTGCGAGATGCAGGATTTGCGTGACGTCAGTATGACGCGTTGTTCGCATGTTGCGTTGCAGATACCGCTACAGGCAAGTAGCTTCATCTTTCTGACTGACCGACTCCTTGACAATTCAAAAGTGCCTGTAATTGGTTAATTTGAAATAAATGCTTTGAGTTTCAGTTTGAACCTAAGCAGGCGCTTTACTTTGTGCAAATAATTTCATCATCACTGCTCTCAAAACGGTGAAGGAAAACATCGTGAGGAAACCGGCATGTTCTAGAACCAAAAATTCGAAGACATATGACATCTACCAACCCGCACTGGGCCTGCGTTGTGGATTACGGCCCACTCCCTCTCGAAGAGAAGAAGCCCGAGGCCCAGCAGTGGGAACATTACGGCTGATTATGCTAAATGCTTTCACAGTTTGAGTTCGAATTTTAGTTATGATTCATGTTGGAGTTTGATCTTAAATGGCCAATAAGTAGGGCTCTATTTACAAAGGCCTTTTTTATGATATCATCGATGACAAATAAATCTACATGTTTGCATCTAATGATGATGTAAACATCTAAGACCGAATGTTCTGTTTTCTTTAGTCCCTTTCTTGCGTTTCTGAGTTGAGAAGTATTGGTTTGTGATTTTGGCCTAATTATTAGATTTTTCGTCTAGTAATTAACTCGTTGGTTTAGTGGTCGCAAGAACTACTGCTGAGCTTGAGGACCTGGGTTTGAATTCCGTGTTGAGCAAAGTGTTATTGGATTTTTCCATTTGGAATTTCTAGTTAGCAGTTCGGTGTTTGGGGATTTGGGCCCAGTTTATGGCAATAGGCTCGCCCCCTGTTACATGGGGCTGGAGAAATGCTTGTGTTCTATAGCTAGACCTCTGCCCCTCGGCGAATACAGCCGTATTTTTATAAAAAATCTTTCGGCCATAAGCTACAAAAATCGATGTTCAGTCACGTCTAAAAGTATGTATACACTTGACAATTTTCAATAGCGATTTTTTCGTGAAATAACGAATGCAACGTTGAAATACTTCGAAAATACTATTTTCGTAATAACATAAAATTTCATTAAAAAATAAAGGAGAAAATCGATTTTGAATAAAGGCAAGTGTATACATACTTTTAGACGTGACTGTTCATCCAAACAAGCTATCTATTTTTTTACTTTTAATTCCAAGAAGCAAGAAGTTATGTTAAAACGGCTTTATTTGCAATACTAACACAACCAACAGGATGTACTTAGCTTTGATGCGATTTCCTGCATCAGACATCCAGAAGTAGTTGATCATACGATTCCGTCTATTTCCTTTTGATTCCCAAAATACATGTGATGAATTAATGTGTCATCTTGACTTTATTACGACCAAATGGATGTTTTATTTATAGATGGCGAAGCACATTGGGTTCGCTCACGTGGTCTTTCTATAATTCTATGATGAATTATTATTATTCATATGAGTTACTGTTGGTCTTGCTTAAAATATAACAGTTTTTGTTACATATAAAAGAGATACATAACATAACATCACGCCTGTAATCCACGAAAGGTTAGGCAGAGGTGTACGGTCACCAAAGGAGACAGGGTCGTCGGATATATGTGTTTGAAGTTTAGTAAGAAGCCGATGGATGTTTTCGAATGAAAATTCAGTTCATATATCAAGTTAAATTTAATTCAAAAACATCCATCAGTTTCTTGTTAAACTTCAACTATATTATCTCTTTTGGTGAATGTACTATGGTATACCTGCATTTCGCCAGTTATGTTCAACCCCCATGTAATAGGGAGCGACCCTATTGCAATCAACCAGGCACAAATCCAGACTCCGGGCTGCTATTGAGAAACTATAGATAGAAAAAACCAGTAACACTTTTCCCGGCCTGGGAATCGAATCCAGGACCTCGTGCTTGCGACTAGAAAACCAACGTGGCAGTTTACTTAACATTGTACACACTTACACACTAATATTATAAAGGCGAAAGTTTGTGAGTGTGTGTGTGTGTTTATATGTTTGTTACTTCTTCACGCCTAGACCACTGAACCGATTTAGATGAAATTTGGTATAGAGATAGTTTGAGTCCCGGAAAAGGACATAGGATAGTTTTTATCCCGATATTTATTTATTTATTAAAACTTTATGCACAAGTAAAAAAAAAAAAATACCCGATATTCCCACGGGATCGACATTTACGCGGATGAAACCGCGGGGCGCAGCTATTTATAATATAAATAAGAGACTCTCCCTTTACATGGTTTTCTAACATAGAAATCCCGATTATGTACTATCTATTGCGATTAAATATATTCAGTTGATAAGTAGGTAATGTGAATTAATCAGGTCAATTTCTGACATTTTCGGTCTCTTCTAAATATGAACAGTTTCATGACCTCTCCAAAATTTCATCAAAAAATCCAAAGACTCGGAACAAAAACTCCATAACAGCACACTAAATCTTTGATATTAAAATGGGATTTCTAAAAAGTGAAACGTACCGTGTACTGGCATGCAAATGTAGGTCGCAGTTGAATGCCGGGCTTGCGTTGCGTCTCATTGCATTGTGGTGCACTGCATTTAACAATACTAACTGGTATTTGTTTATTACTGCAGTATACGTATGGATTTTTAATGTGTTTCTTAAGTCCATTTGTAGAATGTAACTCGCGTTTATCGATTTGATTTTTAAGTTGGCTTGAGTTATTTAAGTCATTTGCTAGGGGAATACATGACCTAAAGCGCGGTCAATGTCGGACTGCATAGAAAAGAAAGAGAAGCGCGATAACACAATGCTGGTAATTTATTGAAAATTAACAACGCAATTGCAAAATATGAAGCAATTATCTATTTACGAGAAATCTATTGTTTGGACTAAAAAATTAAAACACTAGTGCTTTAGTATGTTGCTTGTAGAATAATCTGACAAAAAATCATAATGATTGTATGTATATTAGTATGGTTTTTTATTATAAAAAGAAAGTTTTTAGAGGTATCTTCATGTTTTTTTTTTTTCTATTGCATCAAGTTAGTTGTATTATGTTTTCAACACACTATCTACCTAGGATATATCCTGAAGAATTTCATATATTTTTCTGATTTTGTTTACTGTAGTCGATCATATACTTTAGGCATTATAAAACTTGCGTTAAATATAAAGTTCAATAATCTTGTCGCTACTGTATAACCATAGCACCATTTAGAAATAAAATCATGTAAGGTGGGAATAGACATTTACAGCTTTAAAAACTGCTATATCTGTATCAAACCTTTCTTGTAATAAATTGGTATAATTATCATTTAAATTCTTGGACAGAAAAATGCGACCAATCCAATTCGAGCGTCGCATGTTGAACAGTTTTGGGAGGCATGTCTTACATTTTAAATTCTACAAGTTCTAATTACTAGGATAATCTTATGCCACCAAATCGTTTGGTGGGAAAATTCTAAAACTGGAGTAAGAGGAAACTTCCCACTTGTTATAGGGTCTAGAGAGGATGATACCGGAACGCGGAAGGACGAGGCTGGAAGGCTACAACTTTACTGTTACTGATCGAGTTTTGCAGACGGAATAAACACATTTTTAATTTATTACTAGCGGCGCCCCGCGGTTTCACTCGCATAAGTCTCGATCCCGTGGGAATTTCGATATAAAAAGTATCCTATATCCTCTCCCGGGTCTCAAACCATCTCTATTCCAAATTTCATCTAAATCGGTTTAGCGGTTTAGGCGTGAAAGGTAACATACAGACAGGCAGACAGACAGAGTTACTTTCGAATTTATAATATTAGTATGGATATGGATTATTTGGTTTTTTGTAATGTGAAGAAAACCTATTTTACTTTTTTATTACCGAACGGTTTATAAAATAAATATTAAACCCCCAAAATAGTGCAACTGTCACTAATGAATGAGACACAATTTCTTTTCCTATTGTTACCGATCTCTAGGAGATTTCTTGACTGTTGAAGGGATATTGAATACCTACCTTAGACACACTTGTAATATTTTTGGCAAAAAAGTTTTTATTACCAGACTGCGCCAGAAGGAGGGTTATATTTTTTCTTTTTAATTTATGGGAGAGATCAGTGCCCAACATTGATTACGTGAATTTTTATTCAGTTAGTATTAATCAAGCATGATTATTCAACTGGATTCTTCTGCAAAGGTATAAATCAAATCAATTAATAAATCTTGATTAACCATATTACTATGACCGAACTGCTTTGGGAGTTACCTGTTTCTCAGGACACGCTACAAAATGAGTCATATGCATCGTAAGTGCAAACGCTCATGTGAAAAAGTTAGCCTGTGCGGTCTTCGTTCCCAGAAACACTTTTATTGCGCTTAATAGCACAATATTGCTATGCAGAAAAATATCGTTTGTGCTTAATAGAAGGAAATCGTACGAATTTAAATGTAATTATCGCGTGTAGCTTATGTGAAAGGCAAATGCCTGCATGACTGTGTAGTCTTTAATTTCTGCTTGATTTGATTTTTCAAAGCTTTTGATTGTATTTCAGGCAGAGAGCAGTGGTGGCCCAGTGGTACCTAACTTACGTGTCGTAGGTCGTGGGTTCGAACCCAGGCAGGCCCTTTACTTTGTATAATTTATTTCTTCACCATTGCTCTCAAAAACGATGAAGGACATCTTGAGGAAACCGGCATGTCTTAGAACCAAAAATTCGAAGACATGTGAAATCTACAAGCCCGTAATGGACCCGTGTGGTGGATTACGGCACATTCCTTCTACAGAGGCCTGTGTCCCTGCAGTGGGAACGTTATAGACTGATTATGCTTGTAGGTATGTAAGGCCGAGATTGATAAACGTCACTTAGCACGTAAAATACTTTGGCTAGGCGTTATTCATTAATATTAAAATTTATCAAAATACATAATTCAACATAGAAATGTATATCTATGTAATTCAACGACCACCTTAAAAGTAAATGCAAAAATTTGGGATACGATGAAACTTTAAAATCATTAAGTTACAATAGCCGAGTCCTACAAATTTTGCAAAGCAAACTTAACTAAAAATCGTCGCAACGCTAACAATACAGACTGGCGATACTTTTTGTGGAGTGCATTCCACGTCTGGTGAAATGTCCACATTCCTTACTCTTCGGAGGATCCTAGGTATTTTAAATTCAATTGATTTGTACCCTTATATGCAAGCGGTGATTCGGTTAACATTTTGGTTGTGAAACAAGTTTTTGAATCATTTTACAATCCAAAACCTTTTGTATTTCCATTACATAAGGCAAAATGTCTTTTGAAAGATTGCAGCCTTTTTAAGGACTTATCAAATCTATTAGCATGGTGGTAGGATAGGAAAGCTCAGTTAAAAATGATGTAAGGTAGACACGAGGGTAGATGACCGATGAAGACCTAGAAAATTGGACCAGACTGAGAAAATTTACTGATTCTCCGGCTATCTGGCGTGTTACCGACATTCTACTTAAACTCTATTGTAATAAGAACACTTTTCCAGTTACACCATTGATAAGAAAATAATTTAAAAAAGAAAAAGGTTTAAACTGTTACTTTACAAGGAGTCTTTTATGAATGAAACGATTCAAATTACTTTTTTTTAAACGGTTGCACAATGGTTTACTTCGGACACGCTCTTACGTCCATTGATGACTTCCAAACTGCTTGCAGTTACCTCTTCTGTAGAATTGGAGCATTAGACGATGAAATTGTTTTATCGTGCGTGAGAAAGTGGTGTAAAGAGGTTCTTTCTAGCTCTAGGGTTGCTAACATGCCAAGTTGTGTTGAGTTTTATGCTCAAATTGGTCTTAATTTTATGGGGTTTTTTAATTCAGGTAATGTCAATTAAACTGATGGTGCGGAATGACTGGTAAATTACGCCATCTTTTGATTTGACCCCTGACTGGTTGAATGATTTTTGTTTATCCATGGAATTGGTTGCTATTCTTTTACAGAGCTCGTCGACTCTCAATCTCTAATTTAGAGCAAAAAATGCGTCATGCTTGTAATTTGCTGTCTTTGATACAAAAATTACAGTCATCTAAAATCGACCAGCATTTGCCAGAGTTATTTACACAACTGTCATTTTGTCTTTAAAGGCACAATAATAATTTATTGAAACGCCTTTACATTTCTGAACGATTACACATTACACACACACACTTTACATTTCTGTCAAACGTGTTCGTTTGATCGACACTCCGATGACATGCCTAAGTCCTTAATTATGTAATAAACAGTATTAGAATGACTCAACAAATGTACCGCTTTGAAGTCTCTTCCTTGTAAACAATACTCATTTGTACAAAATAATATTGAAAAAACACTTGCTTGCTTGTTTAAAATGTGTTTATATCAAGAATCTTGACTGAATTATCGACAACTTCTTGCCGAAAATCCTTGTATCCAGAATTCCAGAGGTCTGCCTTGGAATACTTAAAATTTTGGGGGTTGAAAGAACCTCATATTCTTTTCCAGAGCGTAAAGGGGGATTAGGGGAACGACTTATACTGTTTTCTAAAGGATTCGCCTCGGAATGCAATAGACCGAGATAAATGGAAAGACGGAAGGCAGGCCTTTGACTTGGGCTAGTACACGGACACGACGGTCTAAAAAAAAGACCACTTGCAAGAAAAAAAAAACATCAATCTCGGTTTGAGACTGGCAGGTTTTCTTGTGCTCGTGTGCATAAAACGGCTTAGAGACAAGAGGCGCTATCTCCCATCAGATGGAAGGACCGATGGCCGCTGGAACAAACCAGTCTTTAAGTGAGGACCGCGAATCGGTTAAGGTAGTGAAGGAACCCCATACATATAAATGAAATGAGCGACAAGTCTCGGATAGCACGCTAAGCTGTTGGTCCCGGCTTTCATTCGTGGATAAGGATCCGGTCGTCAGAAGCCCGAAAGTCTGACAACCAGTCCTACCAAGGGGTATAGTATAACCCAGTAACAGGGTTGTGGAAGTCAGATAGGCAGTCGCTCCACGTAAAGTAGGTACTGGTATTCAACTGCATTCGGTTAGACTGAAAGCTGACCCCAACATAGTTGGGAAAAGGCTAGGCAGATAATGATGATGTCATGATCTATCCGTATGCCATATCTCATCCAAATCCGTTCAGCCGATAAGTCAAGAGTCGGGGTGGCGCTGCGTTATGCTCCAGTGCCTCGGATGTGGTACAGCGCCGGGTTGAGGCTGGCTGCTGGCGTCGACAATAACAGGAATTAAGAGTTCTTCTTGTTGACAGACTGAAAGCGCAGTGTGCAGTGCCAAGGTTACCGATGAGGCTGAGGATAATTACCCGTTCACCTGCACCATGGATGACCTAAAAAATGCCACTGTTGCCGCAATCAACGTGACTACCTCCTGGGCTCAAACTACTTATATTTAAAAAAAAATCAACGAGGAAGAGTGCCATCGACACGAAAAGAAGAAGGGCTATAGGTACCATAGTTCAGCGGTTCACAGGATACACCTTTTTTCCAATTTTCATCGATATATTATAGTGCAAATAATCTCCGAGCGAAATGGCTGTGGGACATCCGGACGGACGGAAACGTGGACATGACTAAGTTATAAGGGTTCTATTTTTGCCATTTGGCTATCGAACCCTAAAGATTGTCATCGAGCATACTAAGGGTCAATTCCAACTGAAAGAGCAGTGGCCCGCAGCGGCCATTATCCATAGTCATTTGAAGGCAAAGGAGTCGCCGCGAGGCTGCACGAGCCTTCTAGCGACTAGTCAAAAGTGGAAAGTCACTTGCTCTTACGGCCGCTGCGCGCCGCTGCTCTTTCAGTGCGGATTGATCCTAAAGGGTCACCAAGCTATCTGTGCGATGAGTAGGTACGAGAAAATCGCATATTAATGACTATGAGGTCTCTTATCAGGCAGTCGTTCCTATTCTAATCACCTGTATAAACAAAGACATGGGTATATAACTGCCGAGAACCAGCGTTTTGTTTTAAAATCCTAAGAGCGATCAGCAGGATAGGACGTAGCATCTAATTCTATTGAAACAATTTTGTTTTTACGAGTATGAAGTATAAAATGAGTAGAACGCAGTGCGTATTGGCGTTATTAGTGCTGCAAGTAGGGTTGGCAATTCCTGGGGTGAATACGAGGAGCATGTTTTTTTCTCATTGTCAACGTTTTTTTTAATTTATTTTAATATTTGCGACGATAGGTAGTATGTGTGTGTGTCGTCAATGTAGTGCTCCATCCAGTCCGATCAGTATATATGGCAAGCCGATCCCTTGGGGGAAGCAAGCTAAATACTTACCCCCTTATTCATAATCCTATTTTATCTCTATTTTAGCTAAAATAGGTTTATAGAACGTTTGTCTTTATCTGTCACGTTGTCATTTCTGTGTGTAAGAAAGAGACAAACCCCATTTTAACTAAAATAGGTTTGATAAGTTTTATGAATAAGGGGTTAGGTGTTATCCTCGACCACCACTTTACTTTCAGTGAGCACATAAAGACGGCTCGTTCGCACGCTTCTTTCCCTAGATTGTTAAGGTAGGTTCAGAGTCAGGATTTCGCCACTATATTTTATCGGCTGAGATTGGTGTAAAGGTGCTATGGCCCACCGATTTAGGAAATTATGGCTCCTACAGATTCCAGAAACTGAAGCTCTCTGTGTGTTTTCTAGCTAAATCTACCTTTATGAACGTAAACATTGGACATCCGTCCAACAAGGTACGCCAAGGTTTCCACAATCAACCGTTCGTTTTACGATTAATCGAGAACAGTGTTCAATATTAACAAACGCATCTGAGTGTATGAGTTAATCATAGATCGCATCGATCTTTACATGTCTTTTATAGCAGTAACAGTATCGCAATCGGGGACAAGGCCTTTCGTTGCCCGTTTTCCAACTAGCAACACTGTGTTTCGATATTATTGTGTGCCTCGTGTAAACTTTGTGTGATGGGGCACAGTTTTCGTTGTGTGTGTAGTTGGAGTGCTGGGCACATCAGTTTGTTAGCTATATTTGTATAATATTCATTGAGCATATTATTTTATGTCTGTCGCATATTATTGATGGTTAATTTAGTTTAGTAGATAAATAGATATACCTAATGTACCTATAGTTTATGTATCTCGTTAAACTATTTAGATAAAATATTATTCAATCATAGGGATATATGCAATAAGCATTATTTAACGAGGAGAAGGTAATTTTTCTAGATACTTAATGAGTTCATCAGAATTCTAATTTATGCGATGGAAACTTAATAATCTTATTATTTAATGTCTCTAATAGAGAAACGCTTGCCCAGCAGTGGACTGTCAGTAATAGTGGACAAAAATGCGAATTACATAATAAATATACTAAAACACTTTTTCAATGCGTACAAAACAAACGATCATTTATTGCCGAAAAACGTTGACCAGACCGGAGCGATAAAAATCTCGCGAACCATAACGACTGATGAATCAGCATTTAAATGGTAACCCTAACAATTTATGGACGACATAGGTAATTACATTTACACAAGCGGGAGACTGACGCTTTCCGTCGGTCGCATAATAAGCGGTTGAGTTGAGAGCACCTCGAGCCAATGTTCGTAAAAAAAACAACGATGACCCGTCTTGTCTGAGGAGAGGAATGGAATGCAACGCGACAAAGTCGAGATGAGCGCAGCGCACCGCTCACTCGGGGATCGCGTTCACACAATTTCACGTATTCGGGTAATAACGATAGGCAGTAACTCTAAAGTACATGGGTATGTCTAGCTAATATGCCGGAGAGGCCGTTCACAAGGCGCGGTCGCCGGTCGTGAACGAATGCAATTATTTCATGCTCGATGTGCTTGTATCCGCCATTACGGTGGACGCGTTCGAATTTTAAATATGCTCAAGCACAAAACTTTTTTTTTATATTTGGCTGCGTTCGTACTCACATGAAACCCGATTGTTATTGTTTTAATTTACATTTTCTTGTTATCTCTATGATTCAACGAGTTTATCATGTTATAATTATTACGTATTGTAGAGATAGGTATACTTACCTATTTATAATATAATCTTTCGTGAAACCACGTTATTATGAATGAATGGTGGTGTTATTGACCTTGTTTCACTATTATCATTCATTAAACACTTTTTCGTGTAAACCTCATTTTTGAATTTTTTTTTAATTCGTGATAAGTACATAGATAGGTACCATAGAGTTGTTGATTTATTTATTTATGTGATCATTTTGAATAATTTGAGATTATATATTATGCAGATATACCTGAGTAGGTATTTTATTTCGTAATGTTTGTAGTCATGTTTATTTAGTTAATCATAGTGAGTTTCCTAGGTAGGTACCTATAATATATGTATAGCAAGCTATACTTAGGTATTTTACAAGGTAAATATCAACACTATTTAAATGAATACGAGTAGGTACTATCAACAGCTATAATGATAGATAAGAATAATAGTTTTTAGAGAAGTACCTAGGCTAGATAGGTAAGTATAAAAAGAAAACATTGACAGATCACGTATAATGTTGGTACTACAGTAATGATAAACAACAATAACTCTTGCTTTTTCACGTTTTAAATCGATTATTTAGCACAAAGCAAGCCGGTTTAGCGTACCTACCTTTTCAAAGGTTATCTGAAACGCTCCTCGGTTTCACACATAATATTCACCTTTGAATGAGTTATGTACTGCTGGATCTAAACACGAAATAATATAACTAGCTGACAAGTAGGGAGTGATGACCTAATATGACGCTAAACCTTATCTAAAGTAAAGAGCACTTGAAAATATCGAAGCGTTGTCAAGCTAACACACACTTTTTTTTTATAAAACTATTAATTGCATACTTTAAACTGTTTGCTCAAGACATAAAAACTGGTCTAATGTCTAATATTAGACAACGTTGCAACGGTTCGGAGTGATTTACCAATCACATTGCACACACCTGGCAACAATTTAAAGAAAACAGACGAATGGAAACATTTTAATTTCCGAACACAAATAAAAACAAATGAATGTTATCGTAAGCATAGTATACCTGATTATGGTGATCACTTTAACACTCGAGTTTTAACAGTAATAGAGAACAAACTTTCGCACCGCTTAGTACTCAATCGATGCACGATAAAGAAGCACGATTTAATAAATAACTGTTGCAAAACTCACGGCAACACCTCGCCGTTACACGAATATTGTGTTAAGAACGCAAGGGACACAGCTAGCCGCCACTAAAATTATTGATTTACAAAACAACAAAAGATATAAAACGGCCCGACTGCACACCCCCGCGCCGGCCGAATCGATCAGAATGATAATTGTCGTCGCGCACAAAGAGACTACTGACTACTCACCTAGACAGTTGGAATGCACACACACATAAAACAACAACACACAATTTATGTCAACAATGTTTCGGATCACGGCGTTCAATACACTAATTAGATGTGTTACGACACTTATTTATATTGTTTTTATTGTGTTTAACTGTTAATTAGTGCGAATTAAAACCGATTTGTGTGTCGGAGACGCGAGCAATTCGACGATCACTAGCAAGATGGCCCCGCGTATGCCGTGCGGCGCCCACCCCCCCGCGCGTCGCGCGTACGTGCAATGAAAGATAGGTGGCCGGTACACACGGAGTGAGCAGAACGGACGCCCGTCCCGAGATACGTCGCGACTCCTACCTGCACACCAATACAATGCGATAACGCACCGTTTCGCACGCCGTATTTGAACATTTGATTATGTTGGAATGTTGTTGGTTTTGCATAACGAATGTTATTACCGTGTTATTGCATGGTGTATTTAAACTAGGTGCTGGTATACTAACAAATCTCTAAGTTCCTAATCGATTGCACTTTATCTAACCTATTTTAGCTTATTAATAAATTGATTTGCAATAGTGCAATTTGTTTTATATCGATCATTGGAAAAAACAGTCGGCGCGTGGCGTTCGGGGTTTTTTTTTGTTTAGGTGGTTTAATATTTAGTTAAAACTACAGATTTTAAATATGCCATACATCACAGCATATCATTTCGTAGCCTAAGCAAATACCTCAAGAATTGAGATACAAAACAATAATACACATAAATCCAAAACTCCGTATTCGCATCAGATAATCCAAGTGACATTGATTTACGAGCAAAATATCTCGAGACCTATCGCGGGATATTTAACGCCGCGCGGACCGACCGCAGTTCTTTCCCTTCACACCGCTTTGCCCGTGCCGAGACTCCCCCCGCTAGCCCGCCCTGTCCTCTGCCTACCGACCTCTTATATACTGCTCTCTTTACAACAGAAAAAAACACCAATTTCCCAAATTCCCGAAGCGGACCGCTCTCTCGCTCGCGGCAGACCTAAGATGGCCGACGGCTTCCATTTTGATCGCAGATTACAACGCGTCGCGTCCCCGTGCGCTCAAAGCCTAACCGATGTAGCGTCCTGTAGTTAAAACACACTCTATACACTTATCGCACATGTTTTTAGGCTATTTTTTCGCGTCCAATGCGACGGTGGCATCGTTTTGAGTCGTTTGTATGTGTATTTGCGTATGTTGGCGTGACAGGTTGTTTGATTGTTATTGTATTGATTGGGCGTACGATGTGAAAGAAAGTCCGTCTGTCTAAACGTTCGCGTTAAAATGTAGCGGTGGGCAATCGCTATGGTTTTGTCTCTTTTCACCAGTACGGTTGTGTCTACCTGTTAGTGGGCATGGGCACAGAATGTCGTATAGTCCCCTTTTGCGCTCGGCGTGGAACAATGAAATGTAGATACGAGCGAATTAAGTATTCAAAACTCGTAATAATACTAAATGCGGATTGAGCAGGAATATGACGTAGTTCGATAGAACTAATAGTTTACTTTGCTTAATTATTTCATCAGCACTGCACTCGAAACGGTGAAGGATAACATCGTGAGGAAACCGGCATGTCCTAGAACCAAAAATTCGAAGATATGTGACTACTGCCAACCCGCACTGGGCCCGCGAGGTGGATTAACGGCCCACTCCCTCTCACCGAGAGGAGGTCTGTGTCCCAGCAGTGGGAACATTATAGGCTGATTATGCATAATGCTACTCGTAGTTCGATAGAGAATGTTATGTAACTTGCTGATGTTACGCAGTAATATTAGGAGAAAACACGGAAACTCCAGGTTCAATTCCCGGTATAATCAAAGATTGTTTGGCTAACCTTGAATTTCCCGAAATTCTGGGCTTTAATATTGACTACGTACCTATGTCAAAAACTTCGAGGAGGTTGACTTTAGGTTAGTTGCAGTTTTGAATTTAGGATCAATAATAAAACATACATAAAGGCACGGCTTATTCTCATGGGGGTAAGCAGAAACAACAGTAAGCCATCTGCATCGTCCAAATAAAACCTACCTCCCTGTTTTTTCCTAATAAAACTAGTCGAACGATAATAAGGAAAACTTATGTTCCCACGTGAAACTACTTAGACGTACCTATCTACCTACTTACTTACATAATGATAACAACACGTCAAGTTTATTCAGTTTGTGTCTAGACTTCTCATAGACCTAAAAATGCCTTTGACCTCTACTAGGACTAGAAAAAAGTCTCCAAAATCTTCGATATGACCCATTTAAAACAAAAAAGTTGCTCTCCTTTGTCTATGCTCCGCAACAACGGAATTCAATTTAGAACGTTAAAAAATAATGGACTTGTTATAAAAATATAGTAACCATAGATAAAACAAAACGCGGTAAGGACCTTTGTAGACATACGGGCCTTCCTGTTTACCCAGCGAGGAAGCTAGCGTTATGTTTGTCTTTATAACTTCACGTACGAATGAGGGTGGGTGCGGTAGCCATTCAATTTCGAAACAGTTGTTTTTAGGGCAGCGATTGAGCAAAATTCTGTAACAATTACATCATTAATTTGCCTAAACGAAACACGAAAAATTAAAATTGAAAGCATTGACGTACCTAAATAAATGAATCGTGGTTTAAAAATAAAACCTAGAGTCCTAGACATAAACACTGTCATAGTTATTACCCGCATAGATACCTGAGGGGCAATTTTCGTAATTTTAAGAACGTTCACAGCCTGATCTCAATCTGTCAAAAATACCTTTAGTCCCTACATTTTTGACAGTAAGTTTAACGCCGAGATGAGACTGCGACTAGATTTTGAACGTTTTATATTACGAGATTTGGCCTTCTCTTCTGTTATAAATAATAATACAATAATACCTATATGTTCTGTAATATTGCTCATTTTCTAACTTAGATAGAGTTGACAAGTCAATGATAGATGGGTGATAGCATCCTTCAAATCTTTCAAAGAGTCACTGAAAATGTTCTTTGGTATGCATCGATTACTGGGACAATATTAAAAAAAAAAAATGTCACACATGGGGACAGAAACACTAATTAATAACTGTCGAAAAGTAGGTGCACAATTATACACCTCTGCTAGCATTTCCATGAAATATAGTTGTGATTTGTAATGTTATGGTATTAGTCGAACAAGCAGTTTTTCAGGAGAAACCTTGTAAGTATGGAATCCATGAAGAACGTAGAAGCTGTGCTAACACTAGCATTGTGCACAGAGGCACATAATTAACCAGCCATTCTTTTCTGCTATGCCAGGCTAAAGAAAATCTAAAGAGAGTCGAATTCCAAATATGAAAATGCCGCCAAGAAAAAACGCTGCGTACAGAATGAACCACCGATAATCTAGATCCCAGAACTGGTACCAAGGCACAGATTATAAAGTCTAAGTATCAATAATATCGATGGCAGATTGATTCGCCGACTTGACAGCAAGCGGTCACCACATAATATGCGAGGTCAACGCTCCCGTGAGGTAATGGCGGCCAGCTTACAAGAACTGTCATGCTTCTCGTTATCCTTTTTAATCTAGATCGGGTTAAAATGGACATATTTGACGGAAGTTGACAAAGATGCTAGTATTATTACATTGGTATCAACAAGTTATTTTTTTTTTAAGGATCACCGGAGAAATTTTTAAACCAGTTTTGAGGTTACTTTTTCATTTATCTATAGTGGTTTTGTTCTGGTGTAGTAATTAAATCTCATTAGGGGGCCAACTGGTTTGGCTGAGTAATCTAAACTTGTGCGTTAGAAAAAGGATCAGCTAAAGAGGTATTTATCGAACGATAAAATAATGCAGGCCTATTTTTTTAAGATGTAGGGTGTATGTTAATTAAATATTTTATTGGATAATTTTATTAGAGCCATTTTACGGTTGTGAACTACAAATATCCGAACCGTAGCTAAATGTCGTAAATTCAAAACATTTTTTGGAATAGTTGAAGTTTGACAATCGACATCGCGGCAGGCCCAGACGGAGATGGCGGGATGAGCTGGACTCCTTTAACCCTTCGTAGAGTACGTGGATCCACGCGAGACACAATGGCTTTTTAATTGTTCCTGTAATTACGGTATGCATCCGGTTAATAAAGATTTTTCCTTGGCAGCTCTGGACCAGTGGCGTGCATAACGTGCATTGCATATAGGCATATAAGCAGTGCCTACCTCGATATATCAAAATAAGCTTGTCAATTACATTTTAGCGTGTGTGCCCCACAATTAAGAAACTCACTAAATTATCATACCTTACAAAAAACTAATTCTTCATACAAACACGCGCGGCAGTAGGCAGTCGCCGGACGGCCTACTCGGCTCCCGTACTATTCGCACATTGTCATTGGTCTTTACTCGTTCTACAAAATTAAAAATTCGTACGTCTCACGCGTAATACCATGATGTTCGACCTTCGCAATTTATCACCCTTAAGTAGGCATGCCTACTCAAATAACCACACTTTTGACCTTACTTTTTTTCTGATTAGGTTAGTGACCCGGCCTAGTGCCTACCTATTCTGAAAACCAATGCGCGCCACTGCTCTGGACTAAGAGTTGAAAAGAGAGTAGGGAGGACTTTGCCCAGCACCATCATCATCTGCGTAGCCTTTTCCGAACTTTGTTAGGGTCGGGTTCCAGTCGAACCGGGTGCAGCTGAGTACCAGTATTTTTCATGGAGCGACTGCTTCCACAACCCAGTTACTGGGTAATACGATAGCCCTTGGTAAGACTGTTTGTCATACTTTCCGCTTCTGACGACCCGTAACGACTGTCAAAGACCCACGAATGGCAGTCGGGACCAACGGCTTAACGTGATTTCCGAGGCACGGAGCCATGTAAATATGGTCACCCATGGACATAATGGCAAAAAAAAAATGAAGTTTCCAATATTCTACTAGTATGCAGAGTAATATTAAACGTAAGTACTTTTAAGAAAACAAGACTTCTTGAAGCTATCAAACCAAAAACTATTAAAGTTTAACAAAATTGGTTGTAAGTTACAACATCACTTTCACATTTACGCGATAAAGCACCTATCTAACAGAACCTAGAAATGCTCTTGCGATTTCTTTGCCAAAAATGTAAACAAATACGAGTTTATGGAAAAATAACTTTAAATCTTACACAAAAAAGTTCAGTTTACGCTACAACTTCAAACATTTTTATAACTTTTTCAACAACAGCTAGTCACTAGACACAAATAAAGTTGATATTTCTTTAACTTGAAATAATATTAAGTTGAAACATAAGTGTGAATAGACTTTACATAACATAACAAAACATCACGCCTGTAATACTTACCCAGAGGGTTAAACAGAGGTGTATCTATAGCACAACCACATTTCACTTATAAATATCCAGCGAGGGCACTAAATACAGTTTAACAACATTCATTGCGTTATTTGTGTTGTTGAGCCGAGAAATTTTTTGAACATATGAAGAAATGGATGAGATATATCCTTCAAAATGATTCAGATTGTGATTGATCGTTTGTTACGCAATTAGGGTGCTGTTATTCTTTTAACACTAAACTAGTACAAAACTTACCTTCTCCTTTTTAAGTCTGCTAATTATAATTTCATTATACGGCCTTTTTGTTACTGTCAGTTCTAAATGAGCAATCGTCGTAAAGTTTTATTATAACTTACAAGTTACATTTTTAGTGTACAATTTTAACTAATATCTTTAAAGTAGGGTGTTTTTTTTGCATGTAATAAGATATTCTGATGCAGCTGTCGCCGACTGTACCGGTGCGGTGACCATGTTGGTGAGAAGAATTAGGCGAATTCTTAAAATGGGAGCTTTTTTAGGTCGGTTCGCTTTGTTTTATTTATTTTACAACCGGAAAGGTCATAGTTATTTATATCTAACATGAATCTTGCGGGGTAATTGCGTAACACACTATCGGTAGCAAGCAATGGCTTTCATTTTGACAGTTTAAGGCGGTACTCCGACTAAAACTGTATAATGAGATACCTGATGATGTGTTTAGCAGTGACAGATGTTATACATATAAAAAAGCTCTAGAAGAATACGTCAGGACGAAGTACTAACACCTGAATGTCACCTATAAAATCTTTTAATTATGTTGTTTTGTATAATAGTATGTGATCACAGAGACTGTATCTACTTTTATAATATATTTTCTATACATTTCTCAATTTGTAAGTGAACCTTAATTTTCTTTTTTGAGAAATAAATGTCTTTAAACCGAAACCGCGTTTTTCTTTGTTATTCAGAGGCTATCAACTCAATAATTATTATGAGAAATAAACTACATCTGAAAGCACATTATTAATATTCGATATCCTATCATCACATTGCACGTTATTATTTATTTTTATATGTTACTAATACATTTAAAATCTCCTTTTAAAAAAGTGACTAAAATTATTGATTGCATTCATCTTTTGCTAAAGTTGACGTTCTATTAATTTGAGGATTTCACCTATGGATAGATAATTTAAAAATCTAAATAATCCATGTATATGTTACCGGCCAAACCCGATTTTAGGATGAACTAGTTTCGCCTAGGCCAAACCAGTTCTTAGGCAACGTAGGATGCAAGAACGAGCGAAGGGCACCCCGAAGTTAGGTTTGGTTAGGTTACTTTAAACCCATTACGCAGAAATAGGAGCCCCGCCAAGCGGGGCTCCATCAATGCCAGAGCGAGGGAGAACTTGTTTGGCCTAGGCGAAACTAGTTCATCCTAAAATCGGGTTTAGCCGGTAACATATACATTTATTTAAAAAGATCGCTATTCTTTTTTTATTAAAATAATTCCAAAAATTTTGCGACTTTTATGATAAAAGAGCATGCGCAGGGTACGCTGGATCCCTTTCGTACGAGGAAGTCGTGTCGCTCGCTGTCTCGTCGCGAAGTTTCAAGGTTATTTGTTCGGGGTACCACCTTAAGAACATTAATTGCGTAATTTTACTAGTTCCCCAAGGGTCCTAGCGTGATGTTAAATAGCCTATAGCCTTCCTCAAGAATTAGGCTATCCGATTGGTAGTTCCTGAGATAAGTGCGTTCAAAGCACAGATATAGATAGACCTAGATAACGCAAGTATCACGAACTGTATGAAAACTAAGCGTGCCACTATTTGACTACCTACTATGACGTCACAAGCTCGCGCTCTCGCTCACGCTCACCCAGCCAGCAGTACGCAGGACTGAGCGCGAAAGTGGCGGCTTATGATTTTCGAACGTAAGCTGGTGCGATTTTTGGCACGTGAAGTAGTTGCTCTTGCGTTATCTAGGTGTATCTATATCTGTGGTTCAAAGAAACAAACTTTTCAGCTTTATTATTACTACATACTTAAATTAAAACTACTAACATTTTACTTTAATTTTACAGCCGCAAGGGCGTCATAATATCCTATTCTATGCAAAAACATTTACAACATCGTAAGGAAACCACGGCGTAATTAATTATATTACCCTTAATTACAACATTTATAATGAACTGTAATAACGCAGACTTAATAAGAAATTATTACTTATAATAAAGTAATCTATCATAGTTATATGAGTTCATGATGATGCCCTGCGTTAAAAGAACCTTCATGCACCCTGCGGAGTCAGGCCAAAGACTAACTACCTAACATTAACAAAGAAATTATCATGACATGGGCTATTCTCGTATAGCTCGATCCAATCCATACCTACTAATATTATAAATGCGAAAGTGTGTCTGTCTGTCTGTTAACTCTTCACGCTTAAACCACTGAACCGATTTAGATGAAATTTGGTATAGAGATAGTTTGAGTCCCGGGAAAGGACATAGGATCATAGGAGGACATAGGATAGTGTTCGAAAAATTTGTCTACTCAACAACGTAAATAAGGCAATGAATGTTTTTGAACTGTCAAAATGAAAGCTATTGCTAGTGCGTTACGAAATTACCCCGCGGGTTGTTTTCTAAGTCTATCACAATGACTACTCTCCAATTTGATTCCTTAAATAGATCTGCTAGGATAGATTTTATTTTGACCTGTATTATTAGCCGCTTTTATTATGATTTTCTGCACAGAACGGTAGCTCATTTTGTGAATAAAAACTAAAAAAAAAGGTACCGTCATCTGATTTTCATTAACAGTTGTTTTGTTTATCTTATGATGATGAGACACTAGCGGCCCGCCCCAGCTTCGCAAGGATGCAATTTGTTTTTTCGAATTTCCTATACTTTCTTTCAAACAAATCCGAACACAACAAAAAAAAAGAATTATCCAATTTGGTGCAGTCATTCAGAAGTTATGCGCGTATAGACATTTCAGCGACATTGTTTTATACTATGTAAGGATGAACAAAGCAAAAGGAGTATGTAGGGATCGTAGCAGGTGGCGTCTTGACCTCACACACCAGTTCCAGTTGAAAACCAGCGTCAGGTACTAGTTGTCTAGCATTATTGCTGAACTGGGCCTTTTTGGCGCAGCCGTGAGCACACTTTCCTGCTAATTACTTACATCGGACTCTACGCTTTTTATTTGATCTTTATTTTTTGTTTTTTTATCTGATGTATCTGGTGTATTGTGTGTGTGTGTCTTTTAGTATGTGCTAAATAAATATTTTTTCTTTTTTCTTTCTTTTGTAGTTTCTGCCTACGCCCATGAGAAGACGGCGTGAGTTTATGTGTATGTACGAGACATAACCCATTGGATGCGAGAAGCACAGAACCGGTCGAAGTCGAGGTGCTTGGGGGAGGCCTATGTCCATCACTGGACGTCTTTCGGCGGAAATGATGACGATGATGAGACATAATTCTTAAATAAATTCATCATAATCAACCTATAATGTTCCCACTGCTGGGACACAGGCCTCCTCTCTGCGAGAGGGAGTGGGCCGTAATCCACCACGAGGGCCCAGTGCGGGTTGGTAGATGTCACATGTCTTCGAATTTTTGGTTCTAGAACATATCGGTTTCCTCACGATGTTTTCCTTCACCGATTTATACAAAGTAAAGCGCCTGTCTGGGTTTGAACCTACGACCTACAACTCGTAAGTCGCGGCCGATACCACTGGGCCACCACTGCTCACTAAATAAATTAACTTGACTTCTTATTTCTAACGTTTCTTATTCTTAATTTTATTGAACAAAAATTTTGTGACACAAAATCAGGACGGTCTCAATAATAAAAAAAAAACATAGTCACCCCACAATGTCATACAATCAATGTCGAAGGATTTTGAATACCGTTGAACGTAAAAATGATTTCTTTCTAAAAATAACTACGTTTTGAATTCCTTAAAACTGGAATCATTTGACATCACACCTTTAATCTTGTATATTATAATTGTTGATTCGGATTATTGTGATTTCAGCTGATTACGGATTCTTTTGGTTTATAAATAAAATTGGGGAGTGACTAGGTAAATGAAAAATGATTTTATTTCTGTAAGTAGGTTTGTAGGGGCTTGAGTCTAGGTAATAACAGCCGCACGGGTCGATCGATCAGGTTAAGCTACACTTGCCGCGGTCGGTCCGTGGATGGGTGACCATCTTTACATACCAAGATCCCTCCGTGCCTCGGAAAGCACAAGCAAGCAAGCAGGTTTGCACAAACACTTTTACACGTCCTATCCTACTAATCCTACTATTCTACTTCCTACTATCCTACTAATCCTACTTCCTACTAATCCTACTTCCTACTTAATATTATAAACGAGAAAGTTTGTGGGGATGGATGGATGTTTGTTACTCTCTCACGCAAAAACTACTGAACGGATTTGGATGAAATTTGGCACACAGATAGTTTAAGTATAACCAGGATTAACACTTAGAATACTTTTTATCCGATATTCCCACGGGATCGAAACTTATGCAGGTGAAACCGCGGGGCGCTGCTCGTCAATCATATTTTTAACCGACTTCAAAAAAGGAGGTTCTGTATTCGACCCGTATGTATGTATGTATGACCGCGATTTTCTTAAAAAATTATCAAGCACTTTTGATGTATCTGTCATTAACGTGATCTACATACTTTCAGGAAGATTTTAGTACTTATATACATTGGGTAATTATTCTTATGTATGCATAAAATGTACTGCATCTCCGGTATTTCTATGCGAATTTTGATGATTTTTCTGGTCGGTGTTTTCAATTCTTCAATGCACCTTAGCTTTCACTTCTCACTTCTCTTATCTGTGGTTCGCAAGGCAAGCACTCATAATATCTTAGCAGAGCCCGCTATAAAAAAAAATATTTTCGAACATCAACCATTTGAATTCAAAATTGGAAAACAATCCATAGTCAACCTTCGCGTTACCGAATTGTCCATCTAATATCCGTCTGGTATTAAACCCACGTCTAATGTATCGATTAAAAATCGTTTCCCAAACAAAAGCAATCGATACTCGATATGCAGTAGTAATGTTGATAAAGTGAGAGGCATGCTACATCTAGAGGTGAAGCGACCTCCATTAATATTGATTTTATGCGAGAGGGCGGCGGCCGGCAGGGCTGCTTGTTGTTGTTTATTTTAAAATTTATTTATTAGATTTGTGTAGGGGTTTCGTACAGTCAGGCGAAGACAGCACTTTCATACAAATCTGTAAACGTGATGCCAGTTGATGCGAGAGCCAAATTAGTTGCTGAGACAAAAGTTGCTCGTGGGCGCCCTGCCTTAGGTGTTACTGAGTAAGTTGGCTGGTGTTTTGGAAGAACAATAAAGCAAGGAGGTTAGAAAAGAGTTTAGCCTAGGAACTGTACTAAACTTGAGAATTTTGAGTTCAAGTTAGATGTCAAACTACTAGCAGTACATCATAACTCATATGGTGGACACTCACGCTGGAGCTTGTTTAGGTACAGTTAACAGCAAAAGTAGATGATGAATTGAGTTTATAATTTTTGGAGTCAAAACTGATCACGAATATATGGCAGTTGTACTAGTAGTAAATATTTGGTATAATTTACAATCACATACTTTTGAATCACTTCGACGCCACAGTTCTGACGTGAACTCCGTTCATTAGTACTTATTGAATTTCTGATTTTAATCATCTACTTTTGCTGTTGACTGTACAGCGGGGCAATTCCGTAATACACTAACTGTAGCAATGGCTTCCATTTTGATAGTTCAACAACATTCATTTCGTTATTTAAATTGTTGCGTAGACACATTTTCGAACGTATGAAGTAATGGATTAGCAATATCCTTCAAAATGATTTTGATTGTGATTGATCATGTTTTAGGTACCTACGCCATTAGGGTGCCGGATGAAAGTTGTAAGTATAGGGACCCATGGAGCGTTCTATGTTTGGCATAAAGCTGAATTAGGTACAGATGCCAGCACAGCAAGCTACTACAATGTGTCAAATTTCTTTAATAGATTATCAACTTTATCTCTAAAGTATAAGGTTCAAAGTTGATTGGGAAAGTTTGATAGTTTCGGGTAGCTTGATGTGCTGGCGTCTGTACATACTTAAGAGCGTTTATTACGACGACGTACGGCATTTCATACAAACTTTCAAGCCCTTGTTTTTCGAAATGAATGAACTGATTTTAATGAAACTTCGTACGCAGGATACAAAGGTCTAATAAAAAGTTAGTAAAAACATTTTCCAAAGAGTGTTACAGCCAGATTAGACCGATTTTAAATTTTCCATAGAAACAGAGATTTCCAGTTATCTTTTTTTTTAAATAAGACATTTCGAAAATGTTCTTTAAGTATCTACTAACTTTTTAGACCTTTGTACCTACCCTGCTTTTGCGTATGAAGTTTCATTGAATCGGTTCATTCATTTCGAAAAACAAGGGCTTGAAAGTTTGTATGAAATGCCGTACGTCGTAAACGCAGTACCTACATGTTTTTGAACTGTCAAAATGAAAGCCATTGCGACTGTGAGTGTGCTACGCAATTCCCCAGCAGATGCAGCCGAATACAAATATTACACAACCCAGTTATTGGGTGTTTATTTCATGTTATGTATTTTTGTGGTGTACAATAAAGTACATATAAATAATAAATAACACAATAACCCTTGGTAAGACTGGTTGTCAGACTTTCGGGGACTTTCGGGGAACAACTTTCAAGGATCCCAGCTGGACTAACGAGTTAACGTGTTTTCCGAAGCACAGAGGGGTCTCGGTAAATAATAGATGGTCGGTCACCCTTCCACGGACCGACCTCGGCAAGTGTTGAACCCTGAAGATCCACCTGTGCGGCTGGTATTATTTAGCCACAGGCCCCAAAAAATTACTAGTACAGACAGTGCACATTAAGCTACCTGAAACTGTCAAATTTCCCCAATCAACTTTGAACCTTATGCTTTAGCGGTAAAGTTGAAAATCGATTAAAGAAATTTGACAGACTGTAGTAGCTTGTTGTGCTGGCGTCTGTACATAACTAAAAACCAATTTCATTACGAAAACCCCACCCTTTAAAACAACAAAAAATATTATTATTTTAATCGCTTTCGCACAACCCTAGACCGCAGTCAAAGCCCACGGGATGTCACACGTCTGAAGCGAGTGAGAAGTGAGAAAAGGACAGCAGTACTCGCGTAGTAGGAGTGACAGGGACAAACATCCGTCACCCGTTTCGCCTCCCGCCACGTACTTGGTAATTCTTTTTACTCAAATAGGTAAGTCGGGCTGTATTCTTTTTGTTATGGATTTTTGGCGGGATTTCATAACGCCGCCGGTTGTTAGTTGATTTCGAATTGAGTTTTTTTAGGGCTCATTTTTCCAACGCCAGATATTTTTATCGGAGGAATAATTTTGAATTTTGGACAGTTATTTATTTATTATTTATTTATATACTTATACTTTATTGTACACCACAAAAATACATAACATGAAATAAACACATTAAACACTACAAAATACACAATGGGCGGCCTTATCGCTTTCTGCGATTTCTTCCAGGCAACCTTGGAATGGACAGTGATTTCCCTGGACATAAAATGGGGCTGTCGTTGGTGCAAATATTATGCATACAATACAATAAAATAGATACACAGATAAATACATATCCAAAATTATAGATAAGTACTTAAATATATACATACTAAATAATTATAAGCACCGAAAATAAAATAAGACAGTAGATGATAGCAGTTAGGACAAAATCACAACGACAAGTAGTGTTCCTTTACAAGTCTTTTGAACACGTGTAACGACTGCGCGCGTTTTATTTCAACTGACAGTTCTTCCATACAAAAACTGTCAGACGTCAATTTTATTCCACGAATAAAAATTATCTGTCGATTGAAAAATCAGTCCTTAAATAAAAAAAAAAAACTGTTTTATTCACGTTTTGAATCACTGTATAATGAGTGGAAGGGTGGTTTTCAAATGTTTTTTTTTTTAAATTTGCTCATGCGGCTCATGTACATGGTGTGGCTAAAATAATAATAACAGCTACACGGGTCGATAAAAGTTAAGCTACGCTTGCCGCGGTCAGTTCGTGGATGGGTGACCATCCATTACCCTCCGTGACTCGGAAAGCATGGTAAGCCGTTGGTCCCGGCTGCCATTCGAAGATATTTGACAGTTGTTTCTGGTAGTCAGAATCCCAAAAGTCTGACAACCAGTCTTAGGGGTATCGTGTTACCCAGTAACTGGGTTGTGGAAGTCAGATAGGTAGTCGCTCCATGTAAAATACTGGTATTCAGCTGCAACTGGACCCTAAACGCGTAACTCACCTTCAATCAAAATCTAAATCATTTTGAAGGATATTGCTAATCCATTGCTTCATATGTTCGTAAAAATTGTCAGCTCAACAACGTAAATAACGCAATGAATGTTGTTGAACTGTCAAAATGAAAGCCATTGCTACTGTTAGTGTGTCTCGCAGTTACCTCGCTGGTTAGATAATAGAAGCCTACCTCAAAATAATTCGGAAAAGGCTAGACAGATTCGGTATTTTAGTATTAATCTGACTTCCGCACATTCTTTAAACCTAGGTACCAACCTACATGAGTTAATTAACATGGAGATACCACACATAGACCGTGCCGCGGTACCGCCACAGGTATTTTGCATATCCGCCGGGCATTCGGCTTTGCATTTATCTGCTGGCCTGAGCTAGCCAGAATGTATAGGTGTGTCGGTATGAACAGACGCCAGCACATCAAGCAACTACAATCCTACTTATACCCTACTATATCCTACTATTCTATCCTACTAATATTATAAATGCGAAAGTTTGATGCATGCGTCATGTTCGTGAACGGGCGCCGTCAGTAGGGACTGGTCATCTCTTTGCTGCCATGGCTTATTTTAATTTATTATATGAATTGCTGTTTTTTCTCATCTTTTCATTATGGACGCTTTTAACGTTCTGCATCGTTCTCACATGTATAATTTTTAACATGAATGATGTAACCAAGACTTTGTAACCACATTATTTTGATTTAAAAGAGTGTCCATGGAGTTTCTTGCCCGTTCTTCTCCATAGGTACCTACGCTTTGGAATGGGCAACTAGCTTCATTTTTTCTGACTGACTGACTTCTTGACAATTCAAAAGTGCCTGTAAATGGTTTAATTGAAATAAATGCTTTGAGTTTGAGTTTGAGTTTTGTGAGGCTGTTTGTTACTCTTTCACGCAAAATCTACTGGACGGATTTTGATAAAACTCTGGTATTCAGCTGCATCCGGTTAGTCTGGAAGCCGACCCCAACATAGCAGATGATGATGAGGTAGGTAACATAAGAAAAATAAAAAAAAGTATGTTGTTAAAAATGAGCTCTTTCCTTTAGTTTGCCGTATGTCATTACTTCCCAGAATTTGATCCTTATTAGGGACACTATCGAATGGTGTAATAATACAGTGTGTTTTTTTTTTTTTCAAAATCAACAGGTTCGATTCCTGGCTAGAAATATTGATTTTTCAAAAATCCAATGATGCAGTTTTAGTTTTCATCATAATCGAGCCCGCGACTCCTTTGAGTACTTTTCGCTATTCCTCATAGTTTAGAATTTGGCCATCCACGCCCACTTGGAAAATTCAACCTGTAGAGGTTAACAAAGCCCTCAATGACGTCAATCAAATTATAAACAGAATGATCTATTTTTAAGCACATCAAATGAGATCCATGTTTTCCCTAGAAAGTGATCCAACTTGTTTAATAAAAGCTCGGAAGCTGATGAGTGGGAGGTAGTCGTTTCCGGATATTAATAGTACCACCTACGCTATTATCGTGGGAGTCAATAAAATACACTAATGGCGGCAAAACACGGGACATTTTGCAAGGTATTTTTTAACTGCTAAGTACGTATATTAGTATTACAATAATTTTGACAATTCGACAGTGGCGCCGATTCTCTTGTTCACAAACTAAACTAAATTTAAGTTCAGTGCATCTTTTTCTTTCTATTTCATTAAGAAAGGGACAGGAGATAAATATTTGTTTAGTCCTGTCAAATAAGTCAGTGCGTGACGTAAATTGACGTATTTATAATAGCCAATTTTTTAATCACGTCTAAATTGTCTATGGAGTATCTTAATTTGACAGTACTAAACTAATTTTTATCTCCTGTCCCTTTCTTAATGAAATAGAAAGAAAAAGATGCACTGAACTTAAATTTAGTTTAGTTTGTGAACAAGAGAATCGGCGCCAGTATCCATTGCGAATGAGGGATACCTACCGGTTTTGTGCTCACCAGTTGGCGCCACTGTCGAGTAAGGTCCTGAAGTAGCTCTCGAAGTTTGTTAAACAAACAAAAAAACAAAGAATGTAATTGTAAACAGTAAACAAAGTACAAACAAACCTCTGAATTAGCTGTTCTTTCAGCCCGCTTAATTTTGGACCTCTTTTCCTATAGCTCCACTTTAAAGCACTGACATTCATTGACCCGTAACTCATATTTGCCATACATAATCTCAGCCTATTGCAAAATATTCACAACATTATTCTAATTAGAAATAAACCTGCGCAGCCCACCCGCAAACAGTGACGTTTGATATTTCGGAGACCACAGACCTCACGTTACACTAGCGCCTCTAGCGGCAAATTCATACGTGATAGCCCTCATTACGAAGATTCTACAATCTGATATTAGGATTTATTTATAAAAGACTAGCTGCGCCCCGCGGTTCACCCCCATAAGTCTCGATCCCGTGGGAATATCGGGATAAAAAGTATCCTATGTCCTTTCCCGGGACTCAAACTATCTCTATACCAAATTTCATCTAAATCGGTTCAGCGGTTTAGGCGTGAAAAGGTAACATACAGACAGAGTTACTTTCGAATTTATAATATTATTAGTATGGATGATTAAACTTAAGTGGCGTTTAAACGTCAAAAATGTATGGGTAAACTGTTAAACAGTCGCTAATCCCTACTAAGCAACTTTTATGAATAAAAGGGTTAATTTGCTAGACTACACAATGACAGCTGAGATCGACCTTTCTATGTCATGTTGAATCAGCTGTCATTTTGGTCTAGCAAATTAAAAATCTAAGCCTGTTATTCATAATCCTATTTTATCTCTATTTTAGCTAAAATAGGTTTATAGAACGTTTGTCTTTATCTGTCACGTTGTCATTTCTGTGTGTAAGAAAGAGACAAACCCCATTTTAACTAAAATAGGTTTGATAAGTTTTATGAATAAGGGGGTAAGTATATTTGACGAGAACTATTTTTCAGATATGTGTACAATAGGTCCTGGTTTTATTTTATTTTGTAGATTCCACAAGGATTCAGGTTTATACCTTTCCTTCTACCAAAGTTTTCATCTTTGCCAAAGTGTTCTTCTATCTATGGTTAGCAAGCAATAAGTTTATACTTACTTTTCAAAGCAAAAGGCTTTAGGAAAACTGCTAAGTTCAGACGCCAGCACATCAAGCTACTGCAATCTGTCAAATTACTTTAATAGATTTTCAACATTACCGCTAAAGTATAAGGTTCAAAGTTGATTGGGAAAATTTGATAGTTTCGGGTAGCTTGATATGCCCGGTGTCTGTACCTAGTAATCTTTGATTCGTTCATAGTATACGGACCTATATAGTTTATTTATTTATTTACCTGCCACTTCATCATCTGCCTAGCCTTTTGCCAATTCAGTATGTTGGTTGCGTAACAAACTAACAACCACAACCTGAATCATTTTGAAGGATATTGCTAATCCATTGCTTCATATGTTCGAAAAATTTGTCAGCTCAACGAAGTAAAAAACGCAATTAATGTTGTTGAACTGCCGAAATGAAAGCCACCCTGCCGATGCAGCTGAATACCAGTATTTTTTTAACATCGAGCAACATTCTATGTGACCTTTACAACCCAGTTACTGGGAAACACCACACAACTATACAACCTACCGCTAAAGTCCCAAAAACGACACATTTCTCCTTCAATTTCCATGAAATCGTGTATTTTTTTAGCCGAACGTCAAAACACGTCCCTGATGATCGATAAAGTAAGATTAGCTATGACCTCAAAACGGACGAAGGAGAGTCCTATTACGTCTAGTGTCCTTTCTGTAGGACTTTACAGAGTACTCGCTTAATAATACGCAATGCGGAGTTTATTCGCAAAGGCTTTATTTGGGATGGGTGTCCTTACCTACTTTAAAAAGGACGCTTTTTCTGAGAGTAGGTGTTTTGATCGATTTAAGCTGAATTTGATGTCATCATCTCACATCGCACATGTCATAAAAGTCATGATGTGAACTTGTCAAGATCAAAAAAATAATTAAGTAAGTAATAAAAAACTAAATCGACTTAAAAAAACCGAAGCCTAATTGCGGAACGCCAAATCGTCAAATGATTCTGATCAGTTGGCTTCATTTCTATCACAATTGGCTTCATTTTACGATTTTCGAATTGCGAAACTCTAGTTTATTATGAAACCAATAAATTATGAACGTTAAGGCCCTGCGCAGAAACTAGAGTTTCGCAATTCGAAAATCGTAAAATGAAGCCAATTGTGATAGAAATGAAGCCAACTGATCAGAACACAGAACATATTTGACGATTTGGCGTTCCGCAATTAGGCTGCTGGTCAAGTGCGAGTCGAAATAGCAATTAGCAACAGATTTGACGGTTGCAGAGTAAATGAATAAGTAGGTAATGCTGTCAGTAAGTACCTACTCATAACTGTCTAAATAACTAGTTTCTACCCGCGACTTCGTTCGCGTGAAATTTCTAAAACACCTACCTACCTATGTCCTATAACACTCGGCAATACTGTAGATTCCATAGCTTCAAATTAGTAAAAGAATTTTCGGAATCGGATCAGTAGTTCCGAAGTTTATCCCCTAGGTACGTAATAAAAATATGTGCCCCTACATACCAATTCACAATTTACCTAGGTACCTACCTCTTTTATGATGATATCAAAACTAAGCTACCAATATTTTTTGTCTACTACTAGGTAGTTTTAGAAATAGATTACCCGGCAGCTGTCTCTAGTAAACGAATGCTCGACTGATTCAATATTCATCAATTTGCAGACGACATTTGAATGTAGTCTACATTCGATTTCCTGCAGTGTTAATGGACTACATTCTATCTGATCTGATTTAATGCTAGTACTTATTGTTAATAGGTAACTAGTATTTACTTCGATAGTAAAACAAAGAAAATAATTGCAAACAGCAAAACTATTGCTATTATTACTAGGTATTCGATCATTTTAGGACAAAAACAAACAATTATTATGAATTTTGCATGTACTACATAATTTTAATAATGAATAACTCACCAATACAGTACTGAAGTCACTCTGAATACATCTTCACACTTTGTCACATTTCTAGCGTAAATTATTAGAAATGAATTACCGAAATACCGCTACGAAATCATAACAGCAATACAAAGTGACCGATTGTATTGTAGCCAGTGATTTGAAACAATGACATCTCGTGAATCAATTTGGCAACAGTTAAAAAGTGAGCGTAAATGGTTTCTGAAAATGGATAAGAGATGGCAGAGTTAAGTATACTAAAATATTAACTAGATGTCGCTAATAGTCTTCAAAACTTGGTTTTGTGGTTTAGTTCTGCTACTCGATAACAGATGACCATAGACAAATTTGTTAAACAAAAAAGTGTGCAGTGTTAAAATTAAATCGGAATTATTTTATTAACAGGTGGTGGCTCTCCTATAATGGGGATTATACATACAAGGTGCTACAAGCAAAGCCATAATATTTATGAGTAAAATAATTTTGACATCTGTTCGAAAGGTGGGCCACCTGTCTGTAGCAAACGCACCTGGAGTGACCATCAAAAATCAAGTTGCGTTTAATGAATTCTTTGAACATGACAAGCAGCTTTAACTTAAGTAAATATTTATAATCACACCTATGGTTATATTATTGCCTTTTTTTGAGTCATGTCCTGTCAAAATATTAAACTCAAATACATAATAAATAATAATACAACCTGTAGACTCCATATCTGAACATGGGCTTCCATAATTAAACCTACTATGTTACAGTCGTCAATTTTATTAAAAAAAAAAGACATCATAAAATTCTCTTCCGGAAAGAAAATTCAGCACAAATTATCTTCACTACAACCATCTATGATCAAGTAGTCGAACTAAAAATGACGTCACAGCAACGTCGACCAACCGGTTAGGACAAGTTGCACGGTACCGTTGGGTTCAACGACCTCCAAGAGATTTGTTTACGCAGGAAGCAGAAACAACTGACAATCCAAAAGATTATGAATTTCGGTGGGATTTTTTGAATTCACACGTAGTTAAAATGCTTGTAAAAATAAAAATTTACTCTGTAACGTTAGTTTTGAAGTTTAAAAGCGGCAAGAGTTCAAAAAACTTTAGGTAACGGACTGCTTACTGTAGCAGAGGCCGTCCTTGGTATTATGTGCAGTCACGTAATTAAAAAGATGGTCTTTGCGAATTAACTCGCTAAAATTCTCGAAATCGTTGCTTTTTTATATTTAAGACATAATTTTAATTGGCTGATGCTGGGGCCTAAGTCAGTCAACGTAGATACGGGGCCGTCCGAAATTAGTACGATATTTCGGACTGAACCCTACTCCCGATTAATAACCTTTTTTCGACGGGCAAAAACTCATTGGAAGCTGGGACAACTGTCACATCTTGGTGTTATTCATTCTTAGGTATGGCCTCAAAATAATTTATGTCGGACGGAGTAGGAATTACCCGTAACTTCGGCCAACACTAAGGATTTCGTGCATAGTTACTAGGCCCGCTGATGCGGAGTGACGGAGTGGTGTGAGCAATGTGAGCATATATACGATTGGAAGGAGAGCCGCTGCGCTGCGTGTCGCGGGTTTTAACATTTGACCATAGTTTTATTATTAGTAACTAATGTTCCGCTTAAAAAGCCCTATCCTACGGTATATCAAATGTTATCATTGAAGGTGGGCCCAGGCCCCATTACATTTGTTTCCCAATCTCCTTTGAGAGTCACTCTGTCTGTCTCTTACTTCTTCACGTCTAACCACTGAACGGATTTCACAGGGGGGCGGTTCGGATATTATATTAAAATTTCACATGTTTATTGAAATGTTCGTGTATTTATGTCGCAGATTTATAGACTACTTCACTTTGGAGTGTAGATGTGGTGCTGTTCTACAAACGATGGGACACTTAATATCGTGCCCTGCGTGTCCTGTCAGCTGCACGTTACGAGAACTGGTGGACGCTGGTGATAGCGCCAAACAAGTAGCCGGATTCTGGGCCGAGTCCATTTAGATTGCTATCGACACGCTAAGAAGAAGATATCGCAGATGGATTGTAGAATATAAGTCGTTCTGTATTACCACAGAATACTTAAAGTACTACGTAGTATTACGTCTAAACGTCGGTAGCAGTTTTGTAAAACGCAACGCAATGACAATCCAACTGAACGTTGTTCAGCTGTTTTACATAACGGAGCTGTTTTGTAAAACAGCGGATTCTGCAATCCATCTGCGACATACGAGTATATACCTCTTTTAAAGAGATTTAAAGAATTGGAAATATACTCAGAAATTCAGAACCCGCATTTTGAGTTATTATTTATTTATGTATGTATTTATTTCATTTAAATCTTGGTAAAACGTGGCCAATGGCGGCTGGCGCTAGAGTATTTCAAATGAATGATGATAATATTAAAATGAAATATTATTATTTTTATTAAGTTAGATATTTAGAGTGATCAAAAAGCCACTAAGCTGAAGTGGGACTGGGGTGGCCACGTTTTCCTTAGGCCAAATGTGCTGTGGGCCAAAATAAGCAATACGGCAACTCCTCTTAGAAGATGGCGGGACAAGCTGGAGAAAACTAGCCAAAATTCTGGGATGCATGAAGAAGCCTCTCTCTCTCTCTCCACCGGAGTCCGGCGTCAAGCAGTCTGCTGTGTTTCGTCGATACGTGGGAGTTCTGGGCACGCTCGTTCCATCATAGACCTCATCCATCGCTTTCCATCAGGCGTGATCGAGGTCAAGAGCGGGCCCATTCAGCTTTAAAAAAACCAACGACATGTGGTCTAATTTAGCCCTGGATCGAAAGAGTTGGAAATCATGGGGAGAGGTCCTTATGCCGATAAGATGGCGGGACGAGCTGGGGAAAACAAATGACAAGTGGTCCCTTTGCCCAGTAGTGGGCTGTGGGATGATGCAGGTCAATGGAGACAGTGAGATTTTTAGTCATAAAAAATCTAAATATAAAAAAAAGATTATTTGCATTCTCTATGACCTGTTTGTTGATGAATTTGTTTGTTGAAAAATTGAATTGAATAAAATAATACTATTTATCCCGGAAGCACGTTCCCGTGGGATGATTTCCGACGTCCACCTGGACGAAGCCGCGGGCAGAAGCAATCATCATCATCTGCCTAGCCTTTTCCCAACTATGTTGGGGTCGGCTTCCAGTCTAACCGGATGCAACTGAATACCAGTATTTTACATGGAACGACTACTTATCTGACCTCCACAACCCAGTTACTGGTTAATACGATACCCCTCAGTAAGACTGGTTGTCAGACTTTCGGGCTTCTGACTTGTAACGACTGTCAAAGATCCACGAATTACAGCCGCGACCAACGGCTTAACGTGCTTTCCGAGGCACGGAGGAGTCTCGGTATGTAAAAATGGTCACCCATCCACAGACCAGCCGCGGCAAGCGTAGCTTAACCTGATCGATCGACCTGTGCGGCTGCTGTAATGTAGCCACAGGCCCCTCGGGCAGAAGCGTAATGAATAAAGTATTAATTAATTACAAAACAACATATTGGCTTGGCTATGTTTGCAGGCGGGTACCGGGTGTGCAATGCCGGTTCTTAGATCCCGTATGACCTACAGATTGGCGTTTATTCCGGGTTGGGTCTCTTCTGGGAGTTTGTGGCACATGAGCTTTGTGTCCGAAAAAGGCAGTTACGATGTAACCATATATTATGTACAGACGCCAGCACATCAAGTTACTACAATCTATCCAATTTATTTAATAGATTTTCAACTTTATCACTAAACTATAAGGTTTAAAGTTGATTGGGAAAATTTGACAGTTTCGGGTAGCTTGATGTGCTGGCGTCTGTATGTACCCTATGGCCTATATACAAGGTGGACACGACAATAAATGAAACATACATACATACACTCACATAATTTTGAAGGATAATGCGTCTTAGCATGTCTATGGCAAAAATATAGTTTTTTTTTTTTATTTGTTTGGCCCAAAATTCAGCAACGCGGATAGCATTCGCTGACGCAGCCACGAAAGATATTGCTAATCCATTGCTTCACAACGTAAATAACGCAATAAATGTTGTTGAACTGTCTAAATGATACCTATTGCTACTGATGATGATGATGATGATGGGGCTACCTTTTCCGCACTTAGACTTCCATTTCCGCACTTAGATTCTGGCTAACAGAGCCAGCCTAGCTCCGCCCGTAGCTCACCGTCCGATCAGGACCAGGCCCATGCCGGACGGCGCGTACGTGTTCCACGCACGCCTCAAAGAGATGTCAGCAAAAAGGAAGGGGCCTACCAGGGCCGAAGCCTGCCGGGGGTGCGTGATTGTACGAAAGATTTAACGCTACCCTCCGGGGTAGCGTTAAATCCGTGTTCCTTCCTTACCCCTTTATGTTCCGACATACGTAAAGGGCTGAGGAAGGAACACGGATGGGTCAGTAAGAGTCTGACACTCTCTTCCGCTCCACCCAGAGCGGGAGGGGTCATTTGATGACTTCCCATCCATAAAAAAAAGCCTAGCTCCGGCCAAAAGCACAGAAGCTTCCTGGGAGCTTCACAGAGCGACTTCACTGTTCCGAGGATTTCTTGACGTTGTGGAGCCACAGCCTCGCATTCCAGGATGACGTGGGCGGCTGATTCCTCGGCGTCAAGGCAGCCCCTGCAAAGGGGCCTGTCCGTGGCGCCTATGTTAAAAAGATGTTTGTTAAGGGGGTTATGTCCCGTAATTGTACCTATTATTATTCTAAGGTACTGATAGTGTGTTACGCAATTACCCCGCAGGACCTCATACTCAATTATTTATTTACTAGCTACGCCCCTCGGTTTCACCCGCGTAAATGTCGTTCTCGTGGGAATATCGGGATAAAAAGTAGCCTATATGTTAATCCAGGGTGTCAGCTACCTTCATACAAAATTTTATCAAAATTGGTCCAGCCGTTTGAGCGTCAAGAAATAACAAACATATAAACACACACACACTCACAAACTTTCGCCTTTATAATATTAGTGTGAGTGTGATTTTCCAACAAATTATACGTTTCTTGTCTTCTACTCCCATTTCCCATTGAATGAACATAACATTTATTTTTATTATATTGACATGATCAGGCAATGACTAATCGTTATATTATTACGACCAATATGTAACGATTATAAAGTTGCAATAAAATGTTTAAGAGTTAGCAGTGAAAGAAGGAAAGAAAATACGTTTATTTGCGGTGAACATGACGCAAAAAAGAATATAAACACAAAAAAATAAAAAGAAGGTAAGTCTTATTAAGGTGAATGCGCAGTTCTAGCCCGTGAAATTCAATTTTTCTTACGTTTTTTGCAATTTTCAGGTCAGTGTCAGGTTGTATCTTGATCAAATATGATTCGCGACTATAACAGGTACGTATTTACAGAATTAGAATCATTAATACATCTTTCTAAGTTAGATTTCTACCGTTAAGAACAAATCTCGTATGGAAAAGTGTTTGTGGTAGAAATCTAACTTAAAGAGATATATTAATGATTCTAATGAATATAATTCTGTAAATACATGTCTATTATAGTCGCAAATCATATTTTGATCAAGATACAACCTGACACTGACATACAAATTGCAAAAAACGTAAGAAAATTTAAATTTCGCGGGCTACAACTGCGCATTCACCTTAATTACTTCTATGTTGATCTAGCTAATGTTAATGTAGCACAGATAATGTAATATTCCAGTAGTCAATCAATCAATCATTCAGCCTATCGCAGTCCACTGCTGGACATAGGCCTCTCCCATACTGCACCACAACACCCTGTCTTCCGCCTTCCGCATCCAGTCTACCCCAGCCATCTTTTGAAGGACGTCCGTCCAACTAGCTTGGTGACGTCCCACACTACGCCTGCCGATACGCGGTCTCCACTCCAGCGGGGTAATTGCGAAACACACTAACTGTAGGAATGGCGTTCACATTTTGACAGTTCAACAACATTCATTGCGTTATTTACGTTGTTGAGCCGTTAAATTTTTCGAACATATGAAGCAATGGATTAGTAATATCCTTGAAAATGATTCAGATTCTGATTGAGAGCGTTTTACGTAATTAGGGTGCCGGACTCGTCTGCCATACGGGCCATCACTCCTTCAACAAAAATGGCCAGTCCTCTGCCACTTCAGTTTGCTTACTCTGCAAGCTATATCGGTTTTTTCCAGAAATACTACGACTGCAGAAATTTTGACTGCAGAATTTGATTTTTTTTTTCTAAATTTACTCCTTATTACATCTGCGATCTGCCAGTGAAAGTCCCGTCAATATCGGTCCAGCTGTTTCAGAGATTAGCCGGAACAAACAAACAGACAGACAGACAGACAAAAATTGTAAAAAATGTTATTTTGGTATATGTACCGTGTATACATCCATATGCATTTAGTAAAAAGCGGTTATTTTAATATTACAAACAGACACTCAAATTTTATTTATTTGTATGTAGTATGTATAGATTTGTATAGATGTATAGATAAACCAATAATTAGAAGCACTTTTGAATTTTCAAGGGATCGGTCAGTCAGAAAGATGAAGCTAGTTGCCCATTCCAAAGCGCAGTAGTACCTATGGAGAAGAACGGGCAAGAACCTCCACGGACACTACAAGTCTAGTTCAATCAACAGAATCCTCTAATACATAATTCTGTTAATGGTTTTCTGTCAATGGTTGTAACTGTACATGCACAAAATGGCAGCAGTTTTAATTGATATCCGATGAATTGAATATCAAAATATTAACGATTATGAGAACTTCGACTTCCGAATGACGCTCGTAAAATGCTTTTAAATATTAAATTCACTAGGAACTTTAATAACACTTTCATGAGAATGTAAACCAGACTCTTTGGTCGACGAGTACATTAATAGAAAATAAGTTTTTTTTTTTTTTTATAAATGTTTCCATACGATTTTCTGTCAAGGTTCCAAATTCAAATCACATTAATGACCAGCGGGTCATAATGAAATTCAGTACAATATTAATGCCCGGCTCTTGCTTCAGGTTAGGCTTGCATGACATATAATACGACGTTAGCGAGCAGGGTGGTGTGAAAATTAAAATTACGTTTTGTAATAAATGGCGAGGTAAAGTTTAAATTGCAGAAAAGGTATTTCTTATTAATAGTCAACAAACCTAAAGTTTAAATTCCAGAAAAGGTATTTAATGCGAAACATGAGCCTGTTTAATCGAGCATAGACGGTCTAAATTTGGCGTAATCGTTGACAAAGCTGCTCGCATCTCTTCGTCGATTGTCCTGAGGCGTTCTCTTTTTTTGGTTTTTATTGTAAATAAGTTTATAACATAACCTTATTTTTCCGAGGCACACCAATTAATGACCACGGTACACTAGTGTGCCGCGGTACATTCTTTGCGGAACACTGCGGTAGGGGATGACATGAGATAAAGAAAATCATCGTGAGGAAACCAGCACCCTTGCGTAATACACTATCAATTACAATCTGAAGAATTTTGAAGTATATTGCTAATCCATTGCTTCATATGTTCGAAAAATTTGTCTGCTCAACAACGTAAATAACGCAATGAATGTTGTTGAATTGCTATTGTTAGTGTGTTACGCAATTACCCGCTCTCACAGAGAGGAGGACTCTTTCTCAGCAGTGGGAATGAAATAGGGAGATCATAAAAGACCACCTTAACCGGTCAAGCGTCGCGGTTCGCCGATCGGCGACGAAACAATAGAAAATCAATTGTCTCATTAGCGGCGCTTGACAGATTAAGAATATAGGCTGCTTGCCTCCCGTAATATGACTTGAATTCGGGAATTTTTCGCTTACTTTGGACGCTTGACTTGGCCCGCGTGGTGGATCACGATCTAGTCCCTCTCACCGAGAGGAGGCCTGTGTCCCAACAGTGGGAACATTATATGCTGACTTTGTAATATGGCGACGCTTAGGGGAGCAGCAGAAATCGGAATTCGGCAAAAATGATGATCGTGAGGTCGGCTTTTAAGGCAGAGGACATCGTGGAGTACGTGAGCCAGAAGACGAGGTACACGCCGAGGGTGCTGTTACTGGAGTCGCACCGCAACGTCAACTTCAAGGCGTTCGTGGTGCGCGTACCGAATTGTTATCTGCCCGTCGTCATGGAAGAAAACTTCTGGTCGCAGGACGTGGTGTTCCGTCAATTCCTCGGACAAGCACCACAGAACAGCATAAGAACATGCTAGTGAAGTACAATTTATAATAAAAATATTTTCACTTCTCATGCTCTAAAAGTCCGTCTTTATGTTGTGCTTAGGCGACATAAAATCGCTTTTTATGTTCTAGTGCATAAAGTAAAATTTTTTTCTAAGACTAAAGTAAGCAGGCCCAACAGCCACACGCACAATAAAACTTCGCAGATTAAAGTCGTGATTTATTTCATTTTCTTTCATTTATACCACTTCCATGTTTTCTATCGTTAATTTAATAAAATCAGGCAAAATAGTTGTCATTTATTATTTAAAAAAAGGCAAAGAAACGTTTTCATTTTTTGGCAGTATGAAGTACCCAAGTCGAATGACAAATGTTGAAAATTAAAAAAAAACTTTTAAAAAGTTTCGTGGCGGTATTATCTGTGGTGGCGGGAATTAGCTATGGATGCAACATTTTTGATTAATTATGTACTGTATACTTTATGCCTGTTTCATTTTCTCGCAGTCGAAGTGAAAAGCAGAGTGTATAACTCAGGCATAAACGAGCCATTTTACCCCTCGACTTAACTATCCACCCTCGCCTGCGGCTCGCGTGGATATAAACGTCTCGGGGTAAAATAGCTTATTTTATGCCTTAGTTGTACAATCTACTATTATGTTTAGGTTCTGGTATTTATCTATGGGCCTGCGTCGCCTGAAATAAATAAATTAGTCTAACCGGATGCAGTTGAATACCAGTATTTTTAACCCCCGACGCAAAAACGACGGGGTGTTATAAGTTTGACGTGTCTGTGTGTGTGTTTGTGTGTGTGTGTCTGTCTGTTACATCGTAGCTCCCGAACGGATGAACCGATTTTGATTTTGTTTTTTTTGTTTGAAAGGTGAATTAGTCGCGAGTGTTCTTAGCTATGTTTGAAGAAAATCGGTCCAAGATGGCCGCCGCCACAAAATGGCGGATTACATATTTTTTCACAACTCCCTCAATATGGGTATCAAATGAAAGAGCTTGACAAGTAGAATACCAAACACTATGATAAATTTCAAAACCAAGAGGGCCGCCACCACAAAATGGCGAATTTTTTTTTTTTTTTTTCACAATTCCCTCAATATGGGTATCAAATGAAAAGGCTTGACTAGTAGAATACATAATACACTATTACAAATTTCAAATCTAAGATGGCCGCCACCAGAAATGGCGAATTCACAGAGGAATACGTTAGTATGGAATGAACGCCAACGACCACGAGTACCTAACTAGCTTCGCTTCACTGTGGTAAAAAAATACGTACAGCTGCGCAGATTTCGGCTAATCACGTGTGGATCGTATAGTATGTTTACTAGTAATATAATATTATAAAGTTTAAAAAGCAAGAAATAAAAGTTAAATTAAAAAAACCCCCGACTCAAACAAAAACCTCTAAAAAGTAAAATAATATAAGTTGCAGGAAATATTTTGATCCAAGCGTCCTCATGTCGGGGGACGGCTAATGAAAACGCCAAACAGATGAGCCTTAAACCCAGCAAAAATGAATGTAGCTATTGTAGAAACATAACTGCTGTTAACTTCCAATTTTCATTAGCCGTCCCCCGACGTAAGGACGCTTGGATCAAAATATTTCCTGCAACTTATATTAAACTTAAAGGGCTAAGATATATTATTATTTTACTTTTTAGAGGTTTTTGTTTGAGTCGGGGGTTTTTTAAATTCTTAATTTTATATGGAAAGATAGACTATCTGATCTCTACAACCCAGTTACTGGGCAACACAATCCCCTGGGTACAAAATAGCCCGTAAGGATATCTATAGTCATATTCAGACGGGTGCGATCAAATATGATTCTTTTAATGCCCAAAGACTATTAGCTAGTTCTCTTGCGCAAGTGAATGTCCGGAACTGACTTCGAATACAGAACTCAACTGCAAGTCTACTTGCTGCAAGTTTTATCAACTAATACCTTTCTTATACGAGTATCTATGACTGAAACTGTCAAAAAGTCCACTACAGGAACTTGCCATTTTTCTGGTTAACCCTTGCGCCATCCCATCTTCCTAGCACGGTGGGCTGTGCTGGGGCGGCTGCTGCAGGTGCAGAAAACCTTAAACGGCGAAAATATTGCAACTTGATTGGGAGTTATATGTTCGAGCCGTTTGGGGTTGAAACACTAGGGCCATGGGGTCCGAGTGCCCACTTGGTCTTTCGGGATATCGCCAAGCGGTTAGTCGACTCTTCACGTGACCAGAGGGCTGGCCTATTTCTTGGCCAAAGAATTAGCATTGCCATACAACGTGGCAATGCTGCCAGCCTTTTGGGCACTGTTCCTGTTGACAGCGATGCGGACGAATTCTTTGATGCCCTATGATTATTTTGTCTATTTTTTCATATAATTGTACATATTATTATAGTTTATATTATGTTAGCTTATATTATGTAAATATTTAATTTTTGAAATCTGGTGGAAATAAGATTTGAACTTAATGATTTGTTTCAGATTGATTTCCAATAGGTGGTTCTCTGATTTGAAACTGGTGGAAACTTTGGAAAATAGCGGTTTTGATCATGACGTATTAGGAAAGACTAGAGAGGACGCTATGACAATAATTCCTAACCAACTAAGAAAAGATGCAATGGAATGTGTGATATAAAAGACAAGGGAGTAAATGATAGCGTGGCGGTTGACAGGGAAGAATGGACGAAGAAAACTTTGCAATATCAATGGGACAAGGACATGATGAGGACTTAGATATCAAAAATGTTTGTAGAAAAGACTTTTTTCAATGTTCCTTCAAATGGAAATGGATAAATTTTGCAAAATTGAAATTATTGCCTACAAAATTGTTAAAACTTTTAAGACTCAGAGGCCAATAAACTCAGAGAGGGCACCATAAAATTCACCTTTTCCGATTGAATGGCAATTTTCATTCATTGACCATTAGAAATTTTATTCTTTCTCTCCATGCAAAATAACTGCAGCCTATCACAGATTTTACGATGCCAACAACCTATGCGCAAAAAAGTCCTCAAAAACCGGAAATCTCCGATCATTGGCAGCAATCAAAATTGACCGTAAATCGAATTAGCCACGCGTCCAAAATCATCGTCGTTCGATGGCAGAAGAAGATGTGAGTGAAGAACCGGCCTTAACACCGTTACTGTTCGCATCACGAAAAAAAATACAGTTAGCCTGAGTCTCGAGCGCGCGCCGCAACGAAAAAAGCACAACCCACCGCTACACCACATCTCTAGGACGTACCGACGGGTATCCAAACGCGCGGGAATTTTGACATTGACAGCTCTCTTGGCGCCAAACTAACCTTTTTAAATTGTGCTGTATCCTTGTGCCGTGAACTCGTGCAAACTGTGTTTATTCAAGTGAAAATGTCTGAAAACGGATAATACATTATTTTATTGTGGCAACTGTGGTGTTTTCTGAATTGTTTACAGTGGTATCCAGCAAAGGATTTTTGACAAAATGCCGAGTACAATAAGAGGTGAGTATTTCAAAACTAACTTTTGCAACAGATTAAAAATAGTGACAACAAATCACTAAAGAGTTTTGGAACTCTTTAGTTTGAATTTGTGCGTTCTAAATTTAAATCTGATTCGAGCATAATTTAAGAAGAATTTTAATGGACACATAATTTGGCTAATACACTATTAACTCAGAGTAGAATTTTGAATATTTGTCATTGGAAATAGTTTTTTTTTACGCTGAAATACGATAATGTTGTATTCGCCGAGTTCACAGAGGTGAATGCACTTTTCCGTTCTGTTGACGGAAACAGAAGTCGTGAGTAACAAAGGTAAAATTTGAATTTCATACGATAAGCTCACGTTTAGAAATTTAAATTTTGGGTATCTGTCACTTTCTACTAAGTTTGCATGTATTCAGTGGAAAAAAAACTGAAGATTTTTAATCGAAATCCATTTATAATAATGTGACTTAGTTAGCAATTCAGTAACTATTATCACAATAATTAAAATTATGACGTCATCGAAATAGATTTTAGTGAAAATTAAATTTTCCTGTAAGTCCCTGATAAGAATCTGAAAAAAAAAACTTGGGACATAAATTCGACATTTGTATCATTTTCGACATACAGAAATAGGAATTTAATGAATATCTTTGCCTAATATGAATTTAAAGAAAAAAATATATTTCAGAGTTTGTGGTTGAGCGTTAGCTCTTTCGTTTTTCGCGTCCATATTTTGACTTCTTTCCTTGTCGTTGCTAAGGGTTGCCAAAGTAATTTTAATTACTTCTCCAATGATTCCTTTTTCAAACACTCTGTATAGCAAGATTATAAATTCAATCAGCTTTTTAGCGGTTTTCGCTCGTAAAATCGCAAGATTTTAGGGGTTTTTACCCTACTGCGTCAAAAAGAGGGTTATTTTATTTTATTACATAAATACATAAAGCTGAAGTCACTTCTTCTAAACTAAAACTATGACAAAAATACTAAGCTACGTTACTACCTATACATATAATTTAGGTAACGTGAATGACCTAGACTCCAATAATGGCAGTCTAGAACTTTCGTCTATGGTTGTCCTACGCCATCAAAATAGCAAATAAGTTCGTCTATGAATTTTAATCACGTAAGCTCTTGAACACTGTACATTGCTGGGTCAATTATTGTATACAAAAGACGCAATGGTTATGAGATCGGATAGTTGCGTAGGTCATTGAGTCCAGTAGCCTATTTTGGTAAATGACATGATTACGAAGACTGTTGCATATTTCATTTGCCTGTGTTCATATTAGGATCGCTACTTTAGTACCTGGTTTTAATTGCATAGAGACAGATGAAGGAGTGTCTAAAGTTTAAAGGACCTCCCGAGGTTGCCCTAACTTTTGTTGAACTTGCGTCTTCTTCTTAGCGTGTCAATGGCAAAAGTAGCACAATTTTTTTTTAGTTCTAATTTCAGCAACGCAGATAACATTCGCTGACGCAGCCATTAGGTCGTCACGTGTGCAGCGGTGGGTTGACGGACTTCATGGTTCAAATCCAAAGAGTTTTCTTTTTTTTTTTCTACTCGCATATTGGCACGAACCACTCGAGAAAAGCTCATTCCAATATATTAGTCAGTCAAAAAGGTTGGATGTGGGAGCTGACTGCCGAAAGTAGGCCAGTAGACTTAATAAATGACTGTCAGGTCCCCATGTAGCTGCTCAACTTGGTAACTCCCTGTAATAATTCCGGTGATCGGTACACTATAATCGTTAGTCCCACATGTAGCCAAGTCTTTAACTCCTCATGATTCCATACCAGAACCGATTTCTGTTACAGCGATTAGGCTTCTCCATATTCTAATGTGATAGTGACCGCGACCTACGAGTTGTAGGTCGTAGGTCCGAACCTCGACAGGCGCTTTAATTTGTGTAAATTATTTCATCATCACTGCTCTCAAAAACGGTGAAGGAAACTAGCATGTATTAGAACCAAAAATTCGAAGACATGACATTTACCAACCCGCACTGGGCCCGCATGGTGGATTACGGCCAATTCCCTCTCACAGATAGGAGGCCTGTGCTCTAGCAGTGGGAACATTATAGGCTGATTATGCTATGTTTCTAAGTCCTCTGATGACGACTGGAGCTTTACACCAACAGTTTTGCCAACTCCACCAACAGTCCAACATTCTTGCCCAACTTTCCAACCTTATTAACAGTTCTGAAACTGTTCTTTGCCGCCATCCTCCTTACATTCCCTTGGTTGAATCTTAACATAGTCACGTTGTATGCAAATCGGGTCGTTTATTCGTGTCCTAGACTGCATGGCGACTCGTGCACCTGGTTTATATTGTGGTGACGTCACTGTTTCGGGATGGGGTTCCTGAACTTTCGCTGTATGAGGTCAGGGATTATTGTCAGCTGGAGACTGAGGGCTGTCTTTGTCTGTATTTGACTATCTGATCGACCAATCACTCGTGAAACAGTTTTCACTATGCCTTATGATCTTCTGATGTCTATGTAGGGGGTCAAGGCCTATAATCAGATGGAAACTGTGTAGCGGTATCTACAACGCCACATGCGAACAACGCTTCATACTGACGTCACGCAAATCCTGCATCTCGCAAGCAGAGTTTACCACGCAACTAGCATATATACAACGGCCCGACATGACTCATTGGGCAGTTGCCCACCAGACACAACACCCGTCTGGTCGGAGGATCCTCACTTTTCTATGGAGGTTTAGTGAACTTTACACCCTGTTCCTCATACCTCTATAACTGGAGACTGAGGACGTTCTTTGTTTGTGGTTGCCTGTCTGACCAGTCTTTCACTCTTGAATGAGTTCTCTCTGTTCCTTCTGATGCCCATGTACGGAGTCAGGGCCAATAATCAGATGGAAACTGGAGACTGAGGACGTTCTTTGTTTGTGGTTGCCTGTCTGGCCAGTCTTTTACTCTTGAATGAGTTCTCTCTGTTCCTTCTGATGTCCACGTTCGGAGTCAGGGCCAATAATCAGATGGAAACTGGAGACTCTTTACTTAATAGATTGTATGGAATCAAGTTCCTCTACCTGAACAGACAGCTGTGCTGCTGGTGAGTTTGTTGCGCCAATTCTTCTTCCCAGAGAAAGCACTAGGAAGTGTTGCAGGGCGAGCGTTTTGGGGACTGTCTACCTAATTTTTGACGTTCAAATAGTGCTGATTCTCAGCCTAGTTTGAATAAATGACTTTTGATTTTAATTTTGACTGAAGACGGTCTTCATCTGTGTTTCACTGACTTACTGTGCCTTGTGAACTGTGTTTGAAACAGTTTTCTCTGTTCCTTATGATGGTCATGTATAGGGTGAGGGACTATTCAATCAACTTAGTCTATCGCAGTCCACTGCTGGACATAGGCTGGCAGTGGTCCCAGGCTCTCCACAACACCCTGTCCTCTATCTTCAGCAACCAGTCTGTCCCAGCCACCTTCTTATGACTAGACTAGGGACTATTATCTGATGAAAACTGGAGTCTGAAGACTGCTTTTCTGACTTGTGATCTCCAATAAATTAATTTATAAGTATTATCTGCGGGGTAATTGCGTGCTTTCATTTTGACAGTTCAACAACATTAATTGCGTTACTTACGTTGTTGAGTAGACAGATTTTTCGAACATATGAAGTAATGGATTAGAAATGTCCTTCAAAATGGTTTAGATTCTGACATATGGTGTGTTACGCAATTAGGGTGCTGGTGCTGTTTTCACTATAGGAATTGGTTTTCATTCACAATAAATTTATCTTCGACTCTGATTGGATTGACAGGAACTTCAGGCCTGTATTTGTTCAAACCAGAGTCTTTACGTAAGTTATTTACAGGAATGTTTTCAGTATAAATGTCGATGACCATAAGAGTAGGGGAACACCAAAGACACGATGGATGGACTGTGTGAATGATGATATGGTTAGAAAAGGGGTGACAACCGAGATGACGACTAATAGAGAAGTATGGAAGAAAAAAGCATGTTGCACCGACCCCAAACAAATAAAGTCAGGAGAATTATGATGAAACGTACATTTTCCAATGTCTGAAAATCTACCAACGGCAGAGCTAACACATTCCCTAAAAGTAATTGTACTATACATTCTGTACGCAGAACTCTTTTGGGTGACTCTCTGAAGTGGTTTTGTGGTAGTCGAAATCCACATTTACGCCATCTGCGAGGCCAGTACCAAAAAGCGACAGTTGGGGGCATTGACCTTGTGTACGGACCTCACAGTTAAGCTTCTCTCAAAATTAAGCTTTCTACTATAAATATTTTTATCAGTTGCTATTAATTCATACAACTCCTAAATGCTTCTAGTACACTGAAATTTTTTCAGCAGTAGGCAACTCCTGACTTCAAAATATTCCCGAAAAAAAGGTGCATCACCGCAAAAGTTCGTTAGTAAAACTCGAATAAAAAAAAAAAATCGAATCCAAATTCAAAAAGCCAGCATCTATAGATTCTGCGCGCCATTCGCCATCGACGTGCATTCTGTGTGGCCAGCGTCAGAAAAGCGACAGTAGGGCGGTGCTCGGCCCTGTGTACCGTAAGCCGCAATCCCTTTCTTTGTGACGTAGCGTACGGTACTCTGCGCTAGTGATGTGAAACTCTGTTTGTATCGATAAGGCTTTTGGGGTCGATAGTTTATGTTGAAGTTTTTGTGCGGTGTTTTAATGTTAGCTTAGGTTAGTTCCTTGTTTTGATGATGGATAACAATGGCTTCAATATGATTGGCGTTACGTTTAAACTTTGTTTGTGAAATCAGATTTTTACTTTACAAGTCATCTTCGGATCATCGTTTAGCACTGTTATCTCAACAAATGGAGGTGTTTCCTTCATTTTTACGAACGTTTTAAAAAAAATAGAAGAATCTAAAGATTCAATAGCTCATTTCTCTCACGCTGAACTAGGTCACTGTCAATGTCTCCGGCACTAACCATTACATATGTTAGCAAGTACATGTCTGCCATTAAAAAAAAACCACAGCCACAGACAAACCATCGACAACGCCCCCCTCTAGCAGTGACGTAGCCTAACGGTGATCGCAGTTAGGCTCACCCACATACTGTGTAACTGTGTGCATGCGTCCGTTATATGGACGCGTTCCGTGCATGCGACGCCGTGGGACCGGCTGTATACAGAACGCCTTTGCTTGAAAAAAAAAAAAATGACAATTGCGTGTCGCGCGCGCTTAGTGGATTTTAATTTATGGTCTGTTGTTTTTCTGTTATGTCATGTTACACGAGCGGTGAAGGGTTGTAATTTTTAGTCTGTGATACGGTTGATGCAAAATGGATTTTTGTACTGCTTTCTGAAATGATTTTTGTAATGTTTAGTAGAGTCTATTTGACTCCTGAAAAATCAGTTTGTGACGATAGTTTTTTGTCTATCATAATCCCTGAAAAATGTTTGATATCCTTAAAAATATTTTCATATTATCCAAGGCTAACTATAAGAAGGCCAATTCTCGTACGTAATTAAAAACGTTCAAAATCTAATCGCAATCTCATCTCAGCGACAATCAATGTCAAAAATTTAGGGAAATAAAAGGTAATTTTGACAGATTGGAATGTGAACGTTTCTAAAAATACGAGAATGGTCCTCTGGTCAAAAATCGCATAACCCTAGTGATAGGTAGTTATGCAGTAGAGATGCTGCTCTATCCATTTCTTTGATTTTGACAGTTCAACAGTCTTCTCGCATTTTGACGACCTTAGTATAGGCACAAGAATATCTCATTCTGTGGTCTAAGATGGGCCAGTGTCAGCAAGGCTGGTAGCGGTGCAAGGGGCCGTGAGTGCAGTGTAGACGTAGCTTTTGCAAAAGAAGAGGGTTTTTTTTAATGCCACGACTTTTTACGTCCAATGCAAGTACGTGAAGTGCCTCTGGACTATACTGGCTACCAACTTTGTTAACCGGTTAATCTTCTCAAAAACAAAAAAAAAAATTGTACCTATACCTTCTTAAGTAAGTGCTAAAATTGCATCTGAGTATGTAAACTCTTTTAACCTAATTTGAAGCTTTTCAGAGCTTTTTCTACAGCGAATGCATGGCGAAACCACCTCCCCACTATCTTGAGTATCAAAACTCCTTTCAACTCAGTTTCACCACGACTTAAAAAAGAACAAGTTTTTAAAACTACAAGAGTTCAATGACTTTTAACGAATATGCACCGGTCAGTTCGAATTTCGAAAGGTAGATGTAAAGATATAGTCCAGTCTTAAGTCTAGACTTTTGGGATTTTATGGCTACAAATAAACTAGGACATAGCTTTGTTAACTTTTTGTTGCTTCATTAAGATTGCCAGGTGAAAAAAGCTTTGTTGGATAAAAAAGTTGTTTTTTTATGTTATTTTAGAATTCAGGATCGATGTAAAATAACTCTATCAAATAAAACTGCACAAGTTTACACAAAAGCCTACTTTGTGCAAAATGTCTTACAAGTTTAATCGACATTGAAATGTAGTGCAATATTTTTGTATTGTGTGAGGGTTCCACATCCGTTTGCACAAAATATAAGCTCAATATTTTTGCACAACATTTTTGCCAGTGAGGGACTTTTACTCCTTTCAGTGGCCAAATAAAAATAACCTCAAAAAAGAAGCAGAAGAATGATTAAGCGCATACTTTTGCGTATTTTTTATTACGCACTTCACTAGGAAGTGAAAAATTAACGGCTCTATGGTTAACACATAATTTGGCACTATTCAAATGTCAATCAGACTGCGTTCTTTATTCAAAATTTAAACAAGCAAAGGTAATTTGACTAACTATTATTTATTTCTTTAGTAGTTATGTTCATTCATAAAATTCATTGTTGGGAAGACAGGTTTTTTTTCATACAGTAGAAATGATTAATACAATATATTAAATACTAGCTACTGCCCGCGACTTCGTCCGCGTAAAATGTCTTGTTCCTCCGACCCATCCAGCGCGTCGTATGGCATCGCCTGTCCACGTGATTACTTCGTTTTCGCATTGCGCTCTTTTTTTACTTTTTGCTCGGTTCCTAAGGGTTGTAGCGTGATGATAAATACCTTGTAGCCTTCATCAAGACATGGGCTATCAAATTTAAAAAAAAAACAAATTCGACTGGTAGTTCCTGAGATTAGCGCATTAAACAAACAAACATACTTTTCAGCTTTATTAGGTATTAGTTTTGATTAGGTGAACCTAGTATGTCTTCTTAACACAAGTGCATGAGTCATAGATACTTTAAAATGTGTTTAAAAATTTTTATTTCTTTGGCAATGTTTGATATACCAGAAAAGGCAATTTTGGTCTGAAATAGGAAACCACATTTGCCGAAACTTTATGTCATTTAAGTAGGCATGTGTAGTCTTGCGTTTGACCCCTATTCCACGTCGATTAGTGATCGACAAAAGTGCATGCAATAAAAATATGAAAACAAACTTTTTAAAACCTACATTAATTTCATTTGCACATTGTTCAAGTACAGTCAGCATCAAAAGTCGATTACCACTGTCATTTTTACATTGTTATCAAATTGACAACAATTTTTCTCAATAACCTGTTTTTTAGCTGTCACATAATAGCAGAGTTTATATTCTAAAAAAAAATCTTCTGCTGCAATTTTGAACAAATATTTTGCTCAATAACTAAGATTAAAAAAACTGAAGTGTTAATCGACTTTTGCTGCTGACCGTACAACGACCTACCTATAAATCCCCAAAAAACTCATGTCTTTAAAAACCCGATGTTTCTTTTTTGTTTTGTTTTTTTCCTGTTACTTTTCATATCTTTTATGGTCTATGTTATTATAGCAATAATCGAAATTCACTGCAGTTTAATCAGTCATTAATGTCCGATCACTGAGAATCGGTGCCGAATGCGGTCGTTGACCCCGACCGGTCTTCGGCCAACGCTTAATAAAAAGTATTTACTACAAGCCCGTTATATTTGCCGTGTCATAATATTCTATTGAAATATTAAAAAAAGCTGGTTCTTAGTTTAAAAGTTTTGAAGAAGAAAAATGCCGGATGACTCCTAGTTAGGTCAGTGGCTTGGAATTCGAATTCAATTTGCAATTTTGTCAAAAGTTAAACAACAAACAATATGTTTGTAATACCCAGTAATATTACGATAAGTTATGTAAAGCAGGTGACAGAGTATGCCTCTAAAATGCAGGACACGGCAAAAGAATGCGTAAAGGCCATCAACATTATTTTTATTGTACCTAACAGTTACGTCAACATATTAACGACCTTGCTCCCCAAAATACTTAAGTAACCAAAAAATAACAACCGAAAAAATACCGTTATAAAGAGGAGAGATCCATACAAATTACAAATGGCAACCTATATTCGGGCGAGAAATTTTAAAATTCGCGCCACGATTCAAAATACGAACTTCGAATTCGTGAGTCGAAAATTGCGCAACGAATGCCTGAAGTGGGTTCAATGAACGCAGTTCGGCTATTTCCCGTTAGGAGGCGCACGTGAGGTTTTACTTTTAAATTTGCAATTTAGTACCGCTATCGGTCACCAGAGTGCGCTAACTCGCTGTTACTGGTTTTATAGAGCTTTTTTTCTATTAAACAAGTGGTGTTACTTTTGTTTTAATGGTTGAAAATTTGCAGTAAGTAAGTAATCCTTTTTTATGGTATTGGAATTTTGGAAGTAATATAATATTATAATTTTTTATTTTATTTAATTAGACCTATTGCAGTTTTAATTTTAACTGATTGTTTTGAAAAAGGTTTAAAGTTGAGTATCTAGTCTTTGAAACTGAATCCAGAGAGTACGAAATTTAAAAAAAAACTTCCACCAAAGGAGATACTTCAATACGGCCGGCGTACCCTCGACATTGCTGAATAGCTAATCTTTTGACTACGACACGTTTCTTAATAGCTCTTGTTGTCAGTTTAAAATGAGGGCCCCGTGGCTAAATAATAACGGCCCCACAGGTCGATATCAGGTTAAGCTACGCTTGCCGCGGTTGGTCTGTGGATGGGTGACATTAAGCCGATGTTCCCTGCTGTCATTCGTGGATCTTTAGACAGTCGTTACTGGTATTCAGAAACCCGAAAGTCTGACAAGACAACCAGTCTTACTAAGGGGTATCGTATTATCCAGTAACTGGGTTGTGGAGGTCAGATAGGCAGTCACTCCATGTAAAATACTGGTATTCAGCTGCATCCAGTTAGACTGAAAGTCGACCCCAATATAGTTGGGAACAGGCTAGGCAGATGACGATGATGCCAGTCTAAAATTGTCCAATGTTGAACTTGAACATTAGGCTTCCCAGTGGCCGCTCAAAGAGTATCTCTCAATTTATGGTCAAAGACAAACGAAAAATGTCTTCGCGTTGTATTCCACGCGCGCCTCAAAGAGATGTCAGCACTAACTGACGGGGTCCGCTAGGACCGATGCCTGCCGGGGTCGCGGGTTGTTCGAAAGAGATACCGTGGCCCTTGGCTCAGGCAACTGAAGGAACACGGGTGGGTTTTAGTCAGTAAAAGCCTGACACGCCCTCCCGCTCCGCTCAGAGCGGGAGAAGTTATTTGATAATTTCTCACCCAAAAAAAAGGGTCTAGAATCATGTGCTGAATCCATGGTTACAGTTTGTGCTTCGATATAGATGTACTAGCTGCGCCCCACGGCTTCACCTGCATAAGTTTCGATCCCGTGCGAATATCGGAATAAAAACTAGCCTATGTCCTTTCCCGGGACTCAAACTATCTCTATACCAAATTTCATCTAAATCGGTTCAGTGGAAAGGTAACATACAGAGACAGACAGAGTTACTTTTGAATTTATAATATTAGTATGGATAGTATAGTATGGATGACACCCTGAATTTGGTCGGTCGGCGCAACATGTCCTTTCTTCCATACTTCTAGATAATGCAAAATCGTAAGCCGCTACTTTCGCGCTCAGTCTTGAGTACTGCTGCCTGGGTGAGAGTGAGGTGCCGCACGCGGCGGCGTCTTTGAATCGACTTGATTTTCCCATCACTAAATAGTGCTTGTGACGTCATAGTAGGTAGTCAAAAAATGGCACGCTTGGTTTTCATACATATCGAGATACTTGCGTTATCTAGGTCTATCTATATTTGTGCTTCTATATTAGTCGTCGGTATCTCGGTAGTCACCCCCTTTCTAGCCATATCATCTTTCACACAGTCCATCCATCATTTCCTTGGTCTTCCGAGATCTTCCCCTACTCATATGTTAACTATACAGGGTGAAATTGAATTCATGGGCATCCTTTTAAAGGGTCATTGTAATCATCATTATGAACAACTTTTACTATGGGACTAAAACTAAAATCGTGAAAAAAAAAATCAGCTGTTCCTTCCATTTATGTTCACATAACTCGTCAAAATGTAGGAAAGAGCTGATTTTTTTTTCACGATTTCAGGTTTGGTCCCATAGTAAAAGTTGTTCAAAATGATGATTACAATGACCCCTTAAAAGGATGCCCATGAATTCAATTTAACCTTGTAGTTGTATTGTATTACTACTAAAAATCCCGTAACTAATTAGTATGCACAGCTTATTCTGGTCTGTTTATTCGGAGTTTAGTCACGTGAAAATAACATGAGAATATGAGAACGATTTAAAAAATGTAAAACTAGTCTCTTTGGGTGTGGGCATGCATTCATGTGACGAGGAGAATGTTCAGTAAGCTGCCAAGACATGACGTCATGAATTAGTTAAGCTGCAGGTCCTAGAAGAGCGGTGACCGCGACATGCGGCTGTAATGTCCAAATACAAAGCGTTTTTGACACCTTTATGTCAAACTAGCAGGGCCCCGCGGTTTCGCCCGCATAAGTTCGTTTCTAATTCAATCATGATTCGAAAGACACGTGGCGCCATCTATTATCATAATAACGCTATTGTTGTTTCCGTGGGAACAGCACTTTTTTTTCGGGATGAAAGGTACTCTATGTCCGTTTCTGTACACCTGACAACGTATAATGTAAAATTTCAGGATGATCGGTTCAGTGGTTTAGGCGTGAAAACGATGCCATCTTGTATATTAAATTATTAGTATGGATTTTATAAAATTTTCTAGATTTGTAAGCTAGTAATGGCCCTGATCACAAGTTACCACATCATCTGCCTAGCCTTTTCCCAACTATGTTGGGGTCGGCTTCCAGTCTAACCGGATGCAGCTGATTACCAGTATTTTACACGGAGCGACTGCCTATCTGACCTCCACAACCCAGTTACTGGATAATACGATAATCCTTGGTAAGACTGGTTGTCAGACTTTCGGGCTTCAGACTACCCGTAACGACTGTCAAAGATCCACGAATGACAGCCGGGAACAACCGCTTAACGTGCTTTCCGAGGCACGGAGGGGTCTTGTTATGTAGTGATGGTTACCCATCCACAGACTAACCGCGGCAAGCGTAGCTTAAACTGATCGATCGACCTGTGCGGCTGTTATTATGTAGCTACAGGCCACTCTGATCACAAGCTACCTATAACACATAATAATGACGTGGTCGCATGTGATAGATCGAGGGTGTGTCAGTGTGGACATTAATATTATATAAATGTTAGTAATGGTGCAGAAGGTTTACGGTTATTTATGGTATTGACTAACAAAACCAATACATACATGCATACATACATAATCAGCCTATAATGTTCCCACTGCTGGGACACAGGCCTCCGCTCAGTGTGAGGGAGTGGGCCGTAAACCATCACGTGGGCCCAGTGCGGGTTGGCAGATGTCACATATATGTCTTCGAATTTTTGGTTCTAGGACATGCCGGTAACAAAACCAAAATGAGAAGTAAATTCCTTGCTCATCTTTTTGGTATTTCAAAGCTCATATAAAAGAATCGACAAAATCGGACCGGATTGAAAAAAAGTTATGCGGTTTCATACATACGCGTCGACTTGAGAACCTCCTCCTTTTTCGTCGGTTAGTCGGTTAAAAATAAGAAAATACTTATACGAAAGACACACCCTCCATAAACATCACAGAACAACGACAAAATATCCCATAAAAGTTAACATCAAAATCCATTGCTTGCTCCCAATCACGCCTCTTCACCATTGCTTCAAAAAAAGCTTCAATGTATACAGAAAATTTGCAATAAAAAATCATTTCGCTCGTCCGCAATATGGGTTCAACTTTCAGCCTTGAGTCTTCGCCGCATAGCGGCCCACGCACACATAAATAGGACACAAACACGCACACTGGGACACCCTAGCCTACTGCCTAGGTAACATATAATTATACCATGGGTAACATCTTGAACTTAAATAGATAGAACCTCCTTTCAAAAAATTGGCTGATAACTTTTCTAAGCTCTTTTCTCGATAAAAAGTAATTTGTAAATAGAAGTTCTTTCAGAGTTATTTTACTTCTGACAGCAACCCATAATGAACCTTATATCTATGAAATTAAAAATCACTATAGTGCAAAATCAGAGTTAAAATAGATGTTGAAATAACTGTCTTTCCAGCCAGTATCTGTTTGGCTTAAAAGCTTCGCATAATTAAATTCTAAAAATTCTGGAGTTACTATCTAGAATTACTAACTAGCTAGAATTAGAAAGAAATAATGTGTTTTCAATTGTTTTTTCTTTGAATTATCTGAGCACCCCTTATTGTCCTACTTGAGTACCATACCTGCAATGGACAGAGGGGCTCGTGGCTAAATAATAACGGCTGCACGGGTCGATCTTGCCGCTGCCGGATCGTGGATGGGTGGTCTAGTATCGTGTAAAAGGAATACCCAATTCGATGAATTTTTCTTGATACAAAAAAATTGCAAAGTTATATCTACTCGTTTATTATTTATTACTTTTTTCGACATCACGGCGTAACGCTTAAGAGTTATTCAATGGAATTTACTTTAAAATATAGAGAATTAATCATATCAAAGTTTACTCAAAGTTGTTTTTTTAATTCATGTATTTTGTTAAAAAAGGAATTAATTCGTTTTGGCACATACGTCGTTTTATTCCGAGCGCCCGCAAATTATAGCCATCACTCTTCTTTTGCGTTTCAAAAGTAATTGCATCACATTCGCTCGCTTAGTACGTTTTCGAGGATTTTAATTTTCTTGGTAGCGTCTTAAGGTCGTCGGTCCATTTAGCTGGGGGACGTCCCACACTACGCTTGCAGATACGCGGTCTCCACTCCAGGACTCGTCTGCTCCACCGGCCATCGGTCCTTCGACCAACATGGCCAGCCCATTGCCACTTCAGTTTGCTTACTCTGCAAGCTGTGTCCGTAACTCCGGTTCTTTGCCCTGCAGTTAAACAATCCTAGCTATTTAACGAGGTTGAATAACTTATTCAATTCAAGATTATATTGTACAAAGAGAGAGAATTCATTCAAGGGAATAATGTTTTGTTTGAGTGCTATTTTTATCAAACTGTCAAACACAGAGTCTTGCAAGAGATATGCCATTTATTTTCATATTACCAGGCGGTAGAAATTGTATAAGGTTTCTGGGAAGGAATAAACATCTTTCTATCTCGTCTTGGGCTTCTAAAAGCGCTTAATCAGCCTATATTGTTCCCACTGCTGGGACACAGGCCTCCACTCTGTGAGAGGGAGTGGGTCGTAATCCACCACGCGGGCCCAGTACGGGTTGGTAGATGTCACATGTCTTCGAATTTTTTATGTTTAACATGCTAAATTCCTCACGATGTTTCCCTTCACCAATGTCGGAGATGTCCCAAGACAAATAAACTTAGAAATAGAAAAAGTTCACAAAGTCACACTTCATACTAATATTATAAAGGCGAAAGTTTGTGAGTGTGTGTGTGTGTGTGTTTATATGTTTGTTACTTCTTCACGCTCAAACGGCGACCAATTTTGATAAAATTTTGTATGGAGGTAGCTGACACCCTGGATTAACATATAGGCCACTTTTTATCCCGATATTCCCACGGGATCGACACTTACGCGGGTGAAACCGCGGGGCGCAGCTTGTAAGACATAAATTATAGCCTTTGAGGAAAGTCAGTCTAAAGACTATTTCAGGCAATACCTTGCATTTGCATTTAGGGATAATTGCAATTTCAAAGTTTCGTTACGAAAGCATTGTCATTAATCTACTGTTTCTAGTCTAAAAGATGTTGGTTCCATAGACAAATTTGTTCAGTTTGATAGACTGTCCCTTAAATTTGACTGGTCTGTGAAAACTAACCCTGCATATGTAAGTATAATCTCCTATTTGTTTGATTTTATCTATTGTATTTTTGTCTCTTTTACTCTTACGCTGTCTACATATCTTTATCTACTTCCCTATCGCAGGTATGCTGGAAGAGATTTCCATAGAAATAAGCACCACCTTTGTACCTATTTTTCTGTTCTGATTTTTTCTTGTCTGTTTATATTTATGTGTGTAGGTACATAAATTATTAAATATTATATAATTATAGATAGGTTCCTTCTAAAGCTGTCAATCTAAAACTACAAAATCTCAAACCAATTAAAAACGACGGAACAATTTAATAAACAAAAGGAAGTTCCTCTGAACGCCTAGGTACTCAATCAATATTCAATTTGCCATAAATCCCTTGAACCACGAAATATAATGTTATTCGCTTAAAGAGACAAATTTATTGATTTCTTACGTCCTTCGCTTCAGGATCGCAGGTTCGATGATACGTTACGGTCGTCTGGGTAACCGGGTTTTATAAGGTAAGGGAGAGAGGACACAGAGGTTATTTTTGGAATACGTCAGAGTCAAGTTGGGAGATTTATTGGTCTTTCTTTATTAATTATTAGCTGCGCCCCGCGGTTCCACCCGCGTAAATGTCCATCCCGTGGGAATATCGGGATAAAAAGTAGCCTATGTGTTAATCCAGGGTGTCAGCTACCTCCGTACAAAATTTTATCGAAATTGGTCCAGCCGTTTGAGCGTGAAGAAGTAACAAATATATAAACACACACACATAAACACACAAACTTTCGCCCTTATAATGTTAGTGTGATAGAGAAAGAATAGAGAATTTTGAGATTTATCGAACAAATACTGTCAGGGCTGTTTCGTGTTAGACAAAAAAAATTGCTTATACGGTAATAAGGCACTACCTACCAATCAATTTAGCATAATCACCCTATTATGTTTCCACAGCTGGGAGGGGCCCGTGGCAAAATAATAACAACCGTACAGGTCAATCCATCAGGTTAAGCTACGCTTGCCGCTGTTGGTCTGTGGATGGGTTACCATCTTTACATACCGAGACCCCTCCGTACCTCGGAAAGCACGTTAAGCCGTTGGTCTAGGCTGTCATTCGTGGATCTTTAACAGTCGTTACGGGTAGTCAGAAGCCCGAAAGTCTGACAACCAGTCTTACCATGGATATCGTATTACCCATTAACTGGGTTGTGGAGGTCAGATATATGCAGTCGCTCCATGTGAAATACTGGTATTCAGCTGCATCCGGTTAAGACTGGAAGCCAACCCTAACATAGTTGGAAAAAGGCAGGCAGATTGATATGCTCGGTTCCTATAAACAAAAACGGATCGTTTTGCTTACCAATGGTAGCATTTTTAACTGCCAAACTAGGTATATAAATAGATTCGTAAGCTAATTTTACCTGTGATAGCTACTTCCATTTGGGAGGGTCTACTATGCAAAGCTATGAAGTTTTTGCTTCATTATTACTAAAGATACAGGAGTCTTAATTTTAACTAATAACGGTCCGTAAGTGTTTTTTTGGAAGTCGGTTGAGAAAGTCTTGCAAATTCCACCCAATTTGGTACCACAATAAAATTAATTATTTTCTCAATCGGCTATTAAAGTGACATTTGCGAGCATTGGTGGCTGGTAACGGCCGGGCGGCCGCGACTTAAGGCGGAAACAGACTTATAACACACCACGTTACGCGATATCAATGAAGCTTACTCATTGGCCACATGTTTAATCTGGTTGAGCTATTTTCGTCTTTTGGCCAATCAGTAAGCGTGGATGGCGTCGGGTGTTACAACTGTGCTGCGGTCTTTACACAGGACAGGCGCTTTACTTTATGTAAAGTATATTATATCATCACCACTGCTCTCAAAACCAAGAATCAAGAATTCGAAGGCGTGTGACATCTACCAACCCGTGGTAGATTACAGCCCACTCCCTCAAACAGAGAGGAGGCCTGTGTCCCAGCAGTGGGAACATTTTAGGCTGATTATTATTAAAGTGACGTCTTCCACGATTTGTTTAAAAACAAAACGATGTAAGTTCGTTGCGTATGTTTACTTCGACTTTCCTTGTTTGGCTGTCATCAGACCGCTTATGTAATGAAGCTTTTGGTAGGGACAGCAGAAAAAGCTGAAAGAAATATTTTCGGGAAATATTTTTTTTTGTTAGAAAATTCGGCTTCGAATTAGAGATATATTTTTTCGGCTTCTGTTAACATTACCATGTTGGTGACGCGAACATATAAGATGTTACCCTACTGAAAATCGCTCAACGCGCATATAGAAGTTTTTACTTCAAAAATATAGACCAATTACACGAACTTTTTTATCAAAATTTTATAGGAATAACTATATGGTTATGTGAACGGCTTTCTAGAAATTTTTTAGTCTCGAATATAAGGATTAGTTGTTGATATTGAACTAGAGAGTGAGTGAATGAATGAACGTTATTGACGTTTGTCTAGACTACAGCTATCGCATAGTCATCCAGATCAATCACGCAAACGATGCGATGCCTTATTTTTTTAAGAAACATCTTTTTCTAAAGAAATAAAAATGCATTACAGCTAAAAAAATATTTAAAAACTTTTTTGCTGATCATACCACGTAGTTACAACATCAATTTTGTTAAAAAAACATAGAATTTCCCTTTTTTTCAAGCAAACCCTGGAAATATTAAGAGTTCACGCTTCAAGGCCATTTCGAGGCATTATCCCGATTTTTATCCCGACTGTACTACTACCAACATAAATTCGATTATATGCTTTTTCACCATTCTGAACGATCGAAGCGCGTAGAGAGGGACGGATATATGATGTGAGAGGGAGAGAGAAGATGGAGGTGTACCGCGCATGCGTCGGCACGTGCCGCCAATGGAGGACGGTACGCACGGGGTGAGAATTGACGGATAAGTCCCGAGATATTTGGAGGTATTGAGATAAGGAATCAATAGTTTGATAACAAAATCTATAGAAACGCCTGAGTTGTAATGAGAATGCTCAGTTTCGGAGTACTTAGCCGCTTTATTAAAATAACATAATCAGCTTATTTTTAAACTTAGGAAAAAGGGAGAAATAATCGATACAACTATAAAAATTATTGAGATTACCCCGTAATTGGATACAGACAGACAATTTTGACCAACCTTTAAGTGAAAATATAACATTAATCAATCTTATACGCAGAGAAAAATAGGAAAAAACTATAGATTTTTTTAAATTTTACGTTAAACCTTTAACTCGTATTAACATAAGAAAACTCTAAAATGATGATATTTGACATTATTTACACATAAAACAAATTACTAACACAATCAGTATACAACAACAAAAACATACCAACCACCAACAAAAAAAATCTTAAGAAATATCCCGAGACGAATACACGGAAGTGTGCTGTGCACCCGGCCTACGCGGCGACGGCGTAGCGCTACGCTTTCGTAGGCCTGGCAGTGGCTACGGCGGGCAACGCGCGTCTACGTCGCTCGTGAAATTAGGACAATGTGTCACTGTGTCTAAGGAACCAAAACAAACTCAAATATGTGAACGTCACATAGTGCCTGAAAACCATACACTGCCATTAAGTAATCTATTTCTAACGCACAATTAATGTACCTATAACTAGATCCATTTTTCGGTAGGACGTTCACCCCTGACCTAGTTTTAATGCATCTGCGCGGTGCAATGCCGCAGTGTACCTAAACAACCCAGTATCATCAGAGTGTTCAAGGACGATACCTAGCAGTGATACCTGTGTTCATTAGTTCGTAATCCTTCTCTAGATTAGCTTCGTGCAATAATTTTAATAATTTCTCGACTGACTCTGATAAGTCTGAACATTCATCTGTTAGTGTTGTGTGGATATCGATGTGAGGTATCGAGAATTAAGTCTGTTTTTGCGATAAGGAAGGACAAGATGGCGGGACGGGACGGTTCCTTGGAAGGTCAGCTGACTCACGTTATCCAGCATCATATATCACAGCCGGGAACTGAGGCGCAAGTGAGTGTACACCAAGTCCAGAGCCCTTCAGGAAGTGGGACAAAGAGACACCAGATCATCATAGATATCAAACAGGACATCGATATCGATGAGTTATCAACCAGATCATTAGCTGAGAGTGTCATGGAAACTCTGGGAGCTCGCTCAGCAGCTGTATACATCGATAATTCCCATGTAGCTGGCGAAAACTCAGGAGATCTGGAATCTTTGACGACAGTCAACGTCATAGTCGCCAATGATTTAAGCCAAGCTTCGAGTCCTCAAGTGGTCGATGACTCTGATGCTGTACAGGAGCCGGCAGAAAGCTCGGGGATATTGCCAGGGAATCGCATAGCTGTGGACAGGATAGTTGAGATGACGAATGCAAGTACTTCAGGGGAATCCACATCAACAACGAATACTGCTGTCACAACCGTCGCGACCACCACTGCGTCAGGTATATGCACCATTTTTTGCTTAATGCAGAGAATTAAGTATATGACAGAGCCCTAAATTTTGGTCCTTTTTTGGTTTTTTGTCGTTTTTAATGCTTCTTTTTACTGTTTGGATTTCTTGTGCGTGTCCCAAATAATGTTTTTTTCTTTCAAAATGGCGCGATATAAGTTTTCTTAAATCTCAGGGGACCTCGAAGTAGGAACTGCTATTGTTAATATAAAGCCTCTTTGTCAGACGATCCTCAACTTCAGAACCCCATCATCATATGCTCAGCCTTTTCCCAATTATGTTGGGGTCGGCTTCCAGTCTAACCACATCCAGCTGGATACCAGTATTTTACATGGAGCGACTGCCTATCTGACCTCCACAACCCAGTTACTGGGTAATACGATACCTGTGTATTATACGATAAATCAGCTGTCTTCCAATTTATGCACCATTTTTGCTTTATGCAGAAAATTAAGTATGTATAGATGACTGTCATAGATTTTTTGCTTTCGTGAATATAAGACTGCTTTTCGTATTTTTAAAAGCAGCATTTTTGGGACTGTTATCGTCCCTCTATATACAGGGTGTTACGGAAAGGGTAAATAAAAAAATATTAAGCATTTTCAAAGTTAATGCTTTTGAGCTGAAATTTTGTACAGTGATTCTAGACCAGATACACTCTTCAACCCGTTTGTATTGATATACCCTTTCCGTAACACCCTGTATGTTGCATAGTGACTATCCTAGTCTCTATGTGCGCTGTATTGATTACGCTAAGTGTGCCTTATGGCTAGAAAACAAGCCTGTTATTTTTCCTCAATGACTACTAGAATTGCTTTGTTCCTTGGAATATCTTTTGGACTATTTATATCAGGCTGTAAACAGTCCTACTGCAGCAAAAATGTCTATTTTAAAACAGGGCGGGAACTAACATTGATCACAACGCTAGAGGCCATTAGGTCTTGCTTTCCTTACGATGTTTTTCTTCACCGTTACTGATTCGTTTCCATGATTATGCTAATAAAGCTTTGGTTTAAGGGGTTCCGTTATATTATAACGGGCGTCATCATCATCTGTCATTTTCACCAGTGTTTGACATTAAGGTGTCTAAAAACGATCTTTAGGTATGTGGACAGCCATTATTGTGTGACCGTTCACTGCTTTCTTAGGAAGCCAAGTGCTTTCCAATTTTCGTTCTATTTTTAGCACCGTCTTTTGTTTTACCTATCATGATATCATCCCAAATATCTGTATAAAATTGACAGTTTAAGTAGCTAAGTGTTTTCCAATTTTCATTCTATTTTTTAGGACCGTCATTTGTTTTATCGATAATCCAAATATCGACACCCCTATATTTTACAATAAATCATTTGTCGTCCAATTATATAATGTATTATGGCGTACTTTTCAATATATTTTTTTCTTTATTTTTTTTTCTGTGTTAATCCAGGTTGTGAACTATACATATGTGTGCCAAATTTCATCCAAATCCGATGCAGCCATTTTTGCGTGATTGAGTAACAAACATCCAAACAGACTGGTTACTGTGTCTGTCCCACTGCTGGGCAAAAACCTCTCCCCACGACTTCCAGCTCTTTCGATCCGGGGCTAAAGTGGACCACTGGTCGTTCGTTCTGTCCAGCACGTCCCGCCATCTTCTATGGAGTCTGCCGCGACGCCTTCTAGCTGTGTTAGGGCTAAAAAAAAAATATATTGACAAACACACAATATTTATATTTATAACTAGCTGCGCCCCGCAGTTTCACTCGCATACGTGTCGATCCCGTGGGAATATCGGGATAAAAAGTAGCCTATATGTTAATCCAGGGTGTCAGCTACCTCCGTACAAAATTTTGTCAAAATTAGTCTGGACTAATTTTGTTACTTCTTCACGCTCAAACGGCTGGCCGTTTTAGCGTGAAGAAGTAACAAACATATGAACACACACACACACATTCACAAACTTTCGCCTTTATAATATTAGTAGGCTAGTAGCATTGACAATAGTCCATCGAAGCAACAAACTTGTCGTAACTTTATTGATTTTGAATTGAAACTGACCTTATAGCATGCAATTACCACCGCACATATGTAGAAGGTGAATATTTAACTACGGCAATCATTTGTAGGTGACCCGATACGTTGGTAAAAAGTATATGTATATTGGGAAGTAATCATCGAACTCTTGCCTTTATTCCAATTGTATTTGGAGTTAATTTCGGGAAGCAACGTTCGAATTATCTTCATCATCATTAATGGCACCCTTGTTCTACTAGCTGATGAGTTTTTGCCTCCTCCTTTTCGTGCCATGCTTCCCTGGTCTGTGCGAGTCTCATCCTGGTCTTCCCTTCTTTCCTGATCTTTTGTAGGTGGTTCCTTACATTTCTTGTGTTGTAAGAAGTGACTATAACTTAGAATAGAATACTCTTTATTATGTACACCATATAAATTACAGACATAAATATAGAAACTTTACAATGGGTGACACAATGGGCGGACTTATCGCTAAGAGCGATCTTTTAAAGACAACCTTTGGATGGATTAAAAACGGGAAGGACAGACAAATACTGTAGGTAGTCTGTGGTGTACCATTTACACAATACAATAAATACATACATAAAGTACTAATAATCTAAATAAATATATACATATATATGTAATAATAAACATGAAACAGGAGCAAAGAAAATACAATGACGATGTTTAAGGAGAGAGAAAGTGCTTTTTTATCATAGTTTTAAAAGTGGACAAAGATTGCGCACGCCTTACCGACACGGGCAAGTCATTCCATAACCGTACTGCTTGCACAGTAAAAGATTTGTCATAGAAACTGGTGGAATGCATCGGCATCTCTAGTCTCAGGTTTCCCGATGACCTCAGATATCTATTGTGTGTCATGAAGGAACTTAATGATTATTTCGGCCATAACAGCCCATCTCAACGGAAACCAGCCTTCGGCGCGGGAGATGTTATAGTGCACAAGTGTGTGCGCCGGATACACAGGTGCACTCACTCTTCCCTCACTCTCATTGTCCGTTGTTATTGTCATCTCTATATGCTAATAATAATGTACTGAGTTGCCACCATCACCTTCTTTGAGTTCCTTAAAATAGAGTTAAGCTAGACGATTATTATTATTGTCGACTATTACTGTCCCACTGCAGAACAAAGGGCGATAGAGAGGGCTATGCTTCGAGTTTCCCTACGCGATCGAATCAGAAATGAAGAGATCCGTAGGAGAACTAAGGTGACCGATATAGCCTAATAGTTACCAAACTTAGGTAGCAGTGGGCGGGGCACATTGCTCACAGAACAGATGGCCGGTGGGGTCGAAAGTATCTGGAGTGGCGACCGCGTATTAGAAGACGTAACGTTGGAAGGCGTCCAACAAGGTGTACCGTTGGATGCGAGAAGCACAGAACCGCAGCCTAATTGCGGAACGCCAAATCGTCAAATGATTCTGATCAGTTGGCTTCATTTCTATCACAATTGGCTTCATTTTACGATTTTCGAATTTTGAAACTCTAGTTTATTATGAAACCAATTATGAACGTTAAGGCCCTGCGCAGAAACTAGAGTTTCGCAATTCGAAAATCGTAAAATGAAGCCAATTATGATAGAAATGAAGCCAACTGATCAGAATCATTTGACGATTTGGCGTTCCGCAATTAGGCTGCAGGTCGAAGTGGTGGTGCTTGGGGGAGGCGTATGTCCTGAAGTGACGTCTTTTGGGAAGGCAAAAGCCTTAGTACTAACAAATGCTTCTTCTCATACAAAGAAGGCATGAGTATTGATCACCACGCTTGCTCAAGACGACGCGATTCGGACTTATATTCATTACTAGCTGCGGCCCCGCGGTTTCACCCGCGTAAATGTGATCCCGTGAAAATATCTGGATAAAAAGTAGCCTATATGTTAATCCAGGGTGTCAGCTACCTACATGCAAAATTTTATCAAAATTGGACCCGCCGTTTGAGCGTGAAGAAGTAACAAACATATAAACACAAACACACACACACTCACAAACTTTCGCCTTTATAATTTTAGAGTGATAAGTCCACGTTTCCACACGATGTTTTCCTTAATCGACGTTAGAGATATCCAAGATAAACTAAAAATAGAAAACGTTGCTAAGGCATAAATAGCGTTTGAGGAAAGTCCGTCTAACGGCTATTTCAGGCGCTACCCTACATTTGCTATTTCAGACAGTTAGTTTTACCACAATTTCTGGCTATAAAGATAGACTCCTGTGTTTGACTACTCAGAGATTGTCGGCTTGAAAACAGGTGTTACCAAAAATAAACTAAAATGTTGCCCTTTAAAATAGTCCTTTCTAAAAAGTCGGAAACAGACTTATAACACGCCACGTTACGCGACATCAATGAAGCTTACTCATTGGCCACATTTTTCGTCTCGTTGAGCTATTTTCGTCATTTGGCCAATGAGTAAGCGTGGGATGGCGTCGGGTGTCACAAGTGTGCAGCGGCCTTTATTTATTCTTCACTAAATTCATCTGTCATTATCATCTGCCTGAACGGTGAAGGAAAACATCGTGAGGAAACCGGCATGTTCTAGAACCAAAAATTCGAAGACATGTGACATCTGCCAAGCCGCACTGGGCCCGCGTGGTGGATTACGGCCCATTCCCTCTCACTGAGAGGAGGCCTGTGTCCCAGCAGTGGGAACATTATAGGCTGATTATGTTGTATCATCTGCCTAGCCTCACTTCGGTTCAATTGCGTTGTTGATACGTCCAGTCTAACCAAATGTAACTGAATATCAGTAATTTACATGGAGTGATTACCTATCCGACCTCCACAACCCAGATACTGGGTAACACTATTATCCTATTGGCAAAACTGGTTATCAGACTTTTTAACTTCTGACTACCTGTACAGCCGGGATCAACTGCTTAACGTACTATCCGGGGCATGGGTCTAGGTACTTATACAAAGTGTAAAAAAATTAACCTTAAAAACTTTAAGAGGTGCTTTAGACCATCGAACTGAACAACTTTCACTATGGGACCAACTCCGAAATCACGAAAAAAAAAATCAGCTGTTTCATACAAAAGTTTAATACCTACCTACTCGGCCAAAATGTATGAAACAGCTCATTTTTTTTTCGTGATTTCGGAGTTGGTCCCACAGTGAAAGTTGTTCAGTTCGATGGTCTAAAGCACCTCTTAAAGTTTTTAAGGTTAATTTTTTTACACCTTATATAGTAGATGGTCACCCATCCACAAACTGACCTCGGCAAGCGTTGCTTACCTTCAAAGATCGACCCGTGCGGCTTTATCATTTACCCACGAGCCCCTGTTTACTTGAATAATTTGTCCGCCAAGCTTGGTCAATTAAATACATAATGCCTCAATCTACTTTAGCAATTTATATGAAAGACCCAATAATTTTCGTTTTAGAAGGTTTCTCTACCGTACGTAAAGCGTCCCTTTAATTAATATAGTCATTACGTTACACAATTTGATCGCCGAAGTCTATTCAAGGTATTTGGCAGCGGCGAGCCTGCTTATATACCTGTCCTATGTACAATATGAACATGAGCTTATTGAAAGACCGGATTTCCTTCTTAAGTAGGGTTTCGGCGGTGAGGACACTAAATTGAAGTATGTATTGTATGGTATATAAATAAAATCATATATGTATTTTATTTGAACATTAGCGGCGCCCCGCGGTTTCACCCGCATAAGTCTCGATCCCGAGGGAATATCGGGATAAAAAGTATTCTATGTCCTTTCCCGGGACTCAAACTATCTCTATACCAAATTTCATCTAAATCGGTTCAGCGGTTTAAGCGTGAAGAGGTAACAGACAGACAGACAGACACCCTTTTGCATTTATAATATCAGTATGGATTAGTATGGATAGTGGGGGTATGTCTGTATGCTCGTGGCTAAATAATACCAGCCGCACGGGACGATCGAAGGTTAAGCTATGCTTGCTACGGTCAGTTCGTAGATGGGTGACCGTCCATTATATATATCGAGACCCCTCCGTGCCTCAGAAAACACGCCAAGCCTTTTTCAAGATGGTCACCCATCCACAGACCAACCGCGGCAAGCGTAGCTTAACCTGATCGATCGACCTGTGCGGCTGTTATTATTTAGCCACGCCCACGGACCCCTCGGACCCGACGGTGGAAGATAGAATACCAATGTTTTATTTTTAGACAGATCCGTTACTACTCCTGTTACTTATCTATGTAAAAAACATTTTTCTAAAGCTTCCAATACGGGAGCTTCCGGGAAAATCCATTTTCAAGCGAAACCGCGATACAGAAAATTTTCTGCCCATTTATTTTTTCATGGAAACCATTCGTATCTGTTTTGTCGTTCTGGGAATGGAATTTAATATGCGATGGCGACGTATTTTTGGTTTTCGTATTTTGGTTGAGAGAGTAAAGAGTCTATTATTCAGCTCAGGTTTTAAATTTTAAGCAATAAATGGAATTATTTATAGAGGTATGAGGAACAGGGTGTACAGTTCACTCAACCTCCATAGAAAAGGGAGGATCCTCCGACCAGACGGGTGTTGTGTCTGGCGGGCAACTGCCCAATGATTCATGTCGGGCTGTTGTATCTATGCTAGTTGCGCGGTAAACTCTGCTTGTGAGATGCAGGATTTGCGTGACGTCAGTATGACGCGTTGTTCGCAAGTGTCGTTGTAGATACCGCAAGCACGTAAAAGCCGTTGGTCCTGCGCCTGATCTGTCTGCGGTCGTGTCGGATTGCCGTCCCATCGCCCATCGGACTATGAGAGTGAGGGAAGAGGGAGTGCACCTGTATCTGCCCACACACTTGTGCATTATACAAATATGATACGCTACATGTAAAATGGTTCCACATACATATTTTGCTAACTTACTTCAACGTGTAAAAAATATCTCAAGATTTAATTATAAAAAACTCTAGTGAGATCACTTGATCAAAAAAGTTAGTGTGAATAGGTTACTGTCATTTCTAGAATTGATCAGAGGGGCAATTCTCGTAATTTTAAGATCGTTCACAGTCTGAGGGACAATTCTCGTAATTTTAAGAACGTTCACAGTCAGATCTCAGTCTCAATCTGTCAAAAATACCTCCAATTTCCCTACATTTTGACAAGTTTTTGACATTTGTTTGTCGCCGAGATGGGACTGCGACTAGATTTTGAATGTTTTTAATTACGAGAATTGGCCTTCTGATGTAGGTATGAACGTCAAACGAAGCAGAAGAAGTGCGAGTGTAAGGCTCAATTCACACCGCCGCGGAACGGAGTGGCATCGAGTTTTCGTAATAGCAAAATGAACTTTATGTCAATTGTCTAACGTACAAACTAGACACGAGCTTGTTACTGCAGGAATTCCCGAGAATGCGCGATAATTCTTCAGAAGATGCATGACCTGTGCGTATGGGTGTATCTAATTTGTGCGTTACATTATTGTCATAAAGTTTATAATGCTTTGTACAAAAAAAGACGGGTTGCACTCCCGGAGTGCCGGCAGAAGTGAAAACTTGAATATTAACGTTGTGCATTTTTGATATTTTTCATTAATAGATGCACTTTGTTAAATTTCCATATTTTAAACACTTTAAATACACGAATTTTACGAATACACAGCAGTGTGGCCACTGCACAGACGGTCGAGCCATCAGCTGTCACCATCCATGGATGCGCGTGGCACGCTGTAACATAAACATACACGAACATTCGCGCAAGCGCCCTGCGCCGACTAAACGAAACAGCAGGCATACATTTTCGCCGCGCCGTAGAAAGAGAGGAGGATACTTCCTCTCCTACGCCGCGCCGGCTGTCTACTCTCCATCCGTCTTACGAATTTTCGATCAAGTCACGTGTCCTGACGCGAGCTTAACATTTTTTACCCATTACAAAAAAAAGTGTACAACGCCGCTAAAGAAGTTTTCACTTCAAAAATCGCTTCCATTCCGTTCCGCGGCGGCGGTGTAAATTGAGCCTAAGGATCGTAGCAGGCGACGTACTGTAGTGTCTGCCTAAAAAATACTACCTATACTACGAAAAATAACAAAACACGAGCGGATCCGTGAGTAAACCCAATCAAAAGTTCGAACGCATACCGCGTATTGATCTATCCTCGAATTTTATTAGGTTAGTGGCACAGATTACTTAATAGTTCAGTTAGGAGCGATTTGTAGGTACGTTTGTTTGGTTTAATTCTCTTTGTTTGTTTGTAACGATTAGCTAATCTGAAATCTAGCCAGGCTGAGTGTTATCGGTCATTGACTCTTTTACATAATTATTACGACATTCCTCGAATACATCGTTTATGCTCACTAGTTCCTTCGCGTAGTTCCTTTGAAGGACCTACTGAGAATTTTTGGATCAGTAGTTCCTTTGCAAAAGCTGAAGGAACTACTGAGACTAGATAATTCCTTTAGCAGTTCCTTTGAAGGAACTACTGAGAAAGGCATAAATGTACAATTATGTTTCTAATTCTTATTCTTATTTCTTATATCTATGGAATAGATCGACTGTCAGTGGCGTAACTATACAGTTTGGGGCCCGTGGCAAATTCAAGGTATGGGGCCCTCCCTCAATATAAAGAAGTTCAAGCAACGTTATAGTTTTTTTTTTACCAGCACTTCTCCCGCGACTTCTTCCGCGTAGGTTTCATATTTTCCCCTAGAAAATTTAACACCTGACTGCTTCGTTGGTCTAGTGGCCGCAAGCGCTACTGCTGAGCATGAGGTCCTGTCCAAAAAATTAGAGAAGCAATGGTAAAAAGGTACAAAATGTTCGAAACCTGAATGATGTCTTTAGATGCACATTTTCAAAAAAGTTTGCTTTATAAACTTATTAGCTGCGCCCCGCGGTTTTACCTGCATAAGTCTCGATCCCGTGGGAATATCGGGATAAAAAGTATCCGATGTTCTTTCTCGGGACTCAATCTATCTCTATACCAAATTTCATCTAAATCAGTTCAGCGGTTTAGGCGTGAAAAGGGAACATTCAGACAGACAGAGTTACTTTCGAATTTATAATATTAGTATTAGTATGGATGTTAGGATCCTCCTGTACTCATGGCCCTCTCGGGCCGGGGGCGCCCTCTGGCTGGGGGCCTGTGACATTTTGCTCCAATGCCACCCTATAGTTACACCATTGCCGACTGTTGTGTTGTCCCACCGCTGGGCAAAGGCCTCCCCTTCTTCCTTCCAAACCTCCCTGTCTTGTGCGATCTCTGGACATGTCCCCAGATCGTCACATCACCTTCGCCATGTAATAGTAATAATATAACGCGTAAATATGTAAACACGCATTAAACTAATCGACATTCGTTTTTAGCGGGGTCATGTGACCTAAGTTTTTGTGTTTATCTTAATTACTTAGTACCTATTTATAAGGTTGACATTCACTTGATGTCTAAGTATTTTGTGGTAAGCCCCGAAACTACATAATACTTCTGAATAGCCCTGGCGTAAAGTAACAAATTTTATAGGCTCCTCCACCCAATGATTTATTCCAATTATAACTGCTTCCAAGTAACAAAACGCTAGCTAACGGCAATAATAATAACCATCGAAACATGATAATTATACAGCTACGTTTTATCGTTAAGATATTTAGATATTTTACGATAATACTATAAATTATATAAATTGCCGGCACTTTCAAGAATCTAAGCTTAAATTATTTATACACATAAACTAGCGACATCTATTGAGCAAAGGCGGTACTAGTTTGACACATTTAGAAACCAGCTGCAACGGTAGTTTTGTGTATAAACCCTTTCTCAGGCTATAATCTTTAGTAACAGTACTAAGAGACCCGGAGTTGTTTAATTATTTCAATTAGGCTCATTCATTTGATAATTGTTCTGCCAGCTGGTAAGTCGCTGACGTTCAACGACATCTAGCGGTAAAGCTGAGTAACTGTTTATTTAATTTTATTCCTAGTTAATCTATAATTATTTTACAAAGCCGTCTTAATTGCACGACCAAATGCAAAGACAAACATAAATCATTGATTCAGCGAATTACGTCTAGAACGGAGTGTTTTATCAGTTTGACCTAAATATCATTATGAGTAATCGAAAGCACTAGAGCGCACACAAACCCACATTCAAACGGTTAGACAAATAGACATTTGCCCATCAATATCATAATTACAACAAAAAAGAAACAATTATCACGAATGTTACGGTAGTACAGCGCCATCTCTTATCGAGTAGCGACATCAGTTTTTTGCCGGGTACCGTTCAACGGGACCGCTAGCTACTGACACACTTTTGACTCAGCTGATGTCGCGTTGGTGTGTCGTACGTGCGAAATGTGTCGATGTGTGCGTAGAATCCGGGATGCACCGATCCGTTAGCTTTAGGTTCTTTATAGAAACCAGTTGGAGTGCCATAGCGTGTTTGTTTTGTGTTAAAACCTCTTTTGTGTAAGGTCTTTGACTGTCGTTAATTGTTTTCTAACAATAAGGAACGTATTAGGGTTCGGAGTTCGAATTTTGAATTTAAAGTTTACGATTCGATGTTGCGGTTGCAATTGCAGCTGAATACCAGTATTTTATACATGGAGCGATTGCCTATCTGACCTCCACAACCCAGTTACTGAGTAATACAATAATACCCCGTGGTAAGACTGGTTGTCAGACATTCGGGCTTCTGACTACCAGTAACGACTGTCAAAGATCCACGAATGACAGCAGGGAACAAAGGCTTAACGTGCTTTCCGAGCACTGAGGGATCTTGGTATGTAAAGATGGTCACCCATCCACAGACCAACCGCGGCAAGCGTAGCTTAACCTGATCGATGGACCGTGCTGCTGTTATTATTCAGCCACGAGCCCCTCATCATCACAACATAACATAAATCATAATTACCGAAGGGTAAGCAGATGAGTACACACACATTTCGCCCATTATGTTTAAAAGTCCCATGTAATGGGGGGCGAGCCTAATGCCGTCAACCGGGCACAAATCCAGACTCCAGGCTCCTACGGAGAAATCCCTGACGGTACAACCCAATAACACTTTGCCCAACCCGGGAATCGAACCCTTGACTTCATGCACAGCAGTAGCGCATGCCACCACTTTTTTTTTTAATTGCTGAATTGGCCCGCTCTTAACCTCGGTCACGCCTGATGAAAAGCGATGGATGAGGTCTATGATGGAACGAGCGTGCCCAGAAAATGCCTTAGGCACTGGAACTCCCACGCATCGACGAAACGCAGCAGGCTGCTTGACGCCGGACTCCGGTGCGAGGGTGGTCGCAAACCAGGCGGGCGTTAGCCCTACCACCGCAAGGGAAGAATTGGCTAGTCAAATAAGGTGTTGGGTGTGACTGTCCAGGATGCGCCGAGCGCTCGGTTCAGTTGAGTAACTGGCGGAACAAACTGCGCTACACGAGGAGGCTTCTTCATGCATCCCACTGGACCAACAAGACTGTCATATCATCATAATTTAAAACAATTTCCATTCACAAAAATATTTTTAAAAGCTTAAGTGCAAACTTGTGTCATCTTGTATCAGAAATTCAGATGTCATTTTACTTTAGGGATGTCACTTAACGATGAATGCAAAATAAGTATAATAAAACAGTTTTAATAGCAGTTGTTGCAAATATTTCTGACAGGTCCAAATTGTTGACAATCGTTCTGACATAATAATATTATATTCATGGAACAAAGTCCTACCAATTAGGGGCGGTCAGATGGCAGTCGCTTCGGGATACATCCTTACTAATATTATAAATTCGAAAGTAACTCTGTCTGTCTGTCTGTATGTTACCTTTTCACACCTAAACAGCTGAACCGATTTACATGAAATTTGGTATAGAGATAGTTTGAGTCCCGGGAAAGGACATAGGATAGTTTTCATCCCGATATTCCCACGGGATCGAAACTTATGCAGGTGAAACAGCGGGGCGCAGCTAGTCTTATATAAGGTGTTTCAAAATTAACCCAACAATCCTTAAGAGGTGCTTTAGTTAGCCCATCGAACTGAACAACTTTCACTATGGGACCAACTCTGTAATCACGAAAAAAAAATCAGCTGTTTAATACAAAAGTTCAATACTTACTTGATCAAAATGTATGAAACGGCTGATTTTATAACCAACGAAAAATTTCAACTCAGGAGTGTCCAGAATCACGATCGACATATTCTTGAGTGGAGACCGCGAATCAGCAAAAGTAAGGTAGGACGCCCTTAGGCTGGGTGGAGCGAAGCAGTCATGCTAGCGAAGGAGGTGGCGGGATGACTGAGGGAGAGAGCCTCACGTCCCAGCCGCCGCGGGAGACGCTCCGGGCGTCGGGAGCCGCGTGACGACTCCCGGCCACCGTAGGCGCGGGCCTGCAGACGGAGAGTAATGGGTAGCTCACCGTCCGATCAGGACCAGGCCCGTGCCAGACGGCGAGTATGTGTTCCACGCGCGCCACAAAGAGATGTCAGCAAAAAGGAAGGGGTCTGCCAGGGCCGAAGCCTGCCGGGGCAGCGGAATTGTCCGAAAGGGTTACCGCTACCCCGGAACATAAAGGGCTAAGGAAGGAACACGGATGGGTTTTAGTCAGTAAGAGTCTGACACTCCCTTCCGCTCCACCCAGAGCGGGAGGGGTCATTTGATGATTTCCCATCCATAAAGAAAAAGCTAGGTGGAGCGACGATCGGGATGTCAGTTGCCGAGAATTGGAATTGAATGGCGTGCTATAGGAGAGGTCTATGTCCAGCAATAAGTTATTAGTATAGTTTGTGGCAACAATAGCCATATCAACTTGTAATTATCATAGATTTTGAATCGAAACTGACTTCTTTTTATTTGTAATCGAATAATTATCGAAAATTCGATGATAAAAGCTATACATATCATGTCCAGCAATAAGTTATTAGTATAGTTTGTGGCAACAATAGCCATATCAACTTGTAATTATCATAGATTTTGAATCGAAACTGACTTCTTTTTATTTGTAATCGAATAATTATCGAAAATTCGATGATAAAAGCTATACATATCATGTCCAGCAGTAAGTTATTAGTATAGTTTGTGGCAACAATAGCCATATCAACTTGTAATTATCATAGATTTTGAATCGAAACTGACTTCTTTTTATTTGTAATCGAATAATTATCGAAAATTCGATGATAAAAGCTATACATATCATATACATATTATCAAAATCTAGATTATGCGTCTAGACTTCAGGTCTTTTGTTATCAGTCATTGTGCTACATAACTTTTGAAGTGACTACTTCTTTAGACGCGTTAAGCATTTTTTGAGATGGGAAAAAACCATTGAATTCGCGCCACTGTTATCGTAACCGACACCGCTTCGGATGTGTTCGGCTGTCCTCGGGATGTACTCGGTTTTAATGTATTTCCGATATGTCAGTGAGTGATGGCAAAGTGTTCTGTTTGTGTTTTGTTTATATGACGATTAAAAAAATACACACGTAATTGTTGAAGTTTTCACTTCTGTCGGCACTCCCGGAGTGTCACTTTTTTTGTTTGGTGGAAACTTTTTGTCTTGTAGTACTTAGGTACGTTCCCGTGGGATAATTTCGGACCGAATTTTCTTGCGGGCAAAGCCACAAGAAAAAGTTAGTACTAAATAAAAGAAAATCACGTCATTCAGAAAAAGTATATCTGACAAATAACAAAACACAATCATCCTATAGTCCTGTTTTTATAAAACTAATCATTAGTGTTGTAAGCGTTATTTCTGCACAATTATTGCAATTTTATTTATATTATAACTTTGTTTTTGCATGCTGTGTCTATCGCATCATATTGTACACTATGCTTGTATATTGCTTGTATTTTAAGGATAAACAGTGTAGCAATTGTAGATAGGCCAATAAATAAATAAATAAATAATGTTCCCACTGCTGGGACACAGGCCTCCTTTCTGTGAGACCGGTAGGCCGTGATCCGCTACGCGGGCTCAGTGCAGGTTGGTAGATATCACAAATGCCTTCGATTTTTTATCTAGGCACCAAAGTTTAGGAAAGTGACTTTGAATCCAGTCGTTAAATCCTTATCATCATTTGTAGTCGTAAAAGAAGGGAAGAGGAAATAGGTAGTTTTGTACTAATTACTTGAATAGTTGCATATTTAAGTAATTAGTACGAAAACTAAATATTTAGTGAGTAAAAGTACTAGCGTGATGTTAATAACCTATAGCCTTCTTCGAAAATTGTGCTATCAAATGCAAAAAGAATTTTTCAAATCCGACTGGCAGTTTCGGAGATTAGTACGTTCAAATAAACTCTTGAGCTTTATTACTAGTAACGAAGTAATAACAGCCGCACGGGTCGATCGATCAGGTTAAGCTACGCTTGCCGCGGTTGGTCCGTGGATGGGTGACCATCTTTACATACCAAGACTCCTCCGTGCCTCAGAAAGCACGTTAAGCCGAGATAGGCTGTCGCTCCATGTAAAATACTGGCACTCAGCTGCATCCGGTTAGACAGGAAGCTGACCTAAACATGGTTGGGAAAAGGCTAGGCAGATGATGATGATGATGTATTAATTACTTAACAATATTTCTGTCCTTTTCAGGTAAGCGGAGACACTTGCAGCTATCAGCAACGGTATCAAGTATCACCACACTGCTTTTCAAGACTGCAGAAGCAAGTTTCAGTTTACACAATAACACCTAAGGGCCTGTGCACTCTACGTTTTTTAAACGCGCCGTTGACGCGCGTTTTAGAAACGTGCGTCAACGGCGCGCTTATATCCTACAGAGCAGGTGCAAAGGGCCACACTATACGGGAAAATCTCGATAAGTTGTTTCTTATTGGCTGATATCGTAGGTCCAGCCAATGAGCATCAACTTATCGCGCAAATCTTCGCGTTATCGCGATAGTCTGGCCCCAGCAATAGAGTAAGTAAAGAAGAGACGGGAGTCACATAGAAAAAGATGAAAACGTCGCTTCTATGAAACTTGTACTAAAACTGAATACCAACATAACAAAAATGGCACAGACTATGCACAGACTGCACATGTTAAAGCGAGACCGCGATAACCACCATTATTTTTAGTACACGTTTCATAATTTCTTTTTTTATTAGAGAGTTGCGTCAGACTTACAAAGGTCTACAGGCTGCGTCTGACTGAACGAACGAACGAACTGAACGGCGGCGCGTTTAAAAACGTGATGTGCACAGGCCCTTAGACCCGAATGAATAAATCTATGATGTGTGAGCGCGTCCAAAAGTTTAATTTCGATAACTTTTGATTAGATGCTGATTTGATTAAAATGAAATCATGATCAGTAATGCTATGATATTATCATGACGTACTCTTACATAAAGGTGGCGGGGATAGCGACGCGGAATCCATGAATTCAGCACATGATTACCTATACCTCATTTGTTTAGGTAATTGTATCAAAAAAACCACGTGACTTAGTTAACCGACTTAACGTAATACCAGTCTACTCAGTTCTCATGCTACGTTACAATTGTACTCTTTAATTTAGCAACGTTATAATTTGTTGCTAAATTGAAGAGTACAACTTACTGTGACGTAGCATGACAACTGAATAGACTGGTATTTCGTTTAGTCGGTTAACCACGTCACGTGTTTTTTTTTTGTTTACTTTTATTTAATTAGTTAAACAAATGGAGTATAGTTGGTTACCGTGTCGTTTACCTATCGTAGACATTTTGGTCAGTTTTCAACAAAAAAACAAATGTTTCATAGATAAGTGCAATATCTACGCGGTCAAAAATGTATGGAACAGCAACTATCCGACGCAAAATTTCAACGCATAGGGATTTAGAATCTTTTAGGTAGGTACTGAATCTATTGTAACATGTTGCGCGTCTAGGGTTGCCAGGTCTTAAAACCGAAAAGCCGGACAGACCAGCCAGTTTAAAAAAGCAGGACGCCCTTAGTTTTTTAGTCTTAGTATAACACGACAATTTTTTTAAAAGTAAAAATAAGCTTTTTACATTTACCATACACTAGAGTGGGGTGGTGATGAAGAGTGACGGGGAGATTTAAAAAGCCTAACAAAAGCCGGACATGCCGGACACCGTCTGATTTCGCCGGACACGCAACCAAAAAGCCTGACTGTGTCCGGCTTTATCCGGACGCCTGGCAACCCTATGCGCGACGATATCCCTATAAACATTTATCTGAGATTTATTCTCTCTCTGTAGTCGGTTCCTCATGTCTGAGGATCGTGGTCAGCTTCGGAGTTGCATCTGGAGCGGATGATCCGCCTCCACCGGTTTCTGTCCAGCGCATCTCTCACCACCGTGTAGAATTTAGAGGACGAAGATTCCTTCACCTGATCGGTCCATCGTGTTGGTGAACGACCGCGCGATCGTTTGCCTTCGGTGTTCCCAACCACAATCAGTTTTTCCAAACTTTCATCGCCTCTGCGTACTATGTGGCCGAAATAGGAGAGAATGCTCTGTTGACATATGGTCGACAAGCGGGTCTTTACTCGAAGCTGGTTAAAATCGATGCATTGGTGCGTTTGGCAGTCCACGGTATTTATTCACGACGAGATTTATTCATTTGGGACTAAGTTAATTTTTTTTAACTTTAAACTGATCTGCCACTGAATTAATAAGGTTTGTAATTGTATTTTGGTTTTGATTTATATAATAGAATAACTCTTTATTATGTACAACATATAAATATCAATCAATGAGATCAGAGGGGCAGTTCTCGTAATGTTAACAACGTTCACAGTCTGATCTCAGTCTCAATCTGTCAAAAATGCCTCTAATTTCCCTACATTTTGACAAGTTTTTGACATTTGTTTGTCGCCGAGATGAGACTGCTACTAGATTTTGAACGTTTGAAATTACGAGAATTGGCCTTCTGATTATTCAATCATCTATGAGCTAACATAACCGGCCATATTAGCCCGTAGCCGTAGATCCGATGACCGTTGGATGAGCTCTTGAGCAGAGACCGAGCTCGTCGTTGTGGCTCCACCTATCCGAGGACGCCCTCAGGCTAGGTGGAGCGACGGTCTTCGCAGGTTGGCTGATAGCAGCTGGATGAGAGTTGCCGAGAATCGGGCTGAATGGCGTGTAATTCAAAAGGTCTATGTCCAGCAGTCGGCTGATGAAGATGAGCTAACTACAACTAGGCATCAAGTTTCTCGTTCATGTCGAGACAGTTTTGGAGTGAAAACTTCCTTAGGCGCGTTGGATATTTTTTTAGATGGGAAAACCATTGAACTCGCGATACGGTTACCGTTACTGACACCAAGCTAAATTCGGATGTGCTCGGCTGTCCTCGGGATGTACCTACTCGGTTTTAATGTATTTCCGATATGTCACTGAGTGATGGCAAGGTATTCTGTTTGTGTTTTGTTTAGGTATATGAAGATTCGAAAAATACACACGTAATTGTTCAAGTTTTCACTTCTGTCGGCACTCCCGGAGTGCCACTTTTTTCTTTTCAACGCTAGTTTCATTGAAAAATCTTTTTTGTCGCAATGCCAATATTCAAAGTCCATATCGACATTCGACGGTATAGTATCAATATCTAATAACTACAAAATCATGATTTTACAGGAGGCGAAAAAAACGTTTCATTTCTATAGTTTTTAATATTTTAATAAAAAAGTTACTTATATTAAACAAATAGTAGGAAACGTCGTCGTCGATTCAAGACCTTATGTCTTTGCAAATATGAGCTATTTCATATTTTACCTACGAATATGCAATAAAGTGAAAATCGCTAAAATGTTAGTTATTAGATATTGACACTTCACCGTCGATATGTCTATCATAATATATTTCAATACAATCTATCAAAATCATAATTATAATCCTAACTTACAGCAATTCCTAATGACCTAGCAACAACACTGTTTTGTTAAACTGAAAAAAAATACCTGCGCTCACAATTTTAATTTAGTTTCAATAATTTCAGAAAGCAAACTCGGCGCAATTTGATATCGCACACGTGTTTATGAAACAGCCTCGTAGGTATTACAGTAATTATATTAAAAAAATAAAATTATTTTATATTTGATTGGTGTGTTAAAATTTAACACAGATATTTAATATCGAGCTATAATTTAGTGATGCGAATAATCGTTGAGTCGCAATTTGACGTAATATAATAGACGAATAGGACAACCAGCAGTTTGAATTTGGAATGTTTTCAGTGTGCACAGAGTAAAAAATTGTTTATGGTGATAGCGCTAGGGTAGCCTGCATTCGAAATTCAATTTGCAGCTAAGTATGAGATTATACTCAGTGATGATTTAAATGATTATACTTCGGTAAGTACATACGATGGTCCCTATTAACAATGTCGGTTCTGCAAAAAGACTATTTATTGTTCAGTAGAGCAGTTCAAAGTTTGTTTTGGCAATTCTATATTTTGTCTATGTCAGTACATAGTAAACAATACATGAAATAATCAATGCAGAACATCCACATTCTTATAATTTTTTAATTTTAATTTTGTTTTTTTCTTTTTTCAAACTTTGAACTGCTCTACCGCACAGGAGTGTTTTTGCGGAACCGACATTATTAATAGGGACCATCGATATGAATTCGCGCGTCTATCTATTTATTTACAACCTGACCCAGATTTTTTTTACTAGCTTACGCTGTCCCACTCCTGGACAAAAGCCTCCCTTCACTCCCTTCATCTTTCGCCCTCCTTCCAGTTTTGGCGGGACCAATCCAGCTCGTCCCGCCTACGCGCCTTTAAAAACTTAACATGCGATAGGATGATGTTTGTGAATGTTTTGATGCGATAGATAAGAAAAACGAATCAGTCATAGGTAATTGACAAGATAGAAATTCGAAGGACTAGTTTTAAAGTACAAGAACCTACCTGCGGCGTAATTGCGTCACACACTATCAGAACCAATGGCTGTCATTTTGACAGTTCAACAACATTCATTGCGTTATTTATGTTTTTGAGCAGACAATTTTTTCGAACATATGAAGCAATGGATTAGCAATATCATTTAGATTGTGATTGATCGTCTGTTACGCTGATAGGGGGTGCTGGTGGTGTTATGTGAGCCTATCAAATATGGATCAGAATACGTATCTTATCTACTTAGTTGTCAAAGTGCATTTACAAGTGCAATGCCTAAAATCAATTGCTCATTTCAAATAATGCGGGCCAACGAGTGATTATTACTTTTAAACTCGGGGACTTTTTGGACCTAAATATAAAGATCAACTATTGAATTCATATTGAAATCATTAAGTTTAGTGTCGTCTGTCGACACGCGTCGACGACTGCCGTACACGTGAAGAGTCGACCAACCGCTTGGCAATGTCTCGAAAAACCAAAAAGTATAAGTAATAGAATAATAGGATTATAATATGAACTTAGAGGATTGTATTGGATGATTTCAATTATTATAATTCTATAAATACATACTTGTTACGGTCGCGAATCAAATCTTGTTCAACATATAGTATGTTGGGGTAAGGACGGCACTGGTGTAAGACCGTATGAATCAAATTCCCACCTAATCTGGCAATGTTTTAATGCAGTAATAAACATTGTTGTTCTCCAACATTATTTTTATTCTGCTACGACGAAGATAAGAGCAAAATTTTATTTTGCAGGCAAAGAATTTGATTCCTACGGTCTTACCCCAGCAACGATCTTAACCGGTCAAGCGGCACGCGTCGCCCATTGGCGACGAAACAATAGAAAAACAATTGTCTCTCATTAGCGGAGCTTGAAAGATTAACCTGACACTGACCTGCAAATTGCAAAAAAACCTAAGAAAATTAGAATTTCGCGGGCTACCTTGACGCTTCTCCCTAACGTGACTCCCCATTCATCTTCCACGCCCATAACATTTTCAAAAAGTACCTAATTCTTAACAAAAACGCAAATGCCTCTTATCTATTTATATCGTACATTGACCAAGTTACGTTGATACGCGTTATCAGTGCGATACGGACGAAATTAGGTTACTGTATCTTTTGGAAGTACCTATTACCTACCTAGTAATGTTCGTGGTAGAAGTTTGAGGTGCGGGCGGGTACTCTTTTGAGTGGGATTCGAACCTGGGAATAGATGGTGGGCAGACATATTTGAGACTACATGGAGTTGGTTCATAGATGTATTAATTTTAAAATCGGAAGCCTCCTCGTGTAGCGCAGTTTTTTCCGCCAGTTACTCAACTGAACCAAGCGCTCGGCGCATCCTGGACAGTCACACCCAACACCTTATTTGACTGGCCAATTCTTCCCTTGCGGTGGTAGGGCTAACGTCTGGTTTGCTTAGGCATCTTCTGGGCACGCTTGTTCCACCATAGACCTCATCCATTGCTTTCCATCAGGCGTGATCGAGGTCAAGAGCGGGTGCATTCAGCAATAAAAAAAAAAAAAACGATTGACGGCGATGCGATCGAATTTATTGATTCTCTGTGATTCTTTTCCCTCTGTTTTTTAACCGACGAAAAAACGGAGGAGGTTCTCAATTCGACAAGTATTTTTTTTTTAATTTTTTTTTATGTAAGTATGTTCACGCATAACTTTTTACAGAGTAGTCCGATTTTGATAATTCTTTTTTTATTGGAAAGGGTATACCCCGAAGTTGTTTAAATATTATTTTAAGTCTGTTAGCAGATTGTGTAAATATTAAGTCTTAAATAAAATAAGATTTTAAAATCCATAATTACAAAATTAAAGTAGCTTTTCGTGTCTTTGTGTGACCACTTGGTTCTTCTAAAAACTACGAAACGGATTTTAATACGGTTTTCACCATCATTAGAAAATTAATTCCGGAAGGGTTATGTGTATACCTAATACATTATTAAACTTAAGTACATGTTATAAAATAATCTCAATGTTTGTCGAAGAAGTCGTTAAAAGCATGCGAAGCAGGGGCGCGTCGCTAGTTTTGTATAATTGATTCATAGTGATAAATGTAATAACACTATAATCATTTTTAAAGTTTAGAAAAAAAAAACATAAATCAAGTTTTCCACTTATCCGATTTGCTCCCGTTTTTAGGGTTCCGTAGCCAAATGGCAAAAAACGGAACCCTTATGGATTCGTCATGTCTGTCTGTCTGTCTGTCTGTCCGTCCGTCCGTATGTCACAGCCACTTTTTTCCGAAACTATAAGAACTATACTGTTGAAACTTGGTAAGTAGATGTATTCTGTGAACCGCAGTAAGATTTTCACACAAAAATAGAAAAAAAACAATAAATTTTGGGGTTCCCCATACTTACAACTGAAACTCCAAAAATTTTTTTTCATCAAACCTGTACGTGTGGGGTATCTATGGATAGGTCTTCAAAAATGATATTGAGGTTTCTAATATCATTTTTTTCTGAACTGAATAGTTTGCGCGAGAGACACTTCCAAAATGGTAAAATGTGTGTCCCCCCCCCCTCTAACTTCTAAAATAAGAGAATGATAAAATTAAAAAAATATATATAATGTACATTACCATGTAAACTTCCACCGAAAATTGGTTTGAACGAGATCTAGTAAGTAGTTTTTTTTTAATACGTCATAAATCGAAAACCGCAATTTACCTTTCACAAAGTTACAACGAACTACAAGAACTTTTATATTATGTTACTTGCTGCTACGGAACCCTTCATGGGCGAGTCCGACTCGCACTTGGCCGGTTTTTACTGTTTGAATGCAGTTATTCAATTTTCAAAAGTCTACTATACTTAATAGACATAACATCACGCCCGTTTGCTCCGAAAGTATAGGCAGAGGTGTCGCTATAGTACATTAAAGTCCTATCTTATGCTTTCCACGCATGTCCATGTACCTATTATGTATGTTCAACAAATGAGGCGAAGCCGAGTCGTGTGAATGTGTCACTAAGTCACATAACGTCACAGGAAATTCAAAATGGCGGACACTAGACGTCACTTTTCAATTAAGAATTCTGTAATCGTGTTTTTTTGTCTCTCGCAATTATGAGAACTCTTTTCATCTAAGTATTTTTATTCGTAGTCTCATTTTTTTTGTAAACTCGTTCCAGACCTTCTCAAGAGTGTTGGGGTCAGCTTCCAGTCTAACCAGATGTATCTGAATATCGGTATTACTTTGACCAACTTGTCTTTATCAAAGAGACGGACGCACTTTAATAATATGGTAATTTGCCATTCTTTTCATGATGTAGACATGTTTTTCAAGTTACCCCTCCTTTGAGTATATTGTGAACTTATTTTTCAAAATACACCGAGTGAACGAGATTTGCGAAGAGGGTTCTGCATGTTTTTTTTTTTTGCATTATGTTGAACGTAATTGAAAGTGATGTTATCTTTTGGGGTAGGTCTGGTCGCAGAATGCTATGTCTGACGATATTTAGTCATTGTACGGTATTTTTTTGTAGTAATGTTTCTTTTTTTGTCTCAGTTGTAAATAAGTACACACCATGCAAGCATTTGACGATGCAAGTGACTTTTAAAAAGGGTTGTGTTTCGTGACGCATTTAATTTTTTATTTATATTTTCCTCCTCTTTTGATTGACATCATATTACTTGTTTAGCAAAAATGTTAATTGTATGTTATGTGCAAGTTAATCAATTTCATAATAAGCTTTGAATAACATTTTTTAAGTGTAAGTAGCAAGTAATACGATTGTATGAGTTAGTTTTACCATTATTTGTAATTTAGTCACGAGAGAAGACAAGAAATGGAACATGCTATAGCTAGGCAATGAAAAAAAACCATGAATAGAAAAGAAAGTTAGGTATAGAAAATGAATGTTTCTGAACTGGACTGGAGTTCCCTTCTGGATACGTCCGGGGGGAAGACCAGTGTTCGGGCCGGTGCACCCTGGGGTGCGGGCAGCGATTTCCCATTGGGATTATTTCCCAGTGGGATGCCGCTGTCCGCATGCTAATGTTCTGCCAAGAGGATCGCTCCAAACATGTCGCTCTGAGTAGCAGAGCGGCAGTTGTGGTGGAGTGAGAGCGGGCCCGGTGTGCACTTACCCTGCCGCCGGGCAGGCAGAAGGGGTAACCCCCCCCTGCCACCGCTAATCTCGTAGCCCCGGAGACAGTTAGGGGCGTCGCCCGCACGAGCTGCTGCCTCGGCTCTGGCTCGTGTGGGCGGCGCCCCGTAAGGTCATGTCTCTGGCTGTTGAAGGGGGTCGAGGGTCTTGGCTTAACCGCCCGGACCGCGAGGAAGATTAACCTCTATAAAAAATTCCCCAAACCTCCAAGCGGCGGCGCACCGTGAGGGAGGTTGCAAGCTTGGCTAGTGGGTAGCTTGATTTAGTCGCTAGTGCGAACCGATTATTTTGAGTCAATAAAACATGAAAATTACTCGTGGGAACAATATGGAAAATTGTAAAACGAAGCAAACAGAAGAGGGGAGGAGTGATGCGGGGTCGGAGTCCGACGCTGCATCAGGAGACGCAAGCACGGGAGGCTCAGAGAGCCGCCGTGCCAAGGAGACGGCCGCTGCGACGACGAAGGTCCACAGCAAGCGGCCAAGGTCAGAGGACGGCCAGGGGTCGTCCACTGACGGGGAGCTGGCCTCGGCCAGAAAAATCCCCACCAGTAGGCGGGGAGGAGTCAGGGAGCGAGGCAAGGGGAGGGGACTCACTGCCCGGGAGGCGGCAGAGCGAGCGGAGGAGCCCGCAAAGGAGGGGGGGACCGGTCGCGCGGTCGCTTCGGGGCCCTCAAGTGACGAGGCGAGTGAGGCTGGCGGCCCCGATGCGGACCGCAAGCTCAGGTTTGCGGCGGTCGTGGAGGCCGCGATCCGGGATGTGTCCCTGAAGAAGCTACAAGCTTCTAAGAACAGGGCCATACTCTCGGCACAGGCCTCCATCATGGCGGCAGCGGAGGCGGCCAACTATGCTGGTCCTTCAGCCAGCGAAGTGGCCGAATTGCGGGCGGAGGTCGCCCGCCTGAAGGCCGCCATGGAGCTTCTCCAAGAGGAGAACGGGAGGCTCCGAGCAGACCTGGCCGGCCTGAGGGTCGCCGGCGGCGTGCAGGCAGAACCGGCAAGCCAGCCCGTCCCGGTGGAGAACCAGGTCCTGAACCTGGTTCGGCAGGAGCTGGCAACCTTCCAGGCGCGGTTCTCCGCTCTGGAGGGTATAGTCCTGCGCCCTCCCCTGGCGGGCAGGACGGCCCCGGGGCCGAAGGCGGCCTCGTACGCGGCCGCTGCGGCAGCTGCCGCCCCTGAACCCGGGCCGTCTGGCCGGGCCCAGGCGCCGGCCAAATCGGCGTCGGGTCGCGGTGCCCCGGCGCCGGCGAAACCGGCGTCCGCTGGCGGAGCCCCGGCGCCGGCGAAACCGGCGTCCGCTGGCGGAGCCCCGGCGCCGGTAAAACCGGCGCCTGCCGGCAAAACCCCGGCGCCGGCAAAACCGGTGCCTGCCGGCAAAACCCCGGCGCCGACCGGCAGGACGACTCGGGAGGGAAAGGCCCCAGAGCCTACGCCCCGCCCCCAAAAATCTCCCACGACCGACGCCGAGTGGCAGGTGGTCGGGGAGAAGAAGAAGGCGGCCAAGGCGGCCAGAAAAAAGGCGCAAAGGAGGCGTCGCAAGGAACGAGCCGTCGCGGCTAGGCTTCGCTCCCCAAAGACCGCGGCTGTAGTTATAACGCTACAGCCGGAAGCGGCTAAGAGGGGAGTGACGTACTGCGACGTGCTCACCAAGGCACGAGAGACGGTGGACCTCCAGGAGCTGGGGATCACCGGGGGCCTTCGGCATAGGGTGACCGCTACTGGCGCCCGCATGCTGGAGATCCCCGGTGCGACGAGTGGCCCGACCGCTGACGCCCTGGCTGAGAAGCTAAGGGCGTCCCTCAACGCGGACGAGGCTCGAGTCTCCAGGCCCGTCAAGTGCGCAGACATGCGTATCCTGGGCCTGGATGACTCCGTAACGGAGGGAGAGGTAGTGGCCGCCGTCGCCAGGGCGGGCGGGTGTCTGGCCGACCAGGTGAAGGCGGGCACCATTCGTCCTGGTTTCGCGGGCATGCGAACTGTGACGGTAAGCTGCCCCGTGACGGCGGCCAGAACAATCGTCGAGGGCCGAAGACTCCTGGTGGGCTGGGTGTCAGCGCAGGTTAAACTGCTAGAACCCAGGCCTCTGAGGTGCTTCCGATGCCATGTGGGGCACCACGTTGGCGTCCAGTGCACTTCGGAGGACCGCAGCACTCTGTGCTTCCGCTGCGGTCAGCCCGGACATACGGCTGGCTCGTGCAGCGCCGCGCCGCACTGCGTCGCATGTGCGGCTGCTGGCAAGCCGGCCGATCACCGGGCGGGGAGCAAGTCCTGCGCTCCACCCACCGGGACCAGGAGAAAAGGCAGGCCCTCCGCCGCCGTCGCCACCCCCACCGTCGCCGCCGCTGCTGCTGTCGCCGCCGCCGCCGCCACCGCCGGGGGGCCCTCACAAAGGGCCCGGGAGGGGGCTGAAATGGAGGAGTAATGGCTCCATTGCGCCTCCTCCAGGCGAACATCAACCACTGCGCCTGCGCTCAGGACCTGCTGCTCCAGAGCATGGCGCAGTGGTCGATTAACATCGCCGTGGTCGCTGAGCCGTACTTTGTCCCGCCCAGGGATAACTGGGTGGAGGACCTGAGCGGCTCAGTGACCATAATTTCGTCGGCTGCCGCCGGTACCCCGTCCCTCGAAGGTGTCACAAAGGGACAGGGGTGCGTAGCGGCACGGTTCGGAGAGATCGTAGTAGTGGGAGTGTACTTCTCTCCGAACCGAACTCTCGCCGAGTTCCAGAACTCTTTAACAGAGTTGAGTGTCGTCGTCGCCGGAAACCATTCCTTCTCCGTGCTAGTGGTAGGGGACTTCAACGCCAAGAATTTGGCCTGGGGTTCCCGCTACACGGATGTGCGGGGCAGGATGGTGGAGGACTGGGCCCTGGAAACAGGCCTGGTCGTCCTAAATCGGGGTTCTGTCCCTACGTGTGTGCGGATGCGGGGTGAGTCCGTAGTGGACATCTCGTTCGCCAGCCCCGCTCTGTCACAGCGTGTCAGTGACTGGCGCGTCATGGAGGAGGTGGAGACCTACTCCGACCACCGGTATATCCGGTTCGACGTCTCCACCCAGACCTCTAGCGCGCTGGTCCAGCAGGCCCCGAGTGGTCCGCGGTGGGCGCTGAAGCAGCTGGACCGGGAGCTCCTCCTGGAAGCCTCGATCGTGCAGGCCTGGGTGTCATCACCGGACAGGCCTGCCGATATTGACAATGAGGCGGAATGGCTCCAGGAGGCCATGTCCGATATATGTGACGTGGCAATGCCCCGAGTCCGGCCAGGATGCGCCCGACGTCAGGTGTACTGGTGGTCGCAGGAGGTGGAGTCGCTACGCAAGGCGTGCGTCGACGCGCGACACCGGTACACCAGGCACCGCAGGCTCCGCATCCGCCCTCCGGATGCGGAAGCCACGGAGGCGGAGCTGTACGAGGGGTACAGAGCGGCGAAGACCGCCCTCCAAGGGGCTGTCCAGCGGGCCAAGGATACGGCCCGCGAAGAGATGGTGGAGACTCTGAACAGAGATCCATGGGGGCGCCCTTACAAAATGGTGCGGAATAAACTCCGCACCTGGGCCCCCCCGCTGACGCAGAGTCTCCGCCCACAGCTCGTGGAGGAGGTGGTGAGCACTCTGTTCCCTTCACGGGGGGAGCATACTCCCCCGCCCATGGCTCCGCCACTTGCGGTGCCCGAAGCGGACCATGAAGACGACGACGACGACATCCCTGAAGTGACCGGGGTAGATCTGAGAGCGGCGGTAGGCAGGCTGAAGGCCAAAAATACCGCCCCAGGACCCGACGGCTTGCCGGGTAAAGTCTGGGTCCTGGCCTCGAGGGCTCTCGGGCCTCGACTAGAGGCGCTCTTAAGCGCATGCATGGAGAGGGGCCAGTTTCCACTCCGTTGGAAAACGGGGAAGCTGGTCCTCATTCAGAAGCCAGGGCGCCCTGCGGACTCTCCGTCCGCATACCGGCCCATAGTGCTGCTCGACGAGGTCGGCAAGCTCTTTGAGAGAGTGATTGCAGGCCGCCTCGTCGGGCACCTAGTGAGGACGGGGCCGGATCTTGCGGATAGCCAGTTTGGCTTCCGCAAGAGGCGCTCGACAGTGGACGCCATCATGCGCGTGAGAGCCCTCACGACGGGGGACGCGGTGACCCGGGGTGGGGTCGTCGTGGCGGTGTCACTCGACATCGCCAACGCGTTTAACACCCTGCCCTGGAGCTGTATTGGGGAGGCACTCCGGTATCACCGGGTGCCGACCTACCTCCGTCGAGTAGTTGGGGCGTATTTGACGGACAGAGCCGTCATCTACCCTGGTCGCAACGGGGAATGGAACCGGCGAGAGATGTCGTGCGGTGTCCCACAGGGATCGGTTCTGGGGCCGCTCCTGTGGGACATCGGTTACGACTGGGTGCTGCGAGCCGACCTCCCTGATGGCGTCAGCGTGGTTTGCTACGCTGACGACACGCTAGTCCTGGCGCAAGGGAGGTCGCATCAGGCGGCGGCCGACGCGTTGACACGCGGGGTTGCGATAGTCGTGGAAAGAATCCGGCGGTTGGGTCTCGAGGTGGCATTGCACAAGTCCGAGGCCATGTCTTTCCATGGGCCTCGGAACGGGCCACCATCGGGATCCCAACTAACGGTGGGAGGGGTTCACATCGGCGTCGAGGCAACGATGAGATACCTGGGTCTCGTCCTCGACAGCCGGTGGAACTTCGTCGAACACTTCCGACGTTTGGCCCCCAAACTGGAAAGGACCGGGGCCGCCTTCAAGCGGCTCCTGCCCAACCTGGGGGGGCCAAACACCTCCTGCCGGAGGCTTTACGCGGGGGTCGTGCGGTCCATGGCCCTATACGGGGCCCCGGTGTGGGCGCGTTCTCTGCGGCGGCGAGCCGCCCACTATCTGAACGCGCCCCAAAAGGTGGTAGCCGTAAGGCTGATCCGGGGGTACCGCACGATCTCGGGCGAGGCGGCAAGCCTCCTTGCCGGACTGCCGCCATGGGATCTGGAGGCGATAGTCCTAGCGCGCCTGTATGAGTGGCGCGCGGAGGCACTGAGCCGGGGGGAAACTCCGCTTCCGCGGCAAATCGCGGCGGAGCGGACAGACCTCCGGCACGATCTCATGGTGGCATGGAAGGAGCGACTTTCGCAACCCAGCGCAGGGCACGCCACGATAGTGGCGATAAGACCCCTCTTTGAGGAGTGGCTAGAGAGGCGTCACGGCGTCCTCACCTATCGCCTGACGCAGGTCCTCACCGGACACGGATGTTTTGGGAGGTTCCTGCACATCATCAGGCGGGAGGAGACGCCCGGGTGTCACCACTGCGAGGATCGCCCAGAGGACACGGTGGAGCATACGGTGGAGGTCTGCCCCGCATGGGCGGAGCACCGCCGTGCCCTCGTAGAGGCGATCGACAGCGGCGGCGACCTCTCGCGTCCGGCCCTGGTTCAAGCCATGGTCCGGGGCGAGAGGGAGTGGGAGGCGGTCACCTCCTTCTGCGAAGCAGTCATGCTAGCGAAGGAGGTGGCGGAACGGCTGAGGGAGAGAGCCTCACACCCCAGCCGCCGCGGTAGACGCTCCGGGCGTCGGGAGCCGCGTGACGACTCCCGGCCACCGTAGGTGCGGGCCTGCGGACGGAGAGTAATGGGTAGCTCACCGTCCGATCAGGACCAGGCCCGTGTCGGACGGCGCGTACGTGTTCCACGCGCGCCTCAAAGAGATGTCAGCATAAAGGAAGGGGCCTGCCAGGGCCGAAGCCTGCCGGGGGTGCGGGATTGTCCGAAAGGGTTACCGCTACCCCGGAACATAAAGGGCTAAGGAAGGAACACGGATGGGTTTTAGTCAGTAAGAGTCTGACACTCCCTTCGCTCCACCCAGAGCGGGAGGGGTCATTTGATGATTTCCCATCCATAAAAAAAAAAAAAAAAAAAGGTATAGAAAATGAATGTTTCTGAATTTAGCACTATGTTAATATACCATTCTTGTTGTTGTTGCCACTTTTACCAAAACTTTATATTACACCTAAATTAAGATGGATTTCCTTAACTTTTTTTCCTAACTCACGAAGAAAATGGTGTAGGTACAGGAAAATCTGAATCTGAAACAGAAATATAGCTTTTAGTGATAGACATGTCCTAAGCACCATTTTTTGTCCTCTCACGCCGTACCTCGATCCAACAAGACCCTTCACAATTTTTTATTCGCAAACAGAACCCTAAAAACTTCTGTAACCCCTGCCCTGTCCGGTTTTTCTGTTCAATGGACTTTACATGTCCTGTCATTCTGGGGGTGCAACAAGCAACAAAAGGGTTAAAATTGCGACTAAAAATCCTCAGTGAAGGGTTGATTGTCATTTTAGATTTTAGAATGACCTACTTTTTATATTGATTTGAAGATGATACTTTGTGTACTCTGTGATACTTTGTGCGTGGACGTTTTTATAAGCGTGACAGGAGCTGCCATTTTGGTTTTTTTTTTCCTTTTTGGCAACTGAGCCGATGTCGATTATTCTGCCAGAGTCATTGGATTTTTTAATTTGACATTACTAAAGTTTGAAATTCGATTTTGTTGTTGGTGGGTATGTGGATATTGGAAAGGTTCTATATTCTGCCTCAGGAAATTGTTAAATGTCGTGTGAAGGAAAGACCGTCGACAGTTTTACAGGTAGACAGGTGTAAAACTAGTTTTATTTTTATTACTTGGGGACCATTTTATTAACTATTAAGTGACAATATTATTTACAGAACATAGTTCTTTGGCAGTAAAATAAATTCCTTAGCCAAACCCATGACTGTGACAATGATTGATAATATTTTTTTTTTCAGAATGATTCAACACATTTTCTTTCTTAAAGTATTTAAATGTGACATAAACATGACGTGTAGTGACATTTTGTTTTAGAAAAAAAATAGATTAGTTTACAGTTTTATACATTGTTGACAGTCGTCCTTAATGCTTCTTAATACTCGTAGGACCGACAGAAATAGTCTGTGTTATTCTCGGAGTTGTATTTAGCGAGCCTATTGGGCTTTCAATTATTATTATTTTTTTTCTTTTAACTGTCAAAAAATTTGAAAGGTTTCTTTTAATAGTTTGATTGTCAAAGTTAAACATCAAATTTTCCTTTCCCTTTCTAAATTGGAATTTCGAATCGAACTTTCTAGAAACGCTGCCAAAAATTATCGTTCTTTTTTTTAACTTAGCACTAACTTTAATAAAACCTAACCGGCTCAGGTTTAACATCAACAGCCTCTATTTATACCGGCAAGACAGGCCGATGGTTAAATGTCTTCAAATTAAATGCTGGGGCCGACACCTTCACAGTCCTGCACGCCGTGCGCCATTCGCCTGCGCTTACAAAATTCAGTTTGACTTGCAAACCGCGCGCGCACGGCCGCTCTACGCCCAAACTTTTTGGCACCGCGTACTTACATTTTGGAAAAAAAAACCAAACGTCAAAATTCCCGCGCTTTTCTCGCTTTGACTGTGTGTTCCATATTTAAACAAACTTTTTAACAGCCTGTGCTTATTGCATTCTGGACTCGTGTTGTGAACTTTTTGGATTGTTTAACAAATGCATTACGTTGGATGTGAGTATTCACTTTAATAATTATATCTACATAGAAAATTGTTCGTCCGTCGGTACGAAATAGGTTTTTCTTTTGATATTTCTGCTATGGCTAATATTATGTCTAATTAAAATCCCATTGTATCTGTATTGTAAGGGTTGTATAAATTATTTTTAATTCACGGAATTAAAAAGTAAATTATCCCCGAAAAAATTACAAAACCAATGCATCGCTGATTTTGAAATTCGAACACACAAAAAAGTTAAACCATAGACTAAAAAATGCGTTCGATTTTTTTAAATATATTTTTTAATGGCAAAGGCCCGTATAATAATTACCCGTATAACAATTATTATCTATCCTATCACGAAACTTGCAATTTATCAAGGTCTCTTGTTGCATGAGATCTTGTATTGCATACTGTGCGAGCGAGAGACAAAGAATTCGACCTTGCGTTGGAAAGAGACAGCAGACGTTAGGAAACTCTTGGGAAATATCATTTTTCTCTTTCGGGGGCTGAAGGGCACTTTTTATGAATATTTGTTTTTTAAAGATAATTATTGTGTTATCTTGCTTTATTTTTGTTTGTACTTAATTTGGGTCGATGTTAAAAGGATTGCAAGATGTTTGATTAATTATTAAATAATAAACTTTTGATGGATTTAGCTTTATTTGTTTATCTTTTAGACTTAATGGGTCATGCTCTGAGTTTGTTGATAAACTAATTTATCAATTTTCAAGTTTTTGTTGATAGATATTCATATTGGTGAGTGTTTTTGATAGATATTTTAAAATATGAGTTAGACGCTTTTGGATATTCATTTTGCTTTTTTATTTAATAACAATGAATGTGTATATTTGTGTTTAATATGACATTGCGAGAATGTCTCCTGACCATTTCTTAACAAACAACTTTTTTTTTACCCGAATTTTTGCTTTAGGTACCCACTAAAATATTGGGTTTAAATTTAGTCTCAAAGACAATGTGCCTATGGGTTAGCAAACGTTAGGCTATTAATTAAATTTTTAGACCTTAGGTATCAATATGAGACGTAACCTTCGCTAGAACCAATATACTATGTATTACCTACTGTCATGCCTTTTATAGAGTATAGTGAATGAGTCTCGCTGCATTCGATACTATCTTATGGACATAATTATGTCATCAAAATGATTCTATGTAGGTAATAGACAATAAAAAAAAGTTATCCTACACTTTCCCACTGCTGGGAAAAGGCCTCCCCCAAATCCGTCCAAGCATGCTTTTCCGGAGCGACATCGAAATACCTGGTATTACCGTGTACTCGAAAATATTTTTCCCAAATATTGCATTTAGAGTGTTCAGTAAGCTTCATATTTTTTAACTCTGTCTGTCTGTATGTTACCTTATCACGCCTAAACCACTGAACCGATTATATGAAATTTGGTACTAAGATAGTTTGAGTCCCGGGAAAGGACATAGGATATTTTTTATCCCGATATTCCCACGGGATCGAGACTAATGCGGGTGAAACCGCGGGGCGCAGCTAGTAATTTATAATATTTAATAACAGCCTGTTACTGTCCCACTGCAGGGCAAAGGGCTTCTCATTTAGAAAAGGCACGGGCATTGATCACCACGATTGCTCAAGACGGGTTGGCAATTTCAGAATTGCTACTAAACAATTGCCTGAAGTGACATTATGCATCGTGTGTAGTTTAAGTATATATTTTTTTTAATGAATTTGCCTTAAAAAGCCTGGAGATACACTCGAGAGCAATGAATTAGGGTCACATAAAATTTGGTCTTTTAACTCTAAAAGTAAGTTCTAACCACTCTAAACTTTTCTCAGGGACTATAAAACTTATCAAAAATCTTGCATAAATCCTTTATCCTTGTCACAGGTCGTTGCTACGTATTTATTTCAAACACAAGACTACAAGTAGCTGGTTTTGTGGCTTGCGTGAGCCGAGGCCAGTCAGATCTCCGTACCTATAATTGTTCATTAATATTGATAGATAAATACTTTTTGTTCTCATCCCAGTGAGTACTTGGGCGGTTTGTGAAATATTTTAGAGTTTTAGGTAATAATATTTGTGCTTAGAATGTTCTAGCGCTGTTGCTTTTTTTCTTGATTAAGTTAAAGCGTTCGTCCATTTAATGATACTATTAACAGGGTACCTAAGTTTAATGTTACAAAAGCAGCATGTTTCATAGTTTTTTGAAACGAAGTCTTTCAAGTCCTTAAGATCCTTGTTTTGCACAGGGAGAAAAAAATGTCAGTGCAGTGAAAGTAGATGTGAGGCCATTTTGGACGTCGCTTGGAGGACCAAGCATCGCCAAAATGATCATTATTTTTTGAGCTGTAAATGTGATTATTGTTAATTTACAGTCACTGATAAGGGTTTAGTAAGGTTTTACATTTACAAACGAAAAAGAGCTTTCTAAAAATAGTTTTAAGGCTTTAAATAAAATAGAAACCTGCCTATTGTGAGTCTCATTGCAATCTCAAGTCCCAATGACTTATTGCTACATCTAGCCTTGAATGAACTACTAAACGTAGATAGAAACATATGTTGAATACGACTGTGCCTTTAACTTACCTAACTTAACTTAACTTAGGCCCGTATAACCTCACTCAAGACTCAAGCATTACTTAAAATTAGTTTTAAGCCATTCGATTGGTGGAAACTTGAGAGTATAGCTTGAGACTTTTTATCTTAACGTAACTTAGTCCCAGAAATAGTATTTTCGTCAATGAAATATTGATAAGCAAACTAAGTTAGCTTCAAGTTAGAGTTAGGTAAGTAAGTTTCTGTTTGGGAAACTTTTGTCTAAGTTGGAGGTATTAATAAACTTGGTTAACTTAACATTTAATTCGTGTAACCTACGTTTGTTCAACAATTAATAAGCTTCGTTCGTTGTTAATAAGAAGAATTCATAAAGATATGATGATGGTGCTTAGATTCTCAATCAATCAATCAACTCGGCCTGTCGCAGTCCACTACTGGACATAGGCCTTTCCCAGGCTACGCCACAACACCCTGTCCTCCACCTTCCGCATCCAGTCTGTGACTAGATCCTCAAAAGAACCCTAAGATATTGACAAGACCATAATTTTAATCATCAGTGTTATTATTTTCAATATTTATTTTTCTAATCCATTCAAAATTGTCACTGTCTAACACCATAGAGCCAGTCCACATTCATTCCTTTTTTAGACATTGTAAACAAAAAGTTTTTATCTGTGTACGAACTCTTTGCAGTCAAAGAGTCGTGAAAATGAGAAAGGAGACTAACGGTTGTGTTAAGTTAGTGAGCAAAAATAGCCAAAATTACGTGTATATTTCCTAGTTCTAGTGTCGTTGTATTTCTTAAAAGGCTTGGCTTTCTTACTCATGCACTTTCTAATGCTGCTAGAGGTAAACGAAAATATTTCGCCATTTACCACTTAGGACAACGGAAGTTGATAACTGGCAGGATGTTTTTTTAAGGATTCTATTTTTGAAATGAACGACTCATTTCGGTGTTGGGATGTGTTCTGAAGTTTTTGGTGGGAAATTTTTGAAAGTCGAACAGGGATAGGAATTCCTGGAATTCCTTTTTATATGCTCTTATTACTTTTTATGATCGTGTTTTTTTGTATGGCCAACGAGAATAAAGCAGACATTTTTGTTTTAATTTACGAAAACGCTTTTTTAAGACTATCTGCATGTATATTTTTGCATGACGTTAAATTAACATTTTACCACCAAAACTAAAAAAAAAAAAACAAAATTGCACCCGTAACAAAAAACCGTAAAATGACAAAATTTTAAACACTATAATAACACAGCTCAAACTTTCATAATCATAAAAAAAATCCTCTCACTTAATATTTTGATATATCCATGTCTAGATTTTTTATATCGATACTCGATTCCTACATCCGGCTTGCTTTTAGCATATCTCTTATAATGGTAATAATAATTATGGCATCGATCAACTCTCGACTTTCACGCGAGATTTTGGCAGTTCTTACTTTCACTTGAGTCTGGTGTGGTACAAGGTGGAAACTGACAGCGGGCGAAACTGTATTTTTAGAAAAACATGTTTTTGCCTTTTGTTTTTTTTTTTTGGTTTTGTCCATCGAGGCGTACCTAATTGTGATATTAAATATAATATCTACAATTAATAATTTGATGAATTTTATTTATTGTGAAGTTGAAATGTAATGTTATCTAGTACTTGTGTGAAATTAATAATATTTTCTGTTTTGGGACCTAAAAATATGATTTTCTTTTCTTTTACTCCATTGCATAAATGCTTACGTACATATGCAATTTTTTATTGTGAAAATAAAACGGTCATTGTTTAAAATTAAAAAGCTCATTATTTATTCATTTTAATTACTTAAGGAAACAGCTTGTTAAAAATTTGCATAATGATTTGCTAATTATCTCCGCCATTTAGGAAAGGCTCAAAATAATTTTCACTTGTCTTACACAACTCAACAAGTTAATAATTTAGAAATGATTTTAATTATTCAATAGTCACGTAAGAATTATAATAACTTTTATGTTAATTTCAATGTTTTTTTTTTTAATAACTGAACTGCAGTTATTAAAAAAAAAAACATTGAAATTACGAATAATCCGTTTCGAGCAAAACACAGTTTAGTTTCACACATACATTATTCAATAACACACTCCAATAACTATTCACCCAGTATACAACAACAAGTCTTCATTTATGTAACAAAAATCATCATCATCTGCATAGCCTTTACCTAACTATGTTGGGGTCGGCTTCCAGTCCACCGGATGCGGCTGAATACCAGTATTTTACATGGAGTGATTAGCTATCTAATCTCCACAACCCATTTACCGGGTAAAACGATACCCCTTGGTAAGACGTTTGGGTTTCTGACTTCCCGTAACGACTGCCAAAGAATTACGATTGACAGCCGCTAGCCGGGACCAACGGCTGAACGTGCTTTCCGAGGCTCGTGTTTATATAACAAAAATATCATATTTAAATACCTTTCATTCATCCGTTCGTTTGCATTCACTTGCAAAATCGCAATTAAACAATTAAGTAAGTAATACCTTGCAAAACAATGTTATCTTCACGATCTACGCAAAATTATGCTTTGTTATTAATTAATTTCATGTTTTCATTCATAATGGATACTGTAACCAAACTGTAATTGAACTTAAATAAACTAATTTTTTGCACATCATCGTCACCGTCTTGAGAAATTATTTTCTATCGTTTTCTGAGTCGTTTTTCAACCAGGAATGATCATTCTATAGTTTAACATTAAGTTAAGTGTGGTTCCATCGTTTCTTGCATAAAAATCAAACCATTTCTGAACTACTTGCAAAAAAAAAAATACACTGGAGATTTACAATATTCATTATTGTTCTGGTCATTATTTAAAACAGGGCGACGCTATCATTTCTTAACCATTAATAGCCACCGAAGTAATTCTTTCCCAAACACTCTAAAAATAGCTCGTCTCTAAATCAAAACGCCCATTTCACTCCACAAGCGTCACTCTCCCATTCACTTCTCTCACCCGCTACCGCTCATGATTTATACCTCCACCTCCAAAACCGGCGACTTTCATCGGCGCATGAGCATACGTAACGTTATCTTGCGTAACGTTAATGTGTCGTGCACGCATCGGCCATGATTAACGTTTTCGTAGAATTTCGGGCTTTTTATTTTCTTTCACATTTCGAGTTAAAGACAATTAGTCGTCCTTTTATTAATGTTTTTTGGCGGGCAATGCAAAATCAAATGAATACTTACACTGTCTCATCCAGAAGGTCAGTTCTCGAAAACGTTCAAAATCTAGTCGCAGTCTCATCTCGGCGACAAACAAATGTCAAAAACATGTCAAAATGTAGGGAAATTGGAGGTACTTTTGACAGATTGAGACTGAGATCAGACTGTGAACGTTATTAAAATTACGAGAATCGCCCCTCAGTTCTCCTGTTTTTCATTTTTCATACACACGGTTTCTGCATTGAGAATTTGAAGTCGAGAAAGGAGAGACTTCAAAAAAGGAGCTTCTGTATTCGACCCGTATGTTGGTATGTCCGCGTTTTTCTCAAAAAATAATGAACCAATTTTGATGTTTCGTTCATTAACCTGATCTTTGCACATAAATTTTGAATTTCGTGGGCTACATTGAAGTCAGCTTAAGTTATGCTAAAATAGAGTTTGCGAGATTTTCGATTTCAACTTCAAATAGTAAATGCAGAAACCGGGCGTTAGAAATGGTTTGTTTGTGGTTTTAAAGAGATTTTCATAGCTTTTTCATGCTTTTTCAACTAGATTTCATCTGGCTTTAGAAAGAGGAGAGACAAAGTCAAATCATTTATTTCAAATAGGCACATACAACGCACTTTTGAACGTCAAAATTTATAAAAAAAAAAAGAATTGATTCTAGTCGTCCCTGTTGTTCATAAAAATTGGTTAGTGTCTTGAGATTCAGCTGCATTCGGTTAGACTGGAAGCCAACCCCAAGATAGTTGGGAAAAGGCTAGGCAGATGATGATACTCGTAGCAGCTTGAAACTTCAACACCCTAGATAACGCAAGTATCACGAACTGTATGAAAACTAAGCGTGCCACTTTTTGACTACCTACTATGACGTCACAAGCTCGCGCTCTCGCTCACGCTCACCCAGCCAGCAGTACGCAGGACTGAGCGCGAAAGTGGCGGCTTACGATTTTTGAACGTAAGCTGGTGCGATTTTTGGCACGCGAAGTAGTTGCTCTTGCGTTATCTAGGTGTATCTATATCTGTGTTCAACACCTTTTTATCGTCTGTCTAGCCATTCCCCAGTTATTTTAGGGACGCCTTCCAGTCTAACCTTTAAATAGCATCGCGAAGAAACTCTATGTCTTTCGTAACCCACGAATTTTCCAATTTCGAAGTGATAATAAGAGAACGAGAGACTGCATCATACTCCATCGTTGATCTACTAATAAATTGCGTAACACACTATCAGTAGCAATGGGTTTCATTTTGACAGTTCAACAACATACATTGCGTTATTTACGTTGTTGAGCGGACACATTTTTCGAACATGTGAAGCAATGGATTAGCAACATCCTTCAAAATGATGCAGATTGAGATTGATAGTGTGTTACGCAATTAGCTACTCGGCGCGCAGTTTTTAAGATAGCAATACAATTATAGACCTTACCTTCTACACCATAAGGTACACAATTCTGTGTGTCTACTACGTCGAGCTACGCCGCGCGGCCCTCCTCACTGATGTGTACCTTTTTGTGTAGTAGATAAGGTCTATAATTGTATTGCTATCTTGAAAACTGCGCGCCGCGTCACGTCGCGGTGTGTACTGACCTTTATGGTGCTGGTGCAAGCGCTATTGATGGTCCTGGGTTCGATTCCCGGGTCGGGCAAAGTGTTATTGGGTTTTTACATATGAAATTTCTCAGTAGCAGTCAGGATTTGTTCCCGGTTGAGGGTAGGATCGCCCCCAATTACATGGGATTTAAACATAACTAGCGATATTGGGTTTACGCGATTTTTTCGTGAAATAACGAATGCAACGTTGAAATACGACACTTAACATAAACCTATGGGTTCGAAAATACTATGTTCGTAATAACATAAAATTTCATTCATAAATAAAGGAGAAAAACGCCTTTGAATAAAGCCAAGTGTATACATACTTATAGACGTGACTGTACACATCTGCCTAACCTTTTGGGAAATGCAGGCGTGATGATATGTTATATGATAACGAGAATAAGACTAAAGCACTTTCACTAACTACAACTACATTACTTAACATCTAGATCCTAACTCTAAGCACTAACATTATTAAACACGAAACTTAAGTTCTTTGTATGTTTGTCACATCATCACTGCTAAACTACTCAGCCGATTTTGATGAAACTTTACAAAAACGTGGCTTTTTAACTGCCAAATGACGTAGGCTACTTTTCATCCTGCAATACTCATCCCTTTTCACGTAGGCGAAGCCACAGTAAAACCCAATCTACGATTGCGTAACTTAAAGAGCATTTTAATTAAAATTGCAAATGTATAAATTAAACTAGTCTGTGGGACTATCTTTAAATAGTACTGCAGATTTAAATGTTACGCAACTCTTAAACTACTCGTGGTACTTGAATAGGAGGCATAACGATATACATGTATATGTATATGTTTTTGTACCAACGCAATGTATATGGACATGTTCCAGTGACAAAAGTCAGTAGTCACACTGAATAGACTTGGTAATGGTCTCTAGTTCGATGCCTGCCCCTCCTCGCGCTTCTATTACAAAATAATCGATATGAAAATCGAATTACTATTCAAAATAAATAGCACAGCTCTACTTCAAAAAATAAAATCGAGCTACATTGCATCGTAAATTAAAAGAACTCATTGCACCATAATTGCACAAACACGTGAATTCTATTCCAAATACGAACCAGTAAAATAAAAACTCATTAGAACACTAACAAGTTTAAAATAAATACCAGCCAGTACGCAAGTACGTTCACACTCCACCAGTGTTGCAACACTCAATAAAGAAACGGTCAACAATAGGCAAACACCTACAGCTATACAGCCTAGTAACCAGACATCAAAGTGAATGACATAATAGGCTGTACATATCTATTCATGCAGGCCATATAGCGAGTAAGAAAAGTAGTGTTTTAGTTGGTATACCTCAGTGGCCACGCGGGATCGATTCCGGGCATGCGCAAAGAGGACGACGACTTCCGACCCCCGCGCGCCCCTCGACACTGTAGCTGAAACACCCCCACGCTGCAACTGCACTTCAGTGCATGCGAGAACGCCACCAAAGAAAAACTTGAAAGAAATAAAACGCAATTTCCAGTTGTTTTAAAAGGAGAACAGTATATTTAAAACGAAAATAAAAACGCGTTCGGGTTATGTGTCAGTTCTTCAATCGTTAAAATGTTATCTGCAAAGTGTGGACTTGGAACACCATAGACCGGTCACAAGTGGAAGCGAACACACACCAGCTATTAACGAACTATGAAGAAGAAAAAACGGATGCACGGTACACAAAATAAACGCATTCAATGCCATATATTAAACACAAACCACTTCGTATGAGCACGTCGACAATATTAAACAATTCCGAAAGCATATAACTCACAAGTTTATTAAAATTTATACGCAATATTTAATCACAAAACCGATAGTTTTTAATAAAAATCAATAATTAAACACAAATTAGTGATACACAATAATAATAACCTCCCGAGCAAATAAAACCCAACCTTAAAATCGAAATTTTAGACTGATATATAAAATTCCGTAAGTAGATTTAAATTAAAAAAATATAGTATTTACATTAGTTGAGCATTTGAGAAAGTTTATATGTAGAAATAAAAATTTAAAAAGTATTTATTAAATAAAAAAAAAAACGCAATATAATACAAATATTAATCAGGGATCAGAGCCGTAGCCTTAGTATTTTGTACGACGGTTGAACAATTTTGACACTTGCTATTTTCAGTGTACAAAAATGGATGATCGAGTGTTTGTGTGTGAAAGTTAAGTGTTATGGTACCATTGTGCTAGTGTTGGGCCTTGGGCCAATATGTTGAACATGTTCGATATGTGGAACTCTGTTAGCACCAAGCTGGAGCAGACCAACGTCCAACAAAGCCAGCAACCGCACACTTCAGGTGGGAGCATTAAAGGTAATTTCCACTTAATAAAACGGGGCCGGTGTTTGGGGCAAACTTTGGACCAAAAGTTGGTAGTAATTACTAGAAATTGTTGGCGTAGTTGGTTATTATTCAGTAGAATTTCAGGGAAGTACCGTAGTTAGTTATTTTAATGTTTAATGTATTAGAAAGTGGTTTTATTGATGAACAAAAGCGAAGAATCTATTTCAGTCAATTCAAGCTCCTTGTGCTTTTATTTCCATTCACAGAATAAAAAATGTTAACCAATATTGGAAAACTTTAAATACAGAAGTGAAGCCATCAAGTTTGCCCCAAGCAAAATAGCAAAAGAATAACTTTCACGGGTAATATTTGCAAAACTAATAAATCGATAACTTTTGGATTTGTGATATAACGACGATATGAAAATGTTAAACACTGTTTACGTGTGGATACACATTTTAGTAAAATGGGAAGAATTAATTTTAGACTTTATAGTTTAGTAGTAAAAGCCCCTATTAAAAAAAAAAAAATTATAGAAGAAAAATCCAAAAGATTATTTCACAAATCCATATTCCTACAAAATTATAGCATGTTAAGGCCCTGTTGTATCTGCAAGCCCCATAAAATCCAGCTTTAGTATCTATGCAAAATCTAGCATAGGAACAGCTCATTACGTTTATCACTTTAAAATTAGCAAAAATGTTGCAAATTAAAAAAAGGCGGTTGCGTGAAACAAAACTATAATAAAAAATATATAAAAAAAAATATAGAAAGTGAGGTCCGAAAACTTCTTTTTCCGGTATATTTATATCCACATAATTGTTTCTCATATAGTGGTCTTGCGTAAGCTATAAGAAAGTGGCCAATTAAAATTCGGTTGTTGTCGTCGCTCTGTCGTGATATTTCGTAATTATTTTATAGTCTTTTGTGAAAAAGATATCCATTTTATGCATGTATTTTTTTTTAACGCTTGTAGCATTTTGTAGCATGAGCAGATTTATAGAACACTGCAGATTTTTTTGTCGCTTTTGTATTTTCTGTTGCCTTATCGACCCGGCGCGGCGCCTGCTAGTTTTCTTTTTTTTATTAAATACGCCTTTTCTCTGCTATCATAGCAACGTTTGAATTTCCATAGAGCCTGGTATATAATTCTCGTTGCCAATCCCTTTTTAGACATTCTGGCTTCCCACAGCGTGAAATAGGTTATCCTATTCACGGCATCAAATGTCCTATCCGCCAGTTACTACATATACGTAGGGGGCATAAGTATTGAGAGGTTGTTACCCTAACGCTTACGGTCGCCACAGTGACCCAGTTCCGAGCCACAGTCACTTATAACTGGCACGGGATGACAACCACCAGATGCACTTTACTTCTTTTTTTTATTTAATTCTAGAATTTTCTCTCTGGTTTTATGTTGAGGTCTGCTTGGTACTGGCCGCTTGGATATAATTTAATGAAGCTGTATTTGGTGATTAATTAGTAATCATTGTTCTGATTTTCCGCGTGGTGGATTACGGCCCACTCATTACGGACCATTATAGACTGATTTGAATAAATTTTATTTTAAGTACTAAATAATATCTTACGATATTGGTATTCATTACTTAATTCATCAGACATCGAAAGTTTTTTTTTCTTGGAAAACAAAACAGGTTTTGTTAATTATTCTGATACCGTACTCATCACAGATCTAATCTTTTAATAATACAATACGAATGTGTCAACTGCATCACTTCCCACGCAAAATGTATTTTTGCAATCTTTAACACTTGCATAATTTTGCTAAACCCGTCTTTGAGACTTGCATTGGCATTAATTGTGACTTTTACCTCTTATGAGTAACAAAATAAAACGTAACATCACGCCGGTAGTCCACATAGGTTAGGCAGAGGTGTACCTATAGTACTCCTATGTATCACCAGTTACGTTTAAGTCCCATGTTATGTAACGAAACGAAACATCTATAGATATGCCATAGATTTTAGGGAGATAATATCAACATGTTATCAAAACATACTTCACTAACAATTCCCACTCATAGTCCCTTACCTCTTTGTGTCAAATTTACAAGTATCAAGACTTCGTACCATTATATTCTCAGCGTTAAACAAATAGGTATTAATTTGTCTTAATGCAGAAGCCCTAAGGACTAACGCCGGATGTCTTACAGCTTCGTCATTTAGGTCATCAAAAATATCATTAGCTTCAATCCTCGTTGAGTAACTTCTAGGGAATGTTAACGCTTGACACATTCACGAAACGTCAGACTGATTCAATGCTAAACTGCATAGGTGGCGCTGCAATCGTTAGCTCAAAGTTTAGTGATTTGCGGTTTTCCTTATATTTCTGTTTTCTATTGGTGCGGTGCATTCAGTTTGAAAGCTGTTTATAAATTGTGTATGGCTTAGAATTCGAGATAGTATATTCTGGCACACCTATGGCGTTGTGTAACATTTATTTGACCGAGCATAAAGGGGATTAACCATGGGGTTTTCTTACCCGTTCTTCTCTATTGGAATCAATGTACGGAGAATATTCATGAACTAACTATAAATACTCTACATGGGATATTATAACCTCTCTAGCCCATGGTGATCATTCTTCGACGTCCATTTCTTCATTGGCACACATAACGTCAATCATGATAATCTATCAATATGTCAAAACGCCATTGTAATACCGGAGCCATTAAATTCTCTTTTTAATGACATTGATCGCCCTGATATTCAGCCAGCGATAAAAAGTTGTTCTTTTTTCAATTTCAATTGACATTTCGGCGGTACTTTCACGCGTGCCACGTTCGGTTTATTGCACAGAAATGTATAATAAAGGACATGTTGAGCGTTTCGCATGCCGCTATTAAGAAAGCTTTCTAGGGTTGTAATTGCAAAAAAATGCTTTTATTTTCGGGACAGACAAGGTATATTTGGTGCTGAAAGTTTTTTCTTCGACATAAAAAAGGTAGTGTGGATAGGATGTCTATATTGTTAGTTTTTGTTTTAAATGGAAAATAATTAAATATATAATAAAAACCTACTTTAATGTTAGTCAAAGAATTGATAAAAGGCATCCAGTTTTAATTTCGTAACAGCATTTAAAATAATACACACGGCTTTAAATTTCCTAACAGACTTTTATATTTCAAGAGAAAGTTGATTCAGATCTTAACATCTGCATTGTCCTGTCCAGCATTAATAAAAATGGCGCTGACTAAACCAAGAGATATAATTCTCAAAATTCTGTTTGTGATTTCAAAATGCGAATTTGTGGACTGGGAAAGTTAAGATACATTTTCATCTGTCTTTTTAATAGAAAATATACAGGTTTTCATTGTCCTAGGAAATTATAATAATCTCTAGATTATAAACAGTGTTTTGGGTCCAATATCTGCTATTGATTATATCAAATAGGTACATACACGAAAACAAGACAAAAGCCGTTGAAAAAGTTGAATTTTCAAATACAAAATACAACATTGGCCCATCCGATGCCATATCAAAATCCACCTATATCAAATACCTATCACTTTCATCTCACACATCAACCACTTGATACTCTTTACATTACTTAAACTTTCTTTTTGATAAATTACCCATACATTTTTTTATCTTTAATTGCATTCACATTCAAAATTACACACTTGAAATCTCAACACAGTTTAAATAAAGTGAAAACCCTAAAGCGAACGAGTCTGGTTTCTTTTTTTTTTAAACGCAGTTGCGTAACAAGGCATTGCTAACCAGTTCCATTTAGCATAAGTTATGATTGGCATACGAGTTCCAAACATGAATGCGCCCCTCCGATTTAGAACATAAAAGAGAAACTGGCGCGATTTAAAAATAGAATTATGTCCTTTGCGAAATTGGTGATGAAAATCGATCGCCTGTTGTTAAAAATTGTTAAAAGAACCCCTATGCGTTGATATAGTACGTCAGGGAGTCTAGAATCATATTGTGCTCAATTCATGCTTACAGTTTTCAGATGTCTCTGCCACCATATAAATTAAAGACAATTTTATGTATCAATAGAAAAAAAAAATGTAGAGAAGACAACGTTATGTACCAAAAATATTCTAGTGCGATCAAACTTTTTTTTTACTCAGCTAAAAAAAGAGTATTTCGTAGCATTTTCGCAGACATTACATTATTTTTAAGCCAAATTCACGTGCACGTTTAATAATGTCTGCTTAATTCGTAAGAGGGTAATAGTAGGTACAATAATAAAAAAAACTTGATTTACAAGCACAATAGCCACATTTGCCAACCAGCAATACTAGTTATTGCCGAGTCTGCACTCGGTTCGAATTACCACCGGACGCAATATTAATGGTATCAAAACTATTTTATAATTTTACTGTCAGCAACATTTTGAGTTCGTCATGTTTTTTTAGGAATTTATTCTGCCTAATTATTTCGTGTCATCGTTACTTAAAAAAAACAAAGTAATATTAAATAGCTGGCTGTTAATAATTTACAGACAAAAAAATTGCGCTAGACTTTTTCAGTTTTGGAATAGTTTTCCACTCTCTTTTGTTTATGACGTTACCATATTATGCATGGCATTAGTAGCCATATTGGAAAATTCGAATTATTTAAACATAGCGTTTAATTTCTGTAAATATCTTTGCAATCCTTATGGAAAAGGACTTTATTTGCTAGAAAACTGAGTCATACTTTTGTAATTTCTATTTAGATGGCATTATTTTGTTAAATACACAAAAATTTTCAAAGAAATTATATGATTTCCGAATACACGGGACACAAATCCTTGTTGACCATGTAAGGAACGATATGAATGAAAAATATTAGTATGTCAGACGAGTCTCTAGTGCATATTCGTAATATAATTGGAGGAAATGGATTGTTTAGCTCGTAGTAGCCCGTAGTGAAGTGTTGCTAGTCCACGAACAATATGGCCGAGTTATATTTAGGATTTCGTCTGTCATATGGCAACACTGTTTTTTTTTTTTTTTTTTTACGAATATAAGCCAAGGTCTATAACTTTTCACAGTTTGAAATCATATTTAGGTAGAGATAAACCATTTTATGAATGAACGCCCCTCCACCGCTTGTTGCATACACATTTCAAATGTTTGTATAGAAACTTTACTGGAGGGACGTGCATTTTTAGAATGGTTTATCTCTACGAAGTTTTGTTTGGTTTAGATTTTTTCTGAGCCTTTAACTCAGAAAAAATAGGAATCTAAGTAACAATTTCTGTTTAACCTACAGAATTAGACAATCAGTATAAAAATTATTTCTTATGACGTTTAAAATAAATTATACTCATAACATGACATCACGCTTCGTCTCGCCGAGGGGTTGGGCAGAAGTGTACCTATAATACACCCACGATTTCGCCAGTTATGGATAAGTCCCATGTAATACTTAGTGGGCGAAATAGGGGCCCGTGGCTAAATAATAACAGCCGCACAGGTCGATCGATCAGGTTAAGCCACGCTTGCCGCGGTTGGTCCGTGGATGGGTGACCATCTTTACATACCGAGAACCCTCCGTGCCTCGGAAAGCACGTTAAGCCATTGGTCCCGGGTGTCATTCGTGGATCTTTGACAGTCGTTACGGGTAGTCAGAAGCCCGAAAGTCTGACAACTAGTCTTACCAAGGGGTATCGTATTACCCAGTAACTGGGTTGTGGCGGTCAGATAGGCAGTCGCTCCATGTAAAATAGACTAGAATAGGTTAGACTGGAAGACGACCCCAACATAGTTGGGAAAATCTAGGCAGATGATAATAGGGGACGAAATAATGTAAAGCGCTGTTTACCGCAAGCGCTACTGCTGAGCATGAGGTCCTGTACAAAAAATTAGACAAACAATGGGAAAAGGTACAAAATGTTCGAAACCTGAATGATGTCCTTTGTTGCACATTTTCTAAAAAGTTTGCTTTTATAAATTTATGTTAGGATCCTCCTGTGCTCATGGCCCTCTCGGGCGAGGGGCCCCCTCTAGCTGGGGGCCCGTGACATTTTGCTCCAATGCCACCCTATAGTTACGCCATTGATAGCGATAGTCGATGCGATGGCAAAAGGCTTACGTGGGACTTAAACGTAATTGGCGAAATTGGGTGTACTATAGGTACATCTCTGCTAACCCTTCGGGTCAAATCTCAAATCGTTTATTGCAATCCATAATGTACAGTGGTGGTAAATAAAAATAATGGAAACAATTGTGGACCCAGAGCGCTTTATTAAATTTCCTTATTATAAACTTAGAAATATTTTCTATTCTACTTTGTATTTATATTTCCGCAAAATTTCAAGTAAGTATTAGTTTACCAGCCTTCCTCTCCTCGGTCCACAGTACCGATAAATTAACCAGGAACATTTTATCTTCCTCACTGGTCGATTTTGAAGTGCCGTTTTTGACCGATGCGTTGAATGCTTGGAAAATGGCTTGTCCCAATACGGTTTTGCCTGATAACCCGTCTTCCCAGAGACAGTGGGACGTGCCGCTCTGCAGTATTATACGGAATACCCTTGTAAACACGTCACGTAATACTGTTGAGCGTGCCCGTCTGCTGGCTGTGGGAGAATGGGAGTCAGGTTTGTGGCTTCAGGCGCTCCCGTCATCCACCATAGGCACAATGATGGATGACTCATCGTTTCGGCTCGCTACGTGTCTCCGCTTGGGCGCACCTTGTGTTGCTCCGCATCGATGTCACTGCGGTGAAGCTGTCGACAGTCTCGGACACCATGGCCTGTCCTGCTGCAGAAGCGCAGGTCGCATAGCACGGCACGCCAGCATCAACGATATTATTCGTCGAGCCCTTGTCACCGCCGGCGTACCAGCGGTGCTAGAACCAAACGGCTTGGTACGTGATGATGGGAAGAGACCAGACGGCATGACGTTGTTGCCTTGGAAGGTGGGTAGGCCTCTGGTGTGGGACGCAACATGTGTCGATACCCTTGCGCCATCTCATGTTCCTAGCACTGCGGGCTGTGCTGGCGCCGCTGCTGCAGCTGCTGAGACCCTCAAACGGCGCAAATACTGTAACCTTGTGGGCAACTACAGCTTTGAGCCGTTTGGGGTCGAAACGCTCGGGTCATGGGGCCCGAGCGCGCGTCTCCTTTTTAAGGAAATTTCTCGCCGGCTGGTCGATACTTCACGTGACCAGAGGGCTGGGTCGTTCTTTGGCCAAAGAATTAGCATTGCCATTCAACGTGGCAATGCTGCCAGTCTTCTGGGCACGTTTCCGGATGACAGCGATGCGGATGAATACTTCGACGCCTAAGTTTTTTATTTTTATATATTTGTATTGTAAGTTAGTTAGTCATTTATTTTAGTATCTAGTGTATATAGTTAGTTTCTAAAAGAATAAATATTGCATTTATATTTCTATTAATTCACTTATTTCATTAATATTTTATATGCATGTCTATCTATTTATTTATTATTTATTTAATTAAGTATATTTAATATTGCAATATAGGCGTGAAATTATGTTACGTTTGAATTACCTAAAACCTACTTAAAATGTCCATACATACACATATGAAAAGCACCAGGATAGTATAAACATGTGACAGGTCGCAAGTCGGTTTAGTACTAAAGTGCGCGTGCGCAAGAAAAAGTTGCCTGGCCAAGACCCATATAGCGTGTTCGATGTACTTTGACCAACGAGTTTTGATACTTATGCGCGAATGTTGTCATGTGTTCGACGCCATTTTAGGTTTTTTCATTATCTATATCTGCACTTATTATTATAAATTTAATTCGATTTTCGTGTCTCGTGTGTGACCGTGTTGTTCTTTTGAACTACGTAACAGATTTTGATGTAGTTTTCACCATCGCTTAGAGAATTTATTTCGGATGGTTTATGTGTATAATACATGAGTATTAAACTTAGACATAGGTTTAATAAAAATATCTCGATGTTATGCCAAGTCTTAAAAGCGTGCGAAGCAGGGGCGGGTCGATAGTTCAAAATAATTACATACTGATTCAGTTAGAGCTTGTCAGAAATAGAAGCGCTGGTTAATAATTACAGTAATAAATATGTCTGATATTTTGAATTTGAAAAAAATATTTTAGACTGATACGTTAGTTGTTTTTGTGGCTATCGTTAACATGTAACAAATAATAATTATAGTTATTTAACAGATGTTATGACCACCGCCTAAGGCATTTTTAAACTAAAGCCATAAATATTCATAAAAAATATGACAACTTTCGTTCAGCATCATCCTGATTTATGCTTTAAATAACTGTTTTTATTTCTCTACTTATGTAAAAGTTTATGGTCATAAAACTCAACGGAATTTATTGCCAATGATATGCACATAATAGAAATAAAAGAATAACTTTTAAGTATTAAAAAGCGGATATAACTTTTACTTTTGTGCAAACAGAAATTTAAAAAGTACGAACTTAGGAATTCACAGTATTCCAATGATAGAAAGCATTAAAAAAGTTATCAAAGTTTTATGTTCATTCTAACGTAATCCTATTAACATTGTGTACGATGTTAGTCGGTAACGTTCTTAGAGGGAATACTCGTAATTTTAAGAGCGTTCACGGTCTGATATCAGTCTCAATCAGTTGTCAGTTGTGTTTTATGTCTGTAATTTAAACTGTCACATTATCCCAATCAACTTTGAACCTTATGCTTTAGTGATAAAGTTGAAAATCTATTAAAGAAATTTGACAGATTGTAGTTGGTTGATGTACTGGCGTCTGTACCTACATAATAAAGAGTATTCTATTCTATTCAATCTGCCAAAAATACTTCTAGTTTCCCTACATTCTTGACAAGTTTTTGACATTGATTGTCGCTGAGATGAGATTGCGACTAGATTTTGAACGTTTTAATTACGGGAATTAGCCTCTATTAATATGACATTTATATTAATATTGTAGTTTTTTTAAAGACACGTTTTTAAATGTGACTAGAAATAGCTTTTTTTCTTAGTTGACTAAAATTTTGAAGTCAAGCTATTTTGTTGCAAAACTAGCTCCAAGTATGAGTTTTAACAGTATTTATCTTATTTATAAATGACATCTAATGATTTATTTATAGAAGTTACTTAAAGTTAAGTACCTAATTATTAGCGATTGTTATAATAATCTACAATACCAATTATTGCATTATTAACCGACGTCTAAAAAGGAGGAGGTTCTTTGTTCGTAAAGTAATTTCTTTCGGCTATCCTTGCCAAAATGTTTCACTAAGGTCTGATTTTTCAAAATTCAGATTACTTATATAACTGAAGAATAAATATGACAGTTTGACATAATTTCTATACAAAAGCTGTCAAACCGCTATATTTATTCATCCGATAAAAGTTATCTGACTATTGAAAAATTTGTCCTAAGAAAAATACTTAATCAATTTTCACTCCAATAAAAAGCGATTTTATTCGCAGGATAACTATACACAAATTTGGTAAAATCTGCTTTAAATATCCTTTAAGACTACTTTTAGAACTAAAACATTATTGCGAAAAGTATCAACACCTATAAGTCGCAGTCCACACATTTAAGTATGCGCATGCGTGGAGCGTGCACTCAGGTACTCGCCACTGATATGATAATATTAGCTGGCTGTGTGTTGCACTGTGCTGCGTTTAGACCGCCTAGTATAGCCGTTGGCCAGTGCACTAAGTGGTTAGTACTTCGAAGAGAGTAGGTGAGGTCTGTTTGTTTATTCATTGTTTTAGATCGTAATCAAAAAGCTCGCTCTAGTTCCAATCGTCTAAATAAAAAATCAAGTAATTTATTCAAACTAGGCTGAGGATCAGCTTATTTGAACGTCAAAATTACATAGGACAGTCCCCCACAACGCCCGTCTCTCACAACTTTCAAATGCTTTAGATGGGACGAAGAAGTGGCGCAACAAACTCCTCAGCACCATAGCTGTCTGTTAAGTAGGTATGTCTAATTTTGACATTTCACATGGAAGAGAAGCTAGCTGCAATGTAAAATACTGGTATTAGACTGGCAGTCGACCCCAACGTAGTTGGGAAAAGGCTATGCAGATTATGATGAAGTTTTCACGGGGAGATTTTTACGGAACAGCACTACAGGGCCCCAATTTAGTATCATTCCCTGCGAAATCTTACCACGTGCAAACCACGTCAATATCGTGTCTTGTTTACGGCAAGGAATCGAAATGTCAACCGTACGAACAATATGTATTTTGACAGTTCAAACCACGCCATTGTGTCATAGAGAATACGTTAATAGCAAATGTCGTGATTAAACTAAGGAATTGACGTGGTTTGGAATTGAAGTAAGGAATCGTTTAGTGAATTAGGGTCCTGCGGGGTAATTGTGTAACGCACTATCAGTACCAATGGGTTTGTTTCATTTTGACAGTTCAACAACATTCATTGCGTTATTTACGTTGTTGAGCAAACAAATTTTTCGAGCATATAAAGCAATGGATCAGAAATATCCTTCCAAATAATTCAAATTTAGATTGCCTAGCTGTGGTAATGCACTATGCTCCGTTCAGATAGCTTTACATGTCTAGTTAGATTCCAGTAGTAAAGTAGCTAGCTCGCTACACCGCAAATGACCGGGTGAGTGGGTTAGGCTAGCGTGTGACATAATGATATTAGTTAGCCGTGTGTGCATACACTGTGCTGTGTTTAGACGGCTTTGAATCTGAGGCTTGTAATTGACGTTAATGTTTGTACAATAAATCGTATAGTACCTATGTCTTTTTTTTTAATTGGTTGGTTTATACTTACGAATCTTACGGTTGGAAGGCTGCGTATTTTATTTATTGAAATTATTCTGACCCACTGCTAGGCAAAGATCTCTTCCTAGATTTCTGGTCTTGTTCTAGGCTCTCTCTGTTGCCTTCTCTGGTTAATCAGTGAGTCCAAGTCAACACGTCAGCGTTTCCATAGGCGTGTATCGGTGACGACCCCCGTCTTCAGGCACCCACTGCGTGACGACCCTGGCCCATCTGCCTTGATGCATCCTACATGTGTGCACGCATATTTTGTGTCGCTTATAAAGCCATACGGGGGGCGGGGACATTACCACACAACCTGTTCCGATGGATTCAGTAGGTACATGATTCTGAACCAGCGTAGAAAATTTTCGACAGTTATTAAAAAAAAAATCCTGTTAATAAAAATTTCTACGCTACCTTTAGAATCATGTGCTGAGTTCATGGTTACAGTTTGCTGCTAGCTGCGCCCCGCGGTTTCACCTGCATAAGTGTCGATCCCGTAGGAATATCGAGATGAAAAGTATTCTATATGTTAATCCTGGTTATAAACTATCTGTGTGCCAAATTTCATCTAAATCCGTCCAGCCGTTTGTGCGTGAAGAAGTAACAAACATACAAACACACTCACAAACTTCCGCCTTTATAATATTAGTGTGATTAGATATTTTTCCGGGAGCTATTTTATGCCTTTGTAATTATTACTGGCTCTATGTTTAAACTACAGCTTTCGACACATGTGGTTTTATGTAAAATCTAGCATAGTATATACTTATTTTGCTAGTTAAAACTAACCTCGCTGTTTGTGCTTTACTGGGGGACTTACAAGCGACTGATAATAAATCCATGTGTGTGTGTAGTGCAGTATGCTGCGTTCAGTATATTGGTTTTATCTAGGACTGGCGACCCGCCCCTGTTTCGCACGATTTTCAAGACTTGACAAAACATTGAGATTTCATTATTATTTCCTTTATTTCATTATTTACATATAAATTATATAAAATATATATAAAAACATTAAAAAATATAAAAAATAGTAGCCCACCGGTATCGGGAACAGGCTCCAAGCACCGGCGGTCAGGGCTCCAGAGAGAGGAACCACCTAACAATGCGGGCCGTGTCCAGAAGTACAGCTTTCTGAATCAAGCCCTTGATCCAGCTGCCCAACGAGAGCCTCCTCAGGTGGTCGAGGCTCTTGGCTATCAATCCATTGGTTGTAACAAGACTTGACAAAACATTGAGATTTCTATATTATTATGTAACTTTAATATAAATGTTTCTTTTTTTGTTTGTTTGAACGCGCTGGTCTCTGGAACTACGGATCGGATTTGAAAAATCATTTTTGCATTTGATAGCCCAATTCTTGAGGAAGAATATAGGCTTATATTTAACATCACGCTAAGCCTCTTAGGAGCCGAGCAAAAAGAAACACAGTAATAAAGAACGCTAAGCGAAAACGAAGTAATAGCGCGGGTAGGCGATGCGATGCGACGGGATGGGTCGGGGAAACAAAACACGCGGACGAAGTCGCAGGCAGAAGTTAGTTCATTATACACATAAACCTTCCGGAATAAATTCTCTAAATGATGGTTGAAAACCTCATCGAAATCAGTTCGCGGACACGCAGACAGGCACGAAATGCTACTATAAATTATAATAAACTGGCAGCGCCCCGCGGTTTCACCCGAATAAGTTTCGATCCCGTGGGAATATCGGGATAAAAACTACCCTGTGTCCTTTCCCGGGACTCAAACTATCTCTATACCAAATGTCATCTAAATCGGTTCAGCGGTTTAAGCGTGAAGAGGTAACAGACAGACAGACACAGTTTCGCGTGCTTTCGCATTTATAATATTAGTATGGATGCCGATATACATATAGAGTTTGGTAGGTACTAGCCAGTATGTTGAGTATCTAGGACATGTAGTACTTGATACGTTATCAAATTTCAATATCAGCCTTTCCAAAATAGTCGTATATCTTGGAAGTGGCGCTATCAGGGAAACAGCTAAGCTTATAAGTGTTAGCCAATTTTGTAAGTCAGTTTTTGAGAGGCTGACTAGTTTTTTTTTAACATTGTCATAAACTCAAAGCATTTATTTCAATTAAACTATTGACAGGCACTTTTGAATTGTCAAGGAGTTGGTCAGTTAGAATTATGAAGGTAGTTGCCCAATTCTAAGCGTAGTAGGTACCTGTGGAGAAGAACGGGCAAGAAACTCCATGGACAGTTTTAAGTTACCTATATTGTTACAAAAATACGTATAGGATGTTATTTCAGTCATTTCGGTTGGAATGAAAACTAGTTCAGATTTCCCTGAAGCTTTCAGCTATTTCTTTTTCAAGTTTTCAGTCAGTACCACCCAAAGAGATTTAAGATCACACTAATATTATAAAGGCGAAAGTTTGTGAGTGTGTGTTTATATGTTTGTTGCTCCTTCACGCTCACACGGCTGGACCAATTTTGATAAAATATTGTATGGAGGTAGCTGACACCCTGGATTAACATATAGGCTACTTTTTATTCTGATATTTCCACGGGATCGACACTTATGCGGGTGAAACCGCGGGGCGCAGCTAGTAGTAAATAATGTAATGTCTTTGGTACCACCTTAATTAATAATGATTTTATTATTATTACTTACGTATTATTAAAAAAACCTTATCGTTCTTGCCTGAGAATCGTAGTGGCGAATAATCTCTCGATCTTTTTATCGTGTAAAGTTAACTTTATTAACCATTTTCATCACCCATTGCCACAAAATTTAATTGAATTATTAACCAACGCAATCATGCGAAATTTTCGCAAGCCGCGACATTAATGATTGGAAGTCACTAAAAACAGAACATTTATTGTTATACGTTTCGAATATACCAGTTTTTAGGGTTCCGTACCTCGAAAGGAAAAAACGGAACCCTTATAGGATCATTTGGTTGTCCGTCCGTCTGTCTGTCTGTCAAGACCCTTTTTCTCAGGAACGCGTGGAGGTATCAAGCTGGAATTTATATCAAATACTCAAGTCTACTGTCCCTTGCAGGTGTAAAAAAATCAACCTTCTAAACCAACGCAATCAAAAGATACAGCCTGTTATTCCGCAAATTTTCGACACTCGCAAGGGAATCAAAACCTTCAAGGTACTTCCCGTGAACTCAGAATCTTGAAATTTGGTACGAAGCAACGTCTTATAGCACAGATAACGGAAAAATTGCGAAAACCGTAAATTTTTAGTTACATCATACCTATAATAAAAATATTTTAAACAGGTTTGTACGGAACCCTCTGTACGTGAGTCCGACTCGCACTTGGCCGGTTTTTCATACATAATATTACGCTTGTAATCCCCAAAGGGTTAGGCTGTTTCCTTGGCCTAGTGGTCTCAAGTGCTCAGGCGGGAGGAGACGCCCGGGTGTCACCACTGCGAGGATCGCCCAGAGGACACGGTGGAGCATACGGTGGAGGTCTGCCCCGCATGGGCGGAGCACCGCCGTGCCCTCGTAGAGGCGATAGACAGCGGCGGCGACCTCTCGCGTCCGGCCCTGGTTCAAGCCATGGTCCGGGGCGAGAGGGAGTGGGAGGCGGTCACCTCCTTCTGCGAAGCAGTCATGCTAGCGAAGGAGGTGGCTGAACGGCTGAGGGAGAGAGCCTCACACCCCAGCCGCCGCGGGAGACGCTCCGGGCGTCGGGAGCCGCGTGACGACTCCCGGCCACCGTAGGCGCGGGCCTGCGGACGGAGAGTAATGGGTAGCTCACCGTCCGATCAGGACCAGGCCCGTGCCGGACGGCGCGTACGTGTTCCACGCGCGCCTCAAAGAGATGTCAGCAGAAAGGAAGGGGCCTGCCAGGGCCGAAGCCTGCCGGGGGTGCGGGATTGTCCGAAAGGGTTACCGCTACCCCGGAACATAAAGGGCTAAGGAAGGAACACGGATGGGTTTTAGTCAGTAAGAGTCTGACACTCCCTTCGCTCCACCCAGAGCGGGAGGGGTCATTTGATGATTTCCCATCCATAAAAAAAAAAAAAAAAAAAAAAGTGGTCTCAAGTGCTACTGCTGAGCATGAGGTACTGGGGTTCGATTTCCGGGTCGGGCAAAATGACATTGGGTTTTTCCATCTGGAATTTCTCAGTAGCAGCCTGTAGGCTGGATTTGTGCCCGGTTTATGGTTATAGGCTCGCCCCCTGTTACATGGGACTTAGGCAAATTGTGGGTATACTATAGGTACTGTAGTGGGGGTCGTAGCAACGGACGTGATGATGACAAATAACTAAAAGGGGTTAAGCTTTGTGTAGCATTTATTGTTTAAGAGAAGCTTATCGTACAACGGCAAATTCAATACTGCTTCTAAAATAAGAAAAAACACTAACAGAATATTTGACACACGCTTGAACGTTCGAATGGAACATGCCTTCAAATATTACCAGCCTGTCCTGTAAAGAGGTGTGGCTTTACAGCCAGCCTTGCTTTACAGTCAGACTGTGGACAGTACCTACACCTCTGGCAATCCTTTGGGGGATACAGACGCAATCATGCGACATCACTAGCACATCGCAGCACATGCGCAAGCCACAACATTAATGACGTCACTAAAAACAGAACACTTAAAATACTCTACGTTTCAAATTTCAAATAATAACAGTTCTATTTTCAAACAATAACGGACAAAACCACAAAGCACGTAACAGTTGCGTTATTTCACAGTATGCTATCTCAATATTTGATCTCGCACCTTATTGGTTGTTTTATTTTATTGCTCGCTGTGAAATGCACCTTATTGGTTGTTATCGCTGCTGTTTGCATGTTCATTTTGAAACACTTACTTACACTTTAAGACGTAATGAGCCGTTATGGCTTATTGACGTCTCTGTGGTTTAGAGCTTTGGTTTGTCCATTCAGGGGAATAAAGCTTTATTGGTTATTGTATCGTGTCTAAGGAATATTATATAGAGGAAAAACAAAAAATTCCGGCTAAGTGTGTGTCCGATCATGCAACAATGAAGGCCGTATTTGATATGAATTTATCCCAAGAACAAACTTAACATTGTAGTTGAAAAACATATTCTTCCATACATTTCAACTGCAAATGTAAGTTATTCGACTACTCCTTGTTGAGTACGGAACCCTAAAAGAAACAATGCAAAACCCTAACAATAAAGTGATGTATGAAAAAAGACCTCTTCTTTGAGAGAGGGATTCTATATCAAACTGAAAAACTGCGGGAAATCTTATAAAACTATAAAGGCAAGTTTGTAAAAAGTGTGTAAAAAGAAAATCGGTTATTTACAAAGTATTGCGTCATTTAAAACAAAATCAAAAGTCGTTAAAATTCAAACTAGGCTGACAATGAGCACTTTTTGAACGTCAAAATGACATATCATGACAGTCCCCCGAAACGCTCGCCCTTCACCACTTCCTAATGCTTTAGCTGGGACGAATTTAAAAAGTCTTAGTTTAATAGACTTTTGCCCCTGGCATGTAACAAATTATAATCCCAAAAAAAAAAAAAAACAGCAGCCAGTCGTCTACGCAAGTTCTAGTATTTCAGTCAAGTACTAACCCTTTTCAAACACTCCTTTAGAACAACTATTTAAACGGTCACATACATGTGTGAGTGTACGCATGTCCGCACGTTGCGCTTATAGTGATGACGTCACCGGGCCGTGTTCTATGCAGAGGGGGAGAGGGGGGAGTTGTCGCAAAACTTTAATTACTGACAGAATTAATTGAAAAACACGAGATTGAAGTTGTTGCCATTTTGAAGGCGAGCGGTAAATAGTTGCATTACGTTTAAGTATTTAAGTGTGTCATTAATTTGTTATTGGTACTTAGATTAATGAATCTAAGTAAAATACTGTTTGGGAGCATTTAAAATCACACTGTATTCATCTGGAATGAGAAGTAAGCTCTTCCATCGTGCATTATTTAAAAGTCTATTTTGCTCTGCTCTATGGCCGAAACATTGCAACTGCAGCTTGCATATCCCACGGGGAAGTCGAAAACGTCAAAACTGACATTTGGATGTCACTTTTGACGTTTTAGCAGACGCAGGCTCTACCAACCCTGGGCATCAAACCCTTTACTACCAACCACAGATAACTCATAATTATTTATTTGGGATCGCCGCAGCACGTGTTTCTTCTATCATGCATCTCTATTATCCTGCACTGGACCTGCGTCGTGGATTATGGCCCACTCCCTCTCACAGAGAAGAGGCCTGGGTCCCATTACTGGGAAAATTATAGGCTGATTATACCATCTCAGAGGGGCGATTCTCGTAATTTTAAGAACGTTCACAGTCTATCTCAGTCTCAATCTATCAAAAATACCTCTGTTTTCCCTACCAGTGGCGAAGAGTGAATTTATGACAGAGGTAAGCCGAAGCAAAAAAAAAAAATGCCAAAATAAATTTCAATTATGAATTGACTATAGTGTGGTTATGTTCTGAATTTTCGAAGGGAAGCCGGTGGGAATCGAGTTGTATAGTACCTTCGCCGCTGCTCCCTACATTTGTGACAAGTTTTTGGTATTTGTTTGTCGCCGAGATGATACTGCGACTAGATTTTGACCGTTTTGGATTGACCTTCAGTCCACGTTCTAGCCATACGTTGATTCTCTCTCACAATCCAAAACATCTTTTCTTAAGCCTTCCTCTCAAACCTTTGATATTTAATTAATAACTTATTGGCAATTTTCATCAGTTTTTCTTTGGCACACCTCAAGGACGGACACCTGACCCCGTTTCGGGTATCAGTACACAAAAACCATTATCACCTTGATGGGATATTGCAAAATGTAAAAGCGTTCTGATTCTAAGTGTTGAAATTCAACGGAAGGTTGTTTTCTCTTAGCTGACAATTGTTGGTATTGTAGCAATTGTTTGAGTCTGTAAAGTCTAAAAGCCTAAGCTTTAGTATCTGTATTCTTTCAGGCAATTACAGAGGTATCCTAGTAATATGTTCAAAATCCTGGTCTGTTAAAACCGATTCTCCCATAATTTTTTAGCCATATACAAGAATTCGAAATTCGTAAACGCACCACTGCAGAACACACTATAAATGAACGCATCTAGAAATTCCAATATGCAGTCTATTTCGAATTTGGAAACAGCTCTATATGACAGCGAAATGGCAAGCCTTTTCAAATTCTGAATCACTCGATTCTGACGACCTACGTTCGAAAATAAAAAAAGATTTTGCCAACGAAAAAGTGATGTAGCGTTTCTATCGACGTTTTGACATCTACATAAAAATATAGCCTTAAAATGGTAGATAATGCTTTAGTAAAGGACAAATACAGACAATTAAAATAACAATAACCCATATAAAAGCTCAACTGACGCCATTTTAGATAAAAAGCTAGAGACAATACTACAATCAGTGGCTCTAGGTCAAATCGTCCGATAAATGATAATTTAGTGCCTAAACATGGACTTTGACAGAACGTTCTCGAATATAGTCTAGGGCCTGAACGCATGATAGATTTTAAATGAACCGACTGTGGTGGCTTGGCGACTAGTAAAATGTTTGGTAAGGCTTTCTGCAAACGATTGACTTAGCTGTCAGGTGATGGCTATCGCAAAACTTTGGACGCTTAGGTGGTGCCTAATGACCATGGTTTCTGAAATCCTGCGGCGTAATTGTGTAACATACTAACAGTAGCAATGGATTTATTGACAGTTCAACAACATTCATTGCGTTATTTACATAGTTGAGTAGACACATTTTTCGTTTTTTTTTTTTTAAATCTTATAGGCTATAATTTCTTGTTACAAATGAATTAGACATCTGTAGCCGAACTAAGTGAAAGCTCAAATAATAAACACTTAAAAATAGCCATCAAGTAGAGATGTAGATTAAAAAAATATAAGTATGTATTGAAAAAGTGGATCATAACATAATAATTTGATACAATAATTTATAAAATATCCTTAAAATGATTCAGGTTGTGATTGACAATGTATTACGCAATTAGGGTGCTGAACAATAAATCTAATATCACATATGTTACAACGGTACAAGGATATTATTGGCGCTTGGGCAAAATTGGGTTAACTTCACCATTTGTTTTTTCAATTCAATTTAATCTGTGACATTTTCTCAAATGTTTACCAACACAATAACGACTTGGCTAAAAGGCAGGCAGCAACAAGGCCATTAAAAAAAAAATGTTTACCAACACCGTCGCACTGTCAGTCATTTAGGCGCTAAAATATCCTTTGGACTCGGTTACGATTGGTAGAGAAAAATCATTAAACTGTAAATCTATCGACTAACTACACCAATTTTCTATCGATAAAATTACGTCTATCGTTTGTTCACGCCCTATTCAATTGTGATGCATTTAAGATAAAATGATTTAATTAGAATACTCAGAAACGCATTTGTTATACAATTATTATGCAATAATAGCTTAGAAATTGCGTGCTAACACTTTTTATAGTAACAGTAGAAGTCTAGCTAATATTTTTTATTTATTTGCCGTGCTAATCAACCTATGAGTAAAATATATAATCTACCTTACTGAAGTCTACTAAAACTAAAATTGCCTGTCGTACAAAAAAGTTAAGTTTCGCGCTTTTTTATGACTGTCTAACATGGTAAATGTCAGATTCCCTCCATTTTTGAAATAACATTAATCGCAAAAGTATCTTCTTATACAGCCAAGAACATCTTCGATTAGACTGAATAGAAAGATGCCTTTGCCTATCAATTTATGCGTAAACACTAAACGCAGCTAAACCGTCACATTAGTCTTTTAAACGCGCATTCGTTCGGCCTTGAACATATCTTCTCGTTGCAACTTGCAACTAACCCATCTTTTTCGCGGCCTGGGCAGTGTTGCTAGCTTTAAATAGTGTTGCCTGTCTATTAATGGGTAATAACAATGATGATTTTGAACGTTGATAGTACTTGATAGTAGCCACATCCGCGGTTTTGAGCGCGCATTCATAGATAGCTCGGCCTTGCGAGTGCTATTCAACTCGGTGACATACTTTTCAGTTGGCTACAAGCCGTGTGACTGTACAAAGAATAATCAACTTTAATCAAAACCTATTACAGTTGATATTCCAATGAGTAAAGTTAACGTAAAGTTTTAATTGAGACAACGCACCGTCCTATCGCGAATTTCGAAATTTAAATTTCGAATTTGGCGTTTTTTTTTTTATACTCTCTCGCTCATTTTTAATTTCGGATACGTTCAATAGTTAAATTGAAATTGCTGTTTTTTTTTGTTTCATAAAATGCAATTTAAATGGCCGCCAAGGATTTGTAATTAATTTAATTTAACTGGTTTTTAATATGAACATGTTTCTTGTCTCCATTAAAGCACTGGCCACATGTTAACTATAATTTATATTCATGAGGTCCTTCAAAGAGTCCTAATACTCGTCGGCCATTTTACCTACTTACAAGCAATAATTAATTACTGGTCGCTTTGAAGGGCCGCATTCTAGAAAGATATTCAAGCATGGTCTGGATGGTTAAAAATGACAGATTTCATTCTAAACTTCAAAACTCTAGTCAAATTTTGTTTTAAATCATGATTAATTCGAGAAAAGGTCTAGATTATGAGACATAATAATTTTATCCTACATAGGTCATCGTTTAATCATTTACATTAGTAATTAATTACCATGTATAATGGCGAAGTAAATGCTTGCAATAAACAAATTGAAGGTTGTATGAAATAATTTAATTCTGTTATATTATCCTGTGCCTTTACAGAAGTACTTACAAAAAACTTCAGTAATTTTTCTTATTTATTCTTTTTCACGAAAAATCTACATGATTTGCAGTACACTACCTACATACTAGCATCTTCATAAATCAACCAATCACAATCCAACATACAAAAAGTTTTAAGACTGACTGACTGACTACGCACAGCTTGCTTCACCAAAGTTTTTACGGGGAGATTGACATTAATGACAGCTGTCAATAGTGTCAATCCCTAGCATCAGAGGGCGACAAGAACGTTCTCAATATGAATGCCAATTCCTGTAATTAAAAACGTTCAAAATCTAAGAGATTGCTCATTTCGAAAGTGTTAAATCCGATATTGAAATCAAAATAAAAATACCAAGATGGCGGCTGCAAAAAATTTAAAAGTTTTCGTTGTTTTGATATTTTCACAGCCGCCATCTTGGATTAATTTTCATTTTGAACTTCGTTCCTGCCGGGGGTCCCCCGACTCTCATCTCAGCGACAATCAATGTCAAAAACATGTCAAAAATGCAGGGAAATTAGAGGTATTTTTGACAGATTGAGACTGAACGTTCTTAAAATTACGAGAATTGCCCCTCAGATCTCAGTCTCAATCTGTCAAAAATACCTCTAATTTCCCTACATTTTTGACATTGATTGTCGCTGTGATAAGATTGCGACAAGACTTTGACCGTTTTTAATTACAATCGTCCTTCTGGTGGAAAAACAGCTTACTTCAAGGTCACCTCACCTACGTTTAGTGAATTATTTAGTCAACAGTGTACGATTGTTTGTTTTCCCAAATAAAATAAAATAAACAATAAAATACTTATCTATCATCTGACATCTCCCTACGAAACTGATAACTTGATAACACATAAAAGTTTACTCTCAGCGCACTGACGTAACGCGCGTATGTCAAAGACAAACAAAAAGCGAACGCGTGCGTTTGCGCAACACACACAGGGCTCGGCACGCGACGAATTTTACCTTTAACACACACTGAGAGACAGAAGTTTATTAAACACACACAACCATGCGTAGACTCACGCCTTTCTTCATAGAGAGGTAGGCAGAAAACTATAGAATACCGTGTACTACCCTCCTAATAAGCACCTCCCACCTGAACATGAGTTACCTTGGGTAACCTGTAAGTCTTTAACCGGTCAAGCGGCGCGCATCGCCCATTGGCGACGAAACAATAGAAAATCAATTGTGTCTCATTAGCGGAGCTAGACAGATTAAACAGACCTCCGGACCCAGGTTGCCCGAAGCAAGGAAAACCTGTTCAGTTGGAGATTCATGGACGACTCCGCCTTGGACTGTAAATGTGGTGCTGGGCAGCACACGATGGGACACTTAATATCGTGCCCTGCGTGTCCTGTCAGCTGCACGTTACAGGAACTGGTGGACGCTGGTGATGGCGCCAAACAAGTAGCCGAATTCTGGGCCGAGTCCATTTAGATTGCTGTCAACACGCTAAGAAGGTGAATAAGTACCTACTCCTTTAGCTAAGACATGGTCGCAGTATAAGACCCTACTTCCTCATAAGAAGTTTTACTTAAGCTCTACTGCTACTGACACTATTATACTTTATAATATTATTATGACATACTTAATATAATATTATAAATTCGAAAGACCTTTTCACGCCTAAACCACTGAACGGATTTAGATGAAATTTGGTATAGAGATAGTTTGAGTTCCGGAGAAGGACATAGGATAGTTTTTATCCCGATATTCCCACGGGATCGACACTTATGCGGGTGAAACCGCGGGGCGCAGCTAGTAATAATTAAGTGTGAAATATAAGCTAATAAACAAGTAAAAAACAAGTAAATAAATAAATAAAGTGTTACTGAGTTCGAACCTTCGACCTACAACTCGTAACACGCGGCCGTTATTTATCACTGGGCCACCAATGCTAGTATAATAGAGGATTCAGTTCCTACTAAAGTTCCTTATGTGTCTATTTCAACAATATAACAATATAAAACTTGTTTACTATTGATATAAAGATTAGTCACCGCTTTCCCTCGAATATGTTCAGTGTTGCAACAAGGAAAATACGCACGGAGTCGCACCAACTGCGTAATGGCGTGAAGGTTGTAGAAAGTGATAATATTTGTAATGGCAACATTGAGTGTGAATAAGAAAAAAACAAATGTTTGAAATTATTAAAATGGAGAAAAAAAAACAACTTGACGTAATCTCAATTATGGATATTTAGATTTATTGTAAAGGAAAACATCGTAAGGAAAACTAGAATGAAACAGTTTGAATAATATAATCAGCCAATAATATAATGTTCCCACTGCTGGGACACAGGCCTCCTCTCAGTGAGAGGGAGTGGGCCGTAATCCACGCGGGCTCAGTGCGGATTGGCAGATTTCACATGTCTTTTAACTTTTGGTTCTAGGAATTGTCATTTTTTTCTCCACCCTCTGGTGATGAAATAATTTACACAAAGTAACGCGTCTGGGTTCGAACCCACGATCTACAACTGGTAAGTAGCGGCCTTTACCACTTGGCCACCACTGCTTCGATAATAAATCGCAATAGCGATTACGATAAACTGCACCCTAATTGCGTAACACACTATAAATCGGAATCTGAATCATTTTGAAACAAATTGCTAATCCAGTGCTTCTTAAGTTCAAAAAATTTGTCTGCTCAACACGTAAATAACGCAATGAATGTTGTTGAACTGTCAAAATGAAACCGATTCCGATTGATAATGTGTTACGCAATAGCCCTGCTGTTTATCGTCTCAAATGATTCTAAAGAATATTACCAAACTCTTTCTCACTAACGATGACTGTTCTACGCGAGCCCTGCGCTTTAGTTGCGCAAACGCATTGTGTACTTCATGTTGGCACCACGCGTTTCTGCGTTACATCAGACACTTTAAAACTATGATGATATAAAGGGTAGCAGTGACATGACTGTAACCATAAATAATTCAAAACATGATTCTAGAACCCTTTTTTTTTGTCGGGGGAAACCTTCAAAAGGCACTCGACCTCCGGGAGGGAGGTAGGGGAGTGTCGGATTTTTACCTCACTAAAACCACACCGGTGATCACCATCACCACATAGGGGCGGTCCCGGTTCCTCTTAAAAGACCAATACCGGAACCCTCCCGTGCAACGCCTGTAAGGCACATCCCTGGGGAGACTGTAAAGAGGCCTCTGCACGGCAGCACGTGACCACTGTGCCACCGTCTTCCCTGGGGGATTCTAGAACCCTAGTGTAGAAATTTTTCGTCGCTTGATACGCCCTAGAAGGACATATGTATGTATATTGTGAATATCTTCGAAAGAGAAGTACTTAAAAGTGAAAACTTCACACTTCAAATTGCATTCGAGGCACCTTATTAGCGGCACCTTATTAACTTATGCGGGTGAAACCGCGGGGCGCAGCTTGTAATAAATAAAGTGTAAAATATAAGCTAACCGACTTATAGCAATAATAAACATTTACATGTTTAAAAAACAAAACAAGGGTAAAGAATCAATTCATAAGGCATTAAAAAATTCGCCCGCATCGCTGTCAGCAGGAACAGTGGCCAGACGGCTGGTAGCATTGCCACGTTGTATGGCGATGCCGATTCTTTGGCCAAAAATAGGCCCGCCCTCTGGTCACGTGAAGAGATTCATATAAATACCTAAACGAAAATAGATATATACCACAGAGCAAGTTGTGTTTAGGAAAAACTTTTTTATTAAACATAGGTTTAATAAAAAAGTTTCCGCATTTTCGTTTTTTGACACCGACTTCCGAAATTAAAGTTATTTATCACTTTGTAGTGTTTTTTTTTTTAAGTCGGTTGTTTTTTTTTTAGATTTTTGTAGAATTTTCAAAAATCGCTTGTCCCATTTGGGAAGTATACCCTTTCCAACAAAAAAAGAATTTTTCAAATCGGTTGGCAAGCGACGGAGTTATGCGCGAACAAACATAAAAAAAATACAAACATCCGAATTGAGAACCCCCTCCTTTTTAGAAGTCGGTTAAAAAGAGACCAGTATTTTACATGGAGCGACTGCCTATCTGACCTCCACAACCCAGTGACTGAGTAATACGATACCCCATGGTAAGACTGGTGGTCAAACTTTTGTGCTTCTGACTACCCGTAACGACTGTCAAAGATCCACGAATGACAGTCGGGACCAACGGCTTTTAAGGTGCGTTCCGCGGCAAGGAGGCTTGGTATGTAAAGATGGTCACCCATCTACGGACTAACCGCGGCAAGTGTTGCTTAACCTGATCGATCGAACCGAGCGACTGTTATTACTTAGCCACAAGCCTCTCTGCTGCTTAGGTGGCTATAAAAAAGAAAAGTTCTTCCATGCGAACTTCGAAACCACTTGGTGCAAAATTTTACGATCATTTCGTTCAGGGCATGCATAAACAAAACTAGAGATTGCCATCTTTACGTCATGATAGCTTTCTTTATTTCTTTCTTTCATACTTTCTATTTAGTTTCGCATTTTAGGCAATTCAAGCCTACAACATAACAACATTCTTGTTAAATTCGCGAAATTTTATACATATATTTACGAAATGATTTGCAAGTTATTTACCCTTGAAGTTTGGACCGGCTTTCTATCTGACGTCCACAACCCAGTTACTGGGTAATACGACACCTCTTGGTAAGACTAATTGTCAAACTTTCGGGCTTCCCCGTAACGACTTTCAAAGATCCACGAATGACAGCCGGGACCAACGGCTTAACGTGCTTTCCGAGGCACCAAGGGGTCTCGGTATAAAGATATGGTCACCCATCCACAGACCAACCGCGGCACGCGTAGCTTAACCTGATCGATCGACCTGTGCGGCTGTTAAAATCAGCCTTAAGTATGAATAGAAAATACCGTTAGACAAACGAGTTACTAAAACCAAAGTTATAATAAGTACTGACACTCCTCATAGCAACCACTAGGTGACCTGGTTACCAACGGTTATCACCAACAACCTTGACGTAAAGCAACCAGATAATTCAGGTTGCTTCATAATCAACGGCAACCAATGTTAACCATTGCAGTTATTGACCTTGGGGTCAAATTGAAGGCTTTCATGGATGTTTTTTAAATAAAGACAAATCACAATTTTCTATCGCTTTTCGGAAAAAGCAAGGCTTTTTTGCTAAAGTGTGCTTTTGCAGGATTTCAGTTGTAAATTCTAGATTTTATTGTTAATACTAAAACAATGCTCGCGAGTGCATTTTACATTACCCTGTATGTATGTAAACTTGCTTCGTTTGTTGAAAATAAACAAAAACAAAACAACATCACGCACTAAGAACCCGCACCCTAATTGCGTAACACACGATCAATTTGAATCATTTTGAAGCAAATTGCTAATCCATTGCTTCATAAGTTCGAAAAATTTGTCTGCTCAACACGTAAATAACGCAATAAATGTTGTTGAACTGTCAAAATGAAACCGATTCCGATTGATAATGTGTTATGCAATTGCCCCGCAGATCCATAAAACCCCAATATGAGTCCTTCTACATTCAAGCATCTCTCTCTTCCACTCACGCATGTCATTTAAGAAAAAAAGAAAACTTTCGTTCACTATCTGTACGCATAGAACGTGTCTGCATCTTGTCACGTCACGTTATCCTGCAGGCCCTTACATAATAATCAGCCTATAAAGTTCCCACTGCTGGGACACAGGCCTCCTCTCGGTGAGAAGGAGTGGGCCGTAATCCACTACACGGGCCCAGTGCGGGTTGGCAGATGTCACATGTCTTCGAATTTTTGGTTCTAGGATATGCCCGTTTCCTCACGATGTTTTCCTTCACCGTTTTGAGAGCTGTAGTGGTTCTGCAGGCCCTAATAAATATTAATTTTCGGATCCGAGGACGTTCGACACGCTTTAAAGGACCAACAAAATGGAGGAGAGAAGCAAGATTTCTCTCCCTCTCAAACTCACTCCGCTCATTTTGGAAAACAAGAAAGTTCTCTTCTCTCTCACTCACAACAAATAAAACGTGTGTGCATCTTGTCACGTTATCCTGCAGGCTCTAATATTAGTATGCGTGTCCGAGGACGTTTGACACGCGACTCCCATCGTGACTTACGATGTTATGTTATACATATATTAACAATGTTCTTTTTTACAACAATGTTTATCAGAAGACCTTTCTTGTAACAGACTTTTCCAGTCTTTAGAAAGATTTTGTATTCTGGACGTTTTAAAAAAGTAGGACGGGAAGGAAAGTCTATGCAGATATTTTCTGCAGTTTTAATGGGTGTTTGGATATTGATCGGAGCCCAATACTAAAACTAGCACTAACTAAATAGGCTAATAGCTTCGCTAACGGGAGTGACCGGTGCATATATTGTATAGATGTCGTAGCCAACTGGTTAAATTCGCCGTTTAGTTAACCGCCTGGCCTTTGGAAGTAGTGCTCGCCTCGCTTCGCTCTCTTTGCTCGCACGCGGTTGATCACAGTTCTAACCTAACCTAACCCATTTGGTCGAGGTGCCCTGGCTTAGTTACTGCGACCAATTCGGCTCTCGTGTGATTGGTTACAGTTCCAACCTATACTATAATATTGAATATCATTCAGGCCGTTAGTTGAACGGCCGCCGTTTAGTTAAAAGGCTAGGCGGTTAACTAACATACACATCAGTAACATCACGGGTTTTGACGATACGTTGCCTGATGAAGGTCATATGACAAGGTCAAAATATCTTACCCTCCTTGAATTTTTCCAAAATATTGCAATGTTACTTGGTATTTGTTTCGGGGAGGAAGAATTCTATTCCAGTAGCCAATGTGGTACCTTTTCGATCCTTGACGCGAAGGTTTGCTAGATGAAATCGGCGTCATATATTTTGTGAACATCTCATGCACTATATCGATTATGAGCGAGTTCATACTCCGACTCGAACTTGGCCGATTTTCGCGTGGCTGTGCACCACAACCTTTTTTGAGGGCTGGACCCGTGCCTGGATTGAAGGAGTTTTCCTAGGATTCGAATGAAACTGCGGACATTAAAGTTTATTCCGATGATATTTTTTTCCTGTATTTTTTTGTTAATTTTCCATAATAATACGTAATATTAATTCAAATATTTACATAATTTAAAAAGCTAACAATCTTAAAATTATATAATATGTACAAGTATATAAAAAGGGAGGGGAAATAATCAAAGGGCATCAAAAAATTGTAAGATATTGAAGAATTTATTCATCACTTATGTTATGCGTAATATATTCGTGATTCCCGTATAAAATACTGCGGTTTGCGTGCAACTCACAAAAGACGGTGAAGGCCCACCTTTTGTTGTGTGTACTTAAACACCAACAGCAAATTGATTATTGTACAAAATAATTATGTGCGGGATAATGATCTTTATAATTAGCTATACTGACGCCTGTTAAGATCGCGTATAGGCAGAAATAGAGACGTACGAACATTTATTTTTTCGAATCTCGCTTTATCTACTTCTTTTCAAGTTGATGGCAAAAGTAAAAATATTTTATTACTAGCTGTGCCCCGCGGTTTCACTCGCGATAAAAGTATTATAGTCCCTTTTTTATTTATTGATTCCCTTTACAAATACCCACCCCCCTTTTTACACCCTTAAGGAATAATTTCGGGGATAAAACCTATTCTATATCCTTCCCCACAACTCAAACTATCTCCATACCAAATTTCATCTAAATCGGTTCAGCGGTTATTGATTCCCCATACAAACTTCCACCCCCATTTTCACCTCCTTAAAGGATGATTTCTGGGATAAAAACTATCCTATGTCCGTCCCCGGGATACAATCTATCTCTCTGCCAAATTTCATCTAAATCCGTTCAGTGGTTTAGGCGTGAAAAGGTAACATACAGACAGACAGACAGAGCACATTCCGGTAAACCCCTCTCCGCGCCGGGTACTTATTTTACCCGCGCGGGCGCGTCGAGCTTAATGGGCCTGGGTTTTATTCATTTGTATACTTGTATACTTTCACCCCCCTTTTAATTTTTTAATTTTTTTTTTGGATGGGAAATCATCAAATGACCCCTCCCACTCTGGGTGGAGCGGAAGGGAGTGTCAGACTTTTACTGACTAAAACCCACCCGTGTTCCTTCCTTAGCCCTTTGTGTTCCGGGGCAGCGGTAACCCTTTCGGACAATCCCGCTACACTTTCACCCTCCTGAATGATTGTTTTCATTCTTACATCGCCCGAAGGATTATTTCCACTTACATAATAATATACAAGTCTTTAGTAGAAATTACCACAGCACCCCTTTCCATTTATGTCGTCACTAGTGTTGATCAGCAAACCGGTGTATTATCTAACCGGTGAAAGTAATTTCGGGTCCTGACGGTCGAAATATGTGCAATGTGACTTTACTTGACGATTTCTCTGTATTTGCATTTAATGTTTTTAAATTATTATTAAGTGTTTTTAATGTTTTTGAAGAGGAGGGGGGGGGGGTTTGAAGAGGGCTCGTGGTAAAAAAATAATAACACTCGCAGCGGTCGATCTTCCAGGTAAAGCAACGCTTGCGGAGGTCGTTCCGTAGATCGGTGACTATACCGACATCCCTTCGTGCCTTGGAAACGTGCACGTTAAACCTTTGGTCCCGGCTGTCATTCGTAGATCTTTGACAGTTCTTACCGTTAGTCAGAAGCCCGAAAGTCTGACGAGTTTTGCTAAGGGTCTCGTGTTACCCAGTAACTGGGTTGTGGAGGGACCCAGGCCTCCTCTCTGTGCGTGGGAGTGGGTCGTAATCGTAATCCACCACGCGGGCCCAGTGCGGGTTGGTAGATGTCACATGTATTCGATTTTTTGTTTCTAGGATATGCTGGTTTCCTCACAATGTTTTCCTTCACCGTTTTGAGCCCACGTTCTTGTTTTCCTATAAATGAAAAAATTAAGAAATGCTTAGTTCTTTAATAACCTATTACAAGCCATTATGTATTACTTATAACCTTATTACATAAATATATCTACATACACACAGCCCTACAACTACAAACCGTGACGTCTACGCGTCACAGATAAAAAAGATAACAAACAAAACTGTTCGGATACTAGTAATTACGCTAAGATTAAATAAATGATTAATTATTATGAGATTCTGGTACACTGTGGTTGGACCATTCGAGAGAGTGATAACCTCTGACGTAATTGTATGTTTTGAATGATTTCTAATTTATCTATGTACTTTGATCGGAATTTTATTTGTGTATAGAGAAATTGGGGTCCAAAAGGAGATTTAACTAAAGCTATCTTTGCAAAGAAAAGCCTATGTTTTTTCCATTTCTGGGTTCCAAGAATACAGGGTGTGGCAGGGACATCGGCGCGCAAACTTTAATCATGAATGTAGCACATGATTCAAAATCTGCTGTTTTATAGAAAAGTGCAATAACTTTGTCCTCTTCGCCTTCCGCATCCAGTCCGTCCCAGCCACCTTTAGGTCGTCCGTCCAACTAGCTGGGGGGCTACGCTGCCTGCTACGCTACTTCTGGGTGTTGTGGCGCAGCCTGGGAGAGGCCTATGTCCAGCAGTGGACCGCAATAAGCTAAGTTGATTGAATACCTACGCGGTCATGATGTATGGAACAGCAAATTTATTTTTTAACCCATGATAAATTATTACCCTAGGGGATAATGACCGATTAAAAAGTCCTACGCTAGAGGGTCTAAAATCATGTGCTGAATTCATGGTAACAGGTTAAGCGTCTATGTCCCAGCCGTGTCTAAGCATTTGCGTCCTCCCAACGACAAAATATGATCATCAACCCGTCTAATGCTTGAAATGGTCATTATAGAAGTCTCTTTTCAGCACTATTACGGCTACGGGTTGAATGGAAAAGCTCACTAAACGCATTCACGAAGGGAAGCCTCAGAAAACTTCAATGCAACAATTATTCACACATATTACATCAGCACGTTCGTTCAAATGAGCCCTGAGCTTTTATCGAACTAAAATAAACAACAATGAAAAAAAAAACAGTTATAAGCAACAGTTATTTTTAAAAGCTTTCTTCGGAACGCATATCCGAAACGAAAATAGCAACGCACACACGTCATCATTCCACTTTCGAATAGGTGAAAGTTGTACCTATGTGTGAGTGGGGAAAAAATCAAATTTCGAACGCGGAAGTTACGTTCGGATATGCACACGCGAGCTTTCTGTTATGCGATGTTACGATACCGATTGATAATCGTTTAATTAAATAACTTTTATATCGATATTTGGTTGCGTAAGTTCTTTATTTTTATTGAAATGTTTGCATAAAATTCGCTACAGTGGTTTTGCTTGTTGCTTTTTATATTTTTAATATTTATGCTACATTGTAAACCATAGATTCGTACGTAGACGAAACAATGTTGCACAAAAAGATATGCAACATAGTTCTACGATGACGTCTACCAGAATTGGCTAGGTCGTGTCTGTACGAGCTAACTAAACTCGATAAGTGCGTACAAACTACAAAATTACGAACTCACCATAACGTTAGGAAGTAAATAAGTTTTATCTACATGATGACAAAACAGTACGATAACAGCGCGAAAACAAGCACAGAGTAAACATTTAGTTAGTTTTTTTACGTAACACGCGTCGTTTACAAACGTCCAAATAGAAATGACCCCTTGACGTAAGAAAATTCTTAAAAAACACCGGTCGAGATAGGTCATTTTAAATTGGTCGGGTGCAGTCAATAAGTAAAGATGGCGGTCCCGCGGACATATGTTCGGGCGACGGAAACGACCGAAGTGCGCCGAACGCGTTCGTAAGTGGGTCACACGGATGCACACACACATAGATAGGGAACCATGAGCGTCGCGCACCGCGCTACTCATCGTCTCGTGATTACACTGTGGGCAAAAAAACTTTTTGTGTTGACACACTATGCGAATTTTCGCGTTATGTAGTGTCGTAATATTTTTCTTGTAAATTTTTATTTAGTGTAGTTTTAACAAGGCGTTTTTTTTACAAAATTGCAGTGTCGTCAAACGTGATCTGACAAATCGAGGAATAATGCATAAACTGGCCAAGCGCTTTTAAGTATTTGTTTTATTAATTGCTTTGAAACTGTTAAAACATAATAAACGACTCAAAACACTATAATTTTCAAACCCAACCAACCAATAATATTAAATGCAAAAATTAAAATCCTCATAAAATTAAAATATAATGAATAATAATTATTTATATACCTATAAAGTACTAGAACATACGGCATTGACCAATTTTCGTTAATAAGCCTTCGTAGCACTTAAATTATGCAGCTAGGCTGCCTAGATGTCAGTGTTTGTATGCACCCGAACGGAATAGGTAAGTAATCATCTAAATAAACTGACTATGGTTAAGTTAAGACGTAACTTGGGAACTCAAGGTCTGTTACATGACTCGTTATGTGCTGGACGAGGTAAAAACGGTGTTTTGTAAATAAAGTGTCGTTTTATATCTAAAACTGACCCAGCGAACTTCGTACCTACAAACGGGGTGAATAGGGATGCAGGGGTGAATCGGGACGAAACTTTAAAATGGATTTTGACGTTGAAATAATATAGTTTGTTGTCAATAAGGGCACGTAATCGTTAATTAAATTAGAATAAACACATTAGGGTCCTTTTTGGCCACAAACTATATTATTTTAATGTTAAAATCCCTTTTAAAGTTTTGTCCCGATTCACCCCTGCATCCCTATTCACCCCGTTTGACGGTACCGCTTCGGCGTCAATATGAACGAATGTTAATGTTGAGAAATCTTTATAATATTTTTTTTCGTGTATTTTTTCTATGTTTTAATAGTTATTCTGCTATTCGGGGCGGAGACAAAACAAACAAATCAAAGATCATAAAAATTGGTCCAGCTGTTTTTGAGTTATAATTTATAAATGGTGTAACTAAACCGACTTTGTTTTATTTATAGGATGGATAGATGGTGGAGAGTTAAATTGGTTAGGTTTTTAAGCAAATTTATGGTCGATTTTATTTTATACTATCTGCGCCCCGCGGTTTCACCCGCATAAGTGTCGATCCCGTGGGAATATCGGGATAAAAACTATCCTATGTCCTTCCCCGGGACTCAAACTATCTCTATACCAAATTTCATCTAAATCGGTTCAGTGGTTTAGGCGTGAAAAGATAACATACAGACAGACAGACAGAGTTACTTTCGAATTTATAATATTAAGTATGGATAACGCCTGTAGAAAAAAAGAGGTAGAGATACATAGACTGTTCTGTTCTAAATTAATAAAAAGCATAATAAATAAATTAGATTGTTATTTCTAACAGGGTAAATGTGATCAGAGGGGCAATTCTCGTAATTTTAAAAACGTTCACAGTCTGATCTCAGTCTCAATCTGTCAAAAATACCTCTAATTTCCCTACAATTTTGACAAGATTTTGATATTTGTTTGTCGCCGAGATGAGACTGCGACTAGATTTTGAACGTTTTAAATTGCGAGAATTGGCCTTCTGATAATATTGTTAAAATGCTTCTTCTTTGAAGCTATACTTAAAAATATAGCTTAAGCCTCGGCGCAAAAGAAAATAGCTTTTATTGTCATCAAACTGACCTATATCCTAAATACATAATCACACTCACGCCTTCTTCCCGTGTGGGGTTAGGCAGAAACTACAACGATCCTCACATACTCGTTTTGCATCTTATACGTTCATACCTTAAGGGGATTACAGGACCTAAACGAAAAAAACGCAAGTTCTAAAAACAACTAGCTGCGCCCCGCGGTTTTACCCGCATAAGTCTCGATCCCGTGGGAATATCGGGATAAAAAGTACCCTATGTCCTTTCCCGGGACTCAAGCTATCTCTATACCAAATTTCATCAAAATTGGTCCAGCGGTTTGAGCGTGAAGAAGTAACAAACATAAACACACACATTCACCAACTTTCGCCTTTATAATATTAGTGTGATAAAATTATATGATCGACTACAGTAAACAAAATCAGAAAAATATATGATATTCTTCAGGGTATTTAATAGGTAGATAGTGTGTTGAAATCATAATGCAACTAATTTGATACGATAGAAAAAAATCATGAAGATACCTCTAAAAAATTTCTTTTTACAATAAAAACCATACTAATATACATACAATCATTACAATTTTTTGTGAGATTATTCTACAAGCAATATACTAAAACTCTAACCCCCTTATTCATAAAACTTATCAAACCTATTTTAGTTAAAATGGGGTTTGTCTCTTTCTTACACACAGAAATGACAACGTGACAGATAAAGACAAACGTTCTATAAACCTATTTTAGCTAAAATAGAGATAAAATAGGATTATGAATAAGGGGGTAAGTGTTTTCATTGTTTAGTCCAAACAATATATTTTTTTGTAAATCTATAATTGCTTCATATTTTGCATTAAATTACCAGCGTTGTGTCATCGCGCTTCTCTTTCTTTTCTATACAGTCCGACAAAGACCGCGCTTCAGGTCATGTACTCGCCTTAAACATTAGACAAATAAATTCGCCATCTTATAAGGTCACCAAAACAAAACTTCTCGAACAACTTGTCATAGCGACAACAGCGCACGCGTAATGCGTTCTCTAATTTGCATTATTACCGTACATGACCTCACGCAACACGCACCTTGCTACTACCATTTCTGCTTACTACGTCAAGGAAAAAAGCGTGAAGCATAAAGTTTGTTTGGGATTTTCCGAATGAATACTCACCTGTTATGTTGCCTTGGTTTGATGGATGCGTAGTCGCAATGGCTGTGAGGAAAAAAGAAAAAAAAACATGTCATTATAAATAAATAATTTGTGTTATGTCATTCTTTAAAGCATAGTTTTTGACCCTTGGATTCATAAACCCTTGCTTTGAGTACAGTGCAAATTTATACAATACTAGCCAAAAACATTAATTTAGCTAGCTGTTCGTGCCCGGCGTCGCCCGGGTGCTGATTTGAACGTATTTTTTTTTATTGAGATTGTCATATACAGGTTGAAATTGAAAACATGCGACAAATCGCATGTTTTCAATTTCACCCTGTATAAAAATACCATCCAATTTTCGACTATACTGGCCGATTTTACAAAAAAAAAATCAAACCTTGTCCTGAAAATTACGAACACAATAAAAAAAAAACTGCCAAATCGGTCGAGCCGTTCTTAAGGGATGATTTTTCTTTGAAGAAGCCTCAAGTAGCATTTAAGATAAATAAAAAAGTAAAAATCAAGAAATAGGTCACAATACAATTAAATCAATATATTAATAGTACTCACTATTATTTTTGAATGAAGGTAATAATTAATTATCAACGTTTTTATTTATCCATTTATTATTACTTAACAACTTAACAAGTATTAATTGTTGATTACATTTTAATAAATTAAAGCCATAAAGGTCATGTAAACAATTGATTTATTATTTTAAATGTCTTTTAATCGTTTTAATTAGTGACATCTTGAAATTGATACTCGGTTTTAATTGCAGTGTTTTTATGAATTCTGTTGTCAAAATTAACATAGCATGGTTTCTGTACTCAATTAAATGATAGACCGAAGCATGTAGTAGGTAGTCAGGGAAATAAATTGTTGAACATTAACATAGTACCTACATTGTTAACCAAACTAAATAAAAAAAAACTTTAAAACAAATTTCCTTTATTTTTTTTTCTTTTCTTTTATGATTGAATGATCGAATTGCACCGATCCCAGCGTGGTTAAACCAGACTCGATTAATCGAATGAACCCCAAGATTCGCACTAGCTCCTGTAGCCTCATGTTCATGGTGCTACAGCGACCATTGCATATCAAGGAATAGACCGGGGGGCGCGGTAATGGTAGGGAAGACGTGCCCGAAGGATAGGTAACTTTTCTTGTATATGAAAAAATCCCTGACCGTACAGATGCCAGCAAATCAAGCTACTACGATCTGTCAAAATTTCTTTAATAGATTTTCAACTTTATCGCCAAATCATAAGGTTCATTGATTAGGAAAATTTGGCATTTTTTTTTGGTATTTGGCCAGTTATGTTTAAGTCTCGTGTTACAGAATGCGAGCCTGTTGCTTAAATAAAATCTAGTCTAAGGGACTTCGGAGGAATTCTTGATTAAAAAACTCAATAACACAACGATTCTGGCATCAAACTCAGGACACCACCCATCATCGTATATACAGGGTGAAATTAAATACATGGGCATCCTTTTAAGGGGTCATTGTACTCATCATTATGAACAACTTTAACTATGTGACTAAACCTAAAATCGCGAAAAAAAATCAGCTGTTCCTTGCATTTCTGTTCACATAACTCGTCAAAATGTAAGGAAGAGCTGATTTTTTTTCGCGATTTCGGTATTGGTCCCATAGTAAAAGTTGTTCATAATGATGATTACAATGACTCCTTAAAAGGATGCTTATGAATTCAATTTCACCCTGTATATTTTGTCTGTTTCTCATCGTCGTAAATATTTTGTCGGAGATTTAATATACTTACATAGTTATGAACAGTTGTAGGTATATATATAGGTACTATAGGTGGTTCTATATACCAACGTCCTCAAAGCGCATAGCAAATTATTTCGATTCAATAAATAAAGAGAAATCAGATGGAATGAATTCAGATATTTTATGCAATCAAACTAAATTGGTTTCAATTTGAAAAGTTTTCGATTCAATTTGATTGCGACATTTTCAAGTATTGGTATGTTAATTGATGTTTATTAAACGTTATAATAGAATTTTATACTGGAATAATGTTTTGTGGTTATGTTAGTCCCCTTATCCCAATTTATTTCGGTTCGATGCCACATGTCTTTTTCTTTGATACCGTACTTCTCCGCAGTGGCGTGCATTGCATATAGGCATATAAGCAGTGCCTACCTCGATATATCAACATAAGCCTGTCAATTACATTTTAGTGTGTGTGCCCCACAATAAAGAAACTCACAAAATTATTATCAAACCTAACAAAAAACAAAATCTTCATACAAACACGCGCGGCAATAGGCTGTCGCCGGACGGCCTACTCGGCTCCCGTACTATTCGCACATTGTGATTGGTCTTTACTCGTTCAAGTTAATACGACAAAATTAAAAATACGCACGTCTGACGCGTAATACCATGACGTTCGACCTTCGCAATTTATCACCCTTAAGTAGGCATGCCTACTCAAATAACCACACTTTTTTTCTGATTAGATTAGTGACGGCCTAGTGCCTACCTATTCTGAAAACCAATGTACGCCACTGCTGCTCTGCTGGTCGTCATCTCTGTAGTCACCTCCTTTCTACCCATATCATTTTTCACACAGTCCATCCATGGTTTTTGGGTCTTCTCCTACTCGCATTCATACTTTCTTGAGTAGGTATGGGAGTATTCTCAGAAAATGAAGGTTAATATACAGGGTGAAATTCAAAACATGCGACAAATCGAAATGGGAGATTGCACTCATCATTATGAACAACTTTTACTAAGGGACCATACCTGAAATCGTGAAAAAAAAATCTGCTGTTCCCTACATTTATGTTTGAGTAACTCGTCAAAATGTAGGTAACAGCTCATTTTTATTTCTCGATTTCAGGTATGATCCCTTAGTAAAAGTTGTTCATAATGATGAGTACAATCTCCCATTTCGATTTGTCGCATGTTTTCAATTTCAACCTGTAGATTGGTTGGAAGTAGAAGACATACTACACTGACCCCAATTAAATTGGAATAAGTTCAGGAAGATGATGATAATGAGACCTGAGAAGAGCTCATGCCATGCAAAGATGAGCCAATCTTCAGGGAGGGAAAAAACCGGCATATCCTGGAAATCACAAAGCCAAAACATTTCACATCTTCCAACCCGTACTGGGCCTTGATAGATAACGGCCCACTCCCACAAAGAGGAGGCCTATGTCCCAGCAATGGGATCGACGCAACTGTCTAATAAAAAAAGAAACTATGAAACGTGTACTAAACATAATGGCGGCTATCGCTGTCTCGCTTTAACATCTGCAGTCTGTGCACAATCTGTGTCATTTTTGTTATGTTGGTATTCAGTTTTAGTACAAGTTTCATACAAGGGACGTTTTCATCTTTTTCTATAGGACTCCCGTCTCTTCTTACATATAATGAACATTACTTACTCTATGGTGGGATCATTACAGACTGATCATGTTAATGTTTATGCAGGGAAAATATAGAGGTGATGAAGTTATGTTAAAGTACAGACAATATGCCCAAAAATAGCTCGATAGTAGCTATACGAACTCGTCCGTAAGGAAACTAATGCTGCCTGTGAATTCTAGTGCTACGATAGTATATCTGTGTACATTTCTGACTAAGCTGTCTGTGATCTCGTATGCTGGATGTATTATTTATATGTATACCACGCTCAGCTATTGTTTTGATGTTCACAATCTTCAATATCTAATCCTAGGTCTAGGATCAAAACTTTCTGATCTCCGTGTCAGTGTTTAAAAGCTTCTAAGGTTTTATTGCTGTGTGGTGTCTATGCTCTTAAATATATTCGTTGCCATATTCCAAAAAAGCTCTCCATTCTTAAAAAAGAAGTTAGTTTTGAATTTTCATGTGGTACGGTCAGCAACAAAAGTCGATTAACACTTCGGTTTTTTAATCTTAGTTATTGAGCAAAATATTTGTTCAAAAGTACAGCAGAAGGATTTTTTTTTAAAATATAAACTCTGCTATTATATGAAAAGCTAAAAAGCAGTTTATTAAAAAAAATGTTGTCAATTTAATAAAATGTGAAAATTACAGTGTTAATCGACTTTTGTTTCTGACTGTACTATCACCCAAGGGCTTCACGAGACAGTCTCGACCTACTGTGGAGTTCATAAGCAAAATGCTTCCGTTGCGTCTTATTTGTTTTTTCTTTTATGTAAATTTATTTAAAAGACTTCTTGGAAGGACTTGGGGAAGGCCCTTGCCAAGCAGTCAGACAATATAGCAAAAAAAAAACTTAGCTATTAATGTAGACTATTAAACTCTATGGAAATTTAAAGCACTGTTTTTGGGAAATAAATTCTCGATGCATTTCATTAATAACTCAACTAAGTTAGCAATGATATGCACCCTAATTGCGTAACACCCTATCAATCGGAATCTGAATCATTTTGAAGCGAATTGCTAATCCATTGCTTCTTATGTTCGAAAAATTTGTCTGCTCAACACGTAAATAACGCAATGAATGTTGTTGAACTGTCAAAATGAAACCGATTCCGATTGATAATGTGTTACGCAATTGCCCCGATGGTCGCAGATGGGTATACAAACAAACCGAACTAAGTGGCTTTTCTTCGAAATTCGTTAATAAAAATGACCACACAAGTGAAATAATGGCACATTGGGTGGTATAAAACTGAACTCTACTCAATCTAACAACGTATATTTGCAATCAAAAGCCAGAAGCTCTGTCTAAATTAATAGTTCCATACAAATATTCATAAAATACATTATTAAACTCAAACTATAGCAATACTGCCTCTTTAATATGCAAAACAGTCGTCGATAATTTGCTGCGGAATAATTCACTATGTCCAGATCATGAGCCGGTTATTACTTGAGTTTGACGTAAACTGGCAAAACTAGGAATTCCTTTATGAGATTATGTTTATTGTGGGCTGTGCTGGGTCGAATAATGTTTGTTTGTGATTTAGCTTATGGTTTTCTACTTCGGAGTAAAGGGCTACCTACATTTTTCCAAAGAAACTTAGTTATTATCACTGTTACATCCATAGATATATGAAAGAAGGAGATATGCCCGGTAGTTGAAAATGTATCAGAACCCGATGTCGCTAGGTTGGCCCCACCACCGCGCCACTACTAGATACATATGTAATTCAGTAAAAGCAATAGATACAAAATCGCGCACACACTTGCAATTCATAAATCAGAACGTACTACACAATCAATTATAAACCTTAACTCATCAAACACTTACCATAGTTACCATGCACCCTACAATTTACTTACACAAAAAGATCTATCACTATCGTTGTGCTGTGCAAAAGCCATTTATTTTACATATAGCCACAATTCGACGGATTTTGAAGGAAATTGCTAATCCATTGCTTTACAGGTTCGAAAAATTCGTCTGCTCAACAATGTACCTAACGCAATGTATGCTGTTGAATTGTCAAAATGAAAGGCATTGTTTTAGTTAGGGTTGCCAGGCGACCGGATAAAGCCGGACACAGTCAGGCTTTTTGGTTGCGTGTCCGGCCTGTCCGGCTTTTTTTAGACTTTTTAAATTTGACCAAAGCCCGCCTCCCCACTCTAAGTGAATAAATGATAAAAAAGCCTAGTTTTACTTAAAAAAAATTTCTTGTTATACTAAGACTAAAAAATTAAGGGCGTCCTGCTTTTTTACCCAAATGTCTGGCTAAACTGGCTGGTCTGTCCGGCTTTGCGGTTTTAAGACCTGGCAACCCTAGTCTTAGTTATCGTGTTACGTAATTACTCCTCAGTTTATCAAATCATAATTTCTAATATCATCACAATTTGCAAAAGTAAGATTAAGGTGCTATTATCAGCAGGCAGTGTGATTCTCTTTTAACCATCAAAACCAATAGAGGTAAATCTCCCTGAAAGAAAACTCACCAATAAGAATGTTTTGCAACACCCCAGAAAGCAAAAAAAAAAAACAGTGGCAGTGGACAGAAGTGAAAACAAAACACAAACAGAATACTTTGCCATCACTCACTGCTGACATATCGGATATACATTGAAACCGAGTACATCCCGAGGACAGCCGAACACATCCGAAGCGGTGTCGTTACGGTAACAGTAGCGCGAATTCAATTTTCACAAAAAGTTTTCACTTCAAAAAATTTTGACAGTTACGTCAGTTTTCTTGCAGTTTTATGTATGCACGTTTAATTTAGCAACCTTTGACTCTTCAAGATTTCAAGATTGTGTCCTCTCGTGACATATTCTCGAAATCTACAATTAAATTCCTTGCCCATAATTGGACACTAAACTTAGACATGTCATGGCCAAGTAAAGCATTGTTTATCTTATTCATAAAACATATTTTTTTTCCTCGACCATAATGTGCATTTTAGTCACGAAATCGTATACTAATAATGATATTATTACCTACACTATTTCAAGCAATTCTGACTCATGACAGCTAGACTCCGGTAATATATAACTTTACATTATATACGTGTTTGCAATAGATATATCTAGTTTTAGGTTTTTTACACGCGATCAATTCTGCGCGTCAAATATAATTGAGGAATTGTATTATTAGAGTAATCTCCGTCAGGATGGAACTGCCATATTAGCACGAAGGGATAAAAATATAATTGTTGATAGCCTTCTGGTTAGGCATATTCATATAACCGAATCTGTTAATCGAGTTCCTTAAGAGTTAGTTAGAAAAGGGCAAGCATTGCTGTGCTGGAATATCAAGTCAAAACATTCCAATTGTCCCTTACAAAGTTCATTCATTTGAATGAAACATTTCATCACTTCACATTATAAAACCAATCCTTCCGTCGCGTCTTTCTGTCTATCTAAACACGATAAACTCAAAACTACTGAACGGATTTTCATACGGTTTCACCAAAGGCGGAGTGATTCATAAGGAAGGTTTATATGTATAATTCATTAAGGTTTTATGACGATGATTGTTGTCGGAAAAAATCATGCCGACTTTACTGACGTGCGCCGCTTAAACCAATAGAGTTAGTTATATGAAAACATTGTATTATTGAATTAATACATTGTTTACCTGGATTGCGTACTTTTAATTCCGGTAGTACGTTCCCGTGGGATATCTGTGGGCGGGCAAAGCCGAGGGTAAAAGGAAAACAACAAATTCTACTATTATAGCGTACACATTAGCACATAACTGTACCACTTAATATGTATATCATCTACTAGCGAGATCATTCCCGTTCGTCAGTCGTCGAGTGCAAAATGCCCCGTTTGCAAATGCCCTAAATCATTATTATCATTGTTGCCAGTTCCCACGTAATACCCATACGTATAATGTATACGTATGTATGTATTTATGTGTGTATGTATTAGTGTATTGTATTAGGTCAGGTTTTCGCAACAGGTTCCCGACTTCTTTTTTTTTAAATAACCAGCGTTGTTTGCGGTTTTCGATGTTATGCTAATTACTTTTTTTTTCTTGTACCTATTGTGTATTGCATGCTGTTGTGATTTTTTTATGAATTTTGAGTGATTCATTCATAATTATAATCATTGTTTCGCTTTGCTTCACAGGACTTCTGCATTGCCAGTTATTAGAATGATTCATTTTGGTCTGCAATTCTTCTTCATCAAGTTGTAATGTATCTAGGATGACACCTGAGGAATCCTGTTTTATTTTTTGTCGTATCATGAAGTTATAGACCTACTGTTAAACAAAATCCTATACCCAGCTCCACAGAATGCTGACTCTAATACTAGGTCTAGTATCGGTAGCGTAACTATACCGTTTGGGGCCCGTGGCAAATTCAAGGTATGGGGCCCTTCCTTAATGTAAAGAAGCTCAACCAAATTTATAGTTTTTTACTAGCACTTTTCCCGCGACTTCTTCCGCGTAGATTTCATATTTTCCCCTACAAAATTTAACACCTGACTGCTTCGTTGGTCTAGTGGTCGCAAGCGCTACTGCTGAGCATGAGGTCCTGTCCAAGAAATTAGACAAACAATGGGAAAACGTTACAAAATTTTCTAAACCTGAACGATGTCCTTTGTTGCACATTTTCAAAAAAGTTTGCTTTTATAAACTTATGTTAGGATCCTCCTGTGCTCATGGCCCTCTCGGGCCAGGGGGCCCCTCTGGCTGGGGGCCCCCTCTGGCTGGGGGCCCGTGGCATTTTGCCCCAGTGCCACCCTATAGTTACGCCACTGTCTAGCATTCTCTACCAATAATTCTACTATTCTAATATTCTGATGATTATGATAGTAATTATTATGTAGTATTCATCAGAAACGTTACCACCAGATATGGCCAAGTGGACTGATATAGTAATGATGAAAAACACCTCTCTATCTCTCTAAAACTTCTATCCGCAATAAGCTGAATGCCAGTACTTTACATGGAGCGAATGCCTATCTGAACTCCATAGTTACAGTCCTCCAGTTACTAGGTAATACGATACTCCTTGGTAACACCGGCTGTCATTTATTTATTTATTTAAACTTTTCGCACAAAAAGGTACAAAGGCGGACTTAATGCCTTAGGCATTCTCTACTAGTCAACCAAGGGTGGTGAGGAGACTAGATGGCAGGTGCTTTGGTTGAGAGGAAAAATGATAAAAAAAAAACATACCTTACATCTTTGACAGTGTTTACGGGTCGTCAGATTCCCGAAAGTCTGACAACCAGTCTAAGCACGGGATATCGTGTGATCTAGTAACTGGGTTGTGGAGGTCAGATAGGAAGTCGCTCCATGTAAAATACTGGTATCCAGCTGCATCCGGTTAGACTGGAAGGCGACCCCAACTTCGTTGGGAAAAGGTTAGGCAAATGATGACGCAAGCAGCCAAGCTCAAATGGAACTAGGCCGGACACGTTTGCCGCATGTCGGATGCATTATGGGCTAAGACCACCACGGCATGGATCCCTGATAACGTCAAATGACATCGCAGAAGACAGACCTGAAACGTCAAATGGCGTAGATGGCGTAACTGGACGCCTATATGAGGGATTGGAGATGATGATGAACTATTCCTGAACAGTTCGTAACGTTAAGGGGCTTACAGGACCTAAACGCAAAAAACGCAAGTTTTAGAAACAAGAAAATTATATAATAATAATTTTAATAATTTATTTCATAAGCCTAATACAATAAGGAGAGACAAAAGGGTTAACAATGCATTATGTACTTATATCTTATAATCCTTATAATAATAGGCTAAGTATGTACACGTTGTGTGAAACTCCTGACACCCAAACTAGGACATGTATCTATATATATATATGATAGATATATGATCGACTACAGTAAACAATATCAAAAAAATATATATATTTTTCAGGATATATGCTAGGTAGATAGTATGTTGAAAACATAATACAATTTATTTGGTACGATAGAAAAAAAATCATGAAGATACCTCTAAAAACTTTCTTTTTACAATAAAAACCATACTAATATACATACAATCATTATGATTTTTTGTCAGATTATTCTACAAGCAACATACTAAAACTCTAGTGTTTTAAATTTTTAGTCCAAACAATAGATTTTTCGTAAATAGATAATTGCTTCATATTTTGAAATAAATTACCAGGGTTGTGTCATCGCGCTTCTCTTTCTTTTCTATGCAGTCCGACAGTGACCGCGCTTTAGGTCATGTAATCCTCTTACCAGAAGAACTAAATCTATTTTATATCTATTAGAGTATTTCAAGGTCGGTCAATGATACTATTACCTTCGCTGCAGTAAGATGCATTTTCCGGTTCAGCCTACTTTTATATCTTCCAGTCTTGAATACCAAATAGTTTTGGTATGAATATATTCATATATTTTGCGACATATGTATGTATATATGTGGGTTCTTTAGGGCTTTATACTTGAAGATACTGATTTGGCATGGCACAGAGGTATGGTAACTGATTTGCTTGAGGAGTGGAGAATATAAATCAAGTGTAGCGGTAGATTTGTAGATTAGGAATAGATGGCAATCTTATTAGTCAACTTAAACATTCAGAGCCTTGATTCACAACCATACGACAGACAGGCTATCGTATCGAAAACCTGACATTTCGATAACCTGATTTGACTTGCCCTCACCAGCAAATAGCTGTTGGAAGAATAGGGGCGTCTATTTGATTTAAACTGACAAAATTTTCGGGTTTTGGACTTGCGAACAGCGTTTAGAAGACTCCTACGATAACAATGATTAATGTTCGATACGATACGGAAGCGTATCGAGTGTTTGTGAATAGCTATGCTGATCTCTATACTTATCGAACGGTTTTGGGCCATTTTACCCAGAATCTTCTCTATCGACGTGACCATCATTAGAGAGTCTGTCCAATTGTCACTTCTGTCAGTCTTTTTTAGGAACCTTCATTAAAAAAGTTATTATTCGTGTTTTTTTTTTTTTTTAATAATCTTCCATCAAAACTTGCAGTAACCAACGGTTGCTAATCTTAATGTTGGGTTGTAGTTGAACCTCCCACTCCCTGCCTTAAACAGCAGTGGGCTGAAAAAATAAAAATTCTAAACAAAATTAGGTCACTCTTCTTCATATATTTTCTTATCCAAGTAAAACTGGTTTGACTTAATATCCTTGACAGCCCAAAACAAAACATCCCTTCAAATCGAACCAAACGATTTCTAAGTTCAAGAATTTGGGCTCGGCATCGATGAGTCATTGGTTACATAAGTTATCCATCGGTTAGTTAACTACTATAACGAAGACAAACGCGTTCCGAATGAACCTTTGACTACCGGCACAACTATGTAAAAGGGAGGTATTTTCTTAGTAACTCAAATGTCAACTGTATGAACTTTTGACTTTACTGTCATATTTCAAGAGAACTAGCACTCTTTGACGTTTATAGCGTCTATGGAAGGATCTGAAAGACAATTTTCGTAATTAAAAACGTTTAAAATCTATTCGCAATCTCTTCTCAGCGAAAATGTCAAAAACTTGTCAAAAATGTAGGGAAATTAGAGGTATTTTTGACATATTGAAACTGAACTTCTTAAAACTACGAGGATTGCTGCTTTGATTTGAAATACCTACATAGCTGTTCAGATTATAAATCAACTCTACATCGCAGGATATTTCATCAAACCACGTCAGTAATTAAGCCGTTACGAAACTCTAATTAAAACTAAACTAAAAAGTCTCAAAGAGAATCCGCATCCAATCCATTTCATTTGCCTCAAAAAAAAAAAAAACTTTAAAAAGTAAAAACATAAAGGGTGGTGAGGCGAGCCAGTCAAAGAATTTCCCTTTTCAGCTTTTAAAAAGTACTTGTATGAAACCCGCATTCCTCTAAAGATTAGGCCGCGCACACACATCCGCGCGCCACGTGAAGAGACGATGTATACACACGCGCATGTGCTGTGTGACGTGTGGGTACGCCTCACACACACCGACGGCCCACAGTGATGTAATGCCAACGTTGACGCCTGGCAGACATTTTTTATAGGCTCTGACGCAACTTTTTTTTTTATAAGCGTACTTGTTAGGCCGTTTTCAGGTATTCCTCGGTTTGTTTGTTATGTGTGGTTCCGTATTTGTTTTATGCGGTTGTTGTTGAGGAAATAAATGGTTGTGGACATGATTTTGATGGCGTGTTTGGATGTTTGGAAATAATAGTTTTAGAGAGACGGAAAATTGGAAAAGTCTTTCACGTAAAGGCCAAGTATGTACTTACTTAAAGCCAACACATATATTTATTAATGTCATCAAAATAAAACAATAATGTTTAAAAAGCTTTTGCAAAGACAAACCTTTTTTTTGCGTGTCCATACTGCATAATTTAATTGTAATGTAACTGTAATTTTTAACTAACCAATAAATTTTCTCTTTACAGGTAAGTTATCCATCACCCAAGAAAAGATGGAATCATTCACCAACAATTATCGTGGTTTGTACAAACATTCAACTAACAGTTTACATAAGAGCATAAAATTAAAATAATTTACGACATAAATATGATGCAGTGTGTAACGATCCTTACGATGCACGTACAATACATGGAAACAAGGTATAACTGTAAAGCAAGGCTGCACACATAGACAACAAGGACAGGTCAATACCCTCCGTTGCCTTGCCCGAACATAGCCGCTATATACAACACCGCTGTAGCGCGAGCGAGACGGCAACCCTCCACTCAGTCTCGCGTTTCAAACGAGGAACTCTCCGCGTGCGACAAAGATGACGCCATATAGCCGGAAAGGGATAGCTATATAAATATTATGACTGTTATTTCACTTCCTCTGCTGTGATGCAATAGCAATTTTACAGTAAAGCATCTATTTTGAGACAAAGATTCATTTATTTTTAGGATTTCGTAATTATTAATTAGTTATTTTTATTATTAATAATAAAGGTGTGTTCGAACCGGTCCTCAAATAATCGTAATTTTTCAATGTTTATTATTAACTACCAACAGTGTGTACTGCATGCACTTTTGCTTGCTATAAATAATTTTGTAACAATTTTGCAACAAGACTGTGTGATATTTTTGGCGCGAAACAATTGTATTAGAACTTCTTGAATGAGCACATTAAAAAAAAAAACAATTAATTTATTGACGTATAAAATTAACTACAACACAAAATAGGGTCGTAAAAAGTTTTTCTCACACGTTATAAAATTTATGACAACGCCATCTAGCATCGGGTAGCGACACTTTATTATTGCTAATTTATTACCTATCACGCATGTCCTCATTTTCGGTCAATTCTCGCAACGAGCGAATCATACCGGAATATTAGGATGCGAGAAAATTCCGCTTGTTAAAAGTCTAAAGTTTATCCTCTTGTTTCGAGGAAAATCGATTAAAAAAGTCATAACAGCAACTACGCATGCCCTAGTTTCAGTTCTGTGGAAATATCACGTCTTTTGTGGCGTTTTCAACCTACTCCGCAGTACATTTGAAAAAATCGGTGGGCCTAAGGAACGTGCCAAACCGTGTGTCATTGAACCCCTTCAAAAAGCTGCCGTGCACTCCCTGACCGTCACAAAATTCGACCCTAAACCCTCCAACTCAACGCTCAATATTGCACTCCATATTTTTAAAAGAAGAGTCCATTTTGAAAAATCCGTCCCGACACTTACGCTCTTTCGTTCGAAATTCAAAAATGTAAAGACGCGCACACACTTGCATACGTATATACTAGCCACGCACAAGTGTTTGTCATGTCATGTATAAAGAAAGTACGTGTGAGCTTTCCCTGTGTTGAGTTACACAACCTCGATGTTCTGTCTTATTTTAGCACGTACAAAAACTATTCCCATCTCCCTCTAGCCGACTGTTATGTAATAACGGTTGTTGTGATTTAGCCGCGTAACATTTTTCTCTCAAACCGCTACGTCTCAGATTTTTAATCTGTCATTTTAGATCTGTAGTTTTGATTAAAATATTTTAATTGCAGTGCTGATATAATCTTTTTCAAGTCTTATTAGACTCTAATTAGACCCGTGGAAATATGTCTGCATGATATTGTAATTACATGAGCTTTTTTGGTTAGTTAGAATGTTATTTTCTTTTTAAAATATATGTGATGTGATAGGCCTATAAATAAACTCCACATGCTGTCAAAACGTATGCACTTCACACACACAAGTGCGTGTAAAGAGGTTATGTGTGGCAGGCGCGGCTCGGTGTGCCGTCGCTTGTATTCATTTCCTAGTTGCTCCCCCGATGGCCCGCTTGCAACATCTCGGTGTGAGCGGGTCTTTACGAGTTCGGCGCGTATACGAAATAATTCTGAACGCGAAAATTCCAACATTTTTTAAGTGTCCTAGTGCTTGTGTTATCTGTGGTGTGTTGTGTGACAGTGAATTAATAGGAATAATGGAATGATGTCAGAGGTTTGACGTTTTTATTCAACGCGTTCACAACTCGGTTTTGGCGGCAACTTCGGCAACCATTTTTTTTTTATTCATTCGAAAGTTTTTTACGTAACTTTTTTATCTTATAATTATTAATTAAGTTATAATTACGCAATTAGAGGTGCGAAGCGAGTTTTGCATGTGAATTTTAACAAACGTTAACTGTTTAGCTAACTGTGCTGTCTGCCCATAAAGTTTAAATTGGTCACGGTAACTTTAATAATGGAATAATAAGCTCAGTTATGTGATGGTGCTGTTTAGAATTAGACAGTTTTGTAACTTCCTAATAACAAATTGTTGTTCATTATTTTTTATGAAGACGGAGAGTGTTATTATGTAATTAATTGTGATTACTTAACACAGAGTTATAAAGAAATTAAGCAGGCATAACATTACATTGTTTGTTGTTATGTTTGATAGTTATTGTTATTGCCACTACAAATGATTTCCAACATCTAATGCCTATAAAAGCTTTAAAACCAGGATTTACAAACTTTTAAAAGTCTTATGTTTCCTTCCTTATGTTTTATTGCCCGACTGCGGCTAAGCCAAAAGGAAGGGTTATGCTTTGTGTACAACCAGAGAGAACCGAACGTGACTGCCTATTATGATTTTTATTATAATCGCTTAGTAACAATTTCATTTACGTCCAATTACCTTGTAAAGTTATAATATCACAAACATAAACATTTGTTCTATTTATAGTATTACGATTACTGAGTAACTATTGTAGGCATTTTATAATTTTTTTACAGCTCATAGATACTTAGTCTGTTGTTTTTAGATAAACTATAAAAAACTACACCCGTATAAATGCATGCATTATGCATTGGTCATGATAAAAATGTTCATATCAATCTGTCACATTTCAAATACCTATCATATTTAATTAAAATTAAGTAAAAAAAACTCTATCCTCCAAATAGATACAAAAGTCCTCTTTAAAAAACGCAGTTCAAATATTTTATCGACAACCACGCTTTAAAGCTATTTATTACATCAACAAAAAAAAGCACGAATAATGATAAAATATTGGAATGCCGATTCCAACAATTGTAGGCGCCAATCATAGAGCAGAAACCGCAACCCGTCGATTGTTTACATACCTACAACATCGATAAGCTGTATCTTGGTTTCGACGTAGGTATAGGTTAGATACGTGTACCTACACATAAGTTTCATGCTAAATTCATTTTCGTTAAGTATACATTTGTCAAGCTGTTCAAATAGATATATGAATTGTAAGAATTTGCTAAAGCTTTTGTTTTTTTTTTTTTAGTAAGAAACCAGTAAGTTTTATTTAATCGGAAATATTTACATAATAATATAAGGTAACATATAAACTATAATAATATGTACAATTATATGAAAAAATAAACAAAATAATCATAGGGCATCAAAGAATTCGTCCGCATCGCTGTCACCAGGAAACGTGCCCAAAAGGCTGGCAGCAATGCCACGTTGTATGGCAATGCTAATTCTTTATCCAAGAAATAGGCCAGCCCTGTGGTCACGTGAAGAGTCGACTAACCGCTTGGCTATATCTCGAAAAACCAAGTGGGCACTCGGACCCCATGGCCCTAGTGTTTCAACCCCAAACGGCTCGAACATATAACTCCCAATCAGGTTGCAATATTTTCGCCGTTTGAGGTTTTAAGCTTTTGTTGATTAGAAACTTTTACTTGAAAACACGTATTGAATGCAAAATTATCATTAAAAAAAAATAGCATTCTTATGTTACTCTAGGCTACCAATTTTTAAATCGCTCTACCTATGTATGCTACTAATTTAAAAGATGTTTCAAATAATAATGAAATACCTAGCATAAATATAAATATAATAAAAAGACTCTTAACAAGGTTATCAACTACGGTTTTTAACCGCAACTGCAGAAAAAGGTTTTACCATTGTTTAAAATATACCTAATTATTAATTATCAACATGTTTCATTTTATACACTCGTGCATGAACGAGTACTACATCAAAATCAGACAAAAATATCAAAAGGAATGCTGTAGCTGGTCTGTCTTCCTATCATGACAGGCAACTTCCTGATGTCACCACAAAAAGCATGACAAGCCAGGATACATCTTGACACTCTAACCCTAAGTAACAAAAGTCAACTAGCCAACTATTACCACACTATCAAGTTTCAGAGGGAACACTTTAAATACAGCCCTCTCTTTCACACCCATTGTCCAACAACGAAAAGAGAGGGACCGACGTAGTTAAATTGTTGAAAGATAAAGGATGACCTATTTTCAGGCCACGTGGCGTATAGAAAGCAGTCTTGCAATTTCCTTGTTAGTTACCAGGGATATTTTAAGGGGCCAGGCATAAAAGAAGTTGATTTTAAAAGGGGCTGGTTATAAATGAATGGGTATTATTTTGCAAATGTACGTAATATTACGTAGGACTTCGAAACGGGAAAAGATGTGAACAGAACAGCTAAGTTGTAACAATATGACGCTGTGAGAAACGTTTAAAGTCACGCACACCGGTAATTTATTGTAGTTTGAAGTCTAACAGGGCTTGTAACTGTGCTAGCTTCCAAGAGAAATGGGTTAATTGTACGCTATTGGTATTGAGTTAACAGCAAACTTTAGCTAAATACTATTAGAAGAGTAAACACCACTTGGCAACAGAAAATGCACTATGAAATTGTTAAAAATGAGACAACTGTGACCAATTTGTTTGTAGATATCTCATTGTTTCGAGCTCTCCATCAGTCTTGAATTTAAAAATCTTACTGTAAAATTCTTGTTATCTATCCATTGAATCATAAAGCCAATTCCCGTAATTAAAAACGTTTAAATTCTAGTCTACATCTCATCTCAGCGACATTCAGTGTCAAAAACTTGTCAAAAATGCAGGGAAATTAGAGGTATTTGGACAGGCTAAGACTGAAATCAGACTGTGAACGTTCTTAAAATTACAAGAATTGCCCCTCTGGTTCTTCCAACTTTGGCCCCAAAAATAGCATACCTATTGATTGTTTATCGCAAAAAAATCAATCAGCAATACTCAAAAATACGTAAACAGTGCAATTCGACCCCAAACTTGTAACATATGTAGGTCAACCGCAGGTCACAGCCTGACACGTTTTGGGCTAGCTCTCGAACGGCCCTAATCTGACCTCTGCGACCTTGGATCTCAGGTTCAATAGGATTCGAGGTCAAAGTTGAACTCCTGCCCCAGTTGTGTACGGAAACTGAGTAACTGAATTATCTTAGGACGCTGGTAAGCTGGTATGCAGGACGAAGAGATAATTGCAAATCGTTTATATCATCATGTTTGGTTTTTTTGTTGTTTTTTTTATACAGGGATGGAATTTCAGATGATTAGGAAGTAAGCAAAAAAAAGATGTTTTTTTATTATAGAGTAACCTTGGTAACGTCTAAACAATTATCATTACAATTTATTATAGGAAAACCCAGAATACTTTTTCATGAAAGAAAATACATCTAGCTTAACTTAATTTCATAAACTATTGGAAAAAAAAAATACTTTTTTTACTTTTATTTAAACAGTCGTTCAAATTAGGAATAAATACTTTTCCAACAACTTTTCCAAATGATGATTTCACTAGAATTTTTCCACATACAACATTATCGATTCAATGCTTCTACGCGTACGTAGCATACAAAATATACAATTACCAGCTCGGCTAGACATTTCTAGATTAGTCCGGTTGCGTAATACTGACTGCCACGCTGCCCAAATGTTAAGTTAAGTATGCTGCTTTCATGAATTAATTTATTTTAAATTAATTATTTTCACGCGCTTGTGGGGTACCTACGAAGTGGTTATCATCCTTTGTCATGTTTTTATACATACACTAGATGCGCCCTGCGGTTTCATCCACATAAGACTCGATCCTGTGGGATTGTCGGGATAAAAAGTATTCTGTGTTACTCCTGGTTATAAACTACCTGTGTACCAAATTTCATCCAAATCCGTCATGTAGTCTTTGCGTGAAAGAGTAACAAACATACATCCATCCTCACAAACTTTCGCGTTTATAATATTACTAGTAGCGCCCCGCGGTTTCACCCGCATAAGTTTCCCGTGGGAATATCGGGATAAAAACTATCCTATGTCCTTTCCCGGGACTCAAACTATATCTATACTAAATTTCATCTAAATCGATTCAACGGTTTAAGCGTGAAGAGGTAACAGACAGACAGACACACTTTCGCATTTATAATATTAATATAGTATGGATAGTGGGATATAAAAACACCTTCTTCCCATGGGACCATTACATATTCCTCATGCTTTTTCGTTGGTAAAACAATAACAGTTAACTGCACTTTTTTCATTAAAGAGGTTTATAAACGTTGCTTAAAGTTAAGAGACGTATAATCTGTCAAGCTCCGCTAATGAGACACAATTGATTTCCTATTGTTTCGTCGCCGATCGGTAACGCGCGGGGCTTGACCGGTTAAAAGTAAAAAAATTATAGTTAAACAGTCATATTCTAATCAGTACTAAATTTTAAGCAATGTTTATAAATAAAGGGGTGTTCATCTCAGCTTATTACATAGCTCGAAGCTAGGCCTATGATATAGCCCCACGATAAGTGCTTTCCAAAACTGCGTCTCAGATTTGCATCGTCCTACCGTCCTAGCAGCTTTCTATGGTTTAACAAGCTTGAACTTTTTAAATAGGCATGCGCAAAAATGTATAGACGCAGACGTTATATTTTTTACAGTGTCGCCAAAAAGAGCCGGTTACAGGTGGAAAAAATAGTAGATTGTACAACTAAGGCATAAAAGAAGCTATTTTACCCCGAGACGTTTATATCCACCCGAGCCGCAGGCGAGGGTGGATAGTTAAGTCGAGGGGTAAAATGGCTCGTTTATGACTGAGTTATACACTCTGCTTTTCACTTCGATTGCGAGAAAATGAAACAGGCATAAAGTATAGAGTACATAATTAATCAAAAATGTTGCAAAGCATAGCTAATTCCCGCCACCACAGATAATACCGCCACGAAACTTTTTAAAAGTTTTTTTTTTATTTCAACATTTGTCATTCGACTTGGGTACTTCATACTGCCAAGTCATAAAAACGTTTCTTTGCGTTTTTAAATAATAAATGACAACTATTTTACCTGATTTTATTAAATTAACGATAGAAAACACGGAAGTGGTATAAATTAAAGAAAATGAAATAAATCACGACTTTAATCTGCGAAGTTTTATTGCGCCTGTGGCTGTTGGGCCTGATTACCTTAGTCTCAGAAAAAAAAATTACTTTATGCACTAGAACATAAAAAGCGATTTTATGTCGCCTAAGCACAACATAAAGACGAACTTTTTGAGCATGAGAAGTGAAAAAATATGTTAAAAGTCCTGTACTAGTATGAAGGACTTTTTTTAGGGCTCGTTCATATCTTTCATTATCTAATACTGCTACCCTATTCCTTGCTATGTTTTAGTCTTTACTAGTTGATAATACGATAAAAAGTTTTCATATTTTTTTCTGCGCCATATTTTAGTTGTACCGAAAAGTTATAACGAAAATGTCGCATAGTATGAACGAGGCTTTAGGTTTTAATTCCACAAAAAAAAGTTTAATAATACCTACGTAGACGTTCCATTTTTGAACGAAGTTTTTCTTTTGTTCAAATCTTTATGCACCAATCTTCTTGGGGAAAAAAAAAACCAATTGGACCCTTTGAATACGTCTGTGTCGTGACGTCACCTTTATAAAAGCTCTGAAAGGAGAATTTTTATCTCAAAGGAACCCTTTTTGTATTCAACACTGGCGAGTCTAACCTTGGAATTCGCTAAGATTTAGCAGTGGGGATCGATTACGATACCAACTTCGTACGGCGAGTGGTATTACCTAACTAACTTGAATACAGTTTCATAATGCGTAATAGCAAACGCATAACGCTTAAACAACTTGTTTTATTCCGCATTTATTCATATTTAAACATTATTCCGTTCAATTAAACCAATTAAGTTAGGTGCGGTTTTGGTGGTATGTATGGACGAAAAGTTGGAAAGGCGCGGCGGTGACGCCATCTAGCGTTGAGTAGCCGAACTTTTGTAATTTTCACCTGAATGTAGACGTTAATTCTACGCGCGAATAATATTAACTAAACTAATTACGTGTCAAGAATCTGCTTCTTTATTCTAAAAGCATTTCAAGTGTAAAAATCTTTTCCCAATTAGAATGTGGTTAAGAAACTCACTACTAGATGGCGCTGTGCATCCTGCGTAACACTTGGGTCACCGACCGGCCATACACTATGTCATAATATTTTTTTATAGCAAACTGCATAGCTACGATAATCGTTCGCTGACCGATTGCTATTTATTGTTTTTTTATTTACTTTTGCTCATAACAATAATGGCGACGCTAATCGGATACGAACTGTACCGCAGTATTTCTTATTTGCTAGAATTAAACACGCTTAGTTAGTTACTCTTAGGTATTTTCCATTGGTTTGTGTTGATACTGGTTTAGGAACAACCATGATTTCCTTGTGGTAAGACTGACCGCTTATTCTTATTTTACTTGGGCAAAGCCAACACGCTTAATAAAATGATGAAGAAAACCATGCTAACCAAACATATTATTTATTGGACCTGCAAACAATGGTTTTCATTGTGACAGTTCAACAACATTCATTGCGTTATCCAGACAAATTTTTCGAACATATGAAGCAATGGATTAGCAATATTATAAAAATGATTCAGATTGTGGTTGAAAGTTTATATCGCAATTAGAGTGCTGTTGTGAACGTTGCTGACGAGCCAAGCTTATATCTTGGCAGAAGCTCTTCCCGAATAGCTCATGCCGCTGACACAGAAGAAGAAGAGGCTTACTAAACTTAATTTATTCGTTTTTCAGTCAGTAACCCTTAGAATACCTTGGTCAAATATGAATACGATAAAAAAAAATATAGCAGACTAGCTGCACCCCACGGTTTCACCCCCATAAGCCTCGATCCCGTAGGAATATCGGGATAAAAAGTATCCAGGTCATAGTCTACCCATGTGCCAAATTTCATCTAAATCCCTTAAGCCGTTTTAGCGTGACAAACAAATATATAAAAAACCAAATCTTTTCTCTTTATAATATTAGTTTAGAAGTGCTACAGATTGTAAAGCTCTTTTAGTTTGTCCACGAAGGAACTTCCACCTTTTGGCACCAGAGGCATATCTTTGTCGTTATAATTCTCCCAGTAGATGCCTTAGAAGGGAAACCTTACCTAAGCTACTATTAATTATTTATCAATGTTACCAAAACTGAGAGCGGTGGTGGCCAAGTGGTAACGACCGTGACTGGTACTGTAGGTCGAAGGTTCGAACCCAGATAGGCGCTATACTTTGTGTAAATTATTTCATCACCACTGCTTTCAAATCGGTGAAGGAAAACATTGTGAGGAAACCGGCATGTCCTAGAACCAAAAATTCAAAGACATGTGACATCTACCAACCCACACTGGGTCCTCGTGGTGGATTACGGCCAAGTCCCTCTCACAGAGAGGAGGCCTGTGTCCCAGCAGTGGGAGCTTTATAGGCTGATTATGTGTATGTATGTTACCATGATCTTTCTCTATAAAATTATAAAATCTGCCGCTAATTTAAACAACAGTTTTCTACCTCTACTAAGTAACATCATTTTAAATTCTAGCGGCACGGTGTATGTGAGATGCCAACGGTATCAGCACCTGTTAAAGACACCTGTAACATACATGGCGTCGCGGTAGGTGCTCAACGGTATAGGCAGGGGTACGGTATACTTACACATAATGACAAGTATTTACTTTTACAAGGTATTAATCTATCAGTGTGGACAACTTATGAGGTAATCTGTCAGGCGGTGTGTCCTCGAGGTTTAACCTACTAGATTATTCCTAGTCATCATCTGCCTAGCCTTTTCCCAACTATGTAGGTGTCGGCTTCAAGTCTAACCGGATGCAGCTGAGTACCAATATTTTACATGGAGCGACTGCCTACCTGACCTCCACAACCCAGTTACTGGGTAATACGATACCACTTGGTAAGACTGGTTGTCAAACTTTCGGGCTTCTGACGACCCGTAACGATTGTCAAAGATCCACGAATGACAGCCGGGACTAACGGCTTAACGTGCTTTCCGAGAACATAATATATAAGAAGAAAAGTATCAACTCACTGACTGACTCATCAACACCTAACCAAAATCGCTGGACATAGTAAACTGAAATTTTGAAGAGAGGTTACTTTTATGGTGTAGACAATGAAAAAGGCCGGATTTTTTTTTTTAATTCCCACGGTTAAGCGAATTAAGTGTACTTTCAATTGAGAGTGCTGTTATAAGTAATAAGTACTACACCTACTTTGACCTAATAAATTTAAACAATTTTAGTTTTTTTCCTGATAATGCTTACATTATGTCCTGATTAGAACATCATCAAAGCCTTTAACTGTCTTCACTAAGATTTCTGGGATAAATTTCAGCTGGAAACTAACACTTATACTTTTTCGGGCTGATTTTTATTAGATAAGGCAAGTTTTATCTAAGGAATAAATATTCTGGTTTGACAGCTTTTGTAAAGAAAATATGTCAAACTATCATATAATTCTTCAGATAGAAGTTCTCTGACTATTGAAGAATCAGACTTAAAACTAATTTAAAGCATTTTTTTCCGGTTCGGTGTATGTGTGTATGCCTGCAAACGCACCCACGATTCTGAAAAATTTCGGTGTGAATGAGCACTTTATTTTTAACTCATCAAGGCATTCAAGTTGTGTTCCGCTATATTTGGAAGGCAGTGCAGAGAACATACGTTTACGCCTACATAATTGGGCACGAGTATATAGTTTTTGCTTTAATAAAATAATAAATGACACATCAATAATCTAATGAGTAATAGGCATAGATCAGAGATGGGGAACCTTTGTAAACTTTGATTTTTAATTTGCTAGACCAAAAAGACAGATAATTATATCCATACTAATATTATTAATGCGAAAGTGTGTCTGTCTTTCTGTTATCTCTTCACGATTATACCGCTGAACTGGTATAGAGATAGGCTGAGTCCTGAGAAAGGACATAGGATACTTTTTATCCCTATATTCCCACGGGATAGACACTTATGCGGGTGAAACCGCGGGCCGCAGCTAGTAATAAATAATGTAATGTTGATAAAAAAAGTTCAATCACAGCTTTCATTTGAGTCTGGCAAATTAAAAATCAGAGTTTACTTTCATATTTTATGAACTGTTTATAAAAAAAAGATGAATAAATATTGACTGCCGGCTGACATATATGTAGTACACTGCTTGCATTGCTGTACAAAGATCGCTTTACGCAGATTATTTCAGTTAATATGTTGGATGTCTAAGGGTGCTCATCGGTTGATTGTTACTCTAGGGATTTAGGTAATTTGAATATTCAACTAAACTACTAGCCCTCTGCTTGGGAAAAGCAGAATAATGAAGTTAGGCATGATATCGTAATTAAATAGCATCTAAAAATAAAAAAAAAATAATCTACCAGTCTACGTACTTAGTTTTGAGTAACAATTACTTGTCATAGTACTCCTACCAAAGGTTGGTAACGTCTGCCATAGATAATTTCGTATACAAAGGCGAATGATTAATTACTATCCTATGTATAATTGATGATTTTTTAAATGCTATGCCTGCTAGTGCCGACTGTCGATAAATTACTTTTTTATAGCTATGTAGTACAGTACATACAATAGCAATTTTTCATTCAATTATGTTTTTTGTAGGTTGGTATTATTATAGTGCTATTGTGTGTATGGTACGAGTTTTTTGTATCAATGAAAAAAATTTTTTGAAATATTCTATCAAGATTCATATTGGTAGATAATAATTATTAATCATCTTACATCCCATATACAGAGGACTGCCTTCCCCATTTTGGAAATAGAGGCGTGAATTTACGTTATCTTGTAACGATATTTTGGCAATGCAACAATGAACGCAACCATTTATCTTTTCTTCTTGAACAAGGAACGGAACGTTCTGAAGTTTGAACTTCGAACAACTCATTCGAAAATGAATATATGCTTACAAAACTTCACACAAAACAACCACAATAACGATGATTGCAATAAAAATACATATTTTTCCTTGACGAGGTACGTATTGCATGGAAAAAATAAATCAAGCGTGCGTCATAAGAGGTACATAATACGAAGATAAGCCCGCGCAAGGGGGTCGTTCACCTCAGTTTGGCAGTTTGAACTTTGGTACTGCCACTCGACGATAGATGGCGGTTTTCTTAAAATTAGACAATTTTTATTAACGACATAGGTAGTAAAATTGTTATTACAGAATTCTAGATCTTTCGGAGTTCAGTGATTCGTTGTTTTTACGTGTTATTGTGTTAGTGAGGTTATACGTGTACGTGCGGTCTATGCAAGAATTTTAAGAAATTTTTGCGTATGAATCAAAACCCCATCCTCATTTGGTTTTGTTCATAATTATTCATCAAACTTTTAAACACCACTAGGAGTTTTTAATTTTATCAGTAGACACATAGTAGACAATAAAAGATATAACGTGAGTAACGTAAGAATGAGGAAAAGTCCTAGCACATTTTGAAATAGTATTCAACAATATTTGTAACTTCAGTACCTCCCTACTCAGCAGTATTGAGCATAAGAATGAGACCTGCCGGTAGAATAAATGACGTTAATATGACATCACATCCAATTCCATACCTCATCTCCGCTATACAGCCTTATAGTTAAACCTAAGTAGATTCACAATCACTTACAATACTCCAAGATACCTCTCTCTCAATATTAAAATCACTCGTATAATCCTCTCCTTGTTAATATAAATACCCCAACTCATTTTTCAACACTCAACAATAAAATTTAATACACTTGATACCATTACAAACATTACCAAAAATAGTAGCACAATAATTTCTGATAGGGTGTAATTCAAACTCGGTTCATTAACCCTCACGTTTGACCTTTAGTACGTCTACTCGATAAGAGATGGCGTTGTTCAAAGGTATTTCCCTGGTACGTCTGGTGCGGAGTGCGTTGCTCTTTACTTCAGGTTGTTGGACCCAACGAAAATGTTTTGGTAAAAAAAACTCAATATAAGTAGTATTGTTAATTTATTTGTTTATCAAATGGCTTATCTTTCTTGTTTGTCTCTTATTGTTTGAATGTGCGTTAGTCATTACTAAGGTTGAAGAATAAACCGTTTCATTCGGTGTTTTTGATCCCGGAAGGGCTGAAAGGTGTTGATGTGAATCAGATTTTTTTATGAATGTTTATTTTACACAGACATACATACTCATTTTAGCTCGTAGCCCGCGAAATGTGTTCCTTCAAAAGCTACAAAGGACTTTAGCGGAATCCCATTAAAATCGTGGGCAAGTTTGTAAATATGGAAGAATGACGAACCGATGTGAATTTTTCAGAAATTCTGGGACTTTGGATTGAATCACAGAGTATATCAACATACTCTGTGATTTATTAATATTCCTCTTCAAAACGTATTCATTTATCATTACCGTATTTTTTTTAAATAAAGAGTTCGCTGTTTTTAACTAGTTGTTTATTTAAAATTCTTCTGTGTTACTATTACTATTAGCCTGCATCATCCCACTGTTGGGCAATGGCCTCTCCTCATGACGTCATCTGCATATCTTTGGAAATAAAAAGCAGAGTTTCTTTTATGGACAAACTCCTTGTGTCTAATTATTGCTAAATAAAAACAAACCTTCTCTATGGAGATAAGTTCCATATTTAAAATTCCATTTTTCCTTACGACTTTAAAAGTGCATGAAAATTATTTATAGTTTGCGATTCTGAGCCATCTGGGAATTAGGAATTGCAGCCGGTATTCAGCTCAACCCTTTGAGTGACTGAGGGCTGCAGTGGGTTTTCCATCAAAATCTCAGTAACAGCCCGGAGTCTGGATTTGTCCCCGGTTGATGACAATACTCCGGCTCTTTTCCGGATAATTTAATTCCTGATTTTATCTGACTAGGACCGATGGCCGGTAGAGCAGACGAGTTCTGGAGTGAAGACCGCGTATCGGCAAGCCTAGTGTGGGACACCCCCCAGCTAGATGTACGGACGACCTAAAAAGGTGGCTGGGGTAGACTGAATGCGGAAGGCGGAGGACAGAGTGTTGTGAAGCAGTCTGGGGGAGGCCTATGTCCAGCAGTGGACTGCGATAGGCTGAGTTGATTTGATGGATGACAATGAGCTCGCCACTTTTTAAATGTGACTTAAATATAACTGATGAAATTTGGGTCACCTACCCCTACAAAACATCACGCCTTTTATACCCCAAAGGGTTAACCAGAGGTGTAGCTAAGTATAGTCCATGTGTGTACAAACACATATGAAAGGAAGCGAGGAGGAAGGAAGCCATCTTTTCCTGTAGCTACAAACTGACTGTATTGTCAATTCCAAGTATATTATTGACTATTAATTAGAATCAATATGGAGTTTATTTTTCTAGGTCATTGACATACTTTCGGCAGTTCTGAGTAATATTGTTAATTTTGCCTCGTTTACCGGTATAACGGGTGGCGTCAATCCTTATAGGGAATTTATTGCAATTAATTTTAGGCTTTAATTATTATCTTGTAACTAGGCAGAATTAATGTAAATCTTCAATTGCGAAGCCTTTTCTGAAGTATGTTGCGGTCAGCTTCCAGTCTAACCAGATGTAGCTGAATACCAGATGACCTCTTCTGTAAAAATCTCATCGTGAACTTAGATGAAGTTAGCTGTCAATAATTTCAATCCCTTGCGTCAGGTGGACTGACAAGCTCACTCGAAGGTTTATGTTTTAATATATATAACCTCAAAAAAAAAGCCCGAAAGTCAAAATCAAAGCATTTATTTCAAATAGGCACATAAAAGGCACTTTTGAACATCAAAAAATTACATTAAAATAGAATTGATTCTAGTCGCCCCTTCCAAAAGGTAGTTTTCGTATGGAGAAGGATGGGCAAGAAACTCCATCGTTTTAAAATGTTTTACAAATTTTTGCATAGGTAAAGTAAAAGTAAAATCGTTTATTCCATATTTCAAAATTACAATATCGAGGTATTGTTGGTCCCAAACTAGGCAGAGCCTGTGTCTTGGGCACCATTACAATGGTACAAGATTTTAATAAGGGAAAGCTAAGATCAACAAATGAAATAAAAATTAAGTAGCCACATCGGGACTATAAGTTTAATTGTACACACAAATAGACAGGTACATGAATTATATAATAATGTTATGTGGGGACGATGCACCTAAAATACAATTACTATACCACAATAGGTAAAAGAATTAAAAACGAAACCATGACACATATAAAAGTAAAGGTATACTCATTTCTCCTGTTATTTTGAAGTCTTTTATAAAGGGACGAGCTTATTACCGTTTAAGCCTAACCGGGCAAAAATCCATCATAATCCCCGTCATAATCAGCCTATAATGTTCCCACTGCTGGGACACACGCCCCCTCTGTGAGAGGGAGTGGATCGTAATCCACCACGCGAGCCCAGTGCGAGTTAATGGCTGTAACATATCTTCAAATTTTTGGTTCTTAGGACATGCCGGTTTCCTCACGATGTTTTCCTTCACCGTTTTACACTTATCCATATTCTAAGTTAATTTCTGTTACGGACACATGGAATTCGTAACGGAAAAGCCCAATTCCCCTTTACCCTTTATTTCAATTGCACTTTACCTGGGACGGGAATCAAACCCAAGACTCCAGAGAGGTAGTCGTGCTTAGCGACCACTAGACCATGGAGGCAATCGAAGATAGTTTTAAGAGGAAAATAAATCAATAAATCCTCTCCTATTTACTGCACTCCGAGTTCCTTTGTCTATTAAAACTATTGCTCAATTATAACTAATAGAAAAATATTTGTCATTTAACTGAGTTCAACGACCCCGGTTTGACTAGACGCTTCATAGATAAATATAATGTATTTACCGACTCACATACTAGCCAAGCCTATGGTTTTACCTATGTTTTGTCCTCAAGTCTTTTATAATGTTGTGGTCGACCAGATTAACCACGATGATTCTAAATAAATTATTTTATAATAGCTTTTGCCCGCAGTCGTTACGGGTCGTTAGATGTCCGAAAGTCTGACAACCAGTCATACCGAGGGGCATACCCCTTGACCTTCAAAACCCAGTTACTGGGTAATACCATAGTATTACCCAGTAACCGGGTTTTGGAGATCAGATAGGCATTCGCTCCATGTAAAATACTGGTACTCAGCTGCATCTGGTTAGACTGGAAGCCGACCTCAACATAGTTGAGAAAAGCCAAGGCAGATGATGAATAATTTGACGACAAAGTATTACTTTATTTAATTGAATCATTTTATTTTGTATTAATAAAGGTAAAATACAATACCTTACTACGGTTAATAAAAACATTACTTTTGACTAAAATTAAAACCACTTAATTTAATTCGCATATAAAAACAAAACACCAACTTCCGCATTGAACCAAAACCAAACAACCTAACCTTCATCACAGATAAACGATTCTAAATTCAAAACAAACTTCCAAATTCGAATGCAGCCCAGCCGATGACGTCACGCGATGATTAGCCACACTATCAGCTGACGTAAGATGTCAAGTATCGCCGTCCCGCTCTAACATTATTTATAAGCGGGCAGCGACCGGGTCGATGAACTGCCAAAATTCTTGGGTTCATTGAACGACCGAAAGTTCGACGCTCGAGTTCGTCGGTGTACTTACTTTGCTATTTTTTTTTGTTTGTATGGTTTGTACCGTTTTCACTAGCCTGGGCGGTTGTATTTAGGATTTTTTTGGGGGCAGGACAGTGTGGGGTATTTTTTTGAGTAGGTTTTTGTTTAATTTTAATTAAATAGGATGTATTTATAATGAGTTTTGGTAATTTTGTGTTTTTTAAACTTTTGCTTGTGTTTTTTGGGATAAAAGCGTGAAGGTTTGTTTTAAATTACACGAATATGATTAAACATATTATGCTATTCTCATTATAAAATATTAATAAGAAAAATATTTTTTATTATGAGTTGATTCATGTAAACATAATATTTTTGGCACTTGTCTTTGAAAATAAAACTCAAGATCAATTGTAATATTATTTTTATTGTTTTTTTTTTGTTTCCAATAAGTAACAAAATCACATGTTTCATTAAAAAAATTTCGTATAAAATTAATGTTTTGTATGACTTAATTTTTTTTTTTTTAATGTATGGTACAAATCAATTTATCAGCACATATCTATCAGTAATTTCACTATTGTCCTATTATAAAAACAAATAGGAGAAAAAACAACGCAGGTTGAAACACTACAAAGAATATGTTCAGGGGTCAACGACACTGTATTTGGGTAATTTAAGCCTAGAAACGAGAGTACTCGACGAATCCTTAGGATAAAAAACAAGGCACGTCACTTTAAATCTAATTAAAACTCTTTTTCCAAATATTTCTACACAAGTGACGTTACAAAATTGAGTTTTCGAAAAAAAAAGTGGCACTCCGGGAGTGCCGACAGAAGTGAAAACTTGAACAATTACGTGTGTATTTTTTTAATCGTCATATAAACAAAACACAAACAGAATACTTTGCCATCACTCACTTACATATCGGAAATACATAAAAACCGAGTACATCCCGAGGACAGCCGAACACATCCGAAGCGGTGTCGGTTACGGTAACAGTGGCGTGAATTCAATTGTTTTTTCCCCATCTCAAAAATGCCCAAGTTTTCACTTCAAAAATCGAATCATAAAGATCGTCTTGTTTTTTTTTTTAATCAAATCGGGCTTATGTTTTTCCTATTGAGAATTTGTCATGGTTTCCATTAAATGAAGAAAATGATTTGACCCTGACTGTCAGATTCCAAGAGCATTAACCAAATCTTTGACGAGTATATCTGCTAGACACATCTCAGTTTAGCTGTCGTTATGATTAGTTTGCCAAAATGTTAATTAACAACTTTCTAATCACATCAGTTGAAATGAGATTTTAATATATTCTGTTTTGAATAAGTTTCCGGAAACCGAAATCAGAGATGATAAATATTTTTTATAGAAATGAGGAAAACACATAATCGTACTAAAATTAGTTTGCTAGATTGAAACTCAAAACAAGTCTTGGTTGAATAATAAAAAATAAAATAACACAAACCATTTAATCTTATTATTAATAGTTAGGGATTAAAAGGAATAACTTCTACATCAAAATAAACTCTGGAACACCCATAAATCTTTCCAAAAACACATGTTTTCATCACACATTTTCACAAAATCTAATCTCCTAAACTGCTGAACCGACTTCGGTGAGACTTTCGTTGTTTCTAGAGCAATTTATCATTACGTCGAGTTATTAGGGAACCGAGCAACGTAATAAATAAATTACAAGGTCGTCGTTACACAATAGTTTAATTAATGAGTCTTCATGAATCAGTAGCCGAAGCCCTGTGGGTCAGTCAAAAAGATTTGATCGGAAAAAATGTGCGTAGGAATTGTCATAACTGATCGTCATTTTTTTTTGGGGGGTCAGTATTATGAATGTAGTATAAATGCTGTGGAAATGCGTTCCTTGCGAAGCATGTGAGGGGTAACTATGAACAATAGGCTGAGGAATTATGTGATAAAAGCAGTCTAATCTAAAAGATGTAGGGACAAAAATTTAAAAGAGTATGCTTAACCGGTCAAGCGGCGCGGTTCGCCGATCGGCGACGAAACAATAGAAAATCAATTGTGTCTCATTAGCGGAGCTTGACAGATTAAGGCAAAGGCAGATGTGAGTGGGAATGCCGGGATGGGAAACCCTAGGAGGATATAATATAGTGATGTTTTTAATGCTGTTCTTTAGAAGATCAGGAGCGTTTTCATGGTGTGCGTGTATAACCAGATGTAGGTATGTATGAATATGAACGTATACGAGGCAAAAGGAATCAGACCCCACTGAGGGTTATTGTGACTCCTTTCGGCTCGTTTAAGTAGTTGTGTACTGGGTAACATGATACCCCTTCACAAGACTGGTTGTCGAACTTTCGCTGGACGTACGGTCGAACAAGCTATTTGGTATACAGGCAAAAATATTCATTTTTCCACTACACAGCCAATATTTAGTTTTATTTTGTGCGTTATAACTTTTTCAACTTATGGCTTCCTTAATTAAATAGAGTGATATAAAAGAATTGACTAAATCAGCACACTATTGTTTAAAAGTAGTTGCAAGTTAGCTGCCTGTATACCAAATAGCATGTTCGACCTTGCATTTAGTTATTTCTTCTTTTGGAAACTATTTTAATACCTAACTGTGCTTACTGTAATTATATCTATGATATCACGATAAGGTCTAAAGGTCAAAGCCCATTGTTAGGTCGATCGCCCATAGACAATGTAGACGGACATGTCATGACGTCACGCTTTCATTATGTCCGTGATCCAGCAATCTGTTTGGGATTAATGACAGCTAAGTCGGCCATTTTGGGTCTGCTAACTGAGAGTTCTTTAATTAAATATGTAGTAGAAATTGATAGTTTAGGATGGAAGAAAAAGGCATGTTGCGCCAACCCAATTAAATTGGGTTAAGGGCATGAGAAAGTAAGAAAGAAAATGCATTTATTTAGTACAGACTAAAAGACACACAACACACCAGATACATTCATCAGATAAAAAAAATCAAATTAATGATGATAATGGTAAGTACCTGAAAATATTAGTTTGGTTCTAAATGAAAATATTAGTTTTTGGGATGCATGAAGAAGCCTCCTCGTGTAGCGCAGTTTGTTCCGACAGTTGCTCAACTGAACCGAGCTCTCGTCGCATCCTGGACAGTCACACCCAACACCTTATTTGACTGGCCAATTTTTCGTAGAGGTAGGGCTAACGCTCGCCTGGATTGTGACCGCCCTCCCACCGGCCTCGACCTCCGGCGTCAAGCAGCCTGCTGTGTTTCGTCGATGCGTGGGAGTTCCAGTGCCCTAGGCATCTTCTGGGCATGCTCGTTCCATCATAGTTCTCATTCATCGCTTTCCATCAGGCGTGATCGAGGTCAAGAATGGGTCCATAAAGCAAAAAAAAAAAATAAAAAAGTAGGGATAAGAATGTTTTGGATTGCAGAATAAAAATTGTGTTGTTTTTTGAACGAGTGACCAAAGCCTTATTATTTATTTATCGACAAGAGTCAGCCTAGTAGCCTATTTGGTTTAGTGGTCGTAAATGTGACTACTGATTATGGGGTTCGATTCCGGGTCAGGCAAAGTGTTATTGAGATTCTTCATCAGAAATTTCGCCGGTGCACCTCGGAGTCTGGATCCGTTCTGGTTTTATGGCACTAGGCTCGCCCTCTGTTACATGGCACTTAAACATAACTGGAGGAAAAAGAAAGGTTTTACTACGGTACACCCCTGCTTACCCTTTCGGGAATACAGGCATGCCGTTATATTAGTTTATAACCTAACATACTATATGGAATATATCTACCAGACAGAGTGATTCGTCAGTTTTCAGCGTGTCGACGGCCGAGGCGGGTTGAATGACCCCTATTTTGGTAGCCAGACCAAAATATTTTGCTTTTATATTACATCTTACATCACTGCTTACCCTTTTACTAAAGAAAGGTTCTATGATTATTTAATAATAAAAGTATTTGAAGACACTCGGGAGTTCAAAAACTTACTAATTTTTTTGGCAACTAAATAGCCTTCTATAATCACACTATCACACTAATATTATAGAGGCGAAAGTTTGCGAGTGTGTGTGTTTATATGTTTGTTACTTCTTCACGCTCAAACGACTGGACCAATTTTGATAAAATTTTGTAAGGAGGTAACTGACACCCTGGATTAACATATAGGCTACTTTTTATCCCGTTATTCCCACGGGATCGACACTTATGCGGGTGAAACCGCGGGGTGCTGCTAGTATTATCTATTCCCGAGATTACTTTGAAAACGTGACGTTTTATCCTGGACCTGGATAAAACAAAAAAGTACTTTTCTCTACAGGGTGAAATTGAATTCATGGGCATCCTTTTAAAGGGTCATTATACTCATCATTATGAACAACTTTTACTATGGGACTAAACCTAAAATCGCGAAAAAAAATCAGCTGTTCCTTCCATTTATGTTCACATAACTCGTCAAAATTTAGGGAAGAGCTGATTTTTTTTTCACGATTTCAGGTTTGGTCCGATAGTAAAAGTTGTTCAAAATGATGATTACAATGAAAGTTTAGTTGTTCTAACGTTTCTGACAGACTGACTCACTGATTTACAAACACGTTTCTAAATTCATAGCCTGTTGCTAGGTCCTAACACGATTTTAGTCCCATAAAGCTTCCATCACGTTTTTATAACCTATGTCAACATCAACCGTTGAAACTGACATCAGAGCATTATTTACATTGACCGGTTAATTCGCGCGTTCAACCTGCCCCGCGGTACGTTGACCTGACCAGAGATGATAACTCGGGTCGGTTTAAGGAAGTCTTCAGTTGTTTTTAGTTTTTGGGGGACTCTTGTAACGAGATTTTGTTTTTGAAGGTTGGTTTTTGGTTTGTGGTGTACGGATGTATTATCCATACTTCCATAATAAATTCGAAAGTAACTCTGCCTGTCTGTTACCTTTTTACGCCTAAACCGCTGAACCGATTTAGATGAAATTTGGTATAGAGGTAGTTTGAGTCCCGGGAAAGGACATAGGATACTTTTTATCCCGATATTCCCGCGGGATCGAGACTTATGCGGGTGAAACCGCGGGGCGCAGCTAGTGTGTAATATAGTTATTGTTTTTAGAATCTTTGGTGTTACTGCTGATCTTTCGATCGGCAGAAAATTTCTATTTTACTTTTGTATGACCTTGGAATTGAACTCATAACCTTGGACTAGTTTTGAAAATTATTTCTTGGGCAGAATACGAAATTACTATTTTAATTATGCAATATCATCAATTTATTTGTACCATGTCTTTTTCTTCTATAAGTACTATGCTATGCTATTTTATATATATTATATAAATATTTACGTCTAAGTTTTGGAAATGTATCTATTTTTATTAAACATTTCAGAAAAAAAAACAGTGGCACTCCGGAAGTGCCGATAGAAGTGAAAACTTGAACAATTATTTTGAATCGTCTTATAAACAAAACACTTGACAAACAGAATACTTTGCCATCACTCACTGACATATCGGATATACATTAAAACCGAGTACATCCCGAGGATAGCCGAACACATCCGTAGCGGTGTCGGTTACGGTAACAGTGGCGCGAACTCAATTGTTTTTTCCCATCTCAAAAAAATGCCCAACGCGTCTAAAGAGGTTTTCACTTCAAAGAACATGAAAATTTTCTGTAATCTCTAAGAATTATTTCTTAGGTAATATTGAAATCGATATTTGTATCTGACAAAATATTTACCAATTTAAAGAAATGCCAAATAATCAAACAAATAATTCCTTATCAGCCAGAGATAGTCGAAAAAGTCAAAGTAAAATGTTATTGAAGTAGAGACATCAAGCTACCCGAAACTGTCAAATTTTCCCAATCAACTTTGAACCTTATGTTTTAACGATAAAGTTGAAAATCTATAAAAGAAATTTGACAGATTGTATTAGTTTGATGTGCTGGCGTCTGTACATAAAGATAAGTATGAGTTAGCAATTTAGCATCATGGCACAACATGGCGTAATGCCATATTAAGTCATTGACCTTAAAAAACCATATTTCCTATGACACACCATAATATACACGCAGACCAGAGACAAAATAGTTTTGTCTATCATTGACAGATTTTTTTTTCTTATGTGTAAACAGTAATAGATTCCAGAGACATCATTTCAAAAACAATTGAATTATCTTTCAAATTTACTGCTGTCACTTGAGTGAGATTCCAAATGAACTTTGCGCAATAGCACTTCTGTTTTTTCAGTTGATTTTGCCAATTTTGACTGATTAACTGTTTTGCAATAATTGTTTTCATACAACGATATACCTAGTCTGACTAAAACAGTGTTGAATTACGTCTACGCATAATATTACGCATTACCACCTATAAGTGCAAGCGGCAAAATATGGAACTAATTTCAAACCTATAGAATTTGCCATATTTCTGTCAAAAGCCCTTGACAGACAGCGCCACTGTAAACCGCAAAGTTAAATTTGTATCTTTGGATGACAGAAGCCGTGTCATTTTGACGTGTTTTCCTGCAACACGATGCCTAATAAAAGTTTTATTGCTCAAAGTGACGTGTATCGTGAATTCGTGATGCAGTCATAGCAAGACAAATTCTAGAAGTTTTGTTCAGAGTTGATTGAACTTCGTGAAGGCAAATTCTTAAACGCTGTTCAATTTTAAGTAGCCGTTAAGTCTCATGCTAAACTAACTTTCAGAATTTGTCCGTCAGTCAGTCAGCAGGGTTGACTGTCCAACCAGACGAACTTCAGTTACCCGATATCATAGAGGCTATTTTAAAACACCCCCATAGACTCATAATACTTACATATTATTTCTTCACCCCCACCTACAAAGTCATGAACTCTAAAATTTGAATCATCCGGGTTCAAGCCATACATTCACCCCTTGTGATGTCACAGGGATTCGAACCCACACCAAGGCCAAACTACGAAGGTCGTCCGTTGACACCGTACGTTAACCTAACGGTCATTGGTTCACAGTTTCACACGATTTTAGTATAGTGGGATGTTAGAGGGAATAATATGGATTAGAGTCAATAGAGCAGAGTTAAATATGTTTTGTTAGGTTGGTACATAGATATAGAGTAAAGTATCTATTTGTAGGTTGGTAGTTCTTTATTCTTTAAAAATGTAATGTTCACTTCGAAGAGTTTGAAGTTGGAACGTCACACAAGTCACATTTCGAAAGCGAATTCATTTGTTTTTTTTTTTTTGATGAACCTAATTTCGTACTTACTAACACCCATAACAATATTCGAATTTCGTAAATCTACGAGGATTAAATTGTATTTGGAATGGCCAACGTTTGCAAACTCTTTGTTTCTGCGAACTACCACTTTCCATCCGCCACATGGGCTGTCACATAGCCTTGTCATAGACAAAAATAGCTCTTTCTTTTCTTTACCAGTCTCTGGAAATGCCTTAGTCCAAGACGTCATGTTCAAGCTGGTATTGAATATGATATCATTTCAATAGGATGAACTCTCTACTGAGCAATCTCTAGGTAAGTATAGGTCAGTACTACCCAGAAAAGTTCATTGCACGGCCGTCGACCGCCGAAAAAAGCCGAGTTTAGCCGAATCTATGTCAATTTTAAATAGTAGTTCTATTATTTACGATTCTATTTTGTTTCGTTTTAAGAATAGAGTATGGGAGATGCCATAATTTTCTTTAGAGGGTTTTTTGCTCTTTTATTGTTGAATTGCTGTTACTATAAAATTATTTTCGGCCAGTATTTACTATACTTTTTTTTTTAATACTGGAGTAAGAACGGTAGGTATAGAAAATATTATTGAAGCAATGGTAAGTTAGAAAATGTTGGCTATGCTAGTTACAAACCAACCCGCACTGGGCCGCGTGGTCTATTACGGCCTACTCCCTCTCACCGAGAGAAGGCCTGTGTCAGCAGTGGGAATATTATTGGTTGATTGTGTGTGATACAAAAACCGTATGTTTTCAAAAACTAGGATACGGTATATTTTCACTATTTTTTCTTCATGAAAACGTTTTTTCATCGGCAATCACTAATTAACACACTTGAGCAGGCGAACTTTCATGTAATTGCGTAACACACTTACAGCAGGAATGGCTGTCATTTTGACAATTCAACAACATTCATTGCGTTGTTTACGTTGCTGAGCAGACATATTTTTCATACATATGAAGCAATGGATTAGCAATATCCTTCAAAATTATTCAGGTTGTGATTGATAGCCTGTTACGCAATCAGGGTGCTGGTGATCTCTACAGTTTATACGAGAAGAAGATGCTGCCAATCTTTTAGACTCATCACATTCCTATCAAATCTACAACTTAAAAAATACGCATTGCTGCACACCCCCACCCTATTTCAAGTTAAACAAATATCAACCTTATTTCAATGACAGTTAAGTTGATTTCAGAGTGACAAGCACTATTGAAAAAGTTATAAAAATGTTTGAAGTTGTAGCGTAAACTGAACTTTGTAGGAATTAAAGTTATTTTTTCATTAATTCATGTTTGTTTACATTTTTGGCATTTAAATCGCGAACGCAGGATGGTTGTTTTTCCTACAAAAAAGCACCTAAATCAATTTATCTTCACCGAAACCCAAATCCCTCCTTCTCGTTTATCCAACTACCCTCTCACCAAACCCAAAAACCAGCCAAAACGGGGAAAGGCGTTACCCATCTATCATTATAATATGTACTGCTTAGTTCAATACTCTCTCGTCATGTTTTTGTTGGAGGCCTACCACCCTTAGAGGGAATGCCCTCTTGGGGTAACGACCTCCGATAGGTAACAGACCCCTATAAACTTAATGCAGGCACCTAATGTGTGCCGTTAAAAGGGTAAATTGACCGAAATTCTACGTAATGGAGGACTTTTTTTAACGTTAAGAGGCCTTCGGTTTAGGAAGGCTACGAAAGGCTGGATTAAAAAAGGTAGTAGTGCTTAAAAAAGGTTGTAATCTGCATTCGCGGCTCATTTGTTAAAAATGTAAACAAAATATGAGTTTATGGGAAAATAACTTTAATTCACCACTGCTCTCAGAAATTAGCACGTGACCATAATTAGAAGAACATGGTACTGATCTTGCTGGTGTCTATATGTGAGGTTAATCATTTTCTATCAGGATAGATTGCCTGTACTTCTAAGAGTTCTGAGCTAACTATATAATAGGTTAGTTGAGTTACCAAAACGCCTTTAAAAGGGTAACCGTGAAGTTTCTTGCCGGCTCTTCACCATGCCACCATAGGAAACGACCATAGATATAATTGTTTTTTACATTTCTATGGAAACGACCAATTGGAACTGTGCACATAGCTTCTGACGTTTCATTAGTGCCCATGTGAAATAAAATATTTTGATTTTTGATTTTGCGTTTTATAGGCCTCCGTTCCGCCTCCTCTCGAGGTTGAGGACGTGTGTGGAGGCTCTTTTAACCCAAAATGTAAATGCTATAGGAAAACTACAAAAAATATTTTCTTTCATTTCCCTGATAATGTTTGTGTTTACGTCCCGTATGTGGGAGGGAACTATGTTCAACCATAAAGTTTGTGTATGTTTTCGTCGATCGATCGATCAAAAATTCGATCCTAATCGATCACAGTTATACTTATTATTCTAATGATCTCATAGAAAATAACTTTGGAAGATGACTCAGTTTTATTTTTTGCAATATCCTAGTACTTACATTATAATTGGATTTTATTAGAAGTCGAACCTTGTATCATCTCTCGTATCGGCAGGACCTATCCAAGATCTCTTAGAAGCTCTTATAATAGCATAATGATATACTGTTCCCACTGTTGGGAGACGGGTCTACTCTCGGTGAGAGGGAGTGGGGCATAATCCACCACGCGGGCCCAATGCGGGTTGTCCCATGTCACATGTCTCCGAATTTTTGGTTCTAGGACATGCCGGTTTCCTTACGATGTTTTCCTTCACCGTTTTGACAGCAGTGGTGATTAAATAATCACCAAACTGTGCGGTGATTCGTTCCGACCTTCACTGGAAAACACCTATTTTCTGTCATGACGTTTTAATGATGCGTTTTTAAATTTAGAATGCGTGATGTCATTAGTTGAAGGACATATTTCGCGCCAAAATAATGTCTGTCTGAGGTGTTCCACCTTAAGACAGGGTTGCTTGTGGCAAAAATTCTTTATTTTTGTATGTTTTTTGTTTTTTTATTTGCTTCTTTACTTTCAGATTGTTTTGTAAGAATTTATCAATTTTGTGATTTCATTAGTCGTGAGAAGGAAGGGATAACAGTATAATTTCTTCCCTCTCTAAAATTTCAGTGCCAATTTTTTTTGCAAGATCCCGTAAGCCGAACTTTTTTCAACGATCCAAGATGATCTTTCAAAACAACTGCCAACCTTACTCTACCGTAAAAAAAGGCTTTGAAACAAGGTACATACAATTAGTCACCTGTCCGTTGACGCCCATAACATGAATGTGCGCGTGAGTTTACGCGCGTATAAGTTCATAACTACAGAAGTTGTGTGTGTGAGTGAAATGCTCGCGTAAACACGCTGGAGAATCCCGTGTGTGTTCGCGATGAGTATGAAAATGTGTGTGTGTTTGTGTGCGTGAGGCGCGTTCGGTTCACCGACCCGCCTGCGCAGTGGGGCAGGCGTTGACCCACCACGTGGGCAGGCAAGGAACCGGCCGGTCTTATCGCCCTGTAGTGACTTCCCGGTCGCATTTTTGTGATTTTTTCGTTCTTTTTTCGAGTTGGGTGTGTTGCCAAGGAGGTGTGTTGCTGTGTTATCTCTTTATATGTGGGCAGGATAGGCAGGGTGACATTTGAAAAGTTATGGAAAAGTTTTAAGACATACGTAGTGAACGCTGTCATTGACAGCCATTTTTTCGCAAAAAAAAAAACTCCTTTAAAAATTGTGACGTAACCATCCCTGATTCAAAAACCGAAAAGACCATTCCATTTTTGACGTAAAATTATTTTTTTCTTTTTGAGCCAGTACTTATTTTTATCTTAAGTCCAAGGCATGGCGCATTACAGCCTTACAGGTTTTACTCAGAGCAACTGCCGCCTGACCTCCGCAGTCCAGGAGGAAACCTGATTTTCACAGTATAATGCTTTGCTACACAGATGGCTGTAACTGGCCATTATAATCTTAATATTATTATCATCCTTTTATCTTGTTCCAGGACGTTTATTGTGATGTCCTTTGGTAACTGAGAATACAATGATTTGTGAGACCGAAAACGGTCATCATTTAAAAATATAACTTTCTTCAAACTAAACCAAATTGTAGAGCCTTCATGACTTCGACGAGTACGACAATACTCAAGAAAAGCGATACGTGGGGTGCAGTCTGGGCCAGTCGTCAGACCTGCTACCAAACATACCGACTGCCATGTTTTTTTTTACCATAAACAATTTCCACAGCACCAGATAAGCTAAGTATTCGTGTACTCACCAGTACCTGCTATTTTTTTTTCGTACGCAACCTCTTTTTTTGACTCATAGAGAGGACGTACTGGCCATAATCTAAGTTTATGTCTAACAAAAAAAAAAACCGTACCTGTTGGTCTCAGAAAGAAAGATCTATCAACTGGATTAGCAAAGAATTGGCTGAAATCTACTCGTAGTTAGTCTAAAAATTTAGCAGCGCGTGAGGTACTACTAGGTCGTTATTTTTACGATCCATAGTGTAAACATACATGTCTGTAGAAGTTAGTTACATAAACCTAGTTTTTCAAACTGTATGTTTTGGAGCAAAATCTGTTTCAAAATTGCTCAATCAATCAATCATTCAACTCAGCCTAACGCAGATCACTGATGGATTTTGGCAATGTTCCCCATGATGAAACCATTTTTTTTTTCATTGGGATTTTGATTACCTACACGTATCAACAGATAGAGACGTTACCATTAGACATTCGTCAACCATAAACTCGATGTATTTTGTGTTTATCTCTACAGAAAGTCTTCGCTTCTATGTTTAATAAAAAAAAAACCCAATAACTAAGAAAGGTCGCCATCTTTAATCTGTCGATTTTACCAGATAATTAATAAGATAAAAAAAACTTATCTTTTCAACAAAACAAAAATAAAAAGAAAGTCGTTCCTTTTACGAAAAGTTACGCAGAACGCCCGCCATGTTTGATAATACAATAATCGAATTACGAAAAACCGGGTTAAAATTGTTTGTATTTTCAATGTTAGTCTGTTTAGGCTTTTTTTTCTTATCTTTTGTAGCTGAAGTCTGCGGCATTAGATTAAAATATTATTCCTTGTCTACGGCCTCAATTCAGTTATTGTTGTTTTGGCAATTTAGATAAAGAAAGTCTGCAGATGTGTTGATAAAGGTTTAGTTTGATTGGAGTGCATGTCTGGTGAGCTAGAATTCAATATGCCTACCATTTTTATCTTTAGGTAGGCACGTCTGTTTGGCGTTGTTAATTCTGACAAAGAATCTCTTGTTGACAATCTCGCTCATTTTTGACAACTGTGAACTTCTTTTTAAACTCTAACTTTTATTTTAAACTCTAGATTAAAACAGCCTTGTTGGAAGATCCACTTTTGTGGCTCTACGGGTGGTCACAATGTTTGGTCAGGTACATTTATCGCTAGGACAAAACATGTAGGTACGAAATAAGAAATTAATAATTGAAACAAAACACAAACTCCACAGAAAACCGTTAAAATTTACTTCCACTCAAATTCGAAATCTAAATTCGAAACGCCGAACAAAAATTTCAAATTCCGACCAATAGAATTGGCGAATGCATCGCGATTCAAACGTAGAACGTTAGGCCGAAGCTAGACGAGGCAATGAACTCGCGAATTTTCGGGGTTCGTTGCCCGAGCGACGAACCGCCAAACGTAGCGATAACGCGGCGCGATATCGATTGGCGATTTGTTAAACAGATTGATGTTCCTTCGGCCGGGATTGGAAAATAGCAGGACGTCCTCTTTTCGTTTTCTTTTTTCAAAATTTAAGTTGGCCCAACTTTTGACCCAAGAGGACTGCGTTGAAATTTGCATCAAATGTCTGTGCCAAATATTTGGGTGGGCCACACCAGGGGTTCTGTTGCTAAGGCAGAACGTACATAATAAAAACTTTATCAATTTTTATCAAATTTTTTTTTGCAATTTATTCGCGTGGGTTAATAAGATAACGCTTGGTATAGCAACACAGACAGAACACTATCACTGTATCAATATTATAAAAGTGCTGCAAAAATATTATTGCGTCGATGCTCCTCCGAAATTATTACTCAGTGAACCTCTGCACCTTTTTAGGAACATAATTTTTCTAACTTCATTGAGTTTGCAGGTTTGTTCCATTCACTGCTGAGTATAACCCTCCTCCATTTTGTGCCATGCTTCCCTGGTCTGTTCCAGGTCTTCCAGGCTATGTTTATCGGCCATTTAATTACAGAACTGACTAATACAATGTGTAATGAATACAAATACAAAATCGTTTATTGTCACAATTAGCCTGTAATACATTGAGACGTGTTTGGAGCCTCCCTTTCGGCAAACAATGCCTGTATTAGGAGACTCCGCTCTTCCATATCATTGGCATATTATACATAAAAATAAAGTATTTTGAAGATGAGCACACATGACTGTTTCGTTGGTCTAGTGGCCGCTAGCACGGCTCTTGAGCGGTCTCGGGCTCGATTCCTAGTTCGTGCAAAGTTTCATTGGGTTTTTCCGTCATGAAATTCTATGTAGTAGCCCGGATTCTAGCTTTTCTACTATAAAATGGTATTGATAACATAATTGGCGAAATTTCGGTGTACTAAGAGACCTTTGCTTATCCCTTTGCGGATTACTGGGGGTGCGTTTTTCTAAAGTTAGCGCGCAATAAAATGCTTTAGCCAATTAAAAAAAAAAAAAACAATCTTCGTTCCTTAGTTCCGTAAATATTCGGGAAAAAAACGCCTCTACACGACAAAATTCGAACACGAGAATTTCAAATAGTGTGTCACTTGGGTCGTTTGTTGACCTGCGAACTGTGTGAACTTATTGACCCCAGCCGTGACGTTGAACTACGGATAGGTTGGTAGGGGGTGAATTAGTCTATGGTCACGACAATTTGAATTGCGAATGAGGAACTGTATTTTTTTTTTGCTTGTTTTTTTTAAAGGGCATTTCGAATTTCTTCTGTGCTTTGGTTCATTTGGAGACACCAATCTTAATGTTGTTGCTAATCCATCGCTTCATATGTTCGAAAAATTTGTTTGCTTAACAACGTAAATAACGCAATGAATTTTGTTGAACTGTCAAAATGAAAGCCATTCCTACTTTTAGTGTGTTACGTAATTTTCCCGCTGGAAATCTAAGTTTAATTTAAGAAAGCAAGTACCTAAAGTAGGTACCTAAATGTGTTTCCAGTGGGAATCGAACCCACAGCATAGATACTATGAGTTTTGAGCTGTCTGTTATTGTTATTCTTCATTTTCACACACAACTAAGGGAGTTGACAGACGTAAAAAAACATCCTAAAAGGTCCTAGTAGTTCAACGAACGTACCGAATCTGGTTCAAAATTTGTAATTCTCATTGACTTCGGTTAATTTGAAATTCTTTCCTGCTTTATGTAGTCACCAATTTACAGTTTTAGATTTGAATTTTGAACTTCGATTTTTCGTTGGCGATTGGTCCCGTCTGGCATTCATGGATCTTTGAAAGTCATTACGGGTAGTCAGAAGCCCGAAAGTCTGACAACCAGCCTTACCAAGGGGTATCGTATTACCCAGTAACTGGGTTGTGGAGGTCAGATAGGCAGTCGCTCCATTTAAAATACTGTTATTCAACTGCATTCGGCTAGACTGGAAGCCGACCCCAAGATTGTTGGGAAAAGGTTAGGCAGATGATGAATGGGTAAAATTAAAGATGGCTTAAAGTCCAAATAAAAAAGAAGTTATTGTTTTTGACATAATAATAGTGTTTGACAAAAATTTTGCTACTGTCTCTTCTGTCAAAATTAGGCAGATGCAATGAATATGGTTGGTCTGACAAAATAAGCATAAATACAAGTTTTACTAAACTCATTCCTGCTTACCTTTGTATTTTAATAAAATAATCAGCCCATAATGTTCCCACTGCTGGGACACAGGCCTCCTCTCTATTAGAGAGAGTGGGCTATAATCCACCACGCAGGCCCAGTGCGGGTAGCCAGATGTCACATGTCTTCGAATAAAATAAAAAAATAATGTATTAAATAATATACCTTGTTCAGTACTTTGAAATCAGCCCATTAGTCAAAGAGAGATAGCAAGAAAAATACATTAAAAAAATATCCCCAGACACGATATAAAATGTACCTTCGCAGACACTGGAGGTTGAACACTTTTCAACTTTATTACTAAGGGCACAGAATAACTAATAGTACTACCTAACGATATGGATGAAAAGTGGTCGACCGCCAGTGTCCGCGGTTGTACGTAACGTACGCATGCATACATTACATGTTAATAACTAAAGTAATCATTTAATATAAAAATGACACTTATACACACGATATGATGTCATTGCTCTGACCACCATTTGTAACATTACGCAAAGTATAATAATTTACCTTCATAAACTAAAATTTTCTACCCTAGGGGGTCTATATCATGTGCTGAATAAAATTCATGGTAACAGTTTACGCATCGATTTCTCTGCCATCGATCGTAACGACTATCAATTCTCAAAGATCTACGAATGACAGCCGGGACCAACGGTTTATTTAACGTGCTTTCTATGGCACGGAAAATATAGCATTGCATATTATGAAACGTTTGACAGCTGTCAAAAAACGCGAGTTAAAGCTCGGATTATTATCGAGGTGCGTTTGATACATTCCAATGAGTAATATATGACAGAACGCACGTAGGCCCCGATCCTTTCCTGTTGAGGATATCAAAAATCTTACACACTCAGTGTCTTCGTTCCAAATCGACCTCTAAATGACTTTCAGAGTGCTTTTTGGGCCGTAAGACATAGTGAAGCTTTGAGTGTGCATTTTTTCGTCTTTCTTGTGAAATTGTAGTAGCTCAACCGTGGCTAATGAGACACAATTGAATTTCTATTGTCATAAATCAAATATTGATTTTCCCACAGTGGGAAGTTATGCCAAATTCTTGTAATATTAAAATATTAGTTTACGGATGTCAAAACAATAAACAGAAAAAACTCAACGCCAAACAAGTTTAGGCCGAGACCTATAAACGTTACTTAGCTAAGTAACGCTTATACATTTTCGATTTGCTTTGACTTGAACATGGTCCCGTCTCTATCGTGCACTTGTAGTTTGTCAGTTGTGCGACAGTGGCAGGAATAACTGAAACGGTATAAAGGTAAAACTCTTTTGAAAGATAAAACGAAACAAAAGTAAGAGCAGAGTCAATTGTGTGCACCAAAACAGTATAACTTCAGTTGCAACAGTTGGAATAATAAGATTTTATTATTAATAATAAGATTCCTTAAAGAGCAAATGAAAAGCGTTCTAAAAATAAAACTCTTAAGGTGCTTCCTCACCGGGAGCATTCGCCTGTAATGTAACGTTACAAATTCGAACATTACATCAGTAAGGGAGGAAAATCGAGCATTACAGCGCGCACCTTGTAATTTATTTTTTTATTTATTTGATTTACACGGCTTATGAAACCAATTACATAAATCAAAGTATTAATAAGTACTAACATAAAACAAACTAATAACAACAATTAAATTCTATTATTTTCACAATAATTGAGGCACATAACCATTAAATTGGCGAATTTATTATCGAAAAGATCGCAGTCCGGGTTGGCCTCCACGAGCTTATTTAGTGCGGTCAATACGCGAGGTACGGGGGACGCAACACGGGCCACAGTCCGACACGAAGGCACGGCTAGCAGTCGATGTAATTATACAAAACGAGTATTACTTCAGTGAAGGAGAAGAACCGAGCATTACAATGCGCACCTTGTAATGATAAAATGTGTAATACCTTGATACAACTTGTAACATCAATGCGCTCCACTTGTAAAAAGTCAAATCTTTAATGTTACATTACACGCGAATGCTCGTCAGTCAGGGAGGTAGTGTTGTAATGTAATGCTACAAGTCGAATCTGTAATGTTACATTACACGCGAATGCTCATCAGTTAGGGAGGTAGTATTGTAATGTAATGCTACAAGTCGAATCTGTAATGTTACATTACACGCGAATGCTCATCAGTTAGGGAGGTAGTATTGTAATGTAACGCTCAAAGTCGAATCTATACTGTTACATTACACGCGAAAGCTCCTGAAGTGAGAGAGCACCTTTATACGAATATATACAAAATAAGAAAAAGCATAGCCGTAACATATATATTTTGTTTACTATAGAACATTCCCGAGTTGCATGCCAATACTATGATTTTAAATTCGTATAATTTGTATATTTCTGTGAGAAGCATAAATTAGCACTTATATGTGATTCACACTTTCTTGATTGAGTAATATTGGCTGTTTCTAGGATATTATTACATTAGCATGCAAAGTTACAACATTAAACAAACAAATGTAGCTTTTTGTACAGACGCCAGCACATCAAGCTACCTGAAACTGTCAAATTTTCCCAATCAACTTTGAACCTTATGCTTCAGCAATAAAATTGAAAATTTATTAAAGAAAATTGACAGATTGTAGCTGTCGTCTGTACAAATTGTAATATTGTAACTCTTTGCTCTTAATCATTCATTGTCCTGCCTTTATTCCAATTTATTTCTGGTCGGCGCAACATGTATTCTTCTTCTATACTTCTCAGGGTTGCCAGAATGTTACTTTTGTAACATTTTACGTTACTTTTGGCCCTATTATGTTACTTCCATGTTACACGACACAAGATGTTACTTTTACGTTTCATTTCGTACCTACTTGAGAAATATTTCAAATTTTAAGAACGACCGATCAAAATATGAAAATATATCTCTACATGTTGTACACACGGCGAAACATCGAGCTATACATTTCTAGTTTTAACAGAACTCGCATTGTATAGGTTTTTCGTACAATCAGATGTTAGCTTTTACTGGTTATGTATAGCTTGATGTGTAGCCGTGTGTACCGATGATTTTATGTCTTTCGCCGTTTCGGGCACTTTCAAAACGAGTATAATATTCCTATTAAAATTATTTATGTTTAAATTATATTACAGACTAAGAAAAAAATTAGATATTTTAGGTATTATGTACTTTTTTCAAGCGATTCAAGATTTTGGTACTTACAAAGAAGAAAAAACTGTTTTTGAGCTATTTAAACAAAATTAAATTTTCCCTAAAAAATAAAATGTTACTTTTGTCATCAAAATGTTACTTTTTGACTCGTATATGTTATTTTTGACAAAAGGGCACTGGCAACACTGATACTTCTCTATTAGTCGACATCTCGGTAGTTACCCCCTTTCGCGTTGTACGAGTAACTCTTCGCTAACTTTGTAAGAATTGTCTAAAGCACACATAATAATTTCACTCGTTCCAAAATCAAAAACAAAATCAAAAGTCATTTATTCAAACTAGGTTGAGAATCAGCACTTTTCGAACGTCAAAATTACAAAAGACAGTCCCCCAAAACGCCCGCCCTTCACCACTTCCTAGTGCTTTCGCTGGGGAGAAGAAGTGGCGGAACAAACTCCCCAGCAGCACAGCTGTCTGTTCAGTTAGAAAATAATTAATTTTATACAATACTAAGTATGCAAAGTAATTAACATTACAGGACACAGAACTTTAAATTAAATTATTTGCCATAAGTAGGTTAACTAGCCACGCCAATATACCAACAAATACATACAAATACAATTCCGTTCAAGTGAACGAATCTATGTCAGTCATCATTCGCATTCTGCCAGTGTAACACATAGTAGATATTATTTTGGGTCCATCTCTATACCTAATTTACGTCATGATTGTTGTACCTAAATCATTTTGATAGCATATTTTTTTTCAATAGTTGAACTGTTTGTAACTCTCAATTGCAAATTTAGGTTTTTTTTGAGAAAATTCCATTTATTTTGCGATGTCATAGTGGTTGATTCTATTCTTTAAGGAAACTTCGGTGCTTTAACTGTCAAAATAAGAATAGAACCAATTCAAAATTCAAATCGAGCTGTACACTGCAACATTCTCCCCTTTATTTTATAAACGTTGCTTAAAGTTAAGGGACGCTTAAACGTCAAAATATATTAAAAAAAAAAAAAGCTTTATTGACACAAAAATATTTTACAAAATGATGAAAAAAAAAACACAAACAGTCGCTAAACAGTCGCTAATCCTAATAATTAATTACTTATCTTTAACAAAACCCGTATATGTTTAAATCTGGCTGTGAAAAATATTTGCTCAAAAATCGAACGTAATATTTTTAAACCAACGGGGTTACCAGTTACAAAAGTTTACTAGGGCATTGTCAGTGACATATTTTCGACCTAATTTTACGCTCACCGTTGCAACCCAATTCCCTAGATTGACATAATGCGTAGGGGAAACTGTTAATACATTACCGAGTTTATTTTTAGTTAAGTTGGGAGCTTTAATGTATTAATTTTTGGAAATGTCTTTAGAATGTAGATTTTAATTTATTAATGTCGAGTTTAATTACAAAAAAAAAATGTTTTGTGTTAATGGTGTGCACTGTGCTTAATCCATATCCATACTTCCATACTTACTTACTTACTAATATTATAAATTAGAAAGTAACTCTATCTGTCTGTCTGTCTGTATGTTACCTTTTCACGCATAAACCGCTGAACCGATTTTGATGAAACTTGGTATAGAGATAGTTTGAGTCCCGGGAAAGGACATAGGGTAGTTTTTATCCCGATATTACCATGGGATCGAAACTTATGCGGGTGAAACCGCGGGGCGCAGCTAGTATTTAATATTTGTAATGGGAATAATACGATATTGTTTTTGGTTGGCTAAAGATTGAATATTTTGATTTGTTAACAATAAAAAAAAATATTTCCTCAAGGAAGGCAGAGCTTTTAAGCCTTTAAAAAACAACATCGCCTTTTCATTGTTTTTAGACTTGTCTCGTTCTAACGTGGAGGCTAGAGCTACAAAATGAAAGATGTACAGCCCACGAAGGCCTACGATCGATGAGATTGCGCAAATAGTACAAATTGAATTCGCCTGTCAGGAAAATTCTCATTTGGGGATTGGAAAAGTGCCCAACGAAGTACTGGAGGCTGTTTTCGGTCATTTCCCGTTTCATTGGAATTAAAATACCAAAGTAATGTTTATGTGTAGTCTTTTAAAGTTTTTTTTTTATCAACAATCTTAGCTTTTGCTTGCCTAAATAGTCCATAGTTAAGTTTAAAGATATTTATTCTCAAAAAAGACACAAAGTCACTTACATGAGATATAAATTATATAAAGTTCGTCATGTACGTCACGGTAGCAATATTATGATACTCGTACACTCATCCAATGCATTCAGCTTTTAGGAAGCTTGTAATATTTAAGGCTTTGAAGGTTATTTCTGCTGTTAATACTAAAATATAAAAATCATCTATGCTAAGAATTAAAGACTTGGCTTCGATAATGACGAAATTAATAAAATGACAATTTTAATTGAAACTGTTCGTAATACATAGAAATTAAGTATAAATAAGGACCACTATTCGGAAGTCTAGTTTTTGAAGTGAAACTTCTTTACGCACGCTTGACTTGGGGAGTAAGCTGGCGAACGCATGACGTAAGCGTTACGAAAAGTGTGATCGGGCGAGGCGAACGGGAGTTGAGTGGGGGATATAAGCAAGAGAAAACAGTGCGCGCGCACATTTTCTTTCTCTCTTCCTTTCATAGCCAAATACGTTTGAAGTTTCACTTCAGTCGTGTGGTCATAAGCACACTCGGTTTTTTTTTTTTAATTACACATACATACCTACATAAATTCACGCTATCGTCCTATGGTGGTAGGCAGGCACTACAGAACGCCACCTGCTACGATCCTTACATACTCTCTACGATCCTTCCACTAATGCCGACCATCCTCCTATTTTTTTTTATTATTTTCTTTTAAAACTACGCCCTCATTCCCTGTCTATCCATGTTAAAAATACTGCCAAGCCTACCGGAGGCAGGGCTTGGAACAAATACAGTAGGTACTTAGATTGTACCGCGAAAGTTGATAAAACAGTCGACGCTCGCCAGTAGCTGATCAATACATCCTGTTTTTTCTTAATTCCTTTGCCCAAAAACTCTTAAAACACTTCAAAATTTTTTTTTTGGGAATAGTGTTATTAGGTTTTTCCATCAGGAATCAGTAGCAGCCCGGAGTCTGGATTTTTGCACGGTTGATAGCCCTATTACACGAGGGGCTTGTGGCTTAATAATAACAGCAGCACGGGTCGATCGATCAGGTTAAGCTACGCTTGCCGCGGTTGGTCCGTGGATGGGCGACCACCTTCACATACCAAGACCCCTCCGTGCCTCGAAAAGCACGTTAAGCCGTTGGTTCCGACTGTCATTCGTGGATCTTTGACAGTCGTTACGGGTTTTCAGAAGCCGGAAAGTCTGAAAACCAGTCTTACCAAGGGGTATCGTATTACCCAGTTACTGGATTGTAAAGGTCAGATAGGCAGTGGCTCCATGTAAAATACTGGTATTTTGTTGCATTCGGTTAGATTGAAAGCCGACCCTAAGAGCGGTTTCGCAATACATCCGATCCGAATCCGAATTAAAGAACCGACTTCAATCCGAATTAGGAATGTTCTAAACTCTGACGGATAGAGTTCGGATCTAGTGCAACCTCTCATACAAATAGGACTATGGTCACTTCGGACCGACGCGGCATGTCTCGGATTCGGATCGGACGTAGTGCGAAACCGCCATTACATAGTTGGGAAAAGGCTAGGCAGATGATGATGATAGCCCATTACATGGGACTTCACATAACTGGCGAAATTTGGTTGTTACTATTGGTACAGACGCCAGCACATCAACCTACCCGAAACTGTAAAATTTTCCCAATCAACTTTGAACCTTATGCTTTAGTGATAAAGTTGAAAATCTATTAATGAAATTTGACAGGTTGTAGTAGGTTGATGTGCTGGCGTCTGTACATCTCTGCTCAACTCTTCGGAAATTACACGCGTGATGTTATGTTATGTTTTGTGCTATCTATAGAAGTCAAGAAATTGTTTTTTTTTTTAATAGATAACTACGCATTTGGCCCACCGGTGGACTCTAAAGAGCACGTCGTAGCACGTGGTCCGAAATCAATAGGTCGTTAGCCTGTAAGAAAGAGTGAGACAGCACCACGTGACGTCACGTCACCCGTCCCTTTCTAGCACAAGGTCGGCGGCTTCCCTCTAGGGTTATTTACTTTTCATTTTTTTTTTCATATTTCGGGGATTACGGTGTTTTTCGTCATGGTTTATGACTTGAATCTGTGATCTATGGTTTTTTGAAACTGGCTGACCTTCCCCGGGAAAGATTTTCATGATTTTGGTAGTAGTTTGTGTTTTTTTTTTGGATAATGTCGCTTTGATTAATTGTGGTTTCGCAGTGAGAGTAACGTTTAATGGTTTAGTACTTAATACTTAGTGACTTCTATGAGATGCTGGTCAATCATTATTTACCGAGTTAGACAGTAAAAGTTTTTAGAAGAAAGTTTTTAAGTATTTCTTTATTTACAAGTTTTCTTTAATAAGTAACTAATTTATTATGTAAATGGAACGTTTTGTAACTGGTTATCTTATAATTTGTTTATAAATATCTTTGCTATAAATAAAGGGTGACCTTTAAGTCATCAAAATGTCAATGACATAAGGTCATTTATCAAAGAATGACTTCCTTCTAAGATAACTAAATAAAAACATAGAAAAGTAGAATAAAGTTTTATTCACAAAAGTTGGCCCATTATAGCCCACTGTGTACAGGAGTCATTGAACCATAGCGAAAGGTCATTTTTGGCAGTTCACGGTTATCTAAAGATTTTTGCACGGCTTAGGAGGAAGTAATTTTAAAAAAAAGCTTTCTACAAAATCTGACAGATCATTTTCCATAAACAAAATAAAAAAAAAAAACAAAAAAAAATCGATAAGTAAAATGAGATGTAATTTTTTTTTTGCAAATTTTTATTACAGTGCGTAATTATTTAAGAAGGAAATAATGTACTTAAACAAAAAACACTTTGCAGACGCGTAACGAAACAAAATTGCCTACATAATTATATTTGCGGTTGACAGCACATTTTTCCTGGGTCATTGACCTGTTAACACTAGTAATCGAGTTCAGGACTTCAGGTGTTGTTTTGACTAAACAACTGTTTAGTTGGAAAAACGAAAAATATGATGATATAGTAGATTTACTTAATTCGATTTAATTTGCACAGCCAAAAAGTTAATGAAAAAAAAATTGAATGGATTTTATTGATTACAAAAGTAAACCAGTAAAGACGTTTAAATTGCGAATTTTTTGCAGAATAATTCAGTAATATTATGCAAAAAAATACTTTCCGAATTTCAAAAACCATTTGCCTTTCATTGCCTGCCAATATTCGAGGCCAAAACCCGCGAAAAATAGACAAAAAACCCGGAGAATCTTCGTTTTGAAAAAAGAACAAAAATATTCGAGTCGTTGGCGAAAAAATTCGCCAGGAAAGGCGGCGACGTAATATCGCTCAGTGATTCCACATTCAAAACTAGAGTTCAACAGCATTTCACCGAAATCTACTTTGTTTGGGTCCCGGGGTCAATGAACTGCTGTGACGCCTCTGAGGCAGTGTGCGCGCGCCGCTGTATCTGTACACGACACCGACGTACGCACACAAGCAAGCAACGCCTTGTGATCCGCTCGCACACTGATGGGCAATTTTGTCTCTTAATTACACCATAATTACACACGTTTCCGTACATTTCTTAGGCGATTTGGGAGGTACTACAGTGCTAATTGACGCCCCTCAAGGAAATTCCCCTTAAAGATGAATATTGCAGGAGATTTTTTCCCATAGTAGTCCGCCGCCGCCGGGGCGACTGAACTATCGCTATGAGCTAAGTTGATTATTCGGTCGGAATGAAAAAATATATAATTTTTTCGTGAGCTTGGCCGAAGATTCGTCAATGCGTCAGTCACGTTCGGGCCGCTCTGGCGTCAACATCTTTGGACTTGCCAGTTGCCGACGCGAAGTCGAGTTGTGAACAACCTATAGTACAAATATTATAACGTACAAATTTTTCCAGCAGTGAGGTGAACACGTATTGTTATTTTTCCACAAAACAAGTGACAGTGCCTACAAGTGCAACAGTGACAAGATTTTATTTTTCTTTTTGGAAAATGGAACGTAGTGGTGTTTAACGACTTATTTAAAATTTAAATCTTGTGTTCCACGTAAATTCGGATAACGGATTTTAGATAATTGAGCAGCAGTGTTCGGTTAACTAAAATCTTTTGACAATAACAACTATGTAATTGGCATTTTCAAAATTTCATAAAAATATTTTTAAATTCAAATAAATTCTTCTTCCGCTTCGGTTTTCTCTTTACAGATTTTTTGTGTTTGTCAAATTTTGATAAAGAGATAATATAAATCCAGTAGAATAAGGGAACAAGTGAATAATTACAATAACAGTAATAGTGCCTTACGTAGATGTTTATTTAAGACGAAAGGAAGAAAACAAAACACAACCACGGAGACAAAATGCCAAAAAATTTGTTGCTCTTCAAAAAGTTAATACCTGAAATAAACTTCGCGAAAAGAAATCTCACATCACCGCTTGGCCGGAATATATTTATCAGTTAAACACAAAAATCTGGTGCTTAAAATTAAAAGTCAACAAAGTTGAAGAAACATTAAAATTGGGAGTGCCATAGTTTTTTCGAAGAAAAATTCTGATGGTGTAGCTACACACAAAAAAAACAAAAACAGTTGCCTTACCGACATAGTCGCTTAAAATTTAAAAAAAGAAGAGAAATAAACAATCCGTTGGAACACCAAATCGCACAGTGATACTAGTGTTAACAGCAATGCGAATTCGATTCGCGCGCACACAAATTCATTGGCCGAAAATAACTTAAAAAAACTTTTTAACCTCAATAGAAAGAAGCCGGTTAAAAAGAAAACACGACGGAGAAAAATTCAAAGATTGAATTTGGAATGATGAACAGCAATCAGTTTCATAATCTGTTCGGGTCGCAGTGGCCTCCCGACGAACATGGAGGGCACTCGTCTGCCTCCACCATGCTGCACCAGTCCCAGGGTCTACCTCAGGGTATGCAGTTGAAGAGAGAACCTCATACGGATGTGCAGCCAGGGATGCACAACCCAATGGGCATGGACATCACTTCAGGATCTGTGGCGGACAGTACATCCCCGCCGCCTGGGAGTAGTGATGGGATGTTCGGCTCATCGATATCTGGCATGTTCATGGATAAGAAAGCCGCTAACTCTATAAGAGGTATTTACTTTTTTTATTTATTAATTGTCGCGTAGAGCATGATAACGTTAAGGACTCTACATACGAAAAACTTAATTGTTTTCGTAATCAAACAATTTTTCTGATCGTCACAATTATGGACGTAATTTTCTCCATCAAGTCCAAAATGTATTTCAATTGGGAATAAGTACTCTATACTATATCGCTAATTTGGAGAAACATCGACGTAACTGCTACTTTTTTTTTTACGTCTATGCTTGTCTAACGTAAATACGCTTTCTAAGTGCTTTGACATTTTATTCATGTTTGGGAAAAAACACATTTACAACGATGTTTCTCCAAATGAGCGATATATAAAAAAATAAGATTCAACTTAATTGTTCTCATCGACTTTTTGATTGTCGAAATAGAACTGTTAAAAACTCATCATGAAGTCATGCTAGCTATTGACAATACTGACAGCTCACTTCATACTCACATCACCTAAGTTTTGACGGTGAGATATTAACAGAATAGGTTGGCTGTTCTTCGTCATCAAGACCGAAAATTATTTAAATAATTAACTCATAGTTTTGAATTTTGAGTTTGTTTTATTTTTGACAGATATATTACACAACTTAACTCAACTTACACTGACTTGTCACTCACAAAATATAATTGGGCCTTTATTCACGATAGGTTATGCAAATAACAGTATCTGTTTTGATATTGTTTGTTTGTTTGCATTGTCCAATTCGTTGGATCAAAGTGCGTATTAATTACTGCGATAACCTTTTTTTAAGGGGTCCAGCAGAATTGTCAAGATGATTGCCTATTACAAAACAAAATGGTTAAAAACAAAGTTGGCACCTGTCACTTTTTGACATTTTGTTTTTTTTTTTTTGCTGGACGAATTAAATGTTTGTTTATGTTTTTTTTCTAGTTATTTCTTTTAACACCTGTCAGTGATGTCAGATGTAAAATGTAGTAGTAGTAATATTGGAGCGTAATCCAATAGTAATCTATATATATACCTAAAAATGAAACCCGTTTTCCGTTGTCACGACTTGACATGAAAACGGCTTGACCGATTTCGCTAATTCTTTTTTTGTTGTGATCGGTATTGCCGGGACAAGGTTTGTATGAAATAAAATTTTGGAAATTCGAAAAAAAAAATTGCACCCGTGCGAAGCTGGGGCGGGCCGCTAGTTATTTATATAATAAACTTTACAAGAACTTTTGGCTAAGTAATAACAGCCGCACGGGTCGATCGATCAGGTTAAGCTACACTTGTCGCGGTTGGTCTGTGGATGGGTGACCATCTTTACATACCAAGACCCCTCCGTGTCTCGGAAAGCACGTCATTCGTGGATCTTTGACAGTCGTTACAGGTCGTCAGAAGCCCGAAAATCTGACAACCACTCTTACCAAGTGGTATCGTATTATCCAGTAACTGGGTTGTGGAGATCAGATAGCCAGTCGCTCCATGTACAGCTGCATCCGGTTAGACTGGAAGCCGACCCCAACATCATAGTTGCGAAAAGCCTAGGCAGATGAATGACTTTATTGTACCTACACCAGAAAATACATAACCAAAAAATACAATTATCACTACAAAACATACAATGGGCGGCCTTATCGCTACTACTAGAATCACTTTATTATCACGCCTGTTTTCACTAAAGGGTTAAGCAGAGGCGTATCAATAGAGCACCCACATTTCAACAGTTATGTTGAAGTCCCACATAATAGGGGGCGAAGCCTATTGCCATCAACCGGACACTAATCCAGACTCCAGCGGGGTAATTGCGTAACACTATATCAGTAGATTCAGTAGCAATGGCTTTCATTTTGACAGTTCAACAACATACATTGCGTTATTCACGTTGTTGAGTAGACAAATTTTTTGAACATATGAAGCAATGGATTAGCAATATGCTTCAAAATGATTCAGATTGAGATAGTGTGTTACGTAATTAGGGTGCGAGTTGTTACTGAGAAATTCCTTATAGGTACAGACGCCAGCATATCAACCTACTACAATCTGTCAAATTTCTTTAATAGATTTTCAACTTTATCACAAAAGTATAAGGTTCAAAGTTGATTGGGAAAATGTGACAGTTTCGGGTAGGTTGATGTGCTGGCGTCTGTACAATAGAGTAACGCTAAAATGATTTACCAATCAGGGCGTGACCTTTTAGCATTAAAAAAACAGGGGCACTCCGGGAGTGCCGACAAAAGTAAAAACAAAACACAATACTTTGACATCACTCACTGACATTTAATACTGAGTACATCCCGAGGACAGCCGAACACATCCGAAGCGGTGTCGGTAACGGTAACAGTGGCGCGAATTCAATAGTTGTTTCCCATCTTAAAAAATGCCCAACGCGCTTAAAGAAGTTTTCACTTCAAAAATAAAACTAGATCAAGTAAAAGCGAATTCAGGAAAGCGGGTTACCGTGCCTCTAATTGGTCTTAAGCTAAAATTGCCACTAATTAGGAGTTATTAATATATTTTCAGGTCACTACAAATTTAGAGATCCACATTTGACGTCTGCTGTGACTCTTGTCAATTGAATAAAGGTGTTAATGTCACTTATGTCAATAGTAAGACTGTTTTTTTTTTTGAAGTGAAGCTTTGGTACCTTTGGGTTTTGGTCGTTACGGGTAGTCAGAAGCCAGGAAGTCTGACAACCAGTCTTACCAGGGGGTATCATATTATTCAGTAACTGGGTTGGTGGAGGTCAAATAGGCAGTCGCTCCATGTAAAATACTGGTATTCAGCTGCATCCTCAACATAGTTGAGAAAAGGCTAGGCAGATGATGATGAGTACCTTTGGGTTTGGCCTTTTAACTGTTTAGACAATAACTGTAAAGTGATTTAGTATCGTCTATCGATTACTCAAGTTTTAAGTATTTTTTTTGCGTCATTCGTCCCACATTTCAGTGAGCATATTTACAAAATCGATGCATTTATCTATTGGCCCAAATTGCATTTAAATGTTTGTGCCCCAAATTATAATTTTCCACAATTAACCCATTGCCCCTATTGGGGGTTTTTTCTTTGTTTCATTTATTTGTGTTAATTGTTGTTAAAATTTGGGTTATGTTGTTGTGTCACTCAAGACGTCTGTAAGTGTTGAGTACAAATATGGAGGGCTATAAGAGTAGGGGAAGACCAAAGACACGATAGATGGACTGTGTGAAAGATGATATGGCTGGAAAGGGGGTGACAACCGAGATGACGACTAATAGAGAAGTATGGAAGAAAAAGACACGTTGCGTTGACCCTTTTCTCTTGACTGTACTTACCTGTCAAAAAGAGTAACCTAGCATAAAGTGGATAAGACACAGATTAAAACAGAAGAAGAACTAGCGGGGGATCGAAGAGGGGGGGGGGGGTGAAGGGGGGGGGTCAGCGTATCAGACCAGAATAAATCAAATTAAAATAAATTGAGATAAGCCAGGAGAATTAATCATGAGTTTGTTAAAACAAGGGCAAGCCTTCTGCTGAATCTTTAAGCAGTTATACTGATTGTAGAGTCAGCAGAAGTCCTTCCTGAGTAATGGTAGCAGCTAGATTACCATCACCCCTATTTACGTCTTTGTTCTAATATCAGCAAGGTTTAAATTCCTTTTTAAAAACGCTTTAATTTCAAAACCAACGTGGAATGAAAATTATAGCCAGTTTCACGTTAACATTTTATTCTGCTTCATGTCCTAAAACAACAGACAGTTTTTAGAATAATTTTGCATACAAACTCTTTTGACAGCAAAAATAGGGCTAACACACAAAAAAAAACTATAACAGCACTTTTCTTGCAAGCCATTAAATAAATAAAATAAAAAAACAATTACAAGGCAAGTCAAAGTGCAGGTTAGTGTCATTAACCCCGTCGAAAACCGACACGTGGATGCCAGTACAGTGGAAAAACGTCGTAAGTGAAGGCTGTATGCCGCGTTGTCTTTGCGTAATGTAAAACATTTAGATAAGTTGAGACATATAGTTGATGGAATGTCAATTTGAATGTAATTTATGTTACAGGTTTTGAATTAGGAATTTTATTTTAGTTCAAGCGAAGCGAGTGGCTTTGAAAATATAATTTAATAGAGTTTTTAGAATTTGACAACATTTTATGAAGTAAAAATGAATTTATTGAAGTAAGTAAATATAAATCCTAAGTTAAAAAACGGCACTCCCACGACAGATTGTCAATTTAAATTCGTTTAGATCTAATTTTTTATGTCCAATTGCCATTCTCATTACTGGCATTACAGTAGGAATGGCGCAATAGAACAATTTTGGGGTTGTCATCCGGCGACGAATTGGCCTCAACTGGCCGGGTTCAAGGCCGTTGCCCGTTAATTTGATGATACGTTCACCTCTAACATGAATCTTCATATCACTAGACTCATTCTTTATTTCGGGCTGTATGAAATCGTGTCATTGCTGCGTGGGTTCGATGCAGCTGGTTGAAACATAAAAAAGTAATTTACAGTTTTCGTCATTCGATTTTTGAATCGATACAGAGGTGCAGTTCTAGAAATTTTAAGAAATTTACAGTCTGATCTGTCTCAATCCGTCATATTTTCCCTACATTTTTAACAATGTTTGTCACTGAGATGAGATTGCGACTAGATTTTGAACGTTTTTTATTACTGGAATTGGCCTTCAGGCAGCCATACAGGCAAAACTTTGCCATTTACCTATGTCATAGAAAAATGGTGTTTGTCAAAAATCTAATATTATATACAATAATATTGAAAAGAGACATGATAGGCGCCGACCATTCAATAAAAGACTAGTTCGTTTTTATTGTAGTACCTTATTGATTTTTTGACGCAGACGTGTTTTTTTTCCATGATAGCGGCACGAACGTTGGGTGGAGCACCGACGTTCATAATTCCTTAATACCATAAGGCTCAATTTAATTAAAATGTAATTTGGCATGTTTTTCACGACAAACAGGAAATATTTCGTGTTCAATCCATTTTCAACTAACACCACCAGTCTTCATAGACAAAAAATATAAATGAAAGAGTTTTTAATTGAAATTAGCGAATATAAAATAAAAATCCATAAAACAACTTGACAAAACGTTTCAAAAATAGAACGATTTCGTGATGTCGTCGACCCGTGACGTCACGTGACGTATGCTGTCACTTTTATTTTAGGGCGCGTTCAAATGAATGGTTTTGTTAACATTCTTGACAAATTATTGAAATTCTCAAAGTTAATTGTTTTTGCTTCGTAGGGAAGATGCCGAATGAAGTTTATAATTACTTCACACATAAATTAGTTAGAACGATTGCATTCCCTTTCCCTTTCGATTTTCGAAATGATTTTTACAAAGAGGTCGAGCGTTTTACCGTAACATTAGGGTCAGGAGAGCAACGTGATTTGAAGTACTGTCACTTTTAATGTCATTTTTTTATGGTTCTTAAACACATTTACCTTTCTTTAGAAATCAAATCACGCTTTTGAAGTGTGAATCTGGCTAGCATTATACAATATTCTTTAAAAGTGAACTATTCCTCCTTAAGCACTCCGACAGTAGCTTAAAAATTTAAGAACCACAGACCGCCTCCTGACTGTTCATAGGACCAAATAGTTCTATTTCTATTATAAACAAAAAACACACAAGTCTCTACTATTGTGTATATTATTATAGTGTAGAGAGAGTCATATTACGAAACAGTAATAAGCTGTTTGAAAGATGAGATTAACTAATATTTTAAATAATGAAATGTTTTAAATATTTTGAGCAGTACAATAGACCTTTTGTTGTAAGTAATAACACTACTCTATCTACATTATGGTCTGGCTTAAAAAAGCATAATTATGGACGTAAAGACTTTTGCCACACATTGTAAAACTCAAAGCTCAACGCATGCCTTTCAGTCATGCGTAGTCGGTCAGTCAGAAATATGAAGTTGCCCATTCCAAACTGTAATATACACCTACGAAGAAGAATGGGCAAGAAACTCCATGGACACTTTTAAAAATTTAAAATTAAACTTTTTTGCCAAGATTATCTGGTCCTCCCTAATTTATTTATTTGTATTCCTATTGGAACACCATACAGTAATTACACCAACGGAGCAAAGTATTACTTCATGTGCTGCTTCCCATCTATCATGTGCGTGGTGGAGTAGACATCGAACGGGCGGCGATGGAACACGCACGCTCACACAGTGTCAACTCCATAGTTCCATTACTCCACCCATATTGCTCACATTCTTTGCGATAGACAACTAGAATTCTTTCTTTTCTAATAGATCAATATTATAGCTAGAATGCTACCAAAAGAAAAGTTGCTTTAAAAAAAAAATGCGCTGAAATCATTTGACAAGTCTTTGTATTTGCAAAACAAAGATTTCACAACTAAACTACAGAAATTCAATTACTAAGCTAAAGACCATCACAGAAATGATTCATTTGGTTACTAATAATTACTTCGTCATCATTTCTTTCAAATAACTGCGGTTCAATAACCTGTGGCAGGCTGAAAATGTGCTGTCATTATGTTACAAGATTCCGCCATCTTGGACTTTGATTTGAAAATTGCTATAGGCATTTTAATTTTGAAGTTATTGCTTTAAAAATTATGATTAAAATGTTTGGTGAATAATGTCTTAAATGTAGTAGTTACAATGTTTTTTAAATACGATTTTTTGGAGAATATTTTTCAAGTGTCGTAAAATGACGTAATTGTCATGAAATAAAGGAAGTAATCATTCCACCTTCGCATTAATGTCAATGCCCTTAGATCTCTATTTTCTTTGTCAAGTTTGGTGATTATGACGTTTTTTTTTTGTAGACGAACGCTTTGGAACTTTTATTAGGTATAGACACATCCGTTCTAGATCTAGTTCACAGATAAAAATGTTTACTAATAATTTCTGCAATCGTCATTTATCTGTCTAGCCGTCTGGTTATTTTATCAAAGTATAGTTACCTAAAGCTCTAAATATCTAAACATTTTCGTCCAAAACATTACTCCTCATTTGGAACTCCTAGTTTCAAAAATAGAATGAGCCGTCAAATAAAACATTTTTAATGAAATGACGGATCAAAATACATCAGTCATCGCAGAGTAAACACAGCAAATTCTCAAAGAACTATCATTCAGAACTGCTCTATAAATAATCAGAGATCAAGATACGTTTGTCAATTATAACGGTCAAAAACCATTATAAACTGATCTATTGACACAAACATTCTTGAGCTCAACAAAGGTCAACCTAATATGGTTTCTCCTAAATATAAAATGAAAAGCACGCGGTATCGAGGTCATTGGCCCGTGATGTCACTCGCGTCACAAAACGTAGGTAATTCGAAATACGGTAACGCGCTCGTCCACGTTACGTATATGAATTTGCGATACGATCTGTAATGCGGTTTGCGTTTGACCGATAACGGTCATTGCCTTGACTTGATAGTGATTCACTGTTGTGATATTTTTTGTAGGCTTGGTCTTACGTAAAAAACGTTTGCTGATTTTAAAGGTCGATTCTTATTTTGAACTTCTGTTTTTATTTTTATAAATGGAACTATTTTGGGTTTTAAGCAGTCTATTTTTAAGTTTTTACTGAATGAAACAAAGTGGAGATACAGTTTTTCTTTTTAACCTTTTTTATTGTTTACATTGAATTAAAACGAGTTACTACCTACTCGGTAGTCGTAGGAAAACAGGAAAACTATTTAAGTACTTATTTTGTTTTAATTACAAAACAGAAATATGTACGTTGTGGGTTTTTAAATGAAATTAAATAAATTACTAATCCATCGACGGACTTTGAATAGTCTCCATCGATCGGTCATTGACAAGTGAAGGACAATTACCTTTTGTGATAAAAATGCGCTACAATGTAAATATATTTTCATTTGAGGATAATTATTATTGTACAAACCGCATTACGAGCTGTGCACATAATAAATATTATGTATTTGTATTTTATCTTTTCCTGGCGTTTCCCCAAGTCTCCTAGCAGGCTTGGCTTTCAGTCTCGTTTGAATAATTTTATAGTATCTAACGTAATTCCATAAATACTTTCTCTATTCGAGGCCATGTTCGTTTTTTAAATGTAAAAAAAAAATCAGCAGCCAAAAGATCCCACGATATTCTCATCTTCAAAATAAATTCTAATTTGGAACGCGGTTCGCAATTCCATCTTTGCATGAATACTATGTGAATACTACACAATTTACTTAGAATTCCTTTGCCTTTATTTGATATCAAGTAAAAATTCTATATAATTTTGTATTGAATCTTGGAATGCAAAATATTGCGAGTATGTATACTTTCAAATAACTTACTAAAAAGATATATGTATAATGATTATATCTAGCTATTAAATACGAGATATTCCAGAAATAGGTTGAAGCAGTTTACGACCTTATTTTATTGTCCCCGTCACCCAGAGACAAAGTTGAAAACTATTATGAGCCCTGTGATGTTGCAAGTTGCAATAATACTTCCCAGACATCTTTCTGTACTCGAGCCAGATACTACTATTATTTATTACTGACTTCTCTCATCTCTTTTCTGGTATGATATTGCAAAAAGTTGTTCTGTCCCAGCACTTTACCATGGTTCAGTTCATCGTATGTATACATTTGACAGGATTTAGTCCTGTCAAACGTATGTGCTTTAGAAATGTCAAAATGACGTACTTATCTCAATTAAGTCTTACACAGGCACCTTCATCATTATCATTGGCAGCCTTATTCAACCCACTGCTGAGGCCAACGACCATACAGCCTGGCTGAGGCCTATATAGGCCTCCTTCTTTTTATGCCATGCTACCCTGGTCTGTGGGAGTCTCATCCAGGTCTTTCCCAAGATCTTCTGTAGGTCGTCCACCCACCTGGCTATTAGTCTGCCAATGCCCCTTTTACCGATAAACATTCCGTTAGGGCAGACACTTTATGTAAATTATTTCATCACCACTGCTCTCAAAACGGTGAAGGAAAACATAGTGAGGAAACTGGCATGTCCTCAAACAATTCGAAGACATGACCCACCAACCCTCACTGGGCCTGCATGGCCCGTTCCCTCTCATAGAGAGGGCTGTGTCCCAGCAGTGGGCAAATTATAGGCTGATTATGCTATAAGTATGACAGTTGAACAACTAAGGCAGACTAAGATGTTATGTATAATTAAGATGAGTAATATTTGTATAATACTATATTGAGCGGCAGACGGCCATCAAGGTCGTTCCTTGGCTTCCAATATACATATTATGTATATTCACGACGTCATGGCCAGACATCTTATAGTATTAATTACAAGTATGAATATAACATGTATGACAGATATTTCTTTGATGATGAACTTGACTAAAGCATATTTTCTGAGATACCTAAAAAGCGTCGTAATCGGATTAATGATTGATATGCATTGTGTTATCGTAATCACAGATCTGCAGTACTATGTTGTCTTCAGCATTTTTATCAATCAATGAAAAGATAATTTAAAGGTCGACGATCTTCAACATAAATAGTCCCACCAAATTTTTAAATCATTCGAATTTAGAATGCTGTTTTGTTTTGTTTTTGCTATTCTGTTTCTTTTTCAACACCATGGCATTCTAAATTTTAAATCCTCCTCATTTTGTCAAATGCGGCTTGCATTCTCGACTAGCAAACCAAGTTGACATTTAATTCAATAAAAAAAAATCCCTTTTTATTCCATTGACCAATTCACAATACCCAGACGGTTCATTTAAAAACTTGTGCAATGATAGAAGAATGTGATTACAATACATTAGTGAGACAATAGATCGGGAGTTCGACGACCGCTCACAGCTGATCTGAAGCCAAAACTATATTTAATCGATTTATTAATAAATAACGCTGTTTGTGTGATTTTGTACGTCTCTTGAGTTTGGGTAAAAATAGTACTTATCACTCGCTTTGTGTGAGAAAACAGTCTTAATAAAAATAAAAACTATACCTACTTAATCTACGTAATAATTATTTAACGCTGACAGCTGTCAACTAAGACATCTGTCAATATAACAAAGTGCTTCCATAAAAGTGATAAATTCTGATCATTAAAATCAGCCTTAAGGTGAATGCGTAGTGGTAGCCCGCGAAATTCAAGTTTTCTTACTTTTTTTGCAATTTGCAGGTCAGTGTCAGGTTGTATCTTGATAAAAATTTGATTCGCGACTATAATAGACATGTATTTACAGAATTATAGTCATTAGAATCATTAATATATCTCTTTAAGTTAGATTTCTACCATAAACACTTTTCCATACGAGATTTGTTCTTAACGGTAGAAATCTAACTCAGAAAGATGTATTAATGATTCTGATGATTATAATTTTGTAAATACGTACCTGTTATAGTCGCGAATCAAATTTTGATCAAGATAAAACCTGACACTGACCTAAAAATTGCAAAAAACGTAAGAAAATTTGAATTTCGCGGGCTACCACTGCGCATTCACCTTAATAAGTTTCTATAACTATTTCGATGGACCTTTTTTGCGTTTAATTATTACAGATTCATTATTTTCCTGAATGACATTTACATTTTATTTTGGAAAACTTTAACAATAAATGGTAGAAGAGTAGGACCAACAATCGTATCTTACAACATACAATCTTTTGTCGTCACAAGGCCCATACGATGGTATTCCATTTTAAATTTGTTGACGCATAAACTTGCATCATATTGGCTCGCTCGTTATGCAATTAAAACAATATTCTTTTGCAACAGTCGGTGTTGTTGAACTTTGGAATAATGCTGCTTCTGCAGATACGATATTTCTTCATTTGACATGTGATGGATGTTCGTTCTATTTAAATTATTTGATATTGTGGAGATTTGATTGAATTACAATATTTTAAGATGTAACAAAAAAAAAAAAAACTCTTCAGGGGCTTTGTTTGTCGAAGTGGAAAAGTCAAATCATTTACTTCAACCTTTGAACGTCAAAATTTACCAGAAAATAGAATTGATTCTAGTCACTCCGTCCAAAAAATAATTTCGGATGGAGAAGAATGGGCAAGAAGCTACAATAAGTAGTTACTCTTTACAATATTTTGTATACATTTATTATAATTATATTATGACCGGTTCCACTGTGTAAACGTCTGATCTGATTGGGAAAAGCCGCGGGATCAAGGTAGTCGATTTAAATCGAAGTAAACATCTTTATTGGTACTATTTTAAGCCAGAGACTGAGAGAGACATTATTTTAAGAATCAGTCACCAGTATTGACAGTATAATTTTAGCTACGAAGCTTCTTTAAGTTTCCTGAGATTTTATTTATAAACTTGCTAAAAATCATATTAAAATTAGCTATTTATTTAATAGAAAAAAATAAACAACTATCATAACGAGAATGTCCGGCCATTTTGCAAAAGAAAAAAACATCATTAAAGATAGTATAGAAACAATTTCTCGACTCACATTCGAATTTCGAATTAGTAAATGCAAAAATATTTTCGCAATTTACAAACCAATTGCTGTATGAAATGAAACTTTATTTCGAGGTGATAGAGTCTTAGTCGCGAATTTAGGGGTGTCACAGTAACGTTGTTTGTATCGCTAGTTCGGACAACTGCGGTCGATGACCCCTGACGTAAGCCGTTAGATTAAAATTTTAATTTGGGACTAGACCCATGGCTGTCACTGCTGAAGTTGGAGTTTTTCGCGGAATATTGATAATGATAACAAATTTATTTATTTTACAACTTAGGAAATAGCAAGCATTTCCCTATTTTGTGACAGAAAAACTAAAGTGAATGCCATCCAAGACAGTTTTATTTACTAAATTCCAATCCATTTCAAGATATTATATAAGTAACTAATTTGAGTCCAAATGCGTAAATTCCGCTTTCCGTATAAAAAGAAAATTAGCATATTTTTCCTTATGTATAAAAACTATTTACATAAATTATAATTTTCCTCTCTAACTTTTATTGACAACCCTAACTAAAGCCTTGTTGAGGCTTCGAGAGGACATTGACCCGTGACGTACGGTGGGTGTGTAAAGCATAGTATTGAATGCAAATTGAATATCGAATAATCACTCGATTGTCAAGTGTACTCCTTGGTTTAAAAGTTAAAATATCTATGGTCCTGTCATTTTGGTTCCTCAAACGCGAAACGCTGAGTGGATGAAAACTGATGGCATAGCAACCACATATTTGGAGATTTTCTCTAGTTCGGCGCTCGTGCTTGAATAATAGACACGTGTCATGTCAATGTGTACTCTTGAAATGTTGGAGGTTATAGAGTAGGGTAGGGTAGGGTTGGTTGTAGAGTAGTGGTGTAGTTTTAATAGGTTTATGCGTATCTTTATATTTAAAATATTTATTCCTCAATTTTCATGATTGCACCTACCACTGTTTGTCTCTGCATCACCCAAAGGTTGACTGGTAGAAATTGCCTATGGCATTAAGTCCGCCTCTGTACATTTATTTGCTTGAAGAATTAAATAAATAAATAAATATAGCATTATCTGAGCATTTTTTTTTAGATTTTATTCTATTCAAACTCAAGTTCATAGCATTTATTTCAATTAAACCATTTAAAGGCGCTTTTGAATTGTCAAGGAGTCGGTCAGTTAGTCAGAAAGTTGAAGCTAGTTGTGATGATGAAAACTGTGGTACACACGACGACATTTATCAAGTTATACTGTACCAGTTTTAGCTGAGCTCGCATTTTATAGGCTTTTCGTACAATGAGAAGTCTGCTTATACGGCTGTGTAAGTTAGAGAAAAACTTGGCACTTAAAAAGGTTTTTACTGACTGAATAATATTTTTTTCGAAATCTTGCTAGATTAAAATATAGGTAGGGTTTGGTTCTAATTTTTATTCTAAAATATTCAGGGAAATCTATGGAATTTTCCGTCTTGATAGAATTGGTAATAATCTAGTATTCGATCAATCTGCGGTCTGCCTAGTTTTATTCCTATCTGTCAGGGTCAGCTTCCAGTCTAACCGGTTGCAGCTAGATACCATCTGAACATTTCTTGATAATCAAAAATAAAATATTTTTGATCATCAGGTTATTTTCAGAGTTATTTTGGTTAATAATTCCATGTATCCGAGTTATTTACGGAAAAATATTTGATGAAATCAATAATGAATGCCTACACTAAAGTTTGAAGCAATATTCTAAACTTCCAAACTAAAAAATTACACATTCCTTTTTTAAACGCAAGGGTCATATCCCCATAATGCCACAAGAAAAAAAACAAAATCACTGCATTACATGCTTACTGTAAATCTTATACGTTCCAAATCCAAAAGGCTGACCGTTGCATGACGTAGCGGGGCGTGATACAATTCCGGACATGCCCGCGGTCGACGGCCGATGACGTCATAATCAGCTGAGCAGTGAGACAGAGATAGTTATATACATATTTGTGTTATTGTGTCTCGCTCTACTGAGGTCGGAAACTGCTTGGTCGATTTGGATGGGGTTTTCAGCGTGTGAATAAGGTTTCCATACTTGGTTAGGTATTCGAAAATTGGATTGTCTATAGGGATAATTATGTTTGACAACTATGTTCGGTACCCTAATTGCGTTGTTATACACCTTCAAACACAAATTTGAAGGATATAACTAATCCATTGCTTCATACGTTCGAAAAATGTGTCTGCTCAACAACGTAAATTACGCAATGAATATTGTTGAACTGTCAAAATGAAACCCAAAGCGTGTTACCCAATTATCCAGTCTACAGGAAATATCAATATTTTACATAGAGCGATTGCTATCTGATCTCCATAACCCAATTACTGGGAAAACCGGTCGTAAAGTGACACAAATCTGTAAACTTTTGACCCAATTCCAATTCATTGAATTCCAATGACGAAATGACAGAACCGTGCATTATAATGACAAAGTTGAATCAAGGAGGATATTGCAAAGACTATCATTTTGTAAATTGTCAACTAACTGTGCTGTTGCGTGGAACGGAACGCTTCAACTATTGTTTTGAGTTCCGTTTTACGGAATACAATTAGGTTTTTTAAGAAACTATTGTTTTTTGAAATATTGCCTAATTTTATTTCGTAAGTACACAAAGTTGATAAAGAAAAAAGGAGCTTAGAATGTTATTCTTATAAGAAAAGATAGATTAATCTTTCCTGACCGCGTAAGCGGCGTTTAATTAACCAGAAATTATCCAACTAATCCTAAACTAATATATTATCAATGACATACAACACTTTGTAAATATGTTTTTAATTACTTTTCTCATTAACTACGTAATGAGAGAGCCACGTGTAAGAATTAGCTTAAAATGTTCCCTTTTACTGTTACTGTAAAGATAAAGAATATTTTAATTTTTGTTCTAAAGCTACTGTTTTGTCTTTGGTAAGCTTAATAATTCATTTTTCAAAATAGGAATTACCAACATTTAAAAAAAAATCCAGGTCGGTGAAGCAATTATTTGACTCCGTGGCACAGCTCTAAAATTCTGTGAGGCACGGCTCTAAAATTGCTTCATTTCCACAACAAAAAAAAAAAAAACACTATCGATTTCAAAACCACTGACAAGTAAGTGACGCATTCGAGCTCCATTAAAAATCTCAACAAAAGGGGATCGGGCAATACTGTCTACACCTACCAACACCCACCAAAGGGCTGTCCCTATAGTCACACGGTACGCACACAGGCTCACACAAAGTCATCGGCCGCGATCCGACCTTGCCTCGGGGTCGATGAACTTGCGACCAAAAATGGCCGCGAATCAAGTACGAGTTCTATCTTCACGGTTGAACGGGATTGGGATAAACAGGGTTGTTGGATAGGTGAATAAAAATTACGTTGTACTGTAAAGTTGGTTTTAAAAATGAAAGAAAATTAGAAAAGAGGTTTTGATTAACAGTTGAATCTAATTTTTGATCTACTGTCATTTGTCTGGATAAACTTACTTTTTTCTGTACGTGTTAGACAATTGTTATTCTAATCGATACAGTAAAGTTATATTCCTTGCTATTGTACTCCTATGCATCATTTTATGATTTCGGCACGCACTGCAAAAAAAAAATACAATTCATTTCTGATTTGCTATATTGACCCTTATTGCCTTCGCCAACTACCTTAAAAGGCCACATCTCTTTCCTAATACCAAAATGACGTGTAATTAATGATATTTTCCATTTGTTTCAGCTCAAATCGAGATAATACCATGCAAGGTGTGCGGCGACAAGTCTTCGGGTGTCCATTACGGCGTTATCACCTGCGAAGGATGCAAGGGATTCTTCAGACGGTCCCAGAGTACAGGTCGGCATCTGTTTATCTGCTATATTCATTTTACCATAGATTATAAACGGGCTGTGGCAAACCTCCTTACATTAAACCGCTAGAGAATGGCCAAAAAATTCAAAAATAATCTAGACATCGATCAGCCTGCTTAGAAGAAATAACACTGGCCAAAAATAATATTTGAAAAAAGAGTTCTTATAATTCTTAAGGACCGCGCCCACGCTACGATACAGCGTTGATATCTGGATCTAGTAGACTAAAATCTGGGTGTGCTAAAGCCTTGGTATCAGGAATAATATACTAAATTCAGGGTGTGATGCCCTAGCAGCTAGAAAGCAAAGACAGACATCTTTGTTTTGCTCATGAGGTGACTGCACAAAGAGCCTTACGTAAAAGTAATAATATAAAACCAGCAAAGCTCTTGAAACTTCTGAAATTTCAATGAAACTTCTGAAATTTCAATGAAATGTCGTTAGGTGTGTTTTCCTTAAGCCTGTCTGAATGTCTGTTTATCAACCTGTGACGGAGGCATTTAAATCGTAGACCGTAAACGGTTAAAACAAAACTGTTGCTTGTAAATGCCTAGTAATAATCATCTTATTATTGACTAAAATTTTCTATAATTCATTTTAACCAAAGTCTGAGAAGAAAACGTGCTGTTACCGCTTCATTTTTGTAGCGTTTTTTGACATGTCAATGTCAAATACTAGTGAAAATGTCAGATTTTTATGACAGTTGACATAATGCGCGGAACCGCTTTCCAAGCAAAAAGTGACAGTTATATAACCATCACGCTAAGTATGCGTACACACGAACGACACGCGTCAACGGTAGAGGCAACAGCAACGGTCTACGCCCGCCGTCAACACTCGTCGACGGCTGCAGTTGCATCTGCCGTTGACGCGTGTCGCTCATGTGTATACTAAGTAGACAGATCTGTGATCGCAGTAGTTTGACCCTAAAGCGGGTTGCAGACCAAGGGCTAAGCTAAGTTAGTCTAGCTTAGCTTGCATAGCTGATGTAGTTTTTCATACTTCTTCTATTCATAGTTTGCGGTCTGTACACAAGAATGAAAAACTACATCAGCTATGCAAGCTAAGCTAGACTAACTTAGCTTAGCTTAACCCGCATAAGTCACCTGGGAGTTCATTCAGCTAGGAAATTTCTATAATGTAGGCGTTTTACATAATTCTTACATAATTTTCTTATCAACGTTCATGTAAGCTTTGTAGTAATATTTCTTATCGCAATTATTATGTATTAAACGAAGGAGAGTTATCAACAGTAAGGGCATTGGTTTCTTTCTTAGGGTAAGCAGACTTACAAGTTAAGTTATGGCATGGCTAGAGAAAAATAAAAAAAAACATCTTTTGAATTTTAAAATAAGAAAGCAAGATGTGAAAGAGACAGAGAGAGTTGTAGGATACAAAAGAGAGAGAAAGTGATAATATGTTCGAAATTTTAATTAAGGCGAAATGAATGCTTACTCAAAATGGATTCCATCTCCATAGATTGAAGAGGTAAGATTTGAAACTTATACTCTATACTCTATGACCTAAAGATTCCCATACCAACTTTCTTACTGTTGAACTGACGATAACTTGCATGAATAACCTTAAGCTCGGAATACACAATCCATAACTAGCACAAAGGTATGCAAGTAGCTTGCATGCTATTATGCCATTCACCAATCAGAAGTTCTTATGGCACATGGCATGCAAGCTACTTGCAGACTTTTATGAAAGTTTATAGCATGTGTATTCCGGACTTTATTTTAAGCTAGTAGAACGTCCACAAGTCAATCGTTTTAAAATTAACCAAATGTTGGACTAAAAGACTTCATTTGGAACGACTGATTATATTATGCCTTTATGCGTTAAGGATACAATATGGTACTGACTTGCAAAGGGGATAGAACCTTTGTGGCATAGCTACCCGGCCGCCATTTTGTTTTTTTTTTTTTTATCGCGGCGTGCGTTAGTAGGGTATTTATGGGTAGAGGATACTTAAATAAACAAAAAATGTTAGCAACATGGTGCCCTGTCGAGATAAATGGAGGTAAAGTCGCCATGTGACTATCATTAAAAATGAATTAATTTCGTGCTTATATGCATTAGCTTATATTCAAATAATATTTCCCAGCTTAATTCAAGCACATATTGGAAGGAAATAATAATAAAAGCACGTGAAAACCACTTTATTAAGAGCTTGCATCTTAATCGCACAAAATTGTGTTTTAATTAGGTATATAAATTGTTAAATCAAGCCGGGAATTTTTATTTGAATACAATCTACTGTATCTATGCACGTTATTAATTCATTTTTAATGATCGTCATGTTCTCACTTTGTGACTTTACCTCCAAATATCTCGGCAACGTGACACTTTAGGGCACCATAATTATTGTTAACATATTTTCTTTGTTTAAGTGTCCTCTACGCATATACAGGGTGTCCCAGGAAACCTGTAGCAGCGAAAGTCTGTGGTCAGGGGACATTAAGGCTGAGGCCAAACGAGCGTAATTTTTTGAGCTGTGAGTCGCGTAAAATGAGTCGCGGAATTTACGCTGCATTCGGTTTCATACTAAAGTCCTGTTTGTACCACACGGCGACGCAAAATGAGTTGTCTGCTGACTCACGCGCGTTATTTCAACAGAATTGCGCTCGGGGTGAGGGTGGTTAGCGAGGCAAGCGTCAGTTATGTTACAGAATGCGACCGAAGTTAAGTCCGTCCGTCAGGCAGCCTAACCGAATTTCAGTTGAACGTAAATTGCGATACTCAAAATACGCGACTCACAACTCAAAAAATTACGCTCGTTTGGCCTCAACCTAATACCCATCGATTAAACCCCTATGTATGTTCCGCGATATTTTGCAGTTACCACTGGGCCACCACTGCTCTCCTTGTCTATGGTCCTACCTAAAACTCAACTCGATGATATTTCCCGATTGTTTAAATGCTAGGTATCGATACTAACCACTGTGATCTGTTCCAGTGGTGAACTACCAGTGCCCGCGGAACAAGGCGTGTGTGGTGGACCGAGTCAACAGGAACCGATGCCAGTACTGCCGGTTACAAAAGTGTTTGAAGCTTGGGATGAGTCGTGATGGTGAGTAGACTGCTTTATTTTAATGTTTTTGAAGTGAAAACTTCTTTTTTTTAAATGTAATGGGAATAGACCATTGAACTCGCGACATTGTTACCAACACCGCGCTACATTCGGATGTGTTCGGCTGTCCTCGGGATGTGCTCGGTTTTTAATGTATTTCCGATATGTCAGTGAGTGATGGTAAAGTATTCTGTTTGTGTTTTGTTTGTAAACGACGATTAAAAAAATACACACGTAATTGTTCACGTTTTCACTTCTGTCGGTACTCCCGAAGTGCCACAGTTTTTTTTTTTTTTTGAAGACATTTTTTTTTTAATGAGATGAGAGGTTTTAATTGAAATTAAACTAATCTGGATAGGAAACAAATAGCAAGTTTAGTTTACGATTTTATTTTTTTTAAATATACTCGCTGTAACTATGCCTAATCTGCACCATTTTTTGAGGTCGGTTTTAAAAACATGATTCGAGTGTTTGATTTTGATTTTCCCTTAATTTGACATTAAAGTAGACCTCAGTTCCGTAGGAATCTAGAGTGCTTAATCCGTATTTACTAACGTAAACTAGTTTTAGATAAAAAAACATAAAATGCAAAAAAAAAAAACGCAAATAAAAAAAATAAAAGTAGTTTTTTCTACCTGCACATTTACAACATAAGCACACAATTTAAGCAAGCACACAAAATCACACATACCTACACACAATAAAACTTTTACAATTCCAACAACAACAATTCCAAATACAAATCACAATAAAATAAAGAAAAGAATTCGAATTCACCTCAAAACCACGTGTCGAGCGATGAGGAAGCGAGCGTTAGGTCATCGACCTCTTATCAGTTCTTGATAACGCTCTGTTTATACTACATAAGTACTCAGAGCAAGTTTATAATGAGAAATGGCGATGTAGGAATAAGTCCAGGAGTTACTTGTAATTGTTTAGTTGAGTCCCACTGCTGGGAAAAACATCTTCAGTAAAGAACCAGTTTTGAGAATTTATTCAGATAACATTTTTGCCCATTACCCTTTATCCCAGTGCTGGACAAAATTTTACTAGCCCAAGGCCACTGCTGGACATAGATCTTCATAGAACCAGCTACCAAAAAAACACTAGATACGTTTTGTAAACGTATTTCCCTCCATCTCGCCATGATTGCCAGTTTATTCTTTCTTTTTAGAAAACCCATACTTACCTTACCTATGGTAGTAGATGGTCACATAGCCACAGCATATAATAAATGAACAATGCTTATAGGATTCCCCTATAAACAATAATATTGATGATAAAATTACTACTAAGTAAGTAGGTACGTCTGCCAACAGAGCTTTACGATCGAAAATATTTTTCTTTCTTTTTCTTTCTGCAACTGTTTCTATTGTTATACTCCTGCTAGTACACAGAACCTACTTAATTTATATACCATTGTATAGATAATTTCATCATCAGCCGAAAGACGTCCACTGCTGGACATAGGCCTCCATAGATAATTTAATGGAGATTAATTCTGTACTTTTCAAAAATTGATTTAATGCAGTAGAAACGAAAAAACATAAAAAATATTTCTGAAAACATTCCCGCCAATCAAGTGTGAAACTTGAAAACATTGTAGCTTGCGAAAAAATCTATTAATTGAGTATTTTTTTTAAGTAGATTTGTTTGGCCCATAGGAGTAATCCTATTGAAAATGGCTCTTTTATTCAAAGTAATTATAATTAATAAAAACATAAGTAAGAGGTAGAATGTTTTTTAAAATCTACTCTTTTTTTATATATTTTTATACGATCAATTAACGAGCATTACGAGTCGGATTTTCCAAATATTTTTATTTCAGTATTTAATTTAGGGTATTTTAGAAATTGGGAGAATTGCAAGGGAATCGATTTAATCCTTCTAATGAGAGAGAAAACAGTTTCTTTCTCATGCAATTAAAATATTGGCACAAACATAAAAAACTATGCGAAGTGAAAAAATAAACTGAACATTTGAGTACTACTAGCGCCATCTGTTATCGATTTTATCAAACTTAATTTTTTCAACTTTGAACTACAGGAAATATTTGAAATAACATTCTTTAAAGCTTCATCTAACACAAAATTAAATAAAAAGAAAATTTCTGTCTGCAAAAATAACCCTTGTAACTGATGGTTCCTTTAACAAGGAAAGAAGTTCTTATACCGTGACTACAAATTACAATCTAGTCATTTACACATAGCCCTTTTCAATAAAACCTATACCACCCACAATCATAGCATTCTTGTGCTAACAACGCCCTCCATTATTATAAAAACAATATTATTCTCAACACAAACAACAAAGACATACATAATAATAACATACAAACGATATGTCACGCCAAATCGCGTGAGCTCACATAGCAAGACGTCGCCGACGCGTGTAGTGACGAGTACTTGCGCAATACTTGTAACGATCAGATAGTGTTTATCGATAGATCGATAGTTTAGGAAAACTGTCGATAAATTGAATACGAGAGAATACGCAGCTTTGTGTTATTTTTAAGTTAGTGAAGTGAAATCTTAATTTCGATACTGATTGTTGAAATAATAAAAACCAATCATAGTACGCTCATTTCTTGCTACTGTTTCATTAAATTCAATAATTGATATTAATTGGAAGCGTTAAAAAAAAGCGTCCACAATACTTAAAAATACGTCCAGAGCTCCCCCCACTCACTCAGCTACCAACATTGCTAACTGGCAAAACTTTTTTCATAGATCTCTTACACAAGTAAGATACTAAACGAAAAGTTTAAAACTAGGGCTTAGTTTTTCTCATCAGTAGTGCCACTGTGCCAGTACAGACGCCAGCACATTAAGCTACTACAATCTGTCAAATTTCTTTAGTAGATTTTCAACTTTATCTCTAAAGCATTAAGTTCAAAGTTGATTGGGAAAATTTGACAGTTTCGGGTCGCGTGATGTGCTGGCGTCTGTACGTCCTGTCAAATTAATTGGCCCAGTATAGTCCATTCACAGGTCCATTTTACCTCTGATTTTGCATCACTGTCAATATCACAGTGATTTTTAGTCTCCTAATAATAAGGTTGTTTTTGGATTGCTGCCACTGACAAGTTTGTCAAAATGAAAATGATCTTTGTTCTCGTTAGAATAAAGTTGCTGTTAGGTTGCTGTTTGTCAGAGAAAAAATAACTGAAAATACTGTAGGCGGCAACGTTCATTGCAGCATTAATGGCGTTTTTTGTGTAATCTACAAATCATGCTACTCGTATGTTAGTTCCCATTCTCATCCCTAGTTGTCTAAGTACAATACTACTTCTGCATAACATGTCACGTTGTAGATCATAGATCATACATAACGCGATACCGGCGACGCGTGCGCATACGACTTGTTGCGCAATGACTGGTTACTGGCTAGATGCGCGGTTGTCGATAGTTGGTAGTTATGTCGATAGACTGGTGGTTTGTGATGGAATATTATTATGTAAGAAAATTCTGAGTTATGTAGAAGGAGAGGAGGCTACAAGTGTCAAATAATGCTCCTTCATAGATAAATAGAGAAAACAAAATGTCTCTTAACTAATACATTAATTGCAATAGTAACTTTACTCAAAAGCATTTAAGTATTAAGTGTACCTAACTACACAGTGATAATTAATTAAACTTGATTTTTCGACTTGATTTTTTTTTAACAGGAATTGGACCTAATACAATTAGAATCAGCAACTGTTTCTGAAGTCTTAATCCATTTAAAAATGACAAGTCATTTAAATTGACAAAAAACTTTTGTTAATAAAAAACATCGACAACCCCAAATCATCGACAACTCCCAACCCTACACATTGCACAATATAGCAGTCATGAAGCGTAACATAAACATATCCAAGTTTTTACAGCGACACACACAGTTTCTTACGCGAACACAACGCAGACACACACACAGGACGGCTTTATGTAACATGCACTAATTCAAGACTAGTACATTATTATTTTATAATGTTAGGTGTTACGTTTGCACGTGGTTTCGCTTGAGATTTTGTGTTTTTTTTTTACTTGAGTAATTTTTGCCAGGGAAAGTAGAAAAGAATGTACAAAGTTGTGCTGGATATAGGGTTGTCCCATCTCCGGCAGGCTTCGAATGACTGGAAGAGTGAACGAGCCTAATGCCAGTTTTGAATCTCAAATCTCTATTTATCTACCTAACTACCTGCGTATTAAGTTTATATTTGCAATGTAGCTATGATATCATCGCAGCTAGCAAACCATGTTAGCTAAATCCTTCCGCATACCCAAGCGAGCCTCTTCTATTGATTTAAGACCAAAAATAAATATTTTTCGACACACATACAGTTCAACGACTTTTCTTTGTTTTTGGTGAACAAACAACTATTGTTACAAATTTAATTGTTTCTACAAAAATCTGGGACGGCAGACTATGGAGCGACTGTGTTCCTAAATACATGTAGAAAAAATAACCAAAACTCAAGACCCGTCTCGATAAAGAAACTGCTCACAAAGACGGGTCAACCTAAACTGGATATGTAAAAGTCATCGAACCTCTCTCACTAAGAAAATTCATAGTCGAATTCTAAACACAAAATCTATTCCTTGAAAAATAATTTATGCAACGAAATTAAAAAGGCACCTCATGAGGAATTCGGTGTTCGAACCGCGTTCGTAATTCAAATCGGTCGCGTTGCCGCCCAACGGGATCGCGCCGAGTTACGTAGCAAGAATACGTCACTCGCACGTACTATACATACATACGTCAGAGTTCGCGAGTTCGTTGTTCTACTAGGCAGTGTGCCAACGGCCGAAGTGTCCCGGACACACACGAACGCGCACCCTACACACACAACCAATCAACACCCGTTTGTTCACGCACACTATCGAAAGAACGCGTTTCGTTCGTGTTTCGCACACTACACCGACCTATGTGTGCAGGTATTGAGTAACTAAGCGATGAAGCTAGGTGTCATTGAGAACATAATTGCATTGTATTGTTAGGCTCGCCGATTTTAGCTGCGTTTTTTTCGTCGTGTGAATATGAGGCATGGGAACGATGCGAATATCGGATTCCCTGTTATGTCATTTGTGTCATTAGTTTTTCGTGCGCGACGCGAGCGCTTGTGGCGGTGAGTGGCGGAACTAAACTAACAATTTAATTCTTCGTTTTCAGCGGTGAAGTTCGGACGTATGTCGAAAAAGCAACGTGAGAAGGTGGAGGATGAGGTGCGGTTCCATCGTGCACAGATGAGAGCGCAGACTGATACAGCGCCTGATTCGGTGTACGACGCCCAGCAACAGACGCCGAGCTCAAGCGACCAGTTCCATGGTCATTATAATGGGTAAGTAACGCCATCTATTATCTAAAAGTGAAACAATGAAAATGCTATTGCGATTTTCCTCTCGTAATTTGTTTAATTTTGTGGGGCAGTTACAATTGTAAATTGAAAAACTGTTACCATAATAAAAGCTTTGTTCGTCAGCTATCCATGTCCTAATATTTTGTACTTGTCTACCTATCTATTCGTGGAATGTAGAATGTTAAAATTGAAAATACTGCCCTTCAAGACTGTAATGAATTACGTTCTACATCTTATGCCAAACGTGCAATATAATATGTTGTTCATGCAACTTGGCAATAAAATGCATAATGGTTGGCAGTCAAACGACAAAACTATGACTCGTTAGAACTCCGAGCTTTCTAGTTTACCGTCACCGTTGTAATTCATTACTGCACGGACTTCAATTTGTGTCAGCGGTGCATCAGACGCTGTCATTATTGTAAGCGTCCAACGGTATACTGTCGTGACGAAGTTGAATGGCGCTTAACGGTAAACTGTAAATACTGCCACCTAGTATCGAGTAGCGGTACTAAGCGTTTCTCATTAAGAATGATAGATGGCGTTGTTTTTATTATTGCGCATCTGAGATGTCTGTAGATGTAGTGTAGATTTACGATTTGTTTTTCATTGGATTTAACAGTAAATAGTAGTTAAGGAATGAGGGGAAAATTCTAAACGCGACAGTTTCTGCTGTGAAGTGGGATACTTCAATTACTCATCATAATTAATAGCTTTTTGCTTGATAGGAGTTTTATGTGACTTTTAGTATTTCTGTTAAGCCGAACAGCTGTCGTCGGTATGCAGGACTACTGTTAATATTCTAGGAAATTAAATACATTAACGCTACTGTATTTAATGAGAGGCTTATGTACATTCAGCGAGAAAACTTAACTTGAGAAAAACAACTTACTCAAGAAAACGTTTGAACCACTTTTCCAATTTATGAACGGTTAAAAGAACCTATAATAAATTATTTAGATTACGACCATATTGATTTCTTGCATTACAAATTTTGAACTATTAACATAAATCCATTTACATCATCAGAAATACAGGATACCAACAGCCAATCAGCTTCCATATTTGAAAGCCACCAAATCAACATCCAAACTTAACCAACCAACTTTATCATCAACAGCTACCCCGGCTACGGATCCCCGCTGTCCTCATACGGGTACAACAATGCGGGTCCAGCCCTCACATCCAACATGGGCGGGATCCAGCCGCAGCCGCCCCAGCAACAACCTTACGATGTGTCCGCAGACTACGTCGACTCCACCACAGCTTACGAGCCGAAACAGACTGGAGGGTTCCTGGACCCTGACTTTATCAGTCATGGTATGTATTTTGGATCTTTTTTGTGCTTTATTAGGGCGAAAGTGTCATATAAGACCGCGACATTCAACTTTTCTTATGGTTTTTTGCAATTCACCAAATACAACCCAATACTGACCTGCAAATTGCAACAAACGTAAGATAATTAGAATTTACCAAAGCGCATCCCCATTAAGCAGTATAAGGACTTGTATGGGAAGATAATATGAATACTATGCCGATTACTGCAGCGTATTAAGATTTCTTAGTGTTGATCTTGGACAGCAGTAACCATTTACCATCAAGTGGGCCATCTGTTGCTTGCAAAACAATCGCAATGCCAAAAATCGTCTTGCATGAATGCGCTAAATTTTTGTCGGTCAAGCCACCATCAAAATAAAATCCGACTCACTACCTACAAATTTTTCATACCTAAGTACCTTGTTTAAGAAATTAAATGATAGTAATTAGGAGTATAACTTTAGCTACAGTAGTATTGTTAGTACCACCCACTAACACCAAGCTTACCTGTAGACGATCAGCAAAAAGGAACGACAATAGTCCGGCCATCTGGCTCAACATCCACTTCAACAGCCACGACATCCACAACATCCATGCGACAGTCATCCATAAACGAGCTCCCGAGGACGCGAATACAAGAATTCGACCGCTACGACCAAGACAGGATCCAGTCCCCCGCCTCAATCTCAAGCGGCGTGATAAATATTAAGCAAGAAATTAAACCAGAAACATCAATGGGGGTTGATAATCTTGTTGCCAGTTATGTGGACTCTACTACGTTCTTGCATAGTCCCTCGAACATCCAACATAGTCCTATGGACATCCAGAATTCTGTGTTGGTGAGCGGGCAAAGTTCGGTGTCCTTGACAAGTGAAGATTTGAGCCCGGATGACCTGACGTCCAGTAGTGGGCACGGAAGGTTGATGGACCCGTTAAATATGAATATGTCTGGGATGGGCATGGTGAATCCTAATGCTGTGTCGAACAGAAGACATCAGGGGTCCAGTCATAGTTCGAGTGATGATTTGCCTTGTAAGTGGATGACGTTGGATTGTTTCGGTTACGCTACCAGATTATTTTGCCAGTTTTTTTTTTTCGTTTATTGTTTTCGTATGTAGTATTTCTTTTTCAGTTTTTTTTTTTTGTATTTATGAGGAGTGTCATTTTGATTCGAACGATGCTATTATAGGAATAGACAGGAATTTAGTTAGTTTGCATATATCCGCATTATAACAGTACCTAAATTCGGGGAAATTCAACCCCACATATATGTCTGCTGCCAAGGAGTATTTCTGTATTTTGAGAGTACTGGCATAGGAGACATTTAAACTTGAGTCTCCTAGGTTAGAATTGTGTCGAAAAGCCTTTTTGTTTTGCAAGTGTCTATGGGCCTTTATTCCCATCTGCCCCTTCGAGCTTGCCACCGGGGGCATCTGTAGCTACCATTTTGTCTAAAACCTGTCTTTTACGAATAAAAAAAAGAGGCCACTGAAAATTTTATAAATATTTAATTCCACAACAACAGTTTCAAGTCATTGAGGCTCGTCTCGTTTCGTAATATTTATATTGTTATTGTCCCACAAAAAGATAAACCGTGGATCAGTAGTGAGGCCTGTACCAGGGGTAGCACCATTGAAGCCATTAAATGGAAAGAATCGGAGGCTGCTTCGTAGCTGGAAAGAAATTATATATCACATTATTGTCCTAGCTTTTGTAAGAACCAAGGGTTATAGTGTTACCCAGTATCTGGGCTGCGGAGGTCAGATAGGCAGTCGCTCCATGTAAAATACTGGTATTCAGTTGCATCTCGTCTGAAAGCAAATCCCAAAATAGTTGAGAAAGGCTAGGCAGAAACTATAAGTCAATACCTAATTTCAGCAAAGGGCATTTTTAGGCTTTTCTTATTACGTTATCAAGTTTTACCCACTGTTAGGAATAGACTACCTCGTTCACAGGTTTTTGTGATTACATTCTTTACACTACATGCCAAAGGTCTCTTCTCATTCAGGGAAGGAACGAGTTTTGATCACCACGCCTGGCCATTGTGGGTTGACGATTCCAATTTCATATTTTCTGTCAATGATGCAGGGTGTCACGGACATCGTCGTGCAACCTGCTACCATGGATTCAGTAAATGATTCTGAACCCCATGCGTAGAAATTTTTCATCAGTTATTATAAAAAAAAAATAGCTGTGCCATACATTTTGACCGCATAAGTAATGCACGTTTCTATGAAACAGCAGATTTTTTTTGATAATCAGTGAACCATTTTTACGCAACGTCTAAAGTCATGTGCAGAATTCATGATTACAGTTTGCGGGTCGATGTTCCTGCCAGCCTGCATAATTTGATGGTAAAATTTATAAACGGAAGGAGCAGTGGCGGCCTAGTGGTATCGGCCGTGGCTTACGTGTTGTAGGTCGTAGGTTCGAACCTAGACAGGCGCTTTACTTTGCGTAAATTATTTCATCACCACTGCTCTCAAAACTGTGAAGGAAAACATCGTGAGGAAACCGGCATGTCCTAGAACCAAAAATTCGAAGACATGTGACATCCACAAACCCACACTTGGCCCGCGTGGTGGATTACGGCCCAGTCCCTCTCACCCAGAGGAGGCCTTTGTCCCAGCACTGGGAATTTTATAGGCTGATTATTCAAATATAAATGATACTCACGTTATTCAAACCGGGGTCATCATTATTGTATTGTTGATTTACCCCATATTGGTTCAAATCCGGATGTCTTATTATTATAATTGGTATCGGCATTGTCAAACAAAATGGCAATAACAAAGCGGCTAATAATTAGAAATAATATAATTAAAAATTGCACTATGGTTAGACAAAAGGAGATAGACTTAGGTGTAGTATTAGTATTAGCCCTCTCACAAAGAGGAGGCCTGTATCCCAGCAGTGGGAACATTACAGGCTGATTATGTATTAGTATTAGCACACCGTTTTGTATGCACCTGGAACCAAACATAACATAACATCACGCTTGTAACTTTCGAAGGGCAGAGGTGTACAATACGGCCCACATTTCACCAGTTATGTTTAAGTCTCATGTTATAGGGGCGAGCTTTTTGCCATCAACCGGGCACAATTATAGACTCCGGGCTGCTACTGAGAAATCCCAATTATACACTTTCCCGATCCGGGAATCGAACCCAAGCCCTCATAGTATCGTCAACCAAACATCCGGAAAATGTGGTAACACTTGGACTTTGGTGCTGCGACTTTATTTCGCAGCACTAGTGGTTTTCATAACTCAGATTGTACCAGACGTGCAGTCGCTGATAAAGTATATTTCGTCTCCTGTAAGGAATTTTGTTATAAAAATAAAGTCTTAAGTAGAAATTATTATTCTTGCATATAGAAGAGTATCTTTATATAATCTTCCATGATTGTTCCACATACTGAACTAGCTTCAACCCGCGAATTCTTCCGCGTGAAATTTCACCCTCCCCCAATCTCCCTCTTCGGGTGGAATTTCGAAAAACCCTTTCTTAGAGGATACCTATTCTTCACAAAGAACACACCCTCCAAATTTCATGTCTCTAGGACTAGCGGTTTAGGCTGTGCGTTGATATATCAGTCAGTCAGTCAGGAGTTTGAATTATATATATAGATATAGGTTTAGTCTTTCTTTTGGGAGGACTGAACTTTAGCGTACTAGCCAATATGAAAATGAAAATTCGATTGGGTATACTTACGCCAACATAAACAACAACAACATGAGCATAATAAACAGCAAGTCAGTGGCTCCATAACTGTGATTTTTTTCACAATTTCTTTATGATTTTAACCAAATAAATGATTATTAATTTTTAATTTCTAATTTGATAGGTATTGTCAAATGTCAATAAACCAAAGAGATTTAAGATAGATAATTTTAATGTCTTTGCAATAAACAATAGTTTCTTTTTTTTGGTTTGTTTCTTTCATAGATATTATATTGTTGTACTTATTAATTGTATAATTTTGTTATTTAGCTTAAACATGCAAAAAAAATGCTCATGAGTGCTTGCTAAAATTGTTTGTAGTAATTTCACTATTATTTTCATGAAAGTGTTTATTTATTTTATTTTTTATATGTAGAACTCTGCACTAAATTTAAAACACTGCCATCTATCGGCGAGTAGCTAACCTTTTGTTCTTTTACAGCGGAGGGCGATATCAGCAAGGTCCTTGTGAAGAGTTTGGCCGAAGCACACGCGAATACCAACCCTAAGCTGGAGTTCATTCACGAGATGTTCAGAAAGCCACAAGATGTTTCCAAGTGAGTATACTGGTTCTTCAATTACGGGATATAAATTATAGTTTTCGAAACCTTCTCTTGAACTTTTATAATACGGCCTACTACTTGTGCCACTAAATTATTTTCCATAATTAAATAAATTCATAAGGAGTAATCAAATAAAAGTAGCGTTTACCTGCATGATCTATGCCCTTCTTCGTCTTTTTAAAATAACCCAGTTTCGGTCGCATATCTTAGGTGGCGAGCCCCTTGTTACGACAAACTCAAAAAGTTTCCAAATTTTTCTAACAGACTACCCCATACACACTGCCCAACCCAGGCATCGAAACCCGAACCGCTGCAGCCGCTGCCGCAACGGGTTGATATAAAAAAGTTAATATATAATTTCCCTACTTAAGCTACTATTTTCGAGTTCTATTTTCATACTTATTAAAGTGAAACTTCTTTACGCACGCTTGACTTGGGGAGTAAGCTGGCGAACGCGTGACGTAAGCGTTACGAAAAGTGTGATCGGTCGTGTATGTGTATTTCCTATGGAGGGGTTTTTTTTGAAGTGAAACTTCCTTACGCACGCTTGACTTGGGGAGTAAGCTGGCGAACGCGTTACGAAAAGTGTGATCGGTCGAGGCGAACGGGAGTTGAGTGGGGGATATAAGCAAGAGAAAGCAGTGCGCGCGCACATTTTCTTTCTCTCTTCCTCTCATAGCCAAATACGTTTGAAGTTTCACGTCAGTCGTGTGGTCATAAGCACACTCGGTTTTTTTATGCTCACCTTCGCTTCATTAGTTTAAGCGAGACTGCTGAGCATGGGGTCCTGGTTTCGATCCCCTGGACAGCCAAAGTGTTATTGGGGTTTTTCAATGAGCAATTCTTCGATATCAGTCAATCCTGTCTTGTCTCCGATGCATGGCAATAGACTCTCGCCCCCTATTATATGGGACTTTAACTTTACTGGCAAAATAAGCGTGAAATATACAACTTTGCCTACCCCTTCAGGGTCTAAAGTCGTAATTTTGTGTTACGTAACCCAGTACGTTGGTTGTCGAGGTCAGATAGGCAGTCGCTCCATGTAAAACACTAGTATTCAGCTTCATCCGGTTAGAATGGAAGCCAACACCAACATAGTTGGAAAAAGGCTAGGCAGAAACAAAATGTTGTATAAATAACTTGATTTAAAAGAGTGTCCGTGGAGTTTCTTGGCCGTTCTTCACCTTTTGGGATGGGCTCCGAGCTCCATCTTTCTGACGACTCCTAGACAATTCAAAAGAGCCTGTAATTGGTATCTTTGAAATAAATGTAATGAAGTCGATCTCATTGCATTTATTTCAAAGATACCAATTAAATAAATGTAATGAGATCGAGTTTTGCAGATGATCTGAGGGGTAATTCCCGTATTTTTTATAACGTTCGCATTCATTCAAAGTTGATTGTGTTTGTTTGACAAATACAATCCATTCACATACATGTGTGTACATAAATGATAAATAAATACATTTTTGACAAATTTTTAACATTGTCGCCAAGACAAGATTGCGACTTGAATTTTCATGAACGTTTTTCAAGTACGAGAATTGGCCTATAGGTTTTTGTTACGTTATGTAGCCATAATATGTTACTAACCCTACTTTGTTTTTCAGGCTACTATACTATAGCTCAATGACATACGAGGAGATGTGGCTGGATTGTGCAGACAAACTGACTGGGATGATCCAGAATATTATTGAGTTCGCGAAACTTATCCCTGGATTTATGAAACTTACACAAGATGATCAGATACTGCTGCTAAAGTCTGGTGAGTATATAGTATCCATAGATCATTCATCGTCGAATTAGGTTTGTTTTTGTTTCAAATTTTGAGAGTCTTTGACCAGGAGTGGAACAGCAGAAAAAATTAGGAGGTTCTGAGATATTATTGAATTTTTTCTATCAGTATTTTTCGATGATTTATGTTTTACTATAAATATATATCTATGTATTATGTGCAGAATATGAAAAAAATAATTCTTAAATTGCTGGGACGCAACACTTTTGCATTAATTTATTTATTAGAACAAGATAAGAACGCTATACATACCTTACCTTTTCGACAAAAAGTATAAGTATTAAATGAATGTGTTTTTTAACATAATAATACATTTTAAATAAAACAGTCCATTCAGTATCAAATAATCATCATCATCTATCACTATAATACTTTCCAAAACAAATATTTACCAACAAATCATCTAAATAAACAATTTCTCTTGTAGGCTCGTTTGAGTTAGCCATCGTCCGACTTTCGCGGCTGATCGACGTGAACCGAGACCAGGTGTTGTATGGAGATGTGGTGCTGCCCATCAGGGAGTGCGTGCATGCACGGTAAGTTAAATTTAATTTGACAAAGTTACATTTAATTTGACAAAGTTACATTTAATGCAACAAAGTTACATTCAATTTGACAAAGTTACATTTAATGTGACAAAGTTACATTTGATTTGAAAACCTTGAGAAATAAAGAATGTTAATCCGTTGGAAAAGTTACATTTAATTACATAATTTGACATGAAAGAATCAGTATATTTAACGCCAAAAATAAGTTCTGTAATATAATGGTGTCTGTTGCACATCTATATAAAAATGTTTATATAATTTCAGTGATCCCCGCGACGTGGCGCTAGTGGTGGGTATATTTGACGCGGCGAAGACAATCGCGCGACTCAAACTGACTGAGACTGAACTTGCGCTCTACCAGAGCCTTGTGCTATTGTGGCCAGGTAAGAAACATAACTTTATAGCTTGTGAACAAACTGTGAAAGAAATTAGACCCCTATGAAAGCATAGGGGTCTTAGGGGTCTAATTTCTTTCACAGTTTGTGCTAAAAATAATACTCGTGCTTGTAAATGATTATTTTATGAGTCCATAATAAATGTAATAATTTTATTATGGTCCTTAGAACACTATGAAAATACTTGTCAAAAATCTGGCATTATAATAATTTAATACATAATTATCACAAAAGAAAAAAAAATGTAAATCCCGTGAAATAAAAAAAAAAACTCTTGAATGAAAGCAGCTTAACTATAAGAGCTTGACTTTTAGATGAAACACTCTTCATGTTATATCATCTCTGTAGCTATTTATACATTTACCCCTATGCAACTAGGGATGATCCGGAATATTGTAAAAGAATATAAAAATGATTTGGATCATTTAGCTCCCTTCAAAATGGTTGAGCTGAATGGTGCTAATACATGCGTCATGTTCGTGAACGGGCGCCGTCAGTAGGGATTGGTCATCTCTTTGCTGCCATGGCTTATTTTATTTTAATTTAATATTTGAATTGTTGTTTTTTCTCATCTTTTCATTACGGTCGCTTTTAACGTTCTGCATCGTTCTCACATGTATAATTTTTAACATGAATGATGTAACCAAGACTTTGTAACCATATTATTTTGATTTAAAAGAGTGTCCATGGAGTTTCTTGCCCGTTCTTCTCAATAGGTACCTACGCTTTGGAATGGGCAACTAGCTTCATATTTCTGACTGACCGACCCCTTGACAATTCAAAAGTGCCTGTAATTGGTTTAATTGAAATAAATGCTTTGAGTTTGAGTTTGATTAAAATTCTAACCTCCTACTTTGACCTCCACAGAACGGCACGGTGTCCGCGGCAACCCTGAGATCCAGTGCCTGTTCAATATGTCGATGGCGGCGATGCGGCACGAGATCGAGACTAACCACGCGCCCCTCAAGGGTGACGTCACTGTTCTAGACACACTGCTGGCTAAGATACCCACCTTCAGGTATGTATAGTATCTAAATCACTGTCCTCCCATACCTTTCAATACTATAATTTCAAAGCAAAGACAATTATTTTTAAAAGAGTAATCGTGGCGCAGGAAAAGAGTTCCTGGAAGGATTTGGGGGAGGCCTTTGCCCAGCAGTGGGACAGTATAGGCTAAAAAAAAACCCCTCCATAGGAAATACACATATGTAAGCTCACGCCTTCCCATGGGGAAGGCAGAAACTACTGAACGTCGTCTGCTACGATCCTTTCATACTCCTTTTGCCTCGTTTATTACGAAGTATTAATGCCATTATGATTCCATTGCGAAAAAGGGATGGTGCTATCGGTCATGTATAGCTCCGGCTCTCTCTTACACAGGAATCATGATGGCATTACTACTTCGTAATACGGCACCTGGTCAAACACGTACCCCGTGTACGGTGCACGTACAAAAAAAAAGACGGGTTGCACTCCGGGAGTGCCGGCAGAAGTGAAAACTTGAATATTAACGTTGAAATACATCAATTATTAATTGAATTAATATTAACTCATTTTTTTCACTATTTCTGCGTCGCTTTTTTCATTAATAGATGCACTTTGTTCAATTTCCATAATTTAAACACTATACGAGTATACTTACACGAATTTTAAGAATACACAGCAGTGTAGGTACTACACAGACGGTCGAGCCATCAGCTGTCCATCCATCCATCCATACATCCACACCCACACCCACACCCACACCCACACCCACACACACACCCACACACACCCCCACACCCACACCCCTACACACGCCCACACCCACACCCACACACCCACACCCACACCCACACCCACACCACACCCACACACCCACACCCACACACCCACACCCACACACACACCCTACACCCACACCCATACCTACACCCACACCCACACCCGCACCCACACCCACACCCACACCCACACCCACACACACACCCCACACCCACACACCCGCACCCACACCTACACCCACACCCACACCCACACCCACAACCACACCCACAACCACACCCACGTGTGTCACTTGGTTCACTTCGGTTGGCGCCGCCGTAGAAAGAAAGGGGGATACTTAGTAGTTAGGAGTAGTAGTTCTCCCCTGTGAAATCTCTCCTGACGGTCACGTGTCCTGACGCGATGTCCTGACGCGAGTTTAACATTTTTTACCCATTACAAAAAAGTGTGCAACGCCGCTAAAGAAGTTTACACTTCAAAAAAAATATTTATTACAATAATTTAGTCAGTAGACTCGCGTATTTGCACTTTAGACGCGACCTACATTTTGGCAGTGCATTGACACTGACATATTGCATGGTTCTATGCATTTTATGTATATTACATTTTAGTGTTCAATTAGACGTTTGAGTCGGACAACTTGCATATTTATTTAGATTCATCCCGTTGAGCATTCACTGATATTTTCTGCATTTAAGTTTATATCTGACATTTTACATTTGCACTGACATTACTTATGTTAGGCAAGCACCCTACATAGTTTTTTTTGGTCCATCGAGCCGGACACCCCGGTTTCGAGTACAAATACTAATGTTAACAATTCTTCAATTACAGAGAACTATCACTGATGCACCTCGAGGCGCTGTGTCGCTTCAAGGCGGCGCACCCTCACCACGTGTTCCCAGCGCTCTACAAGGAGCTGTTCTCACTGGATAGTGTACTGGACTACACGCACGGCTAGGTCTGCACCTGCCCCAGGTCTGAACCCACAGGTTTCTATCAGGTTGCGTTAGAACGATCTCATTTTTGCCCAATATAGCTGGACGGTGGCATTTTGAGACCTTTTCAAAGACTCTTGACAGCTTGACAGCTATTTTTTTTATTAATTCCTACGCAAAACTAAACGCATGTAAATCATTTGTTAATATATTTATAATTGTATGTATGTACCTTGAGACTGTTAAAATATTTACTTAAAAGTATGTACGTACAATAATTAAAAGGAGGTTTATTTAATTCGATTCTAGTTACATTTAAATGCGTTTAGTTTTACATTTAATCTCAGAATATATGTTTTTTTTTTCATTTGTTATGGAAATCTCTTAGTATTTTTTTCGTAACAAAAAATATGTAGCGTTACACACATTTTTGTGGTTTATTTAATACATAATTAGACATAATGTATGTTTGATTGTGTATTGTATACAAAGGAATATCGTAATATAATTATCGTAAAGTGTATCTAACTCTGAATGAAGAAATAATAATAATTATTATATAAAGATATAATAATAGGAATAGAGTTTTTATTAAGAAATAAATAAAAAAGTTATAAAGGTGTAGCAAGTTAAAGATCACACAGTTTCAATTGAACGGAACTTATTTTAAATAGGACTCTTTTTTATTAATTTTAACAGTTTTTTTTAAAGAATGTAACTTGTTATTTATTTCAAATGATTATTATTATTATTGATGTTTTTTTCGCCTCTGTAGATTTTCGATTTAAGTTGTAATATAGGAATACATGATACTGCCCATTTTTTGTATTTTTTTCGTTGTTTTTAATTAAATAAAGAAGTACATATATGTCAAATATGTTAACGATGGAAAAATGCAAATCATAATTAAATGTAATTTTAAGTCGATTAACAGTCGTGCGTTGAACAAAATTATCAAAATGAGAATGAACTTTTCAGGAATGACTAATCAAATTTTCACGGACAAAAATCATTTTTGTAATATTTAGCAGGCAATTTTTATTTTTTTTCATTTTCTCGCGTGTAGAGTAAATTGATCTCATTTTTTTTTCATATTCTTTGCTTGGGTGCCATCTATGGAATTATGTCACATTTTGCATAATAAAATGAAACAAAAACAAAAAAATGAAAAACACAATTTTGCATAATAAATAAACTGTTGTAATTTAATCCGTTAATACGTAAATTATTTTTTTACCTTTTTTATTTTAGCTTGACGCGATTTTATACGTATATTTATATTTTAATTTAAATTGCCTGCTACTAATAATTAGAATTATTAAAATAACCATCAATTTTCTAACATTTACGCTAAGTTTGTCGAATAGCCTTTACTATAGACTGGATTATATTAATGTTAATAAAAAAGTATAAATCTTAACTTGTATTTTGTAAATAGTTATTAATCATATGTATTTTATATTAAATATCATAAGGTTCGATGGGTTATCTTTAATTTTACATTCTATTAAAAAATATAATAAAAGAAACAAATTTTTCAAGATGGACTCCGAGCATGCTTGACAGATCATGTGAAAAATGTTGTTTTTTCCTTTCTATATATTATATATTTTTTGTTAAATAAAGCAATCTGTTATTGTCTAGTTTGGTTTTATTTTTTTTTATTTCCTGTTTTCCTTTTTTTATTATTTTCTATAACTGATAAAATAGGTATAATTATATAGTGAGATCATACATAATAGTAAAAAAACATACGGGTGGTTCAAATGTTAATTTTTAAACATGATATATTTTAATTTTTATTAAAACTCAGATATATACGTAGAAATAATTAATTTTTAATATTTCCACAACTATTAGTATATGCAATACAGTTTTTCAAAGACTCTTTTTTCGCAAAAATATAAATAAAAATGTAAAAACCTAGGCGCACACGTTTAGATTGTTTAGTCATTATGTTTAGCTTCGATATGGGAATGTCCAATTTGTAAAATTATTTTGTAAATAATTATTTTTTGTAAAAATTTTTTTTTGTAAAATATCCCAAAAAATGTATACTATGTATTGTATTATAACAGTTCATTACTTCATTATGTATACTTCAAAGTGTGAATCAATTCGCAACGTTTAAAGAATGTTAGCAAACACAATAAAAACACCATGTATTTTATTTATTTTTTAGAAAAAGTATGTTGCTCTGTATTTTCTTCATAACTTTCAACTACAATTGGACATTTCCCAAGAAGGTTTACAAAATAAAATTAGTAAAGAAACGAAATATTGGAGAAAACGTTTTAGAGCACTAAGACTGAAAAATTGGCTGAAAAACCTATTACCTTCGCTTAACAACCTGGTTAAACAGAAAAAAAAATCATAATAAAAATATTGCAAAAAAGAAAACAATTTTCAGCAATTTCCTGAATGTTCTGATTCAGATATTTAACTGTTGGAGACCGGCCATGTATCACGAATTTATTTTGAAAAATAAATCAATAAAATTATTGGAAGAATATGTGCTACACACTTGCGACTTTGCGACTTATGATGTCTGTCTGACATACATAAACTCACGCCTTCTTCTTATGTGGTAGGCTGAAACTACAGAATGGCACCTACTGCAATCCTTACATACTCCTTATGCCGCTATGTCTAATTTGCTGTAAATGTTTTTGACAAGACACAAAGCTGTATCATACAGCATCGATCTCTTTTGAGGGATATAACCTATGGGAGTTTGGCTGTATAATATCTACATATTTCTGTCACCAAACACTGTTCAAGTGTGGTTGAGAAAACCAACTACAACCATCATCTCATATTGACGTTGTATTGTCGCCATCTTCGACAAAAAGGCTGAATTTAAACTAACTATAGATACTAAAGCTGTCTCCCGTTACTTCAGGCATTTGTCTGTTCCGAATTGATTTTGACCTGCCAACAGACTCAATCAATCTGCCTAGCATTTTCCCAATGATGTTGGGGTCGGCTTCGGCCCGCTAACACACTCTCTAAGGCAATATTCTAATGATTTGACCGACCGAGTCCCTATCTGACTTCATCTTTATTTCCATTTTATAAATATTTTGAGCAATGTTACTCTTCGTCGCTTTATCTTGGGAACATCTTGGGATCGAGATAGGGTTCTTAGTCAAGCGTTCAAACAATTTGTGTCTTTTCTTCGTGAAACTTCAGTAAAACTTATTTACCAAATAAAACATCACGCATATATTCCCCGAAAGGTTAGGCAGAGATGTACTTACCTTACCCAAATTTCGCCAGTTACGTTTAAGTCCCGTCAAATAATCGCAACAAAAAGTCGCAAGTGTGTAGCCATCCTAAACAGCGCCGTGTCCATAAATTCGAGCAAAACTTAGACTTGATTGGTGCAAATCGAAGGGTGAAGAGAGGAGCATCTTGCCTCTCTTTCGCACATATGCGTTTGAGTGTCAGTGCGATAGTGATAGTACATAGGGTAAACGTTTTACTTGCTGGGTAGTTTTAGTAGGTATTTCTAAAACTTTTGTACTATGTTTTGCTAAATTTTCACTAAAAAACTAATATAGATTTGGACACGTAAAGGATAGTATATAAAAAAAATGTATTTTGGAAAAAGCAAGCATGATAAAATATGGGAATAGTCGGTTACGGGTGTCTGTGAATTTTTTTTTACATAAATTGGTTCGATTCGTAAAACGTTTTTTTTTTTTCATTAATCCTTAATTCTTTTCTAAGAGTTTCTATTTTGTAAAACGGTACCTACGAATTTATGGGTATCTGAGATCATTATAAATAGTGAAAAAGAAATAAAAATAATAAAATTTTTGTAAGTCTTGTTTTTCTATGAGATGATTTATATTATCAAAAATATTAATTTGTTAATGAAATAATTAAGTATTTTTACACATTACCTGAACATATGAAGAGTTACAAATATAAAAAAATACATAATAATATATCTATGTAAAGAACAGAATATATTAAAAAACATATTTTATCTGCGCGGTATGATCGAAAATTGTGACAAGAAAAAAAAAAAATGTGAAAAATATCATTTTTAACCGACTTCAAAAGAGGAGGAGGTTCTCAATTCTATACTCATTTTTTTTTTCAGAAACTGTGGGCTGAGCCTTTTTCGATGATGTTGCGCATGAGCTTTGTTGGTTTATGAACTCAAATACAAAAAAACATTGTACCTATGTACCTAAAGTAGATAATGGTGAATTTTGAGAACCAATAGTAAATAAATGTTATTGTTTTTATTATTATTCTCGGATCACTTGCAAATGCGTTTGTGTTTTATTTCTACTGCCTTTTATACCTTTAGAATTTGGACCTCGAGTAGATTATTTTTGCTGACACCATGAAGGCCGGCTTGAAAAAAAGAAACCATGAGTAAAATTATATTATATGTCGCCGCCAACAGAGGGGCAATTCTCGTAATTTTAAGAACGTTCACAGTCTGATCTCAGTCTCAATCTGTCAAAAATAGGTCTAATTTCCCTAGACTTTTGACAAGTTTTTGACATTGATTGTCGCCGAGATGTGATTGCGACTAGATTTTGAACGTTCTTAATTACGAGAATTGGCCTTCTGGTTCCAGCCTAAATAAATTAAAAGTCTCATACTCTTAAACATTTAAATATAAATAATTTCAACTAGACATCATTGTAATCACATATTTATAACAAATCTAAGAAAAAAATTACGAATCTTTGCCCACGCTACGTGATTTTTCGTGTCCCCAAATGAAAGAATACAGTTTCCATTGTGATAAATAAATGACTAGTCCTAGGAAAAATGCTGCAGTTAAAATTATTGGGAAGTAAATCGTTCCGTAGGTCATTGTGAAAATCGGGTATGGGAATAACCCGCGTTGGCTGTATGTGTGCAGGATACTGTAACAATAAAAAACATGATTAATAAAAAATTGTATATTAAGATACGTGTGTTATTGGTCGGCTTTTAGCACCGTCGCTATCACGCCGTGCAATAATGAAACAAGAGCTTGTCCAGGAAGGGCGAATTCGCCGTGATTCTCTCGTGTGTATTACGCGCGACCGTTGCATTCCGAAGGAGCGTACCAACGCGCGAGCATTTGGGTTCGAATTTCATTTGTCAGTAGAAAACATAGAGATGAACGCTATGGAGTTCGCGCGTCAACTGGACGCAACAAGGAGTCTAGCTCTAGTACGCGTGCAATACGCGCGAATCAAGCGCGAGTCGAGACTTCGAGAGTCTGGCGAACTGCACGCGATTTACGCGCGTATTTTGAAATCACGCGATGCTTGTGGACGCGATGTATTGGCGCCTAGTATCTCGTTAACGCGCGAATGAATTCGCCCCTTCTGGACAAGGTCTTAGTTACATTTTTTTTTTATAAGTGGCATTTCACAGTTCAACTTATGAGGTTTTCGTCTGCTTAACCAAGCTTGATTGTGGATACCTCAATAAATTAACGCCTCCAGCCAGGGCTTAAAAAACTTAAACACTAAGCGACATAATAAAGAGTACCTATTTTATTCTACGTGCTAAGGGCACGCCCTGTGGGGTACGGACCTCGGCTTAGGGCGTCGCTGGGAGTAGGCAGTGAGGGACAGGCTGGCTCGGAATTAAGTTAAGTTACACGTATAGTATAGTATTTAACAGCTCGAGTGACCTAAGCCCGCACTTTAAGCACGCTTTTCTTTGTAAAATGGATTACTTAAGTTACAGAAGAGCGTGAAAGTGCTAAAATAATTTTCGTTGAACTGTCATTTGTTTTTTTTTTTGAGATAATATGACAGCACGACTGCATTTCCCGAGCGTATAGGTAGAGTTGTAAGGGGTGTTACAAACTTTTTAGTGTCGGCATATTTTATTTGGAAGTATTTGTTGAACAAAAAAGCCGACCCGAAGGAATTATAACACGTATTTGGTTTTCATTCGGCGAGCCGATCGGCAAATATCTTTCGGAATATACCCTCGCTAAATCATGTTCGAGTCAGCTCGGCACAATTCGAGCTAAGCCGAGCGGCTTATTTACATATTTTCGATTTAGCCGCTTGGGTGTGCCGAATCATGCCAAACCGAAAATTTTTGTAGCACCCCTAAAAGCACTTATGTTATAGTTTTCTACCTATGTTATGCCTATGTTATAGTCTTAGACTCGTGTGTGTGTTGGTATGTGTCGTCGTGTGTTAGACTTTCGGGCTTCTGACGACCTGTAACGACTGTAAGAGATCCAAGGATGACAGCCGGGACCAACGGCTTAACGTGCTTTCCGAAACACGGAGGAGTCTCGGTACATAAAGACGGTCACCCATCCACGGACCGACCGCGGCAAGCGTAGTTTAACCGGATCGACCGACCCGTGCGGCTGTTATTACTTAGCCTTGCTTAGGTCCTCTAAAATATGTATAGATATTACAGTATTTAATCAATCAATCAACTCAGCCTATCGCAGTCCACTGCTGGACATAGGCCTCTCCCAGACTGCGCCACAACACCCTGTCCTCCGCCTTCCGCATCCAGTCCACCCCAGCCACCTTCTTTAGGTCGTCCGTCCATCTAGCTGGGGGGCGTCCCACACTACGCTTGCCGGTACGCGGTCTCCACTCCAGGACTCGTCTGCTCCACCGGCCATCGGTCCTTCGACAGACATGGCCGGCCCACTGCCACTTCAGTTTGCTTACTCTGCAAGCTATGTCGGTAACTCAGTATTTAATACTTACAAAGAATTATACAGGACGTATAAAATCACAATGATCCCAATATTGAGACGATGTGACTGTTGAACGGGTCTCGGCAGGAATAACAGTTCCCATAAAGCAGCAGGCAGTATGATAAAATGCATGACCAAGTTAGATTTAAAAGAAAATATCTTGTCTATGAACGCAGGGAATAGTAGCTCTCTGTCGTAAATGAAGATCGGCCAGAATACTGCGAATATTAGCTGAAACAAATGAAAATCGTTTTATCAGTTGCCCGTGATATCGTTTGACACATCAAGCTACATATGCCTTGTGTACCTAGTGTCATTTTCTAAATCTGTCCGACCGCCGACGAAAAAGCGACTTCCGAAAATTTTTAACCGACTTCAAAAAAGGAGTTTCTGTATTCGACCCGTATGTATGTATGTATGTATGTCCGCGATTTTCTCAAAAACTAATGAACCGATTTTGATGATTCTTTCATTAATGTGATCTACATACTGTCAGGAAGGTTTTAGTATATAATACATTCGGAAATTATTCTAATCTAAGAAGTTATATGCATAAATGTACTGCATCTCCGGCATTTCTATGCGAATTTTGATGATTCTTCTAGTCGGTGTCTTCAATTCTTCAATGCACTAGTGTTAATTGAATTTGTGTGGGGTAGGTACAACTAAAAAGTGAAAAATAAAAACTTTTTCCAAAAAAAAAACAAATGACTTCAAAAAAAAAAAAACTACAAAGTGATACTTAAATAACTTTAATTTCGGAAGTCGGTATCAAAAAAACGAAAATTCGGAACAAACGACACCGACTTCCGAAGTTAAAGTTATTTATCACTGTAGTTTTTTTTTTTGAAGTCGTTTTTTTTGTAAAAAAGTTTTTCTCGCTCAAGAAAAGTACAGACGCCAGAACACATCAAGCTACCCGAAACTGTCAAATTTTCCCAATCAACTTTGAACCTTATAATTTAGTGATAAAGTTTAAAATCTATTAAAGAACTTTGACAGATTGTAGTAGCCTGATGTGCTAGCGTCTGTACAAGGGATTGTAGGTCCCGTGTAAATAAAATATATACAGTGGCCTCCAAAAGTTAGTTGACATTTTTCCTCTTCAGGGCCATAATTTGAAGTATCCATACTAATATTATAAATTCGAAAGTAACTCTGTCTGTCTGTCTGTATGTTACCTTTTCACGCCTAAACCACTGAACTGATTTAGATGAAATTTGGTATAGAGATAGTTTGAGTCCCGGGGAAGGACGTAGGATAGTTTTAATCCCGATATTCCCACGGGACCGACACTTATGCGGGTGAAACAGCGGGGCGCAGCTAGTTAATAAATAAATAACACTGCCCGTACTGGGAATCGAACCCAGGACCTCTTCCTCAGCAGCAGTGGTTGTACGAGACCAACGAAGCAGTACGTATACATAACTTACTCATCATTAGTAAAGTTTAACTCACCACAGCCACGGGAAAGACGATAGAATTAAAAAAAGTCTGTCTAAACCTCCTGATGCTCTTTGGTATTAAGTTGTCTCTGCCTGTCACTGTCAGGAAGTCACAGGCAAATGCTAGCGAGAAGTATGACATCTGGAACGCCTGAAAAACAAAGGAAAAATAAAAAGGAATTTCAGGTTATACAAGATTCGTGTTTATAAAAATATGTAGTGTTAAATATTGTACGGTGATACCCTTCGTGTGCGAGTCGGAACGCTTCGGAACGGTTCGTGACTCGCACTTGGCCGCTTTTAAGCTGCCTGTCCACCGGAGCGGAGAAACGGAGAAATATTAACCAATAGGATTGCACGAAATCTCCGCTCCTCTTCTGTCCAATTTTCCTAGTGGTTAATATTTCTCAGTTTCTCTGCTCCGCAGCCTCGCTCCGCTCCGGTGAACAGGTAGCCTTAAAAGCGAAAAAGGAAGAGCATTGACCTGTGACCAGTGAGTTTCTTGCCCGCTTTCTCAAAAGGACTTCTCTAGACAAAATCAAACTGGTTGGTAATTTAATTTTATAACTTACTAACTGCTCCCCGCGGTATCCCCCGCGTAAGTCTCGATCCCGTGGGAATATCGGGATAAAAAGTACCCTATGTTCTTTCCCGGGACTCAAACTATCTCTATACCAAATTCCATCTAAATCGGTTCAGCGGTTTAGGCGTGAAAAGGTAACATACAGACAGACAGACAGACAGTTATTTTCGAATTTATAATATTATAAGTATTAGTATGGATAATTTTTATGACATAGGTTTATTAGTAATAAACCTATAACAAAACAATACATGCATGTATAGGTAATAAATTATTACCTATACATGCATGTATTGTTTTGTGATTACTTTACTCACACAATAAATTATTATTTCACAATATTTGTAAATATGTTGAGTACATATCGAGACCCCTCCGTGCTTCGGAAAGCACGAAAAGCCGTTGTTCCTGGCTGTCATTCGCAGTCAGAAGCCCGAAAGTCTGACAACCAGTCTTACCAAGGGGTATCGTGTTATCCAGTAACTGTTGTGGAGGTCAGATCCATGTTGGGAAAAGGCTAGGCAGATTGGTTGCAGTGGCGTGCATTGATTTTCAGAATACGTAGGCACTAGGCCGGGTCTAGTCTAGGCAAACGCGGTCACTAATCAGAAAAACCGGCCAAGAGCGTGTCGGGCCACGCTCAGTGTAGGGTTCCGTAGTTTCCCGTCCGTCACAATAAGTGTTCCCACGTACAATTCGATAATACCCGACCCAATGTAATAAGTACCTACAGCGCCATCTCTCGGGGAATTGGGTTACTAATTAGTACATAGACGTGCCCGTAGATATCCGTGGACGTGCCAGAAGTTTTCGGTGGTAATTTTGGATTGCGAGAACCAATTTTAATCATTCTTTTTTTGATTGAAAAAAGATACGTTCAGGATAATAAAATATGTAAACGAAGTTAAAAAAAAAATGCTTGCATATACGATTATACTACAAACTTAGTCCAGAAATGATTTTGTACAACTTTTGTCTTTTTTGTACACAAACTGTTGTTTCTATCAAGTTCAAAATAATTTTCCTAGAAAGTCCTAATAAAGTTCTACTTTTCAGACTTTTTCATATTTTCTAAACTTATGGTTCAAAAGTTAGAGGGGGGGGGGACACATTGTTTTTTACTTTTGGAGCGATTATTTCCGAAATTATTGACATTATCAAAAAATGATTTTAGTAAACCCATATTCATTTTTAAATACCTTTCCAACAATATATCACACGTTAGGGTTGAAATAAAAAAAAAATCACTTCCCACTTTACATATAGGGGGGCTACCCTAATAAAACATTTTTTTCCAATTTTTATTTTACCATTTTGTCGGCGTGATTAATATACATATCGGTACCAAATTTCAGCTTTCTAGTGCTAACGGTTACAGAGATTAAGCAAGGATGGACAGACGGACGGACGGACGGACAGACAGACATGGCGAAACTATAAGGGTTCCTAGTTGACTACGGAACCCTAAAAAAAGAGAGGTCAAAAGTGTGGTTGGGCCATTCCGCTGAATTAGGCCGACTTTTATTTGCAAATGGTAAGGACATTTGGTGCGTGTTGATTGCAATAATAAATTAAATAAAGGTGTTATACTTTTTTAGATAGCGGCGCCATTCGTAAAAACATGTAAGAAATGTCATATAAAGTAAAAAAAGAATGCAGCTATGATATTTAATTTATTATTAGCATATATTCGCCGTTAGTGGATTTCCGCGGATTGACCCGGTTATTTGAGTAGGCATGCCTACTTACGGGTGATAAATTGCGAAGGTCGAACGTCATGGTATTACGCGAGAGACGTACCTACGTATTTTTAATTTTTAACCGACTTCAAAAAAAGGAGGAGGTTCTCAATTCGTCGGAATCATTTTTTTTTTTTTTTTATGTGTGTTCCCCGATTTCTCGAAGACGCCTGGACCGATTTGAAAAATTTTTCTTTTGTTTGAAAGGGTATACTTCCCAAGTGGTTGCATGATCATCAGGTCAGGATCTGATGATGGGATCCCAGGGAAATCGAGGGCAACCTTCAAATTTTATAGGCACATAGTACCATTTTCATATATTTTCTAAAGCTGTTTAAGTATTTGCATCTGATAATCATCATCTCAGGTGGATGAGCTGATGATGGAAGGTACAGCTCCTCAACGGCTTGGAGTTAAAAGAAAATTCTTTCAAAATTATTTATAGTAACACTCGTGCATTTGCTCTCGGAAAGCACCATTTAGTGAAGTGGAACTGATGATGAAGACCACAGATGGCCACCGGAACTACTCAATAATATCTCCGTACTATTTCACGGGTTGCGATTCGATACTTTAACATGGTTGCTAAGCAATTTATGCTCGTCACAATGTGAATGGTGATATGGAGCTGATGGTGGACCAGGAGAACTCTTCAACAATTAACTTCCCTGCATCGGTAAAAGCAATATTTTGTAAAAGGCGATGAGAAAGTTGACACTAGGCTATTGTAACTGAGATAAATTATAAGCAGACCCACTTAAAAGCGTGAAATAAAAACTTTTTAACAAAAAAAAAACCGACTTCCAAAAAAACACTACAAAGTGAAAAATAACTTTAATTTCGGAAGTCGGTGGCAAAAAACTAAAATACAGATCCAAAGACACCGACTTCCGAAATTAAAGTTATTTTTCACTTTGTAGTGTTTTTTTGGAATTCGGTTTTTTTTTTTTGTTAAAAAGTTTTTGTCGCATTAACTTGAACGAGTAAAGACCAATGACAACCCAAGTAGCATTGCAAGCTGTATATTAGCTGTATTTAAGTTGGTTTTTATACTAGAAGCTGTATATTCAGGCTGTTGGCTGTGGCTGTTTAAGCGCTTATACAGTCCTTGTAAGTAAAAAAAGGGCCCATATTATACAGCTTTTTGCGTTAGTAGAGCTGTATAGTAGCTGTAGAAGCAATAGAGAAGCTGTTAGTAAATTGCGAAGATCGAACGTCATGGTATTACGCGTGAGTCGTACGTATTTTTAATTTTGTCGTATTAACTTGAACGAATAAAGACCAATGACAATGTACGATTAGTACGGGAGTCGAGTAGGCCGTCGGGCGACTGCCTACTGCCGCTCGTGTTTGTATGAAGATTTTGTTTTTTGTTAGGTATGATAATTTAGTGAGTTTCTTAATGGGGCACACACACTAAAATGTAATTGACAGGCTTATTTTGATATATCGAGGTAGGCACTGCTTATATACCTATACAGGGTGTTACGGAAATGGTATATCAATACAAACGGGTTGAAGAGTGTATCTGGTCTAGAATCTCTGTACAAAATTTCAGCTCAAAAACAGTAACTTTGAAAATGCTTAATATTTTTTTATTTCGATAGTTTATTAAATTGAAATCATAACAAACGTGTCACCGCACTACGAGGGTCATTATCCATTATCTGTAGTGTGTCTGTGCGCCTAGTACACGCACATCACGCCGCCGCGCGCCAATGCAACGCCGTGATGTCGAAATAAAAAAATATTAAGCATTTTCAAAGTTAATGCTTTTGACCTGAAATTTTGTACAGAGATTCTAGACCAGATACACTCTTCAACCCGTTTGTATTGATATACCCTTTCCGTAACACCCTGTATATGCAATGCACACCACTGCTTGATTGATACTTTAAAAGGGATAAGGTAAGAACAGCAGGATGACAGCAACTCACAATATTCCAAACAGTCAGATAGCGACTCTGCATCGAGGTCATAATGTTGATGTCTTTATCCTTCATCAGCTCCTCATTCTGCATGGAGAGGAACAGGACAACTGAGTTGCCAGCGTGCAGGCCGAGGGTCACAACCTGGCCGAAAAGCCGGTAGTTGATTGAGGGGGACATGATCTGAAAATTGAAAAGAAATTTAAATACCTACGAAAATAAAATATAGAATCATTATCGCCATACAACGTGGCAATGCTGCCAGCCTTTTGGGCACTGTTCCTGTTGACAGCGATGAGGACGAATTCTTTGATGCCCTATGATTCTTTTGCTTCTTTTTTCATATGCATATACATATTATTATTTTAAATATGTTAGCGTATATTATGTAAATATTTAAATACATTATTATGCCCAGTCGTTGAAGTCTAATGAAAACGGAGCGATTGAATTGCCTGTGAGATAATATAAAGCGGTGTCCTGCGTGAGCGACGAATACGACGCGATGCGACGCAACACGACGCGACGTAATGCGACGCGATGCTACACGCAACAAATGTCCTACGTGATTTTGGTCATTACTTCTCGAATCATGGAGAAGTACAGAACAATTTTAACAGAAAACCGTCAATGGGGACAACGGCAATACATTTGAATTATTTTAATTGAGTTCCGAATGGGGACAACGGGAACAGACGGAAAGTTCATATGTAGTTCGTGGTGTCGCGTCTGGTCGCCCTTAAAACAAGTACGCGTTACGTCGCGTCTCGCCGCAGACTGTCATATAGGCCGCAAGCAGGGTATGCCGTTGAGTTGATCGCGTTCGTCGCGTTCGCAACGTTGCGTCGCGTCGCGTCGTATTCGTCGCTCACGCAGGACACCGCGTAAGTTGACGCAACGAAAAATAAAAGTTGCATCGTCTAAACGGCTTTTTGTTGTTTGCTGAAGGTCGTGTCGATTGCTTCTACGCTACAATGCGAAAAAGATGCGCCTCCCTGGTGCGCCGGGTGCGGGCCAGCCCCAACATTATATTGCGGTGTATCGCGAGCAGACTGGACTGCTTATGTGAATCGCTGCTGCAAACTTTCCACATCGGTGTTGACCTTGTAGCAGGGTTTCGCATGAACAATATTGCAGCTTAGGGCAATTGTATAGGTTAAGCTTACTAACGGCCAGTTTCTTCATCAACAACTAAAGTAATCAGTCAAACTAACTTTTACTTGACCTTTACTGATTCTACGGCACATGTGTTTCTTCATTCAAGTAATAGCTAAAATAGTGAAGAAATAAATTTAACCGTTACTTTGACTTTTGTGTCGTCACTGCCAACTGGCCGTAGGAGATATTATTACTAACATATTTGAGTCCTTTGTTTATTTATTTATTATTTCATTTATTCATCTATTTACATATTTAATTACATTTTTAAATATAGCAAATAAGTATAAAAAAACATTAAAAAAAAAATAGTAGTCCGCCGGTGTCGAGAGCAGTGTCCAAGCTACCGGTGGTTAGGGCTCCAGAGACAGGTATCGAGGAGTACTGCCTTCTGCATCAGGCCCTTGATCCAAAAATTTATTTATTACTAGCTGCGCCCCGCGGTTTCACCCGCTTAAATGTCGATCCCGTGGGAATATCGGGATAAAAAGTATCCTATGTCCTTTCCCGGGACTCAAGCTATCTCTATACCAAATTTCATCTAAATCGGTCCAGCCGTTTGAGCGTGAAGAAGTAACAAACATATAAACACACACACACACTCACAAACTTTCGCCTTTATAATATTAGTGTGATAGTGTGATAGTGTGATTAGTATGGCACATCAACAACACAAACACAAACATTTACAAATAACAGAGAACAGAGACATGGACTAGTGTTTACGTCAATTACAGACGTGCACAAAAGAGATGAAAAAACACAGCATTCACGTTACAAAAAGAAAATAATAATAAAAGAAAACAAAAGAACAAAAACTCTAGCTAAAATCTCGGTAGTAGAGAGAATACCCTCATGGACTTAAACATTGACTAATTATATTATTTTTGTTCAATCAACTCAGCCTATCGCAGTCCACTGTTGGACATAGGCCTCTCCCAGACTGCGCCACAACACCCTGTCCTCCGCCTTCCGCATCCAGTCACTATATATATGTTATTTTTGTTACTTGTTATTAAATATTAATAAATAAATAAACAGTGTAATTTGTGACTTTGAGTGACAGCTATATGTACATAATTGCATAAATATGTAAGCTGTTCCGCCATTATGCAGTCAATAAATGTTTTGAAGTTCAAGGCTAAATTGAATACAACTTAGCCACATTCGAATAATTTAAGATATGAAACAAGTTTTTATGAAATAAAAACTAGGTAAGTAGTCTAAGTTTTCTAGTATTAAAACAAAAACAAAAAAATGCACACACATTTCTATAGTTACGTGATAAATATTTTATGAGTTTTATTAGATTTTGCCTGACTGACTCGTTGGTACAGTGGTCGAAAGCGCTACTCCTGAGCATAAGGTCCTGCACCCTAATTGCGTAACACACTATCAATTGGAATCAGAATCATTTTGAAGCAAATTGCTAATCCATATCTTCATAAGTTCGAAAAAAAAATCTGTTCAACACGTAAATAACGCAATGAATGTTGTTGAACTGTCAAAATGAAACCGATTCCGTTTGATAATGTGTTACGCAATTGCCCTGCTGGGTTCGATTCCCATGTCGGGCAAATTGGAATTTTCTATTAGCAATTTTTTAGTAGCAGCCCAGGTGCCCTGTTGATGGCAATAAACTTGCCCCCTATAACATGGGACTTATCACACCAATATTATAAAGGCGAAAGTTTGTGAGTGTGTGTGTTGATGTTTGTTACTTCTTCACGATCAAAAGCCTGGACCAATTTTGATAAAATTTTGTATGGAGGTAGCTGACACCCTTTTTTTATGGATGGGAAATCATCAAATGACCCCTCCCGCTCTGGGTGGAGCGGAAGGGAGTGTCAGACTCTTACTGACTAAAACCCATCCGTGTTCCTTCCTTAGCCCTTTATGTTCCGGGGTAGCGGTAACCCTTTCGGACAATCCCGCACCCCCGGCAGGCTTCGGCCCTGGCAGGCCCCTTCCTTTTTGCTGACATCTCTTTGAAGATTAACATATAGTCTGTTTTTTATCACAATATTCCCACGGGATCGACATTTACGCGGGTGAAGCCGCGGGGCGCAGCTCGTTAAACATAACTGGCGAAATGTGGGTGTAGGTCACACAACCACATTTCGCCCATTTTCGCTGTACCTATAGGTACTTCTCTGCCTGAACCTTCAAGGATTACAGGCGTGATGTTATGTTAATTAGATTTTATGTTTTTGATGTGAAAACTTCTTTAGGCATCGGGTGTTTTTTGAGATGGGAAAAAACCATTGAACTCGCGACACTGTTACCGACACCGCGCTACATTCGAAAGTGTTCGGCTGTCCTCGGGATGTACTCGGTTTTAATGTATTTCCGATATGTCAGTGAGTGATGGCAAAGTATTCTGTTTGTACGACGATTGAAAAAATTAACAAGTAATTGTTCAAGTTTACACTTTTGTCGGCACTCCCAGAGTGCAACTGTTTTTTTTTTATGTTGATTTTATGTTGTAAAATATTACAATGGGTGTACTTATCCTCATTACGAGTGTTGAGGAAAAGCCACATCTATGTCCTTCGGCTTTTATTAGGGTTCCGTAGCCAAAGGGTAAAAACGGGTCCCTATTACTGAGACTTCGCTGTCTGTCCGTCCGTCTGTCCATCCGTCTGTCTGTCACCAGGGGGTCTACTCCGAAGTGACACATACGATGATCGGAATGACCCGACACACGGCCGAACCGAATATTGTTGTCCTACTACGAAGATGGTTCGGATTGGCTTAGCTCGGTCGGGACCATAGTCAATATTCGAAAAGAGTGTCGGACCGAACGAAAAGTAGTGCCAGAGGTGAACGTTTTATCGATATGTTTTTATTAGTCATTAATACTCATTTCGATATAATTGAACTGTTGAATTACAGAGTAAAATTATTTTTTATACCAAGAAAATAAAACTTTGCTTATAATTCAATATTTAGACCTAAGAACATCGTAATATTTCTCGAAAATACGATATATTTGTAGCTGGCATATAAATTGCTTAGCCGATTGTCAAAATAAAAAGAAAAATGATAAAAGTCAAAGGATGACAAGTAAACAAACAAGGGGAGAGATTGTGATTTTTATTATTGCAAAATTGAGAAAAAGTACTTTTAAACTCAAACCAAATCGCATCTGTCGCTATCGCTATAGCGATAATCGTATTTCGGTCGTTTCTCGTCAAGTGCTGACTGAGGTGTAAAGTGTTAAAGTCAAGTTATGAGATGTGTGTATACCTACAAAAACAATCTAAATATACTATAAACTACATTAATTATTCACTTTACGCGTGATAAAGTGTCTCTTGGGCTTATCGTTTTCTCATGTTCGTGTTTCGGAAGTTTGGAAATGAAAGTAATGGACAATCATTCTGCAAGAACAAGTCACCTTATCCAGACCGACAGCGGCACAAATTGATACTCTCCTCATCGGGATTTGGTTGCTCAAGGCAACTTGAGGAACATCGACAGTCTTACGCTGAATCGTCGACTGTGGGAAGAAATTTGCACCACGCTGAATGCTATATATTATTTTTAGTTTTACTTGTAATAAATTGAAGATTAGTCCTAGTGGTTTATTATTGTACAAATACATTTAATTACTTATTTTCTAATGATTGTATCAGTCTTTCCCTCTCTCTTTGTACTCTCCTCAAAGCATCCGTGACAAATCATCAGCAAATGTAGCAAGCTGATATGTCACCTGCCGGGAGTTCTCTGATTCAAAATCATCTTGGGTTAACATATTATGCAAAACACAGCAGGGTTAGGGTGCGTCCACATCTGGCGAATGTGCAGCTCGCGAGCCGTTTGCGAGCTGCCCGCGAGCTGAGCGCGTGCAGTCACGGCAATGGTTTGGTGCGTCTCTTTAGCGCAACTCTTGCAAGGCTGGTAAAAAAGGGGTGCGCGCGGCGCGCGATCTGCGCGCACTCAATTCTCGCACGGCTTGAGGGGCGGGCGGAAGGAAGACGCGAGCCGCTAGCGCGCCGCCCGCGCGCTGTGAGCGTACGGCGCTTAGGTCGCGCGCGAACTGCGCGCGAGCGGCGCAGGAGCGGCGCTCGAACAAAAATGCACGCGCGCAGCTCGCGAGCAGCTCGCAAACGGCTTGCGAGCTGCACATTCGCGGCACATTCGCTAGATGTGGACGCACCTCCCTCGCTGACAAGAGACACCTCCATCAACCCTTAACTATCCCAAATGTGCGTTCAATGGTGGAGCAAGCACGCTGTTTACATTTAAAAAAATCTAGAGCATAAACCTTAAAAAATGTAGGTTGGTACATTTTCCTTACACAAATCTTTTAATATCTTCCTAATGCGTGGTCCGATTTACATAAATCCAATTGGAATATTAGTTTTATACATAGCTCTATCATTTGAGACCAAATTTATTTCAATATCTACATAAACAAAAAAACACATTTTCAAGTTACGTAATTATATATGACAATCCTCGAGTACATATTTCAAAAAATGCCTTACAACCTTACTTTAATAAGTGTTATTTATTGGATTAGAATATGAAAACTAATAATGAAACTAAGCTAGATAAACTATGTAATTACAGACAGTAACAAACATAGAATTGTAATAATTCATTAAATTCGATAGGATTACGATACTCAAAAGGTAGCTATTTTGCTGTCGTGTATTTTGACATTAATTTCACGATGTAACTCTTATCAAACTCATATTATCGGTCACTCTTTTCTCGTTCAGAGTAGGGTTTACGACACAACAAGTGTCAGAATGAAGTTCAGTCGGATCGGAACCGACCGAACCAAATAGATTGAACTCGTAGTAGGAAATGACCGAACATTCGGCCGATACGACGACGATACAGTCAATTTACCACTTCGGAGTAGACCCCCAGGATGTATCTCAAGAACCGCGATAGCTAGACAGTTGAAATTTTCACAAATTATGTATTTCTGTTGCCGCTATAACAACACACACTAAAAACAAAATAAAATAAATATTTAAGTGGGGCTCCCATACAACAAACGCGATTTTTTTGCTCTTTTTTGCTCGATATCAATAATGGCAACAGGCAGACACTTGTATTATCACAAAATACTCAGTTGTATTTTTACTTTAATAATAAATAATAAAATTAAAATAAAATAAATATTTAAGGGGGGCTCCCATACAACAAACGTATTTTTTTTATATTTGTAGTGTTAAATATTGTACAGTGGTACGGAACCCTTCGTTTGCGAGTCCGACTCGCACTTGGCCGGTTTTTTTATCAAACGACGACTCTTAATAGAGGAAAAAGGTAAATAGTCTACATTCTTCCGGAATGTGCATTTTACTGTTTGTTTCGATCTTTGTCTGGTGGTCTGCGCGCCATCAAGACCTAACAGTATTATACCACATGAGTTATAGCGATTCTTTACTCTGTGATTATACCAAAATTTAAATTCCTATGGTGCATAGATCTCGCATAGGCTATGCTCACAGCAGTGGCGTGCATTGCATATAGGCATATAAGCAGTGCCTACCTCGATACATCAACATAAGCCTGTCAATTACATTTTAGTGTGTGCCCCACAATTAAGAAACTCACTAAATTATCATACCTAACAAAAAACAAACTCTTCATACACACACGCGCGGCAGTAGGCAGTCGCGAGACGGCCTACTCAGCTCCCGTACTATTCGCATATTGTCATTGGTCTTTACTCGTTCAAGTTAATACGACAAAATTAAAAATACGTATGTCTCACGCGTAATACCATGACGTTCGACCTTCGCAATTTATCATCCTTAAGTAGGCATGCCTACTCAAATAACCACACTTTTGACCTCACTTTTGTTTTCTGACTAGTGACCGCGTTTGCCTAGACTAGACCTGGCTTAGTGCCTACCTATTCTGAAAACCAATGCACGCCACTGGCTCACAGTCTCTCGGAAGGTTAAATATGACATTGTAAAATTAATAAATTCATTAAATAATACTAATAACTCTGGTTATGATGACATTACAACAAATTTTATTAAATCTGTTTTAACAATTATAGCACCGGTACTTAGTTATATAATAAATATGTGCTTAGAATCGGGTGTGTTTCCGGATAGGTTAAAATTTGCTGTAATAAAACCACTATACAAGAAAGGTAGCAAACAAGATCCAGCCAACTACCGTCCTATTGCCTTACTACCCATATTCTCCAAAATTGTAGAAAAAGTGATATATTATAATACATTATACACATTTTTTGAACATAACAATCTTTTTGCTGATGAACAATATGGTTTTAGAAGAAAAAAGAATATTAATATGGCAATTTTCAATCTGTTTGAAAAAATTATAACTGGCATTGATAACAGAAGTCCGGTAGCTGCTTTATTCATGGACATGAGCAAGGCGTTTGATTTTGTAGATAGAACAGTACTATTGAAGAAGCTGGAAAGGTATGGAGTTAAGGGCAATGCTTTGAACCTTTTGAAATCGTACTTGTCCGGCAGAAAACAAGTTACTAAAGTGGGTAAGGTGTGCATCACGTCAAAAACGGAGCGTACGTATTTATCGAGTCAGAGAGCTAACAACTACGGTGTACCCCAAGGAAGTATTGTAGGATCTTTATTATTTACATTAATGACATGCCCAGAGAAACACGTCATCCGATGGTTTTGTTTGCTGATGATAGCACGGTCGTTTTTAGTGGTAATGATGATGGGACTACACTTGAGGGAGAGATAAACCACTGTCTCCAAGTATTAGAAGAATGGATGGGCGCGAATAATTTAAAAATTAATATTGACAAAACGAAAATAATGACGTTTGAGCAAAGGACAAAACATAAAAAACCTGACATAAAATATGGAAACAAGACAATTACAGAAACGACAACTACAAAATTTTTAGGGCTTGAGCTGGATAGAGACATGTCGTGGAAAACTCATACTGACAGTGTATGTAAACGCCTGAGTCAACATTCATATGCTTTACGTAATCTTGCAAAGGAAGTAAATCAAAAGGTTTTAGTTATGGCGTATAATGCATATGGTACGTCTGCATTACGATACGGGATCATATATTGGGGTAACTCCACCAACATGGAGACAGTATTTAGAGCGCATAGAGGTGTGTTAGGGCGATATGCGGTATTCAAAGCACGGAAAGCTGCAAACCGTTCTTTGTGAATTTGCGTATTTTAACAGTACCATGCCTTTACATATGTGAGGTAGCCACCTCACATATGTATAGGCATAGTACAGCCGTACTTGTCAAAACAAACTTCCACCTATTTGAAAAACTGCACAGTTTGCGACATAGAAATAAAATAAGCAGCAGGCAACACAAAAAAGCAGTATTCTGTTAGGAATGGCACCACATATTTATAATAAATTACCTAATGCTTTGTTATGTATTACAGATATCAATATATTTAAGAAGGAACTCAATAATCTACTGATAAGCAAGACATACTACGCAATTAATGAATACCTGTCAGATAGAAATTTGTGTGTATAATAATAATACATAATATAGGTACTCGTACTCGTAATTATGGCGAATACTTGGGTCCGATTTATTTTATTAAGATAATTTTTTGTTTGTATTGTTATGTGTTGACTGCATTAGACATTAATTGATTATGATGACTCAAACTCAAACTCAAAGCATTTATTTCAATTAAACCATTACAGGTACTTTTGAATTGTCAAAATTAAGTAGTCGGTCAGTTAGTCAGAAAGTTGAATCTAGTCGCCCATTCCAAAGCGTAGATCTCTATGGAGAAGAACGGGCAAGAAACTCCATGGACACTCTTTTAAATCAAGATATTACAAAATCCTGAGTACATTTTTCTTGTTGCTTCTATATGTGAGAACAATGTAAAAAAAACACACAAATGAAGAAACAATACAAGAAATAAGATTAAAAATAAGCCTTGGCAGTTAAGAGATGACCAGTCTCAACCGACGGCGTCCGTTCACGAACATGACGCATGGATCAGCACCATCCAGCTCAACCATTTTGTAGGGATGATGATGATGATGATGATGGGGCTCCCTTTTCCGCACTTAGACTCCCATTTGGTCCGTTGTGCGTAGGGATACTGGCTAACAGAGCCAGCCTAGCTCCGTCCAGAAGCACAGAAGCTTCCTGGGAGCTTCGCAGGCTTCACGGAGCGACCTCACTGTTCCGAGGATTTTTTCGCGTTGAGACGCCACAGCCTCGCATTCCAGGATGACGTGGGCGGCTGATTCCTCGGCGTCAAGGCAGCCCCTGCAAAGGGGGCTGTCCGTGGCGCCTATGTTAAAAAGGTGTTTGTTAAGAGGGTTGTGGCCCGTAATTGTACCTATTATTATTCTGAGGTTATTTCTGCTTAGGCTAAGAAGTTTTTTGGTTAATCGCGGGTGTATCATTGGTAAAGCCAATTTTGACTGTCTACAGTCAGTTACCCGTGACCATCTGTTGTTATGGAGTTCGGTCGATCTTTGGCGAATCCATGCACGAAATTGTGAGAAAGGCAGAGGAAGAAGTGGGTACGGGCCTAGCACCCTCATGTCAGAGCCTCTCTTCGCAAGTTCATCTGCAGCATCATTGCCCAAGGATCCACTATGCCCTTTGATCCACTGGAGGGTAATTCGATTGAACGTCGATAGACTCTCCAGGGCTAAATGGCACTCATAAATTAGCTTGTTGTTAGTTTGTTTGCTCTCTAAAGCCTTGAGTACAGATAGGCTGTCGGATACGAATTTAATGCCGTAGTTCCGGATGCCTAAGCGCTTTACTGCTATTGCGGCTTGTGTTAAGGCAACACATTCACATTGAAATATCGAACTGTGTGTGCCTAGTGGTATGTGAAAGTTGATATTAAGGTCAAGGGAGTGAACGCCAGCACCTGAACCGTTTTGTGTTTTTGAGCCGTCAGTGTAGATGCGCACTTCATTAGCTCCTGACTGGTCCCTATCTTCCTGAACAGTTTGTATAAAGTAGTTTTTGTTGAACATCGGTTGGTTTGGTGTTCTATCACACGGGGCAGCGATGAGAGGCTGGTACTCTATCGCCCGGTCCAGGATTTTGGCGTGTGGACTGGTAAGGTTTTTGCCCCATATGCCCAGATGCATTAGCCTGATGGCAGCTAGCGCTGCCTCCTGCTGTATGTACAGGTCAAGGGGAGTTAGTTGAAGGGCTATCTCCATGGCTGCTGTTGGGGTGGTTCTCATACAGCCAGTGGTAGCTGAACAGGCCAGTCGTTGGAAACGCTGTAGTCTGGTAATGGTGGTCGAGAGTTCGGTCCTCGTCCACCAGACCAGAGCGCCATAAGCCAACATTGGCCTGATCAGTGTTTTGTATAACCACAGAGTAATCTTCGGAGAGAGCCCCCATGTTTTTCCTAGCATTCTTTTACATTGGTAGAATACAATTGTGCTTTTATTAAGTTTGTAGTCAAGATGCTTGTTCCAGAGCAGTTTGCTATCAAGGATCACCCCCAAGTACTTGACTTCGTCTTTGAGTGTTAGTTCTGTGTTGAAAAGTTTTGGAAGCCTATGGGTTCCAATGGTTCTTTTGTTGGTGAACATTATTAGTTCTGTTTTCGAGGGGTTAACCGATAGTTCGTGCTTCGTGCACCAACTCTCAATTATTTTGAAGGCCCTACTCATGAGATCGCATAGGATGCCCTCAAATTTCCCCGAAATCAGAATTGCTATATCGTCCGCATATCCCACCGAGTACAGACTGCTAGCGTTGAGCTCTGCAATGAGCTCATTTACGACTAAATTCCACAGCAGTGGTGACAGCACCCCACCCTGTGGGCAGCCTCTACTCACGATACCTCGTGTGGTGGTATTTACGGTAAATTGAATAGCACGGTGTTTTAGCATGTTATTAATCCATTCTATAAGTGTTCGCGCAACACCGTGCGTGGCAAGTGCCCGTTCGATGCTGACGAAGTTGGTTTTGTCAAAGGCACCTTCTATGTCAATGAAAGCGCCTAAGGTTGGGTTTTTGGCTTTAAGAGCATTTCCTATGCGTGACACTACGCTATGGAGTGCTGATTCAGTTGATTTGCCTGCACAGTAGGCGTGCTGATTGGGATGTAAAGGTCTTTGTACCGAGATTTGGGATCTAATCTTCCTATCCCCCAGCCTCTCCAGTGTTTTCAAGAAGAACGACGAAAGGCTTATAGGTCTAAAAGATTTGGGCTGGGTATAGTCGCCCCTACCAGGTTTCGGTATGAAGATTATTTTTACTTCCCGCCATTTCAAGGGAATGTAGCGGTGTGCCAGGCAGGCTCGAAACACCACTACGAGGTATTCAGCCAGTAAATCTCGGCTCCACCTGAGCAGAGCCGGGAAAATACCGTCCATTCCTGCTGCCTTGAAAGGTAGGAAGGTGTTGATTGCCCATGTTATTTTGTCTTTGTCAATTACTTCTAACGCCACTTCCCAATCTAGGCTGCTCGTGGCCCTTTCCCTATATGGTTCCCAGCTCTGCTGGGTGGCAATCTGGCATCCTGGGAAGTGGGTTGTTAGGAGTAGTTCGCTTGTCTCAGCGTCGTTTGTTGTGTAGGTGTTATCTGGTTTTTTCAGGCAACCTATTAAGTGGTCTGTCTCTTTAGCAAGACAGGTCTTGACCCTCATTGCCTGATTGTTACTTTCCATGTTAGTACAGAAACGCCTCCAGCTGTTTTTTCCTCTGAGGCGTATCAGTTTTTTGTATGTTTTACGAGCTGATGTATAGCGGTCCCAATCTTCTGGCGACCGTGTGTTCCTAGCTCTGTTGAACAGTCTCCTCAGCCTACGTCGGTGTCTTTCCAATTCAGGACTCCACCAGGAACGGCGAGCCCCCTGCCTTGGTACCGTGAGGGGACAAGACTGTTCATAGCTAGATAAAAGGATAGATGTGATGTTATTAACATGTTCGTCTAAATTGGTTACTGGTATTTCTGCCGGAAGGGCGGGTAGTCTGCCTAGTTCAGCCTCAACAAGTTTGGTGAACTTGACTTGGTCTGTGTTGCGAGGAATCCTCCTTGGTTGTGGTTTGGTTAAGTTGAAGTTAATGGTATAGCGGATCCATCTGTGGTCTGAGCATGATATCTCGGTGGACACATGCCAGTCCTGTATGGAGTTGGATATACCTATAGTTGCTAAAGTTAAGTCTATTATTGTTTGCGATCTCGCGTTTATGAAGGTAGGTTCGGAGCCCTTGTTAAGTAAAACAAGGTTATTACTAAGAATAAAATCAAGCATTTCCTCACCTCGGTTGTTGGTTTTGACATTACCCCAGAGCGTGTGATGTGCGTTGGAGTCAGTCGCGATGATTAGTTCGAGTTTCTCCTTTTCACAGTACTCAACCAATGAGGCGAGCTCTGGCAGAGGCACGTCCTCGTCGCCTGGCAGGTATGCCGAGGCTAGTACGATGTCTGGGAGTTCCTGTTCGGTTCTGAAAAGCCTGACTGCTGTCAGGTCCCTTGAACAGAATTCGTTAATTAAAAGGTTAGGTACATGTTTCGGGACAAAAATGCAGGTACGTGGGTTGGTAACGGAGGTGTCCAGCAGCAGCTTACCCCCGATGTTGCCAAGACCGCATATTCTGCCGCCCCTAATCCACGGCTCTTGGATAAGGGCGATGGTCTTTCCTTGTTGGTTCTCCAGCACTCTGCGCAAGGTGGCCGACGCAGATTGGCTGTGCTGGAGGTTGGTCTGTAGGATCCTAGTCCCGCAAAGGAGAGGAGCAGAGGCTGCTGTCCTCGCCCTCACTACTCTCCCCCGGCGGAAAGCAATCCTCGTCCGAAATCAGACCGGACGAGGGTGGATCCCTCGTTGAACCCGCTGTTGATAAAACCTCCAGCGCTGCCATGGAGGTCGCCAACTCCACCGCTGCCCCAACAGTCTCCATCGCGTGAGGCGACGGAGACCGCCCAGGAAGCGGCGGACCAGGCTCCCTCTCAGGCGCACTCGAGGCTGTTTCTGTTGTTGGCACGGCGGTATCCTCCCTGGTACCACCCTCCTTCAGGAAGCGAATGTATATACTGCCCATAAGGTAGTATACCCGCCGTTGCTGGTCTTTTATGGTTTTGACCATGGACTCCGGCACACGAAAGAAGAGACAAGTGCCCGGGGGCTCCTGCCTAGCCCTTTCGTGTGTCAGAGTCCAGGTGTTCATTTTGAGGTTCGGGTTCTGCCTCGCCAACATCCTGAGCAGTTGTGCTGTGTCCTCGCTGTTCTCGGGGACAAACAGCATGCACACCACCTTCTTTGGTATGTCCGCTTGAGGCCGAACGGTGAGCTTGGTCCCCGGTATCGGAGATGATACATTATTTACGACCCCTTTGAGCCAGGCCATTGTGAAGTCGTCCTCACACCAAGTCTTAAGGACGCCTTCGGCAAAGTGAGCCCGGCCTCTAAAATGGATCGCGGTATTTTGGCTATTTTCATTTGTTTCAGGTTCAGGAGCCTTTAGTAGAGCCCGGAGCTGGTCTTCTATAACCTGACGGATCCCCTCCGCCTGCTCCTGCGTCATCTCGAGGAAAGGCTCGGTCATGACGGCAACACACAGCTCGTTGCTTCTGAAGGACGCAGCCGCTTCGGCGTAGCTCACCAAAGTTCCGTCCACCATACGGGAGCGAGCAGGCTTGCTCTTCTTGCTTATCCCGGTTGGTGTGACGGAATCTTCGGGGCGCGAACGCTTCTGTGCCCTTGCCGGTTGTTCGGTGTTGGTCTTATTTGGGTTCTTTTTACCTCTTGGTCTCTCGCTACGCTTGCGCTTAATGCCGGTGGCAGCCTCGCCTTTTGGCATCTCAGCCGTAACCGACACCGCCTTGAGAGACGTCTTTTTAATGGTGGCTGTTTGCCGTTTACTGGCGTTTGGTACTCCTTCCAGTGGGGCTTCAGCCAGACTCGTCAGGTCCCTCTCAGAGACCGCAGCCGTTGACGCAGCCCGTGTTTTGGGCGCATCTACATTTGCAGTACTCCTCGAGTCGCCGTGAGCGAGTACTGTCCTGGGCCCTTCGGTCAGAGTTATGATGTTAGGAGGCGCATCCGTGGACGCAGATGAGGTTGGGATCGCTGGGGACGCAGCCTGTTGTGGCGCATCCTTTGCAGTTGCCTTCCTCATCGCATCCTTGGACGCAGCCGAGCGTTTATGCTTGTTTGATGCAATCTTAGAAAGTTGCCTCTTAGGCGCATCTTGGGACGCAGCCTTCACGTTGGATGTGGATGGCGCATCTGAAGACGCAGCCTTTGGTTGATTGGTTTTGGTAAGCGCATCCGACGAGCGGGACGCAGCTTGCGGGTTTATTTTGTTTGTAGTCTCTTTATCCATAGGTTGGATTTTTTTAATTCACCGTCGGAGCTCTCCACCCGCCACGGAGCCCTCAGTCGGGGACGTCACTCGTTCAACGAGCAATCGCCAGAGCTACTCCTTCGGTATAGGATCAGCCCAGTAGGAAGTTGACGAGCCCGCACGCGACGGAAGATCAGGGAACTGTAAACGACACGAGACTATGCCGCAACTCATTCCGAGACCCCACGCCACGCCGGCTGCCCCCCCCCACTACGCCGATCCTCGCTTGACATCCCGCTTATGGGATGACTCAGCCGATTGATAGTGGGTAGCTACCCCACTACCTCCCGTGTAAGAGGAAATCCAGGCCAAAGTGGTGTGTTGTGTGCAACCTGCTCCACTCAACCACCAGGATTCCTTCATCCCTCCGTACGGGTCCCCGCGCACGGCACAAACACGCGGGAGATCATTGCAATCCATCATCTGGTTTTGTTTGATGGTGGACACCCAAGGGCATGACCTCGCCACCCCTGAGATAATCGCCCGGTGATTTCTGTTACGTCTAATTCATATGGAATTAGACCAATAACGGGGAGCAACCTCGAGAAGGAACATCACCAGACTTGCCTTGAGGATCTACACGACCGTTGCGCTCTCCCTCAAGACCACGCCACCCTGCCACCTCTGAAGGAGGAGGCAAGGTAGGTTTGCGTCAACAAAACCAAGCCAAGCAAGCGAAGCGTGTTGTTGAAAAACCAGAACATAAATTTGCAAACACAAACCCCCCCCATTTTGTAGGGAACCGAATGATCCAACACACGCGCCACCATCAGCGAGACATTTAAGTGAGCATGACACATTCTCAACTGCCATGCTCTTTCAAGTCAACATCAAAAAATCATAATAAACGGATCCATGGTTCTTACATTTACAAAATTGAAAAAATGCTTCTAAATGATACAAAACTATAGATTGCAATTTATTTATTTAAGAGATGAATAAAAATTTTAATACCCAATTAATTTTGACATTATATACCTACTCTGACATTACTTACTTATTAATTTGAATTTATGATATTACTTAACTAGATATTTATGACATTGTGTAAGTACTTAACATATTGATTTGAATTTATGACATTGCTTATGGTAATATTTTCATCATCATAATCATCATTTCAGCCGAAAGACGTCCACTGCTGGACATAGGCCTCCCCCAAGCACCTCCACTTCGACCGGTTTTGTGCTTCTCGCATCCAACGAGTTCCTGCGGCCTTCACAAGGTCGTCGGTCCACCTTGTGGGAGGCCTTCCAACGCTACGCCTTCCGTTATTATATTGAATTAATGAAATTGTATAACGTATTAATTTGAATTTATGACATAGTATAATTTTAATGACAATTTTGCATGCCTGAATTGGTGCAACACAGTGGCCTGCGCATTCACATGACATCTAGAAATGTATATTATGTACTGTGTTGAGCAATAAACAATTGAATTGAATTGAATAAAATCCTAATTTAATATATTATTTATACAGGATGAAATTAAATTCATAGGCATTCTTTAAAGGGGTCATTGTACTCATCATTATGAACAACTTTTACTATGGGACTAAACCTAAAATCGCGAAAAAAAATCAGCTGTTCCTTGCATTTATGTTCACATAACTCGTCAAAATGCAGAGAAGAGCTGATTTTTTTTCACGATTTCAGGTTTGGTCCCATAGTAAAAGTTGTTCATAACGATGATTACAATGACCCCTTAAAAGGATGCCCATGAATTCAATTTCACCCTGTATTAATATTATAAATGCGAAAGTAAGTTTGTTACCCACAGAACAGTTAAAAGAGGTACTGTGTAGTTTACCTTTTCACGCCTAAACCACTGAACCGATCATCCTGAAATTTTGCATATACGTTGTCAGGTGTACAGAAACGGACATAGGGTACCTTTCATCCCGAAAAAAAGTGCTGTTCCCGAGGAAAACAACAATAATGTTATTATGATAATACTTGGCGCCACGTGTCTTTCGAATCATGATTGAATTATATTAGAAACTTTAGACTTCTTTCGTGAGCGACACTTATGCGGGTGAAACCGTGGGGCGTTGCTAGTTAGGAATAAAATTATCCGAATAAGAACCGGAGTTACCAACATACACAGCTTGCAGAGTAAGCAAACTGAAGTGGCAGTGGGCTGGCCATGTTTGTCGAAGGACCAATTTGATGGCAGGTGGAGCAGACGTGTCCTGGAGTGGAGACCGCGTAACGGCAAGCGTAGTGTGGGACGCCCCCCAGCTAGATGGACCGACGACCTTAAGGTGAATGTGCCATGGTAGACCGCGAAATTTAAATTTTCTTAAGTTTTTTGCAATTTGCAGATCAGTGTCAGGTTGTATCTTGATCCAAATATGATTCGCGACTATAATAGACATGTACCTACTTACAGAATCATAGATAGTCATTAGAATCATTAATATATCTCTTTAAGTTAGATTTCTACCATAAACACTTTTCCATACGAGATTTGTTCTTAACGATAGAAATCTAACTTAGAAAGATGTATTGATGATTCTAATTATTATAATTCTGTAAATACGTACCTGTTATAGTCGCGAATCATATTTTGATCAAGATACAACCTGACACTGACCTGAAAATTGCAAAAAACGTAAGAAAAATTGAATTTCGCGAGCTACAACTACCCATTCACCTTAAGAAGGTAGCTGGGGCAGACTGGATGCAGAAGGCGGAGAACAGTGTGCTTTTATGCTTATTTTATCTGAGGAATAAATATAGCGGTTTGACAGCTCTTGAAAGAGTGTCCTTGGAGTTTCCTGCCCGTTCTTCTCCATAGGTACCTACCTATTACGCTTTATAATGGACAACGAGCTTCATCCTCTTCAGACTCCTTGACAATTCAAAACTTGGTTTTCTATATTATGTATTCTTTTATTTATTAACTAGCTGCGCCCCGCGGTTTCACCCGCATAAGTTTCGATCCCGTGGGAATATCGGGATGAAAACTATCCTATGTACTTTTCCGGGACTCAAACTATCTCTATACCAAATTTCATCAAAATTGGTCCAGCTGTTTGAGCGTGAAGAAGTAACAAACATATAAACACACACACACACACTCACAAACTTTCGCCTTTATAATATTAGTGTGATATTTTGTAAATGTAAGGACTTTGTAGGCCTTGTACTCTGTAGACTTTAGATCTGTAAACTATTTTTTTTATTTTGTCAAGTATCTGGTACTTGTTGACAGGCCTACGCTGTTCTCCCATACCTACTGTAATTTGAAAACATTGTAAAAGCCAACTATTTTTAACCGACTTCAAAAAAGGAGGTTCTGTATTCGACCCGTATGTATGTATGTTTGTATGTCCGCGATTTTCTCAAAAACTCATAAACCAATTTTGGTAATTCTTTCATTAATGTAATCTACATACTTTCAGGAAGGTTTTAGTATATAATACATTAGGTAATTATGCTTATGTACGAACTTATATGCATAAATGTACTGCATCTCCGGCATTTCTATGCGAATTTTGATGATTCTTCTAGTTGGTGTCTCCAATTCTTTAATGCACTAGTGTTAATTGAATTTGTATGGGGTAGGTACAACTAAAAAGTGAAAATAAAAACTTTTTGACAAAAAAAAAAACAACTTACTTCAAAAAAAAAATACTACAAAGTGATAAATTTCGGAAGTCGGTGTCAAAAAACGAAAATGCGGAACCAACGACACCGATTTCCGAAATTAAAGTTATTTATTTATTTATTAAAACTTTATGCACAAGTAAAAAAAAATACTGTACAAAGGCGGACTTAATGCCTGAGGCATTTTCTACCAGTTAACCTTAGGGTGATGCAGAGACAAAACATGGCAGGTGCAACATACAGAATAACTAGCTTGGAAATGACTATAAAATACAAGAATATATACATAGATACATACATACATACATATAAACCAAATGAACTCTCAGGGGAGAAATGATCGGTAGAGGAGAAAACGAATCCAGCAAATCAGCTCTGGGATGTTACAGCCAACTTCTGCCGAATATGTTCACGTGTTATTTATCACTTTGTAGTTTTTTTTTTTAAGTCGATTGTTTTTTTTTGTGTTTTTGATTTTGAGCTTGTATTCATTTTTAATGGCTTTTGCAAAATCAGCCCTAAGCATTTCAATATCTGCCTTAACCGAAAAACAATAAACTCCTGCCTTTTCCTAACACAAAATACACAGCAAAACTCACCTTAATAGTCTGAGAAGTTAAACAAAAATCACTTCTATTCACTACTAATATTGCCAGCAATACGGCGCGTTTGAACCTCGCTAATCACGGCGGCACACTGCTTTAATAGGCAGATAACGGCATAGTCAAGACCGAGACGGACTTGTCACAGAAAAGCACAGAAGTTCAGCTCCGAACAACGAGCTAAAACAGGCGCACGCATACATACAGGTTGAAATTGAAAACATGCGACAAATCGAAATGGGATATTGTACTCACCATTATGAACAACTTTTACTATGGGACCAAACCTGAAATCGCGAAAAAAAATCAGCTGTTCCCTACATTTATGTTCGCATAAGTCGTCAAAATGTAGGGAACAGCTGATTTTTTTTCACGATTTCAGGCTTAGTCCCACAGTAAAAGTTGTTTATAATGATGAGTAAAATCTCCCATTTCGATTTGTCGCATGTTTTCAATTTCACCCTGTATACACGTATCCAGTATACCTATACCTAAAAACTCCTATATGACCCAAATCTCGTCATTTTGAGTACTTTTTTGACGATTACTGGGAGACTCTTAATACTTGCCTCTAAACTCGTCATATTGTAAATATTTTTGTGTTTAATACCACAAAATACGAATAATAACGATTATCAGAAGGCCAATTCTCGTAATTGAAAACGTTCAAAATCTAGTCTGTTATATTCTATTCTATTTTTGAGGTTCTGGCTCCAAAATCTAGTCGCTGTCTCATCTCGGCGACAAACATATGTCAAAAACTTGTCAAAATGTAGGGAAATGAGAAGTATTTTTTGACAGATTGAGACTGAGATCAGACTGTGAACGTTCTTAAAATTACGAGAATTGCCCCTCTGGTCTGTTACATAGTTATTAACTCTCTTGTACAGATGCCAGCACATCAAGCTACTACAATCTGTCAAATTTCTTTAATAGATTTTCAAATTTATCGCTAAAGCTTAAGGTTCAAACTGATTGGGAAAATTTGACAGTTTCGGGTAGCTTGATGTGCTGGCGTCTGTACGTACTCTAAGCGTTTTGACCAAAATAAGATGATTTGCAACACTGATGTTGTAAAACACATGTATTTTATGGTAAAATGTCAAGAGTTTGACAGCTGTCACTTAGACAAATGGCGGAAAAAGTTTACATAGAAATCAAAAGCACGTTGCTTTTGATTTCTTTGTTTACAAGTCGTGTGCCGAATCTCGAAATCGAAATCGGCAACTTCTCAGGATTCAGGAGCCTTAGGGATAGTTTTACAAAAAATTATGATACAACAAACTTTTACTTATTAACAGAAGTCTATGTACAAACATCCAAGATTCTAATTAAAAAAATGACGGACTTCCATACAGACTTTCATTCTGTGTGAAAGATGGCGTGGCTAGAACGGGGGTGACTTCCGAAATGACGACTTATATTATAAGAAGTATGGAGGAAAAAGAAAGACATGTTGTGCTGAAACCCAAATAATTAAAAAAAAAAAAATTTTTTACTAGCTGCGCCTTTGCTTTAGCTTTTAATTTTGTTTTCTTTCTATAATTTTCGTGTATTGTATTGTGATTTATTTTGATGTGTTCGTCCTTGTCAAACTTATTGTACCTACCTAGATGTTAAATGAATGATGGTCGCCTATAATTGGAAGCGCACACTTTTATTTGTCCCTGTTTATGTTAACATGCATGTAACTATCGTAAATAAAAATAATATGTGTGCGTGTGTTTCGCTCACAGTATGGAGTTGACCTTCTGTATTTAGCTTTATGTGGTCTTCTGATATTTTACTGTTTTATCATAGACCATCTCAACGTAGAAGGTTTTATATCAAATGTGTGTTTTTGTTTTGCCATGCACGAGGTTTAGGATATTTTTTTTTAGGTTTCAGGTGACTGGCTGGTAGCAGCTGGATGAGAGATGCCGAAAATCGAGTTGAATGGCGTGCGATTGGAAAGGCTTATGTCCAGAGGTGGACTGCGTGCGGCTGATGTATTCACGAGTTTTTTGGGTTCATATCCAGGCAAGACCAATGTGACTTTTTCAATTCATATTATGTAGGTACAGAATCCAGCACATTTATTTATTTATTACAACTTTATGCACAAGTAAAAAAAAATATAGTTAAAAACATATACCAAAATGTTAAATCCCTATTCCACTCCACATACTTAACAAGTTACACGAAATAGAAAAACCACATTATTTTCAACATATCACCTTAACCGACCTCAGAAAAGAACGTTCATTCTCAGAAGATCCATTGGCCAGATCCATGATGGATCTAGTGACGATTGTTTTCTCATTAGATCCTGATTTCAAGATGTGGATCTACTGAGATTTTTTTTCTCAGAAGATCCATTGGCCAGATCCATGATGGATTTAGTGACGATTGTTTTCTCATTGGATCCTTCTGTCAGCTTCCTTCTCAAAGTTGTGTCTACCGAGCTGGATGACTTTCCCTAGGTAGACATAATCCTTCACAACTTCGAGAAGCGACCCTTCGATGTGGATTGGACTCGGCAAGACGTGCGAATTGTACATGACTTTTGTCTTGTCCAAATCGGTGTCAGGATACTAATTTGTTAATATTAGTGATATTCACTTCTTTTAGTGATATTTAATTGTTTTTGTAGCATTACTTTTTTTCACATCAAAAATTCTCATTAGATCCATTTTACTTATTTTCTTTGTTTATAGAGTGCAGTTGCAACATAGAGTCTAGTCATTCTCGCATAACAGTCATGCTATTATGACGTCCCAAGAATATGCTATTATTATTTTATAATTATAAATAAATGTATCTCGTAGGAATGTCAACATTATATGAATCAGCATTTCTGCCACTCATGTTAATTTGATAGTTTAAAATCCCATCTGACATCGACCTTCTCTCGTTGTATATTATAAACTAGCTGCGCCCCGCGGTTTCACCCGCATAAGTGTCGATCCCGTGGGAATATCGGGATAAAACTATTCTATAATAATAAATAATAATAATATTCCACAACTATCACACAACGCCATCTAGTCCCAAGCTAAGCAGAGCTTGTGTTATGGGTACTAGACAACTGATAAACATACTTATATATTTCTAAATACATACATATTATAGATAAATTACACCCAGACATCCTCCGAGATGCGATCTATCTCTCTGCCAAATTTTATCGAAATCCGTTCAGTGGTTTAGGCGTCAAAAGGTAACATACAGACAGACAGACAGTATACTTTCGAATTTATAATATTAGTATGGATTAATGCTAGTTTTTTTTTATTGCTGAATGGGCCCGCTCTTGACCTCGATCATGCCTGATGGAAAGCGATGGATGAGGTCTATGATGGAACGATCGTGCCCAGAAGATGCCTAAGGCACTGGAACTCCCACGCATCGACGAAACACAGCAGGCTGCTTGACTCCGGTGGGAGGGCGCAAACCAGGCGGGCGTTAGCATCGCAAGGGAAGAATTGGCCAGGCAAATAAGGTGTTGGGTGCGACTGTCCAGGATGTGCCGAGCGCTCGGTTCAGTTGAGTACTCGTAACTGGCGGAACAAACTGCGCTACACGAGGAGGCTTCTTCATGCATCCCAAAAAGCAGCTGTATCCATTCTTCCATACTACTTAAGGTAGGTCCTCAAAAATCTGTGTGGGACTTTCCGTGTATTGCCGTTCGTCCCACTGATCTACGAATTTGAGTCTGGTGTCTTGTTCAGAGTTGAAAAAAAACTTATTTATCTTAATTAACAATGTTATTATTATAAATGCGAATGTGAGTATTTTTGTTACGCTTTCACGCTAAAACATCTGAAAGAATTGGTGGCGTCACGTACCTATTGTGCATTGTGACCGTACCTTAGAATATGTGGCGTCCGTCACCTGTATTATGTTCACATAAGTATTTATTAGTTAGTTAGGAACGCACTTTTAAGAGAAATACATGACCTAAAGCGCGTTCACTGTCGGACTGCATAGAAAAGAAAGAGAAGCGCGATGGAACTCGTGACCATCGCATCGTTATGCCGCAGTCTTTACCACTAGACCAACACGCCATTTTAAGAGAAGCGCGATGACACAACACAACGCTGCCAAATATGAAGCAATTATCTATTTACGAAAATTCAAGAAAAGTTTTAAGTTTGGACTAAAAAAATAAAACACTAGAGTTTTAGTATGTTGCTTGTAGAATAATCTGACAATAAACGACATTGATTGTATGTATATTAGTATGGTTTTTATTGTAAAAAAGAAAGTTTTTAGAGGTATCTTCATGATTTTTTTCTATCGTACCAAATAAGTTGTATTATGTTTTCAACACACTATCAACCTAGCATATATCCTGAAGAATCCATATATTTTTTTGATTGTTTTTACTGTTGTAGATCATATACTTTAAAACTTGTGTTTTTTGCGTTTGGACCTAAACGCAAAATCACAAGTTTTAGAAACAAGTTTTGTAAGCCCTTTAAGTGGCAAAACGAAGCTACGATTCGGGCGCTACCCATAGCGTTCCTTAGGTAGCGTCCAAAGACTATACAGAGTGAAATTAAATTCATGGGCATCCTTTTAAGGGGTCATTGTAATCATCATTATGAACAACTTTTACAATGGGATCAGACTTGAAATCGCGAAAAAAATCAGCTCTACCCTACATTTTGACGAGCTATGTGAACATAAATGAAAGAAACAGCTGATTTTTTCGCGATTTTAGGTTTAGTCCCATAGTAAAAATTGTTCATAATGATGAGCATAGTGACCCCTTAAATGGATGCCCATGAATTTAATTTCCCTTGTATAACCATTCTCTATGGTAGCGTCCCTTTTACAAGTCGGTATTCTGTTCAAGACACGTTGTGCTCAATTTTTCAGCAGTCATCTAACAAAAAGTATGAATGAAGTAAGCTTGCATGAATTCACGATAGTATTTCAATAATTAGTATTATGCTTCTAATAGAATTTGGATGGAATTTGGCACACAGATAGAAATTTATAACCTGGATTTAACACCCTTGGATTAGTTTATAGGATACTTTTTATCCCGATCGTCGCACAGTGGGACGAACGGGAATACTCGGGTGTTTCCTCAAAAGACAATGATAAATGAATGATAAAATATGATAAATGATTTATTTTCTGTAAGTTGGTTTGTACAAACACTTTTACACGTCAATCATATTTTTTTTAAGCTAGATGAGGTCGGCGACTATCTCAGACACTAATCTGCACAGTCCCCATATGATCTGACCAAGATTATGTCCGACTTTAAAAGAGTGTGTGACCTCTGAGTTTTAGTGTTTCATCTTAGAGTAGTCAGATAGATCACTTACCTCATCTAATTTGAACGTGTAAAAGTGTTTGTTAAAACCAATTTATAAAAATAAATATAATTTTTCATTTAACAAACTCCCCAGTAACAAATCTGTCAGTTAAGGCTCCCGCAGACAGGTGCGACGCGACCTTAGTAGAACAATTCATTTGAAAACTTCTAAAAAAAATTTTCTGCTAAAGTCGGTCTGCGGGAGCCTTTAAGCTAAAGGGCAGTGGCCCCTTTACAAGTGGCTTTGTAACTCAATCAAACCTCAACAAAGTATACAAAGAAAGATTGGCAATACACTGACAATGGCAGATTGGCAAAACTGCAACGTATGGGGTTTTACTCAACATTATTGTATCCATTTAACTGCCCTGAGGGACAATTCTCGTACTTTTAAGAACGTTCACAGTCAAAGTCAAAGTCAAAGCATTTATTTCAAATAGGCACATAAAAGGCACTTTTGAACGTCAAAAATTATCTTAAAATAGAATTGATTCTAGTCGCCCATTCCAAAAGGTAGTTTTCGTATGGAGAAGAATGGGCAAGAAACACCACCGTTACTCTTTTAAAATGTTTTAGGTACAATATTTTGCATGGGTACATTAATTATATAATAACATGTGAGGACGATGCACCTAAAATAAAATTACTATACCACAATAGGTAAAAGAATTAAAAACGAAACCATGGCATATAAATTAATTATCTGATAGATACATGGTGCTCACATATTTACCAACATGGTACAAGCAAAACTATTTTTATAAAAAAAAAAAAAATACAAGTAATAAGTCAGGGTGTGAGTAATGAATGTAAAAACTAATAAAAAAAAAGACGGGTTGCACTCCGGGAGTGCCGGCAGAAGTGAAAACTTGAATATTAACGTTGAAATAAATCAATTATTAATTTCATTATCTATTATAACTCATTTTTTTCACTATTTCTGCGATGCACTTTGTTCAATTTCCATATTTTAAACACTTTATATACACGAATTTTACGAATACACAGCAGTGTGGCTACTACACAGACGGTCGAGCCATCAGCTGTCCATCCATCCATCCATCCACTTTCACTTCCACTTCGACTTCCACTTCGACTTCCACTTCGACTTCCACTTCGACTTCCACTTCGACTTCGACTTCCACTTCCACTTTGACTTCTACTTCGACTTCCACTTCGACTTCCACTTCGACTTCGACTTCCACTTCGACTTCCACTTCGACTTCCACTTCGACATCCACTTCGACATCCACTTCGACTTCCACTTCGACTTCCACTTCGACTTCCACTTCAACTTCCACTTCGACTTCCACTTCGACTTCCACTTCGACATCCACTTCGACTTCCACTTCGACTTCGACTTCCACTTCGACTTCCATTTCGACTTCCACTTCGACTTCCACTTCGATTTCCACTTCGACTTCCACTTCCACTTCCATTCATCCATCCATCCATCCATCCATCCACCCATTGTGTCCGTGTGTCACTCATCGGTTGGCGCCGCCGTAGAAAGAGAGGGGGGGGGGGAAATTTCTCCTGACGGTCACGTGTCCTGACGCGAGTTTAACATTTTTTACCCATTACTAAAAGTGTGCAACGCCGCTAAAGAAGTTTACACTTCAAAAAAATTACAATTAAATTAGCAACCAGTTTGATTTTGTCTAGACTCTAGATTGTCCTATGGAGCAGGACCAGCATGTGTCCAAGCGTTCTTACCTTGGATATAATCTTCTAATTTATAGTATGCTTGTTTACAAAGTGTACGTTTAATGTGAGTTTTAAATTTTCTTTCATTTAATTTCAATATATCACTAGGTATTTTATTGTAACATTTGACACAGTACCCCATAAAAGATGTATGTACTTTGGCTAATCTGAAAAATGGTTGATGTATTTTATCTCATCATCTAGATCATTTAGTCTCATCTCAAGTCTTATTCTGTCAAAAAATACTTCTATTTCCCTACATTTTGACAAGTTTTTGACATTTGTTTGTCGCCGAGATAAGACTCCGACTAGATTTTGAACGTTTTAAATTACAAGAATTGGCCTTCTGGTTTCGTGGTCGCAAGCGCGACTATTAAAATACTAATATCAATATAAATAACTAATCAAAAGGAGAATGCCGTCAAATATAGGGCGCTCTGTACCAAACGAAAAAGTCCGCTGTCACAACCAGACCTAATGTATTTGGAGGAGAATTTAATGCCCCTCCTATATTGCTAACTATTTTATACATGGATTCCCGCAATTCGTATTTATTTGCCATTTACCTACTTAATTTTGAGGTTACGTTCGAGAAAATGACGATGAATGATTGAGGCATCGCTAAGGATTATCACTCAAAGTTTACGTTAAATGAAAAAGCACCTTAACGCTTTCGTTATTAAGGACTTCAATTTGCAATAGTTCAGATGAAACCAATATTGAATATTAAAAGTAACGTTATCCGTGTCGGCGCAACAGAAAAAAAATGCAATACATCACAATAAAAACGGTTACTTTTTTTTTTATCGGTCCTCTTTGATTTAATTACTTAAAATGTATTACAAAATAATAATTTAAATTAATACGACGCAACGCGTAACTTAAAGATTTTTTGACACACATTAAAATATACCTAATGTTATAAGTACTTAAATAGTAAATCGGTGTCGGTAGGTACTTACAAATTATCTTCTTCATTTAAATGTTTCTTGGCAGGTACCTATATTTTTTACGTAGTAGCAACATTCGGAAAGGAAATGCAATGGCAGTGACATAAGAGAAAGTACGTACAAAAGTAAATAAAAATACTTTTATTTTTGTGTCAGAAATCCTGGAATCTTTTTCATAACAAAAACGTAAATCTAATTTAAAAAATAGGAGTAATTTTATGCACTACATTTGGTTGTGACACGCTCCCTCGCAAGTTGGTACGGTCTAACGGCATTCTCCTTAACATTCACAAAAAAAAAAAAACAAAACAGAGCACATAGCAAATACTTAAGTGAAAGTAGCAATTATTGATACAATAAACTTTTAGAAATTCTGCGTCCTTCATGCTGAACACGGAGACCACCATCCATCCTGACATCAGAATGGCTGGTCAAAAAAAAGTTCATATTTCTCTGAACGTATCATATGTAGCAATTATTGAAGAAATGTAGCAAATATAAGCAATTCTTGAATATACTTTCAGAGCCGCTTGCCATAGGCAACCAGCCATTCTGACGCTAGCAAAATTCTTTATCGGACCATACAAATATCACAAAAATACCAATACAGTGCTAACAATAGTAGATTGTTATGCAAGGGTCGAAAGGAATCAATTCCTATACGAGGCTTTTAGACGCCCGAGCGCAGCGAGGGCGGCTATAGCCTGAGTAGGAATTGATGACTTTCACCCGTGTTAAACACTCTACTTTCATTTCGAATATAAGGAAAGTAAAAAGTAGTAGTTTTTCTAAAATATTTATTGATAACAATAACATGCAGTTTTTGAATTTCGGTACAGCTTACAGGGTTAGTATCCCGCCAAATAATACTATTGTCTTTTTTTATTTTAAATATGGAACACACCGCGTCATCGCCGCGCGGGCTGTCCCGCTTAATAGGTTTTTTTTTTAATTCACACTGGCTGTTTATACACTCACAAGACTGCAGCATTTTTCTTAATTTATGTAAAAAAAATTCATAGCTGACTACAGTTCTATTTTTAAAATTCATTCCCACCCTAAAGAGGGAAGTAATTACTATGAGTCTTTCCCGCCCTGTGGTGGGAAGCAGCGTCTTCCACCCGCTATTTGGATCAAACAAACACAACTTTCCGAGTATGAGAAATGAAAAAATCTTTATCGGACCATACAAATATCACAAAAATACCAATACAGTGCTAACAAAAATCTTTATCGGACCATACAAATATCACAAAAATACCCACAAGTACCAGCACCCTAATCACGGTAAGGTCATCAATAACATTACCTTGCCCTAATTGCGTAACACACTATCAATCTAAACCATTTTGAAGGATATTGCTAATAATCCATTGCTTCATATTATTCAGAACTAGTTTACGAATTTAATTTGTAAAGATAATATTAACACTATTTATTTACTTTTATATACAGGGTGAAATTTTAATCACCGTTTTCCTCTTAAGGAGTCATTGTACTCATCATTATGTACAACTTTTACTATGGGACCAAACCCGAAATCGTGAAAAAAAATTAACTGTTCCCTACATTTATGTTCGCATAACTCCTCAAAATTTAGGGAACAGCAGATTTTTTTATTTTATCGCGATTTCATGTTTGGTCCCATAGTAAAAGTTGTTCATGATGAGTACCTACAATGACCCCAGGAAAATGGTGATTAAAATTTCACCCTCTATTTCAGGTGACATAAAAAATATTTTTGAATGATTAAAATTGTACCCTACTCTGTCCTAACTGTAACCTGTACTCTAATTGCGTATTACAATCTGAATCATTATGAAGGACATTACTAATCCATTGCTTCATATGTTCGAAAAAATTGTCTGCTCAACGACGTAAACAACGCAATGAATGTTGTTGAACTGTCAAAATGAAAGCTATTCGTACAGTGTATTACACAATTACCCAGCAGAAAATCATTTCTTAATCAACTTAGAATACTTAATTAACTTTTTCATATATTCACGGTTGCCCCAAATGAGATCAGTCAGGTACCATTGCAGGCAATAGAAGATTTGCATCAAAACGACAGTAGCGCCTAGGAATAAGTACAGGTACATAGTACCGTTCAAGAGATTTAGTATCGGGTATACCCAGACGCCTAGGGTGATGTAAGAGGTGACCAGGCTGAAACAGAAAAACAAAATGGCGTTATTATAAAAAGCGGCCAAGTGTGATTCAGTGTTTTGTTAAGAGCCTATACTACCTCAGCTAAAATTCACTCTTTATTTCGCTCATACGATACTGCTCGCGGACTGAGTGAGAGCGAGACAGAGTGCGGTGCTGGGCGGCAGGAAGCGCCAATAGTTTAGGTATTTGCTTTTTACAGTGAAAATAACGGTAATTATAAAAAAAATAATAACATAAGACCCGCTTTAAAGTAAGTTCAGTTAGTATGCAAGGTTTCATGATCTAATTTGAAGTATTTTTTGAATACCAGCGGTTTATTGTTCGGGTTAGAGGTAACTTTGGATTTTTTTTCTATCGAGAAAATTTTATGGAATCGTGTTTTCGTCTAACATAGGACTTAGCATTAATCCTCAACTTTACCATATATTTATTTCAAAATTAATGGTGCAGTATTTTCGACATAACGGAGGATCACGTTAAGCCATTTGAGGTAGTATAGGCTCTTAAGGGGCAAAAAGCTTGAAGTTTTTATGCTAACGATGTTGTGACGGTCTACTTTTCTACTTTACACATGTTCTATGTTGGCAAACTTATTTGACGAAATCTCATCTGCCTACCTCCTAGGCATATAATAGGTGATATAATTATGTTACATTACTATTACCCATCAATCAAATAAAAAAAGACGGGTTGCACTCCGGGAGTGCCGGCAAAAGTGAAAACTTGAATATTAACGTTGTGCATTTTTGATATTTTTCATTAATAGATGCACTTTGTTCAATTTCCATATTTTAAACACATACACGAATTTTACGAATACACAGCAGTGCGGCCACTACACAGACGGTCGAGCCATCAGCTGTCACCACCCATGGATGCGCGTGCCACGCTGTAACATAAACACACACGAACATTCGCGCAAGCGCTCTGCGCCGCCTAAACGAAACAGCAGGCATACATTTTCGGGGGGATACTTCTCCTACGCCGCGCCGGCTGTCTACTCTCCATCCGTCTTACGAATTTTCGATCATGTCACGTGTCCTGACGCGAGTTTAACATTTTTTACCCATTACAAAAAAAGTGTACAACGCCGCTAAAGAAGTTTTCACTTCAAAAATACTTACACAACCAAATAACTAGTAGCATAGCTATACATAAGAACTAGATTCGGCACATGAGATTCCGGGCCTTTTCTAGGTCTGAACAGAATCTCCCATAGAACAACAGGAACTATAGCTGTGTGAATGATATGGTTGGCTGTGCCACTGAGGAGTTTGTCCACGCTCGGAGGCAGTATTAGGCTCCGTTCGTAAGAGAAGACTGACCAGAATACGAAGGATACTGTCTGAAATTGGAGAATAAAATAATGTTAGAACGTAAATATTGTAAGGCCCGTCGTTCATGACGCTACTCAAAAGTACAAACAACAAACTCTGGTTACGACTTCGTAGCTGATCGTAGATCGATGCGTAGTCGTGGACGATCAAATTACGTCTCCCGCTCTGGGCGGAGCGGGAACTGACTAATATCCACCCGTGTTCCTTCAGTTGCCTATGCCAGGGGCCACGGTAACTCTTTCGAAAAACTCGCGACCTTGGCAGAACTCTAAATTCACTACCACTCCAGAAATTTTCGGCCCTATCACCCGTTCTGCGAGCAATGCCACTTAAGTGAGGCAATTCTTTGGGCTATGTCGGCTTAAAGAAAGAAAGAAAGAAAGAAAAAGTATTTATTGCGACTCGTACAGGAAGATCACAAACTAAACTAAACACAGTAAAAAATAAAATACCGAGTGTGCTTATGACCACACGACTGAAGTGAAACTTCAAACGTATTTGGCTATGAGAGGAAGTGAGAAAGAAAATGTGCGCGCGCACTGCTTTCTCTTGCTTATATCCCCCACTCAACTCCCGTTCGCCTCGCTCGATCACACTTTTCGTAACGCTTACGTCACGCGTTCGCTAGCTTACTCTACAAGTCAAGCGTGCGTAAAGAAGTTTCACTTCAAAAAACCAAGTTATATATAAAAAAAAGTAACAAAAAGAAAAATGAGACAGAAACT